>JAKEPQ010001031.1:0-1200000 GCA_024500445.1 Entomyzon cyanotis
TGGCAATGACCCCGGAGCACTTCCCAGAAAAGGAGTTGTTTCTGAGAAGCACCCAGCTGCCACACCAGCACTGCCAGCACTGCCAGCATTCCAGTGCCACCAGCACCACCAGCATCCCTCTGCTGCTGGAGGAAACACGATCCCCCAGGGAAGAGAAACAAGGAATGGTGTAAAGCTGTTAGGAGGGGGAAGGCAGTTAGAGAATGGGACATTCTGCAGGGAAGGAGTGTTTCTAATGAGGAGGAATGATGAGCCATTCACAAAGACAAAGGACACTTGCTTTATAGCAAAAAATAAAAATCATGATCAGTTCAGTAACCCTGAGTCTATGAAACTCTGATGTAGCCAAAGTTTTTTAAACCGATTTTGACTCCCCCGTGACTCCATCAAGTCTTGGGGAGGACCAGTGGGTCAGGGAAGAGAGAAGAGCCGGCAACACAGGAGTGGGGATCTCCTGGGGATCTGGGCACTTTGTCCTTCAGCTTACTGACCTGGGAGGATCCACTTTACCATATGGATTCCAAAGGAGCAAAAGATGCCAGGAAGCACTGCTGATCTGGACAGACACCCTTTGCCTGCTGCTGCCCCACACTCAACAGGTCAGTGCAATGTTTGCCTTCCTCCCTACCCCACCTGCCTCTCCTCCAGCAGCTGCTCTGTTCCTGCCACCCTCTCCCGGTGACTGCAGTGTCCTCCCCAGATCCTCCCTCCTCTGCCCTGCACTTCCCTTCTGTATCTTGATATTGAAATCAGATGGAAAAAAAATTCTAAGGCAATGGAACATGTTAGGAATTGGGAATTTTTTAGCTGTGCAGGTCACACTGAAGGATCTCTCCTTTTGCTGTGTTTGGTGAGACTTTTCAACGGGGGTTTTATTCATTATAATCATTCAAAGTCATAAAAATGCAATTCTTTTCTAATACAAAAACATCACTTTCCTAGAACTATTTTCCATGCATCCACCTCCTCCTCCTCCTCTGGGTCCCTTTATTTTGCTCTGGGGGTTTTTTAAGAGGGTCCCCATTGTGTTGTTGGGTATTCACTGAATGCTGCAATATTAAAGGTGACCTTGCCTTGAACTTTTCCTTTGGCCATGGGCTGTTGCTTCTTGTCACAGAACTTGTCCCAAAACCACTACAGGCCTCCTTATCTGTTTCTCCACTGGTTCCAGTCACATTTGTCATTCTCTGTCCACACCTTTACATACTTTTATCTTTTTGGCCAGCTGGTCTTTCAGCAGCTTCAGGGGAGCTGAAAAATTTTATTCTCTGTGCTCTTTATCATTCTGCTGAACATTCCAACCCTCCCACCTCCCTCTCCCACCCCACTGTTTCCACTGCCTGTCTCCCCTTCACATCTCACTTCTCTCCACTGAATCCTTCCTGCTGCAGGGAGCTGCTGAGGAGCTGCATGGTCCATCCCAGGATTCTCCAAGTACTGACTCATCATCCACTCTGACCACAGCAAGGGACCTCACTCCACTGCCTGCCCAGCGTCCATCCATGGAGGTGAGCACCATGCCCCTGCCTCCCGCCTCACCCACTGTAGGAGATGATCCATGTGAGATAAATACCTCCAATGTGGCCATACACAGTGTCACGCTGCTCATCTGCCTTTGTGGGCTGGCTGGGAATGGGGCTGTCATCTGGCTCCTCAGACTGAAAATCAGTAATTCAGACATTCTTGATCTGGCTGTCGCCGATTTCCTCTTCCTCCTCTTCGCAGTCCCCTCCACCCTGCTCTTCCTGGTGGAGGATGTGTCCTGCTCCACTATCATGCCCCGGGTGTACTTGAGCTTCCTTTACCAGGTGTCTGTGGTCTCCTACTACTGGGGGCTGTGGCTGCTGACTGACACGACAATGGCGATGGGCATCTCCAAGCTCTTCCTGCTCTGCTGCCAATGCCACCTTTCCTGGCAACTGGTGTGGATGATGAACAAAGTGCAATACTGCGCTTTCTTCACTCTCCTCGTTGTCATTCCCACAGTGACTTCTGTGTGCCCATCACAGGAGCAGGAGCACTGTAAGGTGGCTCTCATCTCCGTGTTCACCATCATCCTGCTCTTCTTAGCTGTACCTAGCATCATTTCCAGATTGATTGACTTCATTAATGCCAAATGTGGCTCCAAGCAGCAGCAACTCAAGAAGCGCGACATTGTTATCTTCCTCATTGTGCTCCTCACTCTCCTCCTCACCCTCTGGAACTTCCTGCAGCAGCTTGGCTACATTGTTGCATCCTCCCAGGTTGTTTTCCTGCTCAACTGCATCAACAGCACCAGCAAACCCTTCATCTGCTTCCTGGTGGGGAGGTGTTGGAGGAACTGCTCCATGGAGTCCCTAAGGGAATCTCTCCAGAGGGTTTTTGAGGAGCAGGAAGACAACTCTGCCCACAAAAGACACCACCACAGACACAGTGGTCTGAGCCTGTTGATCCCTTCTACTGCACTGCTGAGGGACCCTGGAACAGTGGCTGAGGGTTTCCTTGAGGCATCTGATTAATAAATATCCACAGCATCTCCCTCCCACACTGTATTCCTGCAGGAGGAGCGAGCAGGGGCATGTGGGAGGGATGCTCTGCAGGGAGCACATTGGAGCATGGCTTTCCTCCTCCCTCCCAGGTCCTAGAACACTATTGCACCAAAGGGATATTTCCCAACACGGCTGTGACCCCAATATTCCCCTGGTACCTTGTTCCTGCATCCTACTGCAGTCTGATATCAATAAACATCATCCTGAACCCTGAGCTGCCTTCTCCCCGTCTGCCAGCGCTTGCTGCCTTCCTCTGGCTCCTGCTGCCAGCCGGGAATGGGGGGTGGAGGGAGGGAGGGGACACAGCCATGGCTTGTGCTCCCTGCAGCAAACATGATCCCGAGTGCCCAGAGCTGGGATGGCAGCGGCACAGCCTGCATGGGCAGGATGGCCCAGGGGCTCAGCATTCCCTTCCCAGCTGCTCTCTGAGTGGCACAGCAAAGATCTCCCTGGCCCCGGCTGGAGCAGGGCAGCAGTGGGGCTGTCAGGGGGAAAGGTGGCCCCGGGGGAGTCTGGTTGTGTCGGAGGGGTCAGGAAGGGTCAGGAAGGGTCTGGATGCTGCCGATCCCAAATGTCCTCACTGGAGAGCAGCAGAGCCCAACAGGTCATGCTCAGAGCCAGGGAGAGGCCGGGAAAGCTGCAGGATGAGACGGAAGAGCATGGCATGGCATGCCAAGGGGGTCGGACATAAGGATGGTGAGCAGCGATGAGGACAGGATAGGGTTAAGGACCATGAATTGGGACCAGAATTAGGATGGAATAGGAGGATGGGGATAGGAAAGGTCACAGATCATGTGTACTTCCTTAGGCCTAAGAGGTTTCAGCAATGATCTCAGAGCACTTCCCAGAATGGAAGTTACTTCTAAGAAGCACCCAGCTGCCTCCCCAGCACTTCCAGCACTGCCAGCATTCCAGTGCCACCAGCACCACCAGCATCCCTCTGCTGCTGGAGGGATCATGACCCCTCAGGGAAGAGAAACGAGGAATGGTGTAAAGCTGTTAGGACATGGAAGGCAGTTAGAGAATGGGACATTCTGCAGGGAAGGAGTGTTTCTAATGAGGACGAATGAGGAGCCATTCACAAAGACAAAGGTGACTTGCTTTATGAGGGAAAAAAAAAAAAAATCAAGATCAGTAATCCTGAGGCTATGAAACTCTTATGTAGCCACAACTGTTAAATTGATTCTGACTGCCCTATGACCCCAGCAAGACTTTGGGAGCAACAGAGGGACAGGGCATGGAGAGGAGCCAGTGGGACAGGAGTGGGGATCTCCTGGGGATCTGCGCTCTTTCTCCTTCATGTTACTGACCTGGGAGGATCCACTTTACCATATGGATTCCAAAGGAGCAAAAGATGCCAGGAAGCACCACTGATCTGGACAGACACCCTTTGCCTGCTGCTGCCTCACACTGAACAGGTCAGTGCAATGTTTGCCTTCCTCCCTACCCCACCTGCCTCTCCTCCAGCAGCTGCTCTGTTCCTGCCACCCTCTCCCAGTGACTGCAGTGTCCTCCCCAGCTCCTCCCTCCTCTGCCCTGAGCTTCCCTTCTGTATCTTGATATTGAAATCAGATGGAAAAATCTTTTTAACACAACAGAACACATTAGGAATTGGGAATTCTTTATGTGTGCAGGTCATATGGAAGGATGACCTTTTTCTGTGTGTGGTGAGACTTTACAACAGGGGTTTCATCCATTATAAACATTGAAAGTAATAAAAACATGTTTCTTTCCTAATATATAAACATCACTTTCCTAGAACTATTTTGCATGCATCCACCTGCTCCTGGGAGTCCTTTAATGCTCCTGCAGGTTCATTAAGAGAGGTCTCTCATGGTCCTATTCACTTAATGCTGCAATATTAAAGGTGACCGTGCCATGAACTTTTTCTTTGGCCATGTGCTGTTGCGTCTTGATACAGAATTTGTCCCAAAAGTACTGGAGGCCTCCTTATCTGTTTCTCCACTGGTTCCACCCATATTTATCATTCTCTGTCCACACCTTTATATACTTTTATCTTTTTGTCCAGCTGGTCTTTCAACAGCTTCAGGGGAGCTGAAAATTTTTATTCTCTGTGCTCTTTATCAGTCTCCTGCTGAACATTCCAACCCTCCCACCTCCCTCTCCCACCCCACTATTTCCACCACCCTCCTCCCCTGCACATCTCACTTCTCTCCACTCAATCCTTCCTGCTGCAAGGGAGCTGCTGAGGAGCTGCATGGTCCACCCCAGGATTCTCCAAGCAGTGACTCCCCATCCACTCTGACCACAGCTGAGACCCACATCCCACTGCCTGCCCAGCGTCCGTCCATGGAGGTGAGCACGGTGTCCTCAGCTCCCATCTCACCCACTGAAGGAGATGATCCATGTGAGATAAATACCTCCAACGTGGCCATACACAGTGTCACGCTGCTCATCTGCCTTTGTGGGCTGGCTGGAAATGGGGCTGTCATCTGGCTCCTCAGACTGAATGTCAGTACTTCCAGCATTATTCATCTGGCTATCGCCGACTTCTTCTTCCTCCTCTTCGCAGTCCCCTCCACCCTGCTCTTCCTGGTGGAGGATGTGTCCTGCTCCACTATCATGCCCCGGGTGTACTTGAGCTTCCTTTACCAGGTGTCTGTGGTCTCCTACTACTGGGGGCTGTGGCTGCTGACTGACACGACAATGGCGATGGGCATCTCCAAGCTCTTCCTGCTCTGCTGCCAATGCCACCTTTCCTGGCGACTGGTGTGGATGATGAACAAAGTGCAATACTGGGCTTTCTTCACTCTCCTCGTTGTCATTCCCACAGTGACTTCTGTGTGCCCATCACAGGAGCAGGAGCACTGTCAGGTGGCTCTCATCTCCATGTTCACCATCATCCTGTTCTTCTTAGCTGGACTTAGCATCATTTCCAGATTGATTGACTTCATTAATGCCAAATATGGCTCCAAGCAGCAGCAACTCAAGAGGCGTGACCTTGTTATCTTCCTCATTGTGCTCTTCATTCTCCTCATAATCATCTGGAATTGCCTGCACCAGCTCGGCTACATTGTTGCATCCTCCCAGGTTGTTTTCCTGCTCAACTGCATCAACAGCACCAGCAAACCCTTCATCTACTTCCTGGTGGGGGAGGAGTTGGAGGAATTTGTCCATGGGGTCCCTAAGGGAATCCCTCCAGAGGGTTTTTGAGGAGCAGGAAGACAACTCTGCCAACTAAAAAGACACCACCACAGACACAGCACTCTGAGCCTGTTGATCCCTTCTACTGCACTGCTGAGGGGCCCTGGAACAGTGGCTGAGGGTTTCCTTGAGGCATCTGATTAATAAATATCCTCAGGATCTCACTCCCACACTGTATTCCTGCAGGAGGAGCGAGCAGGGACATGTGGGAGGGATGCTCTGCAGGGAGCACATTGGAGCATGGCTTTCCTCCTCCCTCCCAGGTCCTAGAACACTATTGCACCAAAGGGATATTTCCCAACACAGCTGTGATCCCAAAAATTCCCCTGGCACCTGGTTCCTGCATCCCACTGCAGTCTGATATCGATAAACAGCATCCTGAACCCTGAGCTGCCTTCTCCCCGTCTGCCAGCGCTTGCCACCTTCCTCTGGCTCCTGCTGCCAGCCGGGAATGGGGGTGGAGGGAGGGAGGGGACACAGCCATGGCTTGTGCTCCCTGCAGCAAACATGATCCCGAGTGCCCAGAGCTGGGATGGCAGCGGCACAGCCTGCATGGGCAGCATGGCCCAGGGGCTCAGCATTCCCTTCCCAGCTGCTCTCTGAGTGGCACAGCAAAGATCTCCCGGGTCCCGGCTGGAGCAGGGCAGCAGTGGGGCCATCAGGGGGGAAAGGTGGCCCCGGGTGAATCTGGGTGTGTCAGAGGGGTCAGGAGGGGTCAGGAAGGGTCTGGATGGTGCCAATCCCAAATGTCCTCACTGGAGAGCAGCAGAGCTACAGGTCATGCTCAGAGCCAGGAAGCAGCTGGGAAAACTGTGGGATGGGATGGGATGGGACGGGACGGGACGGGACGGGACGGGACGGGACGGGACGGGACGGGACAGGACAGGGTGGCGTGGCGTGGCGTGGCGTGGCGTGGCAAGTGGGTAGGACATCAGGATGGTGTGCTGGGATGAGTACACGATAGGGTTAAGGACCATGAAATGGGACCAGAATTAGGATGGAATAGGAGGATGGGGATAGGAAAGGTCACAGCTCAGATGTACTTCCTGAGGCCTAAGAGAGGTTTTGGCAATGACCCCGGAGCACTTCCCAGAAAGGGAGTTGTTTCTGAGAAGCACCCAGCTGCCACACCAGCACTGCCAGCACTGCCAGCATTCCAGTGCCACCAGCACCACCAGCATCCCTCTGCTGCTGGAGGAAACACGATCCCTCAGGGAAGAGAAACAAGGAATGGTGTAAAGCTGTTGGGAGGTGGAAGGCAGTTAGAGAATGGGACATTCTGCAGGGAAGGAGTGTTTCTAATGAGGAGGAATGAGGAGCCATTCACAAAGACAAAGGCCACTTGCTTTATAGCAAAAAACCAAAAAGTAAAGATCAGTAACCCTGAGGCTATGGAACTCTGATGTAGCCAAAGTTTTTAAACTGATTCTGACTGCCCTGTGACTCCACCAAGTCTTGGGGAGGACCAGTGGGACAGGGCACAGAGAGGAGCCAGCAATACAGGAGTGGGGATCTCCTGGGGATCTGGGCACTTTGTCCTCCATGTTACTGATTTGGGAGGATCCACTTTAAGAGATAGATCCTAAAGCAGCAAGAGATGCCAGGAAGCAGCACTGATCTGGACAGACACCCTTTGCCTGCTGCTGCCCCACACTCAACAGGTCAGTGCAATGTTTGCCTTCCTCCCTACCCCACCTGCCTCTCCTCCAGCAGCTGCTCTGTTCCTGCCACCCTCTCCCTGGGACTGCAGTGTCCTCCCCAGATCCTCCCTCCTCTGCCCTGAGCTTCCCTTCTGTATCTTGATATTGAAATCAGATGGAAAAAAAATTCTAAGGCAATGGAACATGTTAGAAAGCAGGAATTTTTTATCTGTGCAGGTCATACTGGAGGATCTCTCCTTTTGCTGTGTGTGGTGAGACTTTACAACAGGGCTTTTATCCATTATAATCATTCAAAGTCATAAAAATGCAATTGTTTTCTAATACAAAAACATCACTTTCCTAGAACTATTTTCCATGCATCCACCTCCTCCTGGGACTCCTTTAATTGTCCTGCAGGTTCATTAAGTGAGGTCCCTGGTCGTTGTATTCACTGAATGCTGCAATATTAAAGGTGACCTTGCCTTGAACTTTTCCTTTGGCCATGTGCTGTTGCTTCTTGTCACAGAACTTGTCCCAAAACCACTACAGGCCTCCTTATCTGTTTCTCCACTGGTTCCAGTCACATTTGTCATTCTCTGTCCACACCTTTACATACTTTTATCTTTTTGGCCAGCTGGTCTTTCAGCAGCTTCAGGGAAGCTGAAAAATTTTATCCTCTGTGTTCTTTATCATTCTGCTGAACATCCCAACCGTCCCACCTCCCTCTCCCACCCCACTATTTCTACTGGCCTTCTCCCCTTCACATCTCACTTCTCTCCACTGAATCCTTCCTGCTGTGGGGAGCTGCTGAGGAGCTGCATGGTCCATCCCAGGATTCTCCAAGTACTGACTCATCATCCACTCTGACCACAGCCAGAGGCCACATCCCACTGCCTGCCCAGCGTCCATCCATGGAGGTGAGCACCATCACCCCACCTCCCGCCTCACCCACTGTAGGAGATGATCCATGTGAGGTAAATGTGACAAAGTGGCCATACACAGTGTCACACTGCTCATCGGCCTCTGCGGGCTGGCTGGGAATGGGGCTGTCATCTGGCACCTCAGCCTAAAACACACTAATGTCATCATTTTTGCCTTAGCTACCCTCGATTTCCTCTTCCTCCTCTTCGCAGTCCCCTCCACCCTGCTCTTCCTGGTGGAGGATGTGTCCTGCTCCACTATCATGCCCCTGGTGTACCTGAGCTTCCTTTTCCAGTTGTCAATGGTCCCCTACTACTGGGGGCTGTGGCTGCTGACAGATACCAGCATTGGGATGGGCATGTACAAGTTCTGCTACTGTCCTGACCGCCTGTTGTCAGGGATGTTCTCTGTCCAATCCTGGGCCTTCTTAGCCCTCATCATTGTCATAACCACGGTGACTTCCCTGTGCCCATCACAGAAACAGGAGCAATGCCGGGTGGCTCTCATCTCCATGTTTACCATCATCCTGCTTCTCTTTCCTGCACCCATGGTCATTTCCATTGACTTCATTAAGGCCAAATGTGGCTCCCAGCAGCAGGAAGCCAAGAAGCATGACAATGTTATCTTCCTCATTGTGCTCTTCACTCTCCTCATCATCATCTGGAATTGCCTGCAGCAGCTCAGCTACATTGTTGTGTCCTCCCAGGTTTTTTTCCTGCTCAACTGCATCAACAGCACCAGCAAACCCTTCATCTACTTCCTGGTGGGGAGGTGTTGGAGGAACTGCTCCATGGAGTCCCTAACGGAATCCCTCCAGAGGGTTTTTGAGGAGCAGGAAGACAACTCTGCCCACAAAAAAGACACCACCAGAGACACAGTGGTGTGAGCCGGTTGATCCCTTTGACTGCACTGCTGAGGGACCTGGGGACAGAGGCTGAGGGTTTCCTTGAGGCATCTGATTAATAAATATCCACAGGATCTCACTCCCACACTGTATTCCTGCAGGAGGAGCGAGCAGGGGCATGTAAGAGGGATGCTCTGCAGGGAGCACATTGGAGCATGGCTTTCCTCCTCCCTCCCAGGTCCTAGAACACTATTGCACCAAAGGGATATTTCCCAACACAGCTGTGATCCCAAAAATTCCCCTGGCACCTGGTTCCTGCATCCCACTGCAGTCTGATATCAATAAACAGCATCCTGAACCCTGAGCTGCCTTCACCCCGTCTGCCAGCGCTTGCTACCTTCCTCTGGCTCCTGCTGCCAGCCGGGAATGGGGGTGGAGGGAGGGGAGGCGACCCAGCCATGACTTGTGCTCCCTGCAGCAAACATGATCCCGAGTGCCCAGAGCTGGGATGGCAGCGGCACAGCCGGCATGGGCAGGATGGCCCAGGGGCTCAGCATTCCCTTCCCAGCTGCTCTCTGAGTGGCACGGCAAAGATCTCCCTGGTCCCGGCTGGAGAAGGGCAGCAGTGGGGCTGTCAGGGGGGAAAGGTGGGCCCGGGTGAATCTGGGTGTGTCAGAGGGGTCAGGAGGGGTCAGGAAGGGTCTGGATGCTTCTGATCCCAAATGTCCTCACTGGAGAGCAGCAGAGCCCAACAGGTCATGCTCAGAGCTAGGGAGAGGCTGGAAAAACTGCGTGATGGGTTGGGCTGGGCTGGGCTGGGCTGGGCTGGGCCGGGCCTGGGGATGGGGATGGGGATGGGGATGGGGATGGGGATGGGATGGGATGGGATGGGATGGGATGGGATGGGATGGGATGGGATGGGATGGGATGGGTTGAGCACTGATAGAGAAATGCGTTGGAATAAACTTCCTAACACAATGTAAAGCATTAGGAAGCAGGAATTCTTCACGTGCACAGGACCCACAGATGAATCTTTCCTTTTCTCTATATGTGGTGAGACTTTACAACAGGGTTTTAACCTGCCTGCAATAAACTCTTGGCTGTCGTTCCCTTGGGCGGTGTGACCCTGCATTAGAATGAAAAAATGGGAATTCTTGGCACAGCTGTGCTTTCTCGGGACAAAAGGAGGTTTGGATGAACCAGGAAAATTAACTCTGTCATTCCGTCACTTGGTATTAAATCTTGTTTTTACCGAAAACCTAACCGGTGATTTTTTAATTGATTTCAAACACTCGTTTGGAACACTGCACGGTGTAATCCTGCAGGAGAAGGGAGCAGAGGTATGCGGGAGGGTTGCTCTGTAGGGAGCACATGGAAACAGGGCTTGCCTCCTCCCTCCCGGCTCCGGGAACACTGTGGCCAGCTGGAGCAGAGACACTGCTGGGAGTCCCCACTGCTGGGCGGAGCGGGACAGGAGTGGGGGGAAAGGTGGCCCCGGGGGTGTCTGAGCTGTCGGAGGCAGTCAGGCTGGGTCAGGACACGGTCAGACGGGATCTGGATGTCGGCAATCCCAAATGTTCCCACTGGAGGGAAGCAGAGCCCGACAGACCTCACTCGGACAGGGGGAGTGGCTGCAGGCCGGAAAACCTGCGGGATCGGAGAGGATGGGGTGAGGATGGAGAGTGGGGTCGAGATGGGGATGGAGAGCAGGAATGGGATGGGATGGGGAGAGGCAGTAGGGAAGGGGAGCCGGGATGAAGACTGGATTGGGATAGGACAGCGAAACCACTTAGCTGTGCTGCCTTGTGCATAAGAGAAGCTTTGCAACAATCCCGGAGCTCTTCCCGGAAAGGGAAATGCTTCTGAGAAGCACCCACCTGCCTCCCCAGCACTGCCAGCATTCCAGCACTGCCAGCATTCCCAGTGCCACCAGCACCACCAGCATCACCAGCACCCCTCTGCTGCTGGAAGAACCATGACTCCTCAGGGAAGAGAAATGAGGAATTGTAGAAACCTGTAGTGAGAGGGAAGGCAGTCAGAGAATGGGATATTCTACAGGGAAAGAGTCTTTCTAATCAGGAGGAAATGAGGAGCCAATCGCAAAATTCTGCTTGCAGAGCTTCTGGCAAAAGCCACTTCCTTAGAGAAAAAAACCGAAAAAAATCATGACAAATGACTCCGTAGGAGTGGAGCTTTGACGTAGCCAAAGTTGCAATTTCCGACTCCCCTGTGACTCCACCGACTCTGGGGAAACAACACTGAGACAGGGCATGGAGAGGAGACAGTGGGACAGGAGTGGAGATCTCCTAGGGATATCGGCACTTTCTCCTTCATGTTACTGACCTGGGAGGATCTACTTTAGCATATTTATATAAAAAAGAGCAAGAGATGCCAGGAAGCACCACTGATCTGGACAGACACCCTTTGCCTGCTGCTGACCCACACTGAACAGGTCAGTGCAATGTTTTCCTTCCTCCCTACCCCACCTGCCTCTCCTCCAGCAGCTGCTCTGTTCCTGCCACTCTCTCTCAGTGACTGCAGTGTCCTCCCCAGCTCCTCCCTCCTCTGCCCTGAGCTTCCCTTCCACATCTCCTGCTAAACATCCTAACCTTCCCACCTACCTGTCCCACCCCACTATTTCCACTGCCCTCCTCCCCTGCACATCTCATTTCTCTCTACTAAATCCTTCCTGCTGCAGGGAGCTGCTGAGGAGCTGCATGGTCCATCCTGGGATTCTCTAAGCAACGTCTTCCATCCGTGGGCCACATCCCACTGCTTGCCCAGCATCCATCCATGGAGGTGAGCACTGTGTCACCATCTCCTACCTCACCCACCAAAGGAGACGATTCCTGTTGGATAGATGTCACCAACGTGGCCATAGACAGTGTCACGCTGCTCATCTGCCTCTGTGGGCTGGTTGGGAATGGAGCTGTCCTCTGCCTCCTGCAGAGGAACCCCACCACCTTCTACATCACCAACCTGGCCTTCTCTGACTTTGCCTTCCTGCACTTCACAGTCCCCTCCACCCTTCTCTACCTGACAGAGGAACTGTCTTGCTCCACTATCGCACCCCTGATATTCCAGAGGGCACTTTTTCCTCTCTTGCTGTTCTCCTACAACCTGGGGCTGTACCTGCTGACAGCCATCAGCATTGAGAGATGCACATCCATCCTCCACCCGTTCTGGTACCGCTGCCACCGCCCCCAGCGCCTGTCATGGGTGGTGTGTGCCCTGCTCTGGACCCTCTCCATCGCTTTCATTGTCACAGTGACTTCCCTGTGCCAGTCACAGGAACACGAGCATTGCCAAGTGTCTCTCATCTCCATGTATGCCCTAAACCTCTTCCTCTTTGCCCCAGCCATGGTCATTTCCAGCACAATCCTCTTCATTAAGGTCAAGCGTGGCTCCCAGCAGCAGCAACCCAAGAGGCTTGACATGGTTATCTTCCTCACTGTGCTCTTCTTCCTCCTCTTGGCTCTCCCCCTTAGCCTCTGCAATTTCCTGCAGCAGCTCGGCTACACCATTGCGTCCTCCCAGGTTGTTTTCCTGCTCGCCTGCATCCACAGCAGCATCAAACCCTTCATCTACTTCTCAGTGGCAAGGTGTTGGAGGAACTGCTCCACGAGGTCACTCAGGCTCTCCCTCCAGAGGGTTTTTGAGGAGCCAGAAGAAAACACTCCCAGCAGCAATGGTGCCACCATGGACACGGCAGCCCCAGCCTGTTGATCCTTCCCCTGCACTGCTGAAGGACCTCAAGACATTGGCTGAGGGTGTCCTTGAGTCACCTGATTAAGAAATATCCACAGCATCACCCTTCCTGTGGTGGTGTAATCCCACATGAGAAGGGAGCAG
The DNA here is from genome assembly GCA_024500445.1 of Entomyzon cyanotis. Taxonomy (NCBI): domain Eukaryota; kingdom Metazoa; phylum Chordata; class Aves; order Passeriformes; family Meliphagidae; genus Entomyzon; species Entomyzon cyanotis. The sequence continues at coordinate 12,951 of JAKEPQ010001031.1, forward strand.
GGGCATTGCCATGGGCAATGTGGGAGCGATGCTCTGCAGGGAGCACATTGGAGAATGGCTTTCCTCCTCTCTCCCAGGTCCTAGAACACTATTCCCCCAAAGGGATCGTGCTCCCATCGCTGTGATCCCAAAACTCACCCTGGCACCTGGTTCCTACACGCCACTATGGTCTCATATCTTTTATTTTTAATGTTGTGAGCCAGGGGCAAAGGACTCTTTTCCTTCAGAAATTCTTTCTCTCCCCTTGTTTCAGCTTCTCCCCCAGCAGGCTCAGATGGTGCAGCTCCAAGGGGAGGGGGAGTCAGTCATCTGCAGCACAGCCACCCCCTTCCAGGAGCAGGGTGATACCTGTGTTTGTCACAACGGGCTCCACAGGGCATCACCGCCTCCCTGTGGCTTCACTCAGGTCACTGAGCTGGGAGTGTTCAGCTTTGAGAAAGAAAAACTTCAGGGAGACCTCAGAGCCCCTTCCAGTGCCTAAAAGGGCTCCAAGAGCTGGAAAGGCACTTTGGATAAGGGCCTGAAGTGACAGGACAAGGGAGAATGGCTTCACTCTGACAGAGGGCAGGGATAGATGCAATATGGTAAAGAAACTCTTACCCTTTTGATGGTGGTGAGTTATGGCACAGGTTTCCCAGAGATACTGTGGCTGCTCCATTCCGGCAAGCATTCCAGGCAAGGTCAGACCGCATTTGGAGCAACCAGGGTGATTAGAAGGTGTCCCTGCTGGCAAAAGGGGGGGGGATCAGGCAAAAAGAGCCACAAGTGCTCCCAAGACTAAGGAGGAGGAGGAGCAGCATGAGCTCTGGTGAAGAGGTGGAAGGCAGACCACAGCACCCCCAGCTCTGGTCTCTAATAGCTTTCATGGCATCACTAAGGACATTAATAGTAATTAATGTGGGCTCTAAGTGCTAATAACCTGGTTGCAAACAATTTTTTACTGTCTTTCCTTGCACTTTGTGAGCCTGCATTAGAATGGAAAATGGGAATTCTAGGCTCAGCTGTGCTTTTTTCGGCCCAGGGGAGGTGTTGGCAATGATCTCGGAGCTCTTCCCAGAATGGGAGTCGCCTCTGACAAGCACCCAGCTGTCTTACCAGCACTCCCAGCATTCCAGTGCCACCAGCACCAAATGCCAGCACTGCCAGCATTCCAGTGCCACCAGCACCACCAGCATCCCTCTGCTGCTGGAGGGAACATGACCCCTCAGGGAAGAGAAACGAGGAATGGGAGAAAACTGTCAGGAGATGGAATGCAATCAAAGAATGGGACATTCTGCAGGGAAGAAGTGTTTCTAATAGCCCTAAGAAGTGAAACTCTGACATAGCCAAAGATGCAATTTCCGACTCCCCTGTGGCTCCACTGAGCCTTGGGGAGCAACAGGACAAGAGATAGATGTTCTCCTTCATGTTACTGACCTGGGAGGATCCACTTTACCATATGGATCCAAAAGGAGCAGCAGGTGCCAGGAAGCACCACTGACCTGGACAGACACCCTTTGCCTGCTGCTGCCCCACACTCAACAGTGAGTGCAATGTTTGCCTTCCTCCCTACCCCACCTGCCTCTCCTCCAGCAGCTGCTCTGTTCCTGCCACCCTCTCCCGGTCACTGCAGTGTCCTCCCCAGATCCTCCATCCTCTGCCCTGAGCTTCCCTTCCACATCTCCTGCTGAACATCCCAACCTTCCCACCTCCCTCTCCCACCCTCACAATTTCCACTGCCCTCCTCCCCTGCACATCCCACTGCTCTCCACTGAATCCTTCCTGCTGCAAGGAGCTGCTGAAGAGCTGCTGAGGAGCTGCATGGTCCATCCCGGGATCCTCCACGCACTGACTCCCCATCCACTCTGACCACAGCCAGGGGCCACATCCCACTGCCTGCCCAGCGTCCATCCATAGAGGAGAGCACTGTGTCCCCAGCTCCCACCTCACCCGCCAAAGGATACGATCCATGTCACATCAGTGTCACCTATGTGGCCATAGCAGCCATCACGCTGCTCGTCTGCCTCTTTGGACTGGCTGGGAACGGGGTTCTCCTCTGGCTCCTTGGATTCCACACCCACAGGAAGCCCATCACTGTCTACATTCTCCACATGGCCATCACTCACTTTGTCTTCCTCCACCTCATTGCCGCCTTCAGCCTGCTCTACCTGCTGCAGTATGCATCCTGCTCCATTATCATGCCCCAGAAGTACCTGATGTTGCTTTTCCAGCTGGCGCTGTTCTCGTACAACCTGGGGCTGTACCTGCTGGCAGCCATCAGCTTCAACAGGCGCAGGTCCATCTTCTGCCCACTCTGCTGCCACTGCCACCATCCCAAGCACCAATCCATGGTGGTGAGTGCCATGCTCGGGGCCATCTCCATCGCTGTCATTCCCACGCTGACTTCACTCTTCCAGTACCATGACAGTAAATCCTCCCATGTGTTTGTCAACTTCATGTACATCCTACACCTTCTCCTCTTTGCTTCCTCCACGGTCATTTCCAGCACAACTCTCTTCATTAAGGCCAAGTGTGACTGTCAGCATCAGCAACCCAAGGGCCTTGACATCATTATCTTCCTCACTGTGCTCTTCGGTCTCCCCTCTAGCATCTGCAATTTCCTGGAGTAGCTCAACTACAATATTGACACTGAGGATGTTTTCCTCCTGCATCCACAGCACCATCAAACCCATAATCTACTTCCTGGTGGCAAGGTGCTGGAGGAACTGCTCTGTGGGGTCCCTCAGGGACTCCCTCCAGAGGGTTTTTGAGGAGCAGGAAGAAAACTCTGCCTGCAGCAATGATCCCACCATGGACACGGCAGTCTGAGCCTGTTGGTCCATTCCACTACACTGCTGAAGGACCCCGGCACAGAGGTTGAGGGTTTGCTTGAACCACCTGATTAATAAATATCCATAGGATCACCCTCCCATGATGTAATCCTGCAGGAGAAGGCAGCTGGGGTGTGTGGGAGGGATGCTCTGCAGGAAGCACATTGAAGCAATGGCTTTCCTCATCCGTCCCAGGTCCTAGAACACTATTCCCCGAAAGGGATATTTCCCAACACGGCTGTGATCCAAAAATTCCCCTGGAACCTGGCTCCTGCATCCCACTGCAGTCTGATATCAATAAACAGCATCCTGAACCCTGAGCTGCCTTCACCCCGTCTGCCAGCGCTTGCTGCCTTCCTCTGGCTCCTGCTGCCAGCCGGGAATGGGGGTGGAGGGAGGGAGGGGACACAGCCATGGCTTGTGCTCCCTGCAGCAAACATGATCCCGAGTGCCCAGAGCTGGGATGGCAGCGGCACAGCCGGCATGGGCAGGATGGCCCAGGGGCTCAGCATTCCCTTCCCAGCTGCTCTCTGAGTGGCACGGCAAAGATCTCCCTGGTCCTGGCTGTAGCAGGGCAGCAGTGGAGCTGTCAGGGGGAAAGGTGGGCCCGGGAGAGTCTGGGTGTGTCGGAGGAGTCAGGAGGGGTCTGGAAGGGTCTGGATGCTGCCGATCCCAAATGTCCTCACGGGAGAGCAGCAGAGCCCAACAGGGCATGCTCAGAGCTAGGGAGAGGCCGGGAAAGCTGCGGGATGGGATGGACAGGGCTGGGATGGGGATGAGCACCGATACAGAAATCCGCTGGAATAAACTTTCTAACACAATGGAAAGCATTAGGAAGCAGGAATTCTTCATGTGCACAGGACCCACAGATGGATCTTTCCTTTTCTCTGTATGTGTTGATCCTTTACAGCAGGGTTTTAACCTGCCTGCAAGAAACGCTTTGCTGTCCTTCCCTTGGGCGGTGTGACCCTGCATTAGAATGAAAAAATGGGAATTCTTGGCACAGCTGTGCCTTCTTGGGCCAAGAAGAGGTTTGGATGAACCAGGAAAATTAACTCTGTCATTCCGTCACTTGGTATTAAATCTTGTTTTTACCGAAAACCTAACCGGTGATTTTTTAATTGATTTCAAACACTCGTTTGGAACACTGCACGGTGTAATCCTGCAGGAGAAGGGAGCAGAGGTATGCGGGAGGGTTGCTCTGTAGGGAGCACATGGAAACAGGGCTTGCCTCCTCCCTCCCGGCTCCGGGAACACTGTGGCCAGCTGGAGCAGAGACACTGCTCGGAGTCCCGGGGGAAGCAGGGCAGGAGCGACACAGGAGTGGGGGAAAGGTGGCCCCGGGGGTGTCTGAGCTGTTGGAGGCGGTCAGGAGCGGCCAGGACGGATCAGGACACGGTCAGAGGGGATCTGGATGCCGACAATCCCGAATGTTCGCACTGGAGAGAAGCAGAGCCCAACAGACCTCACTCGGACAGGGGGAGTGGCTGCAGGCCGGAAAACCTGCGGGATCGGAGAGGATGGGGTAAGGATGGAGAGTGGGGTCGAGATGGGGATGGAGAGCAGGAATGCGATGGGATGGGGAGAGGTAGTAGGAAAGGGAAGCCAGGATGAGGATGCGATTGGGATAGGACATCGAAACAGCTCATCTGTGCCTCCTTGGGCCCAACAGAGGTTTTTGGCAATGATCCCAGAGCTCTTCCCAGAATGCGTAATGCTTCTGAGAAGCACCCAGCTGCCTCCCCAGCACTGCCAGCACTGTCAGCATTCCAGCACCACCAGCACCCCTCTGCTGCTGGAAGGACCAAGACTCCTCAGGGAAGAGAAACGAGGAATGGTAGAAAGCTGTAGGGAGAGGGAAGGCAGTCAGAGAATGGGACATTCTTCAGGGAAGGAGTGTTTCTTACCAGGAGGCAAGTGAGGGGCCATTCATAAAATTATTCACGTGGGGCTTCTGATAAAAGCCACTTCCTTTGTCGCAAACAAAAAATCAGTATAAATAATGCCAAGGAAGTGGAACTCTTACGTAGACAAAGCTTCAATTTCCAACTCCCCGTCGCCATCCCCGCCCCCCCCCCGTTTTTCTGGGAGAACTCCCGGCCCGAGGGGACGTGAACGAGGAGCTCCCTCCCGCCCTTCCCGGGCGCCAACAGCGCCTGCCGGGGCTGCGGCAGTGGTGCGGCGGCGGCGGGAGCGGCGCCTCAGGCGAGCGGGGAGGCGTGGCCGCACTGAGGGCTGAGCTTGGCGGGACCGCGCCTGGATGGAAACGGCGGCTGTGATTGGGCAGTGCGGAGAAAGGCGGGCTGGGATTGGCTAGTTTTGGAGTCGCTGGCTCAGCCCCACACTCGGCAATCGCAGCCCCACAGACATAGGGCTGGAGCGGCAATGGGGAGTTCAGAGCTGGGGCTGGAGCTTCACAGACCTCGGCCTGAGATAAAGATCCTCTTCTGGTACCCGAGCAGCTTCAGCTGGACATAATGGGGAGATACAGAGCTGGCAGTGAAATGAAGCTCTGGGAGATTGGAGCTGGACTCACAGGAGAGCTGGGATAGTGACTAGAGGATCTTTATTTCAGGTGTGAACTGCTGTCTTCTCTTTAGCCAGGCAACTTCATCTGTCAGCCCCCTCTACCACAAGAGGATTTTCACCATGTCCCACCTCAGGTAAGGGATGCAGCTACTCCTCTGCCAAGATCTTCATTTAGTTACTTTAACTCTCTTGTGCCCTCTGCAGCTAATTAGCTGTGCTGCAAGGATAGAGAGGATGGGAAAACCTGGGAGGGGATGTGCAGCTAGACCAGGTTGCTCTGAGCCCCGTCCAACCTGGCCTTGGACACTTCCAGGGATGCAGAGGCAAAGGTACAGGCTGCCTCGGCATTTCAAAGAGTTGAGCAAAAAGCTTCATTAGTTCAGAGAAAACAGTTAGAAATAATACTTCCCAATTCTTCTAATCCAGTTCTCAAGAAACAGGAATATTTGTCATTCACCCAAATAAAATCAGACTCCTTGTTATACTGAAGTTAAAAAACAAACAAACAAACAAACAAAAAAAACTGGCTGTAATGCAACCCCACACAAGGTGCAGTTTGTGCTTGGCTTCCAAGTCACAACACTGTTCCTGGTCAGATAACTCAGGCTGGACTTCAGGCAAAGTCCTTCTGCCAAAACTGAACTTCTGCCAGAAGGATCTCTTGTAATTTGTCAGAAGCCCTGGCAAAAATGGCCCGGGTTACCTTTGTTGGCAGTGGAAGTTTGGAAGTCTCTGCTCTTGTAGGTGTCTGCGGAGGTGGCAGGAGAGGTGGCAGAGAGCTGCTCATCTCCTGAAAAGAGAGGGAGAGAAGCAGTTCTCAGGATTTTTGCTGATGGACACAGAGGAAGTTTCACCCTTCCGAGAGTCAGAGCGACGGAGCTCCTCATGGATTTGTACAGGCTTCCCCATGGAGATCTGCTCTTGAAGAGCACCTACCTTCCAGATTCCTTCAATGGACTATACATAAATATGTACGATTGGCTGCAACAAGAAAGAGAGAAGCAATGTGAGTTTGTTTGGCTATTGTACTCCTTGATAGGAAACAAGCATGCACTCAGCAAACATTTGCTTCCCAACAGCTCTAGAAATGTCATGCATGTCTGTTCATAATGAAATGCCAGTAAGGATTAAAAGCTCCATCTGAAGGGCAGTTAGGAACAGAGACCAGGAAGAGAGCAAGAGCTGAAGCCACTGGACTCACTTTCTCCAAGATAAATATCTGGCTTCCCTTGCAGTCAGGAAGCACTGTTTCCATTCCTGACCACTTATTGTTGTTACGAAAGAAGTATGTTCCTGCAGTCTGCTCCCTTTATTGAATTTTGCTTTCCTTAAATTGCTACTGAAGCAGCTAAGCTTAAAAAAAGATGATTTTATAGACATAGGAATGATTCTTGTGTGTTTAATGCTTCCCTTTTTATTCCTGGCTATTTTTAAATTATTTCTTTAACAAATCATCTAAATTTGGGAATTTAAATTTGAGAGGAAATAATGCAAAATAAAGGCAGGGAAAGATCATAGAATCATCCTGGAACCCTGGAATGGTCTGAGTTGGAAGGTACTTTAAGGATAACATCATTCTATCCCCTGCCATTCTATCTGCTAGCCCAGGGTGCTCCAAGCCCCATCCAGCTGGCCTTGGACACTTCAGGAATGGGGCAGCCACGATTTCTCCGAGTTTATGGGCACAGAAGGAAATTTCCAGTGGGAACTGAGGCATTTCCTTTGCTCTGTCCAGCCCCAGCAGGGCTTTGGGAGGCCAAGGGTGTGGGAACAGGAGCTTTGCCCGCTGCGTCAGGGGAGTCTGTGATGTCCCAAAACCCAGCAGAGCAAATGTTTGTGGTTTAACATCCTGTTAAAAGGAGATACCAATCCAGGAACGGGAACGGAGCGTGGAGCAGGGATGGTGCCCAGCAGAGGAGTGACCATCCAGAGGGTTCCACCAGTCCATCCCTGCTGCCCTGGTTTGGGATGAGCAGGCTGGTGACTATCCCTGTGTTTGCTCCGCAGGATGAGGAAGCCAACCGTGCCGAGGAGGAAGATGAGGAGGTGTGGGAGGAAGGAGACAGCGGCCACAGAAGGCTGGGGAAGGCACAGGTCCAGGTAGGAGACATTGCCTTCCAAGGAGAGGGACTCGTCTGTCCCATTGGAATTCAGGGTGTGAGGCCCCAGGAAACAAAGGGTTTGATTACATTTTCTTACTCAGGTTCTAATGTGCCTTAAGAGAGGTTTGTGTAAAGCTCATTACCCATGATTGAATCTCTGAAAAACAGGGATTGAAGCTTTCTGAAGTGGCCCAAACCTGCCTGCATGTATCCAACTGCAGCTCCCCATCCCTGTTTTTGTGTACAGTTGGGATGAGATCTCACCTGCTGTTACTTGCCAGCTCCAAAGCTGTATAGCTGCAGCCATGAAGGGCCAGGCTGTGTTTAAAACAGCCCGAGGTACCAGGGAGCTGGAGTCGTTTCCTAGCAGGGAACTTGATGTGGAAGCTGCATTCCAAATTTTGTCCACATTTGTTTTATCTGCCACATGGAGACAGCCAAAGAAGCAGAGGTGGGGTGTTCCTAACAAAAGAACATCCAAATTCATCGGTAGTAGAGGGCTTCAAACTATGAGTGGAGGTGCCTTTAGGACACTTCCAATTCCTTATTATATGAATGGAATTTAAATGAAGCATCCAAATCCTGACAAGGATGAACTCCAAATGCCTCTGCAAGTGTTTTACAGCCAGGGAGGGAGACTAGAGTCTGGAGTCTCTCCCCTAAAACTGGCTGCTAGTTTGTTTGATCAGGCACAGGAATAATTGTGTTTTCCCTGGGGCTATCCTTATGCAGAAAGGTTTATTTATCTGCCCTGGGTTTGTTCAGTATGTCTTCAAAATGATGGAAACTGATTTTATTGGAGTGCCAGGGGTGCCAAATGCTTTCCCCAGCCAGAGCTCAGAGCCAGCCCTGTGGGAAGGGGTTTAATGTCCATTTTCCCAATCCCTCGAGGCAGCAGCACTGGAGCACTTGCACCCAAACATGCCTGAGGTTCCGAGTGCTGGCAGGAGGCAAATCCAGGGATTGAACAGAGGGAGACACAGAGAGAGCCCTGTCCAGAGTGGCTTTTGCCACCTTGTCAGGAATGTGGTGGCAGCCCTGGGAGCAGGCTGGAGGTGAGAACTGGGGCTGTATTGGAGACTGATCCAGGTCAGGTCAATGTTTACCTGTGAGAGGGTTTGGCCCCACACATCAAGTTTAAGCAGGATCAGGGTGACAGATGCTGCATTCTGTGCACCCTGAGAGTTTATGTCCCTGTGAGGAACCATTCTAGACCTGCTTTGTGTCAATACTGATTGTCAGAGGCGTGGGGGGGGAAGGGGAGTACACGTGAAAGGAGGCAGCTAGAAGATGGGGGAAGCCTTGTCTCTGGGGTAACTTAGCCTGCCAACACCTCACAGCGGACACTGTGCACCCCAGAGATGCTCCTCCAAGCAGAGGGGCCAAGCTTTCCACCAATGAACTACAGAGAAGGCTGGACTGGGCCAATGCCCTCCTGCCAGCAGGCAGGCTTGGGGTGGGGCCAGTGGTATAAAAACAAACTGCGTCACAAATTTTGTGCTTTTCGTTTTGGGTTTGCCTGAGGGAGGCTTGCTTACGGGGCTTTTTGGAGACTGTGCTGTTCGCATGTGAGGCTTTTGAGTGGGGGGGCTCGCTGACTGGCTCACTCCCTGGCTTGCCCTACTCCTTCGCCTTGAGTAAATCTCTAGGGGAGAGTGAAGACTTTGACATAAACAGAGACAGTCACTGGGGGCAGGCAAGGAAGTTTTTTGGGGTAAAACTTAGAAAAATCTGTAGGGCAGAGAATGAACATATTGAGGTAGAAATGAGGTGATCAGGAGTGGACACAGGGAGAATTTGGGGGGCAAACCCTGAAGTACATAAGAAGGTTAAGTGATTTTGAGAAAAACTTCTGATGTGATGTGTAGGGGACAAAATTAATATTTTGGGCATAAGACAGATATAACCAGTGTGGCTTTGGTTTTAAAATCTAGTTAGTATACAGGGGACTAAATGGACATTTGGGCATAAAATCTGAATTACTGTGTGGGTGAAAGAATGAATATTTTGAGGTAAAAATGAGGTAACCAGTATTGGGCCAGCAGGGAAAATGGGAGATAACCTCTAGGAGAGAGCATGAACATACTGAGGTTGGTTGTGGACAGGTGGGTAATTCTGGGGAGTAAAACTTGAGGGCATCTCCATGGTAGAAAATTAATGTTTTGAGGTAAAAATGAGGTTGTCTCTCTATCTGAAGTTTTCAGATAGGAAAAACTTTGGGGGTAAAATCCAAGGTAATCTCAAGGTGAGGGCATGACTATTTTGAGGTAAACTTGGGACCCACTGAGTCCTCCTTCCTTGGCAGCAGCCGGCAGAGAAGGGAGAAGGAGCCCCGTGTGGGGACAAGGCTGGAGACAGTGAGCAGAGGAGAAGCCTTGGGCTGGAGAGGGGCAGGAGAAAGGCACTGTGGGCAAAGGGACCTCCCTGGCATCACCAGAGCACCTGTGGGGAACAGAATGGACACTTTGGAGGCAAATGGAGGAGTGGAGGCTTGGGGCAAAATCTGAGCTCAAGTACAGGGAAGTATGTGAAGGATATTTTTGAGGGAAAAGCTGAGGTAATGAGTTCACCCACCTCAGCCCAAGTTGTGTTTGCACAAATGGGGACTAGAGGTGACTAGAGGTTGGACTAGTCCAACCTTGCTCAACCTCTAAATGCCAGGATAAATTCTACAAGCTGCCCACTGAGGGACTAAAAATACATAAAAATGGAACCAAGAGCATTAAGAAGGTTCCTGGGAATCTCATTCCAGTGTTATCATAGCATTTTTAACAGATCTCTAAGCTTTTGATGACCACACCGCATTTCTCTGTTGGGATTATTCCCTCTGTGGCCTGTGGGGTTTATTTGGATGTGAGCTCCCTCCCAGTGACCCTGACACTGCTCAGGAGCAGGTAGGAAAAGCAGAGTCAGAGCTCCTGGCAGGCACAGGCTGTTTTTCCTCAGAGTGGATCCAGCTGCTGTCCACCAGCCTGCAAAGGGATATTGCATGAGCACCTTGACAGTTGTTGGGTAAATCCTCGAAAGGGCAGCAAATCAGGGTTAGTGGAAAGGTTTTGTGCTGTCATGCCAGGTGCCAGCCAGTTCTGCCCAAGAACCATTCCCGGGACTGGTGAGTAAAGCAGTATTAGCATAGAAGAGGGAGCCACATTTACCTAGGAATTCCCTTGCTCACAGCAGCCATTGCCATCGCAGGTAGGAGCTTCCTCAGGAGACTGAGATTGGCTGAGGTGCTTGGAGCAGGGTGCTAAGAATGCCAAGATTCTGATTTCAATCCCCAGATGGGCCAATCACCTCTCCTCATTGGACTTGATGATCCTTGTGTGTCTTTCCAGCTCTGAAGCTCCTGTGCTCTGGAAATAAAGAGTAAACAGTTTTCCCTGGCTTTTGAAATGCAGAGGTTTTTTCATTGGAGAGTGCGAGCCACCGAGAGAGTGGAGGAGAGGAAGGAGCGCTTCAGGTCTCAGGCGGCAGGTGTTGGATGAGCGGCCTGAGAAGGAGCGAGCCGCCTGTCCCGGAGCGGCTCCTCCCGCCCCCAGCCATGGAGTCCCGCTCGTTGTGCAGGGACGCGGCGGGCGGGAGCCCCCGGAGGTGCGGCCACGGGGTAGGGGGAGGCGGGCGCTGCTCTGCCCGGGGGGATGCGGTGGCCTCGGGGGTGCCGGGGCGGGGGAGGCTCCACATCCCCGCGCGGGCTGCGGACGGAGCCTGGCCGGCAGCGCGCACCGGGGACCGGCCCTGCCCAGAGGGGGGCGCTGCACTCACGCCGCCGCTCCGTGTCCGCCAGGGGTCGCCCCTCGGGCGCGAGGCGCTGAGCGAGCGGCGGTGTCTGGGGTGTCCCGGGGTTGGCACGCGCTGTCCCCGCACCCCGCCGCTTCCAGCCGCGATCCAGCGCCTGCTCCGGGAAAGAGCAGCCACCCTCCTGCCGGGCCCGGTACCGGCACAGCCCCGGCTCCCCGCGGCCGCAACGGGACAGTGACTGGAGCCCCGGCGGAACCCCAGCCCCGTGCCGGCCGGAGCAGCAGCCGCAGTGCCCGGCTCAGCGCCCCTGGCGACGCGCAGCGGCGGGAGCAATTGCCCGGGGCGGGGCTCTGCGCAGCGCTCCGAGCGAAGGTCCCGCCGCATCCCGGGATGAGTATCCACCGCACAGAGCAGAACGCGGGGATCCGCCAGGGTTTGTGGGCGGGGCGGGACCAGCACAGGTGTGAAGGGCAGGATCAGCTCAGGTGTAAAGGGCGGGGCCGGCTCAGGTGCGCAGAGCCCCAGAGCAGCTGCGCGGGGCGGGGCCGAGGTGATTTAAGCCATGGAAATTATATTCGGAGTCATCTGCCAGTCGATGCGAAAGGTTGTGGACAGGTCGGGCTATGTCTCTCTTCCTGTATACCTCTCCTTTCTCACCTCCCTTCCTCCCCTCCCGTTAGCCCTCCCATCCTTCTCCCCCGGCCCGGTCCCCCCGTACCCCCTGTCACGTTCCTCCTACACACCCCAACTCTACCCTACCCCTCCATCCTCGCACTCCTCCTTCTACCCTTCCTTCCCCCTGCCCCCACTTCCTCGGCACCTACCCTCAATCTTCCCCCTCCTTCCTCCACCCTTGCTTCCCCCCCATACCACCTCCCTCTGCCCACTCCCCCTGCTCCCGTGCACACCACTCCCCCTCTCACCTGCCCTCCGTCACTGACCCCCTCTGCCCCCCCGTTTCCGTCCTCCATCCCTCCCTCTCCCTCTTTCCTCCGCAATCGCGGGGCTCGGGGCACCGGAGAATAAAGCCCAGAAGGCTGGAGCCTGGCACCCCTTGCTGCAGCCCCACACGGGGCCCAGCAGCGAGCGTTCAGAGTGAAATCTGAACGGAACACACTGCCAAGGGAGAAAGGTATGAATTCCAGGTTCTCCAGAACCTGGAATTGTGTCAGGCTTGTGCAGGTTTTCTGGGACAAGCTGTTACACCAAAACTAGAAGCACCAAGTCCAGGATGGGACAGGGCAGCCAGAGGGTTGCAATGCCTGGGTCTTTTTAGATCCAGGCCGGGAAGTCTCTGCTTGACAGGAGCTGAAGTCCCCCATTGCCCCAATATTCCTGGCTCCTCTCCTTCTCCCCTGCCAGACTCCCTGTATTAAGGAGGGGATGAAAAGCAGGAGCATAAAGATGTTCCCAGTGCTGCCAGCTCTGCTCAGTGATACATGAGAGACCAGGAGGGGAACAAGCCAGTAGGAGTTCTGTTGTGACCAAACTTGTCCAGTGAACACATCTGACAAGCTCCTTCCTGAGCAGCTATCGATAAGGAAACCCCAGAGATTGTAACCAACCTTAATGCAGGGTACCAAGCTCCAGCCTTTTCACTGAGAAGCAAATATGGAAAATCTGTGCCTGCCCAGGATCAGAAGGAGCAGCTGATCTGGCAAGAGCCCAGGGTTGAGCCCAGAGCAGAGCTGGCACTCCGTGGTGGAGCCCTGCCCCGTTCCTCACTGCGTGCCTGCTGAGTCCCCAGCAAATGCCAGTTCCTCACTGCTGGGTCACCCAGCAGTTGTTTTCCACTTCCCACTCCACATTAATGTTTCACCTCTGGCATTTCAAATGTCCTGCATTTTGGCAGGAGGAGGGAGCCTGTCTGGCAGCAGTGCCAGGAGCCCAGGGCAGGAGAAGGAGCTGAATGGAAGCACAAACTGGAGAGGTTTCTTACCACAGCTGATTGCTGCTATCGAACCCCAATGCTTGCAGTAAATCAATCCCAAGTGTTTGCTCCTCCATTCTGCCCTGTTCACCTCAAATACCACTGGATTTGGAGCCTTTCAGGGGCCACAGCAGCTCTCAGAGCCACTGGCAAGATCTTGGGGGAGACTTTCCCTCGTCAGCAATTTGCCAAGGGACCCTCAAAACACCTACCCTGTTGTGTTCATTCTTGGAACTAGAGGGATTCTCAACCCTGCACTTTCCTAGGACTTTCAAAATAAACCACTAGGACTTTCAAAATAAACCAAGGTTTTCTGTGTCTGCTCAAATTAGCTTCAAAGGCACTGATTTAACAGAGAGGGTATTCCACCCCTCCTGGAGTTCATCAGGAATTAGAAATGGACACAAAATAAATAGGAATAATTTCCTACTCTGCATGGAAATGACACTCTCCCACACTCACGGAGCTTTGGGTCCCACCTTGGAATCTCATGAACACCCATGGACAGTGACACCAGGATGTTTGGACATCCTGGAGTTAACTCCCTGCCACTATTAATAATCACCAAGAGAAGATAAAGCACAGCTGAAGGATTATTCCCATAAGCACTGTCTGCTGTTTAATCCCCAGCAGCTCTGCAAGGAAAGGAATCCCAGGCGTTTTCTGCCACAGAAGGCAAAAATATTGACTGACTTCATTAGTCCATCCATAGGTCTTGTTTTCCAACATCAGCCCACCAAAGGGACATTAAGGATCAGGTGCCAAAGATGCTGCACTGTGCTTTGGCTCTCCACAGAGCCGTAGAGTCCCCAAAAAGATGATGGAATCACAGAATCACAGAATGGACTGGGTGGGAAGGAACCCTAAAGAACAGGAAGGAGATTTGTTTCACTGGAGACAGCAGCTCTCCCTTGGCTTTAGACACAACCAAAGGCAAAACCACTGATTAGAGGCTGAATAAAACAATATATTCCAGTCCTGCCCACCTCTCTCCCAGGGAACTGACAGGGCAGTTCAGGCAGTTCTGAGTTCAGACAACTCTTCTTAATGAGACAGGATTCTAGAAAATGGGGAAAAGCCTCTCCCCTTTCTTCAGATGTCTTGGAAAGTTCTCTTCGAGACCCAGAACCAACCAGGCCACCATTTTGCCTCAGGATTTTTCCAAGGGAAAGCTGGCTCTTCCACCTTTTAACAGCTCCAACACTCATTTTCCATCTCCAGTTACTCAGTGGTACAAAACCTTCATCAAAGTACTTTCCATTCAGAGTTCAGAGGCTCCATCTGCTTCCTTGTTTACATGAGCTCACACCTTGGAAATTGTCACATCTCTGAGTGCCACCAAACTCTTCCCAAACTCCACATGAATCCTCTGTCATGATCTGACACAAAATTTCCAGCTTCTAATCTTTCAAAACTGGAAGCTCAGACCAGCAAAGTCCTTGACCATCCACTTTTCTGTAGACAGCTCTGGTCTGGGAAAAACCTTCAAACCAGACTGTTTTTCCATGGCTTTCTGTTCTAGTCTAAAAGACTTATAAGCTTCACTACAAGAGTTCAAATCCACAGCAAAATACCTTCAATCCAATTATATCAGCAAAATAACTTATTTTTCTCATTCACCCTATCACTGGTCCTGGTAGGAACATCAAGTAATAGAGATGCAATGAGGAGCAGGGAAAGAATTAGGATCATTTCTCCAATTTCAATGTTTTCGATGAGGATGGGAAAAATCAGGAGAATTTAGTTTACACAAGAAGATTGGAGTCTGTTTTCAGTGACTGGCACGACAATGCACGTAGGGAAACATTTTCACCTCTCTCACCACAGGCAAACCATAAATACCAGTATGGAATCTTGGAACAGAAATTATCAGGTGCCTTTTACCAAGGTGGCATCTCCCCAGACAGTAGCCAATATAACCACACTGACTCCTCACAGGACATGAGGATCTCTCTTCTCCTGGGATAGGTGTTGTACATGTTTACCTGCCTTGCACACCCTCGAAAGCAATTTTCTTTGTAGATAACATGTAAGAAAAAAAAACCAAGCCAATTGTTAATTTGTCAAGATGACAGCCCTGGCACAGACATTTTTCCTGCTGTGCTCATGCTCTTTTCAGAGTAGCCTGAACAAGTTTTCTCGCCAGTAGAGCCCATATTAGCACAAAGAGTCACTCCTCAGTACTACAGTTATTTACACCTCAGCTTTTGGCTGCAGAGAAGTGTCCAGAAAGCCCCAGGCAGGACCACAACCTTCAGCACAGGTCCCTTGTGCGCAGTCCAGGTGTACACAAAACACACACCGACCTCCAACTCCTCCCTCCTGACTCACTTTCCTTCTGGAATGCCAAAAAAGAAGGAATTCTGACCTAACACAGGCTTTCCTCCCCCTCCTACCTTCAGGGCACTGCTGGGCAAGGGCAGAGCTCCCTTCCTGACCTGCTGGATTCAGTTTGACTGCTTCAAGCTCTCCCCAACTGTGGAATTACAACTGAAAATATTACACAGGGGTGTAACCAGATCAAGAGCTGTCCCAAAGCACCTGAGCTGAAGACAACCCTGAAACCACCGGTGTGGTATCAAACCCTAAATTAGTGGTTTGGTAGGAACAGGTTCATTGACTGCTTCACCCACTGTGAATATGGCATCAGGTATCTGTGTACTTTATACTTCATAAGCAAAACGATCAGTGGAAAGTGCATTAAAATAGTTCCTACCTGTCCTTTCACAAGGCAAGATGGTTTTTCCATACAGCAAACATTTTCTGAATTGAAAAGATAACACTTCACTCAACTGGAGAAGAAAAAAGTGAGATCTGCTAAATTTCCCTAAACCAGGCAACATAAAACAAAACAAAGCAAACACAAAAAACTTTTCAGTTTGGGTCAAAAAGAACCTTTCATTCCACTTTTCCACCATTTTCAACAATCTACCATATTCACTTTGTCCTCTTCAAACAAAAAGCCAATTCAACTTCGAAAACCGTATGTTCTGGTGTTCCAAGTTAACACATAGATGCATTTCTCTTCCCCCGTGCCCCAAATACATCTTAGAATAGAAACATTCAAACTCACTTTTCCTGGGAACCTGCAGAATTTTGTGTCAGCAGCTCAGCATTGCCTGATGAAAACCCCACAGATTTCCAGTGGGTTCTGCCTGCTTGGATTTTCAATTCCCCTTCCCCCAGGTCCTCTCTGCTCAGGCATCTGGGGTAGTTGCTTCCATAAGGCGGGACAGGGAGGGTTTCACACCTCATCTTTTCTGGGAGCTGCATTGGGAGCCTTTGGGTCCTGCTGTGTCAGCCCCTCCAGGCCCAGCAAAGCAGCATTTCCTTCCGCCCTTACAGGAGCTGCCTCACAGCCCCCCAGGAAGACCCCGAACCAAACCCCTACAGCTTTGGTTTGCTTGCTTGTTCCCAGCCCCAAGAGATTTCACTGAAACAAGGGCTGAAAATCTTCCTCAGAAAGGGGAGCAGAGGGTCCCTGACCCTCCAGACACAAACTCCCCAACCACCACCGGGGTTCTCAGGCAGCCAGGGACAAGCAGGGCAATAAGTGATCACCCCATCCCTCCTTCCTCCAGCTCGACCTTCCTCCTCCTCCTCCTCCTCCTCTCCCCAAGGAGAGAGTTTCCTTTCTCTTCCAAAATGTGAAGTGTGTCTAAGCAACCACTCAGATCAACCCCTTTCTCTCACTTCCTTTTGCTCATCTCCTGCCACACACAGAGTGCTGGCTCCTTCATGTGGTTCCACAGAATTCCCAGCCAAACAGGAGATCCACATCACTCCCTCACCCTGCACATGCTGCGGGGATCACAGCAGGAGAGACACCGGGGGCTCTGCTCACTTCACCCTTTATCCCACCCTGTCCACTCCTGGAAGCAGAAGCCCTTTTGGGACAATGGCTTGTAATACAAGGACACAAATCTGTTAATAACATCGAGTTATTCTCCACAGTCTTCAGGAGTTTCGTGGGGAAAGTGATACTGGATGAAGTGTCACTGGAGTTTTCACACAATCACAGGATGGCCTGGGCTGGAAGGGACCTTCAAGGTCATCTCATCCATGAGTGTGTTGCTCACTCCCAATTTGTGCTTCCTGCTACTTCTGTTCTGCTGCAGAGCAAATCCTGGAGCTCTGGAATCAGCAAATTACTTACTAGAAGTAGCAGAGAGGACTGAAAAGGTCTCAATCCCACATCTCCAATTGTAGATGCTCACAGAACTGTCCTTCCACATAAGGCAACAGCCAAGGAGTGGTGGGAGGAAAATTAATGGCAACACTGGGGCACAGGAAAATGGGAACATGGTTCTCAGAAACAGAGTCCATCCCCCCTGACCTCTGCTGCCTCATGAGGTCTGGGATTTTCCGCTCTTGCTGTGAAGTCTGCAGGGCAGTTCCCTTATTTCAGCAGCCCAAAGGGAACTAAATAACTCAAACCCAGAAGATGAAAAACTGAAGCAAAACCCCAACACCGCCAGCAGACCTCAGAGAACGGGAACCTGTCCCTTGTCACCGCTTGACAGCACCGCTGGGAGCAAAGATTCTGCCACATCAGGTTTACACCCCTGAGCACACCTTGAGCAGAAGCTGGTGGGTGTTGAGGGGTTTTATGTCCTTTGAATGGGGCAGGAGGAACAGGGTCAGTCAGAAACACAAGAAACAAGATTGGTCCCACTGTAAATTTGTTCACAAAACAGGTGAAGTTCTCTCACTAGTCACGCTGCAAGAAACCATAAAGCAGCTTTTTAGATCCCTCAGCTGTGATTCTGTGCTCCCTCCTCTCCTTCATCCTGCAGAAGAACTGCAGAAATCCCAGTTTTTCCCAAGGAGAAAGTGATGTTTGAAATGCTGAAGGGAGAGTCTTGGTTCAGAGGCAAAGGGGAGATCCCCCACTCTGCTCAGGACCCTCCAGCCTCCAAAACTGCAGCGATCTCTCGGTACACATTTGTTCCTGATGGAATTCTGAAGGTCCAAATGTCATCACTCACCAACAGAGCACTTAAGCTCATTCTTTAAAACTAAAATACAAAAGTAAGCACTTTCCTGGGCTGTAGTTACAGAGTTAATAAAAATACTGAGCCACAACCTCATTTTCCTTGCAATTTCCCTACAAACACATTCATTTAATGGGATTTGTGACCGAAGATTTGATTTCATTCCCTACCTGTTTCTACAGAATTTATTCACCAAATGGATGAGCTGAATGATGAGCTGCTAAAGAAGATCACAAACAATAAAATTCAGCCTCCCCACAGGAATTTCGAAGTGGAAAAGCCTCAGCAAGTTTTTGTGCCCCTCACCTTTGAATCCAGCACCAAAGAAGTCAAAGCCTGGCTGGAGGCCAAGTCATTCAGCAAAGAGTAAGATTTGCTCTACTGCCACATTAAACACTCATCCTTCCCTGGAGAAGGAGAGGAGGAGGCCACTGGCACCACCTCACCTGGGACAAGTCACTTGGATTTACTTACAGAGCCTGTGTTGCAAATTAGATTTCAACCCTATTCAATCCAGGCTCTATAACCACAATGTTCAGAACTCAGCTCACTCCCTTTCTCTCTTATACACATTTTCTTAGAGAAAAATAGTTAACTAAATCCATGGCCTGAAATGCCACTGGAATTGCAGCTGTCACTTTGGCACAGCCCCAGGGCCCTGTGACATGGTCCCAGTGCAGCTCCCAGCCTCCCATCTCCAACTCCTCACCTTTGGCATGAGGCCACATGCAGCACAACTGTTACCTCCCCACTTTGTGTCTCCCCAGGACCGTGGAACACCTGGGCATCCTCACCGGAGCTCAGCTCTTCTCCCTCAACAGAGAGGAGCTGAAGAAGGTGTGTGGTGATGAGGGAAACAGAGTGTACAGCAAGATCACAGTGGAGAAAAAACAGCTGGAGGTAAGTGGTTTTCTGGATAATTCCTGCTGGAATGGGGGGCTGTACCAGCAGTGTCAGCTCATTAAAAAGGTTTGGGGCTTTTTCCAAATTCAGTATTTTAAGAAATACTATTGAAAAAAATAGTATTTTTTTTAAAAAAAACTATCGCTTTGCTCAAAAACCAACACAACCGAAACCCACACCAGCAACAGGACACACATAAAAATTCTGAAGTGTCTTTGAAGCAAAAAGGCCCCAGATCCAAGGGGCAGATCCCCCTCTTTCCACTAATTAATCTGCTTTTTACTGATATCACTTATCATTTTGAAACTAGCTCTCCTCACACAGCATTAATTAAACACTGTAATTTAACTACAGCTTGAAGTTCAAATCCAAACTGCCTGTTTTGTTTCCATTCCAGAAAAGCAGAGGGGAGTCAGATTTCCAAGAAATCATGAAGCGCCGCCAGGAAAGGATTGATGCTGCTAATTAAAATCTCTCTGCTTTATTTCAGCTCTTAGCCCTAAGTAGTGCAGAAACAAAGGGAATGAAAGCAATGATCCCGGCCCAGGCCAGAGGCAGCAGAGCTCCCCTCGGGGTCCAGTTGCCATCAGAGTGACAATTCCTTGAACTCTGTTGGGAAGGGTTGACAATAAGACCACATCCCACTGGGAAAAGTGTTTTAATTTTGCATGAAGTAATTTTTTTATAACTATGTATTTTATACTGAAATTCTACATGCATGCGATC
The DNA here is from genome assembly GCA_024500445.1 of Entomyzon cyanotis. Classification (NCBI taxonomy): domain Eukaryota; kingdom Metazoa; phylum Chordata; class Aves; order Passeriformes; family Meliphagidae; genus Entomyzon; species Entomyzon cyanotis. Next base: position 32,683 of record JAKEPQ010001031.1, read on the forward strand.
AGAGCAGGATTCACACGGGGCTGGATGTAGGACAAGGGCTGGATTCAAGCAAAAAAAGACCCCCAAAGCTTTTCTCCGAGGGCTGTCCCTGCTCCCACCCCGTCCCTGGCAGAGCAGGCGTGGCACACAGTACAGGAGAGGCCACAGCCTCAAGGCTTGGAGCCTGGACCACGGGAATAAGGCTTCAGAACCCTGCAGTGGTTTGGGTTTAAGGAAAGAACATTAAAGCTCATCCTGTTCCACCCCCCTGCCCTGGGCAGAGACACCTTTCACAAGCCCAAGTTGTTCCAAGTCCCGTCCAGCCTGGCCTTGGACATTTCCACCAGTGGGGAGTCACCACCTCTCTGGGCAACCTAAGGCAGCCCCATTTCCATTTCCATTTCCTCCTCAGTGCAGGTGTGCCCTGCAGCCCACAAGCACAGGCCTGGTGACAAATCCCCATCCTCCTCCTGTCCCCCTGTGCCCCTTCGTTGGACAAGGCTAGAATAGCAACACACATTCCCAAAGTCTGGCTGCTTCCTTAAATCCATAGATCAGTTAGTGTTCTCTGAACAGCAGAAATGAGCTTTCGGTGCCTAGAAATGAGCAGGAGTGACAAAGAAAGGGATTTGAATCTGGAAATAGGTGAGTTCCAGCTGCCCACTGCTGCTGAGGCAGAGGCTGGGGCTCAGGGCAGCTGTGCAGCCCCTCCCTGGGGCACTGATCCTGCACTGGAATGGTGTGGTGCTGCCAAACCAGCCTCAAACCAGGGGAAGACAAGCCCTGACCATTTGCTCCCGATCCAGGCACACCCACAGCCCTTCCCAGGGTGTTGGTCACTCGTCCCCACCTTCACCTTTTCACTGCAAAGACTTGGCTGAAATGATTCCCAAATAGCTGAAACCCCAAAGCACACTGGGAAAGGCAGGTTTAACACAAAATAAATGGCCACAAGAAGAAAATAATCTAACTGAGCACAGGGTGTTGCTCTTGACTTCCTGTTTACCTTCATAAAGTCATGTGGCTTTGTATATAACAATCTCTAAATAGGAATGAGGAAAATCCCTCTCCCTAAAGGCAGAATTAAGTGATTATGCATCAAACATTTACTCACAATTTTAAAACTCAAGCAAGCAGCATACTTCCTGTCCACAGCAAGTTTGGCACATTGGATTTCTATCTCTGTTTAACTGACAGACCAACCTGAGTGCAAAGCAGTGAAGTAAACACAGCTCCAGAGCTGCCCACAGCCCAGGGACAGTTGGGTTTCCTCTCTCAGCACATACTGAGTCTTTGCCCAAATTTGTGCCTGCCCTTGCACATTTAATAGAAAAAGCTTTAAAACAGCATCCAGGGAACTCATGCCTAAATCTGAGAACACCAGTGCACCTCAATTTTGGCTTTACTCTTAAGTGTCTCCAACCTGTGTTCTTCACTTGAAACAGGACACTGCTGGCACCAGCAGAATTCAGGTGCAGGCAAGGGAGGATCCTGGGTTTAGTCACAGGGATCCCTGCTGGGATCTGAGAAGGGCACTCACCTTGTCAGGGAGGGATGAAGAGGACAATCCTCCTGAGAAGCCCGGGCTCCGGATTAGGGTGGGGATGGGAAACAGGATGGCAAGCACAGGAGGTGAAAAAGTTTCCAAAATGAAAACAAAAAAAAATGTTGAGCTAGGAAACACAGTACCTCTTTTAGGCCTGGGGTGTAGAGGAAAGCAAATCACAGGGAATGACAGTTATTTGGGATTTTAACAGGAGTGTACACGACAGCTCTGTAAAGCTGTGAGCCACAGAAGCACTTCCTAAAACAAATATCTCAGTAGACGTTATTGCAGAGGTCACTTTGTACAAATTTTCATGCAACTGAGCTGTGCATCTGTTCTGTTTGTACTGCCTGCAGACACTGCTATAAAGTACTGTACATGAATGTAACTGAGAGAAGGAGACAATGATATAACCATGCACTGTACAAGATTTATTAAAACAGCTAAGTTATAACTCCATCTCTCTCTTTCACTGGGTTTTCATAATGGTTTGTTGCTGAGAGTCCCAGAAACTCAGCAAAATGTCTGAAACCACGCGTTTCCTTTTGGTTTTGGAGACTGACATTCAACAGGAAGGATACTGTGGCCTTGATAGCTATGTCTTACAAACAGGGAGATGTGAAAATCTCACACATCATAAGAATTAAATGCCAGGAAAGCTGTGAGCTGAACTCCTTTTCTTGTGTGGTCTAGTGGAAGGTGTCCCTGTCCATGACAGGGGGTGAAACTGGATGGTCCTTGAAGTCCCTTCCCACCCAAACCAGTCCAGGCATCTCTGATTCCATGACTCACAAGGGAGGCTCTCCAATTCCTTGGCAAAGAAACCAGAGACAGTAAGAACCTGTTTCCTACATAGCCACAGGATTCAAACAGGACTTAAACCTAATGCTTCTTTGCATTGTCCTTTCTTGGGTTGGGCAAAGCATGAGAAGGCTGTACAAAAGCATATTCTTGCCTGTCAGGAAGAGAAGCTTCTGTGGCAGCTGTCCCAGGTGGAACACAGGAGAAGGGAACAGCATAACCCATGACTCAGGGCCTGTTACACGGCCAAGCGACGGATTCTCCAACATTTCCGGCCAAGGGCTATCCTCTGTCTCAGGAGCACAACCACACTAACAAGATCACCTCCTCTACAGCCTAAATCAAGTTTAGGGGAACCAAGAGCCTAAAACAGCTGCCTTGCTGGGTCGGGGGCTCTCTCAGCGGCTGGAGCTGTATCCAACAAGCTACTTCCAAGCCGGCAGGGAGGGAGCACCGAGCGCGGAGCTCCTGCAGCGGGGCAGCACCGCGCGGCTCCGAGCCTTCCTCCCCTCACGGCCGCCTCCCCTCAGGCCTGCCCGCCGCCATCTTGCGGCCATCGGGGACGGCTGGCTCGGGGCGGGCCGGGCGCCCTGCCGGCCGTGGGGAACACCCCCGGGGGCTCCGGGGGCAGGAGATGCCGGGCCGGGAGAATCCCGGGCAGACCCCGCTGGGGACAATGTCGGCGTCAGGGTCGCCACGGCGACCGCCCCCCGACCCCCAGGCCCACGAACCAGCCAATCAGAGTCGCTCTCCCTCCCACCGCCCCGCCTCGGCTCCTCCCGGCCTCGTCCGTCTTTGTGTCCGCGCTGCTGATTGGCTCGGTGCCGCCCTGCCGGGCCGGGAGCGCGCGGGCCGCGGGTGCGCGCGCAGGCCTGTCCCCTCCGGGCACGCACGGTCCCTTATAGGCGCGCGAGCCCCGCAGCCGTGGACATGTCGGTGTCCCCCGTGAAGCGGCAGAAGATGGAGTCGGCGCTGGACCAGCTCAAGCACCACACCACGGTGGTGGCCGACACCGGGGATTTCAACGGTGAGAGGCGGCGCGAGGGGATCCTGTCACCGCATCTTCTCCCTAGCCCCTCTCCCGCCCCCTTCACGGAGAGTGGGCGAGCCCGGCCGAAGGGGCGCGCGGTGGGGGGAGCGAACCACCCTGCGGCCGGAGGGGGGCGGGAGGGGAAGGCGCTCGGTGGCGGCGCCTTGGTCTCCGTCCCAGGACAGATCCCGCCCAGCCAGGACATTTTCCAGACTCTCTCGTGATTTTCCCCCAGTTTGCTCTCCAGTGTGCCCTGACACCACGTTCAGCTCTGCGTGCTGTCACTAAGAAGTGCCAGACTAAAGCCAGGCTCTGCAGTGCTAATTAATTCGAGTTTTCTTCCAATGACCTGTCTAGGTCTGGGACTTGTTTGGGGTTGTTTCCAAACTCAGGGCAAGGCAACCTGGTCCAGTGGAAAGTGTCGCTGCCCGTGGCAGGGAGCAGAACTGGACAATCTTTAAGGTCACTTCCAACCCAATCACTCCAGGATTCTGTAAAAATAATGCCAGACTGCTTTTATTCCCCTTATCTCCTGAGAAAGAGCCAGCACGGTCCTTTCCGAGAAAGGGAGGTGGCCTTCAATTAGAAAGCCACTTGTTCCCAAGCTGTCACTGCCTGGCCCAGCAGACACGGAGCCTGCACGGAGCCAAGAATTCCCTTCCTGGTGTCTCTGGGTAGTGTAGAGCAGCCCTTGAATCCTGTCCTGCCTTCACCCAGGCCTGCAGTAATCCCTCCACTGCTTGCCTAATCCTGTTCCTGTAACAATAAACAATCCTAAATGGCCAGTGTCAAATGTCTTAAGAGTAGTAAACTTAAGGTGAAGAGAGCACAGGGGTGGCAACAGCTCAGACACAGGACAAAAAAATGCCATTAGGAATGGCCGAGGGGGTGTTTGTGTGCAGGGAGCAGTAGGGATTGTAGAATATCCCACAAGGATCGTCGAGTCCAGCTCCTGGCCCTGCACAGGACATCCCTGAGTTGTTCTCTGGGCTGCTCTTACCACCTGGGGATCATTCCTAGAGTCCAAACAAGGCAAGAGCCTTACCTGGCTCACTCCTGGCAGGTTAAAGACTGGTGGAGTTGAAGGTGGTTGTTGCTGGTGGTTCCAAGTGATGTTTATAGATCAAAGTGTCAATACAGAACGGAGTTTCATTGATGTGCTGCTCTGCTTTAAGCAGTACTCATGTGAATGTTCTGAAGGACCTGTTTGTATGGAGTGGACCTCTCTCCAGGATCCTGATCATTGTCTGGCAGTGATCTGTGGAAAAACAAGGCTTATTTTCAGAACAGTTGCACTCTCTCACTTGGGGTTTCATCCCTGTGCAGAAATGCGATGATGAGGGGCTGGTAATACATATTTTGTTATTTTTTGACATTTTAACTGCAGTGTTGAAACTGCTGAGGGGCCTGCAGAGGCTCTGCCCCGTCTTCCCAGTCAGGTCCTGGTGCCAGGCTGTGGTTACAGCTGGACAGTGTGTTTCACAGCCTGCTGGAGCAAACACCTGGCATCACCTGGAACAGGCATAGTCCAGGGCTTAGGGTAAGACCAAGGGTCAAGTGTCTTCCTGGTAGTACAAGGAAATTACAAGAGCAGATACCGAGAAACTGCAACTGTTTGGAAAAGGTTTAAAAAGCAGCAAGAAAAGTTGCTGGACCCTCAAAGGTGAATTCATCTGTCCTGACCCCATCAGTTGGACACAAACAAAACCCCAAATTCCTGACTGCTTGAAGGGAAGGACCCCTGTTCATTACTCCCCTCTGTGATTCCTGGAGCTCAGCTATGCTGGGTGGGATGAAGTTTGGAAATTAGTACTCTTCTCTTCATCCATCATTTCTGCCTTTTGGGCAATTTGTGTGGTTTATAAACTTTAAGGTTTGCTGTATCTTGTGACTGCAGCCCAGTTGTTCTGTACTCTGCACAAACCAGCCTTCAGGCAGTGTTTAAACACCACTCAGCACTGATGTTCTCTGTCATTAACAAGTTTTTACATTCTCACCTGGCTGAGCAAAATCCTTCTGATTCCTCAGGCTGGCTGGCTGTTTCAAACAGGCTGGTTTTCTTTCCTTAGCCATCGATGAGTACAAGCCCCTGGATGCCACCACAAACCCCTCCCTGATCCTCGCTGCAGCTCAGATGCCAGCATACCAGAAACTTGTGGATGATGCTGTTGCTTACGGGAAGAAGCTTGGTGGGTAAGTAGAGGGTTTTAATCTCAGCAGACCTATATTTAAAATGCCTTATTTATACACAGGCAACATACTGGGGTTTCCCCCTCGTGCACTTGTGGTTTTGTCTCCTGCCCCAAAAGGCCTCAACGCTTTAGGAATTCCTTACACCCATTCCACATGTGCTTTTAAGAAGTGCATCCCCATTTCCCAGCTCACACCTGGCCCTCTTTGCTCAGCAATACTGCAGCATTATAGGAAAGAGTGACCAAAGGCTAATCCTGCTGCTAGAACAGAAATGCCTCATTTGAACTCTGGAATTCAATGTTAAACGGGCTGTGAAATTTGATCTTCAAATCCATGGCAAAGTGTGAACTCAGCTTTTTTTTTTTACCCCATAAATGTTTTTGCTCTTTGTCATTTTCAGGTCAGAAGAGGAGCAGATCAAAAATGCTTCTGACAAACTTTTTGTATTATTTGGAGCTGAAATCCTGAAGAGGATACCTGGCCGTGTGTCCACAGAAGTAGATGCAAGGTTGGCTCTTTTCCCTCTGGGTTACCCTGGATATTGTACATACAAAAAGAGAGCTGATGTGAGCTGGAGAAAGATTTCTTGCCTAGAAGACCAGCAGGATTTATATTGTTAATATTTAAGAGCGTGGATTTCCCTTGGTTTGACTAGAACTCTGTAACAAAAACAAATAGCACTGACCTTGGATTTTTGTAATCTTCCTGTTGCTTAAGCAAGGGAAACCTCACACTTCCAGTCTTAGTTTTGCTCGTTCTCTTCTATGTGGCAATAGCTGCTCAATTTAGCAAGAGATCTGTTCAAACAGTTTATTTCAAGACTGGCACAGGATTTGGCTGTTAGCTTGCTCAGTGCCAATTTTTGCTAATGCTCAGCTTCTGAACTCATTATGAGAAACTTCCTTCTCGAAGGGCTGACAGTCCAGGAGGGATCTGAGAACACAAACCTGCTGCTGGCATGTAAATGCTGATAAAACAGGACAGTGTTTTTCCATGGGGCCCTGGGGAAAAATAATTTTTAAAAAATCAGTTTTAAATAGTGCTGCTCCTGCCTCAAAGGTTGTCCTTTGATAAGGAAGGAATGATTCAAAGGGCCAGGCGCCTCATCGACCTCTACAAGGAAGTAGGAGTTGGTAAAGATCGGATTCTCATCAAGCTCTCTTCAACGTGGGAAGGAATCCAGGCTGGCAGGTAAGGCTGTGTGTGCCTGGTGTGCTGATTCACGGCATGCTCCTGCCTGTCCACAGGCACTGACATTGCACTTTGCCCTTGAATAAACAACAGTGCTGAAAGCACGGCATGAGGAAGTCTGTCACAAGGTGCTCTGCCACAGCTTGCTGTTGAAATAGGGAAAGTTTCTTCATACAAGGGCCAGGCCACAGTTTCCTGAAATACCCTGCTAAGTTCGCTGCATTTGGCTGGAGGAGTAGCATTAATAAAGCAGGAGTTTGGCAGCACAAAACTGTTGCTGTTAGCTGACAACTTTAAAGTTTACCAAGTGTGCTCCATTCTTAAATTAACTCAAGGAATTAGTAGTTTGAGCTTAGCAGCTTGTTCCTGAATATGAATTCCATAGGTGAGCAAAGTGCGGTTCTAAGGCAGCCTGTGTCTGCAGGGTTCTGGAGGCCGAATATGGGATCCACTGCAACATGACCTTGCTGTTCTCCTTTGCGCAGGCTGTTGCCTGTGCTGAAGCTGGAGTTACTCTGATTTCCCCGTTCGTGGGACGGATCCTGGACTGGTACGTTGCAAATGGAGACAAGAAAACCTTTGAGCCTTCGGAGGATCCAGGTAAGCACAGATCTAAAACTGCTGAGGAAACAACAGCTGCTCATTGAAACAGTTCACTTGTAAAAATCCTTGTATGGCAAAATGCTGGGTTTGAGCATATTCTAAATAATCACTTACAATAAAATTGCTGGTTTCTGCTTCTAGGAGTGAAGAGTGTCACCAAGATCTATAACTACTACAAAAAGTTTGGCTACAAAACCATCGTGATGGGTGCATCATTTCGCAACACGGGCCAGATCAAAGCGCTAACGGGCTGTGACTACCTCACCATTTCACCCAAGCTCCTGGCAGAGCTCAGCAAAGAGCACGTCAAGTTAACTCCCACACTCAGTGTCAAAGAGGGTGAGTCCACTCCTGGGGGCTTGTTCATCCTTCCTTTCTTCTGCAATGTGGAGAGTCTGGGGTTCTGCTCAGTGCTGTAGTGCTTGCTGCCACCCTGCTTTAGGGAAACATCCAGTTTCCGAAAGGAAATATTGTAGCCCCAGAAGGAAATATTGTAGTGTCATTACAATATCACTGCTAGAATTGCTGACACACTGAGCACTGATTAGATTCCAATGGGTTTGGAGTGTGCTTCCATACTCTACCTCTCCCTGTGGGACAGGGAGAGAAAAGTTAATCAACACATGCTCAGGATGAAATTTTACTTAATAGTAACAAAGATGCCAGACGGTTTCATCTTAATCTCTACATATGCCAAGAGGTGTTCTCTCTCCAGAAATTAGAAACTAATCATACTCAAGACTGAGCGACTTGATCTGGTGACAGTGTGCCACGATGGCTTGGAATCCTTGTTCCCATTGCAGTACTTCAAGACTAGGTTGGACAGGGCTTGGAGCAGTCTGGGACAGTGGAAGGTGTCCCTGCTCATGGCCGGGGAATGGAACTGAATCGGCTTTAAGGTTCCTTTCCACCCAAATCATTCCAGGATTCTGTGATACTCTCCCTTTTCTGCAGCCTTATTAAAATGCTGCTTGACATCTCAGAAAGCAGCTCTGCACAGCTGTAGCCATGCGTTGCTGCCCACAGGCTGCTGCTGGCCTGGAAGCCTGCTATCAAGCAAGCTTTTGTTAGTTCTTGCCAAATAATCAAAGCCCTGATTGTTCAGAATATTTGCTTAGAATGTCTCACTGCTGCAGGGCGTTGCACAATTCCTTAGAATAGGGCCAGAAGTGCTGTGCCATTCAGCAGCAGGTACAAGATAATGACACACACAAACACTGCTTGTTAAGATAAACTAATTCATTAGGCTACCTTTTTTCACTTTGTGCTCCTCCAGCCAGATCAGGAGCACTTTCAATCTCACATCCCAGATTGTGCTCCTGCAGCAAGTCATACTGGAAGTATTTACAAATTTTCCAACTCCTAGAAATGGTCAGAACTCAGGACAATTTTAGGAAGTCTAAATTTGGTAAGAATCTGATCACCTGGTTTGTTTCTTTTTCTACTTCTCCTGCACAGCTCAGGCGTGCAATCTTGAGAAGATCCACCTGGATGAGAAGGCATTCCGCTGGCACCACAACGAAGACCAAATGGCTGTGGAAAAGCTCTCCGATGGGATCAGGAGATTTGCTGCAGATGCAGTTAAGCTGGAGAGGATGTTGAAGGTAGATGTTGTATAATGCTCCTCCCGTGTACTGCAGCCAGCCTGGTGTGGCTGAGGATTAAACGAGTCTGGTCAGGTTTTTGGACAGGTTATGTAGGATGGGCCACCTAAATTCAGCGAACTTGGTAAGCTTCACTGCATGCCAGGGAAGGATTCATGCCAGGTGTGGGCCACACCTGCAGCTGGAGGCCACAGGACTGGCAGCTCATCAGGATAACTGTCAAAGTGAGAATCTCTTAGCTCTGATTCTGAGCTGTCAGCAGCAGTACAAGACACAGTCTGCAGGTAGTGAGCTGGAAAGAAATCATGTTTGGACTTGGAGACACTAAGAAAGAGCAGATTTGTTGTCAAAGTCTTCTGTCAGATTGTGGAGAGGCTTTCACGTGGGATTCATCAAATTGTGGTTTTGGGGGAGAAATAGTCAGTATACCTGATCTAGGCACTTGGTGACTGGCAACTCCTTGCAGCATTCCCAAACTCTTACTAAGCTGCTCTTTGTTTATTCTCTTTCTAGGAGCGAATGTTCAGCACTGAAAATGGAAAGTAAATAATGATAATAATAATAATAATCAGCATTTCCCTGAGTGCTCCAGGCTGAGGTGGATCACCTGAGGTTCAGTGGATGTACAAATGTCTTACCTGTACAAGTATCATGCTGTGTATGGATAGATTTCTGTATCATGCTTTTTTTTTTTTTTTTTTAATCAATTTGCAAAGGGACTAATGGAATTTCAAATTTTTGTGGCACCTTTGTCAATACATGCAAATTAAAACAGACTTGCCTTGTAACATGGTCAATTCACTGCTGCAGGAGACACTTGATAGGATTTTAATTTTTTGTATTAAATTCCTAATTAAGCCTACAGTCCTAACACATTTAAAAAAACAGTTTTTAATTTCAGGTTGTTTTTATTAAAGAGATAACACAGGCTTCACAAGCCCCGCTTGGTGCAAAATCCACAAGTACTCCTGTGACACACATCTATATGTCAAAATATAATTGTCTTATTAGTTTATGAAGAGTTCAAGAACAAGAGAGATGAGAGAGAGACATCTTGTCTATGGAGAGACAAGAACAAGCAATGGAACAAAAAAGAAATGGCCCAAGTTGTGCCAGGGAAGGTTTACTTTGGATATAAGGGAACTTTTCTGCACTGAAAGGAGCTGTCCAACCTGGCACAGGTGCCCAGGGTGGTGGCTGAGTCTCCATCCCTGGAGGGATTTAAAAGCCACGTGGATGTGGCACTTGGGCACAGGGGATAGTGGTGTCCTTGGCTGTGCTGGGGAAATGGCTGGACTTTATGGTCTCAGCAGTCCTTTCCAACCTCAGTGATTCATTCCGTGATTCTAAGAGATCCCTGCTTATATGTGGACACAATTTCCTGTTTCTTGACAAAGCTGCCTGAACTTAGAAAAAGGGAGAAAAGGCAGCGGTGCAGCTGAGCACTGACAGACATGTGCTCTGTCCAGACCAAGGGAGCCACTGATCCCTGAGCCCAGTGTGGCACAGCAGATCTGCTGTCAGCACATCCAGAACAACCTGGGAGCTGCTGTTCCAGTCAAAGGGACAGCCTGTTGCAATCACACCTGGACAGCTGGTGTTGCACTCCCAGCCTGTCCTGGGAATAGTGCCAGTCTGCCAGAGGGAGGTGAAGTCCCCAGGAGACTCATCCAGGGCCTCTGTCCTACAGCTGTTGGTGAAGTGGGAAGCAGACCAGGCAAAAAACATGCTGACCTAAGGAAGATGACCTTTTTTCCTGTCAAAGTCAAGTCAGCACTAAAAGCTTGACCCTGCTCCTCCCTACAGCCATTGGACCATCCACTGCACGTCCCTTCTCAATTTAACCTATTTGGTGTTTTTCACTCTTACTAAACTGAGAATTCCATCAGAGAGTCCTAGAATGGTTTGGGTTGGAAGGGGACCTTGAAGACCATCTCATTCCATCCCCCTGCCATGGTCAGGGAAACCTGCCAGCAGAGCAGGTTGCTGTGCTGTAACACCACACACTGCAGTGAGCACCAAAAGCCTTGCAGCAGGGCAGGGTGGGGATTCAAGCCCACAGAATTTGGGGACTTGCTGCTGTCAAACTGCTGGTCAGAGGCTTGGAGCCTCTGGAATAAATGTCCCTTCTTCCCCCTGAATGAGGCAAGAACCCTCACATGCCTGAAATCTCTCACCTCACATAGCTGAGACATGGCTGGGTCAGTAACACTGCGGAGCTCAAATGAAGCATTTCAAAAGTAGCTCAAGAGAGGACAAAATACTGCAGTGAGAGGGGATAAAGGGGGAGGAAAAGGTGCCTGAATAACAGTTAAGCCTTACTGCATTTACCTACAGACACCTCTCAAGAGCTGAGGGGGCAGGAGGGGAACAAGTTATGCTTAAAACGTTCAGTCACAGGGTCCCTTACCTGCTATGGTGGCAGCTGCTGTTTCCCCCTCAGCACTGGGGTTCCTTCTTTGCAGCACAGGGGCATGTTGTGAGGTGTTTGACGTCCGTGGCTAAGCCTCAAAGTCCACATCCTTCCTGAAACGGGGCAGAAAAACCAACCACCACATAAACCTTCAGCCTGTAACAGCTCTTTAGTCAGCCACACAAAGTGCATTTACTCCTTAACTCTTCCTCAACTTCCCCTCTCTTCAGAGGGGGATTTAACTTAAAATTAGCCCTTATATTTACTGGTTATGTCTATCCAATACAGCCATCGCAGGCCAGTATGGATGACACCAAACCCAGACAGTTCCATTCGAAATTTTAAAGTAAATCAGGACCAAAGAGCCACTTGAATCTCTTCTGGTCCTTGTTTGGATGCACACAAGGTGAATAAAACAGAATATTCCATTTTTTTTAAGGGTTTTTTTTTTTTTTTACAAGATTGTACTGTTGAAGCTCCACAAAAAGAATCTCAAGTATTTTAATACACTAATGGAATGCTGCTATGACCAACAACCATCAGCTGCACACAAGGCCAGAGTTCAAACATCTTGTCAGGATCCCCAAAAGCATGAAAATTGAGATCATGCCCACAGGCAGGTCCTGGGGCTCTGTTTTTGAGTTAAGCAGTTTCCCAACTGCTGCACCAGCATCCCTGTTCCCAGCTCAGGTGTAAACCTGCCAGGAAAGGCTCCCATACCTTAGGGGTGGTGGGCTGTCCTGATGGTGAAGAAATCCTTTGTGGGGTGCAAAACAGCAGTGTTCCTTTACAGCTGTGAGCCAACATCTGAGAAAACTCCTTTGGAATTTTGGATTTGGAGAGAATCCCTTTGGACTCATCCTGCTTCACATAATGCAGAGGCACTCTGATGCTTCTAGCAGGTACTTCAATGTCTGCCTGTAAGAAAATCAGAGGAAAACAGAAATTATGGTCCCAGCAATTAAGCTCAGAGAAGATGTAACACTGTGATTCCCAATTAAATAAAACATTAAAACCCTTAACAAATAAAACAAATGCCCACCCATTGTTATAAAACAACAAAAACCAGATGGATGTGACCAGGAGCAGATTTCCAAGGAAACAAGCCTGGCTTGTAACATTCCTAGGACCAAAGCATCAAACACTGCACAGCGCAACGCTAAGCAATCAGGGGTTTTGTGGGTTGAAAATCTCCCAAATTTGAAGGTTTTCAATTCTTTGGGGAGCAGTTTCTGCCTTGGGGACAAAATCCCCTCAGAATAAACACCACTGCTTGGATGCCTGGGATGGGATAGTTCCCAGGGCTCCTCAGCTGGACCAGGCACAAGGTACAAATTGAGGTATTCAGATTCTCCCCATGGGAAGTTAAAAATACGAGGATTATCCAAAAATGCCACTTCATTATTTTAGTTTATTTAAATGCCTTTTAGGTAAAAGATAAGAAAATAACAAATAAGCTATCAAGTTTCACATTTGTAGAACAAAATTAACACAGAAAATAAACACAATAAAACTTTCCTGAACATACCTGGATGACATTCAACAACTTCGTGTTTTCTGTCTTCATTTGATCTTCTTTTCCCACAGTTTTTGAACAATTTTTTCCAATCCTTGGCTAAAATTGGTCATACTGTACAAGAACTTAGGAGCTATCAACACTAACGGCCTCGAGTTGTGCCAGGGGAAGTTTAGGTTGGATATCAGGGAAAATTTCTTCATGGAAAGTGATGTCAAGTGCTGGCACAGGCTGCCCAGGACAGTGGTGGTCACCATCCCCCGAAGTGTTCAGAAAACACGTAGATGTGACACCTGAGGGTGAGTGGTGAACATGGTGGTGCTGCTGCACAATTCCCTGACACAGATGGCTCCCAGTTTGCCAGCATGACTTGTGAAGGTGACACCATCCAGTCCACCTCACAAAGCTATCAGCCCTGCACACATCACCTCTCCAGCCACTTGCTGCTGGACCACACAACTCTCCTCCAATTTTTTCAAAAGCAATTTCATTGCTGAGGAGATAAGTGGATGTGTGATGGGGAAAGAGTGAAAATACACACAGGAACTTGTCTTGTTTCTGCTCTCATACAGGAGGAAAAAGGGAGCACCATCAAGTCCCCAGGCAGTGTGCTTTGTCCACCTGTTTGCTTCCCAATGGAAGCACAAGCAGAGCAATTCCAGCAGGTCCTGGATGCCACAAAATAAGGAAAAATTGTAAAACGGGACTGATCAAAGCCTGGAGGGGTCTAAACACTGCTTGCTCACCTGGCAGCAGATGAACAAGCCTGGACAGGACCTCATTTAAAGAATGAAAACAGGACACAGGGTAGACACCAATATTCTATTTTTACAGGTAAGCAGTGAAAGATGCAGCAATTTTGGCAAAATCCCATGGAAACAGGGTCCCTAAGGAAATGGTCTCCCACTTCACAAACAAGATGTGGCTTTCCAGACTGAAAGTATTCCCTGATGGTGTCAACATCAAATCCCTATGACAGCTTGCCAGGACTGAAGATCTAAATTATCAAAGCTAATTGATAATTTAATTTCTATCAAAGCCTAATTTTCATTTCAAATTGTGGTTTTAATTTCCATCAATGCCAAAGATAAGCTGGGCTCCAGAATGTAACACTAGAAAACCCAGCAAATCCCACAGCAGTTTGTCTTTTGAAATCACACTGAATTCTTGAGACAGAGCTAAAAAATTTGATTTCCACAGAAAAGACAAAATTTCCCTGCTTGATGACTTGTTAGAACCAAAATATTGTAATATCCTGGTAAGAAAACGAAAATTCAACCACAAAGGTCCTTTCCTTCACGGCACTGTAGAAATGTTGCCCACAATTCCAAGAGGGAAGGAAAATCAATTACCTCAAAATTAATTTATCTACTTTCCAATATATTTGGTATGTTTGAGCCTGCAACAATTTAAAAAAAAATCTCAGTCTGATGACTACTTTGCATGCTCATCCTCAAGCCACAGCTGAAGCTCAGAAGGAAGGAGAAGGCCAAACTCCACCCTACAGCTGGTTCCTCAGATGGGACCCCCATCAGCCACCTGCATTTATTTTTCTGTGCCTTAGTCCACAAAATTCCAGCAAGAGACAGCAGCAATGTACTTCCAGAAAGGAGTATTTCCGAGAGAACAAAACCCACAACATAAGCAGCACAAAGGAGAACAAATAAACAATTGTAGGACAGTGTAAAAAGAAAAAAAAAAAAGCTGAGCAAACTTTTTTAACACAATTCCAACAATGTGAACAGGAAGCAAACAAGGGCATGCTGTGCATCAGTACAATCCCAACATAGGGCAAGGACTTCAGCTTCAGCAATCTGTATTCACAGCACCAAATTATTGGGGAGGTTTGAGAAGGCAGTTCCTCACATCTGTAAATTGAGGGCTTAGAGAAGTAGCGAGAAAATGGAGCAGCAAAAATGTCAGGGGTGTCCCAGCTGCTTATGACAACTTTCATCATTGCATCCACTCAGAACCCAACACTGCCACTTCACTGCCACAGTCACTTCAGAGTCCAGGACAGGGGTTCAGAGGGATGTTTCATCCAGGTCACAGCCATGGAAAACCTCAGCCTGCTGGCTCTTCATCCATCCTCTTTGCAAGCAGACCTTCTCCTTCACTTCCTGCTGAAGGAAACACACCCAGCCATGACAGGACACGTTAGTCCACAGGACTGGTAACACACACTCACCTGACCAAAAGAAGGGGTTTGTGGTTCTTCATGTGTGCTCTTTTATCTGACAAGATGACACTCAAACAAGCCAAACCATTTTCCAAAGAAATTAAATCCATTCACTGCTAGAATCCTAAATCAGAGCTGACTTAATGCCAAGCTGCCAAAGCTCAAGAAACAAGAGATGTTTCTCTGAGCAGAAATGTTTAGTGAATTCTATTTAGCATTTTACTTTGCCAGTTCCACTACAGCTGTGCATTTCCTCACATGTTTTCATCTCCTTTTTTTAAATAATCAAATGCTCTTTGCCAAAAGACACAACTGCCTGGATAGCTTGATCAAACAGAAGTGACACACATTTCAGCAGAAAACCAAGGGGAAAAACCCCTTTTGAGGGACAATATTCCTGAAACCAAAAGATGCTCACCACTGGCTGTTCCCAGCTCTCAAGCCCCATCTTGCCTCACCTGACATTGCAAAGAATGAGAAGGTTCTGGACAGCAGGAAGGGTGGAATTCTCATTCTGTCCTGTCACTAGGTGCCTGTCCAGCACCACATGGACAGCATCCGGACTGCTGGCTGAACACAGGAGGAAAAACACAGGGATTGTGTTAGAGGACACAAGTTCAGTGCCAGAATCTGATAAAACCAACACCATATGTAACTATTTTGGGCAGACAGATTTGCTGTGGACTGATCTATAACCCCAGCAGACAGAGACAGATTCAAGCCCCTAATCCTGAAACAATTTCCATAGGAAATACTTTTGTGAAAGGACAGAACTGAGTCCTTGATTTGATTAACACCAGGTGGCTAAAGCACACATATCAGGAGATTTTCATAATAAAAAACTCTAAGTATGTCTTTGAAAGTTGCAATTACCTCACAATACAATATAAACTCTTCTTATGCCAGACATGAGCTACAATCACCACACCAAAAAAATTAAATACTCATTTTCTGGCCAATTACAACAATTTTCTGGCCAATTACATCTGCCAGCAACTGCTCAGCACCCCGAACAGAATTTTTAAGCTACCTCATTCTAGATAGAATCCCAGATTGGTCTGAGTTGGAAGGACCTTAAAGCTCATCCAGTCCCACCCCCTGCCACAGGCAGGGACACTTCCACTAGCCCAGGTTGCTCCAAGCCCTGTCCAACCTGGCCTTGAAAACAACCGGTGATGTACTACTAAGTGAGGGAATGGGAATGCCAGATGAGAGATCCTGCCAGAGTCCTGCTTAGCTCAGTAAAACCAGAACACAAGCATTTCCCAAAGGAGACACAAAGTGACAATCCTGGAAACCACACATAACCCACCACTGAAGGTAGCTCCAGAATCCTTCACAAAATCCTCCACAATAATGGACAAACTGGCAAAATTCGGCTGCCTCACCAGCTCGTACACAGAGGGCTGAAATAGATCAAAAGGAAACAAGGCTGGCTGGCTTTTTACAGCAAAAGCCAAGCAAAACCAGCACATACCTCCCTGAAATTTATAATTCCGTTCCCTCTGTTATTCTCCCAACCAAATAACTTGTGGTCAGCTTTGATAGATTTTGTGCAAGGAGCAAACTGGAATCTCTTAAGTGAGAAAAAAGAAAAGAGAAAAAAGAACACCAAGCTATTTCTGCAGGTGTGATTAACTTCAGGAAGGCACAGACCTGCCTGTCTGTGGGACACAAATATCTGGACACAGATGCTGTGCCACCTGCAGAGTCCAAAAACAGTAATCCACCTTAATATGGGAAACAGCTTAAAGACAGAAAATTTAAGAGCCCTTATACTTTTTATGTGCAAAAGGAAGAAAACTGATTTTATGGTTTCCACAGCAACTATAGCTAGGCCACAATATGATTTAAAATATTTCATCATGGACCATAACAATCCATATAGAGCCATAAATAATCCTTAACTCAAGTTACACATGAAAACATTAACAGCTTTTTTGAGTCACAAAAACTTAATTTCTTAACTTTCCATGTAAATTTTCCATGGTAAAAGCTGTACTAGAGACAGTTGCATCACTCTGACATGACAAAATGGGCTGAGAGGTCAGAGAAATGACTGCACATAAAATATTAGCAGTAACTGACTGCTTTAATTGCAAGCCAGTTTGCACAGCCTTTTTTCCTAAAACTCCTTCTACCTTTCAAAAAGAAACAGCACCTTGAGAAATATAATTTAGCCCCAGCATTCACGAAACAAAAACCAAAAGCACAAAACCCAAACCAAAACATAACAAAAAACAAACAAACAAAAACAAAAAATAAAAACACCACCAAAAAAACAACAAAACAAAAACACCAAACAAAAAAAATTTTAACTCCTCAACAATGAATACAAAGAGCTGCAGCAGGAAATCGCCAGCTTTTTTTTTCTTCAGTTTAAAGTTTACTGAACAATCAGAGGGAAGGCATTCCCCACATGCCAGTTAAGTGGGATAATCCCTTCACACACTCAGTGCTGGGCCACTTGTCAAAGACAACTCTGCACACCTTGCACAAACCAAGCGTACCAAACTGAAAATTTGTATTTATAGGAATTTCCAGGGTAAGACCAAAACCACCAGAAATAACACAGCAAAAAAAAACCCGCAAACAGGAAAAATCAGGTAGAAGCTCAACTTACCCCTGTCAGGCTGTATCCCTGGAAAACCCAGGATTTATCCTCACTGGTGGCACAACACAAAGCTGCCACTCCCTGTCCCACAGCACAGATGGGCTCTAGGAAAGAATTAAAGCATCACATTTGTGAGCATCTCCAAATCGTCAAAACACAGGTGACTGGTGAGACTGATGCTGCCCTCCTGCAGTGAAGTTATACTGCACTGATAATGTTCTTTTAGGTTGTAGGGGCTTTCCTGAACACTGCAGTAGCAATTATGGGCTATAATAAGAATTAGTACGGTTATTTTATTATTATTACAATAAGAGGAAGAATAAGAATTGCAGCTTTTAACTCCAAGTCCAGAGACAGAACCAAAGTGGAAATACAAATGCTCAAATGTGGAGCACACTCCAAGTCCTGATTAACTGCAGCCTTAATGACGATCCTGGTACATTCCACACTTGGCTCTGATCCTTGAATCCTGCTGATTTGGACAGAGCCATTTCTGTATCACTGTAAGGCAGCAAATTCTTCTTCTGAGACAAGCTTTGAAAAGCTACTGGCATTACTTTTTAAGATACTTTAAGATCCCTTTTTCCAAAATACTTTAAGACACCTTTTTCCTTTTCAAGGCTCCCTTTTTCCTTTTTAACATACTTTAGGACACTTTTTTTTTTCCTTTGAAGACTCCCTTTTTAAGACATTTTAGGATACTTTTTTTCTTCTAAAACTCCCTTTCTTTTTTTTAAGGCCCATTAAGACACTTGTTTCCCACCTTGAAGACAACTCTTTCCTCCCCAGTTCTGAATGCTCTTTAGCCATGCAAACACTTTTAAAGCCACTGGAAGGCAGCAGCCCTGCAGGAGCAGCACGGGAGGCCTGTTTCTTTCACCCAACCCCCGAAGATGTTCACCTACTGCTCTCAGTGCTGAAGTGCTGCAGGATCTTGGCCAGGTACCCGCTGTTGGCCAGGTCAGTCACAGCCCCGGGGCAGTTTGGGATCAGCAGGGCGTGGTACCGAGCCCCTGGTCAGGAGGAAAGGAGGAACTGATTGGAGGACAGGAGAAAAAAACCAAAAAGCCTGACCATAAATCCACTGCACATTTCGAAAAAATAGGACAAACCCACACAAATCAGGTAAAAATTACTTAAAGAAACTAACAGAGCTATACAATATAGAGAAGTAAGTTCTTCTTAGGACAAGGAATACACATTTTTAATGAACTCTGATCACCCAGGCAAAACTTACAACTGCTGCCATCTACTTCAGCAGAATATTTATTTTTCACAAGTAACAATGTAGTGTATGCTTTTATACAACAGATATTATATGTATGTATTGCATATATATTTAAAGAGAATGACTACTCCAAGATAAACAAGAAAACAGCACAGCAGTTGCCAGGACTTCCTCTTAAATAAAAAGTAAACCAGCCAAACTGCAGCTGCCATGGTTTTCTCTTAAAACACAACTTTACTGCCTTCTGTGTGTCATTCTTCCCTAAAATCCTGGCCTAAAGCAGCCCCTGTTTCCCTGACAGTGGAGACAACAGTGGTGACTCCCTTACCATCAATGGACTCCAGCTTGGCAGGGTTGGCATAGGATTTCATGCGGAAGTCCTGGATCCAGCGCATGTTCCCCTCATTCACATCCACAAAATCAATGGGCTTCCCCTGGGGATGACACAGTTCACACACCGTGGTCACAATCACTGCAGAAGCATCCATGACACTTCCTGCAGGACGGCCATGTGGGATTCTGGGATGCTTCAGCTCTCAAAAATCTGAAGTTTTCCACTTTTCTCACTGAATTAGTTCTAATGGTTTTCCCTTCGTTTTTTGTGGGAACAGATCCTGGACAGAAAAGTCCAAATCCATGCTATAGAAAGCCTGCAGTCACTTAAGTATTAAAAAAACCAGAGTTAAACAGGTCCCTTAATGTCTAAGGCCAATGAAATAATTCTCAATAAACTTTCAGTACAACGATCTCATGTCAGCCGAGAGATCAGTTGGTTTCAGGCTGAAATCACAGTATTTGCCCATTTTACTCACCCCAGGAGTTGCCACTTGCAGGTTAAAGGCAGAGCTGGCCAGAGTAAAGCAGTGAAGGAACGACTGGGCTGAGACACCTGCAAAACAGATTCCAACACCTTAGGGAAGCAACAGTGATAGCTTAATCCAGGCCACAGTTCATCTAGCAAAGTACACCGAGCTTGGGTGTTTGCTCATTTTAAAAGCTCTAGATAATTCCTGAGGAATTTTTGTTATGATTTAATGATTTTAAGACATCAGAAATGTACAGCCTTCATTGCAGGTGAGCTGTGTACTGGGGAATAGAATCCCAGAATGACTCGGGTTGAAAAGGACCTTAAAGCCCACCTCGTACCAAGCCCTGGCCGTGGGAAGAGGACACCTTCTAGCAGACCAGGCTTCTCCAAGCCCTCTCTCCAGCCTGGCCTTGGACACTCCTAGGGATGGGGCAGCCACAGCTTCTCCAGGCAACCCGTGCCAGGGCCTCACCACCCTCACAGGGAATCATTCCCCCCTCACATCCAGTCTAAGCCGACGCTCCTTCCCCTCAAAGCCAATAAAGCCAGAGGCAGAGGAGCCAACCAGCACAGCTGCACATGGAGGCAACACCCGCAGTGCAGATGCGCACGTATGGAAAACCAGCCCAGCTGTGCACGCTGTGTGCACACAGCTGCGCAGGGAGGACACACGTGTGGCTGCACACCTCGGCTGCACTGTGACACACACGGGGACACGCCGCGACAGCCACACCGGGGACACCCCCGCCCCGCCCCGCCGCCGCACTGGGAAGGGACGGGGTGCGCGGGACACCCGGAAAGGCCGGAGCGGCGGCTCCCCGCGAACCGGGGGAGCCCCTCCGGGAGCGTCTCACCCGCGGCGGCGGCGCTGGCGACGATGAGGCAGGAGGGCTTGGCCAGGCGGTCCGACATGGCGGGGCAGCGGCGCGCGGAGCCTGAGGGGAGGGGAGGGGAGGGGCGAGCGGGGGGGGCGGGGCCTCGTGCGGCCTCGCGTGCGCAGCGCGAGCGGCGCTGAGGGGAGGGAGAAATGCACGGGAAATCCTGAGGGGGGCGGAAAAGCGCAGGAAGCTGTGAGGGGAGCGGAAAAGCGCGGGAAGCTGTGAGGGGGAGAAAAAGCGCGGGAAGCTGTGAGGGGGCGGAAAAGAGCGGGAAACTTTGAGGGGGAGAAAAAGCGCGGGAAGCTCTGAGGGGGCGGCGGCCTTTAAAAGCCATCGGGTGTCCCGAGAATCGCGTAGTTTCACGTCTCATCAACGACTGTCGTTGTTTCCTCGTGTCCCCACTTTTGTAAACCTCAGTGTTCAGTTTCTGAGTTTGCATCTTTCATGCCGGTGTGAATTGAGTAGGTTTATCCCTTGCTCTTTGCTGGTGTGTTACGGACACAATGCCGTTTTAAAATTATAGATATTAAATAAAGGCAGTACAATTATGTTATTGGTTTTATTAGTTTATTTGGAAGGGCTTAATTTCTAGCCTGGTTTCCTCAAGGAAACGTAGCTTATGCCATCTTGTCCATCTCTTCAATCATCTGTCCATCTCCTTTTCTCTCCAGAGCTATGTTCCAAATCCACAGGCTGGTTAATCTGGATGCTCCTCTCTCTTTGCTCCAGTTTAGGTACCAGAAAATTATTTTTAAAAGGGAAAAAAAGCATTTCTTCCACTCTTCAGTTTCACTGTTATGTGGGGAACTTGGGGACTCAGTGCCACTCCAGCATCCTTAGCCTGTATGACAGGGCATCACATTTATGCTCCTTATTCCCTGCTGGTGAATCCAGTGCTTTTTAAACAAACGCAAAGGACAGTGCTGTCCCAGCCACTGCTCAATCAGCTCTTCCCATCCTCCCTACACTGCCCCAGGCATGTGCAATTCCACACACCCTGACTGGGGCCAGTGCGAGGGTCAGGCCATCCATCCATCCCAGGTCATCCATCCCAGCCTCTCAGATCCAGCATTCCCAATCAGAAAACAGGAATTTATTTGATCTCCTGCTCTTACGACTCTTACGACAAACTAAAACTCGAGTCCCCAGCTGTGTTTCTGCGGCAAAAGCCTCAGACGATTACGCTTTTGCAGCTGAAGGATGCCCTTTTTCCCTGACCCTGTGGAATTTACAGGATTTTTTTTCCCAGTTCTTAAGAAATTAATTTCCAAAAGCCTGCAGGCTTCTGCAGGGACCCTGACTGGAGCTGGTGTAATACGACATCAACCCTGTGCAGTGAGCCGTGCTGCCAAAACCCTCCTCCCCTCTGAGAGCTTGGAGGGAATCCGTGCAGAGGGAGCCCACAGACAGTGCCCAGGGCTCAGGGGATGCTTTGTTTGGGAGGAGTGGTATTCCCAAGTCATCTTGGAAACAAAACCAGAAAATCAGCAGGAGAAATTTGGCAGGAAAAAGGTCATAGCGAAGATCTGGGGGCACAGCTTGGAGACCAGCCAGGGGGATAAGGAATCTCTTGGATTCAAAAGGTTTCCCCTGTGCCTCTGGGTAAATCCATGATTCTATTTCATTCCTATCTGGGAATTACAATAATCATCCTCTGCCTGCTTTCTCTGGGCAGGCTGGAGTTTATTTGGGGCAGGAACTGCCTTTTCTCACAGTTCTCAGTGGGACCACTAATCCTAGGAAACATTGAGCCTTCAGGAAACACAGATATAGAATCCTGGAATCATAGAATGGTTTGGGTTGGAAGGGGCCTTAAAGCTCACCTCGTTCCACCCCCTGCCGTGGACACCTTCCACTATCCCAGGCTGCTCCAAGCCCCGTCCAGCCTGGCCTTGGACACTTCCAGGGATAGGGCATCCACAGTTCTCCCCGGACAACCTCCAGAGGGAGCACAGCCAGTTCCACTCGCACCCGCACGTACACGAAGATGCTCACAGGAGAAATTATACAGTCTCTCTATATGTGTGTGTATATATATCTATATATAGTTTATTTCTCACAATCCTGGTAAGAGTTACAGGTGTATTTGGGAATCATTTACAGTTTCACGGCATATGGAGTGGCCATACAGCTTGTGACGTGAGTAACATACAGTGTGTAGAGAGCACACGATTCCGACCCATCCACCCACCACTCACACAATGGGTTTCCAAAGCTAATACTAGATTCAGCTATGGAGAAAGCCTGGAAAATGTTAGGGTACAGCGTTGGGTGTCGTACAACACTGTCAGTCACAATGGGACAAGCTAAACTACTTTAAATTTTCAATCTAGTATTTCTAGTCTACCTGCATTATTGCATTTATACGCTTTTTTTGTTTTTAAAGTCAAAGTAAATAGAATACTATATGGGAAAGGAAAAAATTCTTGACTATTTTAGGATTTGAGCTGCAGCCCATACAAAGTGTCCATAGAAGCATAGACAAGATTATAAATTCAACAAGGTATAAATTAGCTGGATAGCTTTGTGTGTAGGTAGGTGTCCATTTCCCTCCAGGAAATGTGTCTAGCAGCATATTGTTTCCGAGAGCAAAAAAAAAAACCCAAACCTGTATGTTGAACACAGGTAAAAATGTGTAAGTGACAAGCAGGTCTGTTTGTACAGGGAAAAAATCAAGGTGTCACTTGGAAAATTCCTATCATTTGGAAAACACACTCAGGAGCCAACTCAAAACCACTGATATTGTTGGAAAGGTGCCTGAGGCTTCCAAAGGAAGAGCAGGCATTTTAGCCTGACTTCCAAGGGCTTTGGATCAGTCCCTGGAGAGGTAACAGAATCCAAATAAACCAAAAACAAAATAAAAATTGCCTGTAATCTGACCTTCGAGTTCACTTCCTACAATTCTAGTTTCTCCACAAGCCTATAGCCAACCTGCACTTATCACTGGAAGAGAGTTGGTTTCGCAGGGAGGTGAAATTGCAACTTTTAAAGGCTTCAGTTGAAACAGTCCTGGGAAAAGGCACCAGGGTTATGAAGGGCTGCTCAAAACTCAGTAAAGCCAAATTATTCCCTTGCTGGTTGGTTGATTTTTTGCTTTTTAACACAACAAAATTGTGTGGCACCCTTGTTCTCATCAACTTGCCCCAGAAGCTTGACTGCTTGAAAAGGCTGTGGCAAAACCAGGGATAAGATGCAGGACTTGACTGTTGGAAAGTTGATTAAAAATTCCTCTTGTCCTGGTGGGAGCTTTGGTGCTGCAGCATCATCACACAGACAGAAAGAACCTGTAAATTCGTGTTTGGGATGCTGTGCTGCGGCTGAGAAATGGCAAAGTGATGGAACTGGTTGTCAATTGTAAGCTGAGAACAACCAGAAGAGAAACAGGAACAGCTAGTTCAAACCCTGTTTAACCCAAGTTATGCTTTTCAGCAGGAAAAAAATCTATTAAATTTAAAGAGCATCAAAGAGCAGAGGGCACAAGTCCTAGAGTAGTGCATATCCGAGCACACACTGTCCAGAGGAGGGAGCACAGCTGTAGCACAAGGTAGATCCAAACTCATCAATTTGGAAAGCCAAAGGCTCTGATCTCTTATAGGATTTTGAGGCCTATTACAGTAAATTGAATGAAATGTGAATTTTTGAGGCCTGGAAGTCCCACAGTTCTCTGCCACCCAGTAACATCTGATCAGCCCATTCAAATGGGACAATCCTTGCACTTCCTGCACCCTCACCCCTGGCACAACACCTGATCCTTCCAGGCCAGCAGAAACGCAGGTCATTGACCTCAGAACTTCTCCTTTCCCTCTGTTTTTGGCACTTCAGAGGGCTGAAGGAGCTCTGGCTGCAGCCAAGTGCAGTGTGTGCTCACACCGTGTCAGTGCCCCTTGAGCAACCAGAACTCCTCACGCTCAACAGACAGGGAAGGACAAGAACAGGACCTTCCTAGGGATTTTGTCATCCATTACAAATCCTGTGGCAGATGAGCTCTCAGCCTCTTGAAGACCTAGACCAACATAGGTGAGGGCAGATCAAAGCTTCACACATTCCCTACTGTGAGGTGCAGTCTGGGAGCCCAGCACTGC
The DNA here is from genome assembly GCA_024500445.1 of Entomyzon cyanotis. Taxonomy (NCBI): domain Eukaryota; kingdom Metazoa; phylum Chordata; class Aves; order Passeriformes; family Meliphagidae; genus Entomyzon; species Entomyzon cyanotis. The sequence goes on from JAKEPQ010001031.1 coordinate 57,348, forward strand.
CTGTATTTTTGGAGGACCACTCAAAACCTGCCTTAGCCAACCCAAAATCTGCCCCAGCCTTGGCCTACAGAGAGGCCACACCTGCAGAGCTGCCCAGGAAGAAAATAAAGAAAGGAAAGGAAATACAATGCAGTAGTCAAAGAAGGAGAAAAGAACAAGCAATGAATTGGATCACAAACTGATGAAACCCCATAGTTTGTAGCAGCTGAAGATCTGGCATGAAAAGTCATCCCAGGAATTTTTGAATTTAAAAGGAAAGCAGGTCCCAGGCCTGGACCAAAAAGAGAAGAGGAAAAAGTCACCATAAACCCACTTTATTCAGTGGATTAAACCCATCCCCCTGCCCCAGGCTGCTGGAAGGCTGCAAAGGCTCCATGGCTTTCAGTAGTGGGTTTGTCAGTCAAGACCCAAAACGTGCTGTCAGATCTCAGCATCAGCAGATTTCTCCCCAAATACCTCCAGTGTAAACAGCAGGAAATATCCCAATTCCAGCCTCCCACAGTAAGAATTTACAGAACTGTTATGCTCCAGATGAAAGAGAATACCTCTTCATGGCAGGAAATGCACAACCTGTGCAGCAGAACTGCAGCCAGCTCATGAACACGATGCGATGCTGCCCCTATGGACTTGTCCTGGCTTTGTGGTGAAGGGAGTGACACCACAGCAAGGTGCTACACAGCCTGGGAAGGGAATCAGCATTCCTGCTCCAAGCATGAAGGCATGGACCAGGAGGATGGACGTGTGAGCAGGCTGCATTTTCAGTGTTTGTCATAGCAAAGCACGTAAAAGAGGATGCAGCCCTTCTAAATGTCCTGGCAATTCCCCTTAATCAGGCAAAGTTGGTTGTAGAAAACTTCAGGTATTTTTCTAACCCTTTAACATTGCACAGAGCCAGCAGGAATTCATCTGGAAAAGGCAATTAGCAGAGGTTAATTTACATGGCATCAGAGCTGGCCTTTTTGCCTTTTTCTTAGGGAAAAGAAAATTGAGGGTATAAAAGTTAGCATGTCCTTACCAAAGGATGCTAAGGTAAGCATCCTAAGGTAATCTTAAGGTAATTAAATAGTGCTTTTTCTCTCCAATTCTCTGCTCTGTTCCTTGCATCCTCTCAGAATCGTCACCGACTTGAAGCTTTCCATGGAGCTAATTGAAATTCCAAGAATTTCACCTTTCAAACACATTTTTTCATTGCCTTCCTTTTTTGGTTCATTTCTCAAAGAATCATTTTCTTCTCCAATCTTCAGCACTGTTATTTTCAACCAATTCTAAGAACAGTTAGAAGGCTGCTGAATTCTAAATCTCAGTAGCATTTCCAGGAAAAGCAGGGAATATTTTAAGGCATAAATCATCTCTCACCAGCTCCAGTGGTTTTTAGTTGTACCGCTGTTTTTCATACACAAATCCTGATGTCCGAATTAGCAGGGCTGCCTTGGGGAAGAGACTTTCCTTACGCTCAGCCTAAGGAATGTTTGTGTCAATTTAAAAATAAATGTGTAATTGAGATGATTTTATGATGGCCTGTGATCATATCCCTGGTGCCAACAGGAACTCAAAGGCCAGAGCATGGTGAAGCCAATGGAAAAGATTCCCCTTGTTTTCAGTATTCTATGGATCAACTCTTAAACTTTAATCCGTCAGAGATACGAATGGATGTTTAATTTATCACCAAGCCCGAGAGAACTAAGAAATGCTTCAGGGCAAGTGACTGTTCAGTGCTTTAAGTGAGCCCCAGGTGAACAGCACCTGCAGGAATGCATTCTTACCCTCCTAAAAATGCTGCTGCATTATCCTCTGGCTGCCAGATTTGTTTGTATCCTGCTGCAGCACTGTTAGGAATAACAGGACTTATCCACAGGGTATTAAATCAGTAAGAAGAGGAAGCAGAAGCATAATCCATTTCATCTCTCTCAAAATAGAAGCAGCAAAAACCTTCTACTGAGTTGTCCAAGACAGCATAACAATGTCTTTTTATTCAACTAAAATTTATGATTCCTTAAAAAGATTGAGATTGGGTGCAGTGATTCAATCGAGAGTTTTGGTGGTAAGCTGAAAGGTCTGAAACCAGTTTCACCAATTTATAATTTGTCAACTTGATCAAAAGAGTAAACTAGCAATCTAGATCTCTTCAAACCCCAAACACAGACTCTGATTAGTTTTAAGTGTTAATTCACTCTCCCCATGGAGATGTCACTGGAAGGACTTCATACCACAAAAACCACACAAAAAAGGACATCAAGCAAATAACGGCGTGTGCTCAGTACGAGAAAAGACAACTATTTATTTAGCACAGCGAGTTCAGTCATTTAAGCCTTCTGCTTCAACAGATTTGGGGCTGAGAGAGGAGGATTTGCTCTCTTCAGCCTGGTGCTCGCTGGACATTTTTGGCTCAGAACGAAAGCACTGCACAGCCTGGCACAGTAAGGCAGGACAGGAGCTGTTTGCAAGTCAGGGCTGCGGCGTACTGTGGTATCTATGCTGGATCTGCCCGGCTCAACACTAGACCCACACTTGGAAAAGCACTACAGCACAGTCCAGGATAGTCAAAAAGTGCCTCACTTTAAAGCAAAGAGCCCACACGACTATCCAGGGAGGGAAGCAGGAGCTCAGGGCTCTGAGCACGATGGGCACACCACACACTCAGCACTTCACCAGCCAGACATTCCTTGCACTTGAGGAGAAACCAGGACCAGAAAGGAATTCAGGAGCTGCATGGCGTGGTGGAAATGGCACAAAAAGGTCATCACAGACCCTTGGTGTGAATGCAGGGAAGGAAGGAGGGGGCATCTCCCCCTCCCAGACCGCAGCAATACAACACAAAAACCCAAAGGTTTGTATGCACACATACACAGGCAGGATGTGCTTCAAGGCAGGGTGGTGCACACACACGTACACACACACAGACACAGACAGACACACAGACAAGTATTTTCCAAACCAAACTGCCAAAGAGGTGGGTTCCAGGTGCTGAACCTGGACAGCAGACTGTTAAGTGATCACAGGAAGTGATCACTTAGTGATCCTCAGGAGCAGGACATACCACGTTCGGAAATCCCTTACAAACAGGATGTACCAGGTCTGCCGCGCGGGGAGGGCTCGAATGAGTGACGTGCCCGGATGAGGAGCTGCAGCCCATCACAACTTTTGTGGTGTTTCTGGATGGAATTAGTGGCCTTGCATCCAAGTGCTCTAAGGGCAGGCAGGGTTTGGAGGTGGAGAAATGGTTAAGGCCGTTGGCTGAGAACTGTTTTTCCCCCTCTTCTGTTGCCAAAGGTGAAGACAAGGAAACGAAAACACTTTAGAAGGTAAAATTGGAGACTCGAGTGAAGCAGGTGCTTCATTTTCCTCCCCCGATCTATCTACGCTGGTCAAGGCAGAATAGATAGATGCTGTGCCTAATGTCACACACTGCAGAAAAAAATCAGCCAAAGCTGAGAGGGAGGGAGGGGACAGGAAAGGCAGAAAAATTTCTTGAAAACAGAAGTCACCATCTGAAAATCACCACCCTACCTGGCAAACCAGAGCAGGAGTGGGTGATTTCCCTCCCTTCTGAGCAACATAAGCAAATCTCTGCAAAAATTTCCCTGCTAAGCTGTGCTTCAGAGATCTGAGGGGAGAGGAGGACCTTTCTGCTTCTAACCCTTCCTCAGGCTGTAAGTGACACACTGCTGCTGGGGGACACATCCACAGTTCATGCCAAGAGCACTGTAGGCTACCAGGATCTCACCTGGAGCTGTAGACCTGCTTCCCAAAACTCCTGTGAGCCCAACATACCCACCCCGTCTCTGTGCTGGCAAAGGTGGAGGCATCAACCTCCTACTGCACCAGGAGATGGCATCGGATATTCCCAGAGGACATTCACCTTTGGGAATATTTTCCGAGCTCACCATAGGAGTAGCCATGCATTCCAAGACCATGTGCATTCAGCAGGTCAGATTTGGAGGTAAATAAGACAGAGTTGAGCCAAGAGAAGAACTGCCAGGTCAGGTTATACCTCCGCACCGTCCTGTCCAGGGACTGTGCCAGAAGCAGACACTGCACAGGCAGCACCTGAGGAATGCACACCTCCCTCTATCCCTGCACCCTGAATTCATCCATCCAGCTCAGCTGAAGGTGCACAACAGGTTCTGAAACAGAACGGACCCCACTATGTCACAGCCTCTCTCTAGTCATCACTCCTGCTCCTGCCCACGGGCTGCAGCCACTGACGAGCTCCCATCAGACCTCACCTAATCTCTGGCCCAGCTTAAACCCAAAATGTAAGGGGGTTTTACAACACTCTGTTTTGCAGCAGCCAAGAGAAGCCTAGAGGAAGCTTTCAGAGCCAGATCTCCTCACCTCTTGCTGTTTAGTGCTGAGCATCGGCCAAAGCACTTAACATCCTCTCTCCTCCCCCTCACAAGGTCTGGCTTTAGAGCCAAGGTACTCACCCATAAAATCAGGCTGTTCCCGAGGGCTGGAAATTTGTTTCCATTTCCAAAGTGTGGACGAGTTACAAATCCCTGCTACTGCTGTCACAAGAGGGAGGTAAGAAATCCACCCAGGACAGACTCCAGTGCCCTTGAAAGGGGTATCCCTTGTATAAAGCAGGTAGGGTTAGTGTTACTGTCACAGAGTCCCATGTCCTCTCTGCCCCTAAGACCAGCTCATGTCTCCCCTTTTCCTGTCTTCCCATGTGCTGAAAGACCACAGCCTTCAGTGGGGGAAAAAATCCAGTGAAAGGCCTTATCCAAAGCCCAAAAAAATGAACACAAATAGTCCAGCCAAACCTCGAAGGAACTTGGACTGAGGCCACAGCACCCTGCAAAGCCCAGCCTAACTTTAGGAAATACTAGATCCAAATCAAAGTTTCTCTATCCCAAACACTGTCCACGTGACCCTGGCGAGCCCTGGGATCCTGAAGGCTGTAATGGGACTTCTCTGGGCCACAGCACAGCCCCTCTGGTCACTGTCCCACTGGCAGCTCAGCCAGAGTGACCTGACGTGACATCCCAGGCTCACACTCGGCTCTGCCACGCTGCAGCCTCCGCCTGCAGCTACCCTGGTTCCTCCAGGGCACTTCCCAGTCATGTGTTCCAAGGCGGGATGATGAGTAGCAGGTACACAGAATCCAATTAGGGATCACCCACGGCTGTTGGGTCAGGGAACTGCCTTTTCCCTGCCACTGCACCTGCGCTTCCCTTGTCCCGGCGGGGCTGGACAAACACCCCCAGCCCAGCAGGACAGGCAAGCCAGGCCTGAGCACTCCCCTTCCATCTTCTTTACCACAGCCCAACTTAAAACAGAACCAAACAGAAACCAAAACACAAAGTGGGGACTCCAGATGGGATGTAGAACACTTTGGACTTGAAAACAGGGGACAGCAAGAGGGGGGGGGTCTCCCAGGGAGGACAGCAGGGGAGGGGAGGGGACACCGTCATTTACACCAATCAGGAGAAGCTGTAATCTATACACAGTGGTATAAGCCAAGATATATTACATGAAAGAACACACTGAGTGCATGGAGTTACCCACAGCGGGTCAGACTGGCACAGTTGTCTTGAACAAGACCCTGGAGTTGCAGTTGGTGTTTGTTGTTGACCTATCTAGCTCACTCTCTATATATATATAGCTATGTATAGAATTTCTCTGCATGCATTTGTCTCAAAAGGAGCTGTACAGCTGGGCTGGGTTTCTCATCCCCACCCCGTCTCGGTCTTCATTTTTTCCGGGCTAGGAATGCCACTCCCACAATCACAGCCAGCGCAGCCACTGCCACTCCTCCAACGATGATCAAGGGCTTCATGTTGTCAAAGAAGCTGCCTGGTGATTCCTCGGAGCTGTTTCCCTTGTGGTCAGAGTCAGGGGACTGGCCGCTGGCCTCCTGCATCTCTGTGGTGGCGGGGCTGGGTTTCAGGTTGCTGTGGTTGTTCGCAACAGCGCCATCACTACCAGCCTTCTTGGTGGTCGTGGCAGGAGCAGGCTGCTCTTTGGGGGTCTCCTTCTTGTCTGCATTCGTGGCAGGCCCAGGGTTGGGCTTTTCTGGCTTTCCGGAGCTGGCGGCCTTGGCATCAGGTTTGTTTCCACTTCGGACATTGCCCTTGGAATCCATCCTAGGGGTGCTTCGGGCAGCAACTGGATGTGCAGGGCTATCCCAGCTCTTCTGCCTTGCCTGGCTGCCGCAGGAAGCAGAGGAGTGACCCGAGCTCAAGGCCTGGGAGCGGCTGTCTTGGGATGCTTGTCACGCCGGCAGTGTCCTATCTGGACATCATACAGCACCTGGAGGGGGAAGCAGAGTGAGGAGAGGTGAGTGACAGGGCAGAGCGAGCTGGTGTTGCTCTGCCTGGACATGATGGAGGGAAAACTGGAAAACTGTTGGCTCCTTCCTTCAGAACTGTGATCTCTATTCAAAGCATTTACTACAGGCTCTGTGCCTGCAACCAGAGAACAGCCTGGGTTGGAAAGGACCTTAAAGCTCACCTTGTTCAGGCCATGGGCAGGGACACCTTCCACTAGACCAGGTTGCTCCAAGCCCTGTACAGCTTGGCCTTGGGCACTTCCAGGCATGGGGCAGCCACAGCTTCTCTGGTCAATTTGTGCCAGGGCCTCAGCATCCTCACAGGGAAGGATTATTTCCTAATATCAAACAGGAACATCAAAAAAGTTGGACTTACTGTCACCTATGGCTGCCACATCTCGGCAAATCGAAACAAGTCCACCCCGGCTCTGTGTGTGAGGCCATTTGTCAGCAATGACAAACTCACATCCAACTAAATAAACTTTACTTTGCATTTGCTCACCCTTTCCATTCCTTCTGAGCAAGGAGAGAACACTTTGTTCCTAGGGAAAGCAGATGGATAGATACTCCCTGCTTGTCTCACCCCCCACCCTTCCTTTTGCAGCAGGATCCCAAGGTCAATTTAGGAAGTGGTTAATATGTGATGTTGTGTGATACTCTACCTCCAGATGAGTAGTGCAGGAAAACCAGGATTAGTTCCTCAGTTCTCACAGGTATCAAGGGCAAAAGGATTATTCCTGCCAGCATTTTGGTGGAGCAACAGCAAAACAAAGCAAGTGCCAGATCCTCAGCTGGTGCAAAACAGGGAATTGACTGCATGGATTTACTGCAGAGCTGGATCTCTTAGTGATAGAGACATCTCGCTCCTGTCATTTCCTTATAGGGTTTGCTGGACTTGCCTCCAGAGCCAAACAGGATGCCAGTGATCAGCTGGGGCTATTTTCCCCAGGGAACTGATGGAAGCACTGAACAGCATGGCTGCACCATGGGAATTCAGCAAAGGAACAAAGTGGCCTTTGAGGGGATGTAAAACCACCCCAAAAACCTCACCCCACAAACCTAACAGGGCAGGGTGAGCTGAGGCTGGAGCTCCTGTGGCTGCACTTCCATACGATGTGAGGAGAGGACAATGCTCTGGGCATTTTGCCACCAGGCTCTGGCAGTGCAGCACCACTTCAGCTCTGAACTTGGGAAATAAGGGGTAACCACAAGGCAGCGTGGGATTCGAGTCGCTGGCTTTGCTGGCTCCCCGCTGACCTTCAGGGCTGCCAGGAGCCTGCTGGGAGCTTTCTGCCTGCTAAGTGAAATCAGAGCTCATTGTCTGGATTGAGAGCTGAAGAGGCTCCTCAAAAACCTCAGCAAGCAGAGGTTCCTTCCACAGCGGCTCAGAGGGCAGATCACTCCTCTAATGACAGGAAGAAAGTCCCAGGGCTGCAGCAGTGATTTGTGCTGCAGACTCTTCTGGAAAAGAGGCTGACAAATGTGGGGCTTTAATCTCTATCCAGGCAGGAATGGAGGAAATCTCACAGAAATGCCAGGTTTGGGTCTAGAGCAAAGCTGGGCAACACCGTATGGGTCCTAAGATGGAAACACCCGCTTCTCCTGCTTTCCCTTGCCAGCCATTGCTTGGTGGTCACCAGCTGCTCCAGTGCCAATCAGCTGGAGTGGACTGAGGGAACTGCAGCACCAAAATCATGGAATTCCACAGCTCTCACAGAATATCCTAAGTTGGAATGTTCCCACAGGGATCTTCCAGTCCAGCTCCTCAGGCCACATAAAAACCCCATATTTCTCATTGACTGCAGCTGGACAATGCCTGTATTCCCTAGTTTGGGATACTAAACCATTTCAGAAAGCCCAAACTCCGCCACTCTCATGGATTGCTGAGAGTGTATCACACACTTGGGCATCCTGTACCACACAAACACCACCCCCAATGCTCAGCCAGCTTCAGACCTTGCTGCGGCTTTGGACTTGAGAGGGAAACACGGGCATGGCCAAGTGCAAGAATATTTTCCTCACAGTGCTCATTCTGTAATATTTCTGTAGATATCACCTGCCTCACCTTTTCCTACTGCTTCCAGAGAGCATCCATACTGCTCTGGCAGCACAAGTCCTACATAAATCCAGGGCTACAGCTGCACAGTCACTCCCAGGACTCTGCTCCTCTGGTTTGGGACCAATCTATCCTTATTTTCCATCTGGTACAATGACACACAAAGAAATAGTAAGTGGAGCCCACAACTGAAGTGGGCTCAGAGATTAAAGCAGGGAGAGTCAGACTAATCATGGCATAAATGTTAAATTACCTTCTTTGCCTCTTTGCTATAAATTAACTGGACCACTCACACACTCCGATATTCGTGTGGTTACAGTACATGGACCAAGCATTAAACTTCTGCTCTTTCCCTGGGAAAACTACGTGCAGCCTATGGAGATGGTGAGGTGAACCACAGAGAGGGCAAACTCACCTTTTTGTTGAGAAAGGGGAATCCTGCACAGCCCAGGTACCTCAGGGTTATCCATACCCCTCACTGATCCGACTTTCAGATTCCTGGGGGCAGGAAAGCTGATTTTGCTTGGAGCCCATGATGGGCCGTGGAGCCTTGTCCTGCTGCTATGCCCTGCACTGCCACAGACAGCATTTCCCAATTCTAAGTGAATTTCCACTAAAAGCAACACAAACGCTTCATGCAGCTTAGAAAAGGTTTTAAAAGATGTAGAAACCAAACTAAGCCAAAAATCAATATCAGCAGTTCTTAAGTACCCACATAAAAGGGCTTTTGTCTGCGGTTTTCCATCACTGCAAGCAGACACAGGACTGCCCAGCACCTCTCCAGACCTCTGGCCTGGCTCCTCGTTCTCCTCCAGACCGTGGGTACCCTTAGCAGCACATTCTCTTCCATTGCAGTACTTAACCCCCTTCAGTGTGCTCTTAGCTCCCTGCCTTGGGAATCATCTCCCCTCTCCACTCCTGTACTTCCTGGGCTCATCTTTAAGCACCTCTGTCTCTCCCAGACTGAAGAGAGAGGTGCTTTCCTCATTTCCAAAAACTAAGCCTGCACATGAGGGTTCCTCCCCATCCCTTTGTCTCCTTCTCATCCCTCATTCCATTTCACCAAGTTTTTCTCTAATGACACAATTTTCTACCTTTGCTTTCTTCTTTATAGCTCCTCACATCTTTTTACTCCTCCCTTCTCTCTTGTCAGTTGCTGTCTCTGCCTGTCTACCCATTCCTCCCTTTTCCAGCTCCCTCTCTGCCTCCTACACAGGCAGCAGCACTTGGGAATAAGATTTGGTGGGAGACAAGCTTCATTCCCTCCTTTTTCCCCACTCCATGCTATTTCTGTTCAAAAATCAGTGCCTTTTCAGGGAGGTTCTCATTGCCAGCAGCTTTCCCAGGCTGGGAAGAGGGAGCTGGCATAATAAGACCAGGGATGACAAAGGAGAAAAAGGAAAAGGAAAGACTTCCAAATTCCTGCTGCTGCACACAAACACCACAGCTCCCCTGGGATGCTCTCAAGGTCAGTGCTGGACTCACCCAGTGCAACAAGCTGCCCTCAGCTGGAGCAACAGGCCAGTGGAGCAACAGCTTCCCTTGGCTCCCTGAAGGGCACTTTTTCTGCCTCAAATCCCAGCAAATCACCAAACATATCTAGTCATCTGTCTCCTCCGTGCACAGATGAAAGCTTCGTCAATCCTGCACCGAACAGAGTGGATGAGTCATTGCTAAGCTGTGCCACAGCACAGATCCATCAGGATGGCCCCTTCCCTCTGCAGGGACCAGCCCCCTCCCATCCCCAAATCCTCTCATCCTGCCCTACTGCTTCCATTTGGAAGGAAAAGTGAGTCACTTTGCAAGACCAAGCAGCTGCTTCAGGTCTGGGGTGCAGTGGGAAGCTCATCCATAGGGATATTCCCTATGTTATGAAAAGCAGCACAATTCCATCGGGTCCTCAACTGCCACACTAAGGAGCAAGGAAGGATTCAACAACACCATGGAGTTATGTATCAGGATTTATCCTGCAACAAAGGTCCATCCCTACACTCCACGTGTCCTCCAGCTGGAAACATCCGTGTTGGAAATAGCTGCTGACCACATCTGACCTGGAGCACTGCTGTGCAGGAAGAGCCAGAGACAGCAGGAAACACCTCATCTTCAAACATTCCCCCTTATCCCCTCATCTCCTCTTCCCTTCTTTGTCACTCCTGCCTCTCGTGAAGAAAGGCACTCATCCCCTTGTGCACAGGACAGACAGACCCTTGCTCTCCTTAAGGAAACACCAGTCGGCACCAAAGGTGGCTCTGGCACAGCAGAGGGAGCTCCTTTCCCAGCACTCTCATCATCCCACTCTCCTCAACCCTCTTGACTAACACCTAAGGAATAAAGCTTGCACCACCCTGTCCTTTGGGCAGTGTCTCCAGGGACCTGTGCCTGTCCCCTCTGCCACACGTGGAGTGATCTGTCAGGGCTGAAGGATTTGCGGCCAGTGCCCTGCCCCATCCCAGCCTCTTCCTGCAACAGAGCAGCACATTCTATTTCCCAGCACTTCAACTCCCCATTTCCAATGGGGAAAACCAGCATTTCTCCCTTTTTCTAAGCTGCTGGGGGAACAAACACGTTAAAGGCAGGGAGATGCCAGAAAGCACCCAGGAGAAGGATGGCAGAGTAGTGACTAAGCCTTTTCCCATGCCCCAGAAGTGCAGCGAAGATGGATGAGGTAATGCACCGCCTCTGATATTACCATAAATATTAAAGCAGCTTTACATAAGGAGCTTGTGTTCTTTCAGCTGCCGTGAGCAGCTCCCCAAGGAGGATTTTAGTTCCCTTCCAGGCTATTTCGGCCCACAGCTCCTGACGCAACGCACGGCAAACGTGATAAAACACAACGCAAGCCCCACGCCAACAGAGTCACTTCTCACTGACGCTTTCAAACGGCCTCAGTGCTGCACAGCCAGGAACAGGCTGTGCAGGAGCCTGCTGTGCTTCCCAGCCTCCCCAAATCCAACCCTCAGAGACAGCAGCACCAAGTCGCAGCAAACACCGGTGACCCAGTTCACTCTGATGAGATATTTATGAATCCTTTTCCCAATCTGTTGTTTGTTACTCCCCACATCCCTCCCCCCGTCCCTGGATTAAACGTTTCCCTCTCAAACAAGCCCTTTGAATCCTGTTGTGGAGAGTGTCAGATGCTGAAAGTATTTTAGCAGTGGCAGCAACGTTAAATCGCTGCCACGGGGGAAGATTTGCCAGCCAAGCCTCTGCTCCACGGCTGCGGCAGTTCCTGTGGCTGCTCCGAGCCCCAGCCCCCTTACTGGTCCAGCTGATGCTGGCAGTGACCGAAAACCTGCACCCACCACCCCCACAGCCCTGAGAGCATGGCCAGGACCTCCCTCCTCTCTCCCAATGTCACTGAGTCACATCCCCTCTCTCCCAGGATGGGCGATGCACCCACACTCAGAGATTGGGTTGTACCTGGCACCAAGGTGAGGTGTGGGAACAGAGACTCCTGTAGCCCAGCAAAAGTGGCTTTGCCTTCCGTCTGCAAAGGGAAGGGCTCTGGGATGCAGACCCTCGGCCATCAGCTCCACAGAGGTGTGACACCAGTGCCAGCAACCTCTCTGGAGGCTGCCCAGCCATGCAGCCCACACAGGTGACACAGCACTTCAGACTCCCCACTAGCAAGAGCCCAGGAACAGGACATTTATGGTCTTTTTCTGCACCGTGACCTCTGCAGATGACAAGCTCTGAGCTAAGAATCACCTCCGCAAGCCACAAACATCCTGTCCCCAAAGAGCTCCTGGGACGGATGTGGCAGACATTTTATTCTCTGAGAGATGGAGGCGCCATTGCATGCAAACCACACTGCTGCCAGGGGCTCAGCCTGTGTTCTTTTCGGGGGTTTTAACCTTAAACACTGCTCCAGCCTACCTTGGCAAGACACCCTGCCTGTACACAGCCACATGCACAGCAAAAACCAGGTGCTACCAAACGGCCGTGGGAGAGAGAAGATTTTGTCTCCAGCCATGTGCTCTGACTGACTCCAGGGATGGGCACTGAGTCACACCCAGCATGGCCCTGGCCTGCTGTCGGCAAGAGGAATCACACCTGGCAAAGCCCCTCAAATGCCACCAGCTCTCCTCCCATACAGTTGCACTCTCAGACACATAGCAAAATAATTCCTAGAATTCAACGGCATCTGGAAATATTTTGCTGAGGTTGGGTGGGAAATAACCTGCTGCAAAGCCTGGTTCCTCAGGGTCCTAAACCAGTCCCCAAACCCCCAAAACAGGGTTCAGAGCACCTCAATTTGCTGTGCTAACCCTGCTTTAATCTTGGGTTTGAACCCTCCTCAGACATAAATTCTCTTTTCCCCTGTATAGTTCCATTTTCTTGTAGCAGAACAAAATTGTAACTTTTACCCTTCAAAAATCACAAGGTGTTAGACCTTGAGCCTCTCCCTGGCAGGGCTGAGCATCCCTCACCCCAAGACAGAAATTCAGGGAACAAAGGAAAGGCTTCTCAGCCAGAACGACATTTTTTTCCATGGCAACTATTTGTCAGGACACTGGATTGAAGCACTGGAGCAATAAGGGGGAGCACTTTGGGAGACACTGCAGCAACAGGAATCCCGCAGCCTTAACCCGTGAGTGTGACACCTCACAGGGATCTGGACACATCCTGCACCCTACCCTGGGCACCTCCTCATGTCTTGACTATTGCAAACACACTCAGTTCATTTCTTTACAATGTTTTTCCAGCCCTCCCAGAGACAAAAATTCAGTGCCGGCAACACCCTGGCTGGGGCCATGGGGCTCATCTCTGTTCCCTGCTCAGCTCTTGGTCTGTGGTGCCAGCTCAGGGATAATGTGACAGGGTCAGCAAATGTTCCCTGCCTCTTGGGAAAGGGTGAACAGTCATTCCTTCCCACCACAAGGCCCTGCTCCTTACCCCAGGCCTACCAGTGCTTGGGAAAAGCCTTTGGGAATAGGGCAGATGCTTCCAAATTGGGATGCTGCTCCCCAGGCAGCCACGAGCTGATCCCCAGCTTCAGGAGACTGATTCCCTTTCTGACAGATCTTGCATTTAAGGCCTCTTCCTCCCAGTCCTGTATCCCAAATTCAATAACCACAAGCAAAAAACGGTGAGGGATATATGAGATTTCACTGTGACACAGTGAAATAGCCCCAACCGCTGCAAGAAGCGGCAGCAAATTTAACATCCCTCCCCAGTTTATGGGCATCCTAAATCCATCCCTTCTGCCTGATGCGGCATCACCTCTTTTGTGGCTCAGCTGGGGCCAGCGAAAAGATTCTGGAAGCAATTCCTGACATGCAGAGTTGGGTCTGGAATCTGGCAGCCCCTGGATCTGCAGGCGTCAGCCTGAAAACTGTTGCTCTGCAGCTGAAATGTAAGAAGCCACTGCGGACAGACGAGGGGCCAATTCTGCACAAGGCAGTGACCTTCCAGATGAGCTCCCAGCACTTTCTGGGGTAAAACCCATCCCTTACCTTGCGCAGCAAAACCAGAGCACTCTCCTTCCCAGCACAAAGCTGGGAAGCACCTGGGGAAGAATGGCCAAAGCTCCTCCAGCACGGAAATCGCTATTCAGGGAGCTCCATCCCTCCCTCCACCCTATCTGCCAGCCCTGATACCCGATCCAGGATGGGGACACTGTGCCAGGGCGCTCTCCAGGCCCCCATCCCAGCAGCCTGCCAGAGGAGAGGATGGATGCAATGGGATGAATATCCACATTTAGGGGAGATCTGGGATTTCTTCCCCCACCCTACCACAATATCACAGGGTTAGATGTTGGTGTTGGGCACCTTGGCTAAGAAAAGACAGATGGAAAATGCTGAAGGTCAAACCTGTGAAGGTCAGACTTTTGGAGGTCAGTCCTGAGATGGAGCAGGGAGCTTAATCCAGCATAGTCCATCCTCCCTCTCCTGACAGCATCCTGCCCAAGCCCCACCCAGGAAAACGGGGCTGCAGAGGGGAGGTTTCCTCCTCTTGTCCCAATACCCAGGTGTTGCCAGGCTGACCTCGATTCAAGTTTAAAAATCCTTTTCTTTCCCCCTCGCCCCTCTCCAGAAGCCACCAGAGGGACAGAGAAGTAAACAGGAGCAAATCAACAGGTCCCTGCAAACACAGGGATGCACACGGATGTGCAGAGAGCAGGGACACGAGGCTGACGAACCGAGACATTCCCAAAGCATTCCTTCCCTGGAAGCACACACAGTGACTCAGGAGCTCTGGTCTGGTATCCACCCCCCTCCCACTCCTCCGGTGCAATATTCTCCTTTGAAATTGGCACTGTTGCCTCTGACATCTTTCTCCCTTGTGGTTTTTTAAGGGCAGATTTCCCTTTATGAGCTCCTCTCCAGCACAAGCTGAGGGTCAAATCATAGGATACATCCCCTAATTGATATCAAATTCCCCCTGCCTAACAAAACAACCCCCTTTCCTCGGGAAAAGTGAAAGCTGAACCAAGCTGCCGGCTTTTCCTGCTTCCCTCCTGCCTCGGACTGACAGTTGAACAGAGTCATCAAATCCATCCAGGCAGAGCAAAGGGCAAACTAATCCCACCGTCCATGGAGATGAGAGGCGGGGAAAAACAGTTGGAAAACGGCTCAAAACCTTTCAGGGAAGTGCACCAGCTCTCCTGCCAGGGCTGGAGGGGCTTATCTAGGGATGCTGCTTCCCCTCCTCCCTCCCAGCAGCCCTGTTTCCGGCACATGGCCGGCTCCGCTTCCCCGCTCCCCGCGCCGCCTGCCTCCGGAACACTGCTGCGGCATCCAGGGCCTCTCCTTCCCGCCAGCCCGGCTCGGATCAGGCTGAAGGGCTCCGCTCGGGCCGGACGGCACAGCCCGCCGAGGCGGCGGCGCAGGCTGCAGGTACGGGGAGGCAGCAGGAAGCAGCGGGCGGGGAGCAGGCAGGAGGCTCTCTGGCTCTGCAGAAACACCTCCTGTGGCTGCCTGACCTTCAGAGAGCAAAACACGGGGGCAGGGGCGGGAAGGGAGCCACTCGGGGCCGGCCGTCCTCGCCGTGGCCCTTGTTTAGGGTCAGAAAAGCACTTTTTGCCTCTTACAGGGATAGATAGCTGTGGGGTACCGGCTCCGGATGCAAGCCGGCATGGCAGCCCCCGGCCTCCATCCCCGGTGGCTGCGAGGAGGTGGACACTCGCCTTGAGCAGGTAGCTCCGCGTCTCCATTTCGCTTTGTCACCCTGCACAGGACATGGGCACTGCTGGGAGCCGAGAGCCCCAGCCCTCTGCCCCGCGCCCCCCCATGCCAGCGGCGTCCCTTACCTCTGTCCTCCGGCCGGACGAGTCACACCTTGGGAGCTGGTTCTTGCGCAGAGAGGAGGGAGGGAGGCAGGCAGAGGACGGGGGGAGGACTTGGGAGTTTCCCACAATGCACCTCTGCAGACTGCATGAAGATGGAGAGCAGGGAGGGGAGAGAGGGTGCTCCAATCTAGAGGGAAGGGCTGGGATCTGGAGGGGCAGGATGCCAAGGTGGGGCCGCAGCGTGGTAAAGGCAGCCCAGCTGCATCTCCATGTCCCCCTGGCATTTGGGGCTGAGCTGGCTCAGCAGTTCAGAGCTGTCCCTGCAGCAATGACCCCTCTGCTGCTCCATTTTGTTTCTCCTCCAAATTTTGCCTGGATTTGCAGCAATTACAGGAAACAAACAACAAAGTGGGGGGGGACACACTGGGAAAAAAAAGCTGGGAGGGGGGCCAGCCTGATAAATTGGGATGTCTGTGTGTAGACCACATGGAAAAGAGCTCTCCCCACCAGGATAAGAGATTTCCAAGTGAGATGATCCCTGGCAGTGAGTTAAGGAATGGCGAACTGACTTGCCAAACAGAAGCTCTGCACAGTGCAGGGAGGACACTGAAATGCTGCACCTTGGGGTAGTTTTGTTCCAGTTATGCTTCCCTTCTCCCCAAACTGCCCCTTGTCCCAGCAGGCTGGGGTTTGACATTCCTTCCCAGACCAGAGCTGGGCACGCAGCCCAGTCCCACTGCGGAGCACTAGCCAGCCACTGCCAGCCACAGCTTCCTCCTCTTCAACCTCTTCCTCCTCCTCATCCTCACCAGCTAAAAGCAAAGAGCCCTCCCTCTCACAGCCTCACCCCTCCAGCCAGGCACATGGCTGAAATTCCCATCTCTGTGTCACTTCATGCCTGCATCCCAAACCTCAGCAGGTTCTGGGATTGTCTGGAGCTCTTTTAGCTCTTATTTCAGAGCAAATCAGGCTATGTGCTGCTTGCCCATACGCCTCCATCAGTAACTTGGGACCCACCAACTGCCCACCAGTGCCCATTTAGGCTGCTTAAATCCCACTGCAGAGGGAAATCCTGTGTTTGAAGAGAGCTGCAGGATGAGGGGCTGGATGCAAGAACCCAAATCTCCCAGGACAGACCATGCTTCCAGGGGCTGCTTTGGGATGCAGCTACCCACACCCACTTAGGGCAGGAATGAGCAAGGTTATTCTGCTGTAGTCCTTGGCTCCAGGAGCCAGCTCAGCTCAGACAGGCTGGCACGGACAGGATTAGCTGTGGCTGATACTGATGTTCCCTCTGTTCCCTGTCTGGTCCTGCACCCAGCAGTGCCAGCACTCCCTGCGCTTTCAGGGACTTGTGCCAGGCACAGCCAGGACCTTTCCATGGCTCCAAACAGCTGTTTCCCCTTCCTAACGCCTCCCAAATCTGCTGATCTCCTGACAGCAGCGGAGGGGCTGAATTCCTGCAAAGCTGGTGGAAATCCACCCTTTAGTGCAGGAGACACCCCCAAACCACTGCTTCCCAGACTAGCAAACTGTTTTTGCTACTTACGTATCAGGCAGGAATATCCCCTAGGTGGCAGGAGGAGGGAGGGAGCCTCCTGCAAGTGGAAATGGTGGGGTCTGGCCCCAGAGCCTTGGATGAGCTGAGGCAGGGGGTTCCGGCAGCCGTTTCCTGACATTCACACACACTGCCTCTGCCTTAGGAGATTATCAGCCTCACGTGATGCTGTCACATGCCTCAGACTGGAACTCACATAATGTTTAAATTCTGAATTTAAACATTTTTTTAAACTGAGGTAGGGAAAAGGGAAGCAAAGGAAAAGCTGTAAAAACAATAAACTTCCCCCCTCTCCCTATGGCAGAGTCACATCCCCCTAACATGGTGCAGGCACAGCGTGTAGCAACCCTGGCTGAGACACAGCAAGGTGAAAATGGCGTTTTCAAGGTCAGAGGGAGTGGGAAACCCTTAGAAACGGTGCTGCTGGATTTGCCCCCTCCCTCTTGGCTTGCAGCACCTCCCAGGAGGAGTTAGCAGGGATACGGACAGCCCTGGCTCCTGGAGAGCTCCCCCCCTGCAAAACCCACAGGGAGGTGCTGGTGGCAGCAGCATCTTTGGGAAGGAACACAGAATCATGGAATTGTTCAGGGTGGAAGACCTCTCTGAGATCATCATGTCCAAATGTTCCCCAGCACTTCTCAAGGCCATCACTATCCCATGTCCCCAAGTGCCACATGCACATGGCTTTAAATCCATCCGGGGATGGGGACTCCACCTCTGCCCTGGGCAGCTGTGCCAGGGCTGGACAGCCCTTTCAGTGAAGGAATTTTCCCCAGTATTCAATCTAAACCTCCCCTGGCACAACTCGAGACAATTTCCTTTCGAGAGAAACAGTTATCCCCAAAATTATTTTATGTCCTGCAGGCAGGAGGGACAGGGTGTTGTCTGGCTCTGAGCAGGAAATAAGGAGTCCTTAAACTCCCAATGTGCCTTAAAACATTATTTCCCTCTTTCCCAGTATCTCTCACCAGCTGCTTTGTTCCTGAAGCTTTTTTTCCCCCATCATGGAAAGAAAATCATCACTCATGGAAAATAAAATCATCAAGAGGGTTACCCCCTCCTAAAATCCAGACACAGGTACCCTATTCATAAACTGGAGCAGGCAAACCATGAATGGGTTCACACCCATTTCACCCCTGAGCATCCAAAGCTCCTAAAGGAGCCTCTCTCCTTTCCTAGAGCCCCAGTTACAATCCACCCACGGCTGGAGAGGGAGGAGAAAGCTACACAGCAGCAAAACCCTGTGTCTTTGGGCAGCACCGTTTCTCCTTACCTCAAACTCCTGGGAAAGCAGGATGAAGGACGTTTCTCACAGTGGAATGACTTGCTGCAGCAGCCAAGGTGGGTTTGCCTGGCAGCAGGAAGTCCTTGCAGTGAAAATCCAAGCCCCACTTGGGGACTATTAATAGCCTGGAATGCTGAACAGCCTCACCTGGAGCTTCCCCACCAGCTAGCATGGGCCTGGGCTCTGAGTTGAGTCCTGGGCACTCCCAGTTGAAGCAGTGCTGGCGGGCAGGGTCACCAGCTCTGTCCAGGCAGCTCACCCCTGCAGTGAATTACATGGGCTTGTAATTCCTCAATAAATGCATTGTTTAAAATCATGGAATCACAGAATGGTCTGGGTTGGAAGTGACCTTAAAGCTCACCCAGTGTTCTCAGCACTTACCTGTAGCCAGGTGGGCAGATCCTTTCCTCCTGGGATGGGCATTAAGGAATTAGCTCAGTGGAGATGTGTGTTCTGGAGCCCAGGGACAGTGCCTTTGTCCCCTGGAGCATGAGTCAGAGGCTGCATGAGCTGCCAGCAGCTCCAGGCCGTTGCCATTTGCTCCCAGGTGGATGAGGATGATAAAACAAGAGTTGATAGTTCAGGATCAGGACCCAGAAGAAAAAACCCTGACCAAGCAAATCCTCACAAATTATGTCCTTCTTGCCCCAGACAGACTTAGGAAAGCCCTGAAACAAGTGGCTGGTGGTGTGTCAGGAGTGCAGATGGGCTGGTGGGGAACTCCTCAGGAGTTGGTCTGTGCTTGGGACTAACCCTGCTCCTCATCAACACAGAGCACAGGCGGAACTGCAGCGAGCATGTGGCCCCGGAGTCCAACCAGGCCAGAGAGCTGGGCACCTGTCCCAGGGAGAGCCCGTCCTTCTGCAGCCGCTTCACTGCCCTGACCATCCGCACGGAGCCTCGGAGTGAGCACAGAGCCAAAGATGGAGCAGTGGGAACTGGCAGGGGATGTGCCAACGCCGGCAGCAGGGCAGCCTCCACTGCCACCAGCGCGCTGTTTGAGCCTGACAGAGACGGGCAAACCCCCCAGGTGGTGGTGCTGGTGGGAGCCCCGGGGATGGGGAAGACGATGATGGTCAGGAAGGTGATGGCAGAGTGGGGAGAAGGGACACTCCACAAGCAGTTTGACTTTGTCTTCTGCATTGACTGCAAAGCCATTGCGCTTCCCAGGGAAGCCAGCGTGGCAGACCTGGTTTCACAGTGCTGTCCTGGCCAGCGAGTGCCGCCTGGGAAGATCCTGGATGACCAGAAGAAGATCCTGTTCATTTTTGATGGCTTTGAGGCCCTGGGATTTTCCCTGGTTGAGCCCAAAACTGAGCTGAGCTCTGACCCCAGGGAGGTGAAGCCTCTGGAGTTCACCCTGATGAGCTTGTTGAAGAAGACTCTTCTCCCCAAGGCCTCTTTGCTCATCACCACGAGACCAACAGCTCTTGGAAGCCTGGGGCAGTGCTTGGAGGGTCAGTATTACAGGGAGATACTGGGATTTTCAGCAGCCAGCAGGGAGGAGTATTTCCACAGGTATTTTGAGAACCAGAACAAAGCAGACATGGCCTTCAGGTTTGCCAGAGGCAACAAGATCCTCTACAGCTTGTGTGTCATCCCTGTCATGAGCTGGACCATCTGCACCATTCTTGAACAAGAGCTTTGTGGGAAGAAAAATCTCCTTGAGTGCTCCAAAGCCACCACAGGGATGATGATGTTTTACCTCTCCCAGTTACTGAAGCACAGGGACAGGGACAACCCGCAGGTCCTCCAGCAGTTCCTACTCCAGCTTTGCTCCTTGGCTGCCGATGGCATCTGGAAGCACAAGGTCCTCTTTGAGGAGAAGGAAATCAAAGACTGTGGCTTGGACCAGCCAGGCCTTCTCCCCCTCTTCCTCAATGAAGGGATCCCAAGGGAAGGAGAAGACCATGGGAATGTCTATGCTTTCACCCACCTGCACCTCCAGGAGTTTTTTGCAGCAATGTTTTACGTTCTGGAGTATGATGGGGAGATGGTCAGCAGCTTGGGGAGGCTTGAGAAGGATGTACATAAATTATTAGAAAGCTACAGCAAGTCCAGGAAGGATTTGAATGTAACAGTGCGATTCCTGTTTGGTCTGGTCAGCCAAAAATCCGTAGAGTACATGGACAAAATCATTGGGTGCAGAATTTCACCACGAGCCAGGGAAGAGCTGCTGAAGTGGCTTCAGGGGAGGCACAGAGGCTTCTCCCACCCTGGCCAAGCACTGAAGGTTTCAGAGATGGACACTTTCCACTTCTTGTTCGAGATGAATGAGAAGAGCTTTGCACAAAGTGCATTGGGTCGTTTCACTGACCTAGACTTGCAGGACGTCAAGCTGACTCTGTACGACCAGATGGCTCTTTCCTTCTGCATCCAGCACTGGGATGGGCTGGGAGGCGTCACTCTCCAGGGATGCTCCTTCAACTGGCAGGACCCTGAGGCAGAGCTGGATGCGTCGGTGCCTTAGTAAGTCCTGCCCCTCCTTGCTTTAATGACCCAAAACTGCAGAGATTTCTCCTTCTCTGCACCAAAGGATCATTTTAAAGTTGTTTCAGCTCCTTCTTCCTGAACACCAGTTTGGCCTTTCCCTGGGTGTTTAGTTCCTCAGCAGAGGATTTACTTATTCTTGGGGAGAATAAGGAGCACGTGGGCTCCTCCATCTGCTGCCCACTGTGGGATTGATGGTGATGGAGCTTCTTGGCTTGACCTGCCCAGGCCCACCTGTGCCCAGGTTTCTCTCTGGCTTCCTGTCCCACTTCTCCCTTGCAAAGGGAGATCCTTCACACCTCCAAAAGCCACACAGGTCCCTCCCGAGGAGCCCTTCCACACGCTGGATACTCTTCTCGGGGGGACTGTGTGCTGGGAGCTCCCAGCACTGCTGAGGGCTGCACTTGCCCTGTTGCTCTGTTCCCCTGCAGCTCAGGAGTCTTGGAAGCCAGAGGATATCCTGATGCCCTCGCTGTGCAGCGGCGGGAGGAGCTGCCCTGCCCCATCCACCTGCTCTGCCGGGCACTGCGGTACCGGGGCAGCACCCTGGAGGTGCTCCGGTGAGAGACATGCGTGGAGCTGGGATCTGGGGTGTGGGTGGGGGCACCCAAACCAGGGTGCAGTGGGTGAGGGCTGCTCTGCTGCTCCTTGGGGACATGGGCAGGTGGTCGGGGGGAGGCCAGGCCTCATTTAGCTGGGGATGGGTGTGGTCCCTCGGGTTTGGTGGGCAGGTGAGCAACCGGGACAGGTGTGCTGAGCCCCTGTTCTCCATGCTCTCCTGCAGGCTGCAGTGGTGCCAAGTGACTGAGAGCTGCTGTGCGGAGCTGGCGGCACTGCTGGCGGAGCACCCTGGCCTGGCCCGGCTGGAGCTTGGTGACAGCTCGCTGGGTGACAGTGGCGTGCGCCTGCTCTGCGAGGGGCTGCGGCACCCAGGCTGCCGCCTGCGTGTCCTGCGGTGAGCACCCCCATCATCCCTCAGGCATTCCCCACAGAAAGGACCTGAGACCTGGAGATGTGCCCCAAAGTCTCCCTCTGGGGTGGCATTATGCTTCTGTCCCACTCTCCCAGGGCAAGGAACTCCAGAGTTGTGGCACCAGGATGGGACCATCAACATGGTAGGGTGGAACCGGGGACCCTCTGGCCGGTTCTGAGGGCTTTTCCTGGGGGTTCCCATCAGGTTGCGGTATTCCTGCCTCACCAGCGCCTGCTGTGAGGACCTCGCTGCTGTGCTGAGCACCAACAAGTCCCTGGAGGAGCTGGATTTGTCCTTCAGCGAGCAGCTGCGCGATGCTGGCGTGGAGTTGCTGTGTGAGGGGCTTGACCACTGTGCCTGCCCACTGCAGACTCTGCGGTAAGGGGCTGCGGGATGGACCAGTGTCCCCTCCTTCCTACCCAGAGCTCCCTCCGTCTGCCCTGGAGCAGCTCACCAAGTGGAGGCCAAAGCCCTCCTTCCCCGTTTCCCTCGGCCCCACAGGCTGGGCAGCTGCCGGCTGTCGGGCGCCTGCTGCCCAGCCCTGGCTGCGCAGCTGCTGCAGGGGCCCCGTCTCACCTGCCTGGACCTGAGTGACAACGAGCTGGAAGCCGACGGCGTCCTGCAGCTCTGCCACAAGCTCCGGCATGCCGCCTGCCCGCTGCGGAGCCTGGGGTGAGGACTCTGCCACGGCCCTTTCCCCGCCCGGCATCCCCGAGCTGGGGAGCGGATGCTGCGGGACAGGCAGGGATGCACCTGCATCCCGGCTGCTTCAGCTCCTCCCTCCCCACAACCTACAACACCTCCTCTTTCTTGCGTCCCCCATGCTCAGGCTGAGCACGGACGGCTTCAGCCAGGCCCTGCTACAGGAACTGGATGCCCTGCGGGCACTGCAGCCCGCCCTGAAGATTGGGAACCTCCTGGAGCACGACATGCCGCAGCCGGGGGCCATGGCCCGGCTGCCCTGCCACCGCGGGGTCCTGCTGCGGGGCAGGAAGGCGCTCCCCTCCTTCAGGAGAACTCCCCTCCTTTAGGAAAACTCCTTCCAACACCCACAGCCATTCCCTGCCCAGCTCTCCGTGCTGTGAGAGGCTCAGAGCCTGCCCCACCCATGGGGCACATGAAGGAGATCCTGCTGCCTCTGCGGGGACTGGGTCCTGCCCTCTCCCTTTTCCCCTCAGCCTTGCTGGGAACAGTTGTGTGCATTTGGCAGTGCCAAATAAAGATCCCACAGCCAATCCCAGCAATACCCCTGCACTCTTCCCCGTAAGCCCTCCATGCCCAGGGATGTGTCAGTGGTTCCAGTTCCTGCCACAAATCCCCAAGGGAAGGCTGATCTACCCGGGATGGAGGTTTCAGCCTCAATGGAGGTCCCAGCCCTGGGAGTGACTCTCTGACCAGTTTGTGTTTTTAATAGGAAAAAAGGGAAATTCAAACCGAAATCAAAGATTTTCCCTACACAGGAACACTTTTCCTGCAGTGCTGGGCACAGACAGGTGACCTCTGTGGGCAAGGCCACACTGCCTGGTGACAGGGCCACCCCACATTGCTGCACATATGTCCCCAGGGCTGCGGCATGGCCAGGGCATCCTCATGGTGACATTCCCAGGATGCTGCTGCTGCCGACATCATCATAGTCCGTGTGCTCCGGGGGCTGTTCCGGGGGGTCCCTGGTGGCTCCTGGGGGACTTGGAGGGGAGTCGATCCCACCTTGGGGACAGCACAGAAAGGTGCCTCAGGGTGGCAGCTCCGTGTCCCCTCTGACTGACCCCACCAGGGATGTGGCTGCAGCCCCCTTGGATCTGTTGCTGGATCCCTGCCCACCCCCACAGCCAAACCCTGCCATGCAGTGCCTCTGCAGAGGCAACAGGGCAGCTGGGATCCCTTTTACCTGTGGGGAGGACACGGATCCCTCTCCTCCATGCCACTCCCTCAGAGATGTCCCCGGTGCTGGGAGCAGGGGGCTCCTCTGCCACATCCAGGGCATCATCATAGCCATCCAGGGTTCCATGCTCGGGCCAGGCAGGGGGACCTGGGACAGGCACACAAGTCCATGGCAGCGACCCAGTGGCCGTGACAGGGGTCTGGCTGTGCCATCCCCTCCGGCATTGCCACCAGGCATGCGCTGGGGGCCATCGGGTCCCTCTGGGAAAGGCATTACTTTCATGCACAATAACAAGGGGGAATTTGCTCCCTCAGCTCCCCAACCCAGGCGTGTCATCTGTCCCCAGTGCTCCCCGCAGGACTTCCTGCCCTGTGCTCCTACCTGGGGCTGCCTCGGTGTCACTTCCCTCCATGCTGTCCTCAGTGTAATACGGCAGCTTCTTCACCGATCCCTCTGACACAGAGCCTGCAGGGGGTAAAGAGGGACTCAGCAGAGGCCTCAAGTGGCACCGCAGGTGGCACAAGCTCACACCGCACAGCCGAGCTGCCACGGGACCGAGGGAAAGCCCCAGCCCGTGGCGAGGAGCCAGGGCCAGGCCACCAGGACCCCGAGCTGCCGTGGGGCTGTGGCGCAGAGCCCTCTCTCCGGGCACAGCTGGGGCACTCGTGCTGCACCCACCTGGGCCACTGGGCACCTCCTGGTACTCGGGCATTGCCCTGTAGTCCAGCTCCTCGTACACAGCGTTGGAGATGGCATCCGCAGCTCTGCCAGCGCCTGCAATGACAGGCAGCACTTACCTGGGGCCATGGGCACCCTGGGGGGCACCAGGACCACCCCTGCCCACCTCCTGAGCTGTTCTGCAGGGCGGGAGCCCCAGAAGCCGCAAACCGGCTCTGTGCTGGCACCCACCCGCCGGGACCCACCTCGGCGCCAGGCGCGGGCACGGCACAGCAGCGCAGCCAGGGCACCCAGGGCCAGGCACAGCAGCGTCCCCAGCACCACACACAGCACAGCTGGCACAGACACAGTCCCCACGGCCGGGGTGGTTCTGATGGGGACGCCTGTGGGGACACGGGCAAGCAGTGAGGGGAGGGGGATCCCAGCCAGCCCGGCGTAGGGGGTGCCGACACCGGCAGAGATACCTGTGCTGCTGGCGTTGTCCGGATGACGGAGTGGTGGCTGTCTCAGCGGTGCCATCAGCGTCCTCCTCCTCACAAGCCACGTAGGCGTAGCCGCCAGGGCCGCAGCTCTGCAAGCGCCAGGGTGCCGAGGGACACCCCCAGAGCGAGCGAGCCTCCTCCTCACAGCCCACCCACGCCAACCAGGCGGGCGCTGGCTGCTGGGCAGGGACGGCCGACAGCCAGCCCCTGTGCCCACAGCTCAGCAGGCGGCAGACTGTGCCAGCCGTGCTGTCGCTGGTGCCGTTGTCGCAGACGCGTCCCCAGGTGTCGTTGCGGGACACCTCCAGGTACCCGCGGCAGCGCCCGCTGCCACCCGCCAGCCGCACGGAGAGCTGCTCTGCAAGAGGTGCGGGGGGTCACGGCACAGCCCAGAAGCCCCCGGGGGGCTCCGCCGCAGCCTGAGCTGGGGGCGCCCAGCACCCACCTGAGCAGACGGCCCCTGCCCTGCCGCCGCGCTCGCACTCGTGCCCTTGCGAGCGGCCGCATTGCCAGAGAGACTCCTCGCTCCCGGAGCACTCGGCGATGTACGGCCACAGCGGCCCCGGGCCAGGAGCGAAGCGCGCCGAGCTCGGGGCCTCCAGCGCCGTGCCGCATCCCAGCTCCCGGCACACAACGGCCGCGTCCTGCACGTCCCAGCCTTCCTGGCACACGCTGCTCCACCTGCCTCCGGAATAGACCTCCACCCGCCCGGCGCAGCGCCCAGAGCTCCCCGACAGCCTCACCCGTCGGCTGCCTGCGCGCATGGAAGGACACTGCTGGGGTGGCTGCTTGGGGCATCGGCACCTCCAGCCCTTCTCGGGACACTCACCTGAGCAGAAGATGGCTGCCCCATGAGGGATGCCGGCTGATGCAGTGGTCATATTCCATGGATTGGTTTCAAAATCGAAAACGTTCTCGTCGTTGGTCCTATTGGTCAGCATGGTGGTCATGCCCTGGATGGTTTCAATCACCTCTTCCATGATGGTCTGCTCCGTCGAGTTCAATTGCCACAGCCTGGCCTCACCAGTGACAGCATCGCTCTTGTCTACCCCTCCACAGCCCAGCTCCCAGCACACGCTGCTGAAATTCCGTGTGATCGAAAGCTCTCCTGGCACACGGCGCCAATCCCCGGAGCTTATGGCCAACTCCAGCCACCCGTCACACCGAGTCTCTCCCTCCACCAGCCGCACGGACTCCACGATGCCTGGAAAATGACCTGACTCAGCCCTTCCCTTCACCCCAAAACAGCCCTGCATGCTCTGATCGCAGTGCTTGGGGCGGCCCAAAAGCCCTTAGGGCTCCTCACGCAGGTGCCATACACACCTGAGCAGTTGACGGCGGCGGCGTTTCCAGGGGCGCACGGCGCCTTCCCCAGCACGGCCACGGGACACTCGCCCGGGTGCCGCTCGCTGCCGCTGCAGCCAAAAGCGTCCGGCCGCAGTGGCCCCTCGCCGCTGCCGAAGGAGCCTCCCGGCGGCACGGCGAGGGCGCGGCCGCAGTTCAGGTGGCGGCACAGGACGTGGGCGTCGGGCAGGTCCCACTCGCTGGCGCACACGGAGCCCCACGTGCCCCTCGCCTCCACCTCCACCCGCCCGGCGCATGCCGAGCTGCTGTTCCCCAGCCGGAAGCCCGTGTAGGCTGTGGCAGAAAGGCCAATGAGGGCGATGACGCTGCAGGGACCCCAGCAGCCCCCCGCTGTCCCCGGCACTTACGGGAGCAGATGACGCTGGCGGGGCCGCTGCAGCCCTGGCCCTGGGGCGCTCGCTGGGCGCAGGCACTCAGGAGGGGCTCGCTGCCATTGCACTGGAAGCCCCCCTCCCAGAACGGCCCCCATCCCGCCGCAAACCGGCCACTGCCGCCCATGGCAAGCGCCGTGCCGCAGCCCAGCTCCCCGGCACACCACCTGGGCCACCTTCATGTCCACCTCATCCTCGCACACACGGACCCAGGCCCGCCGCTGCCGCACCTCCAGACGCCCAGCGCACGCACCATCGCCGCCGACCAGCCGGGAAAACCCTGCGGGAGCAACACAGCCTCACTGTCGACGGATGTCCGTGAAGTGCCACAGCTCCCCATAGGCTATCTCCTACCTTGGCAAACAACAGCAGTGTCGAAGTCATAGATGCCGCCATAATAGGGTCCCCAGCCACGGATCTCACAGTCCCAGAGCGTGGTCTCATTCCCACTGCAGTCCACCTCGGCTAGACTGACAGTCCCGTTCCCTGCGCCGAAGCGGTCGAGGGCAGAGTAGGCGCCGGCGGCCGAGCCACAGCCCAGCTGCTGGCACACCACCTCAGCGTCATCCATGTCCCAGTTGTCGTCTGCCACTGAGCCCCAGTGTCCACGCAGCTTCACCTCCACCCTCCCAGCGCAGGGGCTGCTGCCGCCCGCCAGCCTCAGCTCCACGGCATCTGCACCGGAGAACGGACATAGCTCAGCCCTGCGCTGGCCGTTCCAGCACAATGCTGGTAGCCCAGCACGGCCAGCGTGTCCCCTCACCTGTGCAGGTCACCCCCACATCCCGATCGTGGCCACACCAGTGCTCTCCCCATCCGTAGTGCACACACTCCTCCAGCGCATCCTCGGTGCCGCGGCAGAACTAGGGCTGGAGCCAGATCCGCCCGCTGCCTTGCCCGAACGGGGCGTACGGGGACGCTTTGGCCACCCGGCCACAGCCGAGCTGCCGGCACACCACCACGGCCCAGCCCGCTTCCCAGTCGAAGTCGAAGACGCAGACGGAGCCCCACTCACCGCTGTGCTTCAGCTCCACTCGCCCGGCACAGCGCCCGCCGCCGCCCACCAGGCGCAGCTCCGCGGAGCCTGCGGCACGGACGGAGCTCAGCCGGGCCCGGCACCGCCGCGGGCCCCGCTGCCAGCCGCCCGGCACTCACCCCCGCACAGCCGCACGCACAGCAGCAGCCCCAGCGCCGCCATCGGCCCCATGCCAGCGGCCCCGAGCCCAGCGCAGCCACGGGATGTCTCGGCAGCGCCCCAGCCTAGGCGGGCAGCAGCAGCAGGGCGGCCTTTATGAGGCGCCTGATCGCCCGGCTGCGGGGCCACGGCACCAATAACCTGCTCCGTGCCCAAATATGAGCCTCGGCTCCGCTTCTGGCGTCACACGCCTCGCCACAGGGGGCTGACACCCGGATGTCCCCGGGGGCACACAGCCCCCCCCGAAACACCTGGGGCGCGGGGGCTCTTCCTCTATCCCCCCGTGGCTCCAACTCCGCTGCTGAAGCCTGGCAGGAGCCATCCTCACGGGGACCGCCGCACCCCAAACCCCAACGAGAGCCTGCCCGGGACCACCCCCAGCTCCGGCAGGAGGCAACGCCCGAAGCCCCCATGCTCGGGGTGCTCCCCTCTCGGGGTGCCCGGAGCCCCCGCGGGGGGTGGCAGCAGCGCCCGGCTCCGCGCGGCGATGGCAGGTGGCAGGTCCCCGGTCCCTCGCGGCGGCGCTGGCACATGGATGGCGCTGCTGCCGCAGCTGTGGCCCCGCGCTCGCCTCGCCGCCAGCGCAGGAAGGAGGCGGTTTACCCCCCGGCGCCTCCCGGCCTCGCCATCGACCCATCGCGGCTCCTGACACCTGCGCTGCCCGCGATAACGCCGCGGCTCCGCGCTGCCCCTGCCCCGCCGCTCCGCTCCCCTGCAGCTCGGCAGCCGCGCCGCTCAGGAAACTTCCCCGCCCCATCAGTTACCAGACTCGCTGTCAGCACACTCCCAACGCAGGAAACTCGCACTGCTGGCACCGGCGCCCCTTCACAGCCGCGGCTCCGGTGAGCCACGGTGGCCCCAGTGGCTTCCCAAACTGGGAAGTCCACTCCCGCACTCAGACCTTGATTCTTTACTAGTTCCACCCCAGGTTTCCCACGGCACACTCCCAGGTGTCTCACTGAAGAAATCCACTTACCCCTGGCACAGGAAGCTGCAGCCTCTGGGAAGTGTCCCTGTGTTTTGTCCCCTCACATTCCAAGCACACCAAAGTCTCACACTTCCCCCTGATCCTCGTCTCCTGCTGTCTCTCCCCGCATCCCTCCCTTGGCCCTTTTGACTTAGGAAAAAGAGGCAGAACCTCACAAGCTTTATAATTTTAAGTTGTAAAGCCGGCACGTTTATTGCAGCGCCGGGCACAGGGGAGGTAGCCCTTCAAAGACCTGCGCGCCCGTATATCCCGGTATATATATGGTTACATTGTTACACATTCATGGAATTTCTCAATCCACTTATACATATGTAAAACCTGTCCCTTCTTCGTATTCTAATGAGTGCAAAAGTAATTTCCATATCCTCGAGCCTGTGTAGTTCCGTTTGGTGGGGGGGTAGGCTCCGGGGGTCTTTTCTGAGAGAGGACAGGAGATCCTCTTTAAGGCATGCGTTCTGAGTCTCTGTCCAAAGGCCTAAAAACATATTTGATTTTTTGCGAGCGTAGAGGTTCCATGAGTATCATAGTCCTTGTTTGGCAAACACAGTGAATGTTCAGTAAAACAATACTCTTTTTATTAAGTTCTCAAGCTGTCCACCAAGCAGTCTCTACAAGTTATTCTTTAACTTCTGATTCCCTTGAATCACTTCGTTATGCAAATGGTCCGCACTTCCCAGTCTCTTGTCTCGGCCTCCCAGCCAGAGCAAAGCGAGCAGCTGGAGCTGCAGCTGCTCCCCACCCACCTGCACCACAGCAATTCCTCACCAGCACACCGCGGCGCTCCCTCGCTGGGCGGCGGCGGGAAGAGCTGCGCTGCCCCAGCCCCCCGCGCTGCCGGGCACCGGGCCCGGACTGCTCCGCTGACACACGCACGGACGGCACGGAGCGCTGAGCGGGGCCGCTGGGTGGAGGCACCCGAAGCGGAGGGCGGTGTGTGGCTGGGCGGCTGCTGCCTCGGGCACAGGGGACAGGAGCTTGCCGGCTCCACCGATACCCCTGGGGACACTCGGGCCGGCTCTGAGGGTCTTTCCGAGAGGTTTCCTTTGAGCTGCCGTATTCCCACCTCACCGGCCCTTGCTGCTGCTGCTGCCAGGACCTCACCCGCTGCTCTGCCCTTCCCACCTGGAGCAGCTCACCAAGTGGAGGCCAAAGCCCTCCTTCCCCGTTTCCCTCGGCCCCACAGGCTGGGAGTGCTGCCGGCTGTCGGGCGCCTGCTGCCCAGCCCTGGCTGCGCAGCTGCTGCAGGGGCCCCGTCTCACCTGCCTGCACCTGAGTGACAACGAGCTGGAAGCCGACGGCGTCCTGCAGCTCTGCCACAAGCTCCGGCATGCCGCCTGCCCGCTGCGGAGCCTGGGCTGAGGGCTCTGCCACGGCCCTTTCCCCGCCCGGCATCCCCGAGCTGGGGAGCGGATGCTGCGGGACAGGCAGGGACGCACCTGCATCCCGGCTGCTTCAGCTCCTCCCTCCCCACAACCTACAACACCTTCTCCTCTTTCCTGCATCCTTCAAACCCAGGCTGAGCATGGACGGATTCAGCCAGGCCCTGCTGCAGGAACTGGATGCCCTGCGGGCACTGCAGCCCGCCCTGAAGATTGGGAACCTCCTGGAATCGACTGGGGCCATGGCCCGGCTGCCCTGCCACCGCGGGGTCCTGCTGCGGGGCAGGAAGGCACTCCCCCTCCTTCAGGGGACCTCCCCTCCTTTAGGAAAATTCCTTCCAACACCCACAGCCATTCCCAGCCCAGCTCTCCGGGCTGTGAGAGGCTCAGAGCCTGCCCCACTCTCATGGATTTGGGACGGGACATTGTTGGGGGGGCGCCCCGAAAGGGGGGGACTCGGGCCTTAACTTAAAATTTAAAAAAAGGGGTTTAATTCCCCCCCAAAAAAGGGGGGGAAAAGAAAAAAAAAAAAAATTTTTTTCTTTTTTTCTTTCCTTTTTCCCTTTTTTTCAAAATTTCCCTTTTTTCTCACCACCAGGGGGGGGGGGGGGGGGGGGGGGGGTTTTAACCCCCCCCCCCCCCCCCCCCCCCCCCCCCAGCCCCCCCCCGGGGGGGGGGGGGGGGGGGGCGGCCCCCCCCGGCCCCCCCCCCCCCCCGGGGGGGGGGGGGGGCGGGGGGGGCCGGGGCCCCCCCCCCCCCCCAAAAAAAAAACCCGCCCACCCATGGGGCACAGCGAGGAGATCCTGCTGCCTCTGCGGGGACTGGATCCTGCCCTCTCCCTTTTCCCCTCAGCCTTGCTGGGAACAGTTGTGTGCATTTGGCAGTGCCAAATAAAGATCCCACATCCAATCCCAGCAATCCCCCTGCTCTCTTCCCCGTAAGCCCACCATGCACAGGGATGTGTCAGTGGTTCCAGTTCCTGCCACAAATCCCCAAGGGAAGGCTGGTGGAGCCAGGATGGAGGTTCCAGCCTCAGGGGACGTCCCAGCCCTGGGAGTGACTCTCTGACCAGTTTGTGTTTTATTAGGAAAAAAGGGAAATTCACATTGAAATCAAAGATTTTCCCAATGCAGGAAGAGTTTTCCTGCACTGCTGCCGTGCTGGGCACAGACAGGTGACCTTTGTGGGCAAGGCCACACTGCCTGGTGACAGGGCCACCCCACATTGCCGCACATATGTCCCCAGGAAAGCAGCATGGCCAGGGCATCCTCATGGTGACGTTCCCAGGATGCTGCTGCTGCCGACATCATCATAGTCCGTGTGCTCCGGGGGCTGTTCTGGGGGTTCCCTGGTGGCTCCTGGGGGACTTGGAGGGGAGTCGATCCCACCTTGGGGACAGCACAGAAAGGTGCCTCAGGGTGGCAGCTCCGTGTCCCCTCTGACCGACCCCACCTGGGATGTGGCTGCAGCCCCCTTGGATCTGTCGCTGGATCCCTGCCCACCCCCACAGCCAAACCCTGCCATGCAGTGCCTCTGCAGAGGCAACAGGGCAGCTGGGATCCCTTTTACCTGTGGGGAGGACACGGATCCACCTCCTCCATGCCACTCCCTCAGAGATGTCCCCAGTGCTGGGAGCAGGGGGCTCCTCTGCCACATCCAGGGCATCATCATAGCCATCCAGGGTTCCATGCTCGGGCCAGGCAGGGGGACCTGGGACAGGCACAGGGGTCCATGGCAGTGACCAAGTGGCCGTGACAGGGGTCTGGCTTTGCCATCCCCTCCGGCATTGCCACCAGACATGTGCCGGTGGCCATCGGGGCCCCCTGGGAGAGGCGTTATTTGCTGCACAATAACAAGGGGAGGAATTTGTTCCCTCAGCTCCCCAACCCAGGTGTGTCCTCTGTCCCCTGTGATCCCCGCAGGACTTCCTGCCCTGTGCTCCTACCTGGAGCTGCCTCGGTGTCACTTCCCTCCATGCTGTCCTCAGTGTAATACGGCAGCTTCTTCACCGATCCCTCTGACGCAGAGCCTGCAGGGGGTAAAGAGGGACTCAGCAGAGGCCTCAAGTGGCACCGCAGGTGGCACAAGCTCACACCGCACAGCCGAGCTGCCACGGGACCGAGGGAAAGCCCCAGCCCGTGGCGAGGAGCCAGGGCCAGGCCACCAGGACCCCGAGCTGCCGTGGGGCTGTGGCGCAGAGCCCTCTCTCCGGGCACAGCTGGGGCACTCGGGCTGCACCCACCTGGGCCACTGGGCACCTCCTGGTACTCGGGCATTGCCCTGTAGTCCAGCTCCTCGTACACAGCGTTGGAGATGGCATCCGCAGCTCTGCCAGCGCCTGCAATGACAGGCAGCACTTACCTGGGGCCATGGGCACCCTGGGGGTCACCAGGACCACCCCTGCCCACCTCCTGAGCTGTTCTGCAGGGCGGGAGCCCCAGAAGCCGCAAACCGGGTGTGTCCTGGCACCCACCCGCCGGGACCCACCTCGGCGCCAGGCGCGGGCACGGCACAGCAGCGCAGCCAGGGCACCCAGGGCCAGGCACAGCAGCGTCCCCAGCACCACACACAGCACAGCTGCCACGGACACAGTCCCCACGGCCGGGGTGGTTCTGATGCGGACGCCTGTGGGGACACGGGCAAGCAGTGAGGGGAGGGGGATCCCAGCCAGCCCGGCGTAGGGGGTGCCGACACCGGCAGAGATACCTGTGCTGCTGGCGTTGTCCGGATGAGGAGTGGTGGCTATCTCAGCGGTGCCATCAGCGTCCTCCTCCTTACAAGCCACGTAGGCGTAGCCGCCAGGGCCGCAGCTCTGCAAGCGCCAGGGTGCCGAGGGACACCCCCAGAGCGAGCGAGCCTCCTCCTCACAGCCCACCCACGCCAACCAGGCGGGCGCTGGCTGCTGGGCAGGGGCGGCCGACAGCCACCCCCTGTCGCCACAGCCCAGCTGACGGCAGACTGTGCCAGCCGTGCTGTCGCTGGTGCCCTTGGCGCAGACGCGTCCCCAGGTGTCGTTGCGGGACACCTCCAGGTACCCGCGGCAGCGCCCGCTGCCACCCGCCAGCCGCACGGAGAGCTGCTCTGCAAGAGGTGCGGGGGGGTCACGGCACAGCCCAGAAGCCCCCGGGGGCTCCGCCGCAGCCTGAGCTGGGGGCGCCCAGCACCCACCTGAGCACACGGCCCCTGCCCTGCCGCCGCGCTCGCACTCGTGCCCTTCCGAGCGGCCGCATTGCCAGAGAGACTCCTCGCTCCCCGGAGCACTCGGCGATGTACGGCCACAGCGGCCCCGGGCCAGGAGCGAAGCGCGCCGAGCTCGGGGCCTCCAGCGCCGTGCCGCATCCCAGCTCCCGGCACACAACGGCCGCGTCCTGCACGTCCCAGCCTTCCTGGCACACGCTGCTCCACCTGCCTCCGGAATAGACCTCCACCCGCCCGGCGCAGCGCCCAGAGCTCCCCGCCAGCCTCACCCGTCGGCTGCCTGCGCGCATGGAAGGACACTGCTGGGGTGGCTGCTTGGGGCATCGGCACCTCCAGCCCTTCTCGGGACACTCACCTGAGCAGAAGATGGCTGCCCCATGAGGGATGCCGGCTGATGCAGTGGTCATTAACCATGTATCGTCTTCAAAATCGATCTCGTTCTCGTCGTTGGTCCTATTGGTCAGCATGGTGGTCATGTCCTGGATGGTTTCGATCACCATTAACATTATGGCGCGCTCCTCTGAGTTAAGTTCGTACAGCCTGGCCTCACCAGTGACAGCATCGCTCTTGTCTACCCCTCCACAGCCCAGCGCCCAGCACACGCTGCTGAAATTCCGTGTGATCGAAAGCTCTCCTGGCACACGGCGCCAATCCCCGGAGCTTGTGGCCAACTCCAGCCACCCGTCACACCGAGTCTCACCCTCCACCAGCCGCACGGACTCCACGATGCCTGGAAAATGACCTGACTCAGCCCTTCCCTTCACCCCAAAACAGCCCTGCATGTTCTGATCGCAGTGCTTGGGGCGGCCCAAAAGCCCTTAGGGCTCCTCACGCAGGTGCCATACACACCTGAGCAGTTGACGGCGGCGGCGTTTCCAGGGGCGCACGGCGCCTTCCCCAGCACGGCCACGGGACACTCGCCCGGGTGCCGCTCGCTGCCGCTGCAGCCAAAAGCGTCCGGCCGCAGTGGCCCCTCGCCGCTGCCGAAGGAGCCTCCCGGCGGCACGGCGAGGGCGCGGCCGCAGTTCAGGTGGCGGCACAGGACGTGGGCGTCGGGCAGGTCCCACTCGCTGGCGCACACGGAGCCCCACGTGCCCCTCGCCTCCACCTCCACCCGCCCGGCGCATGCCGAGCTGCTGTTCCCCAGCCGGAAGCCCGTGTAGGCTGTGGCAGAAAGGCCGATGAGGGCGGTGACGCTGCAGGGACCCCAGAAGCCCCCCGCTGTCCCCGCCACTTACGGGAGCAGATGACGCTGGCGGGGCCGCTGCAGCCCTGGCCCTGGGGCGCTCGCTGGGCGCAGGCACTCAGGAGGGGCTCGCTGCCATTGCACTGGAAGCCCCCCTCCCAGAACGGCCCCCATCCCGCCGCAAACCGGCCACTGCCGCCCATGGCAAGCGCCGTGCCGCAGCCCAGCTCCCGGCACACCACCTGGGCCACCTTCATGTCCACCTCATCCTCGCACACACGGACCCAGGCCCGCCGCTGCCGCACCTCCAGACGCCCAGCGCACGCTCCATCGCCGCCGACCAGCCGGGAAAACCCTGCGGGAGCAACACAGCCTCACTGTCGAGGGACGTGCGTGAAGTGCCACAGCTCCCCATAGCCTGGCTCCTACCTTGGCAAACAACAGCAGTGTCCGTGTCGTGGAGGAGGCCATTATAGGGCCCCCAGCCACGGATCTCACAGTCCCAGAGCGTGGTCTCATTCCCACTGCAGTCCACGTCAACCAGACTGACAGTCCCGTTCCCTGCGCTGAAGAGGTCGAGGGCATAGTAGGCGCCGGCGGCCGAGCCACAGCCCAGCTGCTGGCACACCACCTCAGCGTCATCCATGTCCCAGCTGTTGTCTGCCACTGAGCCCCAATGTCCACGCAGCTTCACCTCCACCCTCCCAGCGCAGGGGCTGCTGCCGCCCGCCAGCCTCAGCTCCACGCCATCTGCACCGGGGAACCGACGTAGCTCAGCCCTGCCCTGGACGTTCCAGCACAATGCTGGTGGCCCAGCACGGCCAGCGTGTCCCCTCACCTGTGCAGGTCACCCCCACATGCCGCTCGTGGCCACAGTAGTGCTCTCCCCATCCGTAGTGCACACACTCCTCCAGCGCATCCTCGGTGCCGCGGCAATAGTAGGGCTGGAGCCAGATCCGCCCGCTGCCTTGCCCGAACGGGGCGTACGGGGACGCTTTGGCCACCCGGCCACAGCCGAGCTGCCGGCACACCACCACGGCCCAGCGCGCTTCCCAGTCGAAGTCGAAGGCGCAGACGGAGCCCCACTCACCGCTGTGCTTCAGCTCCACTCGCCCGGCACAGCGCCCGCCGCCGCCCACCAGGCGCAGCTCCGCGGAGCCTGCGGCACGGACGGAGCTCAGCCGGGCCCGGCACCGCCGCGGGCCCCGCTGCCAGCCGCCCGGCACTCACCCCCGCACAGCCGCACGCACAGCAGCAGCCCCAGCGCCGCCATCGGCCCCATGCCAGCGGCCCCGAGCCCAGCGCAGCCACGGGATGTCTCGGCAGCGCCCCAGCCTAGGCGGGCAGCAGCAGCAGGGCGGCCTTTATGAGGCGCCTGATCGCCCGGCTGCGGGGCCACGGCACCAATAACCTGCTCCGTGCCCAAATATGAGCCTCGGCTCCGCTTCTGGCGTCACACGCCTCGCCACAGGGGGCTGACACCCGGATGTCCCCGGGGGCACACAGCCCCCCCCGAAACACCTGGGGCGCGGGGGCCCTTCCTCTATCCCCCCGTGGCTCCAACTCCGCTGCTGAAGCCTGGCAGGAGCCATCCTCACGGGGACCGCCGCACCCCAAACCCCAACGAGAGCCTGCCCGGGACCACCCCCAGCTCCGGCAGGAGGCAACGCCCGAAGCCCCCATGCTCGGGGTGCTCCCCTCTCGGGGTGCCCGGAACCCCCGCGGGGGTGGCAGCAGCGCCCGGCTCCGCGCGGCGATGGCAGGTGGCAGGTCCCCGGTCCCTCGCGGCGGCGCTGGCACATGGATGGCGCTGCTGCCGCAGCTGTGGCCCCGCGCTCGCCTCGCCGCCAGCGCAGGAAGGAGGCGGTTTACCCCCCGGCGCCTCCCGGCCTCGCCATCGACCCATCGCGGCTCCTGACACCTGCGCTGCCCGCGAAAACGCCGCGGCTCCGCGCTGCCCCTGCCCCGCGGTGAAACCACAATGCGGGGGCACAGCGCCTAGTTTAATCTTAGGCTCCCCACTTGGTTAAGCTGTCACCAAGCACCAGGAAAAATAACGGGTGCCGGAGTGGGGAGCAGGAGTGGGGAGCAGGAGCTCTCTCGAGGTCTCGGTCGTTTGTGAGGGTGAGGACGGGGCTGAATCACCCCCCAGCAGTGCTGAGCAGAGACAGTGCCGAACAAAGTGTTCCCTGCTGGTTCACTCCTTGTAGCAGTGCAATCACCTCTACAAGCCACCAGCCTCTGAGGGACCGGGGACCTGCCACCTGCCGGTGTCCAAGTGTCACCCCGGGATGGCCTGTGGACTGGGCTGAACCCTGGTGAACACTCGGGTGTCCCCCCAACGGTGTGACACGGCCCTGCCGTGGCTGCCTCTCCTTCCTGCCCATACAGAGCCCCGGCCGGGACTGGCGGGAGGGGACGACTCAGCTACGCTGTCCCCGCGGCGGACGGGGACTCTCACAGTGCGTCCTGGCGACACTATCAACCTCCCATCCTACACCGCGGCATTTCCGTGGAGGTGGCAGAGTGTGACAGGAACTTTTCATTCCGGAATGCCCTCCGTGTCTCCCGGAACGGCGCCCGAGGATGCCTGGGGGGAGCCGGGAAAGTGGGAACCGGCTCTGCCACCGCCTCCGCTGGCCACACCCCCCGCCCGTGGCCACGCCCCCGCCCCGCAGCCCCCGCCCCGCAGAGCCACCTCCGGGCCGACAGGGGGCGCCCCGCGCAGCCGCGACTATCCGGAAAGAGCCGAGCGGCGGCGGAGGCGGCCGAGCCGGGGCGGGCGGCGCGCGCGGAGCGGGCACGATGGCGCAGCAGATCGAGCAGCTGCGGGCGGACGGCGTGGACAAGGAGGTGCTGCGGGAGGGCACCGGGCCGCTGCCGGACTTCCGCGACGGTACCAAGGTCAAGGCCGCGGAGGGACGGGCGGGGTGGGGGAATGTGGAAAGCGGAACGCGACGGGGGAGGCGCGCATGCGCGCACCCCCTCCCGTCTGCGTCGCCATGGTGACGCCGCGGGCTCCTCCTGCCCGTTCAGGCCACCTTCCACTACCGGACGCTGCGGTGCGGCGATGAGGAAACGCCGGTGGACGACAGCAGGGCGCGGGGAAAACCCATGGAGCTGATCGCTGGGAAAAAGTTCAAGCTGCCGGTGTGGGAAGCGGCGCTGCGAACCATGCGACCCGGCGAGCGCGCTCGCTTCCGCTGCGACGCCAAGGTGGGCGGGACTGGGGCCTGCGGCGGGCGTGGCTTGTGTTTGGGGCGTGGTGTGCGTGGGTGGGCGGTGCCTTTCCTACTGTGGGCGTGGCTGACGGGCGCTCCGGTGCGCTCCAGCCGCGGGGTGCAAGGCCGGAGCATCCCGGTCTTCTCCCTCCCTCCCTCCCTCCCCCAAATCCCGGCTCCCTTCCCTCCTGCAGCACGTGGTGCTCTACCCGCTGGTGTCCAAGAGCTTGCGGAACATCGCGGCAGGGAAGGACCCGCTGGAGGGGCAGCGGCACTGCTGCAGCATCGCCCAGATGCATGAGCACTACTCTCTGGGGTACCCCGACCTCGACGAGCTCCAGAAGAACCCCCAGCCCCTCATCTTCGACATCGAGGTGCTCAAGGTGAGGTGCCGGCATGGGGAGCTTGGGGATGGAAGTGTCCAAAAACCACACCAATGTGGAACATGGGACATGGTTTAGTGGTGGCCTTGGCAATGCAAGACTCATTGATCCTAGAGGTCCTCTCAGACCTAAACGATTCCATGATCCTGTTCTCTGATTCCATGATGGGGTGCTGGCAGGTGGAGCCACCCGGCTCCTACCAGCAGGACCCATGGGCCATGACAGATGAGGAGAAGCTCCAGGCTGTGCCCCAGATCCATAAGGAAGGCAATGAGCTGTACCGGCAGGGCAAGGTGCCCGAGGCAGCTGCCAAATACTATGATGCCATCGCCTGTCTCAAGAACCTGCAGATGAAGGTGGGTCTCCCGTCTCCCTGGATGCACACAGGCATCCCTCTGGGATGCAGGGCTCGAGGGCTGCCCCTCACTCTCCCTGCTCTGTCTGCCACAGGAGCAGCCGGGCTCTCCGGACTGGATCGAGCTCGACCAGAAGATCACACCCCTGCTCCTAAACTACTGCCAGTGCAAGCTGCAGTGCGAGGAGTACTACGAGGTGTTGGACCACTGCTCCTCCATCCTCAACAAGTACGAGGGTAAGGAGCCACGGGCCATCCCAGGTGGCTGCAGCAGGCACTGGGTGACCCCTGTGCTCTGCTGACGCCCAGCTCTCTCCCCACAGACAATGTCAAGGCCTACTTCAAGCGGGGCAAGGCCCACGCGGCCGTGTGGAACGTGGCTGAGGCGCAGGCTGACTTCGCCAAAGTGCTGGCCCTCGACCCCTCGCTGCGCCCCGTGGTCTCCAAGGAGCTGCGGAGCCTGGAAGCACGGCTGAGGGAGAAGGATGCCGAGGACAAGATCCGCTTCAAGGGCATCTTCTCCCAGTAGAGCCCACAGCTGCAAGGGAGAGCCCAGCGCTCTCGGGACAGGTTCTTTTAGATATTCCACATGTGGAATGGTCATGGATGTTTATTAATGTTTAATACAGATTTTACTTATTTGAAGTCAGTGGAAATGGCACCAGAGCTCGCCACAGCCCAGGG
This sequence comes from Entomyzon cyanotis, assembly GCA_024500445.1. NCBI lineage: Eukaryota > Metazoa > Chordata > Aves > Passeriformes > Meliphagidae > Entomyzon > Entomyzon cyanotis. The sequence continues at coordinate 96,582 of JAKEPQ010001031.1, forward strand.
ACACGGCCAGGCACTTAAGTGGCAACGTAAAGCATCGCAGCACACAGCTGAAGCTCTTTGCTGCTCTAGACTCTGCTCATCGTCACACCAGGGCTGCGTGGGTGACACGAGCCCACTGCTCCCTGCCAACTTTTATCACTTATTTGATGTTTTTATACTTTACGGTGGCCATGGGGGGCTGCAGTGCCAAGCCTCAGCCCCAGCTCCAACCCCTTCATGGCTGTTCTCCTCTGTGCCACCCCATTGTCACTTCTCCAGGCTGCTGCTATCATCCCAAACCAGTGTTTCCTCTTGTCATGTCAGTGTCAGGAATATTTTATAATGAATAACAGCTTGTTCCTGCTATCCCTATAAACCTCTGATTGTGCTATGCCAAGATAAACTCAAGTAAAACCAGTCATAGCCCCTGGTCACTACAAAAATTTGCTGCTAGAGGTAAATGAGCAGAAACCAAGTTGGAGAGGGGGAGGGTATTGGCTCTTGTCCCTGTCTTAAATATTGCTTGTGACCTAACTGCTGTACCCCACGGCCACCTCCCTGTGGGACATGGTGTCCCTGGAGACTCCCCAGGGCTTTGCCAGTGGATGGAGCAGAGCAGACTTGCACAGAGCACACTTGTGGGTGCTGGCACCTTGTAACATCTCTTTATTCAACACCAAAATGTAAGGGGGGAGCAGAGGAACTGCTCTGGAACCCCAACCCGACCCTGCCCCGCAACACCAGACGGAAATAAATAGGTGGGGGAGGTGCCACTTGCCCTGGGGCACAGCCACAGCTCCCCAGTTCTGCACAGGGACAATGACCCTGGGGCGCAGACCCCACTGGGCACTGCCCAATGGCCCTGAAGGACCAGAGGGGGTGGGGCTGGGGGCAGCAGGGAGGATCCAGGGTGGTTCAGCCCTGAAGGGATCACTCTGGCCCTCAGGGGGCTCAGAGCCATCTCCCAGCACCCCTCAGTCTCAGGGAACTAAGTGCCCTCATCTCCTTCCTCTGGGATCATGGCCCAGCACTGGCTCTGGCCCCAGGTGCTGCCTTGCTGGGAAATCAGGGACACAGCAGAACGAGGACATGGCTGTGCCACCTTCACTCCTCACCCTCCAGCTTGAGGCTGACACTGCGGGGCTTGGCCCGGGACAAGCTGGGGGGTGCTGAGGGGGGTCCCCCATCCCGCTCTGCCTGGCTGGAGCCTCGGGAGCGCAGGAGCTGGCTCTGCTTCCGCAGGAAGTCGACAGGCGCCGGGCAGCCGTAGGTGCCTTTGCCCAGCATGGGTCGTGGGGGGCCCTTGGGGGAGTGGGCCAGGGCTGCAGCTTCCAGCTGGGCCAGGTGGGCGACGTAGCCCTCGGAAAGGAACTGCAGGACACACAGACAGCCTGAGCCGGTGGCCGCAGCTGGCTGCTGGGATCTGCCATTGTCCCCTGTGTCCCTGGTCTGTCCCCAGCCCTGCCACCACCATACCTGGCACTGGTTGTGGAACTTCTTGACGGCCCGTCCCACGATGTAGATGTGTGCTGGTGCGAGTCCCAGCGAGCTGTAGACGGAGACATCCTTGGTGGAGCCGTAGCCAGCGACTATGGAGATCTCTGCCTGCCCAGGGACAAGAACGTTAGGGCAGGGAACAACCATTCCCACAGGAACAGCCACCCCCAGGGGTTGGGACACCCTCATGTTACAAGGGATGGCTGAGAGCTGCCCTGAGAAGCTTCCAGGTCTACCATGGCAGCACAGTCCAGCTCCCAGCATCTTCACCAGGATGCAGAGGTGCACAGGCTTCAGCACAGCCCACACCACCCCGTCACCAGCCCCATGTTCCCCCAGCAGTCTCCCCATCCCCACCTCAGTGCGCAGGCTCTGCAGGAAGGCGGCTTTCTGGCGCAGCGGGTCATGGGTGAGCCCGTCGCAGAAGGAGACGGCACCGTGGGGGAAGTTGTGCTGGGAGAGCCAGGCCACCACACGATGCTTCTGCATGTCAGGGCGCCCCGTCACATAGATGATCATGTACCCGGAGTCCTGCCAGTGCCTAGGAGAGGACATGGATGGCTGCCAGGAGCCTGTGCAGAGACAGTTCTACTGTGGGAAGCTGGGATCTCCCAACACAACGTGTGGGTGCTGCCTCCAAAACCTCCCTGCTCCCAAGGATTTTATCAAGGGGAAGGAACAGCAGAGCTGTGGGGACCACAGCCAAGCTCAGAAAGGATTATTTTCCACAACAGGGCACCAGCATAGAGATGATGTGCTTGGGGCAAGAGAGTGGGCCATCCTCCCCCTTGCCCTGCTCCAACTGGGTTGTCAACACACTGTGAAAGATGGGGAGATTGACTGAAGGGCACCCACCTTACAACGTCCACAGCCCCCGCCCGCACTTTGGGATCACTGCCCATGATGGACACGCTGGCAGTGAAAGAGCCATCGATGCTGAACACAACGGACTCGGTGCCACGGGCCACCACGGTCAGGTATGCCTCGGCGTAGCTGTGGTCCCCCCTGCAATGGCAGACGTGGCAGCTTGGTACTGGCTCTGCTGCCAGGGCAGCAGGTGTAGCTCTGCCAAAAGGGCTGCAGGAGGAACTAAGGCAACACTTCACCTGACCACCATGCGCACAGGGTAGATCCCGATGGCCAGAGCCTTGTCTGGAGGGATGGTAAAGGTCAGGCGGCCACTGCCACTCGTCACCTCAGTGCCGTAGTACAGCCACTTCCCCGACAATGGCTGTGTCATGATGTAGATGTCCACCTGGGAGAGGGAAATGGGCGGGGCACAGGCTGAACCCCCACATCCTGCTGTGTCCCCACCTGCAAATTCTTACAACCTTCTCCTGTTATCTCACACAGTGTGCTGTTAACCACATCCTTCCCCTGCTGTGGGTGACAACAGCCCCATGCCCGGTCCTGGACACCCCATCCTATTTGAGGGGTCCTGGTGGCCCCCTGAGCCCAGCAGTACCTTCTCCCCAGTCAGTGTCACCACGTCCAGGGGTCCGTACATGAAGCGCCCACTGAGGACCTGTGCTTTGCCCTCGCACACGATCACATCACAGGCCCGGTGGTTGGCTGTCACATTCTGCGGGCACAAGGGGTGCTCAGCAGCACCTAGGGGAGCTCCTGAGGTGGCACTGGGACACCACTGGGCTGTGGGATTGTCCAAGAACCTGCACACCACAGGTTGCCCCAGGTGGGCTCCCACTGGTCACATACCCTGATCTTTACTTGGGTGCGCTTGCGCTGCCACTTCTCCCGAGGGATGGCAGGGCTGTAGATGGAACTCTCCTCACTCTCTGCCGGCTGTGGCCCCTCTTTCTCCATCACCTGCCGATGGCATGGCCCTGGCTCAGCCTCCAGCAGCCCCAGCTCACCACCCACCCCACCATGCCTGCCACACCTGGCGCAGGATGAAGGCCACCACGTCGGAGGATTCCCAGTAGCTGGCATGGAAGAGGTGGGGCAGAGTGATGGTGGGGAAGGCAGTCAGGGCGTCAGGGCAGTACAGAGAGTAGTCAATGCGCTTCAGGCCCCACCAGCGCTCCAGGACTGCGGGGAGAGCTGGAATGAAGCCTTTTCCAGACCTCATCCCATGTCGTGCAGCCCAAAGTGCCCGCATGGGATGGGGTGGGTAGGGATGAGACTTACTCTTGACAACCTCACTGGTGCTGGCAGGAGTGGGCGGCTCTGCCGGCTCATTACCCTTCCAGAAGCCCCCAAAGCTGCCGGTAGGTGTTGGGGGAGCAGCCACATCCACTTTGGGCAGGAACAGGGCAGAGTGTGTCTGCAGGGCCTCTGCTGCAGAGAAAGCGGGTGAGAACACCCAGAGCCCCAAAGGATACCCACCACCCTTGGGCCCCCTGCAGTAGAGCCCCAGAGCAGTGGGAAGGCTTGCATATCCCTCTCCCCCCACCCAGCCAGGCTATGGGTGCTCTGGGTACCCTGACACGGCCCCGGTGTGCCTGGCACCAGCCTGGTGGGGACCTGCTCACCCAACAGGGACGAGGTGCCATCACCCAGGGGGTACTTCTGGTATCGGGGCACGCTGAGTGGGGGCACAGCATGGAAGGCCTTGGCCAGGAGGGGCTCCAGGCGGGAGGCGCAGGGATCGGCGGCGTGGAAGAGGTTGTAGATCTGCTCACAGGCAGGACGCAGCTGGGCCACTGCAGCACAGAGCGGGGTCAGGGGCGCCCATGAGGGCTGGAGGACAGCAGGTGCAAAACACCCGGGAGGGGTAAAGCAGGACACAGTGAGAGGAAAGGCTGGAGCGGGAAATTTGGGGCACCGGGAACAGGCTGAGACTGTCAGAGAACAGGGACACTCAGCCACCCATCAACACCCACACAGCCAGGGCTGGGCATGCGAGGGGCTCAAACCCAGGCAGGCCTCTCTGGGGTCGTCCCGGGAGCTCAGGCTTGTGGGGGGAGCACAACTCAGGGACTTGAGCCCTGAAGGGAGGGTCAGGGGCTGGCACTGCAGCAGGCAGGGGTCCTCACCATCCAGAGCAGGCATGACGGTCTTGCGCAGCGCGAGCACCAGCCCCAGCGGGGAGCCAAAGAGGAAGAAGCCGGATACCTTAAATTCGAGGCGGGTACTGGCACCATCCGCCCCATCCAGCGCCGTGGCACCACTCCGGGGTGCCTCTGCCTCCAGCGGGGCCTCGCTGGCCTGCAGGCTGGGACAGCGGAGACAGTAGGCATGGGGAGGAATGGCAACAGTCCGCTCCCACTATCCTGAAGGCAAAGCTGTGCCTGGCGTGTCCCTGTTATCCCAGAAGAGCTCCAGCAAGATTCCCTCAGGTCAGCTAGTCCCCCTGAAATGCTCCATCCCAGCCTGGAGCAGAAGCAAATTGCACCCTTTCCATAAAGCACAAAACAGCCAACCATCGCCCCTGGGCTCACCTGCATGTGGAGCTGTGCTGCTGGCTGTCCCCCTGTGCCCCTGGGGGCTCAGGGCTGGCCTGGCTCAATCCTGGCACTCCATCTGTCCCATCAGCCAGTGGGTCCAGGCCACCACACTGCTCTGGGGAGATGGGCTCCATGCTCTGCAGGGAGAGGCAGCAAACACCTTGACCCCACATAGCCCCCAGTGCACCCCCAAACCCTTCCCACTGGTGAGGGGGTATGGGCACTCACCAGGCTGCCGCGGCGGCTGCTGCTCCGGCTGCCCCCTGAGCCCACCCGGCTCTGGCACAGCGCGTCAAATCCCAGGATGCCACCCACACAGTCCCCCAGCAGCACCACCTGCGGCAAGCACAGACCCAGGAGGAGGGTGACACCCCTAAACCCTCCAGCAGGGCCACATCTGGACCCCAGAGCCAAGCTTCCCCCCAGATTCCACCTCACCTGGCCGCAGAAGCCGGCACCCTCTCCGGAGTTCAGAAAGGCTGTGTAGGCCTGGTTGGCACGAGCAATGACAGTGCCCACAGCATGCTGGTAGGTGCCTGAGGAGGTGGCCAGCAGCGGGAGCGCTGCCAGTGGGATGTGGTCCTGGCTGCTAGACAGGCTGTCCCTGTCATGGCTGTAGGGGCTGAGCCTGAGGAGACACGGCTAAGGATGAACGGGACAGTCCTGATGGCCTTATCCCACTGCATGGTACTGGTTCATCAGACGCCACACTAGGAGTAATCGCCACCCCATCCCATCCCACCACAAGACACTTGCTCACCCAGGATGCTGTATCTGGACTTATCCCCATTTCATCCAATTCCATCCCATTCCACGCTGCCCTGATGTCCCCATCTCTCCGCACAATGCTTGTTCACCCCAGGATGCTGCACGAGGAGTTATCCCCATCCTATCCCATCCCATCCCACCCCACTGTCCTCATCCCACACAACACCTGTTTTCCCTGGGATACTATACCAGGAATTATCTGTATCCCATCCCATCTCACCACACACTTGTTTGACCCAGGATACTGCACCAGGAGTTAACCCCCATCCCATTCCCAATCCTTAACGTCCCACCATGAGAAGTAAAGTCCCCTCTCCAAGGCTACCAGCTCCCTGGTCCCCTGCTTCCCTGGTGGGAATCCATACTTGGAGACGAGGGCGTAGGCTGCGGCGCAGATGGGCGGGCAGGGCACCAGGCGCAGCGCCACATGTCCCAGTGCCTCAGGAAAGTGGACGCGGGTGACGGCGTCAAAGGTGGCCGCCAGTGTCTGCACATCCGCCTGCTTGGAGCCCGGCTCGCCCGCTCCCTGATCCAGGATGTTCCCACTGTGAAGGATGAGGAAGAGCACGTGGATCCGGCACATCTGCTCTGTGCTCTCTGCCATGCCGCCCTGCAAGAAGAAGAGCAGTCAAGTCAGGGGGCACAGCAGGGAGGCATGGCCCAAGGGAGGGGACACGCACCTCAGGGAAGCTGGATGTTCCTAGTCCTTCACCATCCCCCTTGGTGGCACTGGCTCCGTCCCCTGCAAGCACACAGCCCTCCTGAGCCAGTTGGCATCTCTAAGTGGGAATCAGTCTCCTCCCAGGACATCCACCCCAAGATCTGGGGCCAGAGCACCTCCAGCGCTCACCCAGTGCCTCATCCAGCTCCGCTGGCCGCTCTAGTGTGTCTAGGAAATCGTTGGAGCTCCACTTGGTCATCTCCTTGGCAAAGACCTCGTCACTGTCAGACAGATCCTCTGTCGAGGCAGGAAGGAGGCGTGGGTGGGGGGACACCCCTGTGCCTGCACCTCCATCCTGAGAGTGCCTTGCCCCCATTCAATCTGTCCCGAGATGGTGCCAGTACCGTGGGCATCGAAAAATTCCTCTTCGGAGCTGTTCTCAGAGTCCCGGGCGATGTTCTGCATCCGCCACTCTGACAGGCTCTGAGGAGACACCCCCCCTGCCACCAGTAGGGGCTCAGCACCCAGAGCCCTCCACAAAGAAACCCTGCCCCTGCCCCACAGCTCCCCCTTGGTCCTGGACCCACACCCCTCAGGGACATCTGGGGCCATCCCTGTGTCACCCAGAGTCCCTCCTTGGGAGATCCATGACCACCCCGGGTCACCCAGAGTCCCTTCAGGGGATCCAGACAATCCCTTGGTCACCCAGGGTCCATTCAAGAAACCTGGAATCAGACCTGGGACACCCAGAGCCCCACCTCAGGACACCCAAGCCAGGCAAAACAACCCTGACACATCTCCAATGGAGAAGAGCAGCCTCCAAGGCATACCCACACCAGACCTGGTCTCTTACCTCCATGCTGGGAAGAGTAGGAAGACCGGGAAGAGGTGGACCACTGCTTGGCAAACGTATCATCGGAGGGGGTCTCGGTCCCTGCCTGAAGCTCAGCCTCCTCCTGCCCGCCAGGCCCGTCTGGCTCCGGCCGCCCCTCAGGGCTGATCCCAGCCACAGGTGGCTCCTCGCCACACTTGGCCATCTTCTGTGCCAGCATTCGTGCCGTCTCCTCCTCCAGCTGCCGGATATCCTCCATCGTCAGGTCCGTCCACTCATCCTGCCAGCACCAGGCTTGGCGGTGAGCGCGCAGCATCACCTTCCTCAAACCTGGGAGGAGAAGGGAGGCAGCGAGTCTGGTGTGGCCCCACGGCTGCCCAAATGACCCTCCAGCAACCCACAGCTCCGAACTCACCCACGTCATGGATGAACTGCTCAATCTTGGACTGCATCCCCCAGTATCGGAATTCCACCTTGCAGAGCTTGTAGGCGCACATGAGGGGCCCACTGGCCGACGCTGCCTCCAGCCAGTCATCCCCCAGCGGCCCTCGGCCCGTCTTGGATGAGTGGTAGAGTTTGGGATCCTCTTCAGGCTTGTATTCCCCGGGGGAGATGGGATCACGCACGATGTCAATGGTGTCTGTGGGGAGAACGGCGCTTGTGACCCCACAGTGCTTGGCAAGGGGGCACAAGTGGGAAAACAAGGAAAAAGGGACAAAAATCAGGTCAAATTATTCCCACAAGCCATGCACCCAATGAAGCTGGCAGCAAACACTCTCTGTCCTAGAATCCTAAAATCTTGGGAGGTCTGGAATCACAGAATCGTGGAATTGTTTTGGTTAGAAGGGACCTTATGGATCATCTCATTCCACTCCCTGCACATGCAGGGACACCTTCCACTAGACCAAGTTGTTCCAAGCCTCATCCAATCTGGCCTTGGACACTTCTAGAGGTGGAACATCCACAGTTTCTCTGGGCAACCTGTGCCAGGGCTCACCACTCTCCCAGAGAAGAATTTCCTAATAGAACATAAAATCCCAAGGCTGGAACATCACAAACAGCCTTGGTGCAGCCAAAGACATCCTGTCCCTGCGTGGGATCTCAATCCGGCACCCCAGGGAGTGGCACAGGGAGGGAGGGGCTTGGAGCATGCGGAGAGCCAGGGCTGACACACATACAGGCATTAGCCAGGAGATCTGGCAGCTGCGGAGGGATCCCGGCCACCCCGGGGGACATGGGGGCTGGGGACAGGGACAGTGCATGGGGCAGCTCAGCACAGCTCCCAGCTGTCCCCCCCAAAAAGCCCAAGGGTCCCCCAAAAACAGGGGTGGCAAAACTACCACATGATGCTGGAGCTTCTGGAGAGCCAGAGGGTAATGAACCCCATTCCCAAACACAGGTGACCTCTCCCAAAATGAGGGTGAGCTCCCCCCAAATTAAGGGTGATCTCCAAAGACTGGAGAGAGGCTCATGAATGACACCCAGGAAAACAGGATCCAACAGCCATTCTGGCTCAATCTAGCACAAAATCTCCTAAAATTTGGCTTTTGGATGACAGCTCCAAGTCAGGTTCCAGAAGCCCAATCTGGGGGATCCCAGGGCACCCTGCTGGCTGCCAGACCATCCTGCAGCACTATCCCCATTCCCAGTCTGTGCCAAACCCTGCATTTATTTGCCCCCCCCCTTGACATCCTCAAGGTGCTGCCAGCCTCCTCCTCCCTCCAGCTTGGGCTGAAAAAAGAGGGAAAAAGAAAACTATAGAGCCCTGAATCCACAAAAATGATGCAATGCACAGCATGATGCCAAGCATCTTGAATAACAGCACCAAAGAGCTGGGATAGGACCTGCTGTCCCCAAGCAGCTCCTGGCAGTGTCATTCCTATCACAAGCCAACTCCCTTTGCTTTTGCCACTGGAAGAAAGCTGCCAAGCAAGCAGTTATCTCTGCAGATCACCCAGACCATGTTATTCCATCACCCTTTGAAATGTGAGAGGAGTTTAAATCTGTCAGTGCTACAGGACACCGGGGCAGAGAAAATCCCTGCAGGATCCACACTGGAGCTGGTCCCACTCCAACCCTGCTCCCTATGGAAGGCAGCGGCCACTGGAGATGCTGAGTGCCCTGTGGAGTGCCCACAGGATGGGTATTAGAGTGGAAAATCAGGCAGCAGGCACAGGGCCATGCCTTGATGCTGTCTGCTTGGCCCTGGTTCGTTCCCAGGGACACCAGAACTCCTGCCCCCAGGTCCGAGCCATCGGTATCCCAGCCGGACATCCCCAGTGCCGCAAGAGCCGGGGAGAGAAATAGGTCAGATGAATCATTTCCTCCGAGTGCCTATTTTAGGCCTCCATTTTAAGAGGCAGCGCGTCACACTCCACACTCTGGTGCCTGAACTGACCAGATCCACACCATCAGGAACGGGAATCGGGAACCCACCGGAGAGGGAAGAGTCCCACCCCGAGCTCCCAGTTCTGCCCACAAGTCCCCCTGGAAAGGAGCCAGAGAGCGATCTGGAGCAAAGCCCTAGGGAGAAGGGAAGCAGGGCAGGGGGTAAGAAAATGGGGACAACACTTTTTCAGCTCTCCCTGCTCCAGTTGATCCGAAACACCCCATAGGACCCAGGTGTGGAGTCCCATGTACACCAGCAGAGACTGAGAAGGCAAATCCATGCCAGAATATGGCTGGAACACGGAAGGAGAGGGGAGCAGGCTGGCACTAGGAAGGACAAGCTGCAAACAGAAATAGAAGCAAGGGAAGAGGCAGAGGACAAAACTGTCCCTGAAAATATCTTTAATGTGGAACTTAATTCAGCAGCGCTGAGAGGGAGCAGGAAGGGAGCTTGGAGCAAGGAGCCTGAGACACAGGGAGCTTGGGGCAGGGAGCTCAGGATCCAGGGAGCTCTTCTCTTTCAGCATCCCAAAAACATGAAGACCAGCACAGAAAGTGAAGTCGGGCCCCTAAGACCTCATCACATCCACGCACCCATCCCGGGAGCACTGTGTGGGAATCCCAGCAGCCATGGGGTCCTGCCCAGCTCCCCAAGCCAGTCATACCCACCCAAAATCCTCTGCCTCTTCTCCGCCGTGCTCAGGTTGAAGATGTTGGTCTGCTGCCCTGCGTCTGGGCGGTAGTACGTCTCGATCTCAATGGAAAACTTCTCCACAAAGGGACACGTGTACCTGGAGGGGATCAGGACTGAGCCAGGAACACAGCCAGCCCCGCAGCCCACCCCCACCGGCTCCCAGCCCCCACCTGGTGCGCGTGTAGGGATAAGCATTCCAGGACTCCTCCTCCACCTGGAGCGCAGCTTTAGGGAGCAGCGCCCGGAACCAGCTGGGGATGTGAGAGCCGACATGGTAGATCTTGTGGGTGTATTGGCCACTGCCCCCGGGGCCATCGCTGTAGGGCCGGTTGGCCAGAATCTCCACGCCGCTGCCCTCGCCGCTCGACTCCTCCCGGCTCTTCTTCTGCACAGAGATGATGGCTCAGTGCAGACCCTCCAAGTCTCAAGACCCCCATGGACTCCCGGGGTCCCTATACACTGCCATCCCCTTGTGCTAGCATCCACCAGTCCCATACTTGTTCGAAGGACCCCCTGCTTGGCTCGGCGGCCCCAAACCCACCCAAAGCCTCACTTACACCTCTGCAACCTGACAATTCCTTGGAATCAGCCTCGGGCCCCCCACCCCCGTGCCCCTCCAGGCTACATGCTCAGCCTTACAGCCACCCAGTTCCCCACAGCCCCCCAACACCCTCCAACACCCCATGCTCAACCTCAAAGCTCCCTGTGCACCCCCATGCTCAGCCCCTGCACCCTTCATGCTCCCCTACAGCCCACTGCACTCCCCAGGCTACAGTCTCCAGCCTCTCTCAGCCCCCTGCACCCCCCCCGTCTCAGTCCCCGGATCCCTGCACCTCTCGAGCTCCCCACAGCCCTGTGGACCCTCAGCCTTGGCCCTTGGACCCCCGCACTCCCCATGCTCAGCCCCACAAATCCCACACCCATGCAGCTCCCGAGCTCAGCCCCCAGACCCCTGCAACCCTCAGCCCTTCCCTGCTCAGCCCCCCGGCCCACCTGGATCATGTAGAGCTGGGCCACCTGGTACTCCTCCAGGCTCATGGGCAGCAGGATGTGGTACTCCTTGATCAGCATGGCGGCGGCGGGGGATAGCGGGGCACAGCGCCTGAGGGGGCTTGCGTTACACCGGATCGGACCGGCTTCGGGACAGCTCGGGCCGGCTCGGCACCCCTTCGGAACCGCTCGGGGCACACTCAGCTCAGCCCGGTACGGCTCGGTCCGGGTTCAGCCCGTCTGGGAACGGCCCCGCCTCCGGGTTCGGCTGAGTCCCGGTACCGCTCGGCTCCGGGTTCGGTTCAGTCCGGTACCGCTCGGCTGAGCTCGGCCCCGGGTTCGGCTGAGTCCGGAACCGCCCGGCACTGCTCGGCTACAGGTTCGGCCCGGCTCGGAACCGCTCGGCCCCGGGTTCGACTGAGTCCGGAACCGCTCGGCCCCCGTCGGCCCCGGGTTCGGCCCGGCTGAGACGCGCGCGGCCCTGAGTCCAGCCCGGCTTGGCCCCACGTTCGGCTCAGTCCGGTACCGCTCGGACTCCCTCGGCCCCGGGTTCGGCCCGGCTCGGCCCCACTCGACTCGGCTCCGTTGCCATGGCAACGCGGCCCCCTCCGCTACCCCCCGCCCGCCCGGTCCCCGCTGCCCCCCGGCCCCACCGAACCTGCGCCGCTCCGCACCGGCCCCTCGGATCGTGACATCACAGCCCGTTCCCACGGCGACAGCCGTGACGTAGGGAGGTGAGGGGGGGGGCTCGTGACGTCAGAGAGCGGAAGGCAGCGAGCGCCACTCACGGGCGCTCCGAGTGTACCGGCACCGCCGCCCCCGAAAAAACCGGTGTATTATTGAAAAAGCCACTTTTTAAAGTGTTCCAAGAGTGGTTTGATCGCTCCTGCGCCTCTCAGCTCCGGGACACCCACTCAGCGCGGCTCCAAACCTTTTCCCGACGCCCCCACCTCTACCCCGCGTCCCACCATCACGATCGGGACCCACCCCCCTGGAGACACACCGAGGCCAAGTCCCAACATTGTCCTTTATTTATAAAAACACACATTTATAAAGAGCGGAGAGCGCGGGGAGGGGGGGCTCGGGCAGCACGGCGGCCCCCCTGCCACCACCGGGGGTTCCCGGGGGGTCCCGGGTGGCAGCTGCCGTTACGTGCGGGCGTTTCGCTCTGTCTCTGCCAGGCACTCCCTGACCAGCGCCCGGGCGTGGATGATCCCTGCGGGGAGAAGCACAAGGACACCCCGAATCACCCTCCAGTCGCTCCCCCCGGGGCTAGGGAGCCTGGGGGGCGCAGCCCCGGCGGCCGCCCGCTTCCCCCGCCGCCCCTACCCCGCTTCAGCCGCTCCATGGCGCTCTTGCTGCCGGCGTAGGTGGGCCGGATCTCCTTCCCCATCTCCTCGATGACCGAGAGCAGGTCGGTGTACGTGCTCTGAGAGCCCTGCGCCCCGGGGGGCTTCATGGCCTGCGGGAACAGAGGGACACGGAGGGAGGGAGGTGCTGGGGGCCGCCCCCGCCGCCGCGCCCGGCCCCACCGGCCCCAGCCTCGCGCCTCACCTGCACATAGCCCATGGACGGCGGCCCGAAGTCATTGAAGAGCGGCCGGAAAGGGGCGGCGGCGCCGGGGACGGAACCGGAGGGCGACGGGACACTCGTGGCTGTGGGAAACGGAGGGTCACGGCCGCACTCCCCCTTGCTCGGTACCTCCCTCATCCGGTACCATCCCTTCCCGGGGTACCCCCCTTCCATCTCCCCGGTCCCTCTCCGCTCCCAGTGCCCCCCGTCCTCCGCGGTTACCGGGGGGTTCCCTCACCGGCGGACGGTGCCCCGGGCCCCGGCGGGGCGGGGCTGGCGCTGGCGGCTCCGGGGGTAGTGGGGGCAGGAGCGATGGGCTTGTAGGACATCCCCGACGGCCGCCCGCCGCTCCCGGATCCCTGGAGCCCCGCGGCGGGGGTCGGCGTGCGGCCCCCGCGCTCGCCCCGCCGGTTGTATCGCCGGTGCCCGCCTCTCTTCAGCTCAGCTCGGCCCCGCTCGGCCCGGCGGGAAGCCGGGAACCGGAGCGGAGCGCGGCGGCCCCGGTTCCCGGTAGCGCTGCGCGGCCCCGGCCTGACCCGGGTCTCTCCCCCTCCGCCGCCGCCGGCGCTCGCGGTGATGACGCAGCGCGTCACGCGCGCGACGTCATCACGCCGCCGCGCGCCCGCCGGCCGGTCACCGTGGAGACACGCGGCGTCGGCCCCGCCCCCGGTGCCTCCTGGACCACGTGACTGTGGCGTTGGCCACGCCCCTCGATCGGCGGGGGCCTCTCCGGGTCACGTGACCGGCCGCCGCCTCGAGGGGTGCGCACCGGGAGCGGCACCGGGAGCGGCACCGGGAGAGGCACCGGGAGCGGCACCGGGAGCGCACAGGGAGCGGCACCGGGAGAGGCACCGGGAGCGGCACCGGGAGCGGCACCGGGAGCGGCTCCGGGAGAGGCACCGGGAGCGGCTCCGGGAGAGGCACCGGGAGCGGCACCGGGAGCGCACAGGGAGCGGCACCGGGAGCGCACCGGGAGCGGCACCGGGAGAGGCACCGGGAGCGGCACCGGGAGAGGCACCGGGAGCGGCACCGGGAGCGGCACCTTCGGGCTCCTCCCGCCGCCAAGGGACCCCGTGTCACCCCACAGCCCCGAGCCGGCGCCGGTCAGGGCATCCCGACTCTCCGCGGGGATGAACCCCGGCCCGGACCTTGGGGGTATCTGCCGCCGCCGGTCCCGGGAATCAGCCCCACCCGCCGGCTGTGCATTCCCCGCAGCCCCGCGCCTGCACAGGTCGGGGGTGCCCGAGGTCCCGGCTCCCTTCGGGGCTCCCGTGAAACACAGTGGCGGTTCGGGGTTTTGGGGGATACCAGTGGAAGGCACGATCACCAATAAATCCTTTGGAAACAACATAAAACACAAACCAAAAGTCTGTAGAGAGAGTTTTATCATTTCAAAAGGGCAAAATTGGCCCCGAAACTGCAGTCAGGGCAGGGAGGGGTACCTGCAGCAGCCCTGCCTGCAGTTGGCTGAGGCCCTTCCACCCGGTAATGCTTTATTTCTCTCCTTGAGAGTCGCCTGGCCAGGGTGCCAGGAGTCTTCCCTGTGCTAGGGGCTGCCAGAACATCCATGAGGGTCTGTGCCAGCCCCAGAAGGGGAGGGATGCCTCACCCTAGGTGGGTCTGGAGTACATCTAAGGTCAAGTCACGGTGACGGGCGTTTTATGCCATGCAGTCCGCATTAAACACCGTGTGGGGGGAGCCTGAGAGGCTCAGCGTGGGATACAGAGTGGAAACGGAGGCTGGAGGGATGAGCAGCAGGGATGGGGCGTAACAGAGGGAGAGGGGACTGCGATGGTTTGACTTTTAGGGTGAGATCAGGAGGGGAGGAGAGATGGTGAAGAGAGAGCACAGAGATGAGGGTGAGAGTGTGTGGAAGCTTGGCCAAGCCTGTGCCGAAAAGGGTCCCGACATTGGCCCCAGTGCCTCCCACCATGGTTAGACCTCGGCATTGGAGCAGCTCCGGCGCTCAGCCTCACCCCACGCTTGGGCACCGCTGCACCAGCACTGCCCTGGCCCCTAGAGCTGGGGGTCCCTCTGTGGCCCCCTCCTCTTCGTAAGGCACAGGGGGCTCGGGTCCCACGTTGGCACACACCGCCTTCAGCGCGACATCATCCGCACAAACTCTGCCGGGGCAAAACATACGTGGAACATCCCAGATGTTCCCGGGGGCAATCCCGGCCCCTTTCCTGCTCCTACCTTCGAAGTCCACCAGGCCATCACCATTGAGATCTACATCCTTGAGAATCTCATCCACCTCCCGGTAGTTGAGCTGCTGCCCCAGGAGCTTGCGCATGGCCTCCCGCAGCTCCGCCATGCTGATCTGCCCGTCCCCGTTGGTGTCAAACTACAGACAAGAGCCCGTTGCCACTGGCCACCCTTGGCACACTGGCAGCCCACCCGGCTGTCCCCCAAGTCCCCGTACCTCGCGGAAGGCATCACGCAGCTCCTTGATCCCAATCATATCTGCCGTCTCTGCCAGCATCTTGGGGCCCATCAGCTCCACGAAATCATCAAAATCCACCTTGCCCCCGGCTGCGGCAGGAGGTGGGTGTCAGCAGGGCGGGGACAGGGATTGCTGGGGACCCACCACCCCACCACATACTGATCTGCTGGGACAGCTCAATGAGCTCCATCTCGGTGGGCATGTAGCCCATGGTCCGCATGCACTCGCCCAGGTCCTTGTAGCTGATGTAGCCGTCACGGTCCTTGTCAAACTCCTGGAACGCGTGCTTCAGCTCTGGGGACACCGCAGTGTCACTACCGGCACCCCAGCACCAACACCCACCCGAGTGGGACCCCCTCCCCAGCGCCTCACCTTCGATCTCCTCAGGCCGCAACTCCCGATCCTGGGGAAGAGAAAACGGGAAGAGACGAAGGAGGGGTCCTACTCCCGG
This sequence comes from Entomyzon cyanotis, assembly GCA_024500445.1. NCBI lineage: Eukaryota > Metazoa > Chordata > Aves > Passeriformes > Meliphagidae > Entomyzon > Entomyzon cyanotis. Next base: position 112,264 of record JAKEPQ010001031.1, read on the forward strand.
GATCCCGCAGGATCCTGCCTTAAACCCTCCAGGAGTGTGGGCGGCACACGGGGAGAGGACAGTCGCGTACCCGTTGAGTGATGGCGATACTCTGCCGCAGGAAGATGCAAGCCGGCCCCACCAGCCCCTGCAGCACCGAGTATCCCTGCAGCGGGGGGGTCTGCGCCGCGTCCAGAACATCCTCAGGGTCCCAGGCGCCGGAGCCCGGAGCGCCCGAGCGCGGCTTCCCATCCTGCGGGTGGAGTGGGCGTCAGCAGGGAGGGGGGACCAGGCAGGGACCCTCTCCTCCTCCTCCTCCTGCTGCCCCGCGGGGTATCCCAGCCCAGCCGTACCTTGGGGAGCCGCCGCTCAGGGGTCTTGGTGCAGTTGCCCATGGCTGGGGGCTGCCCCCGCGCCGCAGGACATGCCTGGCCCCGGGGGCCGGCTGGCGCAGACCGTGGGGCTGCCACCGGGGATTTGAGGTTTTTATGGAATATCTGGGGATATGCAGGGCAGGCGCGGGGGGGGGAGTGCCGCGCCCGCGCGCATAATCCTCCGGATTATTCCCTGCTCGGCCGCCCTGCTCCAGATGTGGGAGCCGCCCAGCTGTTCCCTAGTCCCGCAGCCTCCCTGAGAGGGCACGCAGGAGCCCCGGCACACGCCGTGCCCCGGCCCCGTCCCCGCCGCCGGTTACCTGCCCGAAAGCGGGGAGCGGCTGGGGCCCCGGCTCCTCGGCAGCCCGCTGACGCTCCATGGGGGACGCACCACCGAGGTTCAGCCTCCCCCGGCTCCCCGCAGTGCCGACGGTAGCGGGACCCCCGAGGCAAGGGGCCGGGCGGGAGCGGCGGGCACCCCTCCGGCCGGGGCCGTGGGGCCGTGGGGTGCCCCGGCAGGTGGGGGGCGCGGGACTGCCAGCGCCGCGCCGCTGCGGCCCGCGGAAAAGGAAGAACATTCCGCCTGCTCCTGCTCCTTCTCCCTGCGACCGGGGCTAAGCAGGAAGAAACCAGATCCCCTCGAACCTAGGCTCGCCCCTCGCAGGGACGAGGCCACCGCTGTCCCCGGGACCCGCCGTGCCGCCCAGGAGATCGGGTGGAGCGCAGCGACCTCCCGGGGCGCGGGGAGGGGAGCGGGGCGCCCCGGGGGGCTCCGGGGAGGGCGGCCGGGGGGCTCCAGTTTCAGCGCCGAAACCCGACCCGGGCCGGGCGCGGGGCACGTGGCGGCACGGCGCCAGCGAAGCCACGCCCCCGCGGCGCCGCGCGCCCGCCCTCTGGCCACGCCCCCAGCGCTGGCCGCGCCCATCCCTGTGGCCACGCCCCCAAACCGGCCCTGGCCCGGCCTCTCTCCTTGACGTCACTACCGCGCCGCCGGCGCTCCCTGACGTCAGCGCGGGGGCGCCTGAAGGTGACGGTGGTCGGTCCCGGTGTCGCTGCCGGTCCCCGTGCCTCCCGCCATGGCCGCCAGGCAGCTGCTGGCGCTGCGGCGCCTGCCCGCCGCCTCCTTCTCGGTGAGCGGGGACGGGGCGGGGAGCGCCGGAAGCATACGGGACAGGTCCCGCCGTTCCCGGGGCTGAATCCGTGTGTCCCCGCAGACGGCGCCCAAGAAGACGCAGTTCGGGTCGCTGCGGGATGAGGACCGTATCTTCACCAACCTGTACGGGCGGCACGACTGGCGGTGAGTAGCGGGAGCAGCGGGGCGGGGTGCCGGTGCGCCGTGCCCGGTGCCACCGTGCCCGGTGCCCGCAGGCTGCAGGGCGCCCTGCGCCGCGGCGACTGGTACAAGACGAAGGAGATCCTGCTCAAGGGCGTGGACTGGATCCTCGGCGAGATCAAGACCTCGGGGCTGCGGGGCCGCGGTGGCGCCGGGTTCCCCACCGGGCTCAAGTGGAGCTTCATGAACAAACCCCCGGATGGAAGGTGAGACCGGGACGGGCCACAGCTCCTCCGCCGCGTCCCCAGCTCGTGGGGAGCTCCCCCTGACGTGAGCTGCTCGCAGACCCAAGTACCTGGTGGTGAACGCGGACGAGGGCGAGCCGGGCACCTGCAAGGACCGGGAGATCATGCGGCACGACCCGCACAAGCTGCTGGAGGGCTGCCTGGTGGCAGGGCGGGCCATGGGCGCCCGCGCCGCCTACATCTACATCCGCGGGGAGTTCTACAACGAGGCCTCCAACCTGCAGGTGAGAGGGGAGCGCCGCACAGCCACCCCACACCCCTCGGCGTGGCTCGGGTCGCACTCCCGGGCTCACCACCCGCCCTGGCTGCAGGTGGCTATCCGTGAGGCATACGAGGCCGGCCTGCTGGGTGGCGATGCCTGCGGGTCGGGATATGCCTTTGATGTGTTCGTGGTGCGTGGTGCTGGTGCCTACATCTGCGGGGGAGGAGACAGCGCTCATCGAGTCCATCGAGGGCAAGCAGGGCAAGCCTCGCCTCAAGCCCCCCTTCCCCGCCGACGTGGGTATGGCTCCACAGCTACATCCCGAATTCCCAGTTGTCACCCCAAAACAGTTGTTCCTGGGACACCGTCCTGCTTCAGGGACAACACCACAGCCCACACCACATCCATTGAGAGCTCCCACTGTTTCATAGAATGGTTTGGGTTAGATGGGATCTTAAAAGACCATCTCATTCCATCCTGCTTCCATGGGCCACCTTCCACTAGCCCAGGTTGCTCCAAGCTGTGTCCACCATGGCCTTGGACACTTCCAAAGAAGGGGTAGCCACAGCTTCTCTGGGCACCCTTTGCCAGGGCATCACCCCCCTCACAGAGGGGAACTTTTTCCTAATGTTTTCCCAGGCGTGTTTGGCTGCCCCACCACGGTGGCCAACGTGGAGACGGTGTCGGTGGCCCCCACGATCTGCCGGCGTGGCGGCGCCTGGTTTGCCAGCTTTGGCCGGGAGCGGAATTCCGGCACCAAGCTCTTCAACATCTCGGGGCACGTCAACACGCCCTGCACAGTGGAGGAGGAGATGTCAGTGCCACTGAAGGAGCTCATTGAGAAACATGCTGGTGAGCGCTGTGGCTGAGCCACGCTGGGCTGGAGTGGGGGTGGAGCCACCTGTCCTGACCCCACTCTTTGCAGGAGGTGTCCGGGGGGGGCTGGGACAACCTGCTGGCCGTCATCCCGGGAGGCTCCTCCACACCACTGCTGCCCAAGTCCGTGTGTGAGACGGTGCTGATGGACTTTGATTCCCTGGTGCAGGCGCAGAGCGGGCTGGGCACGGCCGCTGTCATCGTCATGGATAAATCAGTAAGGGATGAGCCCCCTCCCCAGCCCCACTGGCCACAGTGGGACCTTCACCTTCCCCTCTCTCCCTCCCCAGACGGACATCATCAAAGCCATCGCGCGCCTGATCGAGTTCTACAAGCACGAGAGCTGCGGGCAGTGCACCCCGTGCCGGGAAGGTGAGCAGAGGGCCATGGGTGAGGGGCTGTGGGACAGGGGCACTGCACAGACCCATCCTGACCCCAGTTCCTGCAGGTGTGGACTGGATGAACAAGGTGATGGCGCGGTTCGTGCGAGGCGATGCGCAGGCCGCCGAGATCGACGCGCTCTGGGAGATCAGCAAACAGATTGAGGGACACACCATCTGTGCCCTGGGCGATGGCGCAGCCTGGCCTGTGCAGGTGAGAGGCTCGGGATCTGGGGGGGGGGGTAAAAGCAGCCTTCTCCCACCCCGTTAACCAGCTCCTCTGCTCCCTGCAGGGGCTTATCCGCCACTTCCGCCCCGAGCTGGAGGAAAGGATGCGGCGCTATGGTGAGGCCAAAGCCCGAGCAGCGTCGGCGTAAGGATTCACCACCACACCTCCCTTCTCCTGCCTGGAAGGGGCTCCTGGGGTGCTGGCAGCACTTGGGGGGTTCTCCAGAGGGTCCTCAATAAATGCTGCTGGGCTCCCAGGCTCTGCTGTGGACATAAAATGGTGGGAAAGGACTGAAAGGGCAGGGGGCTTCTGGGTCCTGCCTCCAATGGAGCAGATCCCCAGGGATCATGGGGTCACACAGCCAGGGTCTGGATACCCCAGAGGGGAGATCCTGGATTTCCATAAGGCTCCATAGCTCCTCTGTGGGACTGAGCATATGGCAGAGGCGATGGCTGTGGGGTATTACGTAGACACAGTCCCCTCCTTGGGGACCTCACACTCCCTGTCCCTGTCATGGTGGCACTGGTACTCCTCCTCCTGTGCCCGTGCCAGGGGACAGCTGTCCTGGCCATGCTTCATGACTCGGAGCCCAGGGCAGTTCCAAACATGGCTTTTACTGAATCACAGTGTGCGACATCACCGCTGGGCTCGGGGCTGTTTCCCCATACATGGGTGGAGAACCAAGGCACAGGGACCCCACACCTCTGCCCCCTCCCTGCTCAGGCTGCAGCTTTCCGGGGCGGCACATGGGTCTTCTTGCGGTAGTGGCCGGGCACCAGCAGCTCCAGGGTCAGCTCGGTGACGATGGCCGTGAGCCCCCACACCTTGTGGGGGCCATTGAGGAACACGGGCAAGGTGTATCCGTAGCCGCTGGCCGTGCGGAAGTGGGTGTAGCCCTGGTTCTCCTCGCAGAGCAGGTGAGCCAGGGGCAGGGTGAACACCTCCTCCACCTGTTGGCACAGACCGTGGCTGTGACCGGGGTGGTGACCGGGGCTGGCTGCTTGGGGAAGGGGAGCAGGCCTGGGGAGGAGTCACTCACCTCGTCAGGGTTGGGGGTCAGCATCAAGGCCTCCAGTGGCCCCAGGTTGGCCACAACGGGCGCCACGGTCATTCCTTGCTGGAAGGTGTGTCAGCAAGGGACAGGGTGACACCTGCCGCCCCAAAGTGCCGCCCCAAAGTGCCACCCCTGTGCCTTGACCCCCCTGCATACCCACCATGTGTATTACCCCCTCACCAGTGCCACTGCCTTGTGTCCTGTCCCCTTGAATCCCCAGAAATCTTGTCACCCATGTCCCTGCTGACTTGTCCCTGTCACCTGTAACCCAGCAACTGTGTTCTTGTCACACCAAATCCACCACCCATGTCCCTGCTCCCTTGTCCCTGTCACCCAGAATCCCCATCCCCTGTAACACCTATCACCTGTGTCCCTGTCCCCTGAGCCCATCACCCATGACTCTGCTGCCTTGTCCCTGTCATCCGTGACCCTGCTGCTTTGTGCCTGTCATTCCAATCCTCTGTCGCCCACAACCCCCCTCACCTGTGTCCCTGTCCCCCTGTCACCTGCACCCTATCACCCATCTTCCTGTTGCCTAGTCCCTGTCACGCAGAACCCCTGCTCTGTCACCTGTGTCCCTACTGCTTTGTTCCTGTCAACAGAACCCCTTCTCTATGTTCCTGCTGCCTTGTTGTGACCCCTTGTTCCTGTCACCAAAACCTCTGTCATCTGTGACCCAGTCACGCCAAACCCATCATCCCGAAGCCCTTATCCCAGTCATCTCGAACCTTCACCCATGATCCTCCTGCCTCGCCCCTGTCACCTATGGCCCTGCTCACCTTGAACCCATCCCTGTGTCCCTGTCGCCTGCCCTTTTGTCCTTGTCCCCGCATGCCCTTGTCCCCCCGAGCTTCCCTGCGCCCCTAAGCCCCGCCGTTCCCCGGTACCCGGTCGGGCAGCGTCCGCAGCTGTCCCCAGACGCTGGTGGGTGCCACGGCCACCCCCAGCTCCTCCCGTGTCTCCCGCAGCGCCGTGGCCACCGCGTCCCCGTCCGCCGGGTCCCGCCGCCCACCGGGAAAGCTGCGGGAGGGATCGGGGGGGTCAGGGCCGGCCCGGCCCCGGTGCCCGCTCCCCCCGCCGGTACCTGACGTCGCCGCTGTGGGGGCCGGCGAGGCGGCGGGAGCGGAGCGTGAAGAGCAGCGCGGGGCGGCCGCGCACCGAGCACAGCGGCACCAGCACCGCGGCCGCCGCCGCCGCGCCCCCCGCGCCCGCCGCCGCCAACCGCGCCCGGCACTGCCGCTCGCTGCCGCCGCTCAGCACATCCCCGCAGCCCCCGGCACCGCCTGGGTCCGCCATGGCGCCGGCACGGGGCGGGGAGGAGCAGCGAGGGAGGAGGCACGGAGGGAGGGAGGGACCGGCACCGCCCCCCCGCACCGAGCCTGCCCTCGCCGCGGCCCTTCTGTCCCGGGGGTGCGACAGTACCTGCCGGGCGTGTGACCCACGTCCCATCTTTGCATTCTCCCTGCCAGGTGTGCAAGTGCTGCTCCAGCCGTGCAACAGCTCCCACCAGGTGTGGCACAACTCCTGCCAGGTGTGCGACCTACCTTCCAAGTTTGCAACAACCTTCCAGCTCTGCCGGCTGTTCAAGTCCTGTTCCAGCCCTGCTGTAACCCTCACTGCGTGTGCAACAACCACACCAGGTGTGCAGTAACACCTCCCTGGAGTGCATCCCTCTTGCTGGTGTGTGAAAACCCCTGCCAGCTGTGTGTGACCCCACCTCCCAGCTCTACACACCCCCCGGGTGTGCAAACCTCTGCCCAGGTGTGCAACGCTCCCTGCCGTCTCCATGGGCCTTGCAAGAACCCTGCCAGGTGTGCAACAACCCCTTCCAAATGTGTACAACCCCTTCCAGGTGTCCAACAACTGCTTCCAGGCATACATTATCCACCCACCCCCCGATTCTCACAGTCCCCATGTACCACTGCCCCTCTCTGTCACCAGCCTTGTGTCCCCTCCTGCCTGGGGGTGTCAGGTAATTTCCCCTGTGGAAACAGCCTCCAGAGTGTCTGTGGTTGGGAAGTTGGGAAAAGGCTCTTGGATAAATCAGGGAATGCTGGTGACCAGCCAGCCCCACTTCTTGGGAAACCCCCATGGACAGAGACTCTCACACCTGCACCTTCAGCTCTCAGCAGGAAATGATTTTTAAAAAACTGTATAGAAATCATCACTCTCCATGATTCTTTGCTTCCAGAGCCTGGCTTCGGCTCCTCAATCCCACTCCCATCTCTGGAATCAGCGGAACCTCCGCTCCTCCCACACATATCGCTTTCCTGCTGGAACCTTGCGGAAGAACAGGCTGTTCCCTCGGCTCATGTTGCCCTGGAAAGGGAAAATGACCATGGAGGGGCAACACGAGGTCCAGGGCAGCCCCTCCAAACACCGTGAGGCTCCCACCCGGCTCCTCCCTGTGTCCTGATATATCCCAGCTCCAGCACCTACCTCCCTGTGCAGCTGGCTCCAGCAATCCAGCCAGGAGGAGTAGGTGGGTGCGTAGGGAAGGAGACCCCCGGCCAACCTGGGGAAGGGAGGAAAGACCCACAGGGAATCATTCCCACAGGGAATCATTCCCACTTGGGGAGGTAGGACCCATTCCTTCCGTGGCTCCACATTGGGTTGAACCCCAAAACGACCCTTTCCCACTTCAACCAAGGAGGGATCAACCCTGCAGAGCACTGGAAGCACCTTTTCTATCTCGGAATTTTGGAAAAGTGGTTCCAGGAGCTGATCCGGGGTGGAGAGATGCAGATGTCAGTGGGATTAGGGACTCACCCACAGTTGTTCACAGCCATCAAGTTGGAGACCAGGACAAAGGGGTAGGTCAGCATGCTGGCGAAGAACTGCAGGAAAAACAGGGATCAGTGGTATGTTCCCTCTTCCCTCCACATGGGGAGAACCCCTGGGAGTTTCACCCCGGAGATGGAGCCCATTCCTGCCACCTCCACAGGGTCACACACATCCTCCATGGACCATCCCTTGGCCTGTGCGCTGATCTGGCTGATCCCAGCCTGGCTCCATCCCCGCCCCTGCAGCCACAGGATTCTGGGAACACAACATTCCCTAGGGAAAGGATCCACTTCCCACCCGTGGCTGTACTCACCCCAGTGACCGCCTGAGAGTAGCTCTTCATCTCGGTCATGGTGGAGACCTGTGGAAGGAGCAACGGCACTCAAATTCCCCCAAAAAAGGATTGTGGCCCCAAAACACCCCTGGAGCTGCCCCCCATCAGCCCCTAGCCCCCCTGATCCTGGAGCGGAGCCTACCCCGTTCTCCAGCGCGTATGTGTTGATGAGGTAGGCCAGCATGTTGCACAGCCACAGGGAGAGGATGTCCCCGAGGAGCCGCGGGATGAGGCCGCTGCAAGGGAAGAAACAGTGGGAATGTCAGCTGAGGGTTTGGATCCAGCTGCATGGAGAGCTGGGAACAGCTGGTTTGGGATGAGGGGAGGCTGTTCCCACAGCAGCCAGGTGATGGGGGAACAACCATCCCTGGGAGCAGGGATGCTCAGGTGAATAATCCGGAGCTGCTGGAGAGGGCTCAGGACCTTTCCAATGATGTCACACCCGCCGTGCCACTCCCTCCCTGCCCAGCACTCACGCAAAGAATCCCAGGATTCCCTCTTCCCGGTAGATTGTGGTGAAGGCGCTTAGTGTCCCACTGTCACAGACAGGAAGAGGAGGGATAACATCAGAGGGGATCCCAGGATCCCAAGCTCCCTCCAGAGCCCCCAGAGCCCCCAGGCCATACCTGTACTTGGTCTCACGGCCGATGAACTGCACCATGCAGCGCAGGGTGATCACTGTGGGGACACAGGAGTGACACAGGAGTGACATGGGAGCAACAGGAGGCACCTGGCACTGCCCCTGACCCCGGTCCCCTGGGATGGGTGAGCACCTACCATGGAAGGGGTGGGTGATGAGGGTGGCGGCGGAGCGGGCTACCATCTCCCGGGAGGTCTGGAGACAAACAGAGTGTCACTGGGAAGGGACTGGGATGTGACATCCCAGCCCCTTCCTCCTCCTCCTCCTCCTCACCTCCTTGAGCACCTGCTCCAGTGAGGACACTGGCTCCTTCTTGCTGGTTCCAGGCTGGAGGGGGAAGGAGGAGTCAGGTGGGAACAGCCCCCCGGGGAGGGGACACTGTCCCCAGGGTGGGGTCAGAAACTCTGGCCCACCAGAGTGCTCTGGATGCAGAGCTGAGGCTGCCCAAGGCCAGTGGGGCACGTGGAGGAGGGAGGGAGGGAGGGAAGAAAGAAGGGAGGAAAGGAGGGGAGGAGGAAAGGAAGGAGGGAAAAAGAAGGAAGGGAGGAGGGAGAGAAAGCGAACAGAATGAAGGAAAGAGGGAAGGAGAGAGAGAAGAGGAGGAGGGAGAGAAGAAGAAAAGGAGAGAAAGAAGAAGGGAGGAATAGAATAGAGAAATGGAAAGAGGAAGAAAGGAGAAGAGAGTGAGGTAGAAACAGAGGGAAGGGAAGGGAAGGGAAGGGAAGGGAAGGGAAGGGAAGGAAGGGAAGGGAAGGGAAGGGAAGGGAAGGGAAGGGAAGGGAAGGAAGGAAGGGAAGGGAAGGGAAGGGAAGGGAAGGGAAGGGTTCCCCGTGGGAAGCACCTCTGCACCCACCTCAGCCTGCTCGGCCTCCTGGTACCGCTGTGGAGCAAAGGGCAGGGTCAGCGCAGGGTCAGCACGGCGCGGGGAGCCAAGGGGTCCCGGTGTCCCCCGGCTCCCGCAGCGCCCCGGGCCCGGCGCCCCGCCCGTGCCGGTACCTGCAGCACTTTGCTGTGCACCACGGTGCCGATGGCGCTGGAGCAGAGGCGGGGGGCGAGGCCTTTGAAGAGTCCCGCTCTCCCGTCCACCTTCACGATGTGCTTGGCTGGGGACAGCGGGGACCGTCAGCCGCGGCGGAACCCCACAGCAGCACCGGACGGCACCGCGGAGGCCCCGGCGGGGCGGACTCACCGTAAGAGAAGAGGCCGGGCAGCTGGTATACCTGGCGGCCGAAGATGTTCCTCCCCAGGGTGGGCGGCAGCGGCTCGTAGCCCACCTGAGGCGGGGACAGGCAGGCTGCACACCCCTCGCGAGCGGTGCCGAGCCCGGTAACCGCCGTCCGACCCCGCCATCCCCGCCCTTACCTGCACCAGCACCTTCACGTACATGAGCGGCTGCGAGAGCACGGTGAGCCCCGAGCCCAGCAGCACCTGCGAAGCCGCGTCCGCCATGGTGCCGCCCCGGCGTCACGGCACAGAAGGACACGGCCACGGCCGCCGCCGCTTCCGCTTCCGCCTCCCCGGTACGTCCGGGGCCGCCGTGACGCCCTTCCGACCGCTGAGGGGCGCCCTGGGAGCGCAGCCGCTGCCGTGGAAACGGTCGGCGGCGCCGCGCGGGTGTTGCCATGGCAACGGGGCCTGCGGAACTGGGGGCACCGCGGGGCCTGAGGGGACAGCGCGGGTATGGAGGGGACAGCGTGGTGACAGGGAGGAGGAGACACCACGGTGGCAGAGTTAAAGTGACACCACGTCCCTAGAGCCCAGGGTGACACCATGGTGGCTGGGCTGAGGACACACCATGTCCCTAAAGCCCAAGGTGACACCATGGTGGCTGGGCAGAGGACACACCATGTCCCTAGAGCCCAAGGTGGCACCATGGTGGCAGGGCTGAGGTGACACTATGGCTACAGGACCTGACAACAGGACTACAGGACCATCTACAGGACAGCATGGTGACAGGGACAAGGAGACACCACGGTGGTAGAGTTAAAGTGACTCCACAACCCTAGAGCCCGGGGTGACACCATGGTGGTAGCACTGAGGTGGCACCAGGCAATACAGGTGACACCCTGGTGGCAGGGCCCAATGTAACACCACAGGTTGACACCATGGTGGCCTGGGGCTGAGTGCCAGCAGCCTCTGGGCAGGCTGGGGGACAACGGGACTCCTAAGGGGACATCGCAATGAGAACAAGCAGCACCAGGCAGGGATGTGGAGGTGGCAGCATCTTTACTGCCGAGCACAGGCGCAGCAGCGTGAGGCCACTGCAGGGACAGTGAGGGGACGTGCCCTGGGCCTGAGCCCACCCTGATGCCAGGATGGCCCCGGAATCACTCCCACAGCTGGATCCTGGGAGTGGTCACTGGTGGCACCACAGCGGCAGGAGCTCAGTAGGGGCTGGCAGTGTGACACAGTGCTTGTGCCACTGTCCAGCTGATGCCTTCCCATGGTGGCACAGTGGAATGTGCCTGCTTTAGATGCTCTGGGAAGGGTCACTCCAAAGTCAGCTCCAGGCATCTCTACCACTGTGGCACAGTGACCACTCCGTGTTCCACCTGCCCTGGGAAAGGTGACACTGGAGCTGGCTCTGCACTTCTCTCTCATGGTGGCACAGCGACCATTCTCTGCTCCAGCTGCCCTGGGAAAGGTGACACTGGAGCTGGCTCTGCGCTTCTCTCTCATGGTGGCACAGTGACCACTCCGTGTTCCACCTGCCCTGGGAAAGGTGACACTGGAGCTGGCTCTGGGTTTCTCTCTCATGGTGGCACAGTGACCATTCCCTGCTCCAGCTGCCCTGGGAAAGGTGACACTGGAGCTGGCTCTGGGCTTCCCTCTTGCAGTGCCACCTTCACTCTGGACACCAGGAAGAACTGAATGCCTGCGGGTCCTGACCTGGGGGGCACAGGAGAGGGGTCAGACACACGTGAGGGGTGGGACAGCACTGGGGACAAGTGTCCCTGCAGGACTGTCCCCCTGTGGCCCAGATGGACTGTGGTGGCTCCAGGCTCACCAGAATGCTGGTGCGGCTCTGGGCTGTCCGGCGCAGGGCGTTCCTCGCTCTCCGTCTCTGCAGCTGCTTCCTCCTGTGTGGCTTTGGCTGTGTTGGTTGGCGAAGTTACTAGGACATCTGCACCCTCTGTCACCTTGTGCCACCCCAGCACTGTGTCACTCCCACCCCAAAACTGGTGGCACATGGGGACTCACCGGCAAGTCTGGGCTCTGGAAGTCATCTGGGTTCCCATCTGACAAGGAGCTGTCAGAGCCGCTGGTGCTGTGGGGGCAAAGAACCACCTGCAGCCCCCACTGGCACCATGGGGTGACACGGGGTGCCAGGGGGTGACATACCTGGATTCAAGCTCCGAGGGGGACACATCACTCCAGCTGCCTCCAGAGCCTGGCTCGTGACCCATCTGCCGCCGCAGCAGCGCATCTGCCTCTACCAGGCACTGCTGGACCTGTGGGACAGCACCTGTGTCACCACAGTCCTGTGGCATGGAAACACCTTGTGCTGGGTCTGAGCACACCTTGGCGGGTGCAGGGTCACAGAAGTCAAGCAGGGTGTCACACAGGAGGCGGCCCAGCGACTTGAGGTCCTCCACGCTGAAGTGGGAGCTCCTCCCGCCTGGAGGGGACAGGGACAAGGAAACAAGGGCAGCTCCCCAACCCGGGACCACCCCCTTGGCATCGTCCCTGTGGCTGTGGTCACCCCTCACCCAGTGCGGAGCCACTGAAAGCCACCTCCAGAGTGTAGCTGTGGGAGACGCCCAGACGCCACATGGAGACCCGGCCTGTCCCCTCTTTGCTCTTCTGCACCTGGAATTTGCAGCTGGCAAAGGAGAACTGGGGGGCCCAGGATCAGTGGGGTCCCAAACCCCACAGGGACCCCTTGGGAAGTGGCACGGTGGCTGCATTCCTGCTGTCACCGCAACATTCAGCCCTGAGGTGTCTGTGTCCCACCTTGTCGGGGGCGTTTTTGCTCAGCATCAGGGGGAACAGGCGCTGGCTCAGTCGTGTCCTGGCATCATCCCCCACGGCATCGCAGCCATACATGAAGACGTTGTTCTTCCGGCTGTGCCCGTGGAAGTCACAGTACAGCACCACCTCCCGCTCCGCCAGCACCCTGCATGCATCAGGATATGGCCACTGGCACTGCCACAGGAGTGGCGTCACCCCTCCGGCTCCCTGCGCCCGCCTCACCTCTGGACCATGGCCTGCAGGTGCCACACACCAGGGAAGGAGCCAGGAAGCGCCGCCCCATAGGCCCTGTTGGGATCCTGTCCCGCCAGGGAGCAGCGGGAGTTGCCCACCACCACCCCGTCGGGATTGAGCATCGGCACCACCTTGAAGACAAAGAGGCGGCGCAGGAGCTGCGCGTCCGCGTGGGCGCTCAGCAGGAAATCAAGGAATCCCCTCATGGCCCAGGAGCTGCCGCTCTCGCCAGGGTGCACGCGGGCACTCGCCACCACCACCCGCTTGCCGGCCGTGCCGCCAGGGCCAGTGATGGTCAGCAGGTACACGGTGTTGCCGGCCAGGCTGTGGCACAGTGTCTGCACCGCGCAGTACCGCGAGTGCGCCGGATCGTTCACCAGGGCGCGCAGGTAGTGCTGCAGGTCAGAGTAGGTGTAGGGGTAGCAAGCAGCAAAGAAGCACGTGTCGCTGTCATGTGGGAAGCGCACCGTCCAGCTGAGCCGGAACGCCGGCGGCTCCCCCACACTGCCACAGGAGTAGCGGATGTCGGTCCCAACCCGGCGCCAGCCGATGCCGCGGCTCTGGGCATCCTGCTGGGAGTAGAGCAGTGGCTGCAGACCCTGGCTGTAGAGGCTCTTGGGCTTGGCCATGTTGGCGATGGTGAAGCGGTAGAGCGGCTCCCGACGGGTGTTTTGGACACGGAAGTAGAACCACTGGGTGTGCTTGGCTGTGTACAGGTCCGGCCGCAGCATCAGCACGTACTCGTAGGGACCCCTGTGTGGAGGAAAGAACCACACTCCAGATCCTGGCCCAACACTGTTCCCCCATGCCCCCTGGCCCCTCTCTTACACCTTGATGGCCTTCTGGAGGTTCCCGCTCTCAAAGCGGGACTCGAAGAGCAGCGCGGTGTCCTGGGGACCCTCCAAGGGGGCTGCTGGTGAGGAGAGGGGCCCCGGGGCCCCCCAACCCGAGCACGGGTGAAGCAGGAGCCTTGGCGTGCTGCAGGGGGAGCAAGGACAGTGGTGAGGCTCTGGGGAGAGCAAGGGCACCCAGGGGTGCTGCCTGTGCCCCGGTACCTGGGCTGGAGTGGTAGACAACGGTGCCCTGCTCCTCGTTGAGGATGTCCGGGGCCTGCTCCGGGCCCGTGGGTGGGCAGAAGGGCTCTTGTTCAGGGGGGACCCACTCTGGGAGAGGGGGCGACACAGAGATAAACGCCATGGGCACAGCAGGGTGAGGCACAGGGGTGAGGCGGGGGGAACAGCTGTAGCATTTCCTCACCAATGTGCTTGATCGTCTCCTGGATGACTTCACATTCCACAGGCCATCTCGGGGCAGGGAGGGAGAACACAGCTCGTGGTTCTCCTGGAGATCTCCAGGGCTGTGCTGAGGGGGCTGGCTTGCTCTGGCTGGGGGTCTGCTCTGGTGCCCCAGGGGCTGCAAGAGCACCAGGAAGGGCTGGGGGTCTCTGGTGTGGCGAGGTAGGGGCATCCCCCAAAATCAAGGCAGGAACAGGGAGAGGCCCTCCCACCACACTCTCCGTGCTGGGAGGATGCAGTGCTGGGGGGCTGTGAGGGGCTGCGGGGTCTCACTCACGGTTTGGCTCATGCCCAGGACCTCGCTGCCAGCCAGGGCTGGTGCTGCCCGTGGTGGATGCCTTGGGATGCTGCCCGGAGTGGTCCCCCAGGTACATTGCAGTCTCTTCCCTGCCAGTCTTCTGGCCTTGGGGAGAGCAGCGCTGCAGCCAGGGGGCAGGAGGGGACACAGCCAGGGACAGGAAGCGACAACCTGCCGCGGCCAGGGCTCACCTCGGAAGTAGCCATAGAAGCGCAGGTGGGTGCGGATGAAGCTGTCATAGGGCTTGAGGGTCCGTCCCCCACCAAGCCCTCCCGGAGCCCCCTCCCCTCCCTGAGCAGCGCGGCACCCCGCGGGCTTCATGGCAGCGAGAGCCCCGGGAAAGCCGGAACAGCAGTGGCAGTGCCGGGGCTGGGCTGGGACGCGGTTGCTGAGCTACAGGGAGGGACGGGGCGGTCCTGGAGCAGAGCTGAGAGAGGAGCCAGAGAGATTTCACAGACTCTTTAAGGTTGGAAGAGACCTCCGGGATCATCGAGTCCAACCTGTGACCGATGCCTACCTTGTCACCCAGCCCAGAGCACTAAGTGTCATGTCCAGTCGTTCCTTGGACACCTCCAGGGACAGGGACTCCACCACCTCCCTGGGCAGCCCCTTCCAATGCCTGACACCATTTTCTGTGATGAAATTCCTCTTCATATCTATCCTGAATTTCCCCTGGCAGAGCTTGAGGCTATTTCCTCTTGTCCAGTCCCTTGTTCCCTGGCAGCAGAGCCCAGCCCAGCCCTGGCAGGGAGCTGCACCCACCTGCCAGGAAGTTGTGGAGAGAGGAATGGCCCCCTGAGCCTCCTCTTCTCCAGCCTGAGCCCCACCAGCTCCTCCTGGTGCTCCAGACCCTTCCCCTACTCCGTTCCCTTCTTTGGACAGCCCCTCAGCGTCTCTCTTGCCATGAGAGGTTGAGAACTGCCCCCAGAACTGGAGTTGGCCCAGCAGTGCCAGCACAAGGGACAGACACTGCCCTGGGCCTGTGGCCACCCCAGTGCAGGGACAGCCAAGGTACCACCAGCCTCTTGCCCACCGAGGTAACCCTGAGCTCATGTTCAGCTGCTCTCACCAGCACCCCCAGGGCCTCTTCCAGCTTTCCAGCCACTTTTCCCCAAGCCTGAAGCACTCCACAGGGTTGGTGTGTCCCACGTGTAGGACCTAGGACTTGGCCTTCTTCACCCTCACACCTTTACCCTTGGCCCATTGATCCAGCCTAACCAGATCCCTCTGCAGAGCCTTCCTGCTCTCCATAATTCACACTCCCACCCAAGTTTGTGCTCCCCATGCCCATCTACCACCTGCCCTTGGCAGAATCAAGAAGGCACTTCCCAAACTGATACGATTTATTGGACAATGGTCAAAGGAACTGTACATCTGTAAAAAAAAAAGCAAAAAAAAAAAAAACGTATGTGGCACTATGCGCCTCATGTGCTCGAGGTGGTTTTCCTCCGCTTCAGCCGCGCGCGCCAGTCTTCTGGCAATGCCTCGAAGTTGGCGTTCCTCTCTGCCATGCCACTGCGGGGATAAAGCGGAATGTCAGCACCCAGATGGCCCTCCCATGGATCCCCCACCTTTACAGGGCACGAGAAGTGTCCTGGCGCCAGCCCCGGGGTCTGTACCTCATCAGCTGCTGCTGCTTCCATTCCTCAATGCGCCGCTGAGCTGTGGTCTCGCGGTCTTCCTCACTGGAGCTGGAATTCTCCTCCTCATCTAGCTCCCGCTGGATACTCTGCCACTTCTTCACCAGTGATGGCATCTTTGTCTTGCCCTTCTTGCCCTGTGCCACAAATAGAGTGGTGAGTGTGGCTGGAAAGTGAGGAGGGGGAACGGCGCCAGTGAGGGACCATCCATGCAGCCTACCTTGTCCTTGCGCCCCTTCCTTGGCTTCTCCTTCTCTGGCGGCGGCGGCGCCTTGGGGGTGGGCGGCGGGGGCGTCTGTGGGGGTGGTGGGGGCGGTGGCTGCTCGGCTGCAGTGCCCATGGAGGGCAGGGCTCCCCGTGCTGGGGCTGGCTGAGTGGTGGCTGTGGCAGCCAGGCTGACAGGTGTGGTGCACTCTGAGTAGCCCATCACGGAAGGTGCAGCAGGTCCCGTTACACCCAGGTAGCCAGACTGCAGCCCCAGTGCCGTGGGCTGAGGGCCAGCATGGCCCGGAGCCATGCGGAGATTGGGGCGTCCCTGGATCTCGCTTTGGAGGCGCTGGCGTGGCCTCAGGGAGGCCAAGGGCACAGCTGACGGCTGGTACTTGCCCGTGGCCATCAGGGGCTGGCTGTAGATGACAGGGCAGCTGCCAATAGTGGCTGTGCGCTGCATCAGCCCCGGGCTCATCTCCACAGCTTTCCTCTTCTGTGGCTTGGCCGAGAGCAGTGGGGCTGGGCTTGGATCAACAGCAGCCTGGGAAGAGAGTGCCGAGGTGAGTGCTGCGCCAGGAGCACCATTGAACATCCCTTTCCCAGACTCACACTCTGGAATCAGTTGAGCCCTGGTTTCACTGCTCACCTGGCTGCTGCTGGCAGCAGGGCGCACCAGAGACTTCAGGGGAGCATCTTCCTCAGTTCCGGGGGCAGGTGGCTCCTCGCCCCCTCATCTTCCATCTCCACCTCCTGGATCTCCCCATCTTCTCCAGGTGGTGGGGGTGGCGGTGGAGGTGGTGGGGGTGAGTCTGGGGGAGGCGGAGGCGGTGGAGGCATTTCCAAAGGCAAGGGAGGTTGGAGGACTGGGACAGAGGACTGAAGCAGAGTCCAAAATGGAGTGAGCGGCATGAGAGATGTAGCAGGAACTTGGCCTGAGAAGGATTCTTTACAAAGGGAGCCTGAAGAATACACGTTGACATGGGCATGAACATCCAGTCTACAGACCACGCTGCCAGCTCCTGCCCACAGTCCCACTCAGGCCACCAGCTCCCCCTCCAGCAGCTGGGACAGCTGGGATTCAGCAGTCCTGCTCGGGCCACCAGCTCTCCCTTCAGCAGCTGGAACACACCACGGACTGCCCTGGCCTCCCACACCCTGTTCTGCAGCCAGGACTCCCCACTGCCAGCAACATCCTGTGTCCCTGGCTGTACCTGCAGGGCGCTCGGCGGGCTCCTCGGGGTGCTCTCCTTTGTCTTTGGGAGGTGGCTTTGGAGGAGCGTCGGGTTTTCTGTCGGTGCTTCGCTGTCCCTCCTCTTCGTCCTCCCCGTCGGGGAACTCCCATTGCGACTCTCCCGAGCGCTCGTTAACATAGAAATAGCGTCTATGCTCCCTAGATCACAAGAAAGAGAAGGAGGCTTCAGCTTCCCTTCTCCGCCCCCGACACTCCGAGGTGGGCCTGCCCACGACAGCGGTGCGCTCTCGCAGGGGGAGACCCTCGTGCAGCGGGGCTGCCGCTCTCCCACACACAACAAACAACTTTGAGGACAGAGGCAGGAGAGGCCCGAGCCGACTCGCTCAAAGCTATTTGCTATCGCTGGCTGTGGCAACGTCTCCCTGAGCCCCTCACTCCGAGGGAGGGGAGGGCCGGGAACGCCGGCGACGTCTCGCTAACATCATGACTTTCAGCACAGCCTTGGCCAAAAGTCGCCCTCCGAGAAGAGGCACCGGGGAACAGCCCAATGGAGGGAAGCGGCTGCCCCCCTACCCCGTGGTGCGCGGAGTTTTTTATGATACTCTTGGTGTCAAACACACAGTGAATGCTAGAGAGAGGGAGCGGATCTGGGAGCTGAAAAACAAAAGAGCAAAGATTTCAAACAAAGGAAAATTAATCAAGAAAGCCAAATAGACAAAGAAATGTTTGGGTCTGACCTGCTGGCAGGAGACAGAAATCTTGTTCTTCATTCCGTCGGTGAGTTGAAGTTTGTCCTTTGGAAGAGCTGTTGGTCAGAAGAGTTGATCCAGAGATCCTGCAAAGTTCACAGAGCTCTCGCATGCGCGACCCCCCAGGCCCGCCCTCCACAGCGCTGAACACTCGCGAGAGGGACAACCAGCTCTGTCCGTCAGGGTATCAGCTCCGTTGCAAAGCACTGGGCACTCCATTTGGATCCTCCAGTTTGGCGGCCGGCCCAAACTCTGCGAGTGCCGGATGTTTCTCTGCCTGCCCAGCACTAACAGAAGCCGCTCTCAGTCTGCCAGAGGGACGGCGCCAGCGTCGTCGGGTGGTTGATGGTCACAAATCATGTCTGAGATGTCAGAGATGAAAGGTGAGAAAGGAGGAGAGCGCGTACCTGTCCCAGTGGCAGGACCAGCCTTTAGGGGTGGCGTTTATTTCGTATTGTTTAAGCTGTTCGGCTGCGTCTTGGAGTTTGCGTTTGAGGTAGTTTCCATTGAGAGCACCTTCTCGCCAGTCTGCAATGCGCGTCTAGAGGGCAAGAACCGGGGGAAGCCGGTGAGGTGGGCTGCCGGCGGCCCCAGGGGGGGGACAGGACTCGAGGATCGGGAGGTTCCCTTCCGGCATGGGACGCGGGGGGCCAGGAGGAGGACACCCCGCCTCCGCGCCAAGCCACGCTCTCCCCCCGCCGAGGAAGGGAGGGCCCTGCGCAGCAAGGCGCCACGAGGCTCACGCAGCACCGGCGCTCGGACGGCGGATTGCATCCGATCCGCTCTGGAACACGAGGCCGGAGCGAGGGGCGAAGGCTCGGTTACCTCTGTCTGCAACAGCAACATGTGGAAGTTGGAGATAGATTGTCTGTTGATGCCCAGGAACTCCAATTTACTAGTCAGAGTATTTGCCAGCTCTCCAATCTGAAACTGCCAGGAGAAAGGGAAGAGTCAAGAGCCACCCTCTGGGAGCGGCACTGGGTGGCTGCGGCCCTGCGGCTCTCAGGAAACACCGCTCGGGACCGCCTGCAGCCCCTCAGCCTGGAAGGACTGGGACGTGCCACCCTGGCCTTGTGTGCCTGTCACCCCCTCTGTTAAGTCCCGCTATGTCCTGCACCCCAGGGAGAGGGCAGTGTGGGTGGCTGGGGGACAGCTCCTCCACGGACTGCACTTGACTCTGTGCAGAAGGACAGCACAGGCTCAGGCTGCTCCGGTACTCTGGAGTTACAGCAGAACCATTGCCACGGCAGAAAGAGTTAAATCTGAGTACTCCCCAAATGAATGGACCAGGATGTCATTCCAGGTTCTGTAAATCATTGCTTTCCAGAGGAACTAGCTGGAAAGCACGGGAAAGGGGTAACAGCTCTGGATTTACTTCAGAGCAGAGGCACCAGCTACATCAAAACTCAGGTCAGCCCTCAGCGACCACGGCTACTCAAACCCAGTGTCCCATGGGAGTGAAACTTCCAGCCTGGGGACACGGGGATCCCTGTGTCCATCCCCCTGACTGGGGGCACTGCATGGAAGCAGCCACAAGCCAGAATCAGGAGCAGGGACAGGGATGCCTGCAAGCGGCATCACCACTGCTTTAAGGAGGACTCTAAAAATGTCTACTTTTAGCTTCGCTCCTCAGAAGAGGCTTTGGAATGTGCACCAAAGCCACCAAGGCAGCATTTGTCTCCAGAGAGGGGATAAGCCAGACAAGCAAGCCCTAGAGAAGCCTAAGGCAGGGATATGAATTCCCATGTTAACATGGCTCTGGAGAAGCCAGGGAACATCCCGGAGGCAGAGGGTGACTGGGCAGTGGAGGCCCAGGCGCAGCTCCTGTAACCAGAGATCCCAACCCGATGAGCAAACGGTACCGGTTACCCAGGGAGCCGGCATTCCTCCGACAGCTCTAAGGGAATCCTGCATGGAAAAGCACCACACGGTCCGTCACAGCGCCCACTGGGACCGGAAGGAGAGGGGATAACACGGGACTGGCAAGTCTGTCCCTGCCACGGGCTTTTATTCTTTTAACTTAAATAAATTCATTTTAAAATGAGGTTTCAAATGGATGCTGCACTGAAGGAGGCTTAGTTTTGGTCTGGGAACATCAAATCTCAACTTTAAGTTGTTTTATGGGAGAGATGTGGGATTTTTCACAATGACAGCACGAAAGCCCTTCCTTTTCACACCAGAAAAATTATTTAAGTGGTGGGAAATGAGGACAGGGATGGGCAACTCTCACTGCAGGTTCCACCCGGGCTCCACCATGAGCCGGCAATTCCCCATCTGCCACAGGGAGGTGACAACATTTCCCAACGTCACATAATTACTCCAGAGCCAAATTTCACGCTGCAGTAGATCTCAGGGTAACAAGTGACATGTGGACCAAAGGACAAACGGGAAAAATCTCCCCTACTGCTCTGTTAAACTGCCCCAGAGCCTGGAGCTCTGCTATAGATCCAGTGCAGCCAAAGGAGCAAATCAAGGCTCAGAGAAAAACTATCAGCAGGATGCTGCAAAAACCCTCAAGGCTTCCCCATTTTGCATCTAAAAGTAATGCCGGGCGAAGGGCAGAGCGGTACCGTCAGCCTCAAGAAACGGAGAGATTACGGACGAAGAGTCTTCAGCCTGGAAACGGGACGACTGACCGGGCCAGAGACTGGAATATCATTATTGGTGAAAACAAAGTCAAGATCAAACTGGTTGTTCTCTGTCACAACAACACCCAGGGCTCAGTCTTTGCCCCCCGCACCCTCTTTTCATCCAAGCTTTTGCTGCTGAATCCTACCGAAAAAGGGATATTGTCCCAATCCTGCACGGCCTTTCCTTAACAAGCTGTTCCCACAGCCACACCGGGATCTGAGCTTTAAAAGCTTCAGGTGGGCCAAATCCAGAGCCCAAAGCTCTGGTGTTCACAGGGAAGAGGTGGCTGGGGGAGCATGTCCCTTGTCCCCGCTGGCAGCTGGAGCACCCATCATGTCCCTCATCTCATGGCCATGCACCTCTGCCTCTCCGTACCTTTAGGTCCTGCTCTTCCGCTTCCATTTTTGGAGCCCCTTGTGATTTTGCTTTTTCCTGGGGCTCCTCAGACTCTGCTTCTTTGTCTGAGCTCAGATCGGTTGCTTCCATGCTTGGGGCTGCAGGAGAAGGAAGGACAGGTCAGTCCTTGTCCCACCACCTCCCTGGCAGTGTCAGCAGCTGGCTGGACACTGTGCCCGGAGCCAAAGCCAATGTGGGAAAGAGCAGGGAGAGAGCTAGGACCCACCAGAGCCAGTGACAAGAGCCCAAAACTAAAAAAGAGAGATACTCACTGCCCTGTGTTTTGGTGGTGGGGATCCTTCCAGAAGGATAACATGGGAAGGGGAGGATTGGAGCTGCTACAGTGCAAAGCAGCAATGAGGCAAGGCCCGGAATATGGGGCATCAAGGAAGCACGAAGAGACTAACCCCCAAAATCTGTCACCTTAATAATCTGTCAATAACAGCTACCAGGTATTAAATAAGTTAATTATCAAAGACTGAAGAGGTCCCCAAAAGCTGCCAAAACCAGAAGGTTTTGCCTCCAGATGACTAATTCACTGTCCAAGCAACCAATTCCAAAGAGGGAAGTTTGTCACAGAATCCCACAGCCCTCTGGAGAAAGGAACCCCAATTCCCAGCATGTCCTGGTGCTGGAAGGCAGGACACTTCCCTAAATCACCCTACAGCAGTGGGGTGCTCAATTTAGACTAGTTATTTTGGAGTGACAGCTAACTGTTCTCCAGGTTAAGGTGGAAACTGGTGCTGCTGGGAAGAGCTGGCTTCAGGGATATTTGGAAAGCCCTCCAGCAAAACCATTCATTTTCCTATGGAAAAATGACAACACTGATTTAATGCCAGAGTTGTCACCCAACTCACATCCCTTCCTGAAGCAGAGGTGCCTCAGGGCTACAAGAACTCTGGGATGGTGCAGGCAACAACTCATACTTCAGCAGGACACAGCTTGCTCCAGGCACTTAAGTACCAGTTTTTCCTTGGAAAAGCAGTTTTGTTAAGTTTTCTATCCTAAACAGGCACACTAATCTTGTGCTAAGAAGGGACTGGCACATCCAGAGAAAAGGATGCTCAGGAAAACCTTCTTGCTCCTCACAATGCCCTGACAGGAGGGCTCTGCTCCCACGCAACAAGTGACAGGACAAGAGGAAACAAAGTTGTGCCAAGGAAGGTTTAAGTTGGATATTGGAGAAAATTTCTTAACAGAAAAGGCTGTCCATGGGGATGGGGTCCCCATGCCTGGAGATATTTAAAAGCCATGTGGATGTGGCACCTGGGGACATGGGTTAGTGGTGGCCTTGGCAGTGTGGGGGAAACAGCCTGACTCCATGACCACAGAAGGCATTTCCAACCTGAATGATTCCATGATTCTACTGTCTGGGAGTCCCAGAGCTGCTGGGCACAGTGTTCCTTAAAATGCTATAGCTGGTGCATTTTGGGAAGCACAGCTCTGGAGGATCCAACAGAACACGAGGGGTAGTTGTGTATGACTGATACATCTGCACACACCTGCAGTTGAACAAGCCCCACGGGAATTGGGGCTGCCTTGCCACAAGGGCTGGAGTTACGTTCCCTATGCACTGAGTGTGGAGCCCTGGAGCTGCCCCAGAGACACTTCAGCTGTCTGGAATTTGGTATCAGGCAGCTCAGAAACTGAACTTTGGAAATGGAAGGTGACAGTTTGCAGTGTGCCACAGGCTGGATTTGTGATGTTGAGAGGAACTGGAAGGCAGTGGGATGTGAGGCAGCTGTTATTTGTGTGCCTTCTCCCAAAAAACCACTGAAAATGGCGTAAGTGCCATTATGTGGTTAATTAGGATAAAGGAGTTACTCCAATGAGGCAGGGCTGTGACACAGCCACTCCTCAGCCTGTCCCCACCCGGCACATGTACCTCATGGCCCTTCCCAGCTTCTCTCTGTGGGTCTTCAGGGAAACAAGACCCCCTGCTCCTCTCTCCAAAGGGAGCGCTTTCAATTACCTGCTTCTCCTGCTTCTGGGCTTTCCTGGCCCATTTTGCTGGAGCCTCGACTGGCGGATTCAGGGCTGGTGGCTCCCACAAACAGTTTCCATTTCCCTCGCTTGGAGGCCAGCCTGCGGGATGCATCTTGAGAGGTCGACTGGCTCCCATCGGAGAGGGGGCTGGAGCCTGAAACACTGCCGTCACCTTCCTCCAAGGCACGGAGCTCTGCCTGCCGAGACATGACAGCCCAGTTTATTCCAGGAATGCTGTGGCTACATGTGTGACCCTGTTTCCGGGACAAATGTCCCCCCTTACCTTCTTCCTCTCCAGCACCATCTCCAGCTCAAGCGTGTCCTGCTCCTCCTCCTCCTCTGCACTCTCCCCCGACTGCACCACACTGCACAGATCCTCCTGCCCTGTGTCTTCCAGGGGGTCCCTGCTGGGCTCTGGCTCTTCGGGGACAGCTGGAGCCTCTTCCGCTTTTGCCTCCTCTTCCAGAGGCGGCTCGACCTCCTCTTTGCAGATCACCTTCCTCCTCCAGCGCTCCTCTTCCTCCTTCACCACGTCAGGCAGGAGTGGGGCCAGGAGGGCCGCAGCCACTCCCTTTCTCTCCTCCTCGCTGTTGGAGAGAGCCTGCACGCCCTCGTTCACTTCCTGCAGGATGAGCTCCCCATGAGCTTTCTGACAGGTGCCAGTGAAAGAGCCCACATTGCCAGTCCCCTCCTAGGGCTGCGGATGGAGCAGAGCATCCCACCTGCTTCCAAGGAAGCCCAAGGAGATGCCTACAAGCCCCATAGCAACCAGAACCCACACAACTGACCTTCTTCACCTCCCGCTTGCCGAGGCTGGTCCCACGGCCAGCGCTGCCTGGGGCTCCCTTCTCCTGAGGGAATGGCTCCGTGGCCGCCATGAAGCTGCCATTGGTGCCTGCCACGGTGCTGCTGAGGAAGAGGAGAGTGAATGAAGGGTGGGATTGGGACAACATTCCACAGGGCTACATCCTGGAGGTCTCGCCCACCTGTGCTGGTAGTGCTGCAGGCCCTGGACCTGCGTTGCCAGGTACTGTGGCAGCTCCCAAGTCACCTCGTTGCTCTGCGTGTTCCAGTAATAGTAGCAGCCGGTGTTCTCATCCCACACCTCCTGCCAGTCGCCCATCTCCAGCTCTCCCACTGCCGGGGGGACAAGGACAGCCCGTCACTCCTCTCTCCCCAGTGACACCCATTTGTCAGCATCCCCTTTGGAGACAGGAACGGGGCTCACCTCCAGCCAGCGAGCACTGGGTGTCGTACTGCCATTCCGGGGCCGGCGCTGAGCCCGCGCCGTTGGCTGTGCCCGAGGATGGGCCTGTACCCGAATCCTTGGGCTCCGGCCGGGGGGCGTGGGCGGTGGCACGGAGGAGGAGGCAGTGGTGGGCTCAGCAGGCTGTGGAGGGGCTGTGATGGCATCGATCTCCTGTAAAAACAGCATCCCTCTGTGAGCTTCAAATCCCAAGCCGAATCAAAGCACTTAATGGACGAGGACAATGTCTTGGACCCCTCCTCCCACCACCCCTTGCCCTCCCCGGAGTGGCACTCACCGCCAGAAAGTTTGCCAGGGTGCTGTCGATGTCGGTGGAATTGCTGCCGTTGGCGTCGGTGGGACGCGCCGGCTTCTCCGGGGTCTCGCCCTCCTCGTCGTCGCTGTCGGCATAGGCACCCAGCAGGCACAGACCTCCTGCAGAAGGGAGAGTGCATCCTCACGGGAATCCTCCTGCTGCTGCAGGGAATCGGATCCAACCCCCCACCCTCCTCTCCAGCGGTCATCCCAGGGGGAACAGCCCCTGTACAAGTGGCAGGGTCAGCTTAGGGGCAGTCAGTACAAGAATGAGTAAGAAAATGTATTTCAGGATGAGCAATTGCCTCTTAGGAAATAAGAGCACAATTAAAATAATTAAAATGGAGACAGCTCCAGCCCCAGAGTTAATTATTTAGGAAACGATTAATTCTCTTCCTTTAGAAATAGTACTTTAAGGATTAAGAAATAATAGTTAATTTGTATTAAGAACAGGGGGGTGATGGAGAAAGAAACAAACACAGTTCCACCAAAAAAAACGTTTAACACAAAAAACTCCACACTTAGGACCAGAAAAAGCATATTTAGCACCTCCAAAAACCATTCAGAACCTCAAAGCCTCCCACTTCTAGGACCAAAACCCCAGACACAGATTCAAAAAAAATCACGTTAAGGACCAAAACCCTATACTTAAGATCCCAAACCCTCCACGTTTAAGATCGAAACCACTAAACTTAGAACAAAAAGCCATTTTTACGATCCAACCCCCCCCCCCCCCCAAATTTTGGACTTAAAAAAAAAAAAAAAAAAAAAAAAATCACATTTCGGACTCAAAACATGACATTTGAAAATCAAACCCCGCAAACTTACGATAAAAATTTACATTTAGGACCGAACCCCCCTCAATTTAAGATAAAGAGCCCTATTTAGGAACAGAACTCCCCCATTTTTTTTGTCATTATTGTGCATT
This sequence comes from Entomyzon cyanotis, assembly GCA_024500445.1. Lineage (NCBI taxonomy): Eukaryota > Metazoa > Chordata > Aves > Passeriformes > Meliphagidae > Entomyzon > Entomyzon cyanotis. Next base: position 137,786 of record JAKEPQ010001031.1, read on the forward strand.
AGCGGTCGCTCCACCCCTAAATCTTGAGATTCACCCACTATTTTTTAGGAGAGATTTAATCCCGCGTTTCAACCCAGGGCGCTCCCTTACCTGTGGCCTTGACGGCGGCGGGAGCGGGAGGCGGCGGATTGGGCGGGTTGCGGGGCGGCTCCGCCACCGTCTCGGGCTCATCTGCGGGGCAGAAGCGTCAATCACGGGGGGCTCAACCGGGGGCAGCGCGAGGGGGGTGGGTCGGGTGCCCCCGGTCCCGCTAGGCCGCACCAGGCCGCACCAGGCCGCGCCCCGCCAACAAAGCGCCCCCCGCTTCCACCCGCCTTGACCGCCTTACCAGCTTCGGAGCCCGAGTCGCCCCCCTCGCCCGCGGGTCCCGCCGCCTCGTCGCGGCGCGGCGCGGGCGGGGAGAGCTGCAGGATGGGCCGGCGCCCGGGCGCGGCCCGCGCCTTCTTCCCCATGGCGGCGGCGGTACCTCAGCGCTGCGGCCGCGCGCGCCGTGCGCGATGACGTCACAACGGGGGCGGGGCGGCGGGCGCGCGCTCCCGCTGGACGGGGAAGGGCGGGAAGTTGCGGCTGCATCCTGCCCCAGGCACGGTCCTGTCCCTTGATCCTAGGGCCCATCCCATCCCAGAGCCCTGTCCGGCACTCCGGGGCTGTGAGCCCATGCTATGCTAGAAGTACAATCCTGTCGATTTTCCTCGGGGCTATAGCCCCTTCTTATTCTATGCCGCCTTCCCTAGAGCCTCCCTTGAGCTATATCCATTGGAAATATAGCTCCATCCTGCCCTACATCCTGGTACCAGAGCAAGAGCGGTATGGGGATGATCCCAGAACAGGAGCCTCACAGTCCCCGCGTTTCCCACCACATCCTTACACACACCTGGAATAATATTTCCATTTTATTAAAGTTGATCCAAAAACATACCAATAAATAAAAAGAAATTCCCAACAGCTCCACGTCCAGAGCAGCTGGAAAGCGAGGCAGGGTCATGGCCACACCTCCCAGCTCTGCTGGTCACCCACTGCCCACAAAAGGGACAGTGAAGGGACACGCCCACAGGGCACTCCACCTCCCGGAACCAGATCCTTATGGAAAAACAATGGGTACATCCAGCACCGCGGGGTGGGATGGTAACATTCCTGGGGACGCCATCTGGACTAGGTCCGGCAGTACAGGCGCTCCATGGTGGCGACGCTGACCTTCTGCTGGTAGTCCTCCATCCTGTCGTTCAGCTTCTCGTAGAGCTGGGAGAGGCAGGAGTCACAAGGGGTCCCAGCCCTGCTCCCACCCCCATCCCAGCGTTCCCCCATCCCGGGGTTTGGGAGCTGGATACTCACCACGACGCTGTTCTCGCTGGCACTGCTCTCCCGCAGTGCCTGCAGCAGCTGGTCAATGGCAGTGTAGGGAAGCCACATCGTGGGGGATGTTGGGGACAGAGGGACCTGGAAGGGACAGAAACCCTCACATCGTGTCCTCAAGGAACATCCTGCCACATCCCAACAGCAGGTGAGCTCACCTCGATCCCGAAATACTGGTGCCCTTTGCCCAGCACAGCATCCACATACTCCAGGACCAAATCCACAGCCTCCTCCAGCAGATCGTAGTTCAGGTAGAGGCGCAGCAGCTCGGCAGCATCCACTTCCTGCCAGAAAGAGGGAAATTCAGCCAGGGAATGTGACCAGGACTGGGACCACACTGAGAGGACCCTGCTCTGAGCCTTTGCACCAGGCATGGAGCACCTGGCACCGGTGCCTGGAGCTGGGAGCAGGGAGGTGGGGTGAAGCTGGCAGGTGTCCACTGGAGTGAGAGTGATCCGGCAGCTATGGGACAGATGGAATTTTGGGATTTCTGGGGACAGCTGTCTCCCTGTTCTCACCTTGTAGCTGTTAATGAGCCAGTTGGGCAGAGGTATCCCATGTGCCAGGAGCTTGTTGATGACGCAGCGATGGTACAGGCTGTTCTGGGACGGGTAACGCTCCAAGTAGGATGACAGCAGCCTCCAGGCTTCATCTGTGGCACTGGAAGGAAACAATTCCCCATGGAAAACATGCCAGCAGCTCCTGCCCTGCCTGTGAAGCCATGGTGTGCTCCAGATGACACAGGGACAGCGTGGAAGCACAGCTCTCCCCATATCCCAGCCCAAAAATCTGCATTTTGGGGTTTTAAGGGCCTGTGATCCTCTGAATTCCCACAGAGTTCCTGTCTCCAGATCCTTCCCCTCCCAAACTGCAGACACAGACCTACCTGGACTCCTTGGTGGTGACCAGGGCTGAGAGCTGGTTGGCTGCCAGCCAGTCCCAGGCCTTTGCCTGCGCTGCTTCCCCTCCCAGCTGGAGCTTGATGCACCTGCACAACCAAAAGCCATTGGAAGGGGCTCCCGAGCCCCTGCAGAGCCCAGCCCCTTCCCACCAGCATCAAAGCCACCCCTTGCAGGACCATTCCCAAGGAACTGCCCAGTTGGACAGGCAGGAAAAGAAGGCTCTTGGCAAGGTCCACCCCTGATGCCCCTGTGTCCCTCCAGCCCTGTGTCCCCTGAGGTGGGATGGCATCTGGACATACTTGAAGGTGAGGCCCTCGAAGATGGGCGTCAAGGACAGCTTGAAGGTTTGGCACAGGGTGATAGCAGAGTCGAAGAGCCCAGCCCGAACCAGCAGAGACACCGTTTCCTCGGGCGTGGAGTTGCCTGAAGGCGAGGAAAAGTGGGTAAAGCGTCCCCCAGTAACACCCCAGAGCTCACTGGGGCCTCGTCCCATGTTATTCAGTAACAGTTGCAGAAGCAGGGCACCAACAGCCTCCATCACCCCACTGCAGCACTCCTCAATTCACAGCTGGAGACTTTCCTGCTCTCCAGAGCATCCCATGAACCCACATGGAGGTTGTGGGTTGGGGCCCTGGAGGGGCTGGACAGAGCAGCTGTGACCCATGGAGCTGTCCCTGGAGGGGCACCAGCTGGAGAGGGATTGGAGAGGGACACAGGCAGCAATACATGATGAACAAATGCTGCTGCTGTTTAGAATCGTGGAATCGTTAAGGTTGGAAAAAGATCTCCAAGGTCACTGAAGTTAGGGAGGTGGGGACAGCCTCATCACAGGTCTGTATCCAAGTAAACAAGGCATCAGCTCAGCTCTGCCAGCACAGAAACTGTGGCAGTTGGCTTCCTGCATTGTCACTCTGCCCTCAAAGCAGCTGTTCCATCCTTTCCCTGCAATCCCTCACTGGGAAGTCACCTCCTCCTAACATTTAGAGGGGAAAGATGTGGACATGTTGTGTAACTCCTACCAGAGATACTAAAAGGCTCTGGGCGGGAGAGCATTCTGTTCCCCAAAAGGGAACAACTTTGACAACTTTATAACACTGCTCCATGAAGCAGGATTGTCCAAGAAAATAACTTATTCATCATTTTTAAAGGTTGGATTTGATTATTATGGAGGTCTTTTTCAACCTTAATGATTTTATGCTTCCATAATTTCCAAAATTACTTTTTTTGTCCCAACTCAGAAGTTCATCCCACCCCTACTGCAGACCACTAGAGCTTGGAAAACCTGAAAAAAGGCGGAAAACTTAGAACCGGTTCTCTCATAACCTGCTGAAGGCAGTGGCTGGATTTAATGGTAGGGATGGGAATTTGATGGTCCCTGGCAGCCTCTGGGTTTGCCTCTGGGGCAGGACAGAGTGGCTGAAACCCCCTCACCTGCCACAGCTGCTGCTGACACATCGTGTTCCACCAGGGTCAGCCGGATCCGTGCCAGCAGACATTCCCTCTCCAAATCCTCCAGCTCCAGAATCTCGATCTGGCGAGTGGCTGGAACAGATGGATACTGGGCTCTCAGCATTTCAAAAGGGGCTCTTTGGGCACTGTGCAGAATGTCATGGAATCATGGAATGGTTTGGGTTAGAAGGGAACCTTGAAGCTCATTCCCTTCCATGGGCAGGGACACCTTCCACTATCCCAGGCTGCTTCAAGCCCCATCCAACCTGGCCTGGAACGCTTCAGGGATGGGGCAGCCACAGCTTCTCTGGAAAACCTGTACCAGTGCCTCTGCAACCTCACAGGGAAGGATTTCTTCCCAACATCCCATCTAAACCCTCCCTCTGGCAGTGGCAAGCCATTCCCCCATGCCTTGGCAATCCAAGCCCTTGGCCAGAGTCCCTCTCCCACTCTCTTGGGGTCCCTTCAGGCACTGAAGAGGCTGAGGTCTCCTTGGAGCCTCCATGCCCTTTTAAAAGCATCTCTACATCCCTCTACCATCCTAAGAGGAGTTGTACCCAAAAAAGCACCAAAGGAATGATCAGGATTTGCTGATCCTTCCCTGCTCCCTTGACTGTGCTAATGTCCTTGATACCATCTTCCTGATCCTTCTCCTCCAGATGTTAGATAATATTTGGGAACAGCTGCTGCTTTGCCTGCCAGGCACATGCCACAAAAAAACTCCTCAGAAAGAGCAGGTTTAAAAATACCTGACCTTAAATTTTCCTACTGGAATGCTGATGATAACCTGATTCCACATCCTGGGCTGTGGAGACACAGGCAGAGCTTATTTCTGACAGGATTTCCAAGGGCACAAACAGGCTTGAACAACTAGAAATTGCCTCAAAAAGCTACTTTTGTTTTAAATTACAAGTTACTTCCACTGAAAAAGTGCTGTCAAGGCATCAAACTGCTGGAAGCAAGCACAGGAGCTCCTTGGGGAAAAGCTGTTCCCTTGGGGAAATTGCTGTATTCCTTGGGGAACAGTGGCAGCATAGTGCAACCAGGAGACACTGGGAGAGTTAACGACCTTAAAATCCCCCAAATTATTGATCTGGCAGAGGCAGAAGCTGCCCCGAGCCATCTCCCAGCTCACATGGGAGCTGCAGAGAGGCTGTGGAAACTCCAGAGGCACAGGAAGGACCAGTACTGGGCACTTACTGGGAACAGCCATGCACTCCCCATCATGGCTCCTCTTCGGGGATGCTCCCGGGCGCTCGTACTTGCAGGAAAAAGCAGAAAGAGGATTTTACCCACCTGGTTTCTGAAGGATGTATCACTAACAGGATAAATCCCAACAAGGCTCTCCATTTCAAGCCTTGATTTGGACCAGGGAAGCTGTGCAACCCCTTGGAAACTCAGGTTACTTTATCCCTTGCTATCAGGAACATCAGGATCAGGTGACCAGGCTGCAGCCACCACCTCCCTGAGTCCTGTCTGGGATTTGAAACACAACCCCTGTTACACTAACTCTCCCCTGGACTGGTATTCCAGCTGCTCACATTCCCCAAAATATTTGCTATTTTCAACATAAGGTGATATATTCCCATATCTATCCACCAGCCCATCCCCAAAAGTTATCCTGCTTCCACACTGCCCCAAAAATGGGGGAACGGCACAAGGCTGATGGATAGAGCTGATGAGCAGGGCAAGATAGCTGGCCAAGAGCAGCAGATTAAGAAGCCAAACACCTCTATTACCAGTGGGAAAGAAACTCCTTTGCAGGAAGCTCAGCATTCCTACCACAGCTCCAGAGGCTGGCTGCACTATCCAGGCGTATTCCGGGCGGATCAACCGCAGGCAGTTGATGGCAGCCAGGAAACAATTTCCCTGCTTCTGGAGCCCTCGGAGCGTCCGCACCTCCCTGCCCAGCCGCATGCCGTACTCAAACATCACTGTTCCAGCTGAAAACAGGGAAAAGTCCATCAGCCAACAGCCTGAAGAGGCCACACACACGGCAGGGACAAGGAAGGGGTGTCCCAGGTGGATGGCCAGGTACGAGGTGCCATCCCAGACATTACCTTTCCGGTAGTTGTGCCGGTACACGTGGAAGGCGTAGAGCAGCTCGTAGTAGTTGTGAGTCATCAGATCCACGGCCCGAGCGTGGGACTCGATGATCCCAACGACCTGCAGCACACGGAGGCTCCCGTGGGTCCACAATCCCCTTACAGGGAGGGTTGTGCCCCACTCCCGAGCCGTGATCCCAGCGCAGGATTACCTCATTGTGCAGGTTCACGTAAGGGAATTCCACCAGGTCCTGGAGCTGGGATCGCTCACAGAGAACCACCACTAGCTGGCGTAAGCAGTCCAGCTGCCTGCAGAGGGAAGTACAGCCCTTTGAAGGAGCAGGAATAAACCCGGGAGCAGGAATGAACCCAGGATTCAAGCCACGAATAACCACTTTGTGACAGGCTCCTGCTTCAGGATGAGCTCCACAGCTTTTTTCCTGGCTTAGAGCCAAGTTAAACCTTCAGGCTTCTCCTGTGCTGGAAACGGAGATCCTCCAGAAAGGCCTCTCAGGAGGGCAGTCTCCGTCCCTCAATCAGCTAAAAAATATTCCCATTTCTCCTTTGTTATTCCAGTATTTTTCTCTGCTAGGATAAAGCCTCCTCTACCGAGTTCACTTTCCAAACTGAAAACTCAACACCAAATCTTTTCTTTATTAAACTAAATCGATTTGGCTCCTAAAGCTTTCAAACATAGAATGCTACACATGACCCTTCAGCCTCTTCCCTGTTTTCTTCCTCCCATTCTCCTCTTTTGACAGGGTGCCAAATCCCAGGTGTCCTTCAGATGAACATCCCAAAATTAAATCTACCTTTGTAAACCCACCTCTACAAATTAACTCTCAACACAGCAGCCATGCCCTCCCCCAAAGTGTCATTTTCCTTCCAGTTTCACAGAAAAATGGGACCATGGACCTCCAACAAAGGCATAATCCTGTCACCTACCTGCCTGGATCCGGGTTTTGCGTTAAGGCTACATAGGCTTCGCTGTTGTGCCCCAAATCCAAGTGATGTTTGAAGATGCAGGTCCTTAAAGTAGCCTGAAAACAGCACAAACCAGTTATAAAACCAGCAAGAAATTTCTGTGGAAGAGGCTCCTGAAGAAACAGCTTGCTGGGAAAGATGTGAGTGTACCTGGCTTCTCCAGTCATCTGCTGACTCCATGATGGCCAGGGTGGCCAGCTGGATGACCAGCTCTGGCAAGCCCAGCATCTCCAACAAGCGGAGGACCTGGGGGGCAAAATACACCAGGAAGGAGTTGGCAAGAAGGTTTCTCACTGGGTTTTTTTAGGAACTGCTCCTGCCCCTAAAGATTTGTAAGGGATTAGACTTAAAAAGGGAAGATTTGGGTAAACCACAGGGATTTGGATGAAATCCCAGCACAACAGGACCAGGTTACGGCTTTACTGGAGGATTCACCTCTGAACACAGTGCTTTTTCAAGCATTTCAGCATTATTGATTAATTTTCTGGATCCTAAATCCAGGGAATCCCTCAGCAAGAGCCCAGCTCCAGGCTTACAGCCTGCCTGAACCACAGCATTATGCAGAAGGAAGATCCTATCTCAATTTAAACATACACATTTTAATTTGCCTCAGAGCTTAATAACCTTCCCCTTAGGCAGCATCTTACATCGAGTCTGGACATGTCTGGCTTTTGCTTCCAGCAGCTGGATTTCATCCTGCCTTTTTCTGCTAGATAACAAAGTCCTTGGTGATTAGGAAACTACTAGGTGGAAAGTACCTAAATTTCATACTCAGCTTGTCATTACCCCCAAAGAAAGTAAACAAACTACAGATGTTTCACATTCCAAAAATTAAGTTCTCTGAGGCTCAAGTCAGCTCCCCAAAGTGAGGAATCGGGCAGGAATTCCCTCTCCTGTGTGGAAGGACACCTGAGTTTACCTGCTCAGGACTGTACCTTGTTGTAGTACTGCAGGCGTGGTGTGGAGACCACCTCGCCCTCCTCGGGCTGGATCAGCCTGTCCAGAAACTCCTCTCTTCCCACCTCAGAGGCAGCTTGGCAGAAGCAATCCAAAGCCTGGAACCAGACCTGGAATCAGCTCACTGTCCCCTCAGGTGACTGATCCACCTGCTGTACAGCTGAGGTGACAGTGCTGCTTGTCCCAAGCTAATGAGATCTTCCCCAAAAGCAGATCCCACCACCCTGCTCCAATCCACCCTTTCCCAAAGGAGGCAGAGCTTGTGGGAAAGATGTTTCCAGTGCACCTCCCGCCTCCCAAAGGAAAAGGACCAGACCCCAAACCACGGGAAGGAGATGAGGGAGGGCCTCACCTTGTGCCCCTCGCCCATGACAAGGTAGCACCTGCCCATCATGAAGCAGCAGGAGCCCATGTTCACGTGGCACCATGGCTGAAGCAGGCGGATGTATTCCTGCGGGAGAGAAGGAATGGGAGTTTGGATTCAGCTCAGTGCTCGCTTGTGATCTGCAGGCACCCAGGACTGGTGAGTTTTTGGTGGCCCCTTTAGCTGCTGTGCTCAGGCAAATCCTGCTTCTCAAGTTCCAGGGTTTTTCCAGCCCCAAAGTCCCTAGGATGCACTGATCATAGAATCCTGGAATGGTTTGGGTTGGAAGGGACCCCTTAAGACCCATGCCCCTGTGAAAGGCAGGGACACCTTCCACTATCCCAGGTGGCTCCAATCCCTGTCCAGCCTGGCCTTGGACACTTCCAGGGATCCAGGGGCAGCCACAGCTTCTCTGGGCATCCTGTGCCAGGGCCTCAGTACCCTCACAAGGAAGAATTTCTTCCCAATATCCCATCTAATCCTGCTCTCTGGCAGTGGGAAGCAACTCCCCCTTGTCCTGTCAGTCTAGGTCCTCGGCCAAAGCCCCTCTCCAGCTCTCTTGGAGCCCCTTTAGGCACTGAAGAGGCTTCCAGATCTTGGAGCATTCTCTTCTCAGGGCTGAACATTCCCAGCTCCCTCAGCTCTTCAGAGCAGACCTGCTCCAGCCCTGTAAAGGGGAGATATCCTTCACACACTCCTGGGAAACAACTGTTCTAAACAGCTCCAGTGTCTGCATGAAGCACTTCAGAAACAGCTCCCAACGTGCCCAAAAATCAAACAGGTTTCTTTCTCCATACTGTTGCAGGGAATTGCAGAGGAAATTTGAGAACATGGAGGGCAGAGCAAAGGCTGCAGGACAATGGGCAAGGCAGACATTGGGAGAAGAATACCTGTGCAGCAGAGGGCCAGCAGCCAAGGAAGTACATGGATTACAGCATGTGGGAGGGAGCACTCATGGCACCGATAAAGGGAGATGACCCAGCCTGGCTCCATGCCAGCAGAGAATCCTCATCATCCTTGGAAAAGCAGCCACATCCCTCTAGCAGGGCTGCAGGACTCAGCAGGAATGGGGAGGAGAAACCAAGACTTGGAAGTCAAATCACCTCTACAGGTGCACAAACCACCAGCACCTCTTGCCTCACCTTTCTCAGCCATGAGTCCTCTCAAAACTAGGTGGTGACACATCCGGAGCCCAGATCCGCTGCCCGGATTAGCAGCTACAAGGGATAAATCCCCCTCCAGCTTGTCACACACAATGAGCAACACGGAGAAGCTTGGCCCGTGTCCCAGGCCTCTGCTTTGTCACCAGACTGTCCCCATGCCCGCCTGCTCCTTGCAAGGAGCTTCCTGTACCTCCACAATTCGGGTCACCGTGCTCACAGAAAAGCTGCTCTTATCTCCCCAAGGTCACAGCACTTAATCCAAGTTTCCGTGACCGACTGGGATCAGGGAGAGGAACAGAAGGCAGCAGGGAGGAGGAGGAGCTGGGCTCTGTGGATATAAAAGCCTGGAGGAGACAGCAGTGAGGCGAAAGCAATGCGAGGAGATTCAAAGCCTGCACATATGCCAGGAGGGCGAACGATGCTGCTCCAGTTTTGGCATTTCCTGGCTCAAAAGCTCTGAAGAATTGAAATTCTTCTCTCAATTCTTCTCAGCAGCAACACAAAAGGAAGCCATTCAGCCCCCAGGTATGAGGGGCTGGGAGGATAAAAGGTTCTGCTGAAAAACAGGTCATCACTAACAGCCTGCCTGGCCCTGGTGCCTCCAGGAATGCCCAGACAGGGATGAAGCATCACGTGGAGATGCAGACAAGGAATCGTGCGGGGCAGAATTTGAGCACAAACAACTCTAGCTGCCAAGAGCACAGGGAGAGAGGTGGAGGAACAGTGATCTGAAATACAGCAGTCTAAAACCCCTGGAAATCAGGAGTTCACTGTCCCTCACAACGGGACATCAGAAGCAGCCAGATATGGGATGATGATAGGTGTTTCTTACACTGTTTTTTAATAATAATGACATTTAAGAAATAGATGAGCCCTTTCTGGGCTGAAGAAATCCTTCTGAACCCAGATCCCATAGGCAGTCATGGGTAAAGGTGGCACAAGAAAGGCTGTGGGCACACCAGCAGCCAACAAGCTCTAGGACTGCTGGAATATTTAAACAGGCTCTGTAAAGGTGTTTCAGGAGCGCAGCATCACACGGTCAGACAAGCCCTGGGAGACTGAAATCCTCCATGGAAAGGGAATAGAATAAACCTGAGTATCTGGATGCTCTTGAAAACGGATGAAAGAAAATGCAGAAGAGGATTCCCCCATGGCAGGGGAGTGGAATGAGATGAGCTTTAAGGTCCTTTCCAACCCAAGTCGTTCTGGGATTCCATAATCTTAAATCATTCCCCATCAAACACTGTAGCATTGTCTGAGCTCAGAAAGCAGTGATTAGGGGTGGTGGTTTTAAACTAAAACAGGGGAGATTTACATTGGATATTGGGAAGAAATTCTTCCCTGTGAGGGTGGGCAGGCCCTGGCACAGGTTGCCCAGAGAAGCTGTGGCTGCCCCTGGATCCCTGGAAGTGTCCAAGGCCAGGCTGGACAAGGCTTAGAGCAACCTGAGATAGTGGAAGGTGTCCCTGTCCATGGCAGGGGATGAACTGAATGAGTTCTGAAGTCCCTTCCAGCACAAACCATTCCAGGATTCCATGACTAGGGGAAAGCAGAACTCCAGCTTTCATCCAGATGATATTTTGGGGAGTCTTTCAACACCTGTGAGAAGGCTGGCATAACACACTCACCTGGAGCTGGGTGTACTGACAGCTCCCCATCAGGCACTCTGGGAAGAGAAAGCTGGGATTGCTGGGCCATCTGAGCAGAGGTTAAGGACCATAGGAGAATCCTGTCTGGAGAGCTTGGAGAACTAGTCTGGAAGCCAACATGCCTCTCATGCTCCATTTGTGGGGGAAAGGAGAGAAGATTAAACTGCTCTTTATACAAGTCATTATTCTGTAATAAGATTTATCCATATTAGAACAAAATCACTGGGACATCTAATCCCCAGCTCCCGTTACCCTTCCAAATCTCCCAGCATCCCACCCCATCAAGTCAAGTAGTGAGCTCAGGGGTTTAAAGTCAAAAACTCAAATCCTTTATCATGCACCTAAACAGGATGAAATCTGCGAAATCTTAAAATACCCACAAATCCCATTAATGCCAATAACCTCATTCCTTGAGGAGGCTTGTCCTGGAAATTTGCGAGCGGAAAACTGATTTTGCAACAGCAGGAAGCTCACTGGCAACAGATTCACAGCCAAGGATACAGAAGAGGCAGAAAATCAGCCACTATTGAGGTGATGAGGTGGGGCCAGTTCAAACTTGTCTCAGCCAAAGAGGTGTTTGGTTGCAAGAAGAGTCGGGATATGATGTGTTTTCTGGCCACTTCCTGGAAGAAGAGTTCCACGATTGTTTGAGGGCCGGATACTAAAAGTACAAATTAAAGGAACAGTGAGTAGAGGGTCTGCAGCAGAGATCCCAGGTTTTCCACCCTGTCCTATGCTGATCAGCCCAAACAGCACAGATTAAGTCAGGGCAAACCAAAAGCACATTCCACACTCCAACTTGTTAGTTTTGGATTTCTCCTGCTGTCTGGTTAAGTCAGAGTGAGCAGCAGGAGATCAAAGTGCCCCATCCCACAGTGTTTATTAACCACAGCTCAATTAAAACACACCAAAAAAATGGCTCTGCTCCCTCTCCACTTGTTATTCCCAGCCCAGCTGCAGCTTTCCAGCACAACAGGGCTGGGGAAGCGCTGAGCTGGCTGTTTCAATCCCTCCCTCCTCATTCCAGCACCCCAAAAATCCCCCCTTACTGACTATTCTCAACGCCTCTCCCCGAGCTGCCACCTCCTTCCCTGAGTTTCACATATTTTTCCCCAAAGAACAGTGGCCAAACAGGACTTTCCTCATGAGCCAGCCAAGAAATAACCCACGACACCGGCGCGCACAAAGGATGTTTTCAACTTCCCTGACATTTCCAGCTGCCTCCTGCACCCAGATTCTCCATCAGGGAGAACTCAGACTCTGAGGATGACCCGTGTCAGAAAGTGGAGGAAGCTCTTTCCCAGCTCACACGTGGCACTGCCGCCTGTTTGTCCCAGATTTTCCAGGCTCCCTCTGAAGTATCTCTGCCTCCAAGTGCTGACTAGTCACAGCAGGTTCTTACCTGCATATTTCCTTCCCATCCCTGCTCACCTCCTCCCTCTGGAACCACTTCAAGGCCCGCATTTCCCTAATTAAGCTACCTTATATCCTCACAGAAAGCACTAACCCAAAACTTACATCTTTGCAGCAAAACTTTAGAAACATGAACCAAGTATCAGCTGCAATGTTTTGGGGAGGCATTTCCACATTTTCAAACATGTTTTGAGGAAGTACTTCTACATTTTCACACTTCCCTGAGCTGCTGCTCCTGGTTGCTGTAGGATAAAGGCTGGAGAGCAGGAGGTTGGATGAAGCAGGTTGCTCTATACAGCTCCAGCCAGTGGAAGGTGTCCCTGCCACGGTAGAGGGGTGGAACTGGATGAGCTTTAAGGTCCTTCCAACCCAAACCATTCCAGGATTCTGTGACAGACCTAGTCTGAGCCACTACAGCCACTGTAAAGTACACGAGGGGTGAGTTTGGCTGATGCTGCCAGGGTTAGAATGAATACGTTTTGGCTGAGTGAGGCATTCCCATCCTCAGGGGGAGAGGAAAATCTGAGTCCAACACTCCAAGATCCATTGTTGTTGCTGTTTTGGTTTTTTTTTTGCAGACAGCCTGACAAACATCCCCACTTAAACCAGGGTCATTCAACCACACAGTCCATTAGCTTCCTGCATAAAGCACTTCCCTCAGGTGGCAGAGATAGGCTTAAATAACAGAAAGGGAGAGCTGATGATCCGTGGACACCTTACCCTGTTTGTGTGGTGTCAGAGCCGTGGTGTCTGCTAACTCCAGCACAGAGAGATGCTGCAGATTAGATTCCCTAGGGAAGAAAGGAGCCATCAGAAAAGAGACAACAAAACGCCTCCTGCTTTAATTGTGCTCATTGTTCAGCTCCCACGGAGCACAGAACAGCGAGGCCTCGCAGGGCAGATTTAGCACAAGGCAGAGTCAGCTCAGAACATGGAAGCGAAAAAAACCTTCTCCAGGTGCTCCTGAAGTGATACTCCCAAGCAACCGCCTGCTTTCCACCCCAGGAAGGGCATTTCAGGTGGATTTAGGAGGAATCAAAGCTAGGCCAGGTAAAGACTTACAGCGTGTCCACAGGGACGTCAGAGGCCAGGCACTGGCTCGCCCACCGGACCAGGAAGTAGGACAGCAGCAGGGGAGAGGTGCGGTGCAGCAGGTCCTGCTGGGACTGGAAGAGCTGTCCCCCTCCCAAAACCATCTGCAAGGAAGGCACAGAGCTTGGCACACTAGGAGCAACAGCAGGACAAGAACAACCAGAGAGGTTAGTGTCAAGCCCAGCTCATCCCTCCTGCAAACACCAAAGTGCTCAACAGCCTGGCAGGAACTCAGCCCTTGCCCCACCTCTTCAAGTGTTCAAGGCCAGGTTGGATGGGGCTTGGAGAAATCTGGTCTAGTGGAAAATGCCCCTGCCTATGTCAGGGGCTTGGAATTAAATGACCTTTAAGGCCCCTTCCAACCCAAAGCACTCTAGGGTTCTTGTCCCTAAGAGTGAAATCATGGCTTTGCAGCAGAGATCACCTCAGGGTCTCCACAAGCTCCAGCAAAGAGCAGGAGTCACAGGAGAAGAAACAATCTGAGCTTTTGAAGGACACAGGTCCATCAAGGTGGGAAAGCAGCAGGTCACATGCCTCAAGGTCTGGGAGAGCCTGCTCCAGAGGGCACCTTGCAACGTACCTTAACACTACCAGGACAACCTTATCCAGGAAAAAGGGGTTTATTTTCAACCAGGAAACTCCTGCAGTGACGTTTCTAAGTAAATAATATTGGTTTACACAAGGCTGTCCTTGTCTGGAGACTTGTTCCGCATCCCTGCATCCATCCAAAGCAGCAGCACTGTGCCTTAGGCTGCCTCAGGCCTGATGGGACAGACCCAGACCAGTCCATCCCACCACTCCAAACACAGCTGCCATCCTGAGGGCTGTTTGCTCCAGCTGGAACAGATTCCAAGGGGCTGAAACTGCAGCTCTGGAATGTGCAGCCAGAGAATGGAGCTACCATCAGTACCGGGAGGGGGACAGGGATAGCTGGGAGAGCTGCACGTGTTCTGATTCACACAGGTTGGAATCCATGCCCTCCTCCCACAAATACAGCTTGGCTTCCTGCTTCCTGGATGCTCACCGTGGAATAAAGGGAATTAGGCTGCTTTGCTCAGAAAGACAAAAGCAGCTGGAGGAGAGAGCAGGACCTGCCCAAGCCTCGGGCTATTCCAACAGCCTTGTGGGAAGAGACAGTGCTCCGCCCTGCACCAGCAGAGCCTCACAGGACTCCCAAGTCCCAGGAGCGTGGCAGTAGCTCCGAGGGCCGTACTCACGGGATCTCCGAGGCGCAGCAGGAGCTGCTGGAGGATGAGCAGGTCCCGGCAGAGGAGGAAGCGCACGGTGCAGATCTTGGCCACCCCGCCGCACACCACGTGCGCCGCGGTGCTGCTGCCGAACAGCTGGGACAGGCTCATGCGCAGTGCCAGGTGAGGAGCTGCGGGAAAAACCACCCAGGTGAGGCAGGAGCCGCACAGGCAGCAACAATTCCCAGGAAAAGGACACTTCCCAGCGTTTCCCAGAAGCTGGTGAAGACCTTTCACCTCTTTCCATGTCGGCATCTGTCTCATAGTCCATCTCTCTGATGAGCAATCCGATGGCATGAATGGGGTTCCGGATCTCCTGTAGTTTGCTGTGGATATCCTCCATCACATTTTCCCTGCAAAATCAAAAAGGTCCTCATCATCACGAACGGCAACGTGACGTTCCAACTGAAGAGGGCTCCCTTACACTCCCTTCCAGGGAGGATCAGTATCTGATCAGCCTGGACATTCCTGACAGGAATCCTTGGCTGGCTTGTGAGTTTTATCTTACAGCGCCTGCAGGGAACAGTCTATTTATTCCACTCCCTCAGGCTACGAGGAAATAACAGACAGATAGTTGGCATTCCACGAGGGAATGATTTCGGGTTAGCACAGGAACCACACGGTTCTGACCTCTCCCTACTGTCTCCAGGCACTTTTTCCACACCTAGCAGGAATTTCTCCCTCTCCTGCTCTCGAGGTTCTGGATGGTAGACCCTGCTGACACCAAACCACGATCCCCATCTCTGGAAAAGTCTCCTGCAGCACAGGGCGAGGACCCTACACATCTCAAACACCCTTGGATGTCAAGCAAGGACAGCTCCGGACAATCCCAGCTCAGCCACCCTGAGAAGCTTCTGGAAAACACATCTCCTTACGCGTCATTAGCTATCAAGTCCTCCAGGATCTGCTCTGCAGCCTTTTCTGGAGGCTGGAGGCGGGAGCAAGCCATTTCCATGATGAATGCCATTTCCATGGAAATTGATTCTCCAATCAGGCGAAGGCACTGGACAAGACAGACAACATCACGAGACATCTCCAAATCTGCAATGAAAGAATCTAACTGTGTATTTTCCAAGAGATTTCCAAGGGAAGGTGGGAAGACCATGCAAAAAACAGTTAGTTCAGCTCCTATCACCAGTAACAGCAGACTGGTCCCAGCTCCCTGTGCCAAAACCTTCCCCAATAACAGTGAAGCCAAATTGAAGCTCAGGAGTTGACAAGGGAAAGATTTGGACTTTATTATTTGGAAAATAAAAAAACTATGCAACAATAAAAAAATTAAATTCCCTCCAAGGGATTTTTTCCAGCCACAGGTTGAAAGGAAATAATTAGTGCAAAAAAATATATCCTGAAGAAAATGGCTCAGCTTGGCTCTGCAATCCTTTATGGATAAGATTTTAAATTAAATCCCATTTTTTGAAACTATGACTGTATAAAACAGCCAGGGCAGGAACTGCTGGGGCTCCCAAAACCAGCCAAGGCCTCCAGTGTTCCTTCCCTCTGCTCCACAAAAAGCTCAACCAAACAGATGACGATCCTGCTTTATAAAAATATATAAAAATCATTCAAGCATAAAGTAGAGCTTAGGTAACATTTTCCATTGCCTTTTTCCTAGTGAAATGGCATTCCAGGGCCAGCAAAGCACAGAGGGCACTGTGGTGGCAATATTAATGACATGTTTTACATGCTCTGGCATTTACTTCCTGAACACAAGGAACGAACGACATGGCCCCTCTCCACAGCTGATGTGAAAATATTCCATAAATCCTGGAATGGTTTGGGCTGGAAGGAACCTTAAAGCCCATCCAAACCCACTCCCTGCCATATGCAGGGACACCTTCCACCATCCCAGGTTGCTCCAAGCCCTGTCCAACTTGGCACTGGACACTTCCAGGGATGGGACAGCCAGAGTTTCTCTGGGCAACCTGTGCCAGGGCCTCTCCACCCTCACAGGGAAGAATTTCTCCCAACCCAAACCATTCCATGATTCCACGATTCTATTTGCAGCCTTGATGCCATTTTCTCATTGCTGGTGTGAGCAAAATGACAAGTTTTACAAAGTAAATCTCCCTGCAAAGCCAAAATAAAACTATCTCCATGCAACTGTGGATCAGGAGCTCTTCAAGAGATCTCTGTGGAAGCTCCCTCATCCCTGACAGGAGGGAAAAAGCTCCATGTCTCCTCACCTTCAAAGATGGCAGCATCATCCTCGGTCAGGAGGTGCTCATTGGAGAGGAGATAGAGATGATCCACCAAGGAGCAGGGCACGAGGAAGGACATGGAGCCCTGAAAGGTGAGGACAAAGCCCTTGAGCTTCCCAAACCCGCTGGAGAAACCTCTCCAGGGAATCTCACCACCACCCACAGCCTCACCTTCTTCAGCAGGCACACCATGCTGGTGTAGGGGTTCAGGTGCAAGGCCAGGGGCCGGGAAAGAGCTTCCTGGTACTGCAGGCAGCAGGCATAGAACTTGGACCAGAATTCCACCTGCAGCTGCCAAAACTCCTCTGGAGAGCACTCGTATTCCGTCACACTGCCCTGGAACTAGGAGGGGCAAAACAAGGGAATCAGGAATAGCCGAGTAAAATAAGGACAAACAGGATAAATGAGGGAAATTCTGACCCAAAACAGCATGGGGATTTCTCAGGTAGGTCCCCTAAAAATTATTATTTGGATTCTTTGGAAGATAATCCCTCTATTTTGGATTCTCTTCCACAATTATGAGTAACAACTCTGCACGGTGGTGGCCTGGGCACTGTGTGATGGGTGACCAAAGTGCAGGCAGGGAGAAGAGACAGAACACCCAGAAGGATTCCAAAAATCCAAGAGGGAATGGAAAACCCAGGCAGGAAGGATGGAGATTTGTACTTTTTAAAACATCTCCCTATGGAGCAATAAAGGATAAACCAAGACCCCAGGTTTATCTTTTATTTCTTCCTTTATCCTTTAGGTCCTTAACTTGGCACCTAAAACATCATGACACTGTGTACAACAAAATATCCTGGAAGGAAAATCCATCTCACCTCGCTTTCCACGGCTAAGGTGACCTCTTTCCTTAACTCATCCCACGTCAGATCCACGTGCCTCTCAGTTCCTTGAGAAAAGATCTGCAAAGCAGCACAAGAAATGTGGATTTTAAAGCAAAATAAAAGTCTCATCAAGGGTTCAAGCAGCATTGAGATAAAGCAGCACAAGAGCATCAGCCAGCACTTTGTGGGATAGAAGTGTTAAAAGAAAGGTCTGCATGCTAAATTTGCAGTCACCACACCTCAAGGGATTTAAAACCCATGTAATGTGGCACTTGGGGACATGGGTTAGTGGTGGCCTTGGAAGTGTTAGAGGGAATGGCTGGATTCCACCATCTCAGAAGGCTTTTCCAACCTTAATAATTGCATAACATATCCTGACAAACAGCACCACAAGGGGCTGAGTCCCCATTCACCTGGCTAAAGCAGGAGGAATGAAAAACAAGCTCAGCAACTTGCTGAGTGCTATCCAAGGTGAAAAACACAATCATCTGGAATCCAGATTCTGCCTCTGGCTGTGGGTACACAGCAACTGCAACACGGCCCAGCAGCCACCAACTCACTCCAGGGATTCCCCATGAAAACATGCCTGGCAAGAGCTCCAAGGAATCCTGCTACATCACATCAAAAGAGCCAGGAAGAAGCTCAACAGAGAGTATTCCAAATTCCCTCTCACTTACCTGCAAAGCCTTCTGGATCGCTGCATTAGTGAACCGGCCGGGCATGAAGAGATATTCCAGGTAGGTTTCCTGCAAAAAGATCAGGATTTAAGGAAGCTCAAGGATGAGGAGAGCATTTAAGCTGCTGTTTCCTTCCTCCCAGTCTCCACCTCATCCTCTGGATCTGTGCTTCTATCCACACCTGGCTCCAGCCTGGGATCAAAGCTGCCTCCTGCACACTCCAGACTTTGCTTATTCCCATTTTCTCTGCTGAGTGACCTCATTTATTCTTTGGTGCTGTTTTACAGCTGGCTCACCCTGGGGTCCTGATCCCGTCGCACTGTCACCTCCTCCTCAGGGAGAGGCTGCACAAACACCTGGTTCCACTGGCCTGCGACATTCCTGGAGGGAAACAAAGCTGGAATCAGCTTGGCATCCACCTGAACCAAACCTGTGGCTTTCACCAGCAAAAAGAGCCCGCTGGGTCTGGAAACAGGAGGTTTGAGGAGTGACAAGGGACAGATTTTGGCAGAAGAGCTCACTAGTGGCACTCCCAGCTCTAAGCTGATGGAACAGGTTCCTTCATTTAAATCAACATTCTCCCCATTGCTCGAGATCACAAGCAACTCTCAGACTGACTAGTAGCTTCTTCTCCCGAAATTTGTACACTCACAGCATTTTCCACCCACTGTTTAACTCCCTGGCTCTGCACCAACCCACCCTCTCAGCTTTATATTCATGGAAAATCCTTTCCCATCACCATCTCCCCAAAACATGTTTTTTCCTGGAAGGGACCACCTGGTTGTTTTGAAGGAGCTGTGGGGAAGCACAACCCTCCCTCTGCCACACTCAAACTCCACTTTCAGCAACCCTGCCACCTGATTTTCCATGTTCTGGCAGCTTGAGTATAAACTTCTAAGTTGAGGACCTGTCAGGGTTTTAAGGAGCTGCTCCTGCAATTATCCCAGTGACCCAGTCCCAAAACTCACTGCTCAAAGTTGATGTATTTCACAACAGTTTGGTTCTCCTCGTTGTGCCACAGTGCCCAGATTTCAGCTGATGTTAAGGCAAAGTCAACCAGAGTCTCCTACAAAAGAGGGAAAGAGCCAATTTCCTTTCTTATCCTCAAATCAGAGTACAGCAGAGGAAGGTGGGTACTCAACAACAGCAAAACATTCCCTTGTGTCATTTAACAGGCTTTGGGAATTGTTCAGCCTGGAGAAGAGAAGGCTTTGGGGTGAACAAATTGCCCCTTTCAGTGCCTGAAGGGAGCTATAAGAAAGATGGAGAGGGACTTTGGACAATGGCTTGAAATAATGGGATAAGGGGGAATGGCTCTAAACTGGAAAAGAGGAGATTCAGGTGGGTTATTGGAAAGAAATTGCTCCCTGTGAGGGTGGTGAGGCCCTGGCACAGGCTGCCCAGAGAGGCTGTGGCTGCCCCATCCCTGGGAGTGTCCAAGGCTGGACAGGGCTTGGAGCAACCTGGGATTGTGGAAGGTGTCCCTGCATACAGCAGGAGGTTGGAACAAGATGAGCTTTAAGGGGTCACTTCCAACCCAACTATTCCATGATTCTGTGATTTAAATCCCAAAGTCCAGGCCTCTCCATCCTGGGGGGCACCCAGCTCTCACCTGCGAGGAGAACAGGGAGGAGATGTGGTCAAGGCTGTAGCGGTTGCTCTCAGTGCTCACCAGCTGGAAGACACAAAACTACAAACACACCTCATAAATCACTTCCTGAAGGACTAAACCAGCACATCCCAAGGAAACTCATCATTCCAGTCCCTCTCCCTGCCTGGTGCTACAGGTAACAGAGCCCAGAGGGCAGGAGGGGTGAGCTGAGCATGCCACTAGATCATCTGCACCAGCATCCTGGCTTCACCCTTCTGCCCAAGGACATCCTTGCCTGGACCTGAAGAACTCCCAAGTCCCAAACCAGAAAAACGGTAAGACCACACATCTGGCACTGCTGGTGACCACAAGATGTGGGAAAAGAAGGAGACTAAGGTGGGAAAGCCGCAAATCCTCAGCTACAGGCCCAGCTCTGCTTATTCTTCCCACAGCAGAGCACTCGTGGGACAACAGGACTCATGTTACACACTCCTGCTCTCTGTGGGAATTCCCTGGAGAACGGGATAAGCTGTCCAACAGATGAGCCCAGTCTGTGCCGTCATTCCCTTCCTGCTAAATTTATCCTCCATGTTGCAGAAGCACCCACACACTCCTAGGAGCCCAGAGCAACACACCATCAGCATTTCCATGCTTTTAGCTCCTTTTGGGCCTTTCCTTTTCCCACGGCACATCCATGTTTTTGGAGCAGGAGGTAAACAAGTGAACTAGCCCTCATGGATCAGCTTAGTCACACAGGGAATTCCACTCCCAGGTCTCAGGCACACATATCCCACAGTGCTGTGAGGGGGAAAAATATTTATTTAGAAAGCACTGATCCCTCCAGAAGGTCACACATTAAACTTTTCCCTATTTCTTGCCTTCCAGACCCAAATCCTAGGAGAATGATGCCTCCTCCTGCAGCCTGAAGAGCCCGTGGCTCCCTACCTGCCCTCGCTTGGGAGCATGCATGTAGACTCCCAGGTAGAGGCCCAGGGACTGGGAGAAGGCCAGGCGCAGGCGGTGCCCGGTGCCAGCTGCCAGCCGCAGGTCCTTGCTGACCGGCATGAATTCCAGCAGATCTGCCACCATCAGGCACATCTGATCCTGCAAACAACACAAGGATGGGGACAGGGGCTTAGGAAAGACTCAGCATTGAGAAACTGCTCTTCTCCCTCCTCTCCTTCCCCTTCCAGCCAACATTGGCCCCGAGCTTTCTGCAAAGGGGGTAAACTAAGGCTCCATACATTTACCTGAACCACTCCTTGGCTTCTCCCAGCCCACCTGGGCCCCCTTCCCACCAATCCCACAGGCTGCCAAAACCCAGGCATGTTAGGATAAAGCTTCCCCTCCCTCCCACAGCACATTCCAGTGCCACTGAGGCGTAAAAGTGCTGTGCTGCTCCATTAGCTCTGGCACTCAATGTCTGGAGCAGAAGGCTTTTATTAACTTCTTGTTGACAAAGACACTTTCATTGCTCCTGAAAGCAGGAGAAAATCCATTTGGGATGGCTCCTTGGGCCTCACAGGCGCTCCTGCCTGCCTTCCCAAACGCTCCACTGGGTCTGGAAATAACCCTTAGCCCAGGAACAAGGCTGGGCAGGAAACCCCTCACTTCCCAGATACTACTACAAACACATACCACGGCTGTTCTCACGTATTGTCCCAAATCAGAGCATGGAGAGAAGCCAGTGACAATTTAATGGCAGACAGATCCATGCCAAGCACTCACCCATGATTCTTTGGGCATCACTTTGCTCCCCCAAACCCAGACTCTGCTCACCTTGTAGGACCACATCCGGAGCTTATGGTCCTGGCAGAGGGCGAAGAGGAAGGCGTCGTGATCCAAGCAGTGCACGGAGAGGCTGACAGGAACATCCAAGGGGCCACCATCGCCTCTAGAAAACCAGAGGTTACATCAACACCTTCAAAGAAAATTCCCCATCCCTGAAGTGTCCAAAGCCAGCCTGGACAAGGCTTGGAGCAACCTCATCTAGTCGAAGATGTCCCCCGGGACACGTCTCCCGGAAAATGTTCCTGCCCTAGGCAGGGAATGGCACTGGATGATCTTTAAGGCTCAAATCATCCAATTCAAACCATTCCAGGATTCCATGATTCTAAAATCAAGGCAAGTGCACAGATACAAGGCACTGGGGTTCCACTGTTGTGTTTAAATCCAAACAAACCGGTGGGGTGAGACTGAGAGAAGGGAATATTTCAGCATCCATGGAGCACAGGATCCCACCACCCCAGTGACACCCAGTTCTTCCCTCGCTTTGGTGGAGCTGAAGCACATTCCCACTTCTCCATCCCCAGCCTGATACTTGCAGAATGCAGGTGAAGGATCCAGAGGGAAAAACGGATCCAAGCAGCCCCAAATATGAACCCAAGCAGCCTCCAGCAGAGATCCTGCCAGCCCCTGACAAGGATCCAAGAAGACACAAGCAAGGATCCCAACAGCCCCAGGATATACTCCCTCATGGTCAGAGTCACTCAAGGCATCAAGGGACTCACTTCCACTTCCAAGGAAAAGGCCCTAGGATCTGTCTGTGTGCACTTAGCCACCTAACAATCCCAACCCTAACGATCCCAATCCACCACGGCGCATCCATGTGATCCCAAACATAACCTCTGCCGGTCAGAAACATGCCTGGCTCCTCAGCACAAGGGCAGAGTAATCCCTAATCCGTGCTGGCTGCGAGCCACATCCTGAGCAAAGCCTTGGAGACCAATTACTAGAGAACATATTCATGGACACATGGTATCAGCAGGACCCTGTTAATCCAGCATTCCACTCCCAATTTCCGTACTCTGATAGTTCCTGTGACCACGTTAAGCTTTTTGAATGGCGTATTTATAGGTGCCTGTGTGACTCGAGCCACAAATTCCAGGTGAGGGGATCCAAAAGCCAAAATTAGCTCCATTCATCTGTCTCCAGGCATTCACCTGATGGCAGTCGGCATCCAGCCTGTGAGGAAACGCTGCACCACCGAGCTCTGCTTCAATTCCACCACGGAAACACTTCCTTCAAAAACAACAGGAAAATCAAAAATTAAGATTAAATGAAATTCCAATCTGGGAGAGGGGTTCTAGCTCCCAAACCTTACCTGGACCATCGGGAGGAGGCAGCTTAAGCACAAAGATCCCTCCCAAGGCAGAGGGAAGGGCAAAGAGAGCCTCCCCCTCGCTGCTCAGCCAGGCTGCAGAGGCCACGGAGTTGGGAGCCAGCCCTGGCACGCTGGGAATCACATAGTAATTGGAAGGATCCCTGATGTGGATTTTGCTGATATCCGTAAACACCGACTGCA
Organism: Entomyzon cyanotis; assembly: GCA_024500445.1. NCBI lineage: Eukaryota > Metazoa > Chordata > Aves > Passeriformes > Meliphagidae > Entomyzon > Entomyzon cyanotis. The sequence goes on from JAKEPQ010001031.1 coordinate 161,004, forward strand.
CTTGGCTCTCTGTTATCAGCTCCTGGAGGAGAACAGGAGGAAACAGCCTCAAGTTGTGCCAGGGAAGGTTTAGGTTGGATATCAGGGAAAATTCCTTCATGGAGAGGATTATTAGGCATTGGAACAGGTCCAGTGGTGGAGTTCCCATCCCACGTGGATGTGGCACTCGGGGACATGGGTGGCCTTGGCAGTGCTGGGGAATTGGCTGCACTCCATGATCCTAGAGGATTCCATAAAACAGCAAATCCTGAACACACATAGCTAAGGCACAGAAAAGAAACACCAGGCGCTGATGGAATGGCAACTTGATAAAAAGGATTTCTCCAGTAAAAAATCATTGGGACAGCTCAGAGAAAAGCGCTGGTGACAAATCCCAGGAAGAGCAGTTCTGCCACAGCTCAGGGTCATCCCTTGGGAAAGCTCTCTGGAGCTCTAAAAGCAGGAGAGAAGCTCTCCAAGAGAGGAGAGGGTCCTGGCAAGAAGCAGGCACAAGACAAAAAGACAGAGCAAATGGGGAGAATCATGGAATCCTGGAACAGTTTCGGTCAGAATGGACCTGAAAAACTATCCAGTTCCAATCCACATCCACAGAAAGATGGTAAACATGACATAAACCCTGCCTAGGATTCATGTTCCACATGATTCCAACCCAGACAAAACCAGCCTGCAGCCTTCTCAGCTGGGGAAAAAAAGACAATCCAACTGGGAAGAGCTCTGGAAAAGCCAAGGCTCATTCCCAGCAGCAGCTCAACTCCAGTGTCACTGCAGTCCACGTGGACATTCGGCCAGTTCCTCAGCAAAACGCAGCTTAATTCCCCCAGCCCCTCTTTTCTCTCTTGCTCCCGATGTATTTTGAGTCACCTGCCCCCTCCCAAGCCCTCCCTGTGGTGACAGGGTCACCTGCCCTGGTCCCCGACGACACTCCCGACGACACTCCCGGCACTCACGCTGCGGTAGAGGCGGGCGGGGTGCGGCAGCAGCAGCCGGTGCACCGTCTGCGCCGTGAGCAGCAGCACCACCAGGTGACTCTGCACCTCGCACAGGTGGATCCCGCCCGGCAGCACCGGGCAGCCCTGGATCCGCAGCCGCACCGCGTTGTTCAGCAGGTTCACGTCCAGCGACTCCTCCACCAGCTCCACCGTGTCCCCCGACGTGCTCCTGGGGAACAGAGGGGTAGACGTGAGGATGAGGAGGGTCTGAGAGGGGGAGAGAAGGGCAGAGATGAGGATGAGGAGAGTCTGAAGGGGGAGAGAAGGGCAGAGATGAGGATGAGGAGAGTCTGAAGGGGGAGAGAAGGGCAGAGATGAGGAGGATCTGAGGGACAGGAGTGTCTCAGAGAGGTGAGAAGATAAGAGCTGAAGGGAAGGTGAAGATAAGGAGGATTGAGGGAAAGAAGGGCCTGAGGGAGGTGAGAAGGGAGAGGTGAGGATGAGGAAGGTCTAAGCGGGGCGAGGTGGGCGGGGACGTGCACTCACCATCGCACCCAGCGATTCCTGGTGGCAGCCCCGAGCTGCGCGCTCTCTTGGTAGCAGAAGCCGCCAGCGCTGTCGCTGTAGCGCCCGGCGGGGAGCGGGGCGATGCCGGGGGGCATGAAGACCAGCTCCTGCGGGGGTCGCGGCGGGGCGCGGCCGGCCGCGCTCAGCTCCAGGCAGCTCCGCGCCGCCAGAGCCGCCGCCATCTTGAGCCGCCGCGTTCCCGCCTCGGCCGCGCGGGGCACGACGGGAAGTGGAGGGAGCGGGCGCCCCCTGGCGAGCGGGAGGACGGGGGCAGGAGGGGAGGAGGGGGCGGGGCGCCCCCTGGCGGGCGGGAGGACAAGGGGCAAGAGGGAGGGGAAGGGAGGACAGGACAGGACAGGACAGGACAGGACAGGACAGGACAGGGTCTGGGATGGAGATATTGGAAGGGGACGATGTGGAGGAGACAATGGGGAGAAGGTCTGGGGAGGGGAAGAGGAGTGGCTACAGGCAGACTGGATATGGGGAGAAGGGAAAGGGGATTTGGGGGTATTGTTGAGGACAGTCTCTGAGATTCGGGGCAGGTTGCTAGGGGACAGGACAGGGGCTCTGGCTTAGTGGGGGTGTGTGCCCTCAGCAGCATCCACCCTACCAGCTCCCGACACTCACCTGTGCCCACACCTCATCCTGGCGGAGCAGCCACAACCACCTTCCTGGACATGTCCAGCACGCTGGAGTCAGCCATTGGCAGAGCACATGTTCCCGTACTGGCGAGGACGGTGGGGACCCCACCATCCCATCCCATGGATGCCACACGTCCCCGCACAATGCCACCCAGTGCCGGTGCCGGGCCTGGCCAGGCTCCCACTGTGCTCGGAACAATCCAGCCTTTTAGCAGGATCCAGCGCCGGAGGCACAAGACGCCTGCTGCAGAATGGGCTCATTCTGGTGGCAGGTGCCGTGAGGGGCCGGGGGGTCCAGCTGGCCCGCAGCTCTGTTTGGGGAACGTGGGTGTCGAAGCCCCCCGGGATGCTGCGGGAGCCGTGGGGAGCTGGCACAGCTGGATTTGGGGCTCAAGTGTCATGGCAGTGCCAGGGCCATGCGCCGGCGGTGGAAGGGGCTGAGCTGGGATGGAGGGGCACTGGGATCAGCCCCTACCTGCAAGCACCCGGCCTACCTTGGCACCGAGGGGTGCCCCACATCCACCCCACGGCTGGTGGCACCGGGCGTCCATGTCCCCACGGGCAGGAATGGGGAGTGTCCATGGCTGGGACTGGGACCCTTTTGGGTGCACGTGTCCCCTGGGACCCCATGGGTGAGCCGCCTGGTGCGGGGTCCCCTCTGCCACGCTCGGTGCGCCCCCGGGACAGGATCGGGACCGTCTCGGGACCGTCTCGGGACCGTGCCTGGACAGTACCAGGAGTGTGCCAGAAGCACGCCTAGGTCGGTACTGGAACAGTACCGGGACCATGCCAGAACCGTACCAGGACAGTACCTGGACCGTACCTGGACTGTGCCGTGGCCGTGTCAGGACCGTACCAAGACTGTACCGGGACCATGCCTGAACCGGACCGGGATAGGGACAGTACCGGACCGTGCCCCGCGGTCACACCCGGGCTCGCTGCGGTCCTGTCCCGCTCCCAGGCCCGGGAGTTCCCGTTCCCGGGGCCGGGCGGGGCGGCCGCTGTCCCCGCCCCAGGGCGCTCCCGCCGCTTCCTGCGGGCACGGCCGGGACGGGGCGGAACGGGACGGGTCGGGGCGGCGGCGGTAGCGGAGTGCGGTGAGTCCGGCCCGGGCGGGAACGGGGCACGGCCGTGGGGTCCGCGGGGGGGAAGAAACCGGGGGTCCCCCTCTGGCGCTGGGGGTGATAGTCCCGAGGGTCCTCGGCAGCGGGGGTCTCCCGGTGGGGTGGGATGCAGGGGTCCCGGTGCCGCAGGAACCGTTGCATCCCGGTGGAGCGGGAGCCGTGCATCCCAGTGGAGTGGGATCCCTGGGTCCCGATGGGGCGGGAGCCGTTGCATTCTCGCACGGCAGGATCCATGGGTCCCGGTGGGGCAGGAGCCGTTGCATCCCGGTGGAGCAGGATCCACGGGTCCTGCTGAGGCAGGATTCGTGGGCCCAGAGGTACCCGGCTCTGTGGGCTCCAGTGGGGCAGGAGCTGGGGGTCCCCACGAAGTGGGAGCTGTAGATCCCGGGGTCCCCGAGGTGCAGGGGACAGAAGGACCTGGGGGTGCTGGGAGACCCCCGGGACAGGCACCCAGGGAAATGGGAGGTGGTCCCCAGGCCGGGCGGGGGGTGTAGGACACGCTGTGGCACGTGGGGTGGCCCTGGACGGGGGACCCAGTATGGGGTGGGGGTGTCCTGCGCCCCTCTTTCGGGATTAGGCGGCGCGACGCCACGGGCGCCGGGCTCTAAGAGGCTTTGTCAGCCCCGCGGGTCGGTGTCGCCGTGTCCCAGGAATGCCGTGACACGGGGACCCCCGTGGTGCCCAGCCCCCCGAGTCCCCGCGGGCGGGAGCGCCGGCGCCCAGCCCGTGCCCGCCGGGCAGCGGCGGTGCCAGCCGGGGCCGGGAGCGACGGCAGCGGCAGCTGCGCTGGAGCCGGCGGCGACCTGCTCGCTCCCAAGGCCGCTGGGATTGTGCAAAATGCCTGGAAATGGTGAACCGCCTGCCCTTATATGGCTCCGGCGGGCTGGCGCGCCGCGGCCCCTCTCCCGGCGTGCCGTGCCTTGCCGTGCCGGGATCCTGGGAAAACGCCGTGGGCTGTGCCTCGCGCCCCAACTCCCGCTCTGGAATGTGCAACGGGGCTGGCGATCCCACGATGGGGAGAAAATCTCACCTCCCTCCCGCCGGCACCGGCGGCTCGGCACAACAAACCCGGCCCCTGCCTCAGTTTCCCCCCCCCCCAGGGAGTTTTAGGGACCCCCCGGAGCCCCCTCTTCGGCACTCCAGGGGGATCGCCCGTCCTGGCGGGGTTGGGGAGGGTCGGGGGGTGAAGGTCAGAACTAATCCCGCTCGGAGCAGGCGGGAGCCGGGGGCCTCTGGGCGGCCGCGTGCCCACCGAGGTGACACTGGGGGGTAAGAGGATCAACCCCCCCCCCCCCCCCGATCAGCGGGGCGGAATGACGGTGGCCGAGGGGCCGAGGCGAGTGGCCGCGGTCTCGGTGACGTGGGAGTGGCGCCGTAATCCCGGTGCTCTGAGCGGATTAGGATGGCCCGGGGGTGGCCTTCAGGGACGAGCTGCGGTAGCCACAAATCCCCGGCCAGGTGCTAGGTGGGGGAGCCTCTGTCTGCTCCCCCAGTGCCACCTGGGGGTCTCCTTTTGCTTCCCCCCGGCAGGGTGGGATCGGGGTCGGGCACTGCCGGGAAGGATGCTCGGCGTCTGCTGTCTCTGGTGTCACCGGCTGCCCGTGGGGCTGGGGACCCCCCGGGGTTGGGGTGACCCTGGTACTGGTTGCGCCCTGCCTGTAGGGGTGAGAAATTTGGGAGTTGGGGGGGCTGCTCCCCAATCATCCAGATCCGGGGGTGCCCAGGAGGTGCCCCATGGCAGAGTCTGAGGTGCCAGCACACGGGGTCCCGAGCTGTGGCATCACTGGGGACATGGGGCTGGACCTCACTTGGGGGGCACCGCGGTGGCTTTTTGGGGGCTCCTGGCGAGCTTGGGGAAGCCCCGGGGAGGGCGGCGGCTGGATGGCGGCCACGAGGCCCGGTGGGTGTGGGGAGGCGCCGACAGGAACCGGCCTGACCGGTTGGGTGCCGGCACCGGGGGTGCCGGGGGGCTCGGGCAGCCACGCCGCCAGCGCAGCACGTGGCCCAGCTCAAGGTCACTGTCCCCAGGGCCGCTCACAGCGGTGGGTGGCCCTGCAGTGACCGGGCTCAGTGGCCTCGACACTCCCACACGCTTCACCACTGGCCATTGTTTCTGGGCGTCCCAACTGTGTTTGTGGCACCGAGCGGTTTCGGTGGTGCGGGAGGATCCCGGTGGCACCGGTGGTCCGGAAGGGGAGCGGTGGTGCGGGAGGATCCCGGTGGCACCGGTGGTCCGGAAGGGCGAGCCGGTGCTGAGCTCACCTGGAAGGTGTCCTTTGGGCGCGGCGGTGACGCATGGTCCCCGTGGGTGGGGGCGGAGGCGCTCGTCCCGCCTGGTCCCAGCACGGTCCCCGGGTCTGGGATGGGGATGGGGGCTGAACTTCCAAATCTTGGCATTGGTGGGCTGTGCTGAGACCACGTTGTGCTGTATCCAGGCATTTTTGGGGGTGGGGGATGCTGGCATCCCTTGGCATAGAGGGTTTGGCCGTCAGGGCTCTTCATCAGGGTGACCCCCCTTAATGCCACATGCCACCATATTTGGGGGGTCTCCGCACCCCCTAACCTGCCATTCTCCCCCCAGAGCCACCCTGTGTCCCAACGGTGCCAGGGGATGCCGGGATGCCGGTTCCCGCGTGCCTGCAGCACCCTGCCCTGAGCCCGGAGCCTGGCTGTGCCATGGAGGATCCGCCCGGCGCCAGGACCGAGCCGTGGGCAGAGGGCCTCCACAATGCCAACAACAATGCGTCCCCGGGGGGGTGGCCGGGTGCCCGCGGCGGGCACCCCCTGGCAGCTTTCGGGAGTCCTGGGGCCAAGCCCAGCTACCTGGACCGTGTGGTGCAGGAGATCGTGGAGTCGGAGCGCACCTATGCCCGCGACCTGCGCAGCATCGTGGAGGTGGGCAGCGGGGGGCACCCGGGGGATGCCCTTGGGCGGGGTTTGGGGTCTGGGGGTGCAGTGGTGCCACTGTGGGTGCCTGGCAGGGTTACCTGGGCAAGATCATTGACGCGGAGGAGCCGGTGCTGCGGCCGGAGCAGGTCAGCGCGCTTTTTGGGAACATCGAGGACATCTACGAGCTCAGCAGGTGGGGGAGCAGGTGCCACCGGGGGAGGACTGGAGTGCCACCCTGTTCTGTGGGTGGCGGGGGGAAAGCTGTGGTCACCCTGTCCCCTCTGTGCCCCCAGCACCCTCCTGCAAAATCTGGAGAGCTGCGCCAATGACCCTGTGGCTGTGGCCGTGTGCTTCGTCACCCGGGTAAGGGTGGGCAGAGGGGAGGGCACTGGGGTGACACCAGGGGGGATGCGTGGTCATACCAAGCTCTCACTGTTTTCCCCTTGCCTGCAGAGCCAGGAATTTGCCATCTACACCCAGTACTGCAACAACTACCCCAGGTGGGTGGCAGGCACAGGTCAGGGATGTGGGCAGGGGGCACACGGGTGGGCAGGGGTCTGAGCCCCCTTCCCACCCACAGCTCTGTGGCAGCACTGACTGAGTGCATGAGGAGCAAGGTCCAGGCGCGGTTCCTGCGGGAATGCCAGGAGCGGCTGCGCCACGCGCTGCCCCTCGGAGCCTACCTGCTCAAGCCCGTCCAGAGGATCCTCAAGTACCACCTGCTGCTCCAGGTGAGCACCCAGTGCCTGGCACAGCACAGTGCGGGTATCTGCTGTGGCGTGGGCACCTGGCACAGCCTGATGTGACACAGGGAGAGGCCACAGGCATCTGGCACAGCCTGGGTGCCTGGGGTGGCACAGGGACATGGCTTGGGTGCCTGTAGCAGTCCAGGCACCTGGCACAGCACATTCCCATGCCCTGATGCCACACACTGTGCCCAGGAGATCGCTAGGCACTTTGAGCACAAGGCGGGGGGATGACTACGAGCTGGTGCTGGAGGCCATCGACACCATGACCTGTGTGGCCTGGTACATCAATGACATGAAGCGCAAGCACGAGCATGCCATCCGCCAGCAGGTGGGTGCCAGGGGGTCACTGGGGAGACACCACGGGGGTGCTGGATGGCACCAGGTGACACGAGACAGGCACCCTGGCAAGGGTGCTGACGCTCCTGTCCCCTGGGTCTGTGCAGGAGATCCAGTCACTGCTGCTGGGCTGGAAGGGGCCAGACCTGACGAGCTATGGGGAGCTGGTGCTGGAGGGCACATTCCGGGCACAGCGGGTACGCCATGACCGTGCCCTCTTCCTCTTCGACAAGGCCCTGCTCATCACCAAGCGCCGCGGCGACCACTATGTCTACAAGAGCCACATTCCGGTGCGGGATAAGGACAGGAGACTGGGAGGGTGACAGGGATGAGGGAGCCCACTGGGTGCCAGGGACCCCAGTGGATGCCAGGGATGGAGGAGCAGGGTGGGTGCCAGGGACCCCAGTGGGTGCTGAGGTTGGGGGAGTTGAGGCGTGCTGGGAATGTGGGAGCCCAGTGGGTGCCAGGGACCCTGGTGGGTTCCGGGGGTGGGAAATTCCAGGGATGCTGATACCTCTCTGGGCAGTGCTCCTCACTGATGCTGATCGAGAGCACGCGGGACTCGCTGTGCTTCAGCCTGGCGCACTACAAGCATGGCAAGCAGCAGCACAGCCTGCAGGTAGGGGGGCATGGGATGGGGGGGGCACCCTGGGGACCCCCGGGAGTCCCTGCCCAACTCCACCACCCTCCCTTTGCCCCCCAGGCCAAGAGCGTGGAGGAGAAGCGTGTGTGGACTCACCACATCAAGCGGCTCATCTTGGAGAACCACCATGCCACCATCCCTCAGAAGGTGAGGGTGGTGGGGTGGGCACCTCAGTGACACCAGGGACCCCCCTGGCACAGCAAGGGTGGCAACTGCACCCTGCCTTTTCCCCATTTCTCTCCATCCTTCCTCCACCCAGGCTAAGGAAGCCATCCTGGAGATGGACCTATTCTGTAAGTGCTACTGATGCCCTGCCATCCCCTCCCTGCCTTCCTCTGTCCCCTCCATTTTCCCGGTGTCACCCCTTGTCCCCACAGACCCCCCGCGCCTGCCCCACTGCAGCCCTGAGCGCCTGAAGAAGAGCTGGTCCTGCCAGCCCCTGGGTGACGCTGTCACTGAGCCACTCCAGGGACGCCGGCAGTCTGGTGAGAGCAGCGTGTCACCGGTGTCCCTGCTGTCCTGTGTGTTCCCACCGTGCCACCCTACCATCACCCCTTCCCCATGGCCAAGCCAGCTGAGTGACACTAATGCCGGCAGGGAGGGTGGTGCAGGGTGCTGATGGTGGCCCTGTCCCTGTCCTCACAGAGCCCTTCCAGCACCAGGAGCACACAGAGACACTGCTGGAGCGGCTGCAGGGACACGGGGGGCACAGGCAGTCACGCGTGGACAGCAGCTGGCAGCAGGGGACTTGGGGTGCTGACAAGCTGGGGGACACAGGGGTGATGCCACCGTCACCTCCTCTCCCCACAGAGCCCACCAAGCACAACCTCTGGCACCTGGGTGAGCAAGGTGAGTTGGCACAGCCGCGGCAGCAGCGCGACAGGCGGAGGGGTGACTGGGGGTGGCTGTGGGGGGAATTCTGGGGTGCTGCCCCCACTAATCTCTGCTTTTCTCTCTCCCGGCTGGCAGGGCTGAAGGTAAGGCCAGCTGTAGGTGGGTTGGGGTGCCTGGTGCCCCCAGCTCTGTCACGGGGCACTGAGCCTGGCACTCGTCCCTGCGCAGAACACTGGCAAGGAAGGGGTGCTCCTGGAAGTGGGGGAGCCTCCCCAGCACCCCAGAGCCTGGGCGGCAGCTGAGGGCATGGCGGAGGAGGAAGAGGAGGAGGAGGAAGAGGAAGAAGAGGCTTTGGGCAAGGACTGCCAGGAGGAGCAGCCAGGGACGGGGGATCTGCCGGTGGAGCCCCAGGAGGAGCAGGTACCCACCCCAGCCCTTCAAACCCCAGGAAGGGCATCCAGAGCACCCCAAATCACTTCTGGGGCACTCCCATATCACATCTGGGGCACCTGGCATCACTACCAGGACATCCCACACCACTCCAGGGTACCCCATGTTGCTCCCAGGGCCCCTGCAGGCTCCCCAACCATGGTTTGGCTGGGATTTATCCTGCTTGGAGCACCCAGGTGACCCGAGGCTCATGACATCCCACATTTGCTCTTGCTCAGGCCGGGGGGCACCCATGGGTGCTGGAGGGACCCAAGCGGCCGAGCAGCTGGGGCCCAGGGAGCTGCGAGAAGGTCAGTGCAGCCCCCCGGCCCTCACCCGGGGATGCCCAAGGACCCAACAGCAGCGCTGGGGAGCACCCTGAGCTCCTGGGAGCTCCCAAATCCCCGTCCCTGGTGGGGACCATGGTGCTGCCCAGTGGGGTCAGGGAACCGGAGCACGCTGGAGAGGATTTGCAGGTGATGAGCAGCGAGGAGGAGGAGGAGGAGGAGGAGGAGGAGGAGGAAGGAGCTGCCAGCATCCTGCCACTTTCTGTGCTGGACCAGGCCAGCGTCATCGCCGAGCGGTTTGGTGGCGGCAGCAGCTTGTCCCGAAGGAGCAGCCTGGCGCTGGAGGGGCCCCTGGGACGCACCCCCAGCCACGGCGGCAGCACCCTCAGCCTGGACGGGGGCCCCCGCTCGAATCCGGGGAGCCCGGGGTGTCCCCCAGCGCCATCCCCTCACCCGAGCCCTTTGCCAGAGCCCGCCGGGAATCGCTGCTCTCCAACCGGGACCGCCTGCTCCTCGACAAGATCAAGAGCTACTACGGCCACGCCGAGAACCGTGACGCTGGTTTTGGGGTGCGCCGCCGCGAGAGCCTCTCCTTCATCCCCAAAGGGCTGGTGCGGAGCTCCGTGTGCCGTCTGAACGGGCTCCCGCGGCCCCCCGGAGAACCCCGAGCCGCCCGCCCAGCCCAAGACACCGGAGCCGTGCCAGGAGAACGGGGCACAGCCCCCTGAGCCGCTGCTCATCCTGGAGGAGGATGATGTGGGCACCGCGGTGACACCCCCGGGGCCTCCCCCGCAGCTGCTGCTGATGCCCCCTCCCCTGGGCAGCAAGGTGTACCAGCTGGCGCGGCAGTACAGCCTCCGCATCAAGAGCCGCCGCGCCGGCTCCCGCCGCCCCCGCTGCCGCCGCAGGCGGACGGGGACCCCCACCCCAGCACCCCTTCGCTGGCTGTGCCACAGGACGGGCGGCTGGCGGCATCCCCATCCCCGCGTGCCCCCCGCAGCCCTTCGAGCCCCATGGGCACCGAGCCGTTCGCCTGGCCCGACGTGCAGGAGCTCCGTGCGCGTTTCGGTGCCCCGCGGCCGCCGCCGGTGAGCCGCAGCCGCTCGGCGCCCGAGGGTCCTGGCCGCGGTGGGCGCCCAGCCGGGAAGGAGCGGGGCAGCGGCCGGAGCCGCAGCGCCGAGGCCAACGGGGGCTCCGACACCCCGAGCCCGGCACCGGCGCGGCACAGCAGCGACGGGGCATTGTGGGTGGCGGCCGAAGCCCCCCTAGGCCCCGGGCAGCGGGTGCTGGTGCTGGAACGACTGCCAGAGCCCCCCGCCTACGTGCAGATCCGCTCGCCCACCACGCGGGAGAAGATCTGCCTGAAGGCGGTGGTGGAGCGCTGCAAAGCCTACCAGGCGTCCGAGGAGTACCGTCGGCGCTGCCCGGAGACCCCCGGTAGCCCCGAGCCGCCGCGCCATGGCCTCGTCAGGGACCTCCGGCAGAAGTTTCAGACCCTTGACGCTGCCAGCTAGGGCCAGGGATCGGCAGAAGGGGTGTCCCGTGGACCACCAGGGGAAGGAGCACCATGTGGACCCTCGGGAAAATGAGTACCCTGTGGACCCTCAACCTGCCTTGGAGAAGGGGCACCGGATGGACCTCCAACTTTCCTGGAAGAAGGGGCATTCCATGCCCCCCCAGGCTGTTTGGAAGAAGGAGCACTATGGGGACCTCCAATCTACCCAGGAGAAGGGGCACCCTGTGGACCCCCAGCCCACCTGGAAGAAGGAGCACCCCATGGACTCCCAGCTTGTCCAGGAGATGGGGTACCCCACAGATCCCCAATCTACCTGGAAGAAGGGGCACCCCATGGCCCCCCAGCCCACAGGGAAACGGGTACCCCATGGACTCCTTCAACCCACTTGGTGAAAAGGCACCCTGGAGAATCCCACCCTGCTCTGGTCAAGGCACATCCACTATTCATTCCACCCACAGGACCAGGGGTGCCCCAAGAACCACCCACTACAAGGACCAGAAGCCCCCCATGCCCTCCAGGCGCCCAGCACTGCACCCCCACTCGCTTTCATATCTTTATTAGAAAAAAACCCCAAACTGAACCCAAAGTTCCTCTCTGGTCGCCCGCCCCCCCGGGGTGTCTCGGCCCAGCCGCGGGGTGCAGGGGGCCCCCCACTCCGGCTGGGGAGGGCACGGGGTGGGGGGTCCCGGAGAGGGGCCCCCATGGGCCGACGCTCTTTGGTTGGTGCCCGCGGGGGCCAGGGGTTCCCCCTTTGCACCCACGCGCTGCGGGGGGGGTTATGGCTTTGGGGGGCACCCATGCGCCCCCCGTGCGGGTGCTGGGGGGTCCATGCACACCTGTGGGGCGCACACCTGTGCCGTGCGTGCGGAGAGGGGCCGGGGGTGCACCTGCATGCGGGGACACACGTGTACAGACGTGTGCGTGCAGGGACACGTGTGGGCACGGGGGGCACACGCCTGGGGGGCGCCTGGGGCCGCCTCCGCGCAGGGGTGCGCCTGAAGCGTGTAAATGTATGTATATATATAAATACAAATATATATATATACACCTGTGCACACGGACATGTGTGCTCGTGGCAGGAGGGGCTGGGGGGCTCCCACCCACGCATGACCCCCATGTGCCTCTCTAGACCCGGTGGCACCTGTACAGGCACCGCACACGCGTGTCCTTACACACATGTGGCCCCGCTGGCATGACGTGGGGTGTTGTTCCCCCCCCACCCCGCCATCCAGGGGGGCTATTTCTTTTTTGGGAAGAAGCTGAAGCGTTTCTCCTTGTCCTTGCGGGGCAGAGCGGCTTCGGGCGGGGCTGGGGGTATGGGGAGGGGGGAGGCTCTGCGCCTTCCCGCGGCTGCCCCGACACTCGGTGATGGCTGCGCTCAGCCCCTGCAGCCAGGCCTGCAGCTCTTCCTGTGGGCATGAGGGGTGGGGGGGTCAAGGGGGGTGTCCCTGGTCCCCCAGCAGTGTCCCGGCCACCCCCACGGCCCCCTGGGTGATGCCAGTTGCTCCAGCTCTTCTCCAGCCACCAACGTCCCCACGGGCACTGCACCAGCTCCCCACCATATTCTCACGGCACTCCTGGCCATCCCTTGCCCCTCTGGGCACTGCTAGCCACTGCTGACCACGTTCCCTGGCCATCCCTGTGTCCTGCTACTACCCTCCTATGTGCCCCAGTGGCCACCACCACATCCCCTGGACATCTACGGCCAGCCCATCTACCCCTGGACACCATTGCTGTCCCCCTGGGAACAACCAGTCAACCTGTGTCCCTCTGGACCTCTCTGACCACCCGTGTCCCTTGGGCACCACTGGCCACCCCACATCCCCCTGGGAACCGCTGACCACCACCAGGTCCCCCAGCCACCCCACATCCCCCCAGGCCACCCCTCACCTCATCCTTGCCATGGAACAGCCACTCGCTGCCATTGCTGAGCCTGGGGACAGAGCACAGACACCAGTGCCACGCATGCCCACCGTGCCACCCCCCCGCGGCGCCACGCCCTCACCTGAGCTTGAAGACGTGTTTCTTCTTCTTGTAGCCCGTGGGCACCTCGCAGCGGGCATCCCATAGCCCCAGGGGCTCCTCGCCCTGGCACGGCAGCCCCAGCGCGCGGCTTTTGGCGTCCTTGAAGAAGGCGAGCTGGCCGCCCCGCAGGACGCAGTACCGTGTGCTCCATGACCTGCACCAGCACCGTGTCACCTCAGGGACACCCTGGTGCCACCGCCCCCGCCGGGGCAGCTCGCCGCTGCCGCTGCTGTGCCTACCGGTTGGACGCACGCTTGGTGGCTGCCTCCAGGTCGTGCTTGCGGCCGAGGTAGCCCTCCAGCTGGACACTGCTGATGCGGGCGGGCAGCGTGGCCGGCTCCTCCGGCTCCTCCCGCGGTGGCCGTGGGGTTGGTGACACCGGCTCCTCGTCACCAGTCCTCGGCGCCGGCTGTCGCGAGGCAATGGCGCGGTTACACCGCGGTGTCACCCACCCATCGCCACCGATGCACGCGCAGTGAGGTGTTGTCCCCTCCCATGGTGGCACTGGGCACATCGGTTGTGTCACCAGTGGATCATGGACCACAGGCTGGTGGCCTGGGGTGGGACACCCCCCTGGTCTCAGTACCAGAGACCTCACCAATTCCGGTATGTGGGAACTGATGGTTACTGGAAGGACCCCAGTGAGTGGCTGGGTGCCAATAACCCCACCAGTTCCGACACATGGGAACTGGTGATTGCTGGGATGACCACTCAGCATCCCCATCCCCATGTGATCCTGCAGTGAGTGTCTGGAATCCTGCAGTGAGTTCAGCTCTGGGACCCTCCGTGCAATGCTGGTGACCCTGCCAGATCCAGTATGTGGGAACTGACAGTTATTGGGAAGACCCCAGTGAGCATATGGGACACAGTCCAGCCCTGGGACTCTCCGTGCAGTGTCAATGACCCCACCAGCTCCAGTATGCAGAAACTGGTGGCTACTGGGAGGACCCCAGTGAGTGGCTGGGACATGGTCCAGCCCTAGGACTCCCAGATCTCGGTGCCAGTGACCCCACCAGCTCCAGTATGTGGGAACTGGTGGGTACAGGGAAGACTTCATCAATCAGATGAGACCCTCAGCACAGTGCCAGTGAAGCCACCAGCTCCAGTACACGAGAACTGGTGGCTACTGGGAGGACCCCAGTGAGTGGCTGGGACACGGTCCAGCCCTGGCATCCCCCAGTCTCAGTGCCAATGTCTCCCCAAATTTGGGGTGATGAGGTCAAGCTAGATAAGTAGTTCTGGAAGCCACCTCAGTGTTGTTGCCAGCCCAGGGGACTTGGGGACAGCACGCTTGGTGGGAGGTCCAGTCAGTCCCATGGTGCCTGGTGAAGGGTGCACAGCTGGGTGCCACAGGAGAGGCTCAGCCAGGGTCCCAGTCCCCAGGGAGCCAGGAAATGCCCGTGTCCCCAGGCAGGCAGGAACGATCTTGTCCCCAGGTGTGTAGTCAGGGGTCTTGTCCCCAGGCAGGCGAATGTGATCTTGTCCCCAGGGAAGCAGGAGATGTCCCAGGTAGAGGGGGCTCCTGTCCCCAAGCAGGGAAAAGTGTCTGTGCTCCCAAGCAGAGAGGACCCTGTCCCCAACGAGCCAGAAGATTTCCATGTCCCCAAGAATGCAGAGCAGGACCCTGTCCCTGAGATGTCCGTGTGCCTGAGCAGGCAGAAATTATCTTGTCCCCAAGTAGGTTGACGAGGATCCTGTCCCCAGGCAGGGGAAAGTGATCTGGTCCCCAAGATTACAGCGATGCCTATGTTTGTGAGCAGGCTGGCAGTAAGCAGAGAGTGCTCCTGTCCCCAAGCAGTTGAAAGTGGCCATGTCCCCAAGGAGGCAGAGAGGATCCTGTCCCTGAGTAGCCAGAAGATGCCCATGTCCCTGTGCTGGCAGAAATGATCTTGTCCCCAAGGAGCCAGGAGATGCCCACGTCCCCAAGCAGGCAGAAGAGGCAGAAGAGGCAGAAGAGGAAGAAGAGGCTCCTGTCCCCAAGGATCCAGAGGATGTCCATGCCCCAAGCAGGCTGGCAGTAAGCAAAGAGGGCTCCTGTCCCCAGGCTGATGTAAGTGGCCATGTTCCCAAGCAGACAGGGGGGGTACACTGTCCCTGAGCAGCCAGAAGATCCCCACATCCCTCATCAGGCAAAAATGAGCTTGTTCATGTGTAGGGACTCCAGGATACTGTCCCCGAGCAGGGGAAAGTGATCTGGTCCCTGAGGAGCCAGGAGATGTCCCCAAGCAGGCAGAAGAGGCAGAAGCGATTTCTGTCCCCAAGCAGGCAGAGCAGGTGGGAGGAGCAGAGAGCTGGCAGTGAGCACAGCAGGGCTGGCACACAGGGTGACAATGCCCCGTGGGTGATGATGCCTTGCAGGGTGACAATGCTGTGATGGGTAACAATGCCCCGTGGTGCTGATGCCTTGCAGAGCAGCAATGTGCCACAGGGTGATGATGCCCCCATAGGGTGACAGTGCCCCATGGAGTGACGATGCCCCATACGGTGACTGTGTTTCTCGGGGTGCCGATGCTCCACAGGGTGACAATGACCCACAGGGTGACAATGTCCTGCACAGTGCCGATGTCCCACAGGCTGCCGATGCCCCATGGGGTGCTGATGCCCCGCAAGGTGCCGATGCCCCGCTGGGTAACGATGTCCCATACAGCAACGATGTCCCTTGGGGTGACACGGTGGCCCCAGGGCAGACACTCCAGCTCTGGCCACTGCACCAATCCCAGACACACGCATGCACCCATGAGTGCCACCCCCCATGTCACCCCAGGAATTGAGGCAAAGGGGACCTCAGCACCCCTCTGCCCGCCCGGCCTTTTTGGGGTAATTCAGCATTTATTTCAACTCAAGGCAAGGACAAGGTGAGGGTTGGGAACACAGGGATCTGTCAACACAACACGGTCACAGTCACAGGGGGTGCCAGGAACTGAGGGACATGCAGGGACACCTTTCTGGCTGTTGGGGAAGGTAAAAGCTAAACTCAAGAACTGACCGGCTCTGGTCCATCTGTGGTGGGCAGTGAAGTGTCCTGTGTGCTCTCATCCTTCCTCTTCTCGTCTTCCTCCTCCTCCTCGGACCTGCACAGGGAGACAGCTGGTCAGCATCCCCATCCCAGATGTGATCCCACAGGGATGGGTCTGGCTGCTGCTCTTCTGTCCCCATTGAGGGATGAAAGTCCTGTCAGGGTGAGGCTTGATCTTCATCTCTCCTCTTCACCAGCATCAACTTATTGCTTGGAAAAGGCAAATTGCTAAAAATCCCCTTAATGCTAAAAAACATTCTCAATGGTTTGAGAAGAGGGAATTGGAAACAGCATCACTGGTCACATGGAATGGTGGTGTCATCCCTTACCCGACCTCCAGCTCCCCATCCAGATCCAGGCAGTAGTCAGGAGCCTCGGAGCGGGTCACCCCATCCTGCATCAGCCCCTCACGCAAGGACCGCCCGCCCAGGAGCTCCAGCTGCAGGGAAGGGGTGAAAGCGTTAAGGGATGGGGGGAGACTGAGGCAGGGCAGGCAGAGGCCTCATCCCGAGCCTTCCTCACCGTTGTCAGCTTCCTGAGGGCGGCAATGCGCTCCTCCCAGGTGGCCGAGGACTTCTCGAAAGCCTCGTGCCGCTTCAGCAGCTTCTCCACCGCATCCACCGTCTGCCCGTAGTCACTGCTGGCCAGGTAGGGCTCCTGAGCCATGAGCCACGACTCGGCCATTGAGGCGTCGCGGGAGAACTGGCACACCTCCAGCACTGTGGGAGGGATGGGCAGCACTCAGCCCCTGGACCACCTGCCCTGCCACCCCCAGCACCTCCGCGCTCCTCCCTGGCACCCCTGGCGCACTCACACAGCCGCAGCCGCTCCCAGCGCTGCTCCCACGTCTCCTTCATGGCTTTCCTCTTGTCCACCAGCTCCACCCGCTTCGCCTTGATCTGTGAAGGGATGCTGTCAGGGTGTGGCCCTGGTGGCACCACCCCCACCACCCCCCATCCCTGATTCCCTCACCTCTGGTGAGTCCTGGTGCTTGCGCTGCAGCAGCTTATTGCCCAGCTCAATGCAGGTGGTGAAGTTCTTGTCCCGAGCATCCATCTCAGCCTTAATTCCCTGGTGGTACTTCATTAGTAGCTCCACAGAGGAGACATCCCTGGGGACACAGAGGTGCCAGCGTCAGTGGTGTCATCAGTGTCATGTGCCATCCCAGCTGCCTGCCAGGTGCATCCATACCTGGGTTTCTCCTGCGTCTCGATCTGCCGGACGGTGCTCTCCATCCAGGAGAGCAGATCCCGTGCCATGCTGAAGAAGCGGTGCTTGTCGGCCGTGTCCACCAGCCTTGCCCGACGCCCGCTGCATGCCTCCAGCAGCTCCTGCAGCGCTTGGGCCACTTCCTGCTCCTGCTCCTGGATTCCGGCCGCCTTCTCCCCAGCATAGGCAGTCTGCAGGCGTGCTGCTGTCTCCCGAAACTGCTGCACCTGCATGGGGAATCACAGAACGGCTCAAGTTGCAAGAGACCTCAAAGACCATTGAGCCCAACCTCCCACCATGGGTAGGGACACCTCCCACGAGACCACAGGGAATGCTGAGTGTTGGCATCCACGCCAGGATGGAGCCTCACCTGTGCCTCCAGCAGCTGGAGGTCCCTCTCGAAGGCGCTGTGCATGCGGTGGAAAGCCTCCACCGTGCCAGCATCCTCGCCCAGATCCTGTGGCAGCTCCTGGCGCCGGGCAGCAATGAGGGCCAGCAGCTCTCCACCATCGTAGAAGTACTTGTGGAGGTCGTGGGATGCGGCGAGGAGCTGCATACGGGTGTCGATCAGCTCCAGGAGGTCAGCCCAGCTCTCGTTCAGCCCGTCCTTCCACTCAGCTATGGTGGCTGCCTCGCTGTGCCCCGCATCGATGAGGTCCTCGATGGTCAGGTTCACCCGGTCCACACGCTCCTGCCCCACGCTGCCCGTCTCCCGCGCGAACTCCCGAAACTTCTCCCTCAGGAGCTGTGTGGAGGGAAGAGAGGAGTCAAGTCACCCCCCTCAAGCCACCCACTGGCACTGCCACATCCACCCCATCAGTCTCACCATGACGTGGTCCAGGTCCTGCCCCATCTCCTGGGAGGAGGCGACCACATCGCGCTCGGCAATCCACTGCTCCAGCTCTTCCACCTCCCGCTTCAGCTGGAAGAGGTGGGACATGTTCTCCAGGCGCCGGCGGCGCTCCTCGGCCGCCTCCTTCAGGCCCGCGTAGTGCTTGTCCACCTGGCCCTGCAGCCGGATGATCTGCTCCCTGCACGGCCCCGGCACACAGACACCCAGTTCTCACCCATGAAAAGATGTCTCTGACCCACCCGTGTTGACATCCGGGGGGTTTGGGGGTGAAGGACCCACTTTGTGCTCCCCACATCCCTCTGCAACCACCTCCCTGCCCAGCTGGAGCAGCTGACACTGCCAGAGCTCCAGCCAAACCCCCTCACTCATGCGGTGCTGAGGGCATGGGGCTGCCCTGAGGGACAGGGGACACACAGTGGTGGAACCTACCCCTCAGGGTGGCCAGCAGAGAGCAGCTGCTGCGCCCTTCCTGCCAGCTCCTTGATGGTTTGTCCGTAGTCCTCAATGGAGCGCAGCTGCCGGACATGTCTCTTCAGCATAATCAAGCAGCTCTCCTCGTCCTATGGCATGGAAAACATCAGTTCCATCAGCATTTGTCAAGGTTTGGGGACGTGGACCAGGGTCTAGACCCAGTGCCCACCCTACGGGACCCCCTGGCTCTGTCTGATGCCACAGAGAGCAATGGTGAGCATGGAATGGGGTGGATGGTGTGTAATGGCATGGGAATGACATGTAAGAGCAGGACACACCATAGTTTGTTACATATGGATGATGTCCAACAGCACAGCATGGCACCACCTGGGTCAACACTGGACATCCCAGCAAGGCCCAGTCCAGTGTGGCACAGACCCCCCAAACATGGAGCACCCTATGGAACTGCTCCTCACCTTTGGCTTTTCCTCAGGTCCCATGAAGAGCTCCTGCTCACTGACCCAGGCCTCAGCCTCATCAGCATCCAGGTAGTACTGCTGGGCCTCTTCGGCCTCATGCAGGCGGCGGTGCCGGGCGGCTGCCTCCTCCTGCAGTGTCTCCCACAGCGCCTGCAGCTCCTGTGCCTGTGCTGCCAGCTCTGGGCCTGGCTCCTCACCACTCCCTGCTGCCTCCCCCCGGCTCAGCACCTCGCCCAGGCGGGGGGGCATGGCCCGCCAGCTCCTTCTGCAGCGTCTGCCAGCAGGAGGGAAGTCATGGTGAGGGTCATCCATGGGATGGATCCCAAGGGACCGCCCAGGATGGTGGCAGCTCAGGCTCACCTCGTTCCTCTTGGTCAGGCGCTGCACGCTTGGAAGGTCTGTGCCATAATCCGTTGACCTCGCCAGGGAAAGCCGCTCCTGCACCCACAGCTGCGGAAAGGAGCACCCACTGAGCCTGCTGTGGCACCCATGGGTGCTCCCAGCTCCCGGCCCCTGCCTCACTGAGAATGCTCACCGTCTCATCCTCCAGATCCCGCCCCAGTTGGTACATAGCCTTGGCAGTCTCCAGCTCCTTCCTCTTCCTCTCCAGCGGCTCCAGCAGCTCAAGGACTCGCTGCCGGAGCATCTGCTCCTGCCCAGTAGCATCTGGCACATCCCTGGCACCAGGGGTGCCCTGCCACCCCAGTTCTTCCAGTTCCTTCATCCACGTTCTCACTTGCTCTTCCAGTCTCTGGCAGGGCAAATCCATGTGAGTCAGGGATCAGAGCTGAGCTGGAGAACCCCAGTCCCATCTGGGAACAAACGCCACCCCCTCGGACCTCCTGCCCCTTCCCAAAGGAGCCAGTGAGGTGCCAACACCCACCATCAACCTCTTCAGCAGTAGGTTGGTGGCCGTGAGGTCCTTGACCTTCTCGGCATGGCGCAGCTCCTCCTGCGCCCGCCCCAGCCAGCTCTCCAGCTCCCCGTAGCTCCGGGCGTACAGCGCCGAGCACTCGGCCTCGAACAGCTGCCGGCCCCTGTCCTCGGCAGCGTCGTGCAGCATGGCCCAGCGCCGGCGCAGCTCCTCCAGCCGCTGCGTCACCACCGCGCTGTGCTGCGGCTTGTGTGTGGCCAGCTCCGTCCCCTCCTGCAGCAACAGCAGAGAGCTGGGTGGTCACTGCAGCACGGGGACATCCCACCCATACAGCAGGTTGGGAGCCTTCCAGAATCATGGAATTGTTTAGGTTGGAAGACATCTCTTAGGCCATCGAGTGCAACTGTTCCCCCAGCACTACCAAGGCCACTACTGACCAACGTCCCCAAGTGCCACATCCACACAGCTTTAAAATCCCTCCACAGCTGGGGATTCTACCACTGCCACGGGCAGTCTATGCCAGGGCTGCACAACCCTTTCCCTGAAGAAATTTTCCCTGATATCCAACCAAAACCTCCCCTGGTGCAACTTGCAGCTGTTTCCTCTTGTCCTGTCTCTTGTTCCCTGGAAGCAGAGCCTGACCCCACCCCACTGCACCCTCTTGTCAGGGAGTTGTAGAGAGCTAGAGGGTCTTCCCTGAGCCTCCTTTTTTCCAGGCTGAGACCCCCAGCTCCCTCAGCAATTCCTCATGCTCCAAACTCTTCCCCAACTCCATTGCCCCTCTCCAATCACGGTGCCAGCACTCACTGCCTCAATCTTTTCCAGCCAGCTCTGATTGGGTGCCAGCTCAGCCATGAACGCCTGGTGTTTTTTCCACTTGCTGTGGAGACCACGGCCTTCTCCATAGGAGACATCCTGAGCCATCAGCATCTTCTCATCCACCCAAGCATCAAACTGCAGGGAAGGGGTGTCAGAGCTCAGCTGGTGGGGATCCCCCAAGGGTGCCACCAGCTGTGCTGCATTCTTACCTCCCGGCAGCTCTGCAGGAAGGTCTGTAGGTCATGGTTGTCCTGCAGCAAACCCTGAGCCTCCTCCACCTTGTCCATGACAGCTCCATGCCTGGCAGGGGACCATGGATGGGCAATGTCAGCCTCACTGCCTACATGTTGCCCACCCACCCACCCACCTGCCAGCCTTTCTCTGGACTCACCGCTCCTGGAGAGCCTGGCACTTCTCAGAGATCTTCTCAGCAAAGATGTTCTCCTCAGCCACCAGTTTGGTGCCACCAGCCACCACCTGTGGGACCTTCTCGGCGTTGCTCTCCACACCAGCACGGAAGTTCTGGAAGCGGTGCAGGGCAGCAGCCGCGCCCTCCAGCGTGGGGGGCAGCTCCAGGTGGGACAGCGTGTACTCCTGAGGGGCATGGTGAGGGGTCAGCGCACAGTCGCCCCTTTCTGGGGCGCCCGTGAGCCAAGAGAGCCAAAGGACATCACTTGAGCACCCACCTGCTTGGTGAGGAGGATCTCCGCCTGCTTGGTGTCACGAAGGAACTCCTGGAAGTCGCGGCACTGGGTGAGGAAGCGCTTCCGAGCCTCTGCCATCTTGCCCAGGGCAGCCCAGCCATCCTTCACACCGCCCAGGCGCTGCCGCAGCCCCTCGTACTCGGGGTCTGTCTGGCCCCCCAGCACCCGCTCCCCCGCCTCTGCCAAAGCAGCGAAGGCTCCTGCGTGCTCTTCGGCGTCGCGCCGGGCAGCTTCGTGCCGCTGCAGCATCTCCTCTGCCTCCCCCAGCGACGCCGGCACCTCATCGACGGCCGCCACGGCTTTCTGAGCGCCGAAGAGCCACGCCTGGAAGTCATCCAGGTCCTGCAGGAAGCTCCGGAGCTGCCCGGCTTCCCCCAGGGACGCTGCCCGCTCTGCCAGGGCCGCCTGCAGTTCGTCCCAGGCGGACGTGGCCGTTGCCAGCTTCTGGGCCACCTCAGGTGCCACCTCAGGGCGCTCCTCGGCCAGGCGCTCAGCTTGTGAGCGCAGGGCGGCCAGGCGGTCCTGAGCCACCGCCAGCTCCCGCTCGATGCCGTAGAGCTTGCGCTGGGTGGCCAGGACGCCAGCCAGGTCGCGGCCCAGCTCAGCCGTGGCCTCCACCGCCCGGGCTTTGCTCCGCAGCCATTTCTGGGTCTCCTCGGACTCCAGGTTGTAGTTGAGGAGGCGCAGTGCCGAGCCCACCGCCCGCCGGCGCTCCGACACCAGCTCCCGGAACCGGCCCCACCTGCGGGACAGAGGCGGGGGATGGCGGGGAAGGCACGGTCACCGCGTCACCCGCCCGCCCCGGTGTCGCCCACCACCGCACCTCTCGTTGAGCTGCTCCCGGCACTGCCGGACCTGAGGGCTGCGGGGGTGCCCGCTGGCCAGGAGCCCGTCGGCTGCCTGGTTGACCGCGGCGATCTGGGAAGCCACAGTGGCCATGTCTTGCTCCAGCCCGTCCAACCTGCGGGAACGTCCAGGCTTAAAACGGGCGGCAACTCGGGGCCGGGCACGGCAGCATCGCCACGGCTGGGGCTCCTTCCTACCTGCGCTGCGTCACGTCCAGGTCCTCCAGCGCCTGCGGTACCTCCAGCTGCCCCAGCCAGGTCTCCTTGGAGCTCATCCAGAGGTGGCAGGCGTCGCTCTCCCCGAAAACGGTGTAGAGGTCCAGGGCGTCCTGCAGCTGGCGGCCGCGGCGCTCGGCCAGCGCGGCCGCCTCAGCGTGCAGCTCCCGCAGGGCCGCCAGCCGGCTCTGCGCCTCGGGGCCGGCGCGCAGCTCCGCCGGGAAGCCCTCGGCCTGCTGCGCCAGCCTGTCCAGCTGCTCCCGGGCGGCCGACAGCTCGTCCAGCAGCTCCTGGTGCTGCCGCAGCAGGACGAGGGTGCGGGATTCATCCTGGCCCAGCTCCTCGGCGGCCGCCCGCCGGCGGGCATCCTGCAGCCCCTCCGCCAGCTCCTCCACCTCCGCCTGGAACTGGAAGAAGCCCTCGGCTTCCCGCAAGCCGCGCCGTCGGAACGCCGCCAGCTCCTCCAGCTGCGCCCACAGCGCCCGCACGGCCGCCCCCCGCTCCCGCAGCCGCTCGGCCGCCCGGCCCGTGGCCGCCAGCCCCTCGCCCACCGCCAGCGCCTGCTCCAGCCGCCCGCCCCGGCTCCGCAGCTCAGCCTCGAAGGCGGCGTGCCGGCGCTGGAGCAGCAGCACGCCCGGCAGGTCCTTCCCGAAGTCCAGGGAGGAGTAGAGCTGCTCCTGCTCCTTGATCCAGCTCTCCGCCTCGTCCAGCTCCCACAGGCAGGTCCAGAGGGAGCGGGATTGTTCCAGCAAGTCTCTCCTCCGTGCCGCCAGCAACCGCAGCTCCCGCCAGCACATCTCCAAGTGGCGCACACGGTCTTGGATGACTTTGGGGTCGCAGGGACGGTAGCCTGGGCAGGGAGCAGGGAGGGTGCTCGTCAGCACGGTGTCCTGCTTTGCCTTGGCCACGCCGGGGGTGGCGGCGTGTCCTGGCACACCTACCCTCGGCTTCGGCGAAGCGGAGGGCAGCAGCGCTGATTGCCCGGGTCTTCTCTGCCTGTATGGCCATGTCGGCCTCCAGCAGACGGTGGGTCTGCAGCAACTCCTCCGCTTCCAGAAGGTGCTTCCCAGCTTCGGGAGATGCCAGTTTCACCTGCAGGAGACTCTCAGCCATTACCCACTGACACCCAAAACTTGACACCAGCACCTCAACACGCCATCTCCCTCCCCGGTGGGCTCCCACCAACAGCTGGTGGGACAAGGACACCTCACCCATGGTGCCACCCAGTGCCCACAGCTCACCTTGACCTCATCCATCCAGTCAATGCAATGGAGCATCTCCTGGAAGAGGTGCTGCAGGGTGAGGTTCATCTCCAGGCGCTGGCGCCGGGCGGCCAGCAGCTCCAGGAGCTGCTTCCAGAGGCGCAGAATGTTGTCCTTGCGCCCGTTGATGCGCTGGATGTCGTGGTAGCCCTCCAGCTCCAGCTCCTTGGCCACCGCCTCAATGGCCTGCACCCTCTCCCTGTAGGCAGCTGTGTCTGTCTCAATGGCCTCGTGCTTCTTCTTGGCCGCCTCCACCGCCGCCAGATCTTGCCCGAAGTTGTC
Source organism: Entomyzon cyanotis (assembly GCA_024500445.1). NCBI lineage: Eukaryota > Metazoa > Chordata > Aves > Passeriformes > Meliphagidae > Entomyzon > Entomyzon cyanotis. The sequence goes on from JAKEPQ010001031.1 coordinate 184,943, forward strand.
CTGCCCCAGCACAGAGCCCGTGGTGAGGCTCTGGTGGGGCTCCCCAGGGTGGGGGTCCCCAGGGTGGGGTGTCCCCATCCTCACCTGGGCCACCAGGCGCTGGTTCTCACTCAGCCAGGCCTCCCGCATGGCCGCTTTGCGGTCGAAGCGCCGTGCCAGCTGCTCCAGCTTCTCCTGACGGATCAGCTCGTTGCGCAGCGCCAGCTCCCGCTCATGCTCTGCTTTCTCCAGCTGCTCCCAGGCCTGGGGAAAGGCGGCACTGGGCAGGTGGCACCCATGTCCCACCTCCCCCCACCCACCCGTGCCTTGTTCTGCTGGTGAGCTCCACTGTGATGCCCAGGTGGAGGAACACAACCTGCCATGGGATGGATTAGTCCTGCCCCAGGATGGATTCAGCGTGTCCTGGTATGGACCTGACCTGCCTCAGGAGATGGACTCAGCCTGCCCCAGGACCCATCCCAGCCTGCCCAAGGACCTATCCCTGCCTGCCCAAGGACCTATCCCCACCTGCTCAAAGACCTGAAGGAGATGGATCTGATGGCCCTGGGAGACAGATCCCAACTACCACAGCAGACGGAGCCCATACCCGGTTGATGTCAGAGACCAGGCGCCCCTCGTGTGGGGTGTAGACACGCTGGTTGTTGGCCCTCATCCGTGACTGGATGGTGAAGAGCAGCACCTCCAGGTTGCCCTTCTCCTGAAACCTGCCCCAGAGAGAGCTCAGCGTTGGGTACCCTTGGGTGCCCCACACCGCCAGGCAGGCACGGGGAGTGGGGAGCTCTTACTTGGGGGGCTTCTCCACGGTGCGGTAGGTGCTGAAAGCTTGCAGCTGGTGCTGCACCCCAGCCAGCGAGTTGGCGAAGCTGCGGCTGTTGAGGGAGGCGATGGTCTGCTCGATCCAAGTGAGCAGGTCAGATGCCAGCCCCCCGTAGCCCTCGATCATCCTCTCCGTCTCCTTGGCATGCTCGATGACCTGCGGCGGGACTGAGGGTGAGTGTGAGGGGCTGGCAAACCAAGAGAACCCCCGCAACCACTTCAATACCGTTCCCTACCTTGCCCAGGCGCCTTCCCTCCACCTCCAGCACCTTCATCTTGGAGAAGTAGTGGTAGAAGGCCACCACGTAGGTGATGATGGACTTCTCATCAGGGTTCTCCGTGAACACATCTGCCCAGTGTGAGTGAGAGGCGTCACCCTTGACCCAACCTTAACCCGCCCCACAGGCTACCACAGCCTCGTGAGGTCCCTCCTGTGCCCACCCAGGCTCTCTTTCCATGTATTGGGAACCTCTCTGAGCTTCATAAAGCCTGGGAATGTCCCAGGGGAAACTGAGACAGGAGGATTTGCAGCAACTGCCTCACCTTCTGGGTCAAGGAGCGGGGTGATGCCCAGGTGCCTTTCTGCCACGCTGAATGCGTGCTCCAGGTTGTGCCGGGCATTGGATTTGGTCAGGTTTTGGAAGTCAACCAGCTCAGGCCTGGGGACAGAGGGTGCAGGACAGTGGTGACGCACCTGTGGAACATTCCTTGGTGCCACCACCACCCCAGTGCCTGCCACTGTGCTGCCTACCTGTGCCTGTGGATGAGGGCATTGAAGGCCAACCCGTCCTTCCAGCTCGAGGTGAAGTTGGTGACGTTCACGTGGGGGTACCTGCAATGGGGACAGGGTGTCACTGTCACCCTCTGGATTCTCCTGGACCCCGACGCAGTGGCGTGGGGGTCCCACCACCTACCCTGCCGTCTTCATCTGGCACCAGAGCAGCAGTGCATCCCTGGCAGAGCGCGTCTCCCGGCCCTCCTGCGTCTCCACAATGATGTCCTGGATCTGGGGGCAAAAGGACATCCTGGTGTTGGGACAGCAGCTCCATGGAGGATGGCTCCCACTTGGGAATGAGGTGTGGAGCTGAGCGATGTCCCAAACCACCCCTGCTCACCTGGAAGCGGAGGATGATGGTCCAGATGAGGCCGAGGACAAGGCGGTGATTGCCATCCACAATGTCGTGGGAGCCCATATTCTCCAGGTGCACCCGCTGCTCCTTCAGGAACTGCAGTGCCTTGTCCACATTCTCCAGGCAGTGGATCCGCATCCGGCCCTTGGTGGGCTTGGGCTGGGGCACAACAGTGCTCAGCACCCTCCCCTCCACACCAGGTACCCCAAGCCCTGCCCAGGGACACCCCCATGCCCATGCTGCCACCCCAACCCTTGGCCAACACCAAGGTCAGCACTTTGGTGGAACAGCTGAGATGGCATGGCAGGGTATGGGTCCCAGGGTCTCCAGTTGGATGGGATTCCTACCAGAAGCTCTCCTGACAGCACTTCCAGTAGCTTGATGAGCACCCGCCCATCCCGGAGATCCATGTAGAGGTCTGAGATGCGGCAGGTGACACGAGCCAGGTGCGAGTTCACCCACTTGGTGAAGGTTTTCTTCTGCACGGCCTCCCGCTCATCTGCAGGGACAGCGGGCACGGGGTCACCGACAGCGGGGACAACCTGGGGGAGACCAAGGGGACCCACCACCCACCTGCCAGGGCTTTGATGCGGGAGCGCTCGAAGAGCCGTGCGGAGCTGTTGTCGTTGTCCAGCTCATCGTCGGACGCGTCCCAGCGGACATTGAAGCGGCTGTACTGCTGCTGCAGCTCCAGCTGCTCGTAGTCGTTGGCCGAGGTCATGGTCCCGGTGTGCCCCGGCCTGGTGGCCGTTGGCTACCGGTGAGAGGCCCCTGGGGGACAGCGGAACCGTGAGCATCGGTGCGGCCACGGCGGCTCGCCGGCCCTGTGGCACGTGGGGATTTGCGGCTCAGAGCCGCAGGATAAGCTGCTCAGAGGGATTTAGCCTCACCCCACCCAGGTGTTGGGGGGGCACCTGGCAGCTGCCCGCTCCAGGACCCCCATGCCGAGCCATGCTGAGCTGTGCCATTGGCTATTTACGGCGCTGTGTCCCCACCCAGGTCCCTTTGCCCAGCTAAAACGCCAGCCCAGGTCCCCAGGGGTTCCCCCCAAATCCTTGGGTGCTCCCAGGGAAGGGGCTGCTGCTCACCCCCACCCCAACCCCTGCGCCACACAGGGGCGTCACTGGCACCGATGGCAGAAAGTGGGTGACAGCTGCCGGCAGGGGGGGGCCACCCAGCCCCGGGGACATTTGAGACACAGATAGGACGTGGCTGGTATCTAAAAATGCCTCTGAGCAGCTGTCGGTGGCTCCTGGGGCCCCCGAGGGGTGCGAGGAGATGGGCTGGGGCTCCCCACAGCCAGCAGCATGGGCAGGGCCCCCCTGGCAGCCCTGAGCTACACAGAGCCCTCAGTCGTGGGTGCCAGGGGGAGCCCCATGTGCTCCAAATCCCCGGTGTTCCCGTGAGCTGTGATAGCCCATGGGCCCCCAGGTCCCCCTGGGACCCCCGTGCATCCCCCAGCTCCTCCCTGGCAGGGTTATCGGGGCAGCCAGGCTGTGCCACACCCGACTCCACACCCTAATCGGGGCGGTGCAGGCAGGGCCTTGCCTCAGAGCTGGCAGCATGGGGAGCATGCAAGGACATGGAGGAGTGTGCAGGAGCATGGACAGCACAGCAAGGACACGTGGGAGCATGCCAGAGTGTGCAAGTGTGAGGACGGCCATGCAGAAATGTGGCAGAGTGTGTTTCTGTGAGCCAGGACATGCAGGGACATGTCACAGCGTGCGCATGTGAATGAGGACATAAAGAAGTGTGACAGAGTGTGCATGTGTGAACAAGGACACACAGGGACATGCCAGAGCGTGCACAGGTGAACAAGGACAAATAGAAGTGTGCCAGAGTGTGTGTGCCTGAGCAAAGACAAGTAGGAACACGCCAGAGTGTGCCAGAGCATGCACATATGACCAAGGACATGCAGGAACATGCCAGAGAGTGCCAGAGTGTGCATATATGACCAAGGACATGCAGGAACACACCAGAGCGTGCACGGGACACACACAGCAGGCACACGAGTGGGTGCAGGGCCATGCAGATGTGTACAGGAGCAGGCAGGGGGTGCTGGAGCTGGGCCTGCAGCCCCTCATGCCGTGACTCCATGCCTCTGCCAGAGCACCGAGCTGGCCCTGGCAGGACAGCCATGTGGGAGCCCAGATTTGGGGATTTTGCCCCCAAAACTTCAGGGACTGCCAGCAAGACGGGTGTGCTAAGTTGTGATGTGTCTCTGCAGGACACCTCAGTCCTGACTGTGTCCCTGACAACACGGCGGCGGGGCCATGGCCGTGAGCATCCAAGGAGGAGAAAGAGGAGGAGGAGGAGGAGGAGGAGGAGGAGATGACGCGGAAGGGAGCCACAGCAGGCCCATGGGAGCATTCTGAGCGCGGGTGCTCACCCACCCTTTAAATCTCCCTCTGCCTCACCGGCGCCTTCCGAGCATCCCTCCCTGGCACAGCCGTGCCGCCACCAGCGCCTGCCACCCGGGAATTGCCATTCCTCCCGCTCAGCATGCAGAAAGCTGGGAATGCCAGTGTGCTGGCCTCGCCGCCAGCATCCTGCGGCCGCGGCCCGGGCAGCATTGTCTTACCCGGCCAGCAGCTCAGCACGGTGAATCAGCACTTCCCGGTGAGGGGCTGGCACCGTGCCACCACCACGGTCCCCCCCACCAGGCACAGGGGATGTCCCCCTGCGCCCCAAGGGTGGCTGGGGCAGCGGTTGGCACCTGGCACCTATGGCACCCTCAGACCCATTCTCTGGCTCATCCCTCACAGCCACAGCATGCTGCCAGAAAGCCCATTCCCGGTGCACAGAAACTCATCAGAATCCCCCAAAACACCCCAAAATTCTGCCCCATCACCGCCACCCACAGCCTGGCATGTCCCCACTGCTCCGCTCCACCAAAACACTTGGATTTGGCATCTCCCCCATGTCCACAAGCAGCCATGCTCCCGTTGGGAAGGGGCAGGAGCCCGGGGGGCATCCCCCAGCCCCACAACAGCCTCCTGCCTGCCAGGCACAGAGCCAGGGCTGGGAGCAGATGGTTCCTCTCGGCACGGCCGCGTGGCACAGCACGGGGCGGTTGGGCATGGAAAGGCACGGCACGGCTCCTCCGGCTGCGATGCCCCGCTCCGGCCAGGGCTCACCAGCCACACTCCCACCCCCCAGGAGAATTCGGGCTTCCCCAGGGCCACATGCCGGCCATGCCAGGACTGTCCCATGTCACCCAAGCCGGTGACACGCACACGTGCTGACACTCCACAGACATTTTTGGCTATAAATAGGCCTCCCCTGCACACGGCGCCAGCCAAGCCCCGCTCCCTTCTTAGGAGCTGCCCCCCTGCACCCCAAGATCACCAGCCAGTGCCCCAAAACCACCCGACAGTGATAAAACACTCCACGGGGGGCTGTGCTGGCACCCATCAGGGTTTTCTGAGTCTCCTGTGCTTGCCACTGTCTTCCAGGGCACCCCAATCCCCTGGAGATTTAGAAAGGGAAAAGCTGGGAAATCAGGCCTGGGGGACACCCAAGTTATTGGGGTGAGGGTAAGAATTCCCCCAGCCCAGTGCCCATCTGTGAACATCCTCCTGGCACTGGGACGAGGAGGGCCAAGGGCACAGCACCCCGAAAACTCTTCCCAGTAACTCCATGTTGCCCAGTTGCTAAAAACTGGGGGATGAAGTGGGTTGGGTGATGTGTCCCACCAAGATCCTCTGGACTTGCCTTGCCCACCATGTCTCGACCATGCTAGGAGCACCCAGGACTGGTGTGGGGAACTCTCCAGGGGTTGGCACCCCAGGAAAAGTGTCCCCAGGGTGTCCCCACACTGTCCCCGGGCTGTCCCCAGGGTGTCCCTAGAAAGTCACCGCCACTCGCCCGCCCCGTCCTTCCCGAGAGCAGCCCCGAGGGACACGGGGTGACAGCAGACCCCCCGCCGCGGGGCGAAAAGGAGGTTCAGGCCCCCCAGAAGGCTCTTCAGACCCCCCACCAAACTTTCCTCCGTGCCCACCGTCGCCCCCCCCGGTACCGAGCCCCGCGTTCGGTGCCGCACCCCCACCCGGTACCCTCCGGGTGGGCAGCGCCTGCCGGTGCCCCCCGCCGCGTGTCCCCGGGGAGCGGCGCCTCCCGCTGTCTCCCGCCCCTCCCGTGTCCCCCGGAGCGGCGCATCCCGGTGCCGCGGGGTCTCACCTGCGCGGGGCGGCGGGCGGGCGAGCGGCGGCGGCGGCGGCGGGGCCGGTGCGGGAGCGGGGCGGGGGGAGCGGAGCCGCCCTGCACCGCGATATAAATAACATTATCTGGGCGCGCAGGGACATTCCTACCCGGAGCCGGCGGCGCTGCCCGGCCCCGATAGCCCCGCTCCCCCCGGGAGGGCCGGGCCGAGCCGACCGGGCGGGCGGGGACGGGGATGGGCGCAGGGACGGGGACGGGGACGGGCCGCCCGCCCCGCAATGCAGCACAGCGGCGCCCCCCGGCCGCCAGCGCCACCGGCACCGGCAGCAGCACCAGCAGCATCGACACCGGCAGCACCGGCATCGGCAGCATCAGCGGCAGCAGCACCGGTAGCATCAGCGACAGCAACACCGGTAGCAAGCACCGGCAGCAGCGTCGGCAGCACCGGCACCTGCAGGGTGCGGAGCGGCGCAGCGCCCCGCCGACACTGGCGGGGATCCCCGGCCAGCGCACGTGTCCTCCGCTAGCCCTGGATGCCCCCCAGCTAGTCCTGGGTGCACCCCATTAGCTCTCAATGCCCCCCAGCTAGTCCCAGGCATCCCTCACCTAGCCCTACGTGTCCTGCACTAGCCCTGTGAGTTCCGTAACTTGCCCAAGGCACCCCATAGTTAGACCTCAATGTCCTCCAGCACGCCCCAGGCACCCCCCAGTTAGCCCTGGGTGACCCCCACCAGCCCTGGATGTCCCCCACCTTGTCTGTGGTGTCCTCCATCTAACTCAGGCAGTCCCCAGCTAGCCCTGGATTGGCTCCCAGATAGCCCAGGCCCCCTCTACAATCAGCCCTGGGTGTCCCCTACTAGCCCTGGATGCCCCCCAGGTACCTCCCAGGGTCTCCCAGTAGCCCTGAATGTCTCCCAGCTAATCCCAGGCAGCTCCCAGCTAGCCCTGGGTGCCCCTCGCTACTCAGGGCTCCCCAGGTCCCTCCAGGTGTCCCCCACTAGCCCTGGGTGCCCGACTAGCCCGGACCTCTCCATTATCCTTGGTTGCCCCAAGCAGCCCGGCGGGCTCATAGGCCCCGCCCATCCACCGAGCCCCGCCCAACCGCCCAGGCCCCGCCCACACAGTCCGCCAGCCCCGCCCCATGGCCGAGCCCCGCCCCTCGGAGCAGCTCTCGCGACAGCTGCGGGTGAGGGCGGCGCGAGATGTGCGGCGGCTGTGTGGGCACCGAGTACCCGGAGCGGGTGAGGGGGCGCGGGGGCACCGAGCCCGGCACCGACCCTGAGCCCGGCACCGGCCCCAGCCCCAGCCCCAGCCTGTGTTCCCGCCCTAGGGCACCACCTGCCTGGAGGGCGGGTCTTTCCTCCTGAACTTCGTGGGGTGCGCGCAGTGCGGCCGCCGGGACTTCGTGCTGGTCGGCAACCGGGCCGCGGGGCTGCACGGCGGGGAGGAGATCATCACCTATGACCGTGCGGTGGGGGGCACCGGGGGGCGTGAGGGGGTGGGGGAGCTTTGAGGGGGTCTGGCGCTTGGGGTTCTTGGGTGTTGGGGGGCCTGAGGGGACCTTTGGGGTCTGGGGCTCCTGAGGGCTTGAGGGGGGACTTGGCGCCTGGGGATCGCTGAAGGTTGGGCGGGGGTCTTGATAGTTGGGAGGGGTCAGGGGCACGGGGGTGTTGAGTGTTGGGGGAAACCTTGGGTCTTGACGATCTTGAGGGATGCTGAGGGCTCTGGGGGACTTCTGGAGTCTGGAGCTTGCGGGATTTTGAGGTTTAGAGAGAGTTGGAGGGGACCTTTGGGATCTGGGGGTTTTGAAGGCTGGGGGCACAGGTGGGGGCCTTGAAGGTTGAGGCCTGGGGGTAACATTTGGGTCCTGAGGGCTGGGAGGAATTCCTGGGGCCTGGGGATTCTTGAGGGGGCGTGATAGGGAGGGCTTAGAAGTCAGAGGAGTGGGAGGCCTAAGGGAGGATTAATTTGAGTGGGGAAAATTTAGGGGCCAAATATTTGGAAGGTCCCTGGGGGCGGGAATGGTGGATGCCCAGGGAGGAGGTCTCAACTTCTGGGGGAGGTATCAGGGAGCCAAGGGACATCAAGGGGAGTGAGGTGCTGGGAGGGAATTTTGGGTGCTTGATGCTTTCCGGACAGGGATGTGTATGCCCCAGAGGTGAGGGCAGGCACAGAGGGCTGGGGCTTGTCCCAAGAGATTGGGAGTGAGAGGATACTCCAGGGACAGTATCCCATCACCCCATTGTCCCCTGCCCCACAGACCTGTGCAAGAACTGCCACCACCTGATCGCACGCCATGAGTACACTTTCAGCGTGGTGGACGACTACCAGGTTTGCCCCTTGTTCCCCAAAAGCCCTTCCCAGCTCCTCTGCCTCCCGAATTCCAGACCCACCCTTCCATGGGCTGATTCCCAATTTCCCTGGGACAGAGCCTCGAAGGCTTCAGAGTTACATCCCTGTGCTGAGGGCTACCTGGAGTGCCCCCAGCACTAGTCCGTGCCTTATGGGGGAAGCCCAGTTCACCCAGCATGGGAATGTGGATGATGGGAGGGGCCTGTGACCCCCATTCCTCATTCCTGGCACATCTCCTATGCAGCAAACTGCTGGAAAAAGGGCTCAGGGGAGGCAATGGGGCTGGAAACGAGATCCCCTGGCTCTGATTGCAATCGGGGATCGGGTACCAGATCCAGCTCAGGTTTCCCTGTGGGGGAGCAGGGCCGTGGCAGCCCCCCTTTTTCCAGCCCCTCCTTTTCCTTCCCCCAGGAATACACCATGCTATGCCTGCTCTGTGGCCGTGCCGAGGATTCCATCAGCATCCTGCCTGACGACCCTCGCCAGATGACCCCTCTGTTCTGATGCCCATGGAGCTCTGGGAGATCTCTGGATCCCTGGCACTGCCATCCCTGGGGACCACACTGTCCCTGACATGATTCGCTCCTCCAAACCTCCAGCCTGGATGTGGTGAATGCCCGATGCTGGATGCTCCCGTGTTTCCGGAGCCTTTTGGCTCCGACCCTGGCTGGGATGGGATTCAGTGCCACGGCTCGAGTCCCCTGTGTACTGAAGACATAAAAGGGTCCCCAGAACAGGATCCAAAGGGATTCCCACCCCATCCCGCCTCAGGAGCCCCTTGTGTGTGGGGCAATAAATGTGATATGTGACAGCTCGGTGGCATAGGTGGGAGTATTTTGGGCGTGGAATTCACCCCCTGGAGCTGATGAAGGGTGGTGGGGGCTGATGCAGGGATCAAGGGGACTTTTCCCATCCCAGGAGCCTGTGGAATTCCTCCTTGACCCTTCCCAGCATTGGAGAGCCCACTGTACTCTCCCAGTGTTCTAAGCCCTACAGAGAGGACTTAGCTCATTCTCCCTTCCTAGTAAGCTGGTTTGGGATCACTTCCCCCTGCCCCGGGGTGCGTAACCTGGCCCTGCCCTCCCGGGAATTCCATATTCCCGAGGCGGGAAGGAGCTGGGTGTAGGAAATCACTGCCCTGGGGTGGGTGAGGTGCTGCTCTTGGCACCTGGCCCCAGCAACACCCGCGGGGAACTGGGTGCAGCTGGTTTGGCACCCACCTATCCCCGAGCCACTCTTTCCTGGATCTGGCACCTCAGGGCTGCTTCCTCCTTCCTGATCCCCCTGACAGCCCCCAAAAACTACATGGGTATGGGTATGTTCCAAAAAACCTTACAAATCCATTTATGCTCCCAAAAACCACGCGAATCCGGGCACGCTCCCTCCTGCTCCTTTATTGCCACCAGCCCACACCATCCCGGCGGCTCCAACCCTCTGCCCCTATCGAGTCCCCTCCCCACAGAGGTTTCAGAGGGGGCTGTCACCCTGCGGAGAGCTGGGGCCATCCCGGGGTGACGCTGGAGCTGGGATCACACCAGAGCCAGGATCACACCAGAGCCAGGATCACACCAGAGCCAGGATTACACCAGAGCCAGGATTACTTGGCCAGCTTGAGGAGACGCTGGATGTCGGGCTCCAGCTGGGCCGTGGGCACACGGGGACTGTAACGCCGGAACGGTTCTCCCTCGGGCCCCACCAGGAACTTCTCAAAATTCCAGGAGATATCAGAGCGCCGCACAGGGCTCCAGGTGACGAAGCGGGGCTCACCCATCAGGTGTGCAGCCTCGTCGGCCGGCGCAGGCAGGTGAGCCTTGAGGTAGGCAAACACGGGATGAGTGTTGCTCCCGTTCACCTGGCACTTCTGGAACAGGGTGAAGTTGGGCTCAAAGCCGCCCCCGGGCCGCACGTGCTTCAGGGTGTTGAGGATCTCCTCATTGGTGCCGTTCTCCTGTGGCGGGGAAGGAGAAATCCAGAGCCCTGTGTTTCCCAGCTCCTCACCCCCTGTCTCGTGCCCACAGGACTTACCTGGTATCCAAACTGGTTACAGGGGAAGCCCAGCACGACCAGCCGCCGGGGGTAGCGGGCTTGGAGCTGGTTGAGCTGGGTGTAATCCCTCACCGTGGTGTCTCAGAGTGACGCCACATTCTCAATCAGGACCACGCGGCCCCGGAAAACACCGAAATCCACCTTTTCCCCCTGCAAGGAGGTGGCGCTCAGGTCGTAGAAGGACTTGGCGATGGGGATGGTCATGGCTGCAGGCACACGGCTACCTGTGCCCCGTGCCCTGCGCTGCCTCTTAAGGGCTTCCTGGTGCTCACGTCATGGTCCAAAGGTCTCCAGGCCCCGCCGCAGCTCGGGGAGAAACCGGAGCCGCCTGTCCCACCCGTGGAAGGAGGAAGGTGGCATGGAGCCAAGGCAATGCTCTACCTGCCTCAATAATTCACGGCACGGCGCGGTGCGGCTGCTCATCCCAGTGCCTGTGAGATGTGGGATGCTCCTGGCCAAGCACAGTGTGTTCCCGAGGGTTGGGAATGTCAGTGAGAGTTGGGGGGTAATGGGAGATGGGGAATAACAGGAATCTGGAAGCTGGGGCTCTGTGGGGCAGAGGAGGAGGGGACAAGTGCCTCAGTGCTCCTCCTTGCCTGGTGCTGCCATGGCATCGCCTCTGGGGCCTCCTGTGCTGCCCATCCCAGTGCCCACCAGTCTTGGGGCCTACTAGTCCCAGTGCCAGCTTCACTCTTGAGCTTATCTGCTGTGGTGCCCACCAGTACCTGCCCATCCCATTGCCTGGCAGCATCCTGGTGTTCACCTAGATCCCAGTGGGTTCCACTATCTTAGTGCTCACCATTGTCCCTGTAACCACCCATCCCAGTTCACCACCATCCTGCTGCCGACCCATCCCGGTTCCACCATTAGGCTTTCTGGCCCTGTCCCCAGAGCTGGGGCTGAGCTGGTAGCCTGGCAGGCCATGGTGGTGGCCATGGCACACCACGGGCACCATGCCTCATGTCCCTGTGCCTAGCCTGGAAAGGGGACACCATCCCGGCAGCCCCAGATCACCCTTAATTATTGATCACTGCTCGGGTGTCTGTGCCTGGGCTGTGCCCGCCGCCATGGCATTGTGCCCGCAGCACCCCTAGAGCACACGGACCACCAGCCCCTCCAGCATCACCTTTATTCTGCAAACCACTGTGTAAAACCACGGGTCCCACGGGCATGGGGCAGGCACGGGGTGGGCACATGGCACCTGGACAGCCCCCACCCCACCTGCAAACCAAGGGGGGCACAGGTGCCATGCTGGGGGCCCCCCTTGCCACCTCCCCATTCCCCCTGTCCCTGGGGGTGTTCCGTGTTGCCCGCCACTCCATGGGAGCTGCCCCAATCCTGCCCCCACCGTGCCTCCTGACACAGCATGGGGAGGAGGGGTTAGGGGAGTCCCAGCCTTCAGCACCAGCAGGTTTTGGGAGTGTCCTCGCTCCCCAGGGGCTGCTGCTCATCCTCCTCCAGCCGGGCCAGGGTGGGGGCGCAGGGGGCCCTCGCAGCTCATCCAACTCCTTGCGGTGTGCCTGCAGCACCAGCTCCGTCAGCCGCGTGAAGGACTGTGGGAAAGGGGTGGGGTGAACCCGGGAGACCCCAGTACCCCCTGACCCCTCCAGGCTCCCCAGGCCAGCCCCCCCAGTCCCCTCATACCTCCTTGATATTGAGGTTGCTGCAGGCACTGGTCTCGTAGAAATCCATCCCGTATTCCCTGGCCAGCTGCCGCACCAGGGTTTTGGCAGGCGGGGTAGCATGATTTGGGGAGGGAGGGATTCACTACCCTAGCTCCCCTCTCTGGAACGTGCACAGCCAGGCACAGACAGACAGGAGAGCTACAGGGGGGCTGGCATAGGGGCACACCTGGGGCTGGGCGCTGGGTGCAGGGTGTTCTGGGAAACACATTGGGTGCTTTAGGGTCCAGAGGCCACTGGGAGGGAATACTGGGGGATACTGGGGGGCACTGGGTGCTTTAGGGGTGCAGGAGCCCATGCTGGAGGTGCAGGGGGGGTTGGGGGTCCCTGAACATTCTGGGGGTGGGGAAGAGGGAGCCTTGAGTGTGCACAACCACTGAAGGGGGTGAGGAGAAGAGGGTTCCTCGACACTGGGAGAGCTGTTTTTGGGGTGCCTGGGTCCAGACTGCATGAGGGTCGGGAGTCCCTGGTCATGCTGGCAGGGGCTGAGGATCCTTGGGGGTCCTGGATAGAGGAAGGGCTGCAGGAGAGCTGTTGGGGTCCCGAGTGCAGGGGTTATCAGGGAGAGGCTGGCCATGCTGAGGGTGCAGGAGGGGTCCTGCCCCCTGGGGGGGCACACAGCAGCCCCCGCTCACCTGCAGCCCTTGCTCTTTGGGCACTTGCCTCTTGTGCTCCTCGTCTGCCTTGTTCCCAATGAGGATTTTCTGGACACCATCAGGTGCATACTGGGGGGGAAACAGCGTGAGGACTCCCCCCCCCCCACACTGCTGGGGGACCTCCCAATGTCCCCTCATGTACCCCCACCTCATCCACGTCGCTGGCCCACTTCACGATGTGCTGGTAGGAGCGTTCACTGCTGATGTCATACACCAGGAAGATGCCCTGTGGGGGGGCAGCCACTGACACCCCAAAACTGTGCTTCTGTTTCCCTTCTCCTGCGCACCAGGGCAGGAAACCCTCCATACCTGTGCCCGCCGGTAGTACTGCTTGGTGATGGTCTGGTACCGCTCCTGGCCAGCCGTGTCCCTGCCCGGAGACAGCAGGTCAGTGCCACCACCCATGGCATGAGTTGGGCAGGGCTTAGCCCCCACAGAATTCCTCCTCGCTCTCCCCCCAGGATTCAGTGCTGCCACTCACCAGATCTGTATCCGCACCTTGATCCCATCCACCTCAATGGTCTTCATCTTGAAGTCGACGCCTGGGATTGGAGTGGGAGAGGTTGTGGGGTGTCCTGGTGTTGCCCACTGCAGGAGCTGCTGCCACCGAGGGTCCTCTGGTCCCCTCACCCCTCCTGACCCACCCCACACCCCGCCATGGCCTGGTGCTGGTCTCCACACCCAGTGCCTGGCCTGGCAGGAGGTCCCAGTGCTGGATGGTGATCCTGGTGCTCCCAGTTCCCTGGTACTGTGGCTGTCCAGTGCTCCCAGTTCCCCAGCGCTACAGCTTCCCCGTGCTGTGGCTGCCCACTGCTCCCAGTTCCCAGCTGCACGTTATTCCTGGTTCCCCCGTGACAGAGGTGCTTGGTGCTGCCGGTTTCCCCATCCCCATTATTTCTTGGCTCCCTTGATGCTCCCTGTTACCTGGAGCCGTGGCTCTCTGGAACCCCCCTGTTTCCCAGTTTCCCCATGCTGCAGCTACCCCCCAATTACCGTTTCCCAATGCCCACAGCTTCCCGGTTTCCCGGTGCTGTGACTCCCAATGCTCCTGGTTCCCCGGTGCCACAGTTTTCCCTTTAGCCCACGTTTGTCCCTCTCCCCAATGCCCACGGTTTTCCCGCTCTCTGTTTACCTGTTTCCCGATATCCCTGGTGTTGCAGCTCTTCAGTGCCCACAGTTAACACTTTCCCGGTGCCCCCGGTTTTCCCGTGCCCACCACTCCCCGATTGCCCGGTGCCCACCACTCCCAGGCGCCCTGGTTTCCCGTTTCCCCATCCTGTGGCTTCTCAGTTCCTCGTTAGTCCCGGTTCCCCGGTGCCAACGGTTTTCCCGTTTCCCGTTTTCCCGTTTCTCGGTTGCTGCGTCTCCCCAGTCCTCCCAGTTCTTCGGTTCCCACGGTGTTCCCGCTCCCCGGTTGCCCAGCTTCCCGTTTCCCCAGTGCTGCTGCTTCCCCGTACTCACGGTTTCCTGGTGCCCACGGCTCCCCAGTTCCCCGGTTTCCCTTTTCCCCGGTACTGCGGCTCCCAGTGCTACCGTTTACCCGGTCTTGCGCCTCCCCATTGCTCCCGATTCCTTGATGCTCCCGGTTTTCCGTTTCCCCGGTGCCGCGGCTCCCCGTTTCCTCGGTGCTCCCGGTTCTCCGGTTTCCCGTTTCCACGGTGCTGCGGCTCCTAGTCCTCCCAGTTGCCCGGTTCCCCGATGCTCCCGTTTCCCCGGTGCTGCGCCTCCCCACTGCTCCCGCTTCCCCGATGCTCCCGGTTCCCCGGTTCCCCGCTCCCGCCGCCGCGGCTGCCGTGCGCTGCCGGTGCCGGTACCGATGGTGGAGATGTGGGCGGGGTGGAACTGGTTGTCGGTGAACCGGCAGAGCAGGCAGGTCTTGCCCACGCCCGAGTCCCCGAGCAACAGCAACCGGAACAGCACGTCGTACTGCTTGGCCATGGCGGGCCCGGGCCACCGCCGCCGCCGCCGCTCCGGGGCCGCTCGGGGGCCGCGAGCTGCGCCGCCGCCGCGCCGGGCCGGGCTGGCACCGGGGGATGCACCGGGGCGGGGCGGGGCGGGGGCGGCGGCGACGGGAGGGGACACCGGGGGGGGAAACGAGGGGGGCGACACTGGGGATGCACCGGGAGATGCTGTGGGGCATTGGGCGGCGACACCGGGGATGCACGGAGAGGGGAGCTGGGGAGAACAGGGGGATGGTGCCAGGGATGTACTACAGGATATGTCGGGGATGCTCTGCAAAACGGGAGGTGGGTGACAGGGAATGTATTGGGGGATCGGTGGGGACGCTGCGGGCTCTGGCATCACCCGGGATGCACCGGGTTTGTTCAGGGGGCATTGGGAAGGAGACATGGGGGGTGCAGCAGGGGACACTGGGGTGACACACAGAGCTGCACCAGGGGAACTGGTGACCCTTCAGAAAGATGGGATGGCACTCAGGGGGACCGGGACAAGGGTGGGCACAAGGGAAACTCGCTGGGGTCAACTAGGCCAAAGGCAGGGTTGGCACATGGATCGGGACAACTCCCGAGATCAGTGCAGGGTGGGGGTGATGTGATGGAGAGCAGCCCAGAGGAGAGGAATTTGTGGGTACTGGGAGATGAGAGGCTGGATATGACCTGGCAATGTGTGCTGGCAGCCCTGAAAAGCCACCCGTGTCCTGGTCTGTGTCACCAGCAGCGTGGGCAGCAGCTGGGGAGGGAATTGTCCTCGTCTGCCCCACTCAGGTGAGACCCCACCTGAGCGTTGTGTCCAGCCCTGAAGTCGTTGTCATGGGAAGGACATGGAGCTGCTGGAGCAGCCCAGAGGAGGTCACAGAAATGCTCTGAGGACTAAGAACATGCTGGGAGAGCTGGGATTGCTCATCCTGGAGAAGGCTCCAGGGAGAGCTTAGAATCCTTTCCAGTGCCTAAAGGGGCTCCAAGAGAGATGGAGAGGGACTTTGGAGAAGGGCATGGAGTGCCAGAACAAGGGGTAATGGCTCCAAAGTGGAAAAGGGGAAGTTTCGATTGGCTACTGGGAAGAAATTCTTTACTGTGACAGTGGTGAGGCACTGGAATGGATTTCCCAGAGGAGCTCAGGCTGCCCCATCCCTGAAAGTGACCAAGGCCAGGCTGAACGGTGCTTGGAGCAGCCCTGGTCGAGTGGAAGGTGTCCCTGCCCATGGCAGGGGATGGGCTTTAGGGTCCTTTTCAACCCAACCCGGGCAGTCTATGGTGATGCAACCCATGACGTCACACCACGATGACGCAGTGGCCCGGGGGGCGGGGGGCGCCTCCGCGCACGCGCGCTGGGGCCGGTCGGTGAGGGGGCGTGGCCAAGCGCGAGGGGGCGTGGCCAGACCGGGCGTGACCAGACGTGGTGGGCGTAGCCAGGCGCGCGGCGGCGCGTCCCCTCACGGCCGCCGTCGCCCGCTGCCCCCGCGGCCGCAGCATGGCGGGAGCGGCCCCCGGCTCTGGCGGGCGGCGGCGGCTGCGGGACGACGGGCTGCGGACCTGCACCTCCGCCGAGCAGGTACCGGGGGGTGCCAGGGCGCTGCGGGGTGGGGTGCCGGGCTGCCGTGGGGCTGGGTTTTGGGGTGCCTTGGAGCTGGGCTTTGGGGTGCCGGGCTGCCGTGGGGCTGCGGTTTGGGCTGCTCTGGGACGGGGCTCGGGGCGGTCGTGGGACTGGGTGATCCCTGTCCCAGTATCCGCACGCGGCTAGTGTCCCCACACCGCTGTCACAACAGCCCGGCAGCGATCAGTGTTTCGGGGGGCCCGGGGGTGCTGCCGCCCACCCGCCACGGCAGCTTCCGCGGGACTCGTCCCCCAGAACAAGTCTGGGGAGGGTGAGGGGTCCTGGGCAGCCAGACTCTCCTCTCCGTACGTCTATCCTCACCCAGCCCCCGGCAGCTCCCCTGGGTGCTGGGATGGGGTAAAAAGTGACTCCGGGTTTCCCAATCCATGGGGTTCTTGCTCAATTCCTCCCCGGCAGGACGCAGTGCCGTGAATGCATGTCCCCACGCTGCCCCTCCTCACCTCTGAGGCTGATCCCGGGGAATTTCCTCGAGGATTACCCTGGCTTAGGGTGTCCAAGTCCCCGGTTATGCCAGTGTGAGCGGGAGGAGGGTGTTTTCTGTGGCAGTCCTGGGATGAACCAAACTCCAGCTGGATTTGTAAAGCAGCACCGGATAGTGCTGGATTCTGGCGTAGTTCGGGGCACAAAGCTCCTGGGAATTCCTACTTTGGTTTTACTGGGTGAGTTGGGGCTGTGAGTTAGATAAACCCCTGGGATGGGGTAGAAGCTGTGGGGCTCAGCGGAGGTCATGTTTGGGATATGCAGAGGCTCTCCCCAGAGCTCACCATAGTCTTTAATCCCGTTTTTCCTGACAAGTCCAAGGTGGAGGACATCGTGCAGGAGGTCTATGATGCCTACAAGACAAACCATCACTCCTCACAGTGAGTCCCAAAATTCCCAATAACCATAAATAACTCCCATCCCAAAAAAGCCATCAACTCCAGTGCGTGCTGTAGTAGGATCCTGCCTCTCCTGCCACGGTCTCCCTGCTTTTTCAGGCCATCCTGCCTGCTCATCCCTGCCCTCTCTGTATTCCAGGTACGTCCTGCAGCGGGAGAAGCACTTTCATTACCTGAAGAGAGGCCTCCGGCAGCTCACTGAAGCCTATGAGGTATTGGGAATATGCTGGATATCCCACTTGGAGCCACTGGCTGGGGTGAACCCTTCCACCTGCGGCTGCCACCAGAGTTGTTTGTCGCCAGGGTTTTGCCAGCCCTGGAGTGGACACAGTGGACATTCCCTGTGTGCCCACGCTCATCTCATGGCGATGCTCTGGGGGTTCTCCTGGCTGTCCCCTCACTCCTGCCTGCTCCCGCCATGTCCAGTGCCATTCCCTGACTGTCCCCTCTGTCCCCACAGTGTCTGGATGCCAGCCGTCCCTGGCTCTGCTACTGGATCCTGCACAGCCTGGAGCTGCTGGATGAGCCCATTCCTGAGTCAGTGGCCTCTGAGTAAGTGGGGAGAGTTGAGGGGACCCCACCATGGCCACTACCCCTGTGGGCCACCCGCGTGACTCTGGAGGTGCCACCTCCCGCTGTCCCCAGAGCAAAGGAGTGCTTTGTCTCCCTGCCACCATCAATGCCACCCATTCTTCCGGCGGCTTCCTCGTGATGACGGAGATGGGAGGGTGACACCCCCGGCTTTGACCTTGGGGGGATTCACAAGGCTGAGAGGGGACATGTCGCACTGCCAGGGTGACACTGAGCCCCTTCCCCAACTTCCCACAGCGTCTGCCAATTCCTGAGGCGCTGCCAGAGCCCTCAGGGTGGATTTGGGGGGGTCCCGGCCAGCACCCCCACCTCGCGCCCACCTATGCCGCCGTCAACGCACTCTGCATCATCGGCACCGAGGAGGCCTTCGGCGTCATTGACAGGTCTGGGGGGCCAGGGGGAGCTTGGGGGGAGCTGGGGGGTGTGTGTCCCCCCTCACAGCTGCTGGCTCCTGCAGGAAGAAGCTCTTGGAATACCTGTACTCGCTGAAGCAGCCGGATGGCTCCTTCCTCATGCATGTGGGTGGAGAGGTGGATGTCAGGTGGGTGAGGGCTGCAGCAGGGGGCTGTTTTGGGGGGCCAGGGCATTTTTAGGGAACCAGTGCTGGGAGTGGGTGCTATGGTGGGGAGCTGGTGCCATTCTGTCAATTCAGTGCTGGGAGGTGGTGATGTTTTTGAGAGCCAGTATCATTTTTGAGAGCTTGTGCTATGGTGGGGAGCCATTGCTAATTAGGGATACGGTTTTGGGGAGCCAGTGCCATTTTGGGGAGCAAGTGCTGGGAGCTGGTGCCATTTTGAGGAGCCAGAGCCATGGCAGGGTGCAGAGTTTGGGGAGCCACTTGTGTTTTGGGGAGCCGGTGGTTGTGGGGACTGGGTATCAGGGAGTTGGTGCCACACTGGGGTACCGGTGTTGTTTTGGGGAGCTGGTACCATGGTGGGGAGCCAGTACCATGGTGGTGTGTAGTTTTGGGGAGCCAGTGCTGTTTTGGGGTGCTGGTGCCATGGCAGGAGACCAGTGACAGGAACTGCTGCCATGAAAGGGTGCTGCTGTGGGGAGCCAGCGCTGGGTCAGGGACCTGGTGCCATTTTGGGGAGCTCTCGGAGCTGCAGCAGGCAGCTGGTGCCTCTTTGGGGTGCCAGTGCCAGATCCCTGAGCACCCATTTCCCAAATCTCTGCATGCCCTTTTCCCACAGGAGCGCCTACTGCGCCGCCTCGGTGGCCTCGCTGACCAACATTCTGACACCCACACTCTTCGCTGGGACGGCGGAATGGATCGCCAGGTGAGATCTGGGGACAGGTGCATGATGGAGGGATGGCATTCCTGGTTTCCCTGCTGCCCTTACCCCACTCCCACAGGTGCCAGAACTGGGAGGGTGGGATCGGCGGCGTGCCGGGCATGGAAGCGCACGGTGGCTACACCTTCTGCGGCGTGGCTGCACTGGTCATCCTTAAGCGGGAACATCTGCTGAACCTCCGGAGCCTGCTGGTGAGTGACCCCTCGCCGGGATACTGGGGATCTCATACCGCCAAGGATCTCTGGTCCCACACTGGCTCTCATCACCCCGCAGCACTGGGTGACTGGGCGGCAGATGCGCTTCGAGGGTGGATTCCAGGGCCGCTGCAACAAGCTGGTGGATGGGTGCTACTCTTTCTGGCAAGCTGGGCTTCTCCCCCTGCTCCATCGGGCACTCCATGCCCGGGGTGAGTTGTCACAGGCTTCCTCTGTCCCCAGAATGGCATCTGCAGGGATCTGACACCTTCTCTGGTATTCCTCCTCTGGATTTCCATTCCAGGCGATCCAGCACTGAGCATGGCACACTGGATGTTCGACCAGCTGGCACTGCAGGAATACATCCTCCTGTGCTGCCAGTGCCCAGCTGGTGGGCTGCTGGATAAGCCAGGAAAGTGAGTGTAGAGGGGAACACAGGGCTGTCCAGCACCCCAGATCCCCACTCAGCATCCCAATATTTCCCTGCACGCAGATCACGAGATTTCTACCACACCTGCTACTGCCTGAGCGGGCTGGCCATTGCCCAGCACTTTGGAAGTGGAGACCTCCACAATGAGGTGGTCCTGGGTATCCCTGAGAATTGCCTGGTAGGTGCTGGGCATTGCTGGGGTGGTCAGGAATGAGCTTTCAGGGCTCCACAGCACTAAGAAAGGCAGATCCAATGGCAGTGGAGAGTTGGGGTTCAGTCTGGAGAAGGCTCTGGGGAGAGCTTAAAGCTGCTTTGATGGCCTGAAGAGCTACAAGGGGGCTGGAGTTGGGCTTTGGACAAGGGCTTGGATTGACAGGACAAGGGGGAATGGCTCCAAACTGGAAAAGGGGAAATTTAGATGGAATTTTGGAAAGAAATTCTTCCCTGTGAGGCTGGTGAGGCCCTGGCACAGGTTGCCCAGAGCAGCTGTGGCTGCCCCATCCCTGGAAGTGTTCCAGGCCAGGTTGGATGGGGCTTGGAGCAACCTAGGATAGCGGATTCCCTGTACAGAGTGAGTTGGACTAGATGATCTTTAAGGTGCCTACCTACCCAAACCATTCCAGGACTCTGTGATTAACATCCTCCATCTCTCTCTCCCACAGCAGGCCACGCACCCTGTCTACAACATTGCCCCGGAGAAGGTGGCGAGGGCGGTGATGCACTTCCTGCAGTATCCTGTGCCCAGCCTGGATCCGGCATCCGCTGCTGAGTAGGGGGGTCCTGCTGCTGGCTCGGGGTGCCAAGCCCCGGGAGCGAGCAGCACAGCCCACTCCTGTGGCAGCCTGGCCAGGCAGAGCGAGGTGCTCAGGGTGCTAGCAATACCAAAATCCAGCCTGCTCCAGGCCCAGTGTCCCGCTGCTGTCCTGGCCAGCACCGAGGCAGGACACAGGCTGTGGCAGAGCTTTTTGGCATCAATAAACCAGAAGTGACACCTGCCGTGTGCTGGTGGCCCCAGGGATATGGGGCAGGAGGTGATGCCACATCCGGCTCTGGTGGCACCACTTCCCCCATGCCAAGAACACACGGTAACCACGGGGGAGGATAAAATAAGTGGAATTTTGGCTTTTTTTGTTTATTATTTATAGTCTTATAGTAAAGGGAAGCCTTAACTTGCAAGACAACTCTGGGCAGTATGTACAACATACCTTAGATCCATGGAATGGCATCAAAATGGGGGGAAAAGGGGCACCTATGGGGCAGGGATGGGCCAATGGAGTTTGGAAAATGCCACGGAGGTGGGGAAGGGTCAAGGGAGGGAAAGAGGAGGAGAAGGGGGGAAGGAGCCCCCAAGCCTGGCTCTGTGCTCCGCCGACTCGGGCAGGTGGAGTTGCACACGGAGAAAATAAATAGGGAGAGACCCCCCCCAGTGCCTGCTCCTTTTTTTCGGGGGGCTGCCTAGCTCCTCCCCGCTCCGGACTGCGCTGGTCCCCAGGTATAAATAGAAATGCTCCTATAAAACCAGGAGGGAAGGGGAGGGGGGTCGCTAGCGGAGGGGAGTTGGTGGGGGAGTCTCCCTGACCCCCCCCAAGTCTTTCTGCTCGGCCTGGCCGGCTCCCCCCGGGGCCGGCGCGGTGGGAGCGGGGAAGGGGCCAGGGAGGGCTGGGAAGCTGCAGTCCAAGAGCTTCTAGGAGCGGAGGGAGCGAGTCCTGCCGCAGGCCGGAGGGCAGCAGGGGGGCCTAACTGGCCTCCATGCGCAGCTTCTTCCTGTTCTGCGGCTCGTCAGGCTCCGAGTCGGAGCTGGAGTCGGAGCCACCGTCGAAGGCGGAGATGGCGCTGCCCTTGGGGTTGGTGTAGAGGCTGTTGTCCGCGGGATAGCTGGCCTGGAGCTGGGCGCTGGATCGGGCCTTCTCCAGCGCGCGCACTGCAAGGGACGGCACCGTGTCACCCCCGGGCCCAGCCCTGCCTGTGGCCCCGCTCCCACTGAATCCTGGATCCTGAACTCTTCTGGACCCTACATCCTGCCACACCCCAGCTTCCACTGGATCCTGCTCCCTTCCAGACCTCAGCTCTTGCCAGATCTCAACTTCTACTGGATCTCAGCTCCCACCAGATCCTGGATTCTGATAGATCCTATCTCCTTCCAAACCTCAGCACCCACTGGATCCTGGATCCCGAACCCTTCTTGACCCCAGCTCCTGGCTCCTGAACCTTGCCAGACCCCAGCTCCTGAATCCCAGACCCTGCCAGACCCCATCTCCAGCCAGATCCCAGCTCCCACCTTGCTGCTCCAGCAGCGCGTTCTGCCTCTTGAGGTCGTCGATGTCCTGCTGGTGTGTGTGGTTTTTCCGGCGCATGTACTGGATGTACTCTGTGGCTTTGTCCAGGATTTGGGCCCGGGATGCCTGTTGCAATAGTGGGAAAAGCCAGAGGCAAGATAAAGACCTAGTCCAGGGGGGAAAACCGTGGGATTTCACCTGCCTCATCCCACCCTGGCTCTGGTCCTCACTGGGGGCTCCTGTGGCACAAGAGAACCTTGGGAATGTCCCAAATCGAGAAGCCTGGGCCACGGGTGGGTGCTGCCAGCGCTCCCAGCACGCTCCATAAACTCACCTTCTCTCCCTGGAGCGAGGGTACAGAATCCCGCAGGCTGTGGAAGCTGTCCTTGATGTGGTCCCTGCGCTTGCGCTCCAGCGCGTTGTGATGAGCCCGTTTGTCGGCCTGGGAGGGGGATACAGGGGTGGCACCAGGAGGAGGCCACCACCTGCACCCCCAAAATTCCCTCTGGGAACCGCTGTGGGAGCTCAGCTGAGCCCCCAGGGCGGCTCCGTGGCCGTGACGCCTTGGGCTCGGCCGCGAGGGTGTGTGAAGGAGGCGGCTCCCGGTGCTTTCGGTTTCCCCGGCTTCCTGCTGCCGGGGCAGCTCCGGGTGCCGCGGGGGGGCAAAGCACTTTCCCCCTGGAACATGGTCACCTCCTCCCGAGCCCCCCAAACCAACCAGCCACGAGCCCCCTTATGCCCTCTGTCAAGCCTGTGTTGTCGCTCCTGTGCCCCCCAAACATAGCCCCACCCTCCCAAATGACACGGCCCCACACATAATCCCGCCCGGACACTCCTGTTTTACCCCAAAAATCCCCCCACTCCGCCTCCCCTAAAGAGCCCCAGATCCTCCACCACAACAACCCAAACCCCACTGGTGTCGCCCCCATGAGACCCCCAGACCCACAGGACACCCCTAAATGCAGATCCTCCCCCAAAAGACATGACTCCGGGGATCCCCTTCCATGTCACAGCTCCCAACCCAAATAAGACCCCCAACCTCACAGACGTCCCCTCCCCAAGCCCACCCCTCCTCCCCTAGAGACCCTCAGCCCTACTGGTGTCCCCCCGTTTCCAAGACTCCCATACCCACAGGACACCCCCAAACCCAGATCCACCCCCCATACCACCATCTCCATAGACCCCTCTCCAGCTCGCAGCCCCTCCAGAAGACTCCAGCCCCAAAGGTGTGTCCCCCCTCAGAAAGACCCACAACCCCACTGGTGCCCTCCTCAACACCCCAACCCCACTGATGTCCCCCCAACACCTCGATCCCCACGCAACACGCCCAGCACCCCCACACCCCCCCGAGACCCCCACTGCCCCGGACCCCTTCCGTGTCACCCCGTCCCCAAATCCCGCCCCCCTCACATCCCCGCCCACGTGCTCCCGATCCCGGGGGCGCTGCGGGGCGGCCCCCAGCGACCTACCGCGGACTGAAACCTCGGCTGCTCCTCCTGAGGAGCCCCGACCCGGGCGAGGAGGAAGAGGAAGAAGATGGTGGGGGGGGGGCGCCGCCATATGAAGGAAGAACACACACAAACCAAACATTACCCCATCCCCAACGCTCCTAAGGTGGGGAAGGGCCACGGGGGGTTATCCCAGGGATTGTCCCGGGGTTGGGGGTCCAACTCACGTCGCTCTCCACCTCGATGTCATCGTTGTCGCTCATCGCTCCCGCCCGGGTGAAGCCACGGGCCGCACCGCCACAACAACAGCCCGCACCGCGCATGCGCGGAAATCGGGGGGGCAATGATGGCGCCGGGCGACGCGAACGGTTGCGGGAGTTGTGGTTTGAGTGGGGAGATGGAGGCATCTTCCACGTGGCGGGGACTACAACTCCCGGCGTGCACCGCGCGAGAGCAGCGCGTGGCACGCCGGGAGCTGTAGTCTCCGCTTCGGGAAGGGGGCGCTGAGGGTCTGTGGTCGGAGGATGGAGGCGGTGAGGGCCGAGAAGACGGAGGGAGGGGGTTTATTGAGGGAAAATGGGGACGGGAGGGGTCGGGGGAGTCTGCGGGGCCGGCTGGGGTTGGGGGGGCTGCCGGCTTAGCTAGCGGGGTTGCGGGCCAGCCTGGGGGTGGCTGCAGGTTCTACCTGCGGGGGCCTGTGGGTGTGGTCTGAAGGGCTGTGGCGCAGTTTGGGAGGCTGTCGATCTGCCTGGGGGCTCCAGGGTCATCCTGAGGGGGGTTGGGGGTCTGGCTGGGGTCTGCAGGACATTGTGGGGGGCAGCAAGCTGGCCTGGAGAGCTGCAGGCCTTGCTAGAGGGTCTGTGCATCTGCTCGGGGGTCTGTGGGCCTGACCAACCCAAGCCCTGGGGGGCTTTGGCCAAATCTGGGGGGGCTGTGGATCTGCCTATGGGGTGTGAGTTTGGGGGGCTATGGACCTGCCTTGGGGGCTGCACCCCAATTTAGGGGACTGTGGGCCTGGGCTGGGGAGCAGTGGGTTTGCCTGGGGGGTAGTACCACAATTTGAGGGTCTCTGTACCACAATTTGGGGGTCTCTGTACCACAATTTGGGGGTCTATGTACCACAATTTGGGGGTCTCTGTACCACAATTTGGGGGCTGTAGGTCAGTCTGGAGGCTGTGGACCTGACCTGTGAGGTCTGTGGGTCTATCAGCCAATGTGGGGGGCTGGGGGCTTCAAGTTTAGCTTCGGGGTGTGCAAGCCTGACCTGAGGGGATTTGTGGAAATTTGGGCCCACTTGGGGGTGTGCTGCAGACGCCCTCAGGTGCCAAGAGCAGCATGGGGCCCAGGCCAGGCTGTCCCTAGCCCAACTGCTCCCCATCCTCTTTTGGCAGCTCGTCACCGCTGGCAGCCTCGGCCGAGCGCTTGTCATCATCCTCCTTGTCCCCCTCGCCGTCAGAGCCAGTCTCATCTGAGTTGTCCTCCAGGTAGCGGTATCCGTGCATTTTGTGGCGTGGGCGCGGGATGCGGGGCAGCCGGACCTCCACGTGTTGTCCCACCTTCCGCTCCATCCACAGGTATGTCCCCACGGCCACCACTAACGTCAGCAGCATGATGGACAACTTGGCCTGCGGCACAGGGAGTTTTGGGATTGGCGTAGCGTCGTGTCACCAAAAAGCCTGGAATGTCCTGGAGTGGGCTAGGGTGTATCTGGACTTACCTTCATGGGCAGCCCTGACCACAGGTAGACGGTGAAGATGGCCAGGGCCTGCCACCAATGGTAGATGGTGAAGATGAAGTCTTGGCGCTCCTTCTTCTTGTACAACATTCCCAAGAGAACTGTGGCAGAGACTAGAATCAGTGTTCCTTTCCTGTGCCACATCCCCTTGGCGTGGGGGACAATCACAGCAGGTCTGTCCTGCGGATCCAAGGAGGGGGACCACAAAGTCGTGGTGCCAGGAAACACGAGGAGGGGATGTGTGGAAAACCTGGGGACAACCCAGGCTATTTTGGGGACCACCAAGGCATGCTGGGGACAACTGGGGCTGTTTCAGGATCTTCCTGCTACTCACTGCTGATTCCAGTCTTGTTGAGGGCACTGCCCGTGCCCCAGAGCGCAGCAATGCTGTAGAGCAGCGGTGCTTGCGCCAGGTACCGGGGCTCCGGTGCCCAGCAGAAGAGCGTCACCAGGAGTACGGCGTGGATGAACGCTCCAGCCAGGAGCGGGATGTGCCGGTGCAGGCGCAGCATGCACAGGGCCAGGCTGGAGCACGCCGAGGCGGAGAAGCCGTAGGCCATGAGGAGATACGCCAACTTCTCCAACCCCAGGGCGCACACGCCGTAGTTCTGCAGCGAGCATGGGCTCAGTGTCACCTGTCCCCTCTCCGTCACCTCCCACCCCATCTCGTATCCTACCAGGGAGAATCCAGTGCAGACAAAGAGCACCTCGAAGCCACTGTAGATGAACAGCGGGAAGAGGTGCCGCAGGCGATAGTCCCGTATGTGCTTGAAGGGCAGCTGGAAGATGTTGCCCCAGCCAATGCTGCGCATGTCGATCTCCTCCATGGGCCGGTACGCCGCGCCGCACAGCACCAGCACCTGCGGAGTGCCTGTGGGTGAGGTCCTGCCACCATCTGGCCCATCCCTGTTCCCTCCCACCCCGGCACTCACCACCAGCATGGCGAGGAAGGCGGCGGCCATCAACGCGCTCTCCACGATGATGAGGTTGACGCTGCGGGGAAGGCTCTGCAGCACTGTCTTGTTGAAGCCGGGCAGTGTGCCGTGGCTCAGGGTGCCTGCCAGGGGGGCACAAGCCATGGTTAATCCAAACAGGGGGGCTCCCGGTGCCACCCTGTGCCCAACGTGCAGCCTCACCGCAGTGCTTCACCCCATAGAGTGTGTGGTTGAGTTGGTAGAAGTAGTTGTTGAGGAAGAAGACCATGGGCATCTGAGCGCAGACGAAGCTCAACTGCAGAACACAGAGGGGTGCATGCTCAGTGGTGCCAGTGCAGGCTCCCGCCCATGCCAGCCACCTCACTGGCACTCACGTGGAAGCAGGAGTAGAAGACGGTCTGGAAGATGATGATGTAGGTGTTGCAGGCGTCCCGTGGTGCCCGCTGCTTCTCCTTCTCTTGCTCCTCTTTGTAGTTAATGTACTCGTAGTACTTCTGGGCCATCCTGCATGGAGGTCAGCCACTGGTGTGTCAGCCAGCACTCCCTGCATCCTCCACCCCCACCCCCCGATGCCTACCGTGTGATGTAGGTGCCCATGGAGGCCCAGAGGGGCACGATGACCATCCCAATGGCCACCGCGGAGGGCACCAGGGTGTAGTAGCGCTCCCAGTAGTTGCTGGAGACGAAGAGGGCATAGATGCCCACCGCCAGGAATATGGCCCACTTGGTGCCAAAGAATCTGCCGAGGCAAGGAGTGGGAAGCATGGGTGGCTGCGCTGGTGAGCCGTGCTGGCCAGGAGCACGGAGGGGCCGTACCTGATGAGGACGGGTGTGTAGAGCAGTGCCGCCACGGGTGTGACGTTGATGCCCATCAGCACCTTGCGGTCGATGTCCTCCAGCTGGATGTTGCTGTACTTCACCATCCGGTAGGTCTCGTCATAGTGAAGGATCAGCTGCATCTGCAGCAGACCTGGGGGTTCCAGGCATGGTCACCCCATGCCCTGAGCACCCCAAGTTTTGGGAGTCCCTGGGAGGTCCCATACCTAGGTAGACGCCGTAAGTGAGGGTGCCAGCCAGGCTGGCGGCCACCACGTTCTTGATGACACCGAGGCGCTTGCGGCGGAAGTACTTCTGCTCCTCCTCCTCCTCATTGTAGTCAGGATGAGCCCCCACAAAATCATCCAGCTGTGGGTGACCCTGGCTGTCAGCCCTTGGGGATGGCCACCACAGGCCTGGCTCCCCGCAAGGGTGTCCTCCCAGTCTCACCTGTGCCTCCATCCCCTCGGTGCCCAGCCCAGCACCTGGCACTGTCTTGGCCCCATCCTGGTAGCAATCAGAGTCCTTCTCCATTGCTGCTTCTGCGGGGCCCTGGATGGTGTCAGGGTGAGGGGGACCCTGTTGGCACCCCAAGTCTTGCACCCATATGTTTTGCACCCCTGTGTCCTGCAGATGCAGACCCTGCACCCTCATGCCCAGCACCCCCAGCCCTTGCACCCCTACATCCAGCACGGTATAGCCATGTACACAGCACCCCCAAGCCCTGAACCCGTTTACTCTGCACCCCCAGATCTTGCACTCATGGTTTGCAACCCTGTGTTCTGCACGCCCAGATCCTGCACCCCTGAACCCCGTGCCCTTCCACCCAGCCTTGCACCCCCCAGAACTGCACCTCTGGGCTCAGCACCCCCAGCCTCGGCACCCCCCAGCACCCCGACCCCAGGCCCACTCGGCCGGTGCCGGAGCCTCTCGGGGCGGGGCAGGCGCTGTTTCCTCTTTCGGTCGGGGCGGGCGGGACGGAGGTAGTTAAAGGGGCCGTTCCCAGACCCCCCTCCGCTCCCGGTTTCCCCCCGGTCGCTGCCCGCACTCCCCAGTGCCCCCCAGCCTCGCCCGTTCTCAGCACCCCAACCCCGCAGCACCTATCACACCCCAACCCGCACGGCACCCTGACCCCCCCCCGGCGCAGCACCATCGCTCCCCCATCGCACAGCACCCCAAAGCCCCCCACACCCCCAGCCTCCCTGTGCCTCCCCAACCTTCCCAGCGCTCCCACCAGGCCGCGGGGTGGGTGCTGCCTCCTCGGGATGCCCTGTGGCACTGGGTGCTGCGCCCTGCCGCTTTCGCTTCCCTTTCCCGGCCCGGGGGATGTGCCAGGGTGCCTGGGCGGGGGGACACTCCAGTCTGGGGGTGCGGGGCATGTGCCTGCCCTGGTGTCACCCCAAAGCCGGGGCCGGGAGGGTGGCCGGGTGCGTGGCACGGCGGGGTGCCTCGGGGCAGGGTGGGGGAACCGCTGGGTAGGGCGGAAGGGGTGACATCTCCGGGGCAGGATCTGGCCCAGCCGGTACTGGGGGATTCTTGAGATGGGATTCTTGGGAGGGTGCTGGTTCATGCAGGATAGGGGGGATACGCAGGGAACAGCCCCAGAAGGGTCATGGCAGTGGGGCAGGGGCAACACCCATCCTGAGGGTCCCCCACACCCCAGGCAAGGGGAGCCACCCTGGGGTGCTGGGCAAGAGGGTGCTTCCTGAGGGTGGTCCTGGGAGCAGGATGAAGGGAGTCTATTGGCCACAGAACCCTTGGGAAGCAGGATGAAGAGTGTCAGTGGGAACCCCATGGCTCAGGGTGATCCTGGGAACAGGATAATGGATTTCTATTGATCATGGAACCCTTGGGAAATAGGATGAGGGGAGTCTGTGGGAACCCCATGGGTCAGGATGGTCATGAGAGCAGGATGAGGGGTGTCTGTGGGAATCCCATGGGTCAGGGTGGTCATGAGAGCAGGATGAGGCGTGTCTGTGTGGTCCAAATAGGTCAAGGTTCATGGTGGTGGTTTGGTTGGTGGCCGTGGGAGTTCCTGAGTGCCACCATCCCATGGGGGAGGTCCCATCCCATCCCAGACCTTGTCCCCACTGCCAGCCCCACAGAGGTGGGGCCCAATCCTGCCCGCCCCTGGCCATGGGACTCAGCCCCACAGCATTTAAGGACCCTCACCCCGAGCTTCAGCAGTGCCTGCCTGGCCTCGTGCTCCTCCAGCTTCCTCACAACCTCCCAGGTAGGTACTGCGGGGTCCCCAAAGCTGGCACTCCCTGCATGGCACCCCTCTGGCACCCCCCATGCTGGTGGGGGCTGGGGGGCACTGGGGGTTCCCTCAGGGAAGCATGGGTGTCTGGGCATGGAGAGGGAGAGGGTGACCAATGGGGGGCTGCAGCTCTGCCCCCCAGATCTGGGGGTGTCTTATCCCTGAAGTCCCCATAGCTGACCCCACATCAGCAGGGCAGCCTGGGCAGGTCAGTGTCCAGAGGATGGCGATTATCCCGGGAATCCCAGGCATCTCCCAGGGCCTCTGGCAGCTGCCCTGGGCTGAGTCACCCCACAACCAGGACGGCCCCAAGCACCAAGCCGCCCTTCAAAGGTGCCGCAGGTGACTCCTCTTGGGATCGAGCCGGCATCTCCAGCACTTCCGTCCTGGCATAATCCACACGATGTCTCTCCACAGGGTCACCACGTTCTCCATGGAGACCGGCAGCTCTTTCCAACAGCTTGGTATGCAGCAGCCCCTCGACCTCCCCAGGCAGCAGCCCCTGGACTGTGGCAAGTGCAGCACCGTGGGCAGTGATCCTGGCAAAGATCCTGGGAAAGCTGCTGGGTGCAGTGGAGGCAGTGGGATCGGGAAGGGGCCGATGCCAATGGTCTGCAGCTCTCCGTGGTGAGCCAAGGGGCTGGGGCAGGAGGGAGACTGGGAGGTGGGCAAGGGGAAGCTGTGGCAGTGCCAGGGTGATGGGGACCCCGGGTTGGTGCTGAGGGAAAAGTTCAATGTCTGTGTGCCAGCACTTCCAAGCATGGCCCAAGGGAGAAGACAGGATCTGCTGGGAATGTTGCCGTGTTGGGCTGCTCCCAGCAGCGAGGGAGGCAGGTGTGTGTGGACTCCCTGCCCTGTCCCCAGGGAATCTGGGGCTCCAGTTTGATGCTGGGATGGTACAATGTGAATGTGGGGTGACATGGAGCTCTGAGGAGATGGAATGGGGTTGGGTCCCCTCTGAAACCCCCGTCCCCACAGTGGGAACCCCTACGCGGGGCTGGTGAGCCACCTGCGGGCATCCTGGCTCTCCGGGAAGACACGGCCCATGGAATACCGAGTGGCCCAGCTGGAGGCTCTGGGACGATTCCTGGATGACAAGAAGCAGGAGATCCTGGAGGCCACTGAATTGGACATGGGCAAGGTGAGAGGGGCCAGGAATTGGGGGCCATTGGTGTCATGTCTTTGGGGTCCTTCATCGTCGTGGGGGTCTGGGCATGGGGGTGTCCCTTCCTTGGGGTTCTGCTGCCCCCTTGGTGTGCTCCCAGGCTGGTGCATCTGTATGTGCTGGATCCCTGCAGATCCAGGGAGAGTGGATAGACTGTGCTGTTTATCCCATTCCCAGTGCCCTGAAACCAGGCAAAGGCCCTGCTGGCTGACACGAGGTGGGAACGTTTCACACTCTGCATCCTGGGGGTCCATGTGACCTCTACAGAGGGTGATGTCCTGGGGTGCTCCTGGCCAGCCCAGCACTCCTGGGATTACTGGTGTTGTGCAACGTGCTGGCACTGCACATTCCTCCCAGGGCCTCCAAGGGACTGGTTTCACTGGCACAGTGGCATGGACAGGGCCCTGGATAAGGCTCAGGAATTGCAGCATGCCAGGAGCTCCTGAATGATCCGCTGACGAAGCGGGAACATCTACACCATGGATAATTCTAGTGGTCTCAGCTCATCATTCCTGGAAGTGTTCCAGACCAGGTTGGATGGGGCTTGGAGCAACCTGGGCTAGCGGCAGGTGTCCCTGCCCATGACGGGTTGGAATTGGATGAGCTTCAAGGTCCCTTCCAACCCAAACCATTCCAGGATTCCATTATATGATTCCCACCTCTTTGTTAGGCATCAGTGCAGTGGCCCATGCCCTCAGCCATGTCTTTACACACCCTGACATCTCCCAAGGCCCCTAATTGCTTTGCTTGTTGGAGGTGAGCCCTTCTCTTTCAGCCAGGCCTTGATAAGCATCAGTGTTCTGAGTGTGCCCATCATCTTGCCTAATTATGCCTAATTAGATCCGGTTGTCCAGTAATGAGCTTGTTATGCAGCCTCATAGCTAGATGGACACTTCACCTGCTCTGACGTACCTGATGTGGTGCCTCACTTCCAGCGGTGCCGGTTCCTCTCTGGGGCTGATGATTGGTGGCACTCGGATGACCTCAGTTTTAATGTCCTATCTCACAACCTTCATATCTCATCAAAATTCTTAATGAACCATCATCTTCCTCATCCTGGTGATGCCATCGTCATCCTGGGTTGAGAGCAGCCCCATTGCTTCACCAGATTATCCCCTGTGCCTGCTGAGCCCTCACATCCAGGAGGGTCCTTGCACCTCCTGGCAGCTGCATATTGGGGATATGAAGGTCTCTTGGTAGTGGAAGATCCTGGGAATCCACAGCCAGCCTTCCCAACCCCAAAGTGGTATGGGGATGGGAGGAAGGCTCCAATCCAGGGGTGCTTTTGGGTTGGAGGAGTCCAAAATATGGTGTCACAGCATAGGATCTTCGCTCCCCCTGCTCTCCAGTCATGAAGGGGCTCTACTGAGCCTGCTGGACTATCCCCAGTGTCTTCACACTTCTCCTACAAGAATGATACGATCCTGATCTATGCTCCACTGCTATGGAGAGGACCCACTTCTCCATCACAAGGAGTTTAATTAAGCTGTGGTTCTTATTATTTCCCTTTAGTCAAGGTCTTATGTGCAGCTTTTGCCCACAGGCAGTAGAAGGGAGCTTGGGGCTTTGCTTCCAGCTTGAATATCCGAGTGGTCAGGATGCAGGAGCGGTGTGGAGCTGCCTCTGGCATCAGGACTAGCTCTTCAGGAGCTCTGGTGACATTGCTCAGTGTCCCCTTGGCTTGGCGCTCTGTTGCCAGTTCACTGAGCTCAGGAATTTGTTAAATACCATGAAAATGTTCAGTTTTGGGGTTTTTTCCTTCTGGCCAAATACCTATTTTCATAACATTTCTGGGACACTGATATTCCCTTGGAGTTACAGGAGGTGATGGAAACTTCTGCTTAAGAGATTCTCCTCCTATTCATGTTTGGAAGAGGGGAGAGATGCCTCCTGGGGTGGTGGGGTTGGTGTTGGGGTGATGGAGCCTGTGTAAGGGTGACAGGGTCAGTGATGGG
Organism: Entomyzon cyanotis; assembly: GCA_024500445.1. Taxonomy (NCBI): domain Eukaryota; kingdom Metazoa; phylum Chordata; class Aves; order Passeriformes; family Meliphagidae; genus Entomyzon; species Entomyzon cyanotis. Next base: position 217,337 of record JAKEPQ010001031.1, read on the forward strand.
GTTGGTGTTGGGGTGACACTTGGATGATGTCTGTCCCCAGCCATCCTTCGAGGCTTTCTTCAGTGAGATCCTCCTCTGCAAGAACGAGCTCAACGTCACCCTCAACAACCTGTGCAACTGGATGAAGGATGAGCATGTGGACAAGAATCTGGTAAGAAGGAAGCTCTAGGGAAAGGGAAGCTGGGGAGAGGCATTGCTGGTGAGGAAGGCAGTGCTGAGGTCATGTTCTTCCCGCAGGTGATGCAGCTGGACTCTGCCTTCATCCGCAAGGACCCCTATGGGGTGGTGCTCATCATAGCTCCCTGGAACTACCCCATCCACCTCTTCCTGGTGCCCCTCATTGGGGCCATTGCTGCTGGTGAGCCCAACCCTCCAGTCCCCTGCCCTGGAAGTGCTGGGGTCTCCCCAGGGGTCTTGTCCCCACATTGGCTGGCTGTCACCATGTCACTGTGCTGATATCCTGTTCATCTCACCCCAGGGAACTGCGCCATCATCAAACCCTCTGAGATCTCTAAGAACACAGAGAGACTTGTTGCCGAAACGCTGGGCTGTTACCTGGACAATGTGAGAAGCTCTTCTTGTCCTTGCCCCTTGTTCCCAGGCTGTGATGTTCCCAGCCCTGCCTCACACCCACATCCCCACATCATCCACGTGCAGATCCTCCTCCCTCTGTGCTCAGCCAATGTCCCAACCTGCCAGGATGCCATTGGTGGGGACAGATGGTGACACAAGGGAACTGTTCCCTTTGCCTTGCAGGACTGCTTTGCTGTAGTGACTGGTGGTGTGCCAGAGACCACCAGGCTGCTGGAGAACAAGTTTGACTACATCTTCTTCACTGGTACGTCCTATGGGACAGAGCAGAGCCCTGCCTGGATGTAGTATCTGTTGGAGGACCTGGGATGTGTGGCTGAGGTCTGGTGGGACCCAGTGCCATATCCCAGAGCTGTACGATGGCTGGTGGGATCTGTGCTGCAATCCATGCTTTCCCTACCCACAGGCAGCCCCCCAGTGGGGCGGATCATCATGACAGCTGCTGCCAAGCACCTGACACCAGTGACACTGGAGCTGGGGGGCAAGAACCCCTGCTACGTGTCTGACACCTGCGATGTCACCAACGTGGCACGGCGCGTGGCCTGGGGCCGCTTCTTCAACGCAGGGCAGACCTGCATCGCGCCTGACTACCTGCTCTGCTCCGTGGAGATGCAGGATAAGCTTATGCCTGCCCTGCGCGAGGCCATCACTGAGTTTTTTGGCCCCAACCCGCGGGAATCCCCGGATTTCGGCCGCATTGTGAGTGACAAGCAGTTCAAGCGCCTCCGGGCTCTGCTGGGCAGCGGGCGTGTGGCCCTCGGGGGACAGACAGACGAGGCGGAGCGCTACATCGGTGAGGACTTGGGGGTCACACATGGCTTCATCCCTGCGTGGAGGACATTTGGGGTTTGCAGGGGGTCTGCATCAAGAAGGGAGCCTCTGGAGGGAAAAGAGTTTTAGGGGTGCTTAAAAAGGGGTCTTGAGGGGAGGTTTCATCTCTGACCTCTGTGTCTGGCTGATGCTGTTGGGTTTCCTCTCTGCAGCTCCCACAGTGCTGGCAGATGTGCTGCCCTCGGACCCTGCCATGCAGGAGGAGATCTTCGGGCCCATCCTGCCCATTGTTGTCATCGCCAACATGGATGAAGCCATTGACTTCATCAACGCACGGCCGCGGCCATTGGCCATCTACGCCTTCTCCTGTGACAGCAAGGTGTGTCCATGGAGCAGAAAAAGTGGGGAGGGAAGTCAGGCACCACCTCGATGACCTCCAGGATGTGCTCTGAAGGATCTTTAGAGCCCAAACACTCTGGGAACATCCAATGGGTGAACTGGGTGATATCTGCCAAGTGCAAGTCCCTCATCTACCTTCTCTGCTCCCTTCCAGGTGGTGAACCAGGTCCTGGAGCGGACGAGCAGTGGTGGCTTTTGTGGCAATGACACCCTGATGCATGTGACACTGACATCACTGCCTTTTGGAGGCATTGGTAGGTCCAAAGTCCCCAGTCCTGGCCTTTGGGAGCCAGATGTGATCTGTGGCCCGAGCCATGGTGAGGAAGGGTCTGAGGCAAGTGAGCTTCCTCCTGCACCCAGTGTGGTGCTGAGCAGGATCCCTTAATGTCCCTCAGGAGCCAGGCTGTACCTTCATTTAAACTTTTAGGACTAAACAGTAGGAAGAAAACACTTTGGAATACCTGGAGAATCTCTTACAGGATCTTGGAGATCCTCCTCAGAGAAGAAGAAATTTTTGGTGTCCAGAGGCACCAATTTTTGCTTTCTTAGGTGAAAAGTGAGGTCACTCAGCCCTGGGCCATGGGTGCAGCATGGTCCAGGGATAGAGGAATACAGGAATTTTGTTCCCCAGAATACTTCCCAATATCTCTCCCCAAAATATTTCTGCGGTAAGTCCCTTCCTTTGGTGCTGCCCATGCTCAGCATCTCCGTCAGGGCTGGCACCTGAGTCAGACATAATGAAACACCCAGACAATTAATTCCTCACCTGCCTGTGGCTTAGGGAACAATTTTCAGTATTTCCCATTCCGTAACTTTTCTTAATTGGGAATGATTCAGACCAACCACCTCCAATTATCAGGTAAAGCCACTTTAGAGCAGGTGAAGGGGCTGAAGTCATCGGGGTGAGATGGTACCGAAGCTTCCACAGGAAGTCACTGGGCTCTTAACCTCCAGTTAAACCAGCCACAGGAATGGGAGAACTGGTGTTGCCAACATGGCTCCAGGTTTCTAGAGTTCCGGGAAGAAGATGGAACAGCTCCAACCGCAGGGAGATACGGTGGAGCATCATGGAGGGAAATCTGGACTTGTAGAACCCAGCAAAGCTTGTGTAGATAAATGGAGGTGGGTAAAAAGGAGACGCTGGGGCCTCCAGACTGCTGAGCTGCAGCAGGATTGGCTGGAGCAAGCATCCAAATACCTGGAAGAGGCACTGGGGAAGATGGAATTCCTCTTCCAGGTCTGTCCTGCTCAGAAAATCCTGTAGGTGTTTTTCCCCCTCATGTTGATGCTTGGAGAAGGCATCGTCAGGAGCAGAGTCCCATCCTGAGCATGGACCTGTCCTGTGTGTTCCAGGGAACAGTGGCCTGGGAAAATACCACGGGAAGTTCACCTTTGACACCTTCTCCCACCACCGGGGCTGCCTGCACCGGAACATGGGGCTGGAGACGCTCAACACTCCGCGCTACCCGCCCTACACCCAGCAGAAACTGGGGCTCCTCACCAGCACCTTCGAGGTGAAGCGCAGGGGCACCTGCACCCTGCTCTGAGCCTCCCACATCCTGCTCTGAGGGTTGCCATGCATGGAGTCAGCACGGAGAACTGGGACTGTCTCCCTCTCCCTCTTCATCACCATCCCCAGTTCCTCACTGCGTCCTTTGCCTTGCTGGAGCTTGTTGGACAGCTGGGATGGACATCCCCTCCCACACCCTTGTGGCCTCTGCTCTGAACTGTTTTCCAGGACACAGCTGAAATGACCAAAAACTCTTTATCACTCCAGACTTCTCTTTCTGGTGGAGAAGCACGCCCATCAGCCCCATCTCCCCTCCCACAGACCTTTCCTTTGGAATGAACCTCTCTCCCTCCTTGCTGTTGCTCTTTGCTCTTTGTAACTCTGCCTGTAGTAAAGACTTTGCATCGAGCTCTCTCCCAGCCTCTCTTTGTGCCTCTGTCCTCTGGTTTGGGGGGTGCTGGGAGGGTTGAGGGGGCATTTCCCACCCCGAGCTGTTTCAGCTGGAATGGAGCCAGCGGTCACGTGTGGTGGGACAGAAGGCCAAAGGTCAGGCAGGCCACCAAGGGGCAGGGCAGGAAGCTGGCAGCCAGCCTGTTCACTGAGAAAAGGGAAGGTGTGGTTGACAGCCCGTTGCAGCCATCCCGCACCACGCCCCTGGGGCCATGGAGACAGGAACTGTCTTCCCGCAGCTCCCCGAGAGCGAGGCCAGGGGAGCCCCTGAGGGTGAAACTGGGAACGGGAGCATGAATGGTGATGCCACAAGGTGAGAGTGTGGTGGGACAGAGGGGTGGCAGGAGGGGTCCCGGTGCTCCATCTTGTCCCTGGAGTGGGAGTTTGATGCTGGGCTGGATCGATGCAGGGCTCTGAGGAACTGGGATGGGGTTGGGTCCCCTCTGATACCCCCATCCCCACAGTGGGAACCCCTACGCGGGGCTGGTGAGCCACCTGCGGGCATCCTGGCTCTCCGGGAAGACACGGCCCATGGAATACCGGGTGGCCCAGCTGGAGGCTCTGGGACGATTCCTGGATGACAAGAAGCAGGAGATCCTGGAGGCCATGGCCTCTGACTTAGGCAAGGTGAGAAGGGCTGGGAATGGGAGAACTTGGTGGCTGGAGGAGCAGAGGGACTCCCATAGCTCAGCTGAGGATGCTCTGTCCTCCTCCTGTTGGGTTCTCCAGCTCTGCCTGGGCTCTGCCCTGGGCTTGCAGCCTCTGGATTTGGGAGACTGAGGTGAAGCATGTCCAAGTCACCCTCCTCAAGAGCCCATCCCTGCACTGGCATGGGCAGAGGGGGTTGTGGGGAGCCTCTTGACATCGACAGCCATTCCCACACCCACCAGCCTCAGTTTCCCTCTTCCCTGGGCAGGTTAATCCCTGGTTTCTGCCCCTGCTCTCTGCCCTGAACTTCCCACCTGAAGTCACCCCCTTCCCTCCTTTGGGGCTCACCCAGGCTGTGACTCTCTGAGCCTGGATCCCCTGGCTCTGCAGCTGAAGCCTTAACACCACACAGGGCTCATCATCTTCTCCATCCTAGTTCCTTTGGACATCCTCCCCATTCTTCCTCTTGCCTGGATGAACGGGATCTGCACGATTTTTCCTATTTTTAAGCAATCAGCGCTTAAAAACATCACACTGCAGACACAAGGGGCGCTCAACACTCTTGGGAATGCAAATCCTGTATGGGACGTAGAGGGCTCCAGTCCCCAAATCCTGGGTAAAACACTGTGGAGTGTCAGGATAAGAGCGGCAGGACATGCCACCGTGACACATTGGGTCCTTGGTTTCCACAGCCACCTTTTGAAACAGAATTATCTGAGATCCTCCTGTGCAAGAATGAGCTCCATGTGACCCTGAACAACCTGTCCCGCTGGATGAAGGATGAACATGTGGACAAGAATCTGGTGAGAGAGAAGAGGAGAGAGAGGATGGGAGGCAGAGCCAGGTGGGATCGTGGTGCAGCGTAGGACCTGACCTGGTGGGTGTCCTGCAGGTGATGCAGCTGGACTCTGCCTTCATCCGCAAGGACCCCTATGGGGTGGTGCTCATCATAGCTCCCTGGAACTACCCCATCCACCTCTTCTTGGTGCCCCTCATCGGGGCCATTGCTGCTGGTGAGCCCAACCCTCCAGTCCCCTGCCCTGGACGATCCCAGCAGTGCCGAGCACTGGCAAGGGCACTTCATCCCCAGAAGGGCTGGCTGTCACCATGTCACTGCTCCAACATCCTTTCTGTCTCCCCGCAGGGAACTGTGTCATTGTCAAACCCTCAGAGGTGACCAAGAAGACAGAGAGACTCGTGGCAGAAGCACTGCCAGGCTACCTGGACAAGGTGGGACACTCTCCCCATCCCTGTGGCATGGCTGGGGCACCTCTGCACACATGGAGTTGTTCTCTGTGCCTGCCTCTCACACCTTCCCTGTTTCCATGTGCTGCCCAACTTCCTTCCTCCATGCCCAGCGGGTGTCCCAGTCTCCCGGGATGCTGTTGGTAGGGACACATGGCAACACAAGGGGACTTTTTCATTTCCTTGCAGGACTGCTTCGCTGTGGTGACCGGCGGTGTGCAGGACACTACCAGGCTGCTGGAGAACAAGTTTGACTACATCTTCTTCACTGGTATGTCCTGGGGGACAGAGCAGAGCCCTGCCTGGATTTTGAGTGAGGAGGAAGAGGGGTTCCCCCCAGACACCCTGCTAATCAGACAGGGATTGAGCTGGGGGTGTGGTGCCAGGATCTGTTGGAGGACCTGGGATGTGTGGCTGAGGTCTGGTGGGACCCAGTGCCATATCCCAGAGCTGTACGATGGCTGGTGGGATCTGTGCTGCAATCCATGCTTTCCCTACCCACAGGCAGCCCCCCAGTGGGGCGGATCATCATGACAGCTGCTGCCAAGCACCTGACACCAGTGACACTGGAGCTGGGGGGCAAGAACCCCTGCTACGTGTCTGACACCTGCGATGTCACCAACGTGGCGCGGCGCGTGGCCTGGGGCCGCTTCTTCAACGCAGGGCAGACCTGCATCGCGCCTGACTACCTGCTCTGCACTGTGGAGATGCAGGAGAAGCTGCTCCCTGCTCTCCAGAAGGCCATTGATGATTTCTATGGCCCCAACCCGCGGGAATCCCCGGATTTCGGCCGCATTGTGAGTGACAAGCAGTTCCAGCGGGTGCAGAGGCTGCTGGGCAGCGGGCGTGTGGCCCTCGGGGGACAGACAGACGAGGCGGAGCGCTACATCGGTGAGGACTTGGGGGTCACAGCTTCATCCCTGCATGGAGCACATTTGGGGTTTGGAAAAGGTTATGACAGGAACTGCGTGCTTGGCCAGGTGTCCTTTTGTAGAGGAGGTGGATCTGAGGGGAATGACCAAGATGTCATCTCTGACCTCTGTGCCTGGCTGATGCTGTTGGGTTTCCTCTCCTCAGCTCCCACAGTGCTGGCAGATGTGCTGCCCTCGGATCCTGTCATGCAGGAGGAGATCTTCGGGCCCATCCTGCCCATTGTTGTCATTGCCAACATGGAAGAAGCCATTGACTTCATCAACAGCCGGGAGAGGCCCTTGGCCATCTATGCCTTCTCCTCCAATGACAAGGTAGAGCCAAGCCAGGACTACACCTACCCTGTGCTCCCTGGCAGGTGTATCCAGCCATGTTAGTCCTCCAGGTGTTTCCTGTAGAGCCCACAGCCCTAGTTAAGGGGTATGGATTGCAGTTGGAAGTACAGAAATGGGGTGAGAGATCCATGTCCCACCTTCTCCATGTCCCTCCCAGGTGGTGAACCAGGTCCTGGAGCGGACAAGCAGCGGAGGCTTCTGTGGCAATGACACCCTGATGCACGTGACGCTGACATCACTGCCCTTTGGAGGGATTGGTAGGTCCAAAATCACCAGTCCTGGCCATTGGGAGCCAAGTGTAATCCCACTCCTGGTCAGGAAGGGTCTCGTGGGGAGCTCCCTGCTCCAGAGGGCTTAGTGGTCCATTGAGAAATTCTCCTCCAGACACCCTTTGCTTCATCTTGGGCTCTTGGGCTTTGTTGGACATGTATGGAGAACACTGAAGTTCCTTCTCTCCATATTTCCCATCCCAAGCTCTGTGCTCCCTCAGTCCATGGAAATGTCTTGCTTAAAACATAGGGAATCAGGGCTTGAAGCAACCAGGTCTAGTGGAAATTGTCCCTGCCCATGGAAGAGGGGTGGAACTGGATAATCTTTAAGGTCCTTTTCAACCCACACCATTCTGGGATTCCATGATGGAGACACCCACTTTTGATGGGATGATTTCTACTACCATCTCCTGTTTTCCATTCCTGTTTTCCACCTGTTTTCCTGTCTTCCCACTCAGCTGGCCAGGAGCCATCAGTGACCTCCCTTTATCCGGGGGTGCTGATGTGCAAAGTACTGAACCCAACCTATCACCCCAATCAAGGCTGGTGTTTTATCAGGAAGACTGACAGGCTCAGGCTGACTCATGGAATTTTATCCCATCTGTTATCAAATGACATGTGGGTTTCCTTATTATTTGCTAGCCTGCCTGGCTTTCTTGTGCTTGCTCCTGGCCAGCCAGCTTCCACCTCCCAACTTTCATCCTTGCTGCTGGGTCCCAGCTCACCAAAGCCACCTTGGTCATTGTGCCTCTCCACTCCCAGAGTCTTGCCTGCATCCATGCTGGATCCAGCATGGATGGGGTGGGTTTTGGAGGCTATTCCTGTGGCAGGGAAGCTCATCTGGTGGGAACATCTTGCTGCTGCCACCACCTCATCAGTGACAACCTTCCAGTTGCTAAATATGTTACCTGAAAGGGTGAAATCCATTGATGAGAGGGTTTTTTGCTATCTTTCCACCTCCCAGGCTGATCTTCCCACTCCAAACATCCACTTGGCTGTGCACTAGGTCACATTCATTGTCCTCTATGGTTCACATTCCTGGGAAGCTCATCCACGGCTTGCAAAGCAGCTGGATGAAGTCGTGGCACCACTTTTACACAGCTGGGAGCCTAATTTTGCGTTCTCTGACCCAAAGGATGGCCAGATCCAGCCATCCACCAGGGTCCCCCTGTGTGTGTTCCAGGGAACAGCGGCCTGGGAACGTACCACGGGAAGTTCAGCTTCGACACCTTCTCCCACCGCCGCGGGTGCCTGAAGCGCGGGATGGGCCGGGAGCCGCTCAATGCCCCACGCTACCCCCGTACAGCCAGCACGGCTTCCGGGTCGTCCAGGCCACTTCCAGGGTGACGCGTAAGAATGACTGTACCCTGCTCTGAGGGTCTCCACATCCCACTCGGAGTCTCCTCCCTCAGCACATCTCCTGCTGCTGGTCCTGGTGCCCAAGTGCAATGAAAGGTGTTTCCCGACAGCTGGTGTGCTTCCCTTTGACCTCCCTGCACCCCTGCTCACCCCAAAAGTGCCTTATCTCCCACATCTCCCTCCATCCCAGCCCCATATCCCACTTCTCTGGATCTTTGGGGCTCTTTGGTCCACTGGTACCACCATAGCAGAGGTGTCTCCTGTGTCCCCCTGCCTTGAGATGGACCACAGCAACTCCCTGATCCCAAGTCCTTGATCTGGGATGATCCCAGCTTCCTTTGCCCCATGGCATCAGTGTCCTTTGCCCCATGTTCTCATTTATTCTGGCCCATGTTTCCTTCGCTCCGCGCTGCTCCATTCTGCGGGGCTGGCTCTGCAGGTAAAGGGATGTCCAGTCCTGCTGGGCTGAGTTGCCGTGGCTGAATCCCACAGCGATCCCCCCGGGTGGGATGGAGAGAACGGGGTGACGGGGTTGAGATAAAGACAGTTTAATAGGGAAAGTGAAACACCCTCGGTGCTCGCCTGCAGAGACTGTACCGCGGCTCAGGGCTCGGGGCCAACCGCGCTGAGCCCGCCAGCGGCGCTGCCGGGCTTTGTAGTGAGTCCAAGCGTCTGGGCCACTCCAGATTCGAGACCTTTCGGCACCCGTGGTGCGATCTGCTCCAGGAACCGGCCGCAAGGGCTCCGGAGGCTCGGGAAGCCCCGGAGAACCGGGAAGCCCTGGAAGAGCGGGACGCTCCGCGCCGCCACCGCAACGGCGCGCCTCCGCCGTGAGCACGCGCATCCGCTTCCGCGTGCCCATCGGACACGCCCCTCCTCCCTCCCCACCAATCGCCGCGCAGCACAGCCCAGCTCTGTCCAATCAGCGACGCCTCTTCCGCTTCCTTCCCGCCCTCCCGCCCAGTGCGGAATTCCGACCAATGAGAAGCACGTCCGCCGCCGCTGGCCCCGCCCACGACGTGCTGCCGCGCGCGCATGCGCAGTGTTTGCGGGGGCGGCCAGGGGTCAGGACGGCGGAGGGCCCTTGGGGCAGGTGAGGGGAAATGGGGGGCCTGGGGGGACTTGGGGGGTCCGGGGGGCGTCCCGGGGCTGGGGTCCCGCCGGGGGTGGGCAGTGATAGCCCAAATCCCGCTTGGGGCAGAGGGGGGCGGCCTGGGCACTGCGCTACCCTTCGCCCCTCCCCGAAGGGACACACGCAGAGGGTGAGCGGGGACTCTGAGGGTGACAGGAGGGATCAGTCCCGCCGGGGACTGCGGTGGGTGTTGGACGGCGGGGAGGGGGCTTGGGGTAGGGCTTTTGGGATACGGGGATGGGGGGACGTGTGGGTGCCTTGGGAGGGGGCAGGAACCTTGGGGTACACCTGGATCCTTTGGGGTGGGAGGGGACAGGACAGGACACTGCGTCCCTTGGAGAAGGAGTAGGACACCTGCGTGCCCCTGGCGGGTGAGGCGGCTGGGAGCAGGATGCCGGGGTCCCTTGAGGGATACACCTGGGTCCTCTGGGAGGGTTGCCAGGTGAAACAGGATGCCTGGGTCCCTTGGGAGGAGCATTTGGGGTCCCTTACGAGTTGTTGGGACAGGGCTGTCCGGGGGTCTGGGTCTGTCCGGGTGGAGGGATGGGGTTCAGGGTGCCAGGGTCCCTCGTGGGAAGTGGGTCTCCGGTCACCCCAGTCTTACTGGTAGTCACTGGCGTTTCCTCTGCACCCCAGGACCAGCCATGGCAGTGCTGCGACTGCTGTACCGGGCTGCCCGCTCAGGTGAGGCTGCCCCAGGAATCCCTGAACCCCCCCAGACCCCATCTTGACCCCGCTGACCCTCCTGTCCCTCCCCAGGCCCCCCGGCCCTGCTGGGCTCCCTGCGCCCGCTCAGCACCAGCACCCCCAGGGAGTGTTACAGTGAGTACAGCCGTGCCGCCCCCGTGGGTGCTCAGCTCCCACCCTGGGCTCTGCAGGGTGGGCACAGCTTCCCTCTTCCCGCAGAGTATGTCAACATCCGGGAGCCGGCCATGGACATGCGATCCATCACCGACCGCGCCGCCCAGACCCTGCTCTGGACTGAGCTTGTCCGAGGTGAGGCCCCGCTCGCTCTCCTCATTTGTGGGGTGATCCCCCCAAATATCCCACACCCCCTCCTTCCCCCTCACAGGCCTGGCCATGACGCTGAGCTACCTTTTCCGGGAGCCGGCCACCATCAACTACCCGTTTGAGAAGGGCCCGCTGAGCCCGCGGTTCCGCGGGGAGCACGCGCTGCGCCGCTACCCTTCCGGGGAGGAGCGCTGCATCGCCTGCAAGCTCTGTGAGGCCGTGTGCCCGGCACAGGTGAGCCTTCCTCCCTGTCCTCCTCCTCCTCCTGGCCTAGAGCTCTGGCTGTGACAGTGTCCCCCGCCAGGCCATCACCATCGAGGCTGAGCCACGTGCCGATGGCAGCCGCCGCACCACCCGCTATGACATCGACATGACCAAGTGCATCTACTGCGGGTTCTGCCAGGAGGCCTGTCCTGTGGATGCCATTGTGGAGGTGAGCGAGGCTTGCCGGGGCTGCAGGGACCCCCTTATCCCGCCACGGTGACCTCAAGGGTGACCCTGTCCCACCCCGGCAGGGCCCCAACTTCGAGTTCTCAACGGAGACGCACGAGGAGCTGCTGTACAACAAGGAGAAGCTGCTCAACAACGGTGACAAGTGGGAGGCCGAGATTGCAGCCAACATCCAGGCCGATTACCTGTACCGGTGACGGTCCCCAGGCACCTGCCTGCCCCTCAAATAAAGTGTTTGTGGGTTTAACCCTGCCCCCCTGTTGGTACTGTGGGTGCCAGCCCCTTCCTGTAGCTCTGTGTCTTGTCTTTACTAGCACTGGGGTCAGACCCCCCAACCCCTGAGGGGACCCACACCTTTCCCCACAAACCACCCTCCACCCCAACATCAGTACCAGCATGCCCAGGCCCCCATCCCCCTCCCCAAAACACAACCACACCCCCAGGGCTGGGTCCCCTGGTAGGCAAGGTTGGAGGGGCAGTGCTGGGGGGATTTAGGGATCTGGGAGGGTAATTTCCAGCTTCTGGGGGCAGCCAGGCTGGGGGAGGCTTGGTGATCCTGGCAAGAGGGGTTCACAGTGGTAGTGGTGTGAGAATCCCCGTGATGCCATTTTGGGGGTCTGGGTGATCCCAGCAGAGGTCCCAGTGGTACCAGTGGGGAGCCTCTGGTCGTACTGGTATGGGTATCCCAGTGGTACTGGTGTGTGGGTACCACTGTGGGATGCCTGGTGAATCTGGCAGGGGTGTCCCAGTAGTACCAGTATGGGGGTCCTGGTGGTCCTGGCGGTCCTGGCAAGGGTCTTGCAGTGGTACCAGTGTTGAGGTCCTGGTCATCCTGTCTTGGGCGTCTCAGTGATCCCAGCAGGGAGATCCTGGTGCTGTCAGTTAGGACCTGCTGCACAAAGGTGAGAGTAACCCAGGGGCAGATTGGAGTGAAACGACTCTTAATGACCAGTGTTTGTAAACATGTACGTGTAGGGTTTATTTTAGAACAGTTGTGTTGCAGTGGAAAGCGGGTATGTAGCCGTTTTGGTTATTATCTACAGTAATACAGCAATATGAAAACATAAAAATGTAACTTAAAAAAAATCTATACGGGAAAAGGGAAAGAAAAAAGAGCGAAAAGGGTGAAAACTAATCACCGCTGGCAGATCTCGTGACTTGATTGCTGCAATTTAGTTCTCGCTTGGTCGAAGTGATGGTCTTGGTCTGTCGGGGGTGGGGGAAGAAGCCCACAAAACACAAAGTCCGATGGGTTAAAATGCGATCAGGCTCGGGGGGGGAAACGCCGAGGTTTCAGTCCTCTGGTGAAAGGCCTCAGAAATGAGTGTGGGAGCCCTTCGGGAGTCTTTGATGGTTTGTGATCCTTTCTCAGCGGCCTCTCCCGGCAGCGCAGTGAGCCGGTAATGCCGGAGGGGGAGGTTTGGAACTGAGCGAGTTGTGCAAGGGAAGGCCATTAGCATGACAAGAAGGGCCGTCGCGCCTTGCAGGGTGCAGGCAGTGATAATTCACCCCCTTTGTTCTATGTAGACAGGGCAGCAGCACCCCAAACCTCTTCTCTCCAGGGTTCAGCAAAGCACGCTGGCTCCTGCACAAATGAGGGCTTGTTTTGAGTCGTCCAGTGTCACACCAGCGCGGGGGTCCTGGGCTGATACCGGTGTGCGGTTTCCCATTTCCATCCTCCTCGGGGGATGTGGCGAGGCGCCCTGTCTCCGCACGCGGTGCGGGGCGCGGAACGTCCCGGGGAACGAGGCTCCCGCGGGGCGGCGGGGCCGGGCGGGTCGGTCCCTCCCCGGGGCCGGGCTCTTCCTGGGGAAGAGGAAGTGCTGGATCCCGGCCCCGCTCGGCGGCGGGGGGCACCACGGGCGGGTGGGTCCCGAGCGGGTCCGGCCCGGGGGGCGGCCAGGGCGGTCCCGGGGCGGGGGATGCGCTGGGCCTGACTCAGAGGCACCTGAATGGGACGGGGGTGGAGCGGGAAGCGGGGTTTCGAAAGTACTTTGCCAGCCCGGTGCTGGGCACAGCCGCGGGTGACCGAGCGGGCCGGTGTCCCACGGTCACAGCGCGGGGACACCCCGCTTCCGTCGCCGCAGCCGCCGAGACCCCGGCGTGACCCCCTGTCCTGCTGTCCCCCTTTCCAGCCCTTTCCCCCTTCCTCTCAGTTTCCCGTTCCCATCCCAGCCCATTCCCTCGTATTCCATTCTATCCCTTCCCCAGGCGTGTGCCTGACGCCTCCGCACCCGGGCCGGACTGGGGGTCTCGGGGGACAATGGGGTCCCTGTTCCGCAGCGAGGAGGTTTGCCTGGCCCAGCTCTTCCTCCAGTCGGCTTCTGCCTACAGCTGCATCAGCGAGCTGGGCGAGCGCGGGCTGCTGGAGTTCAGAGACGTAAGTACGGGCTGGGGGAGTTTTGGGGTGTCTGGGGTGCAGGGAGTCCGGCTGGGTGGCCCTGGGTGCACTGGGACTGGGGTGGTTGGTTTGGGGTGCTCTGTGCACAGGGGCTTTGGTCTGGTCGGGTTTGGGGTGGGTGTTTTAGGGTGCCCTGGGAACGGGGAAGTTGGTCAGGGTGGGTTTGGTGCCTGGGCTGCCCCCTGGGTGCTGTGGGGCCATGCCTTGACTGTACTCCGCAGCTGAACCCCAAAGTGAGCCCCTTCCAGCGGCGCTTCGTGGGCGAGGTGCGGCGCTGCGAGGAGATGGAGAAAACCTTCAGTGAGTGCTGGGGGGCGCGGGGCTGACTTTGAGGGGGGCTTGTCAAGGGGTGACAGTCTGACCGTGTCTCCCCTCGCCTTCTCCAGCGTTCCTGCAGCAGGAGCTGCGGGGCGCAGGGCGGGTGCCAGCGCCGTGTCCCGAGAGCCCGCGGGCGCCGGCGGCGCGGGAAGCGCTGCGGGTTCAGGAGCAGTCGGAGCAGCTGGCGCAGGAGCTGCGGGAGGTCACTCGGAACCGCGCGTCCCTGCGCGGCCGCCTGCGGGACCTGCGCCAGTACCTGCACGTGCTGCGCGAGGGACAGCGCTTCACCAGCCTGCCGGTGGGTCCGAGGGTCCCCGCCGACCTGCGGGTGCCGCTTGGTGCCTCAGTTTCCCCCAGGCTCATCCCTCTGCTCTGCATCGCCGCAGGCCCCCCTGGGCTCCCCGCCGCGGCCGCGGGCGCTCTCGGACCGTGAGCCCATCCTCGACCCCTCCCTGCACCAGCACCTCGAGCGAAAGATCAAGTGAGAGGGAGGGGGTAGGGTGTGGGGCGAGGGGTGGAGAGGGGCTCTGGGGCAGCGATGTGGCCACGGGGCAGATGGGAAGCTGTGGGATAAGGCTTGGAGATGACCTGTGGGGCAGCCATGGAGTGGTTTGCCCGTCCCAGCACCCCTGCCGTGTCTCCACAGCTTCGTGACCGGTGTCATCCACCCGTGGCGAGTGACTGCCTTTGAGCGGCTGCTGTGGCGCGCCTGCCGCGGGTACCTGGTGGCCTCCTTCGTGGAGATGCCTGAGCCCATGGAGGACCCGGCCACGGTGAGGGAGTGCCCGGGGGGCTGGCACAGCTCGGGGGGCTGGGACACTGGGCTGACATGAGCTGTGCTGTCCCCAGGGTGAGAGCATCACCTGGGTCATCTTCCTCATCTCCTACTGGGGCGAGCAGATCGGGCAGAAGATCCGCAAGATCTCAGACTGGTGAGTGGCCACACGGTGCCCATGGGGAGGTTTATTTAGTAACACCCACTGTGGACCCCCCGTGGAGCTGGGCTGGGGAGCCCTGACACCCCCTGACACGGCAATGTCCCTCTGTCCCAGCTTCCACTGCCAGGTGTATCCATACCCGGAGGGCGAGGCCAGCAGGACAGATACCATTACTGGGCTGCACAGCCAGATCCAGGACCTCAGTGTGGTGAGCTGGGTGCCATGAGGGGACCTGGGGGCCACGCTGGGACCACCATCCCTGACACAGGTGCCTGCAGGTGCTGGAGGAGACGGAGCAGTACCTGGCACAGGTGCTGGACAAGGTGGCGCTGGCGCTGCCCACCTGGCGCGTGCAGGTGCAGAAGATGAAGGCCATCTACCTCATCCTCAAC
The DNA here is from genome assembly GCA_024500445.1 of Entomyzon cyanotis. NCBI lineage: Eukaryota > Metazoa > Chordata > Aves > Passeriformes > Meliphagidae > Entomyzon > Entomyzon cyanotis. Next base: position 232,486 of record JAKEPQ010001031.1, read on the forward strand.
CAGTGCAGCTTCGATGTCACCGAGAAGTGCCTCATTGCCGAGGTCTGGTGCCCTGTGCGGGACCTCACCCAAGTGCAGGACGCCCTGCGCCAGGGATCTGTGAGTGGCTCGCTGTCCTCGTCCTGGGCGTGCTTGGTGTCCCCATGTCCTTGCACCAGGGGTTGTTCAGTCCCTGTCCCTGTCCTTGTTCTGGGGTTGCTCAGTGTCCTGGTGCCAGGAGTTGCCTGATGTTCCCATGTCTTTGTGCCTGGGTTTCTTGGTGTCCCATGTCTTCATGTCAAGGGTTTCTCAGTGTTCCCATGTCCTCATGCCAGGGGTTGTTCTGTGTCTCAGTGTCCTTGTTCTGGGGTTGCTCAGTGTCCCTGTGTCCTCATGCCGGAGGTCACTTGGTGTCCCTGTGTCCCCTCATCATGGTGGGGTATGAGTCAGGTGGGGGGGCTATGGTGTGGGTGCCACGAACAGATTCCAGGTGCTGGGCAGGTGCTGGTGCCAAGAAGGGGGATTTTGTGGGGTGGGTGCGGGGGTCAGGCTCCCCGTGCCGAGCAGGAGAGTGCTGGAGCTGCCAGGATCAGTCTCCGGCTGCTGTCTCCGCAGTACCAGAGCGGCTCCAGCGTGGAGTGCTTCGTGCAGCGCGTCCCCACCTCGGAGAGCCCTCCCACCCTCATCCGCACCAACAAGTTCACTGCTGGCTTCCAGAGCATCGTGGATGCCTACGGGGTGGCCAGTTACCAGGAGGTGAACCCTGGTAAGGCCCTCTGGCCCACCCTGAGGCTCAGGTCTGAGGGGGGGCACCCTGTGTGACGTGGTCCCTGTGTCCCGCAGCGCCCTATGCCATCATCACCTTCCCCTTCATCTTCGCCATCATGTTCGGGGACGTGGGGCACGGGCTGCTCATGTTCCTCTTCGCGCTCTGGATGGTGCTGTTCGAGGACAGCCCCCGCCTGCGGCAGGGCACCAACGAGGTGAGGGCAGGATGGACCAGGATGGAGGGGTGGGGCAACGTTGGAGGCAGGATGGGGTTGGGGGGCATGGAATGGGGTTGGAGATGTGAGCCGTGGTTGGGGATGTGGGATGGGGCTGGATGATACAGGATGGGGCTGGTGGTTCTGGACAAGGACAATCTGGGTCAGGGCTGGTGGTGCGGGAGGGGAACAGCGTGGGGAGGGGGGAGGTGGTGTGGGACATGGGAGCCACGTTTGCCCCCCCAGATCTGGCTGATGTTCTTCGAGGGGCGCTACCTCATCCTGCTCATGGGTGCCTTCTCCATCTACACCGGCTTCATCTACAATGAGTGCTTCAGCAAAGCCACCACCATCTTCCCCTCCGCCTGGAGCGTGGCCACCATGGCCAACCACTCCTCCTGGAGGTGGGGTCCCACCCCTGTGCCCCCTGCCTGGGTCCCCATGTCCCTGCTGGCGCTGACACCCCTTGCTCTGCCCCCAGCTCTGAGTACCTCGCCACTCACCCCTCCCTCACCCTGGACCCCAATGTCACCGGTGTCTTCCGAGGGCCGTATCCATTTGGGATTGACCCGGTGAGTGTCCCATGGGGGTGACAACAAAGTGGAACCCTCTTTGGGATGGCACAGAGTCTCACCCACCTTATCCATGACAGATCTGGAGCTTGGCCACCAACCACCTCAACTTCCTCAACTCCTTCAAGATGAAGATGTCGGTGGTGCTGGGCATTGTGCACATGGGCTTTGGCGTTGTGCTGGGGGTCTTCAACCACCTGTGAGCGCTTGGGCTATGCCCGTGGGCTCTGGTCGTGCCAAAGGGACTGGGATTGGACTCACCTGGGTGGGATGGGGTGCCAGCTGGGGTCTCATACCCCTATTCCTTGGTGGGTGCCAAGGACATGCAAGGGTGAGGAGGGACAGGCTGAGTGTGGTCGATGTCCTCCCACGCAGGCACTTCAAGCAGCGGCACCGGCTGGTCCTGGAGTTCCTCCCAGAGATGATTTTTCTTCTGGGTCTTTTTGGCTACCTGGTCTTCCTCATCTTCTACAAGTGGATCAAGTTCAGTGCCGCTGACTCCCGGGTGGCCCCCAGCATCCTTATCCACTTCATCGACATGTTCCTCTTCACCTCCAATGCTGAGAACCTCCCGCTCTACCCGGGGCAGGTACCACTCCACTGCCCTGACAGGCACCTGCTCCCTACCCAGGCTGGGAGAGTGGGTGTTAGGAATGGGGCCGTTCTCAGATCGGGCAGACCCCAAAATGCTGTTCCCGTGCCGCAGGTGCCGGTACAGACTGTGCTGGTGGTGCTGGCGCTGGCGTCAGTGCCTGTCCTGCTCCTGGGGACACCGCTGTACCAGTGGTGCCATCAGCGCGCCCCAAGGACGGTAAGGCTGGGGGCTGTGGGGGGCTCCGTGGGGGTCATGGGGAGGTCTCACCGCCTGTGCTGTCCTGGTGCAGCCGGTGGCCGCGGGGGAACAGGAGCCGCTGCTGGAGGGGCAGGAGGCCGGGAACTCTGTCAATGCCACCAAGGAGGACGTGGAGAGTGGGGGGCACAGCCCTGACGCCAAGGTGAGAGGCAGCCGGGCGGGCTGGGGTGGTGGGGTGGGGGTGTCTGTGCCCCCTGCTGATGTCCCATGTCCTGTCCCTCCCTGCAGCACTTGGACTTTGCTGAAATCTTCATGCACCAGGCAATCCACACCATCGAGTACTGCCTGGGCTGCGTCTCCAACACCGCGTCCTACCTGCGGCTCTGGGCGCTCAGCCTGGCACATGCCCGTGAGTCCCCTCAGTCCCCTCTGTCCCCCCAGGAGCCGGGCTGACCCTCACTCCCCCCTCCTGCCCCATCCCTCCCATTCCCAGAGCTCTCGGAGGTCCTGTGGACAATGGTGATGCGGAATGGCTTCGTGGGGCTGAGCTACGTGGGCGGCGTGGTGCTGGTGCCTGTCTTCGCTGCCTTTGCCGTGCTGACTGTGGCCATCCTGCTGGTGATGGAGGGACTCTCTGCCTTCCTCCATGCTCTGCGCCTGCACTGGTGAGCCCCCAAAGCTGATGGGTTACTGGTGGGGCCTGGGGGGTGGTGATGGACTCCTCCAGTGCACCCCTCACCCCCCCTCTCCTTGCCAGGGTGGAGTTCCAGAATAAGTTCTACGTGGGTGCTGGGTACAAGCTGTGCCCCTTTGCCTTCGCCCCTGACACCTGGGAGTAGCTGTGCCACGGAGATGCCAGGGGCTTGGAGCGTTGGCTGCATCCCCAATTCCCCCGCCCCAGACCCCCGGAGCCTCTTCGTGGTGAATAAAGCCATCCTTGTGTCTCCCCGCCAGCTCTGCGTTGCCATTGCTTGGGTAGGAGGTCCCGGGGGGGGCTTGGGGATGTCCCCATCACTGCTGGCTGTAGCCAAAGGTGGGGGCAGTGGCAGAGCTGTAGGTGCTGAGCGGGGGGAAGGCAGGCAGGGGGTAGGGCAGGGTGCGGGGTTTGGCCCCAACATAGACACCAGGGGGGCAAGTTAGGGGCTGGAAGGTGGGCACGGGGAGCTCGGCGAAATTGGGGGGTGCCGCTGGTTGTTGGGGGGCAGCAACCAGAGCCCCGTGGCTGCGTGGAGCCCCTGCAGGGGGGAGAGGCAGCAGCAAGGACTCAGCCCCCCTGCAGTCCCCCTACCTTTCTCCTGCTTCTCGGGGCAGGGGGGCAGCGGGGTGCCCCGGGCGCGGGGCATCGCTCCCAGCAGGGACCCTGCCGGCACCCCACACCTGCAAGAGATGGGGCATGGCTCAGGGGGGTGGCCCGACCTCCTTGCCCTGGTTTGGGGATGGCAGCCGGGGGTCTCTTACCATGGCTCAGGGTCGCCATCCCGAAATCCCTTGGCAAAAGGGTTGCTGGCGATCTTCAGCTGGGTGATCTGTGGAGGGGAGCAGGGTCAGGGAGTCCCTGGGGGTGCCCCGATGTCACCCCCCGGCCGGCGCTCACCCGGTGATTCTGGTAGGCTGTCACTGCCATGAACTGGGTCTCAGGGAAGCTGAAGGACTTGAAGTTCTGGTGGGCGAAGCGCTCGCTGTCACGCCGCGGGTCCACGAAGACGACGTGGAAGCGGGGCTGGTAGCGGTGCATGGAGTTGAGGATGATCTGGGAACGGCAAACAGGAGGTGGCAGGACACCCCCGGGCAGGGATGCACTGTGTCCCCCCCGTCACCCACCCCCGCAGCAGGTTCCTCACGTGGCCATTGTCATCCAGGAGGTTGTTGGTCAGCTTGAGCTTGTCGAAGGACACGATCTGCCGCATCCACTGGGCGCCCTTGGCCGGGGAGTCGGGGTGGAAGTGGACGCGGCCGGGAGCTGCTGGCTCGGCACGGCCCGCTGCCAGCCAGGAGGAGCTGTGGAAGGCATATCTGCAGGGAGGGGAGGGGCTCAGCACCCGCAGATCCGACCCCCTGCCCCCATCGCCCCCTCCCCACCTGTATCTCTTGTCGTCCAGCGGGATGAAGTCCATGAGCAGGACATAGTCAGCCAACGGATCCAACCCCGACAGCTTCACCTGAAAGGTGGGGAACATCCTCCTGCAGGGAGAGGGGGGTGGCAAGGGAGTGCCCTCAGCCCAGCAGCCCCCGGGCCACTGCGGTACCCACCTGCCTGCCTTGGTGACGATCATCTCGGTGCCCAGGCGGTTGAACTCCTCCCAGAGGCTGCCCATCTCCAGGCGTGCTGTGGCGTGGCACACGCGCCGGTTCTTGCCGCCAGCCCCCAGCCCCTCGCCAGCCCACCCGAGGCCAGGGGCGCAGGGAGATCCCTCAGCAGGGCCCGCCAGGAAGGCTGCAGCAGGGTGCAGGGGTGTTGGTCTGGGGGAGCAGACCCCGTGCGTGGCCACCCCGTCACACCCTCCCTCCGTGGAGATGGTGGCAGGATCGGGGTGTCCTGTCCCCCACCACGGTGGGATTTTATCCCATTCCCAGCCACATCCCAAAACGCAGCAGGACCCCACTGATGGGTGCAGGGGGTGTTATCATGGGTGGGTTTTACCTTCCATGGGTGTGGTGGGAGGGCAGGAGGCGTCCGTGGCTCCGTCCCCTGGCATGGTGGCAGTGGGACGCTGCCGAATCTCCCTCCCAGCGCAGCGCCGGCTCTACAGTGTCCCCGCAGTCTGCCAGGGGTTTTATGCCCCAGCTCGGGGCTGGGAAGGCGGGGGCTGGAGCTGAGGTGGTCCTTGGAGGCTTGGAGCACAGCCCCTTTCCCTGGCTTGCCTTCGCACCTTGACACGGTGATGATGGACGGGAGGCGAGTGGTGGCACTGCTGGGACCACCACTGGTCCCCAAACAGGGCTTGGGATGCCCCGGGCTGGGCAGGAACATCTTTCCTGGGGTCTCCTTGTCCCTTCTTATCGCACATCCGAGTGGGGGAGGTGGGGGCTGCCCCAGGCAAAGCCCCCTGGTCCGTGGCTGTCACCACCCGATATTGAAAACCACCGTGAGGTGGTGAGGCATGGGCAAGGAGCCACTGCTCTGGCAGAGCCTCTGCGGCTCTGGAGGGAGGAACGAGCTGCCCCCTCCCCATAGCCCACCCCCTCAGTGGGTCCTGTCTGCCCTGGTGCCTGGGACCCCCCGTGCCCCTCATTGTGGTGACAGCAGGAGATGGATGGGGACAAGCCAGCGCCGTGGGGCTGAGGGATATTTGCAGGAGGTGATGGACACTGGGGTGGGGCGTTATGGGGAAAAGCAGGGGGTATACTCCAGAGCCCCCCACTCCCCTCCCGACTGCACAGGGGCCATGGACTGTCTCAAAGCACTCCATGGAGTGTATTCCGGTGGGATGAGGGATGCTGAAGCTCTGGGGAAGGGTGGGGAGGACCAGGGAATGTCCTTGTGGGGATGCTGATGGCTTTCTGTACCTGTTGGTGCCCCAGTGATGGTGGCATTGGCCTGAACTCCCTCCCTGCTCTTGCACAGAGCTGGACATTTTCTCCCAACTGGGACTCAAGCCTTCTGACCTGCCTTGGTTTCGGCACTTGGATCCTTCCTGTGTCCCTCGTAGCACAGAGGGGACCCTGTGTCCCCAGGCACTGCAGGGTGGACAAGGGGGTGGCATGGGCAGCTCCAGCATTTGGGACCAGGCCAGGACTGATGTGAAGCAGGGAGGAACCACCTTCCCGAGTTCCCCCCACATCCCCCACGTGTCCATGCCCCGTGGAGCTGGCTCGGCACCATCCATCTCCCGCTGTCAGCCGGGCTGTGGCTGCAGGGCTGGTATCGAGCGCCAGATGAGGAGGTGTGAGAGGCAGAGCTGACAGCGGGCAGGAGGATGGAGGGAGCTCAGCTCTGGGCTGAATCAGACCTGCCAGGGCTCTCCCACAGCTCCTGGATCTCCTCGGTGGAGCTGGATGAGCTTTAAGATCCCTTCCAACCCAAGCCATTCCAGGATTCTCTGGCCGGTGTAGATGACTGCAGGTGGGTCTGCTGAAGCCATTTTGAAGCACATGATACAAAATGGCTTTTTGAAATGAACCTTTTTGGCCCCAAACAGGCAGATAGGAACCAGAAAAACTTCAAAAAGGGAGAACAGTGAGTCTTTCCCATGGGTAACTATTGCCCCAGACAGCAGGACAGGCTGGAGAGAGCTCTGGAGGTTGTGGTGGCCACCAAGATGAAGCAGGAGAAGCGTTGGCAGACAGTCAGATGACTCCCTGCAATGAGCCTCTGACTCAGCTGCAATGGGGAAGTAAAAGCTGCTTGGGGATTGGTGAGGGGAGAAGAGGAATTGACCCCGTTTCGCAGGGAATAGCGAACCGCGGAAGTGAGAAGGGAGGAAGCAGTAACACTCATTTCTCAACCAGAAATGCACATATTTGTCAGGTCAGAGAGGGCAACAGGAGCAGCAGTTGTCTGTTTATTTTATCTATTCATTTTTAATTTTTTCTTTATTTTTTTAAACCCCAATTGAGAAAAGAGGAAGAGAATCTGAGCAGGTAAAGTTATATCCTGGAAGTGTCCAAGGCTGGGTTGGCCAGAGCTTGGAGGACCCTGGTCCAAGGTGTCCCTGCTCATGGCAGGAGGTGGGATTGGATGGTCTTCAAGGTCCTTTCCAATCCAAACAATTCCAGGTTCTATGATCTGCTCTAGGCAGTGTTTAATATGAAAGAAAATTGATAATTGCAAATATAAAGCAATAATTTCCTTAAATAGGTCCATTTCATAATGTTTCCCCCCCATATATAATAAATAAAAAATATATATTATTTAAATGTATGTAATTAAAAGGTAATCTAGAAATAGAGGAGAATTTAAAAAAATCATTCAAATTCAACTCTTCAACAGACCCCCTTGATTGTGTTTCACTCCTCCTGACACCATTGTGTACCCAAGCAGCATTGCTCCAGCTCTGTGGGCATCCATTCCAATGTGCCATGGGGATCCCATCCCTAAAACCCCAGAAAGAAACCTTGGGATGGATCCCAGGGCCTCAGGGGAAGGCACATTCTGTTTTCACAGACCCTTTGGCAACTGCTCATGTGGGGAAGGTGTAAAACTTCAAATCTTCCAGCCACGTTAGAGGTTGGAACAGGAAAAGGTTCCTGGTTTTGGCAAGCCTGATGGAGCTTGTGGACTTCAGCTCAAGGAGCTGTGAATATCTTGGCTCAAGCTGCCATTAACTAGAGGGTGAAATTTTAGGTGGTTTTGAATTTTTTGCTGGATGGGGACAGTCATAAATCAGATTAGGAGGAGGGGGTGGTTTTCCCTTGAAGCTGCACATGGATGAACTTGCAATCAGGAATGCTGGTCTCATTTTAATTGACCCAAATTGATTGGAAATCACTTCAATGGTGTTTATTGTCAATTTAATGCAACACTAATTAATGTGGCAAATTTAGGCATGATGTCACCGTATTTATTTGTCCCTAAATAAGAACCTCTCCCTCCCCACCCTGCAAAATGTCATCCCTTCCAGGGGTGGGGCATCCACAACTTACCTGACCCTGGCACAGGTGTCCAAGGCCAGGCTGGACAGGGCTTGGAGCAACCTGGGATAGTGGAAGGTGTCTCTGCCCATGGCAGGGGGTTGGAACAAGACCAGCTTTAGGATCCCTTCCAACCCAACCCATTCCAGGATTCATAATTCTGTGTATTGTATTCAGATGCACTCAACTCGTTTGATGCCTCCAAAACTCTTGATGTTGTCCAGACCTCCCCCACGATCTTCTCTCCAGTGTGTGTCTCTCTTTCCATCCAGGCGAGGTTGATTTTCCATCCCAGCTGCAGTTTTCTGATTATTCCTTCTTCCCGGATTGAGGATTTGACTCATCTCAGCCCAGGACTCACCCTCTCTCCTTGTAGGCTTTGAATGAGTCACCACAGGTTCCCCTGATGGAGACAACAATGTGTTTGGGGGCTTTGACGCATCTGACCTATTTTAAACATTTTTTTATGGAAAAAGGGCATGGATTTCTCCACTTGCTGCCTGGTGGTGAAGGGCGGCAGGGTGACACAGTCACGTGGGAAATGTGGGATTTATTCAGAGCAGGCACACTCCAGGCAAAGGCTGAAGGGTCGATTTGAGCCTCAAGGACTTAAATTCAGCTCATAATTGTCACCAGGAAATGTAAAAATAATTTGCAGCAGGAGAGTTCCTGAAGGGTTTTCCCTTCATTGCAGTTAGCAGTTGCAACACTTCTCCAAATCTTGGGCTGTCTCACAAACCCTGAATCTTGATTTCCTACATCAGGTTTTTTAATTCCCTCTGATGCCAAGAGATCAATTATGTATTCCAAGAGATAAATTTGTAGATACATAATTATGTATTTCCAAGAAAAAATGCTTTATATATATATTAATAAATTATATATAAACATTTTCTTTATATGTTAAAATGAAAGTATATATTACAATTCTTTACAGATAATTTTTATATATATATATGTGCATAAAAATTATATATATATATATATAAAGAATTAGGAAATCAATCATCAAGTTCACATTTAACTTTCTGAAAATAATTGAGTTCATTTAACTAATTTGGTTTATTTATCACTGCAGGACTGTCCTGGGTTGCAATATAGATGTGTTTAAGTATTCTATTACCACCAGCTGTGAGCCGTTAGCTGTTATCACCTGCTAATGACCCACCCCGGATGACAGACAATGGGCCATCCGTCAGCTGTTATCAGCTGCTAATGACCCACCCGGATGACAGGCAATGGGCCATCAGGGACCCACCGTGTGACTCATGGACTTATCTCATCCCATTGTGGGATGCTCTGCCCAGGAGGGAGGAGCCAGGTGTTCCCACCTGGATATAACCTGGCCTTGGAACTGCCTGAGCTAGCCTGGTCTACCGGGTTCCCAGAGGACAAGAGCTACCATTGGATCTTCAGCTGGAGACTAGACCTTCACAGGATCACCGCTTCAACTGGACTACTTCAGTTGGACTGCTACTACCACCATAACAGGGTGTTAGGTTGTATCTGACTTTGTCAGCGCTTTTCCTTGTATTATTTCACTTATTTTTAATTTCAGTCTTGACTTGTGATCTCCCACTGGTTTGTTTTCAAACCAGCACAAGGACTCCTCTTCAGGAGCTGCTTCCAAAGCCACCAACTCCAAACCTTTCCAGGATTCTATGTGGCCACACGTGGGTCTCATTTGGACATGGCACATCCTCTTCTGGGCTACCTTGAGCCACGTTGATCCATCTCATTCTACCTGAGATATCCCAGGATATGAAAACCCGCTTTGGCTGCACCAGGGAGGAAAGAGGAGCCAAAGGTATGTTTGCATTGGATATAGGGAGGAAATCCTTCCCTGTGAGGCTGGTGAAGCCCTGGCACAGGTTGCCCAGAGCAGCTGTGGCTGCCCCTGGATCCCTGCAAGTGTCCCAGGCCAGGCTGGATGGACTGTTCTTGGTGACTCCTCAAAGGTCCTCTACTGCCTTGCACAAAGATCCTATGGAATTTGAGTAAGAAAGGTGCCACAATGGAGATCCTTTATCCCAGGAGGACAAGGATGAATATTCCACTCGTTATTCCACACAGAGCGCAGACCAAGCAGCTGCCTCTCAGCAGGGATGAAATCTAATCCACACTTTTTAATGGAATTCATTTCCATTCTATGTCTCGGATCCTTCACACCAAGCCAAGATGGTTTGTTGAATAAGAAAAAGTGAGGCTGAACTTGGATTAATCAAGAAGTCGAGGTCAGTTCTCTGACAGGTGCAGATTTCCAGATCTGGGCAGGTGGATGCTGCCTCCAGGGAGGACTCAGCCCCCAAACCGCTCGATTTTCATTATCTCTAACATCTCCAGCACTGTCCCAGTGTCCCAGCTACTGCTTCGCCCCCGGCATCTCCACGTGGTGATGAAAAGCAGCTCCAAATCCTCATTATGGCACCAGGAGACCAGACACATCGCTCCTGGGAAATCTGAGACGGGATTTCGGGTTCTGGGGATGAAACTCAGCCCTTCAGCCGAGGCTGATCCAATAATGATGGTTTTTAGGTTTGGATCTGTTTGTCAGGAGCCTGAGGTGCCTGCTCTCGGTTTCCTGTCTGGTGTAACTCTGTCAAGCCATGATTAATGCTATCCAGGAGAAAAATCAATGTTTATTTATTCGATCTGTCACAGAGTGGGATTTTAGGAGCTGCTGATCTCTCCCTGGTAAGCGGCGAGACGGAGCCTGAATTTATCTTATATATCCAAACGAAAGCATCACATCTGAAGCACAGTGAGGTGAGACAAAGCCCAGTTCTTATTCCTAGCGCTTTCACCTAAAAAAGCTTTTCCTGAGACATGGGCAGCAGATTTTATTCCTCAGGTCCTAAGACAGGACTGAGAACGCTCAAAAGACGAGGGATATTTTCATTTCTCCAGCAGTTACTGGGAAAATTTTGTACTTCTATGCACGAATGGCTGAAGGAGCAGCAGGAAGAAGTCTTGCAGTTGATGTATGGTTTATCCTGGTGCGGTATTTCCCTCTGGAATGCCCAAAATCCCCCGTGTTCCAGGGGTGACGAGCGCTCCTCCCGGCAATCAGCGCCAGCGGTGGTGGTGCCGCGCTGGCGCCGCCTGCGGGCGGAACGTGGTACTGCACCCAGGGGACTACGCATGCGCAATGGCATCAGCCCTCGATTATGTCCTCTGCTGGGCAGGAAGGGGTACTGCAGCTAGAGGGGGTTGCGCATGCGCAATGAGCGAAACGAGTCCAAGCCCATGGTTAGCAAGGGCAGTGCTGCACCGCGCATGCGCAGCCCCATGGTTTCCCCCCCCCACCACCACCACCCCCCCCCTTCTCAGTGCTGCCGCCCTGTGGGAGCGCCTGGGAGGCGCTGATATAGCGGGAGGATGTTTGTGGAGCGGAGTTTAATTTAGAAGGGATCATAGAGCCCATCTAAACTCTTGTTTTCCGATTCTACGGCAAAGAACACGTCCAAAAGCGACCCCTCACCTTCATGGGCATTGTGAGTACCTTCCACAGTACTGCCTGGACTTGTCTGGGAATGGGAATAACTGTAGGGAGCTCCAGCAGAGCACCAGGTAAAATCAGAAATGGGATTGTTTTGGCTGCTGCTGGATGTGCATTTCTTTTCAAGATGTTGCTCTGATTGATCACAGTAGCTTCCTAGAGCTGGAGTAACTTCCTAGCAGGGAACTTGACTTGGGAGCTGCATTCCAAACTTTTGTCCACTTTTATTTTATCTCCCACATGGAGACAGCCAAAGAAGCAGAGGTGGGGTGTTCCTAATAAAAGAACATCCAAATTAATCAGTGGTAGAAGGCTTAAAATTAAAGTATAAGTGGAGGTGCCTTTAGGACTCTTCCAATTCCTTATTATACAAATGGAATTTAAATGAAGCATCCAAATCCTGACAAGCTTGTATGAACTCCAAAGCCTCTGCAAGTGTTTTACAGCCAGGGAGGGAGACTAGAGTCTGGAGTCTCTCCCCTAAAACTGGCTGCTAGTTTGTTTGATCAGGCACAGGAATAATTGTTTTCCCTGGGGCTATCCTTATGCAGAAAGGTTTATTTATCTGCCCTGGATTTGTTCAGTATGTCTTCAAAATGATGGAAACTGATTTTATTGGAGTGCCAGGGGTGCCAAATGCTTTCCCCACCCAGAGCTCAGAGCCAGCCCTGTGGGAAGGGGTTTAATGTCCATTTTCCCAATCCCTCGAGGCAGCAGCACTGGAGCACTTGCACCCAAACATGCCTGAGGTTCCGAGTGCTGGCAGGAGGCAAATCCAGGGATTGGACAGTAGGAGTTTGTGCTGCTCCTGTAATCCCAGACTTGGAGCTGTGCTTTAGAAATTCCAGGATATGCTGCCTCACTCAAACCCTGTTTAAAGCTCAGCATCCCTCCTGCTCCCTTGAAATTATTGTTGCTCCCTTTTAAAACATTATGATTATTATTACTGTAATTTCCCACTCCATTTCTGCCACAGCCCTTTGCTCCCCATAGGTGGTGCTTTAGGAAAGCCCCTCTGGCCTGGGAAAGTGCTTTTGCCTCTGGACACATTCCCAGTCCCTGTGCTGTCCCCAGCAGGTGAGGCAGAGGTGGCTTTTATTCCTTCCCTCCCTGCTGCACTTTGGTTTTTTGAGGGCTCTCCAGGGGTCTGAGGTGGAAGTTCCTTGTCATTCCAGGGCAGAATTAGCCCTGATCCCGCTAAACACAGGAGGAATAATTTTATCCTTGTTTTTAGATACACATTTTGTGTTTTCTCTCTTTTGCTGACACCGTGTGGTGAAGTAGCAGCTCCCAACTTTATGGTGGTGCTCCCTGGAGTAGTTTTTCTTTGGAAAACAATGAATTCCCTGCTGAAATCCCAGTCACAGCCCCCCAGATCAATGTGCAGTTCAAGGTCTTACACCCTGACCAGGACAATTTCCTTTTTCTATATGTAGAAAATAAAGGAAAACTCAGACTGGATTGGAGCCAGAATCCAGAATGGGGGAAAGTGAGGCAGCGTGCTCGGCCCAGGCTGGGGTTGACACCCATGTGGAACAGATCCTTCTCTTCCTTTGTCCAAAGTCTGATGGCAAAGGATTGAATAACTCACAAGTGGGGCCTGGAGTGAAAATGATTCTGCTAAAATTAGGCAAAGAATGCAATAAGAAAAAATGGGCATCCTTTCTATGTAGGAAAAAAGTAGGGAAAAAAGCATTGAAAAAGAGCTCTTTTATTTGGTGCCACCTCTCATTTTTTAAGGATAAAACCCCACAGTGGGCAATCAGAAGTTCCGGTGCTCTGAGCCCCCCGGCTGCGGGGGAAAGAGGGAGAGGGACAGGAGGAAAGAGGAGGAATAGCAAGGGATGAGGAGGGGTAGGGAGAGGGAAGTGGGAGGGGAAGGGAAATGCCAGGTGGGGGGGAAAGGGAGGGTGGACAGAGGAGGAGAAGAGGGGGAATAGAAGGGAGTAGCAGGGTAGGGACAGGAGAGGAAGGAGTGTGGGGTGTTGGGTTTGGGGGGAGAGGAGGGGAGGGTTTGGGGGGAGGGGGAAGGAGGGGAAAGAGGGAGCAGGAAGGGGAATGTGGGGGGAAGAAAACAGGCATAGAGGAGGGCAGGAGGGGAGGCTAAAGTCCCAGCACTTCACCTGGGGAGCGTGGGCAGAGCTCACCTACCCACACCCTGCTCTGAGAGAGCAAATGGTGAGCGAGGCGATTCCCGGGGTTTAAATCCCCTCAGCCCCGTGCAGCCTCCATGGGGCCCGGAGCACCTTTTTATCCAGCATAGGCAGATAATTCTCATGGAGAAACCCCAAAAATAAAGGATATGGGGTTGGGCTACAGGAGGCTGTGGGGGGGCAGGCAGTGTTCTGCTCTAAATTAAAAATGCATTGGGAAAAATAAATCCGTGGAACAGCTCCTTTCCAATCCTGGACTGCATTCTGTGTGATCAGCTGGGATCCCAACTGCTCCCATGGGATTTTCAGCCTCTGGGGCTCTAATGAAATGCCAGGAGCTGAGCATGACAGAAAATGGGAAAACTCTCTGGATCAGGCAGTGGCCCAAAGAGCTGGCAGTGCCCAGCATTCCTGGCTGGAATTTGGGGCTGCCAGCACAGCCCCTCTGTAGTGTCCCTGTGGACCTGGCACTGCCCAGCATCCCTGACCAGGGTTTGGGATGCCAGCACAGCCCCCCAGCACATCCTGCTGCTTCCAGTCCCCTTTAACCAGGATCATTTTTTGGGAGTAGGGGCACCCAAACCCAGCAGAATTGGCTTTAACCGATTTGGGGGGATCTCCCCTCTCCCCTCCTCACCAAATTCCCACTGCCAAATCCCAGCCTGAGGCTCAGCTCCCCATCCCCTCAACCTCTCCAAGGAATTGGACTTGGATTTCCCAATCCAGCAGGGCAGGAATGCTGTTCTCCTCATTGTATACCTTAATTGCAGGAATTGCTTAAGAAATATTAAAAGAAGTTAAAAGAATGAGGAGAAAATAAAGAGCTGCCAGCTCCAACCAAGGGCTGCTCAAACCCCTTCTCAATCATTTGCTTTAATTAACCAATGCAAATGAACCAATTTAAATCACATCACCACATTATTATTCTTTTTAATTGAGTTCTAGAGAAATATTGCAGAAAATCAAAGAACCCTTTTAACCCCCAAAACTCTTCTAGGAGAGCTACAGGGCAAGGCTGCACTGCACCCCCAAACCAAGGAGAACGGGGAGAAAAGACAAACCCAGGCTGAGATTCCTGGGAGATTGGTGCAGCTTCTGCCAGCCAAAACAATCCTTGCTCTGAATACACACCTGTGAATCCCAGGAACCAGGGATGTCATCAATATCCTTATGGACCTTTTTATTAAAAGCAGATTTCCACAGAGAGTTGATGGAATACCGAAAATTAAATAAAAATTTAAAGGAACAGCTCCCCCAGCCCAGCAGGTTGCAGCATCCAAAAGAAAATGAACAGAAAGATTATGGATTGGGAGCATCACCCCAATCCCAAATCCCAAATCCCTTGTGTGGAATACCACTCTGCTTTGTTTAGAAATCACCACTTAGTGGGCAAACCCTTCAACCTGGCTTCCAATTCACCGAGTTCCCAACTGTGGCCACCGCAATTCCACTTCACCGTGTCCACGGTGGGATCCAGGAAAACAGAAGAGCAGGGTATGGTCCTCTGGGAATGTTGCCTAGGAATGTTGCTACACTGACCTTATCTGTGACTGCAGCCCAGAGGGAGATCTCTTCCCAACAGCTTCAGCTGTGCTCCGTGTGTCCTGACAGTTCCCAGGCTGACACACCACAGCTTCCTCTGCCTGCTGCCTTCGGGAGGGAGTATCCCTAAGGTGCCATCAAGAAAGGAGCCTCTTATGGACACAGAGTCTTGGGATTCAAGGGAAAAAATGGAGTTTTCAGTCTTTAGCATCTCCCACTCCATCAGCATTGATAGCAAACATGGCTTCAGCCTCAGGAAGACATGGAGAGTCATAGATTTTACAGATCCTGGTCTCCCCTCGGCCTTTCCGCAGGTACAGCCTGACAGGGAGAGGGAAAGAAACAGGTCAGGAGAGACAGCATACTCCCAGAAAATCATCCTAATCCATAAAGCACTAAATAGAGCTGTAAGAACTTCCCAAGATGTTCACTGCCCTGCAGACTGAGGGCTCAGAGTGGCACTAAGCTGAAGCACGGGCTGGGCCTGCCATGGACTGACTATGGAAACCCCTGAAGTAAAAGCTACTCAGCCAATCCCATAAAACATTCCAAACCCAGGCTCCTGGGATATGAGCATCACTTGTCTCACCTGGTGGTGGAAGCATGAGCGATGATATTGCCTCCAATGGGTTTTTTGGGATCTGCAGCAAACATGGCAGCTCCATCTACCTGTGCTACCACCTGGTTTGTGATGACGACAGCAACGCCAAACTGCAGGGGAATCAACCAAAACCCAGTTATTTCCCACCACTGGAACAGAAAAGCAGGCAAAAGTACACAGGGGCACTTCTGGTGTCCACAACTGGAGGATCCAGCCCCTCCAAACCAATGGGAGCAGAGATGGAGACAAAGCCTTTGGGACCAAATCGCTGGGGTTTGTAAGAAAACCCGTGAGTTTTACTTTGGCAACTGTATCAGGTTTGCAGGGCCTGGTTTTTGGTAGTGGGGGTGGCACAGAGGTGGCCTCTGTAAGAAGCTGCTGGAAGCTTCCATCGTGTCTGGCAGAGCCAATCCCAGGATGGCTCCAAGATGGACATGCTGCTGGCCAAGGCTGGGCCAATTAGTGATGGTGGTAACACCTCTGTGATAACATACTGAAGAAGAAATCAAAACAAAGGTGGTGTCGCAGTTCTAGTTACAGCTAGAGAAGAGCAGGAGTGAGAACGTGTGAGGAGAACATGCAGACCCAAGGTCAGTGAAGAAGGAGGGACAGGAGATGCTCCAGGCACTGGAGCTGGGATTCCTCTGCAGGCTGTGGTGAGACCATATTGAGGCAGCTGTGCCCCTGCAACCTGTGGAGATCCATGGGGATCCAAAGATCCTCCCACAGCCTGTGGAGGAGCCCCACGCTGGAGTGGGTGGATGCCTGGGAGGAGGCTGTGAGCCCATGGGAGGCCCATGGGGAGAGGAGCTCACCCTGGAGCAGCCTGTCCTTGGAAGACTGCACCCCATGGAAGAGTGACCCACATTGCAGCAGTCTGAGGGGTGCTGCTGCCTGTGGGATGGACTCACACTGCAGCAGAGTTCACAGGGGGCTGCTGCTCATGAGGTGGAACAATGTTGGAACTGCCTCCTGTGGGAGGGACACCACAGTGCAGCAGGGGAAGAACTCCTCTCCCTCAGCAGCGGGAGAAGCCTTGGTGGATAAACTGACCAAAACACCCATTCCCATCTCACTGCATCACTGGGGTAAGATGCAGAGCAAGGAAGCAGGGAGGGGGTTGTGGGGGGGAAGAGCTTATTTTACTTCTCATTATCCTGCACGGATTTTGTTAGTCATAAATTCACTTTAAATCTCTAAGTTGAGCCTGTTTTTCCCTTGATGGTTGATGAGTGTTTCCTCCCAGTCCTTACCTCAACTCATGAACCCTTCACTAAATTTTCTCTCCTCTGTCCAGCTGCAGAGGAGGGGGAGCGAGTGGCTTTCGTGGGTGCATTTGGCCAGCATGACATAAAGGCCAGTCGATGCTCACCTCGTCAGCCAGGCGCAGCAGCATCCGCAGGAACCTGGCCAGGTGCATCTGCCTGGCAGAGAGCTCCCCCTTCCCGAGTAATCCGTGCGGTACAGGGCCGTGGCACTGTCCACGATCAGCAGCGCGTACCTGGGAAAGAGCAGGCAGGGCTGTCAGTCTCCCTTCCAATCCCAAGCTGCCTGCACAGCTCTCCTGGGAGCTTGGAAATCATCAGCACTATTTCTAAACACAATTCTAAACTGAGCTTCCAAGCTGTTCCTCAGGCTGGCACTGAGGAACCATGAATTCCCTGTGTTTGTATGGCCACATCAGCTGGAGCCAGTGCTGGCACACAGAATTCCAGCAGCAAGAGGTGCTGCTGACACCTGACTGCTGACAGAACAAGCTGGCTCCCTGGAGAAGCCAAAGGCTAATCCCATGTGGGAACAAAATCCATTCAATTAGTGTAATTACCGTGACTCAGCCATCATGGCTGAGGCCTGGTACAGCAGCTGGGTCTGGTGGTCAGTGTTAAAGCCCCGGGCATAGGCCACGTTGTCCAGGACATCGCTGCCAGACAGGCCATACCTGCAAAATCAGGGAAAAGAAAGGGATGAACCTTGAGTGAAAACTTCATTCATAGGAGTTAGCCAGGAGCTTTGCCAAAAGACTGGAGAAAACTCAGATCCCTGAAAGAGTTAAGGACAGAAAAAATGCAACACGTGGTGATAGAGAATGGAATGACTGGAACCATTTTCAGTGGGTAAGAGTAAATGGCCTCACATGATACCAGGTGAGGTTTAGGCTGGATATTGGGAAGCCTCTTAGTGGAAAGGCTGTCCATCCCTGGCACAGCTGCCCAAGGCAGTGGGGGAGGCCCCATCCCTGGAAAGATTTAAAACCGTGCAGATGTGGCATTTGGGACATGGGACAGTGGTGGCCTCGGCAGCACTGGGGAACAGTTGGGCACTGTGATCTCAGAGGGCTTCTCCAACCTGAACAATTCCATGATTCCAAGGACACTCTGTACACGGCCAGCACAGACACACCTGTGCCTGCTGCAAACATTGTTTCACTTCCTCTCCTTTCCTTGGCTACCAAATATTCCCTGGCGAAAGGGAACATGGGAGCAATCCTTGCTGCAGGACAAGCCAGCAGGGTTAGATCAAATTCCCTTCAGAAAGAGCTAATGGCATCCAGCCAGTCCTATCCCTAGCTGCTTGGGAAACTTCCAGTCCCTTCCAGCAGCAAATGAGAGGGAAATCACCTCATGCCCAGGGACAATGACATGAGAGCTGTGGGGTGAGAGCAGCAGAGATGGGAGAGGAATGGCAACACCAGAGGTTTCCAAAGGGAACACCTGCCAAATCAACCTCCTGGCCCTGTAGGAAACATTTTCCAACTGAGTTCTGAATCAATCTATTCCTGTCTTCCACTCACAAACCTTTCAGCCACAGCCAGGAGCCGCTCTGGACGGAAGGTCCCCTCCGTGTCAATGTACATGGCTTTTCCCTCGCCGCCCCCACGGTCTATGGGGAGCTAAAGGAGAAGGAAAGGATGAATAGGGAATAAAGCATCCATAAATACAGGAGATATTGCCATATGCCCTCACCAAGGTCATACAATAGATAATATTGCAAGTTATCGTGACTGAAGTCCTATTTAGCTGGAAAAAGCGAGAGGAAAGATTCCTTGTCCCATCTCTGACATCTTCCTTTTGTAGCACCCATCACCCTGGAGTGCCAGGACAAGGGGGAATGGCTTCTCACTAACACAGGGCAGGGATAGATGGGATATTGGGAAGAAATTCTGCCCTGTGAGGGTGGAGAGGCCCTGGCACAGGGTGCCCAGAGAAGCTGTGGCTGCCCCTGGATTCCTGGCAGCACTGGCCAAGGTCAGGTTGGACAGGGCTTGGAGCAACCTGGGATAGTGGAAGGTGCCCCTGCCCATGGAATAGGATGGGCTTTAAATTCCCGTCTCACCCAAACCATTCCAGGATTCCATGATTCTACACAGGATGACAGGTGCTCAGCTTTGAGCTAGGAGATTAAGGAGTCAACTAAATGATCAAATGATGTCCAAGTCTCCAATATTTTATGGCATAGCAACCTCTAGACAGTAATAACCACTTAGAAAGTCAAGGAACGTGCCCAAATTAGCAAATATCCCAAGGCTGTGGTGTCTGAATATTATGTAATGAGGTGAAGCACCCACCTGACACGTGACTGCCAGGGTGTGACACAGCTGCGTCTTCCCAGTACGGAATTCCCCAAATAACTCCGTTATGGACCCGGTTTCTATTCCTCCTGAAGGGAAAATGACAATAATAATTATTATTAAAGATTAAACTGTTACAAACAGGTATCTATGTATCTATCCCACAAATAGAATATTATGTTTTCAGAGACTCAGTTGAACACTGAATTTGGCTGAAAGTTTCAAAACTAGGAGGGAAAACTGAAGCTTGTCATCCTGTGGCTTGTTCATGCTGTGGATAAGAAGTCTAGGTATGTTTTTTGAAGATGCTGAAGAGCTGGAATTACTTGTTCTCATTTTTGGATTACCAGAGGAATGGGGAGAAGGTGATACTTGGTTATAAACATATCATGGACATAAATAAACTGGAAACATCCAAAAATTGACAGCTCTGGGTCTTGTCTCATGACTAAAAGGATTAAAAACTATTTCTGCAGCTTTTAAAATAAAAGCAATTATTCAAGAGCAGTCCTAGCGGTCTTTCACCCAACCAGGACTTGCCTTGGTGGTTGTGTGCAAGGATCACACTCATGGGAAAACTCCACCCCAATGACTGAGGTTAAGCAGGAAAGAGAAATAATAAAATGCTGACCTTGAAGCAGCTTATCCAGCTCTTTGGAGCCAGTGGTGATCTGGATGATCTCTGACCGTCGCTGGTGGAATTCTGTGGCCGTGGTGAAGCCCATGGGAACCAGTTTGGCTGCCTCAGCCTGAGGGAAAACCCAACTGAGCAGTGCCAGGAGAATTCAGGTAATTGGTTAACCTCCCAGCAATTAATATTTCCTGTCTTGTGGAGAGGTGCCTGTCTCATTACATGCACATTTCATAGACCTTGCACGAGTTGGTACCTCTGAACAGAACTGAAATTCTGCTCTGAGAAAAAGCCCCAACATCCCTTTTGTGTGTTTTATGGAAATATCCTCCCCTTGTCCCCCACCTGTCCAGTTCAGTCCTGTCCTGGTGCATTTTGCCTTTTCCCATCACAAGTCATGTCACAACTCTGATCACCTTCACTGCCCTTTGGAGACCTTCCAAATTCACCACAACACTTTCAGCCAGCAGAAATAAACCTGTGGAATATGTTGGTTTAAAGTTCCAGAACATCCTTACCAGGATTTTGTCAGCTTTGGCTTCACTGATGCCTTTAATGTTCAGCAGCTCCTTTTTTGGTGCATAAGCCACGGCCTCCACTGTGTGAAATCCAGCTTCTTCCAGCTTCTTCACATCATTGGCATTTATGCCACATTGCTGTGAAGGAGAGAGAGGGGAAAACAAGGACACGTGTTGGTATTTTTCGGTATTTCTATTTGGGATGTTTTGTTTTGTTTTTAACAGAACACAACTAAGAATTTAGCAACAGAGTATTCAGATTCACCTTGTTTTTAAAGAAAAAGATTTAGATTGGATATTAATAAGAAATTCTTCCCTGTGGAGGTGGTGAGGCCCTGGTGGAGAAACTGTGGCTGCCCCTGGATCCCTGGAAGTGTCCAAGGCCAGGCTGGGTGGGGCTTGGAGCCACCTGGGATAGTGGAAGGTGCCCTGCCCATGGCAGGGGATGGAACAAGATGAGCTTTTAGGGTTCCTTCCAACCCAAACCTTTACAGGATTCGATTCTAGGAAAAAGACCAGCAGATCTATGGAAAACTTCCTCCAGAGCTAACTCCTCACCTACCTCCAACCTGGATATGAGCTGTGGCCCAAAGCTCTCCTCCTCTGCCGACGTGTCCGCGCTGGCCTCGAGCTGCATCTGCATGGCCATGGCAGTGAGGGACCTGGAAGGAACCAGACATCTCAGTGCTCCCTTTGGGCAAGAAGCTATGTGGTCACATGAATCAGAATTGTGGAGATATGAAAGCTGGAAAAGTCCTGTGAATTGGCCCCTGATGTTGGGGCTGGGCTGTGTCCCAGAGCCTGCCCTCAGGACTGCCACAAACACCTTCGAAAGGGCTGAAGACCCTGCAGAGGATCTGTACCACCCTTGGGACTGCTGAGCAGAATGGGAAGCAGGAACTGTCATGGGAGACTGAAGGATATAAGGGAATTCACACACTTGGGATATTGCCCACAATTTGGATGTTATAGTGACAGGACAAGGGGGAATGGATTCAAACTGACAGAGAAGACATTTACATTGAATACAGGGAAGAAATTCTTCCCTGTGAGGGTGCTGAGGGCATGGCACAGAGAAGCTGAAGCTTGCCCCATTCCTGGAAGTGTCCAAGGCCAGGTTGGACGGGTCTTGGAGCAACCTGGGATAGTGACAGGCGCCCTGTCCATGGCAGGGGGTGGAACTTGATGAGCTTTAAGGTCCTTTCCAACCCAAACCATTCCGCCATTCCACGATTCCAGCTTTACCGGGGGCCGGGCCACCAGCTACTCCCAGCTACCCGCCGCCGGCGACCTGGAATTCCTTGGGTTCCCCACGCGGTGTCCCCTCACTTTGCTCAACTCCAGCCCTCCGTTCAGCGCCCCTCACGGCCCCACCACTGCCCGCCCGCCCTTCCCCGCCACCAACACCCCTCAGGCTCCCCAGAGCGGCCTCTCCCCAGGCGGGGCCGCGGGGCGGAGCTGCCCCGTTCCCCGCGGCGGGGAGGCGGCGGGGGAGCCCCCGGGGGAGTCCCGAGAGATGCGGCGGCCCCGTGCCGTGCCCCGCCCTGCCCTGCCCGTCCCGCTCCGTCCCGCTCCCGTCCCGTCTCACCGCGGCCGCTCGGCCGTTCGGGCGCTCCCGCCGCCGCCTCACGTGACCCCGCGAGCCCCGCGCGCGCAGGCGCAGCCCCGCCCCCGGCAGCGCGTGCAGGGGTAGCGCGGGAAGCGCGGCGGGCATGGAGCGGGCATGGGGCGGGCACGGGGCGGGCACGGAGCGGGCACGGGGCGGGCACGGGGCGGGCACGGAGCGGGCACGGGGCGGGGATGGAGCGGGCACGGGGCGGGCACAGGGCGGGCACGGGGCGGGCATGGAGCGGGCACGGAGCGGGCACGGAGCGGGCACGGGGCGGGCACGGAGCGGGCACGGGGCGGGGATGGAGCGGGCACGGGGCGGGCACGGGGCGGGCACGGGGCGGGCACGGAGCGGGCACGGGGCGGGGATGGAGCGGGCATGGGGCGGGCATGGAGCGGGCACGGAGCGGGCACGGATGGGACATTCCTTTCCAGTTCCCTGTCCTGCCGCTTTCTTGTCTTCCTTTGTATTGTTGTGATAAATACATATCATCATGTTGGCTTTTCGCAAAATGGATACTGCGTGTATAATTTTAATTCTTTTTTACAAAGGCAGCGTTTGCTGTGAAAATATGGTTGTGTAATGATGACTAATGCCTTTCTTGTTGTTGCTAGCTAAGCTTGGACACAGTACTGAAATAGCCGATAGAGTTTGGAATGCTTGTTTATAGTTAGAATGCTTGAACTGCCGGCTTGAATCGGATAACATCCCACGAACGGAGCCTGCCACTGACATTCCATATCAGCACCTGTGGTCTGCAGGAACCACAATCTGGGAGTGATGACAGGACTAATTAAAACCACAATTGAGAGGACGGCCATGCTCTGAGGTGTATCCAAGGAGAAGCCAGGCTAAACAGTTTCTGGAGCATGTAAACTAGTTTGGAGAAGTTTGAATATGTATAATTGTTAATGAATATGCCATTAGCAGAAGGGTATGTGAAGGGTGTCTCTATAAATACCAGGTGTGCTTTTCAGCTGAATGCCAAGCACTGTACTTTTACTTTTTCTCTGTCCCCTATTGTCTTTTATTAAACTTTTAAATCCTAACAGAATAGTGAATCTTGTTTTTCACACCCCCTTTTTCTTTTCCTTCTCTCTCTCCCCATTTTTTTTTTTTGCCCTTCTTTTCCTTTTCTCTCTTTTGCTTCTCCTTTCCTTTATTTCCTCTTATTTTCCCTTTTATTTTCTCATTCTGTCCTTTCCCTTTTGGAGCACAGCCCTGTGCCCCCATAGATCCAGTGGCCTGCACAGCACGAGGAATTCCTGAGCAGTAAAAATTCCTCAGCCACAACCCCAGAACAAGCAGCTGGAGATCAAGACACATCTGGAGCAGAGGTTGCAATTCCACACTGGAAGCCCCATCCCTTGACTTTGGCAGAAGCCCTTTGCCTTCAGGCATTGCTGGGCATAGATTGGATCCTCTGATTCTTGGCACATGAAGTTTTCCATTACTTTTTTACAGCTGGATAATGGAATAATTCCTGCTGAAGCCCCTTTTCCTACTACAAATGTGTGGCTTCACCTGCTACTTTGGTTCAATATTCAGAGCAATATAATAAACTCCACCAAAAACTCACTTGAGCCTTTATAGTTATTGATGCTTTAGTGTGTAAATACATTGAAAGAAAAGAAAACCAGCCAAAAAAGACGAGGTGGATAATGCTCCTGGATAACTGCTGCAGCATTCTCTGCTAGTTAGTAATGCACAGAGAATGGCCTGGGGAAATTCAAAATTCCAGGTGAGAATGATTTGGGTGCTATCTTCCTAATTAAATAAAATAAAATAAAATAAAATCTTTTGAAAAGCCAGGACATAGAAAACTTCAGGAATAGCACTAGGACAGGCAAGGAAAAAAAACCATTATGAAAAGTCTTCCCAAATATTTAACATAATTATTTCAATATTTTTAACTGCATTTTGTATTGAATTTTCAATCAGTTTAAATAGAGCAACAATCCCCACTAGAAGCAGAAAGAGTGATAAATCCAATCTTTATTAAACTTTCACTTTTCAAACCACAAGGAAACTTTATAGAAAGACAAAATATATAAACACTGAAATACAGGAAAACATTTTAAAATTCAACATTTTTTACAGGGTCCAAAGATTTGCATCTGCAGCTCTGAGAGCTGAGCCAGGAACACATAGATATAGTGCCTGGCCTGGGAGGGGTCCCAGGGAATGGATAAACACCAGACGTGATGGGATCTGTTAAACTGTACATGGTATACATGAAGTGGAAGTAAATTCCAGTTGTAATGATTCACTGCTTTGTCCAAGAGCTCTGTAAATGACCCCAGGACAAAATTAATGGGCTATGGCAGAAGAACATCCATGCTAGGAATGATTATCGAGTCATGACTGTTTGTGCCAGGAATGACCACCAGTGACTGACAGAAGATAAAATCCTTGAATTTACAAAGAACATAGGAATTTCTTCCTTCTCCTCTTTAGACACCCCTGCCTTTGTAAAACTTGTGGCCTACACCAAGTGTTCTACTTGGTCTAAGCCACAAGAATACTAAATAGGCAGGAATACTAGAGCTGGGTAGGTGACAGCATTCCCATTCCAGGGAGACACAGCTGGAATTCTCATAAGACTAAACTCACAGACTACCCATTCTGACTACCTCAGTCCTGCCGGTGGATCCAGTGGATCATTTGGGACCCAGGAGCAGATTCTGATTGATCGATGCAACTATTCTCCGCAGATAGTGATGACCAGCTGGAACACTGGAGAGAACAGCAGCAATTTCCTTCTCCCTGGGGAAGATAAAATTGTCACAAGTGTTGGAGAGGATCCAGAGCATTCAATTCCCCATCCCTGCTTTGGAATGGAGTCATGTGGAGCAGTGCTTTGTCAGCTCACCCGATAGTCCCAATGAGGGTGTGGACACTGAAGGGAAGTACAGCAGATGGGTAGTCATGGGAGAGAGCCAGAGTCAACTCAAACTTGGCAAAAGCTGGGGAAGAGGAGAACACAAGCTTCACCCTGTGGAAACAAACACAAAGACCTGTGCAAAACAGTCAAATGGGCTGCTTCTGCCGTGGAATTAGTGCCAGGAGCAGAAAAAAGTGATGTCACTGATGCAACAAGCTCAGTAACTTCTAAAGAGTTCCCGCACAGACCCACAGGAACTTCAGGAATAAGATAAAAAAGACCCTTCACACTTTATCAACACTTCAGAATCCAAACCCCCAACTTCCCCCACAGAAAAAGTTAGTGCACACATAATTTACAGAATCATCCAGACATTATGGGAGAATAGAGTCTAAAAATATGTTTTCCAGTTAACATAAAACATTCCCAGATAGTTAAGGCTTTCTAATGTTTTAAGTAGGACTGATTTGCCTCCAGCTCCATGGAATTTTTGGCACTCCTGCAAAGGGAGCTACAAAATTAGAATAACCTCTGGAACAGCACCAAGGTGGGCAGAGCAAGTTAATAACTGGGCACTTCTTAACTAAAGATATTGTATCAATAATGGAAGGATGACATGAAATTGTATTCGTCTGGTCCCACTGGGACATGTCACAGAACTGGGAAGTAGCTGGGAAGGGAAAATAGAAAGTAAAGAAAGTAAACTTTAGTTTCAGGGCATCCCTCTTTCCATGACTGATTCTGCTCGGCTGAGGCAAACAGAAGATTAAAGGAAACAAAGCCCTAAGCTACAGGTAAACTTTTGGCTCTGTTTTTGCATTGCTACAATTTGGCCTAAATATTTAAGAAAGGCAAGTCAACAAGGAAAACAGCAAGGAAGGAGAGGCTGTCTGATAGTCAGAAAGTGGATGAATCCACAAACAGCTTAATTTCCATGCACTGCGACACTACAGTGCAATTGTATGAAAATAAATGAAATTGTTCTTAAAAATAGCTGCATAAAATGTCACTTTTAAGAAAACAACATTGAAACTATTTCAGTGTTTTGCTTCTGATTATCTAGACTCCCTCTTAAGGGTGCTGTGCACACCATCTTATAGAATCACAGAATATTCCAAGTCAGAAGGGACCCACAAGGATCATCAAAGTCCAGCTCCTGGCCCTGCACAGGACACCCCAACAATCCTACCACCATCATCTGAATTTACTCACTCTGTGTCTTTGATATCTGTCTCCAGGAGATGGAATTTTGCACCCCACCTCTCCAGAAATTCCAACTCCTGTCCCAAGATTCTGCAGCGATTCACCACCAAGGAGATGTCAAAGACAGCCTGGGGGGAGCAACCAGAAAAGCAACATCAGCACTCAGGGGGTGACCATGTGATGCTTGAACACACAGCTCATCCTAGAAAGTATAAAAAAAAAGGTGGCTTAACTGCTCTGCTACCTCAGTTTGGATGGAAAAATGAAATTGTACAAGTATAACAAATGTACATTTTTTGCCTTAAATTTGTCCTTTCAGCTTTGCCAACAGGTCCACAGCCACACAGGAACACAGAAGTTTGGCTTGGCAATTTAAACCTACACTCTTTAGGAGGCAGAATGGCCTTTGGCTCAATTCTTTATCTTTTTCACAGAAAAAAGAAATTTAAATAAACTCCAGCTTTTAGGACTCCTGCCTTCAGAGACAGGTATTTCCCCTCACACCTCAGAATATTCCTGAAGCAGATTTTGGTTTGCATTCCTGAAGCTTTCATTAAGGTGCTTTGGTTCTCAGCTCAGCTCTATTTTATCTGTGGCAGAAAATAATAATTGGTCTTTTTTCAGCGTCTTCTAAGTTACCCTGGAATGTTACCTGGGGCAAGTAGCGCACTGTGGGACACTTTTCCTGCCATTTTCCCCGGCTTTCAATAAACTGCAAGATGAGTCTTAGGACTAAACACGAGGAGGGTGAAGCTTGTTCCTCTGCAACAAAAAAGAAAAGCCATTTCATAAAGCATTAGAAGATAAAGTACACATTTAGAGTCTTCCCAACAGCAGATTAGCAGGGTTGCTACTTTCACACTATTCAAAAAATCTCACCATCCAGGAAGGATTCAAAGTCCAGGCTAACAATGCTTCTGGAAGGACGTGAAGCGAAAAACTCGCCATCTGAGAAGGAAAGTTAAAAACCTCAGTTATTTCCATGCTTAGTTCTGGAGTTACAGCTCTTCATCTTCAGAAACAGCACTGCATTACATACATTTCTGAATTTTCATATGAAAAACATATTCAAAGCCACCTGAGAGCAGCTTACACACTGTAGTGTATTTTCTATTTCCTATTTTCTTTCAGCAGATCTTTACAAATATGGACAATTTATGTTTCTATTCCCTTAACATTTCAAATTCATAAAACACAAACCTACCCATTTTGTGACTCACCTATGGGGGGTCCAAAAACAACTGTGAGCGTCACAGAGTCAAAAAGAAAATTAAAGACAGCTTGCTGCTCACTCCACTCCACCAGCTCCCACTCAATGATGCTGAAAAGGGGAAAAAAACCCACCATCACCTCAAGTTTCAACCAACCAACCCAAAAAACTTCCCGAGGAACAAACATCAGAGTATTAAATGCACTTGCAGCTCTTATCACATCATACACCAATTTCCAATGCCAAATGGAGTCTTACATTCCAACAGAATATAAGCACCTGTTGGGAATACAAGCATATTACTATAAATTTGATATAAATGTTGATTTGGAGTTTGAAGGAGAGCTGAATGTAGAAACCCTGAACAAAGGTACTGCAAAGCTGTTAATGGAATAACTGCCTCACACATGGAAGTTCTCCAAGGCTTTATTGCCTACCTTAGGCTGCAAGGAGATGGGCATCCCAAGATTTCCCACATCAAACAAGGAAAACCAAACCCAAACTCATTAATGTACAAATATGAGGCCCCAGATACAGCTATTAAAAAATAACACCTGGAGGTGGTTTCCTTACTCATATTTCTGCAGGATTTCCATGTAGGCCTTTATACCCTTCCTATGTTCCTCCATCTCAGCCAAATCATGCTCCTCCTCAGCGTCCATCTCTGACAGTTCTCTGCAAGGATAAACCAATCCCATGGGATGTGGTACAGTGGTTTAGAACAGACCAACCCTCTAAAAACTGAGTGTGCACCTTATTCTTAAATCCTCTTTGACATCTTACCTGAGAAGTTCCTCTTCTTGGGCTGTGATGCTTGCCATTTCTAAAGCAAAGGGAAAAAAAGGAGAGAAAAGGAAAAAAAAGAGAAAAGAACAGCATGGGAAGCCCTAATTTGCTGTGCGCTCACTGTCCTTATGGAGTTAAAGGTTATAATTATTGGACAATTAAAGTGCTGAATATGACCACCAGCACACAGTCTTCAGGTAGCAAGTTCTAAATTCCCTTTTTCCAGGGAAAAAATGGTCCTTTTCATTCTTTAACGTCTATGTAATTAGCTATGTGCAATGCAGGAAAGACAGCAGCAGTGTCTGCATGCCTCTCACAGTCAATACTTAGGGGTGGGGATTGAGTATCACCCTCTCCAGGATCTAAAACACCAGACAAAAAGGGCATTCAGCTGGGCATTCTGTTACCTTTCAGTAGGTTCTGCCCTCCTGCGATTCCAGCACTGCCACTGGCTTCCTCTTCATGCCAAAAAGAATCTGTGGGAAAGAAATATCAGGTCTGTGCAGAACTCTCAGATTTAATACATAGAGTTAGTTTTGTTTGTCCATGGGCTCTAGAAATCTCAGCACTTCAAAGTTAACTAAAAAAAAATACAAAGGTATGGAAAAGTATCCACTAAAAACCTCAAAAAGTGATAATAACAAGAAAATCTCATTTTATTGCACTGCTTTAGAGCTGCTACTGTGCAATTTGAGTTCTACTTAAGGCACTGGAAGAAAAGCATTGAAACTACAAAGCATCATTACACAGTAATACCAAGTTCTGACTGCAGCTTGTATCAAACACAGAAACAAACACAGAATCCTGAATGAACCTTTTAAACAGCAGCTCTGCAAAAAGAAGGACAAACAGCATATTGATCACCTGTTTGGAAACACATACCTGATTCCAGAGAAACCACAGAGCTGTCAGCCTCCTTCATCAGGTCATCCACCTTTCCTATTCTTGACTGGAGCTTTCTGCATTGGTCCTAAGATGGGAGAATTGTACTTGAGTCAGTGATATTATTTTAAAAGCTGAATTTTCTTCTGGGACCACTATGGGGCTCTTTGATTGCTAATTAATTAAAGAAGCTGATAAAATCTGCCCTTAGAGGAAAGAGGCAACTGACAAACAGTGGGGCAGTAGCCAATAATAAGAAATTACTAAGTGCTTACTGACTCTCCCAACAGAGGGATAAGATATGGACATAAATAAATCCCTAGAGCTTTAATATACACAAACCTTTGATCCCTGTCAGAATGCACTACTGGTGCACTTCGTTGTTACTTATCAGAGAGCCCCTGCATGGTTTGGGTTGGAAAAGACTTTAAAGAACATGCAATTCCAATCCCCTGCCACAGGCAGGGACACCTTCCATTATTCCAGGTTGCTCCAAGCCCCATCCAACCTGGCCTGGGACACTTCCAGGGATGGGGCAGCCACAGCTTCTCTACCAATCTGTGCCAGGGTCTCCCCACCCTCACTGGGAACAATTTATTCCTAAATACTTGCTACTACTACTACTTACCTACTTACTAACACTGGCATTGCTACAGTATAAAGAGCAAATTTTTGGTGGTTTAATTCTCCCATTTTTCACTCTGTTAATCACCAAAACTCTAGGGCAGAAGGTTCCTACAGTGTGACTGCAAGGAAGTCACTGTCCTGCTGTTGTATTTACATATAAAAAGGGAAATGCATTTATAAGAAAGAAACTTCCATGAGAGTGCACACTTACAATAATTAAGCTCCTACACATTTAAAGACAAGAAATGTGGTAGAAATAACTTTTTAAAGGTAAATCCCTGCAGCCCTGTGGCTCCTTACCTCAGCACACTGCAGCAGTTTCCTGTACAATATCTCCTTCTCCTTGTGAGACAAGATTTTAGCCTCCTTGGTGAAACAGGATTTCATCTTCTTCAGTTCTGCTCCAAAGTTCCTCAGCTACAATGAATAGGAAATACAGAAGAGAAAGCAAATGGAAATAGAATTCTTCCTGACTCTAGTTCACCACCTAACCTCAGTAATATCCCATGCCAAACTAATGATGAACTATGAAAAATACTGTCTTTGATCAATTTAGACTCTTAATTTTCAAGGAATAGATCTTTATTCTTGGCATTAGAACCACAAAAAAGAAAATCTCTTGATCCACCTTCTCAATTCTTGTGGGATACTTTCACAAATTTTCTGGGTTTTATATGCAATGACTCTGGGTCATTATTTCCTCTTTAATATATTTCAAAGGACATATTTCCTTGCATTCTCCTGACATGCTGTAAGTTCCCAGCAGTTTTCCATTCAGAAAATATTGTGCCTTGTTTCACCTGCTGTTACTTTGTGACCATTCTGGTTCTTATTTATTGTGAATCCTCACTTCTTCATTACATATAAACATTCTTTCCATGCAGCATTACCTCTTCATCAGTGCAGGTTCTCATCACTTCCCACAAACTCCTGTTCACATGCACTAAGGGCTGATCCAGGACACTCACATGTGGTTTTAACCTGAAATATGGGAAAAAAAAAGTTGAAAGTCTTGGTGCAATTGCATTGACCACATAAAGCAGCACGTTGGTATTTAAACAATTCATTTCTAAATCTGTAATAAACTACTAACTACATTTTTACTTTTCCTATATGTAATGTATTAACTTTCTTCAGGCCATTTCCATGCACCCAGAACTGAAGAAATGGAATTGCTGATAAACTGTGTGGCTGGAAAACCACTCACTCCACTGTTTTCTGAGACAGGTCCTGGCAATCCTCCTCATAAATCCGCAGCTTGGGCCGGTGAACGTACTGGCTGTAGATAAGATCTTCTGCAGTGGGAGGTGCACTGACTTCACACTGGGAAAAAACACAGGGAAAAGTAGGAAGAAAAAGAAAAAAAAAAAGAAAAAAATCCATATTTTTCAGAAATAGTAACTTCCAATCAATTCAATTCAGCTTTCACGGCTTGTGCTCCCTCACATTGGAGCACAGGCTTCCTTTTGGGATATGTGCCTCATCATTAGTGCTCAAAAAAAAGAAACAAAGTATTACTGAAAGAGGTTAACTCCCTGATGTCACTGTTGAGCCGCTAGCTGAGGAATGACCCAGGTTCTCAGACAAGGAAAGAGAGAAGGTGTTTTTATTATTTTGATTTCCATATATATAGAGTCTTCAGAGGTCACCCAGATTGGTCAGCCCGAGACCTCCCCCTAGGCCAAATTGGCCAAGCCCGAACTGACCTAATCCGGAGACGTTGTTTGCAAAACATCCAAACTTTATCTTTGTTTATAAAATGTAGCAAAATGTTCTCACGGGAAGGACCTGTGCTAGCCACACCCTTTTAGATGAAGACTTGAAAGCAGTCTTGAACGCAAGTCACAACAGTGCTCCCCAATAAAACAATGCTTAATTCAAAGTTACGCTTAATTCAAAATCAAAGCTCTCAAGCCTTAGGGGAGGCTTACTGAGCTTTATTCCTCAAATAAATATAAGGGGGGTATTTCAGCAAGCTGCTTGTATAGTAAAGCTCATAAATAACTGAAATTAATTACTTCCACTCATTCAGAGAAAGTTTTCAGGGGCTTTTGTGGAGGTGGCTGTTTTTTATCAGTCACTGGTGCACAGTAGCAACATTATCAAGCCTGCTGAATATTTAGAGACAACTCAGTATGAATAAATTTGTGAAGTAAACTGTAGCTAAGCTGGAGGAGCATTTTAAATAAAAATGGAAGAGATTTAGAAGTCAGACTTCTGTTCTTTATTTCTTCCCCTTTCTTCAGGCAAGGAAATAGAGTAGCAATGTCTTGGTGAAGCATTTCTAAAGTAGAGAGTAGAACAGGCAGGAGTAGTGCAGAGTAGCTGCAAGCAGTTGGACATGGTGAGAAGATGAAGTGGAAAGATCAGACTGAGCTTTTAATTCTTACTTTCAAATTTATTGTCCTTAAAACAAGTTAAAAAAGCAAGAAATAGCATATTTATCCAATAACAGTAATATATATGGTATTCGGTGAGGAGATGGAAATCTATTCTAGTTTTCATTTAAAGATGTTTGAGTTGCTAAAAATTAAGACCCTAAACAACAAAGGAGTATTATTTAAGGTCAGTTATATTGTTCCACTCACACTGGCTGGAAGCTGGCTGTGCCGGGGCTTCTGAATCACAACGTGGACTTGAAGAAGGGCAAAAAACTCCCCAACTGTGATAGTACCACTCTGATATTTCTGTAAATTTGAGGAAAAACACACAGGTAAGTCCATTTTTCAAGACAGAACACTTACTGGCCTATACACACGGGATTTTTTTTTCCTGTTAGGACAAAAAGTTGCTTGTTTTCTAGCCCTGTCCATACCTACCTCCCATAAATTTTCTTCACAAATGCTGTCCGTGAGAAGCTGGGACTCCACCTGACTGCTGCGCTGGACTGGGAAAACAAAATAGAAAGGGAGGGATATTGGTGGAGTAATTACATCTTTATAGGGCAAAGAACATAAGGTTTGGGACTCTTATCACAAATGGTCTCTTACTTGTTAACTCTGTATCAGCCTTCACAGAATCCAGGGAGCTGCTGGTGCTGGCTTGAGGACACTCAGGGCTTTTAGCTGAGAGATATGGAGATTCTCCACCTTTGCCAACTTCTGCTTGGTCCTGAGGCACATCATCAAAAGTCACCTAATATTAACAAATTTTAAAAAAATAATATAGTTATATGAAACAATCTAACTGGACCAGGGGTTTATTGTAGCTGTTCCTTGAAAGGATTAAAGGGATACCATGCAGAGAATGGTTTAAAATGGGCAAATCCTTCATTCTGGCATTTTGCCTGGTACTGGAACGCTGCATGCATCAACCTGATTCTTCTAACTTGGCAAAACAATGAAAAACCACAGGGAATGACACAGGAAAATGACAGCAAACTGGTGGTTATGAAAAACAAGGAAACCTACTAACAGATCCACTCACACCCCCAAAATTTAAGCCCTGGTGGTGTTCCCCACGTCCTTACAGCAAGGGAGCAAGCCCACCTCCAAGTCTCGAGAGGTCCCAGCATTGACATGTTCATCCCTCCTGGCCTTCTTTGGGCTTTGAAGATCCTCCTCCTTTTGTTCAAAAGGTCTTTTTGTGTTACAAGCTTTTGCCTCATCAAATGGATCCTTTTCAGAGTGGGGGATTTGTTTTTTGTTTTTATCATCCCAAGCGTTTTCCACAAGTTCAGAGATGAGAGAGTCATTGGAATCTGTATCCTCCAGGCACACAGGGAGAAATTCTTCTGCTATGAACTGAGAAGGGCTGAAGTTCTGCCTGCTGGACTTGTTACCTGGGGTTTCACTGCTGTTTGCTGGAACTGGGGCTTCTGCTCTGTCTGATTTTGTATTTATGTCTTGTACACTGGAAACAGGATTTCTCCTGTTTGGTAATTTAGGCTGGAATATACCCAGAGGGATATTTATTCCTGGATATTTATCCTTAGGTGCCATTTCTATAGGAGCAGGTCCAGATACCAGACCTGTGTTCTCCTGCTTTTTGGTATCAAAGTTATTTGCTTCACTGACAGTGTTTTTTCCCAAACTCAGGGTATCCTCTGGCTGAGCTGAGGAACTGGGCAGCTGATCAGAAGCAGCAGTTTTGGAAACAGAAAGAGATTTTCTTTTCAGATCTTTCAGTTTTGAACAAATACCTAAAATACGTGAAACTGATGCTGACTGATCCCTCAGACTGTCACTGACCAAAGGTTGCTTAGTTTGTTCAGAGTTCATTTGAAAGTCTTTTGGAGGTGCCTCCCCTTCAGCTGACAGCTCCTCATTTTCCTTGGATTCTTCACTAGCAGCTGGAATGAGGTTTGCTCCAGCCAAGCCCAAATGTGAATCTTCCTGCCGAGCTGAATCCTCTTCCACTAGCTGGTTTCTCTGAGTACTAGGGGCATACGAATAACCCTTCTGAGGATCTGATCCCTGCATGGGAAAGGGAACACAGGATCCCAAACTGCCACTTTCTTCCTTGTGATCCATAGGGCCCTTACTTGGGAACATGACAGATACTCCCTTTGATTGCAGTTCTTCTGGTGGTGTGAGATCCTGCTCCCTGCTTGCAGGGACAGAATTATCCCCGGGAAGGCCAGGATCCCGTGGTGCCCCCACATCCATAGTATTTTCTCGAAGTGAGACAGAATAAATGGAATGTGGTGTTGTGACACTGGGGACCTTGGTAGCTCCTTTCTCACTAGGAAATGCTGAGGCTGTTGAAACAGAACAGGGAATGCTGGGCTTATCCTTAGGTTTTGTGGCATATTGTGAGGAATCCATTTCACCTCTGCTGGACACCAGCTCACTGTGCACACGCTGTGGTGGCTGCTGGCTGTTTGTGTGGGGCACCTGCTGGGCCTCAAACCCACAGATGTTCTTACTGACAGCAACGGTGTGGCATGCAGTGATGTCCATGTCCTCCTGGTCATGGCCAAACACGATGGTTTTGTCAGCAGGAATGGCTGGGATGGGCTGTCTGAACTGTGCCGTGTGAGTTGTGGTGATCTCCATATCCTGAGGCAGAGCAAAACTGACTGTTCTGCCACCTGCAGCAGCCTCCTGCCCACCCTGCTCTGCCATCATTGTCGTCATGGCCCCTTTTTGTAAGGACATTGTTTCATTTCCACCTTGACTGAAACATCCAGGTGCTGCTTTATTTTGTGACAAAAGAACATTGATGCTGTAATCTGGAACCATCACCACGCAGCTGCCAGTCACGTCCATGTTTTCACTGTGGAGAAACACAGAAGACTCTTCTCCAAAGAAAGGTAAGTGGGAACTTCCCTTGGGTGGCTCAGATGTCCTGGCCTGCACCGGCTCTTCCGCACCCCTCTGGAGCAGCCCAAGAGCTGAGAGGGGAGTTTTTAAATCCTCTCTTGAAGAACCTGTTTTACCCATAGAAAAATGTCTCTCAGAGTCTCCTAGGGTTGGCAATACTTTGCTTACAGCCCTCACAGGCTGGAGTTTCTCTTGCGTCTCTGAGTTTTTGCCATCTGTATTCCTTTCCATAGCCTGACTCCTTTTAATATTCCCATCAATACTCCACACTTCAACATTTTCCTTGTCCATATCAAGAGAGTATGTACCCTCAGTGACATTTTTGCTCTGGTTCTTTCTTGGAATGATTTTACAGGGCATTTGTTTCGGTTCTGCTGTTATCCCACTGCTTTGACCATCAAAGACAACAGTGTGGCATCTCGTAATTTCCATTTCATCCTGCTCAGTTACATTGGAAGATGTGGATCTGTTACCCAGGAAATGAGGTTTGCAGGTGACAGAGGTGAACACTGCAGTGGGATGTTCATTATCAACACTCTTTCCACCATCCTTAACAAAGGTTTTAGTCACATCCATGTCTTCTCCTGCAAACATTACTGTCTTCTCACCCGAAAAAACAAGCTGGGGATTTGCAGAGGGATGAAACCTGCTCTTCAGAACACCGGAAGCCACCAAATGTGTATGTGAGCCAAACCCAGTGC
Organism: Entomyzon cyanotis; assembly: GCA_024500445.1. Classification (NCBI taxonomy): domain Eukaryota; kingdom Metazoa; phylum Chordata; class Aves; order Passeriformes; family Meliphagidae; genus Entomyzon; species Entomyzon cyanotis. The sequence continues at coordinate 268,062 of JAKEPQ010001031.1, forward strand.
TGGCTGCAGCAGGACTATGAGCCTGGGACATATTTTCCATGTGTCCACCTGAGGCTGAAGGCAGTTCAAGCGCACTGGTTTTATAGGGCACAGCAGCAGGACTATCTCCAGGTGCCAGACTCTTTGGGATGTCCCCAAACACCAGGGGTCTGCTCCCAGGGAGTGGAGGGTTGGTACTCACTGGTTTTTCACAGATTTTTTGGCATGAACTGTTCTTTTCTGTGGTGCTGTCCTTATAGATGATGTCTCTGTAATTCCTAGACATTTCCACATCATCACACTTAGAAAGCACAGCAGTTTTGTCCTGTCGGTAGACAATCTCAGATGAAACAGATCCCTGGATAGCAGACACTGCCCTGGCCTGTTTCCCAGCTCGCAGCACTGGAGGGTCTCCTCTGCTTTCAGCATTTGCTCTTTTTCTGTCTGCACAAAGCTGAGGATCTTGCTGAACATTTAAGTCCTGATTAGACGCTTTCCTTAACACAGAATTATCTAACTCTCTGGCTTGGACATCCTTTTGGAAGTTGAGACTTCGATTCCCAGCAGTGGAGAAGGCAAAGCACACCTTTGCTGTGTGACTGGTTGTCATGTCCATGCCCTCATCTGCAAACGCCTCGGTGACATTGGCACACTCCCGCTGCTCTGGGGGAGCCACACTGATGCCAGGGAATGGAATTTTAACATCAGCTGCCTCATATTTTGTCATCTCCATCTCACCTTCTTGGCCTCGGAACACTTTTGTCACATTGCAGGTGTCCAGCGGCTCATGGGAATAGCCAAATTCCCTGGATGGTCGTGCCACATCTCCTGAGCCTTGGGAAGGGACACTGCAAACATTCTCCTTGTCAGGGATCTCAGCCGGATTGTGTCCCTCCTTGTTTGCCTTCAGTCCCAGCAGAAATTCACTTAAATGTATTTTTTTCACAGTGGTGGCTTCTTCCTTCTGTTCCAAAGACAGGCCTGGATGGTTTGCTGGGTCAGAGAGCAAACTCAATTCCTTGCTGCTTTCTGCCTTTGCATGGCTGGAGTGTAACTTAGCCAGGAAGGAGGTGAAGTTTATTTTCTCGGTTTTGTCAGGCTGGTGGGTTGTGAGGTTCCGTTGTATCATGGCTGTGTGACTGGCTGTCATGTCCATCTCGTTCTCCTCTGAGAAGAGGAGGGTGGTGTCCTGCCTGTCTGTCCTTGGAGTGGCATTGTCCACATCATGCCACTGGAAAACAAACAAAAAAACAGAAGAGAATTCAGTGACTAACACTTAAAACAAATGATTAATGGTTTATTCTATTTAAAACAGAAGTCAACTAATGTTGACTAATGCAAAGCCCTAAGGTTTTAGCTCAATAAATCTTTAAAAAAGCTCCAAACCTGTTGATTTCAGGCCTCCCTGATAAGCAGTAACATATTCAAATAAGGGACAATGACTGAATTATTCAAATATAGCAAATACAAACGGTTTTTAATGAAACAATGTGTCTCATCTTACCCTTCACATGAAGAAGTTACAGAGAAATTTGAGAAGCAAGAGTTATTTATGTTGCAGTCTAATGCCTATCAGATTAGGAAACACTTCAAAATACAGAATATTTACTTTCAGAAGAATTTTATGTGAATACAAAGGTTTCTTTTTTAGGCAGTTAACATTTTTAATCTTTAGTACACAAATTCTTGTGATCTATTTTGGACACTGGTATTTTCAGCACCAAAACACTAAAAGCCTTCACATACCTCAGTCTCCTGCCCCAGGGCCTGGATGGGGGCGTGAAGCAAAGTGCTCATCCCTGTGGAAAGAAAAGGAATACTCCAGTTTTTGTGCTATATGCTTATTATTCTATTCACTAAGCTGAAGATCCATGCGCTGAGTAAATAAATACTCAAATATATTCTGGAAAATATTTTCATTACTCCCTTCAGCACCTCGAGGGGCCACCCAGACTTCCATAACAGGATCCTAGTAAACAGCTTCATGGGACAAAGCCCATTCAGAGACAGCTGTCTCAAGGCAGGGAAATTGCTCTAGGTATGTTAAAATTACTCAAACACAAACAATAACTCTAAATGAACAGAGTAATTTTGTCATTAAATACAAACTCACCAGTGATCTCACACGGAACAGCCCCGGGGTCATCATTGCTACAAAAGGTGAGTTTGAGAAACAGTTTGTTAAAAGGTTTCAAAGAGAAGCCTTCGTGAATAAACTGAAGAGGCAGAGAATTGCGTTGCACAGAATTCCGAGGCAGAGCTCATGTGGGTCCGGGCAGCAGATGTGAGACACTGCTTATTTGTCTACAATATATTCTAATTTGAGTTACAATCTTATTATTCCCATGAAACTAGCTATAATGCCACAAGGCACTGTTCAACATACAGGGGCATTTTAATTCTTCAATGACATGAAAAAGTAATTCTTTACTTTTTATAGAATCTATGGTTCTGTGAAATTCCCCTTCTCACATACAAAGTGTCTTATCTGTTATTTTGCCACCAAGTCATTTTAATTTTACAGATCACATAATTGCATTTTATCTACAAGAAATTTCATGCCAGAATAACATTTCATCTTTTTCTAAGGAAAAAGTTTGGTAATAAAAATTGAATAATAACAAATATCTATAAGACATGATACTTACTCATTAGTCACGATATCATTCTTCTCATCTGCTGAACACTCTAAAAATAAGAAAATTACAAAATTAGAATGTGAGAAGAATGATCGCATTTGGACTTGATTATGTTAAAGGTTTTGCCTGACCCACATGATTCTGATTCAATAAAACATTGAGACAAGGGTGAACTGCACAGAAAAGAATGTCCTGAAGCTCTCACTCTTGATGTGTCTTCTCGTGGCAAAAACTCTGTGACTAAGGGGTTTTCAGCCAGGCCAGGGAAAAGGACTGACCATGCTGTTCCTTCTCCAAACTGAAAAGTTCTGATTTCTTAAATTCAAGCTAGAATCTTGTTGCTAATAGTCTGGGAATCCTGTAAGAAAAAGGAGTTTTACCTGTATTTTCTGTCTGTGATGAATTATTCTTGAGATCTCGCTGGAAGACTCTGCAGCTAAGAACAAAACCACCAGTTTTTGAAAACACAAAATCATGTCTAAAAGCAAATTTTTAAAAAATCAGCACTATTTTCAATCTTTTCTACATGTTCTGAAATTAGATAGCAAAAGCCAGAAGTGTAATGAACCCAGCTGTATCTTTCAGGGAAAAGATGCCATTACGATACTTAAGATGGAAATCAGTAGAAAATACAAGGGAAAAGCAAGATTCCTAATTATACTAATTTCATTGAACTGGGGATTTTTTCAGCTGGGAAGAGAAAATGAATAATGGCTCTCAGGGTTCAACCCAACTCAGTATAACAATTTTCCTGCTGCTTGTAGCCATTTGTGATGACTCGGTGAGGACAGTTTTAGGGGAAGGATTATTCCCTGCATGTTGTGCCTGAGGAAAGGATGTAGGTGTGCACCCTTCAGCTCACGCACTCGATAGTGTTGGCGAAGCTGACCCTGCGTGAGCTCCTCCTGCGCCTCTCCACGTTGATGTCCTGCCAAAAAAGAGCACAACAGGTTGCTACCCATGACGGGCACAGCTCTCTGAGAAACACAAAACCAAAGTGGTGTACTAATATTATTATCAAAAATGGGGCATTAAAACCACCTGCGTTATTCCAGTGACACGGTTTAATCAGCAAAACACTGAGGGGGATTGGTAGGAAAGGGCTTGATAGACCTACCTGTGTCATTTCATTCCCATGTCCCAGATCATCCAGGGGATTTCGTGGAGCCTTTAATATCTGAAAGAAAACACAATAGTTGAGATCAGCTCCAGCTCTAAGAGCTGCTTTCTTGGCTGGAGAGAGTTTCTAAGAGCCAGCAGTGCCCCAGTCAATCCTCTCAGTCTAACAGGCTCTTTTGGAATGCTTTTCTTCAATTCCCAAGAGAAAGCAAGTTCCTCTTTCAGCTTCTCTTGGATCCTTTCCCCCCTCACACAGTTTTATTTCGAGGAATGCTGTAAGTTACTCACGGAGGACAGTCGTTTCCTTCTGATGTGCTCTGTGTTATCACTGCAGGGGAAAAAGGTAAACAGGTATTGATGTCTAAAGTTTTTACCATTTATTTATTTTCATGTATTTGTAGCTTTGGAGACTGTTAAATGCCTCGGTATAACTTCTAGCACTTTCCCAGCTTTCTTTCCCACACTGAACAGGTGCTTATTGACACATTCCTGAAATTTTGTTATGTCTTGCTGTTAAGTTCTCCAAGGACATTTGATTTTGCACCATGTAACCAACAGGCATAATAAAGGTAGAGTAGGAGGGCAGAACCCAGGGGGGCAGATTACCTAACCAACTGCTCCTCTAATTAGACAATATTGGCTAGATATTCTAATTGCCCAATCTTATCAACTGTAAGGATCTTATTCTGAATGTGGTTTTTTGCTATATTGTGTACCCAAAGGCTTTCAAGTAAAGGTTTTCTTTTATATTAACATTATATTGTCTGGCAGAGTTTGTGTTCTGCTTCCAGGCATCAGTATGAGGGCACAAAATTGCACCAAGGTGTGTTTCCTGAATGGTTCTGCCACAGTTTTGAGGTTAATAAATCAACTTCTCTGTTATTTTCACAAGTGTGAAATTAAACAAAAAACGTGCTTGGAACAGATTGATCATTTCAGCACTGGTTCCCAGAATAAGCTTTGGAAAATTCAGGAGACTGCTCCCAGTCCCATGGTCGGTTCATCTCCTGACAATCCTTCACTATGAAATCCTCTCACTGAACACCAAAGAAACTCCCTTCACAATGGAAAACACATTTCATTCAAGGGATGTTGAAGTGCATTAACAAAAATTTTGCCTCTAAAGGGCAATATTTATACCACAGTAAAATTCTTATAGGGTTTCAACTCACTTTTCCATGTTAGGGTCTGTGTAAATCTTGTCCATTGCTGAAGGCTGTGCTTGCCCTATAAAATACAGCACCAAAATTCAAAACCATTAATGAACCTCAGCAGGAAAACTGCATAAACTCACAACTGGCTATTAGCTTTTGATGCTGTTTTTGTTCCTCTCCCTTCTTCTCTAGTCACAGAAATGCTCTGAAGTACAACAGACCTCTCAAGTCCATGTTCTCCTGTTATATTAATATTAGGCACACATTTCCTATTGCATATCATATTAGAAAACAGCTGTGCTAACAGTTTAAGTATTACTGGTTAACTGAACTTTTATTTAAAGTTAAAATTCTGATGAATGCTGGGAGATAAATGAGATCAAACCTTATCCAAGGCAAAGTTTTCTCTGACACACACAAGACATTTCCCCTCTCACTCTAAACTGAATTTCTGCTATTTCAGCTTGTACCTGATGCTTCTTGATCCTTCTCTAGATACAACCAGAAGAGCCTGATTCCATTTTCATAAAACCCTCCTGAAAGGAATAAGAGGAACGTGTTTTCACAAACAAACTCTGAGTCTGCCGAAGCCAGAGACGGATAGGTGAGATAAGCAACAGGACAATATTACTTATTAACACAAACTGTTGCTTATCCAAGGCCGTGCTAAATTCCTGGACTTAGAGAAAAAGAACAAGGATACAAAGAAAAAAGGGGGTGGTGCATATTAGAAGGGGCTAGGTATCTGGGATTGGACTTGGAGAAAAAGAACAGAGACCCCTCCTCGGCCTACTCCCCTTTAGGATGAGACGATTTTGTCTCTTTTTCCGTCCCTCTTTGTCCTTTTCCGCGCCCTCGCTTTGCCGCCCTCACAGCCCAGGCGCCAATCACTTATCAATCCCAAACCGCGCGTTAATCACCTCTGTCACTAACTACACCGCATTAACCTGTTCCCCAGGCATTAATGCCCTCGGATCGATCCGCACCACGCTTACCGGAGGGTTCCCCACACGCTCAGCCCTCCTTCCATCCATCGCGCCCATCCCGAGGCCGCTCCCGGGGCAGCGCCAGCCCTTCTCCCGCGCTCCTTCCCCACACGACTCGCCCCGGCCACCGGCAATGGCTGCTGTGATAACAGCCACCGGCAATAGCCGCCTCCTGCCCTCGCCGGGCCGCTCGGCCGCTCTCACCTCCCGCTCCCGGGTCTCCGGTCCCGGTTCCCGCTCCCCGGTCGCCGCCGCCCGTTCAAATCCAGCCGCCCGCCCCGCGCCCGTGACGACACATTGGCGCCATGCAGGATGGCCGCCCCGCCCCGTACAACATGGCGCCCCCCTATGCCGTACAACATGGCGGCCTCCAGGCATCGCCGCGCAGCTGCCATTTCGGTGTCTCCCGCGGTCCGCACGCCCGCAGCCGCGGTGATGGGGATGGCGCGGTACTGCACGGACACCACGGGGTGCTCGGTCGTGGAGAGGTGGCTTAGCTCCGCACTGTGCTTGTGCAGGGCCGCGTAACGGCGCCGCCGCGCAGGGAAGCGGCGGGCGGGAGGAGATGGCGGGGGGAGGTGGGCGCACTTGCTTATAGGCCCGGTAAGGATAAAGTGACTGTGACGAGGTGGCCGAGTGGTTAAGGCGATGGACTGCTAATCCATTGTGCTCTGCACGCGTGGGTTCGAATCCCATCCTCGTCGGGAGTGAAAGTTTTACCCGCTCATTAAAAAAAAATTTTTTTTTGCCCCACACTTCTAAAGGGACCTTTACCCTCCCGCCTCTACCTTCGGCCCTTATAAGGGAGAAGGAGAAGCGGAGGTGGCGGCTGGAACAGACAGGCTACAGTGTCGTCAGGAATTTAGTCACAGACAGGGATGCCCCAAAGGTACTAGGGGTCGCAGCCCAGAGGGAGTGCCATGAGGGACCTAGGGGTGACCCACGATAGTGTCCCAAGGAATTTAGGAGCCACAACCGGGACAGAGTGTCCCGAGGGACTGAGAGGGTCTCACCCAGCGTCCAGCTGCTTGGGGCAGCCTAACTTACCTCCTTTTCCTCAGAACCCAGCTCTGCTGCAGAGCTTCCAGCTGTGACAACACGGGGAACAAACCCCTTTTAATCTCAACCTCCTCTGGAATCCCAACCTAATGTCCTTTTAGGACTGGCCGGGTCCTTTGTGAAAGCTTTGGGTAAGAATTAGAGGGATGAAAGGTCCCTCCTATGAGAGAGCTGGGATTGTTCAGCCTGGAAAAGGATCCAGGGAGCCCTTAGAGCCCCTCCCAGTGCCTAGAGGGGCTTCAAGAGAGCCGGACTTTGGACAAGGGGGAATGGCTCCAAACTGGAAAAGGGGAGATTTAGATGGTAATTGGGAAGAAATGGTTCCCTGTGAGGGGGCTGAGGGTTGGGTTAGGGCACAGGGTGCCCAGAGAAGCTGTGAATGCCCCACCCCGGGCAGTGTCCAAGGCTGAGTTGGATGGGGTTTACAGCAACCTGGGATAAAGGAAGGCATCCCTGCCCATGGCAGGGTGGAACTGCATGGACTTTAAGGTCGCAGCCCCTCACTGAAAATTACATCAAGGTTTTCTTCAAATACATAATTACTACACCTGGCTTTGTTTTACATCAAGTTAGGGCACTTTAAAAAGCATAAATGAGTGTATTGACGAGATATAAGAAAACTTCTCTCTGCCTAAGCCATCCATGGTTCACTTAAAAAAAAAAGTCTGGAATTAGACGCCTGGAAGTAGAAGTTAATGAAACACAGAGGTTGCAGGGGAAGGGACATCTCACACCTCTGCTGTGACAGCTCAGAGCCCTCCCTGCACACACTGCCACAGTTTTAACTACACTTAAATCCTTCTGGAAATTAGATAGCAAATTCTGTTCAGAGTGGCCAGATCCCAACTGTGCAGCCTCACAATATGCTCCCAAACGTAATGGGCTGGTTAAAACACAACTGGACAATTGTTACTGTGTGGAAGGTGGGTGTTTAGGGGCTAATTCCAGTCAGTCCTGCACAGGGAGAGGGTGAGGCACAGGAAGTTTGCCAGGAGGGCTTATTTGTATGGATAAATCATTCAGGATAGAATAGAATCATTCAGGATGGAAAAGACCTTCAAAGTGAAGTCCAAACCCTAACCCAGCAGTGTCAAGGCAACCCAAGTAAAGCTGTACTAAATAAAGGGATTCTTCCAGGACCTGCACTTCGTATGGAAAACTTTATGCCCACGACCAGGACCCAGTATTTACCTCAGACCCAATCTCAGGTGGGAATTTAACACAGGGCATCTCCAAGAGCAACATTTTTCCAGCCAACAAAACATCAAACACTGTTTTGACTTTAAAATAAAATAAAATAAAATAAAATTCAATTAGAAGTAGGATCCTTGTGAAATAAATTTCCTAAATTTCCATTGTTCAAAGAATCTTCGAAACAGAAGCCCAGGGGAAAATTAAAAACTAAAAGTTTTAATTTTAATTTAAAAGGAAATTAAAAGTTGCCAACTGCAGACATTATTCCAGGAAAAGGGGAAAATGCAGTGCTGAGCTCCAGCTCCTCACCAGGCCTTTTGGCCCCAGTCTCAGTCAGGAAAATCCCTGCCAGAGGCTTCTTTTGTAATGGACATTTCTTTCTGAAAAACCTCCCAACATAACTTAGGACACCTCAAAGTCTAATTTAACTGTCATCCTTAAATCTACCCCCTTTCCCCTGCATCCAAATCCAGTGACAGCTCCAGCCACACTTTTTTATACACTGAAGGTGCCCAAGCTCCATTTATTTCCATGAAAGGTGTATTCCAATGCACGAAAAATTTGGACAATGCTGATTTTTAGCATCACCTCTCTAAATATCTGGAATTAAATTAGAATCACAAAACCCTTGGCAGGATGTGAAAGAGCAAGCTCAAACCTGAGTGAATTTTTATGGAAACATTCAACATCAGCTGGATGATCCAGCAGAGAAAGACATCACTCAGCCCCTCTGAGCTACTGGAAGTGAGCACTGGTTTATTGTGGTTTGGTAGCCACATCCTGGCCCTGGTGACATCATCAAGTGATTTTAGGAGGAAGGTACTAATTCCTGTGGGTGGGCCAAGCTTGAGATCTCCAAAACTAATATGACCACCCTCCCAGAAGCCAAGAACCAACTGTGTAAACACTGAGGAAAAGAAGAACTAGGGTGATATTTATCAGTCTGGAAACATATTGATACAAAATTATTTTTGAAAACTCCTCTGCTTCATAAACAGCTTTTGTTTTTCTTGAAAGCCAATAGTCACAATGAAGTGATATTAAAAATATCTTCAAGACAAACGCTGGGGACTAGTACCTCCAAAACTAGGCCCAATATCTGTGCCCAGAACTACTAACTTAAAGTGATTATTTGAATGAATATTGGTAATTTCAAAGGCAAGTGTATCTTGCTGGCAAACAGCAGGCACAAAACAGATTAGTGTTCTGGTTTTACCTCACAGTGCTCTCAGGGATAATCTTGGAGTTTTGAGATCAATCTGACAATAAAATACAGTAAAAAGATTTTTTTATGACATGACATCCAGCAGCTCTTTAAGACACAGGAACACAGCAGGCTGGAAGAAAAATCAGTTACTGACTTTTAGTGCATGCACTTCATTATCCGTGTGGATAATTGATCCAGAATCCATTGAGCTGAAGGCAAAGCTGCCCATGCTGAGTGGAGTTTGGTCCTTGTAGCCCTCACATGCCAGTTCACTGGAGGGCAACTTAAAACTCCTGCTTTAGCCTCGTTTCCCTGCTCATCTTTCGCAGCACCTGTGGGAAGCGGGGATAGTTCTCCAGCCCACTGATCCCTCCCACCCCAGCTCAAGGCACACTTTGTTCACCTCCCACACAAAGAAAAGTCAATCTTTGGTCTTTCCACGCCGCTCTCCCAGCCAGCAGAGGTTGCTGGCTGTCCTGGTCACTCCTGCCAGTCCTCCATGGCCCACTCGGGCATGCTGGAACAATACTCAAAGTCCGCTCCCTTGTAGCGCAGGGCGTGCAGGAACATCACCAGCTCCTTGGGAGATGGGTCCCGCCTGCTTGTCCTGCACTCCATACACAAAGGGTCCTTCTCTTCCCAGCTCTTCTCCTCTGTTTGCCCACCCTGATCCCCACACAAACTGAGATCTTTGTCTTTATCAAGCATTTCCCGGTTGGTATCAGAGTTCAGTGGACAAGCTGCTATGTCATTCCTCTTGGGATCCTTCACATCCGTCTCGTCCCCAGCAGGGCAGGAATTCCCATTTGTAGGATCAGCCTCTACAGACCTTGCACAGTCACCTGCATTCCCACAGTCCTTGCTTTCACCACTAGAGTTCAAGTCCTCCTCCCCAATACCCAAGACCTCCAGGCTCTGTTTGGAACGATGCTCCTCCACCAGCGCCTTCAGGAGTTCCTCATCCGTCTTGCCGATCTTCCCGCCCTTGCCCCTGTCAGGGCCCCACGCCTCCATGTTGTAGATGGGATCGTTGACGATGGGGTGTCCCAGGAACTGCAGGTGCACGCGGATCTGGTGCGTGCGGCCCGTGCGCGGCAGGCACCTCACCACGCTGCTGCTGCCGTTGTAGCTGAGCCTCTGGAAGAGGGTTTGGCAGGGCTTCCCCCTGGGATCCACGCGGCACACGCCCACCTTGTAGGAAACCACCAGGATGGGCTCTTCACAGACCACCTCGTGCTCCGGGAACTCCCCCACCACCCGGCAGACGTATTCCTTCTCCAGCTGCCAGGAGACACAAGAGGAAGGCTCAGGAAACAGCAGAAAACACACCTGAGCTCCATCCTTGCTCCTCCTCCCACTCCCCTCAATAAAATACATCCAAAGACACATTTTTATTACAACAGGAAAGGGAAAAAAATTAAATCAGCTTCTTAAAGCCAAATTTCCCCTCATATTTTCCCAGCTAGTCAGGAAATGAGGAACTGAAAGGCCTGGCCTATTTTCCCCCTATGAAATTCAGGAACCATCTCTCCACAGGCTTCGGTTTACAGCCCTGAAGCCAATCCTGGAAGAAGTTCCGTTTGGATCAAGAGACTACAGAAAAATGGGAATTTTCCAAAAAATTGCAAAACTAGTGGATAATTGCATGTGTCCACTCACAAATACATCTGCTCTGTAACTGGTTTGCATCATCCCAGTCAGTTTGCACAGTCCTGTGGGACAATCCCTTAGGGAAGAAGATCCCCTTCAAACCAATATTACCAAAATAAATAAAATTTTTATGAGACCACATTCATCTAAAATTACCAGAATCAATTAAAGCTTTAAGAGACCCTTTCCAATTTAATATTACCAAATCCAATTAAATTACCACACTGAACTAAATTTTCAGGAGATTCCTTCCAATCCAGTATCAGCAAAAGCAGTTATATTTTTTGAGTTTTCAATCTAATATTATCAATCCAATATCACCAACTTCCATTAAATTTTTTTAGGAGCTTCCTTCCAATTCAGCATTACCAAACTCAATTTTCACCCTGTCTTTAGCCTACTAAGGACGAGAAGCACCAACAGATAAGAACAGCGACACAGCCATGAGTTGTCTGAACTTGAGCTCACTTAGATCCCAAATCTGACTGACTTTGGAGCACACCTGCTCCAAGAGAGCACAGTACCAGCGGCTCCAAGCCCTCACCTGCCTCTGCCGGACCTGCTCGTCGATGCGCTTGGACACGGCCACGGTCTTGGCGAACATGAGCACGCCCGAGGTCATGCGGTCCAGGCGGTGCAGGGTGTGCAGCTCCCTCAGGCCGTGCTCCTTGCCCAGGATGAAGATGACCGTGTTGTGCCGGAACCTGCCGCAGGGGTGGACGGGCAGGGACGAGGGCTTGTCCACCACCACCACCTCGTCGTCCTCCGCCAGGATGCGGATGGGCTGGGCGGTGACGGGCGGCTCGTGCCGGTGCACCGTGTTCCTGAGGAAGTCGTTGTTCTGGAAGGAATTGGGACAATTAGCCTGAATCCAGCTCGTGTAACCACCCACCCGGCCACGAACAACGCGGACTTGATATTGTGGGAGAAGAATTAAAGCCCCGCTGCCCTGGGACCCTGGATTTGGGATAATAACTGTGCATGGCACCGTGCAAATCCAGTCACCTGCCCACAGCATATTCCCATTCCCAAGCGCCAAACAGGGAGCCGTGGGGCACGTGTGGGGCCGCAGGATCCACACATTCCCGACTGCAGCGGGGCAGGGATTACCCGGGAGCCCCGATTTCCCCTTCAACCCCTCCGCGGGGTTCACAGAACGGTAGACTATGCGGAGTTGGAAGGAACCCATCAAGATTATCGAGTCCAACTCTCGGCCCCGCGTTTTCTGACCACGCAGCTGCGGCCGAGCTCTCCCACCACACCCCGATGCCCAGCCCGGCCCGCCCACCTTGAGCACGATGTCCAGGTCGCGCACGGGCTCCTCGTTGAGGCGCAGGCGGCCGGCGCGGGCGGCGGCGCGGTAATAGGCGAGGGGCTGAGCGCGGAACTCGGTGCCGAAGACGTGCAGGAGGCTGCGGCCCACCCAGCGCCCCTTGCAGTAGGTGCGGAAGTCGAAGTAGTAGGGGCGCACCTTGCGCAGGCCGCCCTCGAAGTAGTACGAGGTCTCGGCGAAGTGCTCGGCGCCGAAGCTCACGCCGGCGTTCAGCTTCCGCGGCGGCGGCACGTACCGCTCTCCGCTCGCCAGCCGCCGCTTCTTGGCGGCCGGCGCCGCCTCCTCCTTGCCGGCGGGGCTCGGCTCCTGGTCGCGGCTGCCCCCGGGGCAGCCGGCTCCCGGCTCGGCCATGGCCCCGCCCCGCAGCCGGACCGCGATCCGCGCAGCGCGCACCGCACCGCCACCCCCCCCCCCCCCCCCCCGCCCCCCCCCCCGCACCGGCCACTCCGCGCGCCCCCGCACCGGCCACACCGCGCGCCGCGCGCCGTGACGCATCGCGCTGCGCCGGGCGGCGCGGCCAATCAGCGCGACCCGGCACGGCCAGGCCACGCCCCCGGCGGCCCTTTCCCGCCCCCCGCCCCGTGAGGCGAGGGCGCCGGAGGAGGAGCGGGAGCGCCCTGGATTTATTTACCTCAGAGCAGTTCCCCGCTCCGAACTGCTCCGCAAATGACCCCCGAGCCTCCCCGCAGCCCGCCTGCCCCTCGTGAGCCTCCTCGGTCACCGCCTGCGGGAGGGACACGTCAGGGAAAAGCCAAAACATGAGCGTTTTTTTGTAACCCCGATCAGAAAAGCCAAGAAATTAGCGTTTTTCGTAACCGCAAAGATGGGAAAACTCCAGAAATTAGCATTTTCAAAACCCCAAACAGAAAAAAAACTCCAAGAAACGAGCATTTTTCATGACCTCCAAATCCAGTGTTGCTGCCTTGGATTAAATTAGTCGGTGCAGGAAGAGAACATGCTCCCAGATTTAAAAACATCGACAAATCAGGGTACATTGTTGCCCCAAGACACTTAATTGTGGCTTATTTTCGCCAAGCATTAGGCAGAGTAATCAATATTAAAGTAGTTTTAGTGAAGCTTTAAGTATTCCTGTCTGCTTTTGGAATTCTCTGTGAACTGATGTTACTAGAGTTGATCAGAGAGGATAGCTGGAGTTGTCTGGATCTGCTCCCTGGAAGCTGTCACGGCCTCCAAAAGCCTCCCCTGGTCCTGCCACTGTTTTCCGTCCCTCTGGAACGAGCTCCTCTGAAGCAGAACTTCCCTTTATCCACTGATGAAATTTCCATTAACAAGCAAAACCATACTGACCATCTACAGGCCTAAGTCCCACTCATGAGCTTTCTGAGGTGCCTTTAGAGATATCCATCCATGTGTCAGAGGTCATCCCTGAGGCAAAGGAAAACCAACAGTTACTATTTCCTCAGTTCCGTGCCACCATCACATGGAATTTAAAAACACACACAGGCTCCAGAAAAAGAGGAAATAAAAGTCTGCAAGCGCTATCCAACAGAAAACACCCCCTGCTTTCCTGCTCTGCCAAGCTGTTCTCTCCTCTGTTCTCCACAAACAGCATCTGCCAGGGATCCAGGACTCAGTCAGCAAAGCCAGGGAGAGCAAGCTCAGAAGGAGAGGAAGGAGTGTTCCTCAGGGAAGAGCAGATTTTACCGAGGCCACTGCTTTTCCTTGTCTGTGAGAGGGACGTAGATGACGCCCATGAGCTGGGTCTCGACGATGTGCCCATCGCTGGTCTTGTCATACTGCATCAGCACCTGGTTTGCTCCCTCAGGCCCCACGGGCACGATCAGCCGCCCGCCCGGCTTCAGCTCCTTCAGCAGCTGCAGCACCGAGAAATCCCAGTCAGCAGAGACAAAAACACCACAACAGACAATGGGAATAAGACACACTGTGAAGGTCACGACAGAAAATAAGCTTCCAGTGGCTCCCTAATTTTTTCTAGGGACACCCAGCATGGCCTCTCTTACCTCCTTGGGGACGGTGGCTGCGGCTGCTCCTACATGGATCGCATCGTAAGGGGCCTCCTCGGGGTATCCCTGCCTGCCATCTCCAACTGCAGAGGGAAAACACGCAGCAAAGACTTTTGTTGTCATAACAACTTGAAGTATCAACACAAACTGGAAGGGCTTCGAGGAGCAGAGCCAAGGCACTCCCAGGGGACACAACCCTGGGACTGCAGGGAGCTCACCCACAAGCTTCACGCGGCCGGAGCTGAGCAGCGTTGGATCATCCTCTTGGACATTCCGGATGGATTCATGCACCAGCTCCTTGATGTGCTCCACGCCCACAGCTTTTCCCGTTGGGCCAATCTGGAAAGAACATCAGTCAAACACCTGATGCCTCGCATATGGAAGATGTGTTTGATAGGGCAGGTTTCAGTGGGAAGTGGGGAATTTCCAGGAAGAAACTCCAAAGCAGAAGTTCTGGACAGGAGGTGCAAACATTGTGCCCCTTCCTTGGTTTTGAGGCTGAATAGTCCCAGTTATAGGAGCTAATTAAGGGATGTGCTTTCCGAGCTGGGAAGGCAGTGCCTTGAGCTCACCATCCTGGCGAAGCACGCAGTGAGGTATCCACTCCCAGATCCCACATCCAGCGCCTTGGCACCTTCCACCAGCTGATCCTTGAGCAGCTCCAGCGCGTGGGCGTGCTGCAGGGACACCCAGGAGACAAGGAGGTGGGAAACATCCTGAGTTAGTCTCCTCTCCCAACTCTTTCCCTTGTTCTTCAATTTAATCACAGCACACCTGGCCTCATGCTTCCAGAGCGAAACTCAAGGGTCAGACCTGGATGATCTTTTGCAGATCATCATCTAGGCAGAGGCTCAGGAATAAGATGTTAAACAGCAGGAAAAAAAGGTCTCATGCAAAAAAAAGGGACAACATGGAATTCCCATCTAAGAATACTTTTAAAGCAACTGAGGGGAGTGTTGGGGAAACTCTTAAAAAGAAAAATCCCTAAAGAAAGAAGCAGGATAATCACGTCCATGGGATGTTTCACTTCTCTACTTGAAGAAAAATCAAATGTAGAAAGAGAAATTTCTGTTCCAAGTGGGAGTTTCACCTTACCATGTGTGGGGCGCTGATCGTAGCCTTGTAGCCTAAAAGGAAATGTGTGACACAAGTTATTTGATAAGGAATAAAATTCCCAATGCGAATTTTCATTCTCCTAGTTCTCCCCCACCTTCCCCTAAAAACAGGAAAACGCCTGTCTCCACAGAATTCCAGGATGATTTGGGTTGCAAGGGATTTTAAAGCTCCTCCAGTCCCACCCCCTGCTATGGGCAGGAACACCTTCCACTACACCAGGTTGCTCTGAGCCCCATCCAACCCAGCCTTGGACACTTCCATGGATAGAGATTCCACAACTAGAGCTTGGAGCACCTACCAAGGCACCTTGTGCCCTGCTGACAGCGGATGCTTTGCCCAAAGTGACTCACCAATGGATTGAGGAGAATCCATGTATGGGAAATACTTGATGTAGTGACCTCTGTCAGTCGCCAACAGCACATCGAAGACTTGCTGAGACTTAATGATCCCTTTTTCTGGGAAAGAAGGAAAAGAGATACAGGCAGCACTGAAATCCTCGGCACTCCAGCAAGAAGAGACTTGCTGGAAAGTCTCTTCTTGCTGGAAGCACACTTTGGGGAGTTTGTGGATCTGGAGGAATCAATGAGGGATCCGAGTGAGACAGAAAACAAAAGGCTCATGGAAGGATATCCTTTCCCATTCCCACTAAGGGCTCAGCCACCAGCCCATCTCAAGGGGGTGGCCACCTGCATCCACAACCCTTCTGACAGTGCCAAGCGTATCGGGACTGAAAAGGAGTCACACTTCACACCGGGAAGTGGAGACTCCAGTTCAGCTTTCAGCAGTGAACTCAAGGGCCATGACTGCAGAGACATCCAACATCTCTTCACACCTTTCTGCGGGAATTGACAGGGACAGATCAGCTCCAGCGGCAGGGGTAGTTCACAGCTATTTTTACGTGTGTTTCAGCCCGCTGTCCGGGGCGAAGCGGGAGCACCGGGCACCATTCCAGCCCCCGGGCAGTGCTGGAGGCACTGCGTGGATGTCCGGGACACTCGGCTGCACGCCCGGGCTCGGAACACCGAGCTGCAGCGCTTTATAGGGCCTCACACACTTCCAGAGGCAGGGAAGGAAGGTGTGGAGAGGCTTTCCTGCCCCTTCTGGCAGCTGACCTTGTTTCCAGCTATATATAGAACGAGTTCAGTCTGGGACAAATGCCGAAATTCAGGAATATTAACCCCAGCCGTTCAAAGCGAGCAGTGTCACGCTGTGTGACACTAAATATCCACACACAGACATTAAATATCCGTACACTGACATTCCCGAGGATGCTGCCGGGACTCACTGTAGAGGTTGTTGACCAGCTCCGAGTGCGTTTTCCCGCTGGATGTCCAGGCCATGGTCCTGGCGAACAGCAGCCCCATCAGTGCCAGCACGGCGCCGCGCGGCAGCCGGCTCATCCCACGGGCACGGCGGTGGCCTGCGACGAGAGGGCGTTCAGAGCCACGCCAGAGCTCCCCGTTCCCGGCCGAAACACATTCCGTCCTCACTAAACCAAGGGAGGTGTGACAGGCTCGAGGATGTCACCCGCACTCGCCCGGGACAACTTCCGCCCTGTACCAACATGGCGGCGCGGCGGCTTCAGCGGCCTCCGCCCTGCGGACCAATGGGCCCGCTTAGTCTTCCCGTGACGCGCAGTGATTGGTCAGACTCGAGGCCGGTGGCGGCGGCGATTGGCCGGGGCTGGACCCCGTGAGGCGGGGGCGGAGCTGGCGCGGCTGCCCGGAGCGCGGGCGGTGGGTGCGGGAGCGGGGCGATCCCTCCCCGGCACGGGCAGCCGCGGCGATATCGCGCCCTGCAGGGCGGCCGGGCGTCCTGGTGGGATGGGAATTCCCTGGAATGTCCGCTGGCTTGCCGTGGGCGGAGGGAAGGAGGGAGGGAGGGGGGGAGGCCTGGGCGGGCGGGTCTGCTCGGTGCTCACGGTTTATTCCCCCCGTTCAGGAGCCCACGATGAGGATGATCGAGAGCGTGGACTCCGCGGTGACCAGGTCCAGCGAGGACCTCTGGGCTGAGATCTGCTCCTGCCTGCCACATCCCGAGCACAAGGAGCCCGGCGATGCTTTCACAGACTCCTTCATGGATTCCTACGCCGAGGGCGGCGGATCCATTGGCTCTTCCCAGCCCGCGCTGAAGCCCTGGGCACCCCTGAACGACTCCGAGGTGTATTTAGCATCCCTGGGTGAGTCTCCCGCTGCTGAGGTGCCTGGGGACACCTCTGTTTGTCTGTGCTGTGGTCAAAAAGTCTCCCAGCTGTTAAACAGAGAATCTGACTCATTTTCTTCAGCGTGAAGCTGTCATAGCCTCTTCAGCTCTGCCACAGAAAGCAACTTTTTGTCAAGCAGAAGCTGCAAAAATTGCTTTTTGCCGTCCACAATGAGTGGGAGGCTGCACTCAGCAACAGGACAGGTGGCAGAAGTGGCTTTAAAAGCTTTTATTTCTACCAGAACTTTCATCTTGCCTTCAGTACTGTTTCACAGTGCACCAAATAGTGCAATGAGAATGATTTATATTCCAATTTGCATGGAAATTGTGGGAACTCAGTGCCTGCGAGATCTGTGCCCTCCTGTGTGATTTCATGGAAACTGAGCAGTAAGTGTGAAAGTGATTAAAACCCAAGATGGGCAGAGTTGGCTGATTGCACAAACCTTATTTCCTTCAGAAATATGCCCTGGAAATATCATCTTGTGTATGTATGAGGAAAACTCCTGCAGGCTTGAAATACAAGGGGAAAATTACTTTTAAAATAGCAATCAGTCTTGAAAAGTTAATTTCACTTTCTTTTTGCTAGAGAAGTCCAGACACTTCTCTCCTTTCAGGAAAAAGCCAACAACAAAGATAACAAAACCCCCTGTTCTCCTCACAGAGAGAAGACTGATGAGGATCAAAGGCCTGTCGCAGGAGGTGACCTCCAAGGACATGCTGCGCACGCTGTCCCAGGCCAAGAAGGAATGCTGGGACAGGTTCCTGCAGGAGAAGTTTGAGGCAGAATGTTACCTTGAGGGCCACGATGCTGACGAGAGGTAATGAGCGAGTCAGAGGGAAGGGGTCACCACTGACCTCTTAAAAACCAGGAAAAGGTTTTGTCCGGACATGACAGAGAAATACTGTGTCCCTAAAGCTTGGGAAGCCTGCCATGGGATTGCTGCAGCATTTTGGGGATGCCCACTGGGGTGGTGCTAGAGGGAGCACACAGAGCACGTAGGGGTTGAGCTGCCAGTGCTCTTCCCTGATCTTTGCACCCCTCAGACAGTGTGGAAGCAGCTGGGACCTACTCAGTGATTTCCCTCCTCATACTTGGGGTAGGGAAGAAACAGAGCAGAGGAGGGAATGTCCAGTGTGTCTCAGATGGAGATTTGGGGTTGGTGCCAGTCTTGGGATGAGATTTCTCTTCCCTGCCTCTCTTGCAGTGCTTCTGCTCTCTCCCCCACTGCCCTCTCACAGATGATGTCAGAAGTAAGATAGGAGCCCTTTTCTTAAGCAGTCTTCCATTCCCAATCACATGGAATGCTCTCTAAATTCCTCATTTCTCAGCTGACATTTTCCGTGATTGCTTCTGGCTGACAAGAAGATTATTTCTCTCCCTTGAAGAAAATCTGCGTAATCCAGAAGTATGAAAAGCAATCCCTGTTTATAAGGTGGTTTCAGATGGTTTCTTTGGTCCCCAGTTAAAATGAATGCAATTTATATTTAAAACCAAGCTTTTGTGTGCTCTTTCTGCTGTTTTTAAAGGGCGAGGATGTTATCCATGAAAAAATTTCAGTCCCTAGAATTTGACTATGAAGTTAGAGGTCTCTTCTGAATGGTGCTGAAGTTTTGAGTCTCACCCACCAATGTAATCAAACAAGCCTTAACTTTTAAGTGCACAGAATTATGATGTTAGACTTCCAGAGTTATGTAGGTTCTTTAACCTTCCAGTGCTGTAATGCTCACACATTTTGAGACGTTCTTCCTGCTTTGGTTTTGTTCCCTCCCTCTCCCCCCTGTATTTCCCAATCTTCTTCACAAAGAGGCACTTGGGGGGTTTGGTTTGTTTGAACAAGAGGATTTTTACTTCCAGTCCAGAAAGATGGAAACTCATGGAATCATAGACTGGTTTGGGTTGGAAGGCACCTTAAGGCCCATCCAGTGCCACCCCCTGCCATGGGCAGGGACACCTTCCACTATCCCAGTTTGCTCCAAGCCCTGTCCAGCCTGGCCTTGAACATTTCCAGGGATCCAGGGGCAGCCACAGCTTCTCTGGGCAACTTGTGCCAAGGCCTCCCCACCCTCACAGGGAAGAACTTCTTCCAATATCCCATCTAACCCTGCTCTCTGTCCAATTGAGTTTGAGTCTTTGGCTAACAAGGCAGAAAGGAATCCTGTGCAAGTCCTTTTCACTGAGAGAAATCACAGCATAAAACATGTTCTAACCACAGTTTAAAAGGTCCCACTGCAGGCAATGACTTTGTAGAATGACAGATTCTGCTTGCCCCTATGGCACAAGGATCCCTCCCATGCCAGGCCTCACCTGTGGGAACAGGAATACCTGCAGAGGGGCAGGAAATACTGTGGAGGCTTTTCCTGATGCTTCTCTCACGCATCCCTGCGCATCTCTGTCACTCCCTGGCCTCACAGTGTCCCTTTGCTGTCCCCAGCACGCTGGAGCACCTGAAGCGCTGGCTGCAGCCTGACAAAGTGGCCATCAGCTCCGAGGAGGTGCAGTGCCTCATCCCGCCGGAATCACAGCCGGAGAGGCCAGAGCCCGAGGAGGAGCCTCCAGCCGCGGAGCAGTGAGAGCCCCCAGCCTGCCCAGGGCTCTTGTCCCTGTCCCCAGGAAGATGTACCCAGCTGTAGGAGTAGCAGGGAGGAGGGCACAGAGCAAAGGATCAGTAATTGAAAAAGTTCTTTTAAAAAAAAGAAAGAGCCCCCAACACACCAAATTGCAGCTCTGGAGCTCCGCAGACAGTGACTGGCACTGGTAGGGATAAGAGGGAATGCCTGTGACACGGCTGAACTGAAACCTCAGCTTGATCTTCTCCCAGACTGCAACCACCTCATCATTCCAGCCTGGATGTGGATTGTTTGGAATCCATCAGGAGACACATTAAAAAACACCAACAAAAAAAATGTTGTTGAGAAGCACCAGAAAAATCGGTTAGAAAGAAGAGAAATAGAACTTTGAAAACAAAAAAAAAATGTTGTTGAGAAGCACCAGAAAACATCACGGTCTAGAACAGAGCAGAGAAACTACTGAGTCACTTTTTCTTCCTGTCTGGTACCTTTTCATTACTCAGTTGGGCATTTTTTTCCTCTCCTCCCAAGTCCACTTTGGTGTATTCTCCAGATCTTTACCGTTTCGGTCTGACTTGGCCCCAAGCTGTGCCACAAAGAAGACAGATTCTTCTCACCTCTGTAAATTTGGGACCCTGAAGGAAGCTCTCACTGCAGTCAATAAATTGATGGTGTCATTGACTTTGTAGCTATTTCACATTCCTCTCTGTAATGTACCCCCTAATATCCCACTTTATTGTCCAAACTGTCTATTATAGACTGGAGGGGGAGCATCTTTCCTCTTGTTGGTCATTTTGTACCTGTTCTTTATCCCTTCAGGCACTCCAGAAGAAGAACAGGTGAGATTCTATATTGGGAAACCGAGAGTTGTAGCCAGGGAGGCTACAAACAACTTGTTTTCATCACAGAATTGTGTACAATTCTCTGACTTGAAATATATTTCGTATCTAATGGGTTTGTTCACCCTGCTTAACTCTGCAGAGGGTTATTTCCCTTTATTAATCCAAGAATCTGATTTTGTGCTGACTTTTTGTTGATCCGTGTGTTCTGCCTCGGCACGAACACTGGAGGTCGGTAGAGGGAAGCAGCACAGTCCGTCAGAGCTCCTTAGGAGAAAGTGTGGTTGTGGGCGTTAATCCACGCCGAATTCATACCATGTTCCTTTATGTATCTGTCTGAAAATACATTTTTAGGAGTAAATTCTTGCTGTTTCCTGTTTCTGTGCACAAATAGAGGCGCTGCTCTCTCAGTCCCTGCGTCACAACTCGGAGGTTGTTCCCACTATCAGCTTTCCCAGCGTGACTCCCACCCCAGGCTCACCTCCCAGAAAAGTCATGCTCGGAAATCTCCACTAAAACAATCCCTTGTTTTCTAAACCTTGAGAAATAGGGTGAATCATCTGAGTGCCAGTGATGCGCAACTCACAAGCCTTGTGTCTTGCTGGTTTGATCATTAAATGTCTCTTTTAATTTGTCCTCAATGTCCCTTTTAATTTATCCTTAAACTGTCCATGGTTATATTCAGTCTGTGGTCTTGTGCAAATCTCTCTCACCTGTGATGTAACAAAGCTGTGACAAAGACGCAGAACTCTGAGCTGTTCCTGGAAATGGTTTGTGCAGAGAGAGAAAACAGCAATTTCTCTGTCCCCAGCGTATTTCCCAGTCAATAAAATTCCTTCTTAAGGTTAGCATGCACTGTGAGGATGATTTATATTGTTTTATCTATTGTTACACATATCTGAGGAAGAAATGTATCCAGAAGAACTGTACTGAAATAATTCCACATCCACATCACCAAATGTTTCCTTTGGAGAAGGGATGTGAGGGAGCAGCTCTTACCATTTCACTTGTAAAAATAATAACCATTTCAAGATTCTCTGACTTGCTGTATGGAAACATGTAGGGCAAAAGAAAATCCAGCTGATCATTGCAAGGATTGAGCAATAATTTATCTCAATTATATTAATCTTAAATTAATCCATTACATAGAGTTAGCTTATTTTTCCCCTCCCATATATAATAAATATAATGATATATAATTAAATTATAACACAGAGTATAGACCTAGGGGTGGGTTTTGCTTCTACAGCAACACAAGTCTTCCCATATGTGAAGGTAACTCACATATAACTCAAAGCCCATGGAGACCTGGATCTCCCCTGTGTGGTGGCACAGCCCCAGCCTGGCAGGGGTTTGCTTTCTAAATGGGGCAGAATAAAGTTGTATCTAACACAATTCTGCTGCCTTCTCAGAGCAGGGTGAGGGCAGGGCTGACACAGCACTTTGGGCAGCAAGGAAAGGCTCCCACCCACCCAAAGAGGGGCAGAAAGGTGTTCCTCCACAAGCTTGGACCAAAGGAATCTGTTCCACAGAAACATGAGCTGGCAGCACCCTCTGGTGATGCTGAGGATCACAGAATTCCAGGGTAGTTTGGGTTGGAAGGGACTTTAGGGCTCATCCAGTTCCATCCCCTGCCATGGGCAGGGACACCTTCCACTATCCAAGTCCTGTCCAACCTGGCCTTGGACACTGCCAGGGATGGGACAGCCACAGCTTCTCTGGGCACCCTGTGCCAGGGCATCACCACTCTCACAGGGAATGATTCCGTCCCAATATCAGCTCTAAACCTTCCCTCCTTCAGCATATGGCCATTAAATATTCCATCCTCCTTTACAATTGACAGTCTCTCAAGGATCTGGGTAAGGAAAACCTGTGGTTATTTCTAATAACCACCCTGGTGACATAAAAAAAGAATAAAAATCACATCAAATGGATTGCTGTCCTCATCTGTACGAGATGGGAGGGACACTGGGATGCCAAGGCAGATGCCTGCAGCACCTCCAGCTCTCCCAGCAGGGACCGTGAGGCTGCAGCTTTCAAACCCAGCCTGATACCCCTGAGCCTGGGGCAGGACAATACACTTTGGGAATAAGACTGATTTATCCTGCAGGCTCTGGAAGCAGCAAAGATGATGTCAAAGAAGGTTTTTCCAGGATAAGCCCGTGCAGAAGGAAGAGCTTGCAGTGCTGCAGCCGGGTCACCCTGGCCATGGTGCATCGGGACGAGGGATGGAGCCTGCTGCTGCCTCGGGGTGGACTCGTCATTCTGCTGTCAGCTCCAAAGCCCAGCTGTCCTCTCAAACCAACCTCTGGCTCTCCTTATCTGATTGTTCTGCTCTTTAAAATTAACAGCAGTTCTCGTCAGGCGCTGATATGGAGACAAAGATGATTTTCTTCCTGCTGATTATTTGGCAGGGGTGAGCACTCTCCTCTGGATCAGTTCAGCCAGCTTTAATAACCAGCCCAGCTCCATCAGATTGGGATAAATTAATCACCCTCTCGCACCAAAGCTCTCCATTTTGCAGAACTTCGGTGTCTGACAATTTCCATTCCTCTGATGCCTCCAAAATTCCAGGGGATGATCATTATTTATAATTTTCCCCTCATTTAAGTAAGGCTGACCCTGGTACCCTTTCTCATTTGGGCGATTCCCAGTGGCTGGACCACCCCCATCCCACCCTACACTTGCCCCCCAGCTGGGCCACCAGCACCCCGGGGTTGGGTGGTCATCACCCAAACGGCTGAGCCCCCCACACCTCACTCTTCCCTCACCCTACTGCCTCCATCCCACTCTCTCCGCCTCTTCCCTCGCCCCCGCACCGAGACCCCCCGACGGGGCGGGCGCTGCCGAGCCCCGGGCGATCCCCGCGGTCCCTGCGCCCGCCCCGTCCGTCCCCGCCGCGCCTTCCCCTCCTTCCCTGCCGCGGGAATGTTCCTGGATCCGGTGCCGAGGGCGAGGGAGGGGTTCCCGGCAGCCCCCCGGTGCTCCCCGCCGGGCTGGGGGCGGGATGCGGCTCCACCTGCGGCGCGGGGCGGCGGGATGTGCGCGTCCCCCCGGGAACACACCGGGGGTGGGAACGTCCTGTTCCTCCGGGACCAAAAGGCTCAGGCAGCGGGGGAAAAAATAATAAGGAAAGACAAAGCGAGACAAAAAACCCCCAACACCACAAAAGCCCGGGTGAGAAGGGCTGTGCCGGAGCCTGGCAGTGAACAACTCCCTGCGGAGGGAGCGCTCCTCCTCATCCTCACGGGAACGCGGCGGGCAGCGGACAGCTCCCAGCCCTGAGCACCGCGGAGCCCTCGGCAGGTAAGAGCGCTCCGGGACCGGGACAGGGGTCCCACAGACACACCCTGGACCCCCCAAAACCCAGCCGGAGCCGCGGGGTTCCACATTTGTCGGAGAGGGAGCAGGACCCTGGCAAGGCACAGAAGGGCTGGTTTGACTCTCGTGGGGACACAAAGCGGAATTAAAGAATTTAATTGAGCTTCAGAATTTTCATTCTATAAGTTAATGAGCATTTTGGCTCCTCGGTTGCAAGTTTCCTGATGGATTTTGTGTTCCTGCCCCAGGCAGGGCACAGGGACCTGGAGCTGCTGTATCACAGTGAGTGCAGCTGGGACGTAGAAAACCACAATATCCCTCGGTTAATTACATGGGTTTCTTAATTAATGCTGGTTTGACTCTCCACTGAGGGGAAAAGACTGTCCAGGATCCTGCTAAGGGGGATCACACAGTAATTTTGAGGTGTGGGGCTTGAAAGGAGGATCCTGTAGGAGAACTCTTGATTTCCATACACTTTCTGCTGGAATATATTTTACCTCATCCCCCTGTGCTGCTGTGAATGGGTTTGTGGCAGGGAGCCAGGCACTCCCTCCTTTCCTCCCTCCCATCACAGCTGCTACAGAGAAAGACCAAAGAAGCCGAGGCTCCATGGGTGGTGAAGAAATAGCTGAAGGGGTAAAAGAGCCCAGGGAGATGGGGTGGGGTAGGGTGGCAGGGAGAGACAAGGGAGTTCAGGGAATGGAAAGGACACTCCTGCCCAGCCAGGTGGCCAGGGGCTGGTGGGTCAGCGTGGAATTAACTGGGAAATATAAAAAGCAAGAAATGCAGGAGTGTCCTTTTTTTCTGCCTTACGTCAGCACAGCTCCCAAGTCACTCTCCATGAGGCTTCTTGAGCTGATTCCCAGGTCCTGCTGCCCCAAGCTGGCAGCTCCCTGCAGATCTGTGCTGGCTGCTTAACCATTTCACAGCCAGCTTCCCAACTTTGCTCCGTACAGGAGCTCCTCTGTGTCTGTCACAGGGCACCTTCACTGTTATCCATGTCACTTAAGCCAGCCAGTGCTTCAGCACAGGGCTTGGGCTCTGGGGACAGGTCCTTCTGCCCAGAAGTTTAACCAAAGAGTGTTTCTGTCCCCTTCAGAGCTCACAGGCCCATCTGTGTTTGACTGTGAGGTGTGGAGAAGCCGCAGGAGCTGCCATGGCTCAGCTGCCCAATGACTCCTGGCACAACAGCTCAGCCCCACTCTTCACGGGGCTGGACCTGCTCCTGGAGCTGAAGCCGCTCTTCATCCCGCTCTACGCCACGCTGGTGGCGGTGGCATGCATCGGGAACCTCTTCCTCATCCTCCTCATCGCCCTCACCAAGAAGCTGCACTGCACCACCAACTTCCTGATCGGGAACCTGGCGGTGGCCGACTTCGTCATGTGCCTGGCCTGCGTCCCCCTCACCGTGTCCTACGCCTTCGAGGAGCGGGGCTGGCTCTTCGGCATGTTCATGTGCCACTTTGTCACACTGCTGCAGGCCGCCACCGTCTTCGTGTCGGTGCTGTCCCTCACGGCCATCGCCATCGACCGCTACGTGGTGGTGGCGTATCCCATCCGCCGGCGCATCGGCCGCAGGGCCTGCCTGGGCCTCGTGGCCTCCATCTGGCTGCTCTCCATCGTGGCCTCCGTACCCACCTCACTGCACACCCACTACCTGGACCTCAACGCCATCGGCCACGACATGATCATCTGCGAGGAGTTCTGGAAGCACGAGGAGAGGGAGCGGCTGCTGTACTCGTGCCTCATGCTGCTGCTGTCCTACATGCTGCCGCTGCTGGCCGTGTCTGTCTCCTTCTGCGCCATCACCTACCGCCTGCGCAGGAGGAACGTGCCGGGCGCCGCCCATCGCTGCCAGGACAAGTGGACCAGGACCAAGCACAAGACCTTCCGGGTGCTCACCATTTCCGTGGTCTGCTTTGCCGTCTGCTGGCTGCCCCTGCAGGTGGTCAACTTCATCCGGGACATCGACGAGGAGTTCACCATCCTGGACAAGAGGTACGTCAACGTCATCCAGGTCTCGTGCCACCTGATTGCCATGAGCTCTGCCTGCTACAACCCCTTCATCTACGCCTCCCTCCATGACAAGTTCTGGTTCCACCTCAACAGCTACTTCTACCGCAAGAAGAAGAGCTCCAGGACCCTGTCCTGCAAGGCTTCCCACTTGAACACCTGCTCCACCCTGGCAGATGCTCCCACCGGGGCTTGGGACAAGATAGCTTTGCAGTCCAGGTTGCCTTAGCTGGAGGGCCTTGAGGGATCAGGTTTGCATTGCCCTGCATCCCAAACCATGGCTGGGACATGTCCCTATATCACTATATCCCTATGTCCCAAATCACAGCTGGGTGTAGTAGGTGTCCAGTGCTTCATTTGGAGTGCAAAGGCTTCACCCCATGGTTTATGCTGGAGGTGGGTCAGCGTCTGAGCAAGGCAAACACCCATTGTGTAAAAAACTCTTTGGAGAGTGCACAGCTTCATTTTGTAGGATATAGATTGTTCCTAAGCAACAGGCAGCACGCTGTGTTATGGGAAGAGGTCGACTTGCACGGGGAGCTGTGAAATTGCTGAGCATTTATCCTTTTAAATTGTGGCTTCTTGGTGAAAGGACAATGTAGACTCAGAAATGTGCATTCTGCAGGTGCAGATGGGGGCACGTGGCTGCTGACAGCAGGTGGCTGGTTTGGAATGGGAGTGACTTTCATGACCTGCTTGGCCTGCTGGAGGAGCTGCCCCCTCAACCAGACAGGGCATCCCAGTTTCTCCAGCCAAACATGCGGATGCAGCTGGGCACATCCATGAAGTCATCACTGCTCTTCATGGCTGAGCAGGACTTGGAAGATCTCAAGTGATGAGTTTGCTGGGAATGATGTCTCAAACTCTGGTCCTGGGGAAGTTTGGGTTGATGTATGTCCACGTTCAGCATCCTGCAGTGGAGGTGGGAATCCCAGTGCCAGGCTGATCTATCCCAGAAGCTGCTGGATGAAGGGTGGGTTTGCTTGTTGGTGCTCCTCGGTGTCTGAGATGCCTTGGTGGCTCTTCAGGCTGCTCCATGCAAGCAGCACTTGCAGAAGGCAATTGCAACCAATTCCCACCTAGGTTTTAACCTCTTGATTTCCCAGGAGAAACCCTTGGGAACAGCCCACAGGCACCACATCTCAGACCATGGCAGCTCCTAGCTGCCCACAGCCATGCCTTTGGCTCACCACGTGCTGCCAGGCTCTGTGGGGTCGAGCTGTGACCTCCCACTGCTCCTCATTCCCAGGGACAGGACTTCAAATCCCCCAGACAACAGCTCCTCAGCCCTGCATGGAACCTGCCCACGGCACTGGTCAGCATTCCCGCTTCCACCAGCAGCTTGGGGGACTCCAGTGCAGACCCAGCCTGGCTGGACCCCAACAGGATCCTCAGCCACTCCCCTTGTGCCCATCCACAAACTCATTCACCTTCCTGCTGAGGCCCTCGTGGTGGCCCTAGAAGGACTTGTGATCTTCCATGGGGTGACCAGCAGAGACAGGGATCCATCCAACGCTGTGCCAGTGGCCTCTGTCGCCTTCCCACAGAGCAGCTCCCTCCTCAGCTTCCTGCAGCTTCCCTGGGCCTGGGCTGTTCATCCCAGAGGAGCCAAGCAAGGCAGGAGGTCCCTGTTTGTCCTGCCTGTAATAAAGGCTTCAAGAGCTCGGGCTGTGTGTGTGTGCTGATGTGAATCCCACAAAACCAAGAAACCTTTGACTGCAGATCCGTCACATCCCAGGAAGATGCCAACTCAGATGTGCTTGGTTCTGTCCCAGTCCTGGGCAGTGGCAGATCCTTGGGTGTCAGGCTGGGATCAGAGCTGGCCCAGGTTGCTCCAAGTCCTCTCCAGCCTGGCCTTGGACACTTCCAGGGATGGGGCAGCCACAGCTTCTCCGGGCAACCTGTGCCAGGGCCTCCCTATCCTCAGGGCCAAGAATTTCTTCCCAATATCCCATCTAACCCAGCCCTCTGTCTGATTGAAGCCATTTCCCCTTGTCCTGTCAGTGCCAGTGTTGATCCCTTCTCTCTTCATTTTATCTCATCCCAACCTCTGTCATCTCACTCTTTTTTAAAACCCTTAAACTTCCCTAAATTATTCTTCTTGCCCTTTTTCTCTTCCCAGCTCAACCACATGGTCACCCCATCACTGAAACTATTTATTTGCAGAACCATATGGATTTTAAAATCCATATATCCATCCCGGAGAACTGATTCACAAAGAGGATGAGGTTTCCTCTTCCATGTTTCCAGACTAGACTAGAATTTGCAGTTGTTGAGCACCAGGAGAGCGAATCCCTGCCCTCAGGTCCCCCTGCTGAGATGTTTGCTCATTCCCCAAATTACCTGCAGGAAAAGGGAAAACACTATTTTGGAAGGGTGAGCTAAAAGCTGAGTGACTCCTGAGAATAAACACAGCAATCCCGGAGCCGCAGTCTGTGATTCACAGAAACTGGATGGAAAAAGGAGAACATGGTTTGTGTTCTTAATGAAAGTAAATTAATTAGATAAATGAGGGAGGAAAACATGTTTGAAGGCTGATTCTGCAGAGCTCCCTTCAGGAAGACACTGGAAGCTTTTCTCCCAGGAACCAGTGGGTATAAAGGGGATATTTTTGTTAAATCATCTTCAGTTTTCAAGAGTTTTGCCCAATACTCTCCCTGAGGCTGTTTCTTCCTCACAAACTCTCTCGTTGCTTGAAATATGGTTGATAATGGTTGGACTCGATGGTCTTAAAGGTCTTTTCCAACCTAAACAATTCTATGATTCTTCGACCCTCTTCTCTACTGGGATTTGGTGCCTGTAACTCTCCCATCTGCCAGGACACAGCCCAGGAAAGGAAAATATTGGTCAGCCTGTTTAGGTGTCTACAGCTCTAAGGGGCAGATAATATAATTCATTACAGTGCTGTTCTTTTGAAAGCACTCCAGAGATGATTATTTGAAAGAGGTTACCTACAAACAAGGCATTATTCCCATTATTTGATCCCCATCCAGGCTTCTCCCACTGCTGCAGATGATGAGGCCCTTTGCCCTGCACTGCAGAATGAATTGAGATGAGCATCAGCTCTAAATGCACACGAAGGACCAACACTGTTTCCATGTGTACTCCTGGAAATTTCCTCCTTTGTCTCCCAATCAGGCACAACAAACAAAATTAGCCTGGTAATTTTTCACTGACTTTAGCTCAGCTCTTGCTGTGTTTGTTCTGTCTGGATGTCACTTGTGATGACAAAACAGAAACAGAGAAGCTCCTCCACTGAGCCAGGATCATTGGGCAAATTTTGTTTCTGGAGCTGGAAAATGCTTAAAAAATGTTGATTCACTTATTATTATTGTTATTATTATTATTATTTCCTGTTTTATTGAGAATAATACTCTGACTCAAGCCACCTCTTCTGATTTCCTTGAAGGTCGTGCAAAATACCTTTTGAATTTCTCTGAGCAGATTTCATGGGCTGTACAAACTGTGGCCAACTCTTTCTCCCCAGATCTGGGCTCCAGCTAAAGAGGCAGGTGCCATGTACATGAGTAAATCAGGATTATTTTCACTTCTTTTGGCTAAAAGCATAATAGGTACAGCTCAGGCCCACAATAATGACCCCGGAATGATTTGGGATGGAAGAGACCTTAAAGCCCATCCAGTTCCACCCCCTGCCATGGGCATGGACACCTTCCAGCAGCCTGGGTTGCTCCAAACCCCATCCAACCTGGCCTTGAACACTTGGAGAGGTTGGATCCCATTGGATCAGGCAGACTGAGCCTCTGCCCGTGGATGTCACCTCTCTGTGAACTGCTGGATCTTCCAGCATTGGTGAATTATTGAAAGCACCACAGCTGATTTATGGATGTACCACTTCCAACTCATCCCATATTCCCCTGGTGCCTCCTCCTCCTCCTGCTCATACGTCACTGCGAGAGGCTTTGGAGTGCTCACACTTTAATTTCTGTGAGCGTAGCAAGCCCTCACTGCAGCAAATTAACCCAGATTGCCTAAACCCCAGTTTACTCCTCATTCCGCTATTTTATCCGTCATCCTGCTCCCGCAGCAGATGCCAAGGAGCTCCTTAGTCACACACCACGGTCACCATGCCCTCCCCTGGGGACAAATCTGGCTCTTTACCAGACAAATCTTTGCCAGACTTAGTTCAACATTGTTCCCCAAGGTGGTGATGAGGCATTGGGTGCCTTGTACCAGTCCCCAAAAACCTACAGACACATCCCTGGCTTGGTGCCTCTGCCTCGGATTCTCCAGCAGGCCAAGGATGGAGCAGGGCTGGGAGACACCCCAGAATCCCCACACTCAAAGCATCATATCAATATCCAATTTTGGGAGCAAAGCGGAAACCCAGCCATTTCCCGCAGCAGGGATGGGTCGTGTTGGATCACACGAGGTCATGCCGCAGCCCCTGGCAGCACAGAACTTGGGGGATGCTCCAGCCAGCTCCCCCATGCAGGCAGGGGATGGTTGGTTGCTCCCCGCGGATGCTCCAGCCCATATCCCGGCTGTGATGAGTGGAAAGAGGCGGAGGCTGGCTGACAGGCGCTAATTCCATCAATGAGCCGAGCGCTGATTGCCGCGCAGGGAAGCGCTGCGGAGCGACTCTCGGTTGCCATAGGAACTCATCAACCCCCCCCCCCCCCCCCCCCCGGGAAAAGCCAAATTGCTGGATCGAGGCGACTCCTCCGGCGGTGACAGCGGGGGGCTCTGCCTGGTGACCTCCTCCTGCTCCAGGAATGGAACCACGGCAGCCTCAGGAGGCAAAACACGGCAGTGGGAATGCCTAAGGCTCCAGGGAGACCTTGGAGCCCCTTCCTGTGCCTAAAGGGGCTCCTAGAGAGCTGGAGAGGGACTTCGGACATGGGCTGGAGGGACAAGGGGGAATGCCTTCCCACTGCCAGAGGGCAGGATGGGAGATTGGGAAGAAATTCTTCCCTGTGAGGGTGGTGAGGCCCTGGCACAGAGAAGCTGTGGCTGTCCCTGGATCACTGGAAGTGTCCAAGGTCAGGCTGGACAGGGCTTGGAGCAACCTGGGATAGTGGAAGGTGTCCCTGTCCATGGCAGGGGCTGGAATGGGATGAGATATCCGGGCAAGGGGACAAAGTGTCCCTGCAGACTTTACCAGGGCTCTGAAGAGAAACTGCATTGCTGAGCATGTGCACAGTGCTGATAAAGCTGCAAAGTTCTGGACCAGGAGCCTTGCAGCTCTTTATCCCAAAAACGTGGCAAAAAAAGATATTGCAATAATTCCACTGGGTTGCAACAAGAGCCAGGTGAAGCAAATGGATGAATTTTCAAGATTTACCCTCAAACTCACCCCAAGGCACAGCCTGGTCCTTCTCACTCCATCGGGAACCATTGCCTCCTGGGCCACCCTGAGCCCGAAGGAATGCCTGGAAATATCCAGGCAGGTTTACTGATGCTCATCCCTCCTGTATTAACAAGAAATCTTAATTTCTCCCCTTGCCACAGGGCGTTTCCAGGCTGCCAGCTCCTTCCTTCCACCGAAGACGACACAGTTCGTGGGTCTCCATAATTATTTACATGTGGGCTGTGTTTATTGGCAATTAAATGGTTCGGTGGCTCTGAGACATTAGTCTCCTCTAAACATGTTGTCTGCCAGATTGCTTCCTGCCAGCAGTCCCTGTGGGATGGGGAATTCTGCCGAGCCCTCCGGGGCCGCGTGTGGATGGGAGTGAGCAGCTGGCAGAGCCCTCCCGGAAAAATAATGCTCTAACGGAGCAGGTTCGGGATTGGGAGCCAAGGGGAGGGCATGGGGGTGTGTTAAACGCCGTGCGAACAGGCGGATCCAGGCCCTGGAAGATCAGAGGGGCGGCAGGGACGGGGTGTGCAGGAGCATCTCAGCCTGGAGCAGGGAAGGCAGGGATGAGCCAGCCGAGGATGGGGCTGTGGCACTGAGCAGTGTCCCACCAAGCAGCTGCCCCAGCCCGTGCCGGAGGACACTCACCACTCACAGCTCTTCAAAGGTCCACTGAAGCACCGCAGGGCTCGCCCTTGCTATTGCAAGACTTTGTTAAAGGGATTTTTTACAAGGAATTTTCTGAAGCCGGCGAGAGGAGGGTGGATTCCTGCAGAGCTGCTCCAGGGAAAGCTCCGGCACGGAGCTGAGACTTTGCACTTCTGCAGCATCGTCCTGTCAGCGCTGGGAATTTGCTGCCGGAGCCAGGCCTGGCCCTAGGGAGCTCTTTGTGAGCACTCAGCAGGACAGATCCCCCAGCCCTGCCCTGCTGTCAGGGCTCTGCCACAAACCAGATGTTTTCATGGCCACCCTGAGCGTCCCCAGCTCCTCATCCCCAGCAGCTGCTTCCTTCAAAGGCTCCCAGACCCAAAATGCCTCCTGGCCCCCAGGATCCCACAGAACAACTTGATTCTGGATGGGGCTTGGAGTAACCTGGTGTAGTGGAAGGTGTCCCTGCCAGTGGCAGGGGGTGGGACTGGATGATTTTTAAGGTCTGTTCCCACCAAAATCATTCTGGAATTCTCCCCAAGGTCAAGCTCGCTGGGCTCTCATCAGCTTAACATCCAGGTGGACTTGCTAATGGAAGTGGGATGGAGATGTGGGATGAACAAGCAGCGTGGGGATCCATGATATTTATATGCATTTATTATGTTTTTACATTTTAAATCCCAAGCCTTTGCTGCTTCCCCCCGCTTGGCCCTTTCCCAGGTTAGAAATGAGCCTGAAGCTCCTCAATTCTGCTCTGCTGCTGGCAGGAGATCTCAGCTCACACCCAGCCACAGTCTTTGTCCTTTACTCCTCACTCTGGCACCTTAAAACTCCTTCAAACAGTGGCAGCTCCAGCAGAGGTTTCCTCAGGCACCTGTGTGTTGTTGCTGCTTCCCACATCCCTGTTTTCCTCCTCACCCAATGCTCCCCCACAGCAATCAACAGGATTTTGCTGGTTGCTTTGAGCTTCTTCCCAAGCCCCTGGTGCTTTCAGGAGAGCAGAAGGACGTGCTTAGGCCCCAAAGTGCCCTGTGGCTCCCTATTCCAAGCTCCCACCAGCAAATACCACTCAGCAGAGCCACTGAAAGGTGCAGTTCCCACACTGATCCCAAGCCTCACCAAAGAGCTCTGCTCTGTTTATCTCCATGGATAAACCCTGATGGAGATTTATTTTAGTCCCTCTCATAGCTCAGCAAGGATTCTGTGGCTCCCATTAGCACTTTGGAGAGGTATAAAGCAAATTCCTCAAGTTTCTTGGCTCAAAATCAAGACTTGCTGAAAGGAATGGAAGATGCAGTTTATAATTGTGGGTCTGCAAAGGAAAAGTCTTTTGGGGAGTTTAAAATCCAAAGGTGGTTTTTTTTCCCAGAAGAGGAAGCCACCTTGTCTGTCATTACAGGCTAGTGGAAAACAGCCCTGGGAGATTCCCTGACATGAAGAAGAGGTCAGATATAACCAAGACAGGAGAGTCCTACCTGTTACCTGAGATGGGATTCCAGCTTTGCTTCCCAACCCTGCTAACTATGTCCTTTGGGATCCCAAATGCATGGCAGCTCTGCTGAATCCAGCGGCACCAACACCGTGGAAAGACCAGGTGAACTTCTACCAGCCCTTCCCAGACAGTCATGACACTTCTGATTTCTCCTCTTTTAACCCAAAGGACAAACTGCCAGGGACAAGGAAAACCACGTGGAGGCACATGGGCCCTGGCAGAAGGTGTGTGACCGACAAGGTGTTCCCTCCTCCCTCCTGCTGGCGCTGGGCCTGGACAGATTTTGCTCACGATGCAACTTCCATTATTTCCATGGCAACCATCCTTTGTCGGGGCTGAAGACTGGAGATTTTTTAACAGCTCCCCGTTTTCCAATTCAAGCCCCAGAAGGCAGTGGGAAAGTTCTCATTCACATGCAAAACAGCTTCGATAAAAGCCGAGAGGTGCGGGATGGGGGCAGCGCTTGGGCATGGCAGATTTTCATCCCAGCCTTCCTCATTTCCTTGGTTTGCAGTGGCCAAGAGCCTCGTCCAGGGATAGACCTGACACTCTCTCAAACCCACCCACGGCAGGGGTTTGGAACTTGATGATCTTTAAGGTCCCTTCCAAGCCAAACCATTTCTGGGATTCTACAAGTACCAAAATATCTCTACACACAATAGACCCATCAGCGATGCTTTCTTTCGGCTCTTTCAAAATCCTGCCTGTGAGAGAAGGAACACCCCAAGGATGCTCATGCTCAAAGGATGACCCACAGCCCGTGGTGACTCTCGTGCAGCAGGAGCCAGGCTGGGAGCCAGGAGGAGCAGAAGCCAGGCTGGTGTGATGCTGTCTGCAGGCGGCAGAGCAGCCGTCCTGGCACCGCTTGCCTTCGCTGCCTTTCCCTGAGCTTTATCCCTGCTAGATCCAGGGTCATGGCTACCAGCCAACGTGGCGACTGGCAGCCTTAATGCCTTTATTTCAGCCCCACTGCCTGGCCAGGAAGTTGGTTATTCCTGCAAAATCCACAGGAAAGAGGAGAAACCTGACGTACAATATGAGCTGAGCCTGGGGACCAGAGGGAACATGTTCCAAAGCCCTCCCCAGAGTCACATGCCCAAAAACCAACAGCTTGGGGTTTGGATTGGCTGGAATGAAGCTTTGCAGGTGTAATGTTGGAACTAGGAAAGAGGATGACATGTGAAGTGAGATTTTTGGAACAGCAAAAGTTCCTAACCCTGTCCCGCTCCCTGGTCCGCAGGTGAATACCAAACCAGCTCCAAATTCCAAAAATTGAGCAGATGAAGTGACTAATGACAAATTAAAACACAGTAACTTTGTGGTACTTTAGGGGGAATCAGAAGGTTTCTGTGCCACAAGGTGGAATTAAACTGTTGGGGTGTCTCCACATCCCTGGACTGGGCTCTACAGGGAGAACACGAGAATGGGGGATCAGGGATGGGATTTACCAGCACAAAACTGGGATAAGCAAGTGAGGAAAAAGAAAGGACAAACCCCAATGCCAAAACCTTGGGTTTGTTCACTTGGGGAGGTTTGGGGTATTCAGTGCAGAAGTCAGGATTAAAGAGAGGATTAAAAGAGAGCTCAAAAGAGGGAAGATCCCCTTTTGATTCTGTGGGATAACTGCATGTGGAGGGATGGAAAGGTGGGGAAAGGAGGTGCCAGACTGGAACAGATCCAAACCAGTTCATAACTTCACATTTTCCTCCTCGTTTGTAGCTGAGCTCCATTCCTCCCTGCTCCTGCAGCCATCACCCCTTTCCCTGTGCTCCAGGGGCTGGCTGCATCCTGCTCTGCACCTCTCACTTCCAGTGCCTGCTGTCAGCTCTGGAATCTCCTCCTGATTTATTCCACCCTGGAGAAACACCTGACAAAAGAAAGAAATTATACAGCTGCAGAGGGAGCTGATTTTTTTCATTCCACTTGTCCAAAGCTGCCATGGAGAATTGTACCATTCGCCACAGATAAAATGAAAGCCAAGTGATGGAAACCTGATGGATTGCTCATTTTTGCTGACCTGCTGACAAACTCCTGCCCAAGCTACAAGGCTCTACCTGCATTAAAATCCTCCTCACAGGAAGGTACAAGGGGGTGGGAGCCAGCTTGCTTTATTTAAAGAGAAAAGGATGATCAGTGATGCCCAGAAAAGGACTGAGAGAAAGAAAAGCAAAATCCTGTGCACATTAAATTTGATTAAGGGGACAAGAGACAGAAATTTAATATAGAGAACAGAAGCTGCAGCAGATAAACAAACAAGCAGCATAAATCTTTAAAACTACTGAGAAATAAACATCTAATTAAAAACCAAATCACCAAACAAGCAGGAAATGTTCCCAGAAGCAAAGATAGAAAAGTCTCACCAACTTATTCCTAGTTAGGGAGACCTGGAGGTCAGGTTGAATTACAGCTCAGCCAACCCCCCCAGCAGCACCTGGTTTACACAACAAAATCCTGTTCCCAGCTGGATCTGGTGCTTTTGGCTGAAGGACAGGACGGATCTCCAGCTCTTCCACCTGGGTGCTCACTGAGCACCAAAACCCCTGGGGAAGACAGGAATCCTGCTGATCTCACTGCAGGCACGAGGAGAGCAAGGCCAATTTCTGACCCATTTTTTGCCTGGGATCCAGTGCCCACAGATCCAGGACACAGCCAGGAGCCCAAATCCACAAATCATTGCCCTCATACTCAGGCATGACCCCCTCAGCAAAGGTAAAAATCCCTCAGCCCAAACTGTCCTTGGCTACTCACCCCAAGAGTGGGCCAGGATGCAGCTTCATGCCCTTTCTGCAGAAAATGTGACAATCCTGAAGAAAACTCCTTCAAAACTGGGAAGGAAAATGAAGAGAGGAATCCCAGGGAGCTGCCAGCACCATAACCCATCCCTACCACTTTGTACCAACTCCACAGCAATTAGGAGCTCATTTTGCTGCTTCTCATCCCATTTCCCTATGTCCTGTAATGCATTCAGCTCTGATGTGTCCCTTCTCCATGTGTTACTGCTGCTCTGGCAATTAAAACATTAATTAATCACGACAAGAACAACCAATTTATCACACCTTTGTGTTGTGCCTCAGCATGAGGGGCAGCAGCCTCTCCAAGGACACTTGGAAAATCCCAAAGAAAAGCACCAACAGGCTAATTCATATAAAAACTTTATTAGAAACGAGGACACAGCCTCCCAGGAACAACATCCTGCGTTATCTCCCAAACTTTTATGACTTCAGAGCCATAATTAAATATAAGAGCTAGAAAAAGGGTGTGCACAGCTATTAACAGAGGGAGAATTAATCCCCAAATTGCCATTGTTTCAAACGTGGCTGCAGAAAGGGGTTTTGCACAGTGGTTTCCACGCAGGGACCCATGAGGCTGTGTGCTGGCATGTGGCCTGTGGGATTTATTTTCCATCCTAAGGACCAGGATGGGCTTTGATCTTATGCCAAGTCTGTATTGCTTCAATTCAGAGAAAAGAGCAGAATATGATGACTTGATACTGCATCTGATACATGATGTTGGGTAAATAGTTGTACTTTCAAAATCACCCCAAAAGGGGGTATTATCCTATCCCTAGTTATATTTCAATGGTAAATAATAATAATAATCAAAACCAGAGGTACTACTGACACAGAAAAAAATGACCATTCTCATTTAAGTACCATCTACAATGAGAAAGTAATGGATAAATGTGGCCTGGTTTATAAAAACCTTTTTTTTTTTTTACACTTGTACCCACAACCCACCCAGGACCAGTTTAACAGCACTAATTTTTAGTGCATTGACTGCCATGTTATGGTCCCAATTCAACCAACATTTAGTACAAAATCCAGAAAAGGAAGAAAAAATTCTTAAAATATATAAATTTCACCGATTCCTTACAGGAGTTTTCCACGTTGTGCCATAGAAAAAGGATTTAGAGCAAAATAGAGATACAAAAGCTACTGTGCTCGAGCCAGCGGTGAGAGGTACAAAAAGGATCCTAGTAGCAAAGGCAGCAGAGAGTATTTTATATAAACAGTGATTGCAAAGTAGAAAATTAGCAAGTAATGCATAGAGAAGTGCGCTCCACACAGCGCCAAGGGCTGTGCGAGCAAATCCTTGCAGCCGAGGCAGAATTCCCGCAGGAGCGGCTCACTGCCTGCAGAACTCGGCGGTGATGTTGGGCAGCGGGTAGGCGAAGAGGGAGAAGTCCAGGATGTATTTGGGCAGGAGCTCTCTGACCAGCCGGCGCTGGGTGTTGCACAGGTGGTAGTGCAGCGTCTCGGCCGTGACGGGCTTGTACCACGCCTGGCGCTCCGGGAAGCGCACGAAGGAAGGAGCCTGGATGTGCTCCAGGACGTGGGTGGCATCGGCGTGCAGGCGCTCGTAGGAGCCGATGAAGTCGTACCTGACGGCGCAGGGCTGGCACAGGTTGTAGATGGGCATCCAGTGCTCGTTCATGCGCTCCGCGTCCTCGTCCAGCAGGTACTGCAGGAACTCGGAAAAGGTCACGTCGTCGCCCGCCGAGTTCCCCGCGTTCTTGCGGTAGCGCCGCACGATCTCCACGCCGTACTTCTGCTGGTACTCCTTGATCTCCCCGAACTTGTTGCGGTAGGCCGAGAGCAGCCTCTCCATGGGGTTCCGCACGAAGAGGAACTTGTAGTAGTGCTTCAGGCGGTAGCTGATCTCCTCCGGCTTCATGTCGCCCAGGAACACCAGGTCGCTCTTGTGGTCCATCTTGCCCCGCACGTCCACGCTCTCCAGCGCGCCGTCCAGCACCTTCAGGATGCGCTTCCAGTTGGAGCAGGCCACCTTGGGCACGTAGCAGTAGAGGAAGCGGTACTTGTCGCTGACCAGGAGGTGCCGGAGCACCGTGCGGCGCTGCCCGGGCGGCAGCTCCCAGACGGTGCGGGGCATGGAGCGCTGCCCGCACAGGGCGCGGATGGTGCGGTTCCGCGTGTCCCGCAGCACCTCCAGCTCCAGCTCCGCCGGCGAGTCCCGCCCGTCCCGCCGGGATGGCCCCGCGGGAGGGTGCGGCGGCGGCGGCCCGACCTGGGCGAGGATGCCGCGCTCGATCATGAGGAGGAGCCCGCTGGAGGCCAGGATGACGCCGAACATCAGCATGGAGGGCAGCAGCGCCGCGCCCGCCGCGCTCCGGGAGCGCGCCCGGCTGAGGCCCGGCGGGACGGCCCGGCGGGGCTCGGCGGGGCCGCGGAGCTGCATGGCCGGGGCTCCCGGGCCGGGCCGGCTCGGCCGGGGCTGCGGCGGGGGCCGGGCTCGGCGGGGCGGGGCGGGCGCGGTGACGGCGAGGGGCGGAAGAGGCGGCGGGACCGCCCCGCACTGAGCCCGCCCCGGCGGGGCCCTGCGGCGGGGAGCGCGGAGCCGCGGGTGACGGTGGGGCAGGGGAGCTCGCTGCCCGCCCGCTGCCACCCTCTGCCGTGGGCAGCCGCACCTTCCAGCCGCGTAGCTCCAAGCCGCTTCCAACAGGGCTTTAAACGCTTGCGGAGATGGGGCAGCCACAGCATCTCTGGGCAGCCTGTGCCAGGACCTCACCACCCTCAGAGACAAGAATTTCTACCCAATATCCTATCTAACCCTGCCCTCTGGCAGTGGGAAGCCATTCCCTCTTGTTCTGTCCCTCCATCCTTTATCCCAGGTCCCTCTCCAGTTCTCCTAAAACCCCTTTAGGCACTGGAAAGGGCTCTAAGGTCACCCTGGAGTTTTCTCCAGGCTGAACACCCCCTGCTCTCCCAGTCTGTCTCCAGAGCAAAGCTGCCTCATCCCTCTAATCACAGAATCGTTTAGGTTGGAAAAGCCCTCCAAGGCCATCAAATCCAAGCTGTGCCAAATCCCTACCTTGTCACCCAGCCCAGAGCACTGAGTGTCATGTCCAGTCCTTCCTTGGACACCTCCAGGGATGGGGACTCCACCACCTCCCTGGGCAGCCCCTTCCAAAGCCTGACACTTCCCATGAAAAAATTCCTCCTGATGTCCAACTTGGCCCTCCCCTGGTGCAACTTGAGGTGATTTCCTCTCCTGTCCCTTGTTCCCTGGGAGCAGAACCTGACCCCCACTTGGCTGCACCCTCCTGTCAGGGAGTTGTGGAGAGCAAGCACGTCCCCCCTCAGCCTCTGTTTCTCCAGGCTGAGCACCCCAGCTCCCTCAGCTGCTCCTCATAGGACTGACTGCCACTAATCCTTCCTCTGGAATGAGTCCAGAGCTATCCATGGGATCCCCACCAGCACCTGGACATGTCAGGATGTCAGTCAGGTGTAGGCCCCCCTCACACTGCCCTCATCCCAACACACATTTAAATGTGTTTTCAAACAGCCCACCAGGTTTGCTCCAAGGTTCCAGGCACTGCTGGCAGCACAGTTCACATTCCAGCGTTTTGGTGGCCTTGTGTGGTGATAATGGATGCTTTCTGCAATACCAGGCTGAACTACCCCTAATTGGGCGTTGTGCCCCACTTTATATAATTCCATAATTCCTGCACAGGTTTAGCACCTGGAGGAGGAGCAGACACTGGCTGCCTGCTGAGCTGAGAGGATGGGATTTTTCCCACCACCCGAGAGCCAGAGGATGGGATTTTCCAACACGTCGCAGTCATTCTCCCCAAACCACCCCTGTGAATGACCCCAGCAGCTCAGCTGCTGCTTCAGGCCATCTCCTGGATGCCTGCGGCACTAACCCAGCCTCAGGATGGCATTTCCTCAGAGAGCCCTTTCCCAAATCATTCCCC
This sequence comes from Entomyzon cyanotis, assembly GCA_024500445.1. Taxonomy (NCBI): domain Eukaryota; kingdom Metazoa; phylum Chordata; class Aves; order Passeriformes; family Meliphagidae; genus Entomyzon; species Entomyzon cyanotis. The sequence continues at coordinate 308,598 of JAKEPQ010001031.1, forward strand.
ACTGCTATTGTTCTCTGCATTTTCCCTCAATGAGTTTCCCCAAGCCTAGCACGGGGCCTGGGCTCTTAACCAGCCTTGCAGGGACTCTCTGTCAGGAGCTTTCTTAACATCAAGAGAAAACCAGCTTCCACTTACTTTCCTTTGATCGGGAGCCAAGAGCGTTTTGTCAGCCAAGGCAGACAAAGCACTTGGAGCAGAGCGCGAGAGCCTGCAGCTAGATTATTGCACATTTCCCGGTTTTATTTGGATGTAAATACAGCATTAGCTCTGGGAAGAGACGGATATCCGACCCTGCCACCAGCAAAGCTGCACACACGAGGTGTTATCAGATTCCTGCTCTCATTTCAGAGGGCAGGTCCTGATCTGATCTCAACACCAGCCCAAACTAAAGCTGTGCCAACATATATAATCCGTGTCACTGAGACAAAAATCAATCCCTCCTCCTGGAGAAAAAGCCTGATTGCAGCAAACTCTGAAGCAGCCAAGGGGAATTTTTATTTTTTCAAAAGCATGTTAGTCTGGCACCGCTCATCCCTTTTTGTTCCTATTCCCCACTAATATCTCTAGGTCAGGAGCAGTTACACAGGATAACCCAGTCATTCTGGAAATACAAATAGGAGACTGCCCACGAGGTCAGGGGGGCTATTTTCCAAAGGAAACTTGGATTTAAGGGCTGATCTGAAGAGCACAGGTATGGGGTAGGATGCAGAGTCTCTATAGGAACAGCACAGCTGAGCAAATACAGGGTTCAGAGGCTGGTTTGCAGGGCTAAACCCTGTGTCACCGAGGAAAATTAATTGTGGTTACACTCAGTGTGCCTCATTAACACCCAGAGTGAGCAGCAATTTGGTTTCCAAAGCAGTTAAAAGCCACCTCACGTTCAGAATGTGCAAAACAATGGGAATGTATTTCCCAGGCAGATCTGTCCCTTCAGAAAAAGCACATTTAGCAAATAAAATGTCACTGAGGAGACCCAGCTTCAGGCTGCTGTGGTTTGCCTATGAGTTCATACGACACACCATGGTGTTGGAAGGGTTTGGTTCTCTCTTCTGCAGGAGAAGGGAAACCCACACAACCCTTCCCAGGGAAATGCTCTGCCAGGCCTCAGCATGAACCACTACCAGGGGCTGGAGCACAGCCTCATCCCTGAAACTCCCACTTACAGGTACAAAAGGAGGATTTTTGTAACATCCAGCCCTCTTCAAGATGCCTCCAACCCCCAATATTCACCTTAAGAGCACCACAACCTCCACCCTGGGTAACTGGAACAGTAAACATCTGGGCCTTTTCTTCACTGTTTACTCACATGAGCAGAAAAACATTAAAATACATTACTACTATAATATTACATTATAATATCAACTGCATTACACTGAGCCAGTCTCCCAGCAGCATTTATGCACACACAGGTTTAAGCAAGGCTGCAGAACTCACCTTGGCTGTCAGAAATCAGGAATCTGTATCAGTGTGACAAGGAAAAGGCCAGTTCCCAGAGGGGATGGAGAGAAAGAGTGAGGGACGCTCCTGTCCTTCCAGCTCGGAGTGAGGCTGGACACTGATGTCATCATAAACGCCCTGCTGGCCTTTGGGGTGAGATCAGATATTTATTTTGGTCTGAAGAACTGCAAAAAGGATAAACGGGTGAGGCCTCTGGAAAAGCTGAGCGAGAGAAAGAAGGTTTCTTTAAAAAACATCAGTTTGGGCCTACGCCAACTTCCCAGACAAGAACCAGGAGGGTGATTCCCAGCAGAGGAGACCCCTGGATTGGTTTGAGCAGCTCTGGATCAAAAAGTAAAACAAGCAAAGGAGAAGAGATCCGATGCTGTGGCTGCATGTCCAGAGATTATCCCGTAATTTGGTATAATAAAGCCTCTTATCCAAGGGGATAAGCACAGAAGCTGCTCCACAATCAGCTCACTGCCGAGGCGGAGTTTCTTATCTCTGGGGAAAAAAGCCTTTTTAAACAAAGTCAAACACTCTGGATGAATACACTGAGTAATTCTGAAGAGATGGTCATGATAGGCTCGCTCACAACACTAAAATCACTGTTTTCAAGGAAAACTTCATGGGGAAGGATCTGGTTATAAATTCACTGATGCACAGTTGGCTGGTCTTGCAAAGACCTTGCTCTGAGCTCGGCGCCTTAACTCCAAACTCAGTTCCTTCCTCGGTTCCTCATGCTGAGCTCCGTTCCACTCCCTCTGCTCAGCTGGACTGTGGCATTGCTTCGGGATGGAGCCATCCTGGGAGCTTCAGCTCCTCAGCGCCAGGAGAACCACCAGGCACACTCGCCCAGCAGGGGCCGTGGCAGCTCTTGCCCCTTGGATTTGGGGCGAGGGCGCAGGGAGCGAGGCAGGGCGCATCCCAGTGCCGGGGGTGGCACAGACAGATCCCCATGCCTGCGGGGCAGGCAGGAGCAGGGCTGGCAGCCATGGATGGACACACATCCCCCCGGATCCAGGCTGCCCGAGCAGTGCAGGGCTGTCACACCCTCCACACGCTCCAGCTGCGCCCGAGGTCGGAGCGAGGTCAGCAGTACCGCAGGCGCCAGCGCAGCGGGGACAGCGGCTCGGGCACGGCTCTCCCGGTTATTCTCCTGCTCCCAGACCTTCCCCCCCAAAATCAGGTTGACATCCAAAGCCCATTGCCAGGCTGAGCGTGTCCGATTTTAAGTAACAGCCACAACTGCCTTGCTGCACCCTTTGTCCTCCCGCTGACCCATCTCTGACCCATCCCGCTGACCCTCCGAGCCCAGGGCTGCTGGATGCAAACACAGACATCTCGGAGTCGCAGCCAGCCGGGGTTTTACCACCAGTGCTCAGTGCAAACACACACTAAATCCAACACAGCTCCCAGACCTGTGTCGCAGGAGAGTCTCCAAGTCTCTTAACTCGTTCCGGGTGTATCAGCTGCTCTTTACACGGAGTTTCCCGAGGCTCCCAGGCGGCTCCTGCGGGGCTGTAATGAAGTCGTGACTGTGTGTGTGGAGCTCCTGCTGGAATTTGTAGCCAATTAATGTTTTTGTGGTTTCACAGGCAGCATGATAAGCACTGAATCTGCTCCAACACCTCCAAAACCTGCAGCATCTCATCCCTGACACCAGAAATCATTGTTCCCAAGGCAAAAAAAAAAAAAAAAAAAAAAGGAATGGGTCCCAAAAAGACACATTTGCCTGAGCCCTGTTTAGGTTTGTAACATCCTTCCAAGTGCCAGGAGTGGTAATGGCTTTGCCCCAGGAAAACTGTTTGAGGGGAATACTGGAGACTGGTGGTGGATGGGTGCTGGGAGGTTTTGGGGATAAGCTGAACGAGAGGGGATCTGTCTGGAAACATGGCAAAATTTATGCTGGAGGGATAAATAAGACATAGGAGGAATGGTGCCATCTGTGTGGAGTCCAGGCTGGCTGACTCACAGAATTCCAGAAGCATTTACCTTGGAAAAGGCCTCCAAGATCATCAGGTCCTATCTTCAGTTGTGGTATTGGGGAAAACTTCTCAATATTCTGATTTTTTTTTTCTTGTTCTTCTCCATATGGTTTTCTGAGCATAACCTGGATTTTATAGGAAGGGGAAGTTTTGTGCCTTCAGGCCATCCTGGGCAGCATGTTATTTAAATTGCTGTGTAATCCCTAAAAATCGTTTTCCTGAGTATTCTGGAGGCACTCCCCAAGGAAAGTCTGAGGGTTTATCATCAAGCCCACTGTAAATTCCAGTTGGAAATCCTGGGCCAATGAATCATGGCAGCATCATTCCTATTTTATTATTACTGATGCACTCACTCCATTTGTTTTTCCATGTTTAAATTCCCTGTGTGTGCACAGCAGGATCCTACTGGGGCTTTTATGAATAAACATGTACGATTAATCTGAAATTTCCTCTAAATGAAGCATATCTAGAAAGTTATTTCCAGTGTTTTCAAGCCTGAAATGCATCAGCATCAAGGTGGTTTGGAAAATAAGCACTGAAGGGAAGAAAAATGAGGGAGGAAACTCAGGATCTAGGGAAAGGCAAAGAGCAAGTGAATCCCATCCCTCATGAAAAATTAATTATTAGAAAAATGAGTTATTATAAAACACGAGGCATTGTTAATTAGTTCAAAGAACAGAAGTGACTCCAGCAAGGATTCTGGCCTGACATCTGTCCCAACAGGATTAATTTAAAATAAACATCAGGAAGAATTAAATAAATCAGTCCGTTTGTGCCTCCTCTTGCTCTGGACCATGGAACACTGAGGCTTTCTGTTAAAGAGTGATGAAAAAGGATTTCCCCCCCGCCCTCTATCCATAAAAAAAAGGTTGCATTATTTCCAGATTTTAGAAGATAACTAATTAAGAAAGTTAAATTACAAGAAAATTTGCTCAAATATTAGGAAAAAAATGGGTTGGGAGCAAGGGGTCTGCCCTTGGGAATGGGGGTCTGCTGCCTGTTTGGATTCTGGTTTCCTGACCCACACACATCCTTGGGGCTGCTTTTGGGACATCATGTTCCTGAGACAGGGAGATCCCTTTGGGAAGTCAATTCCCACGGCGAATCCCAGCTTTCATTTCACGGGGAGATGAGAACAAAACCCAACCATGCTTGTTAACGTGCCATATAATTCCCTTTTTATAGACTAATTATCTGATGTGGTATGAATCCAACCCCACTCATGGATCTCTGGCTGTGATAGGGAGAAACATCCCCCAGCCTGGGTCAGGGAGGAAGATCTAATTGCTAAATCACCCTCATTCTGAGCAGTCCAGAGTCCCCTCCTTGAAAAAACCCTCTCTGTGGCCCAGGAGAGCAGAGGATGCTGTTTCCTGCTGGGGGTTCATTCGTGTAGAAGGAAAAAGGGATTAAGCAGAGGTGAGGGAACATTCTGTGATCTGAGAGCACAAACCACTGCATGGGCTGACCAGGATGTGATGGCCAGGGGCACCTGCTCTGCTCCTTAAATCTGGGCTCAGGGACCACCCAAAAGGTGAAGGAGAAACTGGAGCCAGCTCTGTGTGGCACAATCCCTACCTACGTATTAAAAAGAAAGAAAAATGAGATGTTCCAGGGACAAAGGAAACCCAGGGAATTTGCTCTGTGCCCTGAGCCAGGTGCTGAGGAGCAGGAGAGCTTACCTGCTGCAGAGGAAGAAGGGAGTTTTCTCACCAGCTTTTCCCAGAGAACTTGATTCTTCCAAAACCACGGCATTCCCAGTGCAGGAAGCAGAAACGCTCTGGGAACAGTCACAAACTGCGTCCTCGTGGGAAATCTGGCTGCCTTCCTGTGCTTTTCTCATTTATGGAGTGCTAAATGCTGCCAGGTGCCATCGTCCCTATCCCAGCTTTCCTATGGACTTTGTACAGTCACTGCATCCCTGCTCAGGCAGCAGCACGGGAACAGCAGCGAGCACAGCTACAAAAAAAGCTGGATTATTGATGAAGTGACATGATTATTAATTACATAATTTATGAGTGTGGAGAAAACATAGCAACAAAGCAAATTCCCAACAACCTGGCTTACTGAGGAGGCTCCCAACCCCACTTTGCTCCATATCCTTTAAAAAATCCCTCTCCATCAGAACAGCTTGTTTGTTGTTTTCTAATACAGCTATTCCGGTGCTCCTTCTGAAAGCGGAAGAATATTCCTGGAGAGGCAGGTTTTTTCCAGCCCTGTTAAATTGATTTTCTTTTAAGAATCACTGGGCGGTCGAACCGCTCCGCCTCGGCTTGTTTGTGCAGAACACTCTGGAGAGGTTTATAGAGATATTAAAATTAAATATGAAGTCACGGAATAAATGGGGCCTCCATTCAGTGCGCCTTGTAAATCCAGTTTAAATGGTTCCCTTTATTAAATATCCTTTCCTCTAAAAACCAGATTAACTGCTCTCACCGGAGGCTCTGACGGAGAAGCTGTCGGATCCCTATGGCAACGCCGTGCTCCGACAGACCCCCTCACTCCGTGCCAGACCCTTGGCTCCATCCCTGTTCAGGTATCCCCTTGATACCATCTCCAGTTATTAATCACCGTCTCTCACTGTTAATTACAGCCCCAAGGCCGGCACGGAGCCCCATGCCACAACTTCACCCCGCCCCAGTGAGTCCCATCCCATACGGAACACATGGATAGAGGCTGGATGCCTTCCTGGTGCACCGGGCAGCAGGAGTTACCTGACTCCTCCTCTGTTCCCCTGATTTCTGGGCTCATTGTTTTCTTTTTTTCCCTACTTTTGGCTTCAATCTCTCATGCTGCCCAGCACCATTCCCAGTGCCCCTGCAGTGTTCTCAACATGTGTTCCAGGCTGGTGTTTGGAATTTAAGGAAAATTGATGTATCAATGGGTGATTTAGCTGGATTTTGGCGTTTTGCAGGATGCTGGAGCTGTGCAGTCCTGGCCAGTCCCCATGTGGTCTCTCAGCACAGCTCTGCTCCTGAGGGCCAGATGGGAATTACCTCTCTGCCTAGGGCTTTACTGCAGGAAACAGCCTCCAGGAATGCCCAGCTTGATGTTTCCTGAAAAACAGCTCCATGCACTGGTGCTCCAGGACCCCAAGGTTTTGGGCACAGGGATGCAGCCACCGCAGGAGCAGCAGCTGGAGAAGAACAAGCTCATTTTTATTCAGCTTCAAGTGACACAGTCAGTACAGGAGCCATTCCAAGACTGGCTCTGTGAGGCTGTGGCTGCTTTCCCATGGATGGAGCTTGTGCCAGTGGATCCGAGGGCTCCATGTGCTGCCACTGCAGCACTTGGAGCAGCAGAGCCAACGCTGGCACGCAGGGATTAGTGAGCATTTATCCATGATCTCCCCTCAAGCCCCCAGCTCAGCAAGGCAAGTGTTTATCCGACATGGATGGGGTGAGAAGGGCACAGTAAAATGAGGAATTGCCCACGCTCAGGTCCCTGGAGCAACCAGTGATGTGTATCCCTTCTCCCTGGGTAGCACCGACTCTGCCAGGGCTGGTCCTGCCACCAGCAATGGGACAAATCCAGCCCCAGATCCCGGCACGGCTCATCCACCGGCAGGGGCGGAGCTGGGCGGGTGCCGGAGCGCTCTGTCACATTAATGTGACAGTCCCAACTGCTCCGTCTCTTGGCTCGCAGCGATTTTGGCACAATTACAGCCAATTATCATTAGCGGCATTAAAGCCGCAGTTAAGTGCAAGCGGGAGCTCGTGGCTTTCGCTCCAGGTGGGAAGAAACTTCAGCCAGTCCTGGATGCTGCTCGGGGTCTGCTGGCTGGGACATGTGGGGAGTGAGGTGGGGAAGCCCCAAGAAGGCTCCCAGGGCAGCACCAGGCGACCAGCTGGCACTTTCCCTGGAAAAAGAAGCTGCTCCAAAACGGAACAAAGAGCCACACCAGCATCCCTGAATCTGCAGGAAACTGCTGTGCCTCGCAAAGGATTAATTCCCGAAGGTCAGGATCCACTTTTGAACATCTCCCACCCCTCTCAGTGTGCTCGTCCCAGTGCCCAAGTCTTATCCAAAGCCTCTAGAAGTGTCCACAGCCCCAACAGCTCCTTCCCAGCACCCCAAGGGCCTCCTCCCTGCAATTCCCACAAGGCTTGGACACCTTCAGACACCAAACATGGAAATGAGGGAAATGGGATACAGCAGGTTGGCTCTGCCAGGTACCTGAACCACTGCTGGTCATCAAAACCTGCCAGGGGATGCCCAGCTGGTGAAAGCTGGGTGGGATTCCAATGGCCACACACCTCACACTTCCCAGCCGGTGAGCCCACACCTTCCTGACGCATGGGGGACTCCAAGGACAACCTGTGGCCAACAGGACTCTGTCACGGTGGCAGCAGGATGTTCCTGGCAGCATCAGCCGTGATACAAGAACAGTTTGCCGAATGTCAGACCCAGGAGAGCCGGATACAGCTCTGCACGTCTCCCTCGGGTAGCAGATTTCTACAGTAAATCCAATTTTGTTTGACATTAATCCCAACTTTTCAGCCCGCCACAGATTATCCTTTTGGTGACGGCTCGCCATGCAGGAAGAGCAGGGATGGAAAAGCTTTTCCCTGGCTGTCTTTCCAACAGACTCTCCAAGGGAGCATCCACATCCGGATAAGGGCTGGAGCTGGCTGTGGGCCATGCACAGGGGGCAGGTTTCTGTTCCACATAATTTCTGGCACCCACATCACTGATGGCTCCTGACGGCAACCAAGTCCCATTAAATCCAACTGGAAAGTTTCAAATTGGTTCTTCAGCAGAAATACCAGGACATTGGGCTGGGAATATTGTGCTCAGTGACCCCAAACCAGATCACAAATGTAAATGTCCCCAGATGAGCTCCTTTCTCCCATGGGGAGGAAAATTCGCCGTTGCATTCACTTCATCATTGTGGTGGTTTCCTTTTTCAGGAATTCTCTTGGTTTGATCTGCTTCTCCAAGTCCATGCCTCTGGCAGCTCCCAGAGAGGAGCTGTGCTGTCAAGACGGAGTGGGAACAAAAGGCAAGGATCCTCTAGCAAAATCCTTAATCCCAGGAAGAAATCCAACCAGGAATTTAAGAACAGGTGTGATGCTGGCAGGGCTGCAAGTGGACAGGGACCCAGCTTATCTGATGGGACCATCTCAGAATCTCCTGCTCAAGGTGACCTGGGAGTGGAAGATGCTGCACATTTCGGGTGCAGCTGGGATCCAAGGCAGGTTATGGATGCAGTTCCACCATGCCCACCCTATCTGCATTCACCCCACAAGCCACATGTGCCCCTCACTCCCTTCTCAGTTATTAGGAGCTGATTCCATGTCAGACATTAATCCTTCCTTCTGCCCATGTTGTTCCCAGAACTCATGCCCTCCCTCCCCAAATGTGCAAGGGCCACAGCCCCAGGAAGCAGCAGGGCATCTCAACAGGGAGTGGAAATCGTGAAAGCCAAGGAGGAGCCTACGGGACAGCTCCAGAGGAGCCACAGCTCTGGACTGTGTGGGAACGGCTGTGCCACTGGCTGGGGCCACGGGAGCTGCTCCCCCTGAGGATGAGTGTGCAGGAGCCTCTGCAATGCCCCTGCACCTGCCTGTGCCTTCAGCCTCACACCCCAAGCTGCCCTGGACAGCTCTCACCTGAGCATGGCTGCACACATTCCTACCGGGTACTCCTGATCCCATTATTCTGCTCCTCGCTGCACCATTCCAAGCAGGTTATTTGACTCCTGTCTGTTCTTCTCCCCCTTGGAATCCTCCTGGCCACTTGGGATGTCTGTGTAGATGGCTCAGTTGCTGGCACTGTCCTCGGGGTGCATGTGGCACTTGGTGCCATGGGGCTGGGACACTCCGATGGCAGCAGCAGGTAGAGACAGCGCTCCAAGCAAGATGATTTTCCAAAGCAACATTCCCAAATGCTTCCTTCAGAGTTCCTAAAGCCTAGCTGAGATCTAGGCTAAAGACAAGACCTGCCACCACCACCTTCCCTGCCTGAACAGCAGAGATTCAAATATTCCAATGACAGGGGCTGTCAAGAGCAGATTTGAAAAAACTAAGTCAATCCCTGCCTATCCTGCTGCTACTTGCTCTATTTCCATGGAAAACCCAACAGATTGCTCACCCCACAGCCTTGAGCACCCAAATCTGCTCCAAAGCACTCCTAAGTCCTGCAACCACAAGGTGGGAAGTTCAGGCAGGAATGGGAAGAACAGTCCAGCACTGGTTTGTTTTCTAAATCAATACAATTTTTCAAATTTATTTTTTAAGAATTACTTCTAATATATCTTTCTCACAGAAGGAGGGAATAGGGAATGTTCTCATTCCATCTGTAAACAATGAAATACAGATCTGGGAAACCAGGGAAGAGACACAAAAAAGTGCATTTTACAAAATTATCAACTAAAATATATTTTACATGTATTACGCTTCAATTTAAATTCTACCAACTGCATTTTTCAGTTTCAAAAAATATTTCCATATCTAATAGATTAAAAAAGCAGGAAATCTTTTCATTAGGGATAAGACTTTTCAGTTCATTTACATGCTGTTTGCACAACAGCATCAGCAACCATGTGAACCTCAATGTTCATGGCCTGAAGCAGATTCAACATGAGAAGAGTCAGGTTTGTCCTCTCCAGAGCTGGACCGGAGCCCTTTATGGACACAGGGCAAGGATAATTTTCCTGCTACCTGGAGAAGAGCCAGGACGAGGTGGGAGCAGGGGGAGAGGAGGCAGAAGGAGGAATTTCGGTGAGTTACTGTGGTTCCAAGGCTGGCTCTCACACCTGGCCCAGCTGCAGCAGTGCTCAGGCTCACCCGGCCGGTGGGTCTCCAGCATTCCATGTCCGATGGCAGTGCCAGGGGGAAGTGGCCACGGCAGCTCTCCCACTTCAGGCTCGGGGGCAAAGGAGTCCCCATGGAGCCAAACACGTGCATTTAGGGCTTCCCATCACCTTCCACCCACTGCAGGGTGCAGCTGCTCTGCTGACCCTACAGCTGGGCAGCTGCCATTCCCTCTGTGTCATGGGCAGGAGCAGCTCCACTTCTCCAGCATCCTCCCTCCCTGCTGCGGGGGAAAACCACTTCATATCCTCCCCCAGAAGCATCAGAGACCACGTTCTCCAATGCCTCCTTGCACCCCTTCATCCGAGTGTCCCCAAAGTGCCACCACTTCCCGCCCCAACACAGCCCCACCAGCCTGACCACATCATTCCAAGAGACCCCCAGTGCCAAGTGAATTGTTCAGGAGAGATCTGGGCAATCCCTTTGACACCAACAGTATCTTGAGGTATAAGTGAGAGAAGATGCTTCACCTGCCAATTCTTGCTCGCACACCTGGGATCCCCCTTCCTGGAGCTGGGTGTTCTCCCTGGGCTACGCAGGCGGGAATAAACAGGAATTTTTCAGAAGGAATCATCCACCAGCTGCAGGGAGATGCCTGCTGGTGCCAGACCTTGTCATCCCCTCAAGCCATCACCTCCGGACACGTTCCCCTCTTTGGTATGTAGAGCAAATCTCTGGAGAACTCCTGTGTGCCTGAACTATTCCACGTAAGGAATTGGATGCCGTGGGTTTTCTCTCCAGGCCGGGCAGGTGTGCAGCCACGGGAGCAAGGTGACAAGCCCTGCATCCCCAGGGAGTACAGGGAATGCTGCTTCCACTGATAGGACATTAAAGCAGAATGGACATTTCCACCCTGGAACACAAGTTCAGAAGCCCCAAAAGACTGGGAGAATGCAGATCCCTCGTTTCAGTGAGTGGCTCCAGCCAGCGCGAAGGTGGTGGCACGGGGTCGGTTCTGCTGAACGTTAGTGCAATGTCAGGCTGGACTCCCAGCTTGGTGCAGTGACTCCCCGGGATGTGACACTGTCCTTTGGTTTGCTTTGGGATTAACTCCAAGATAGTGTTGAGATAAGCTAAAGTCTGTCTGAGATCTAAGGTCTGTCTGGGATCTGTACAGGTAAGGCAAGAGGCAGGACCTGCAGGGCTCACATGGTCCATGCGAACCTTTCCCGATGCTCAGGTCCTTTCAGGAGCCACAAAGCCACTTTGGTGAGCTTGCTCGGACACCGGGATGAGTTTGGAGGGGGAGAGGCTGCTGATGGCTCCAACAGCACTCCCAGGATCAGGACAGTCACATGGGGAAGGAATTTTAAAAAGCCAAAAACACACAAGAAAAGGGTTTGCCACTTTCCCCTCTGGCTTCTTCCCACTGCAGACACACGGGGGTAAGCAGGGACTGTAAACGACATTACAGGAAACAAACTGGGAAGAAAAAGAAAATCCAGGGCCCTCTGAGCCATCAGAGGAAGAGCAACACTTGGAACATAAGGGAAAACATGGTTCTCCCCAGCAGAGCCCACTTTGTGAGCTCCATACTTCCGAGCGATGCGTGCCGGTGAGCGCTGGGGCTTTGGGAATGGGGCACGAGATCCTGTGGCTTGGTCAGGACACCTGGGACAGCCCCAGCTCCAACCCTGCACTGGGGTGTAACACCTGTGACCCTGGCAGCTCCCCCTGCTCCGCCACGGAGCAGGCTGCAAGCCCCAGTACAGGTGGTGAATCACGGAGCAGCGAGGTGAGGGCAGGGAAAAGACCAGGGAGAACGGCAGTCACCTCTTCCCCTGACGGAGCAATGCCTATCCAAGCATGACACAAGGCCACTGCACCCAGGCAGCTCCCAAAGCTGTATTTTGAAGGAGCTCTCACCCTGGGAATCCTCAGTGTGTCCTGTGGGACCAAGGAGACTCTCCTGTGCTCTGCCAAGGACGTGGGCTCAGTTCAGGGCCTGAGAACCACTGACTGTCCCAGCCAGACTCAACCAACGCTGCACCAACACATCCCCCCTGCACTTCCCACCGTTCCCCCAGCCATGGCTCTGCATTGCTTCCTGGCTTTCATCCCCTGCAAACCCTCCCAACAGATGCAGCTCTACATACATATATAGATATAGATTTACTTATGCAAATCCCTATATCTATATACATATATTTATTTTTTACGTATATATTTTCATTTATGCTTTTAACGAAGTGCTGTGCTTTCAGCTGCTGCCTCCCTCCACGGGCTCCGCTCCTGGCACGCTCCTAAGTCCCAGGCTGGAGCGCTGGGCGCTCCCACCTGCAGCAGCACGAGGTGGGGGAGAGTGCAGAGGTGTCCCAGGCCATGGGTGCTGCCCATCCTGCCGCGCCCCGACGGAAGGGCTGTGCTACTGCGGGTTCTTCAGGATGCGCCCGTGCCTGAAGTCGTAGACGTGACGACAGAGGAAAACCAGCTCGGGGTCCGTGTCCTCGGGCACCTTGCGGTGCAGAGGGGTGGAATACTCCTCTGAGGGAGGAACCATGATGGTTTTCCTGCCCGGGATCCCTTCGACTCGACGCTTTGCCAAGGCACAAAATCTGCAGGGCAATCACATTGAAGGAGTTACCAGAGAATCCTGGAATTATTTGGGTTGGAAGGGACCTTAAGGCCCATCCAGTCCCACCTCCTGCCACGGGCAGGGACACCTTCCACTAGGTTCTACCTTCTACTATCCCAGCCTGCTCCAAGCCCTGTCCAACCTGGCCTTGGACACTGACAGGGATGGGGCAGCCACAGGCTCTCTGGGCAAGCTGTGCCAGGGCCTCCCCACCCTCACAGGGCAGAATTTATTTCTAATATCCCATCTAACCCTGCCCCTTGGTAGTGTGAAGCCATTTCCCCTTGTCCTGGCACTCCAGGCCCTTGTACAGTTATTCGCCGTTTTTCCTCTAGGCTCCCTTCAGGTACTGGAAAGGGCAATCAGGTCACTTTTCCAGCATGAATAATCCCTGTTCTCTCAGCCTTTCCTCATAGGAGAGGTACTCCATCCCTCTGATCAATCTGATGGCCTCCTCTGGACTCACTCCAACAGGTCCATGTTCTTCCTGTGCTGTGGACCATGACCCCATTCCCTCTCCTGCTGCCTGTGTCCTGCTGGGAGAGACAACTATGGCTGCTGGAGGATAAGGGGAAGGGGAGGAATGTGAAGGAGGACAAAGCTTTGTCCAAGGAGAACTGCAGGAAGCAGCACAAGTTTGTATCTCCATACTGGTGGATATTGTACAGCACCAAAGATGACAGCAATTAACCACCTTGTTTTTACTGCTTTGGCCTAATTTTTGTTAATTAGCCCCTAATAAAGATTCATGAACCAATGTTTAGGAAAACAAAGCATTCAGGATGCCTTCAGGGAACATCTCTCAAAGGTGACCTGACCCCAAAAAGCATGAAAAAATTCCTGCCAGCAGCTGTTCCAAAGGACTGAGGTGTTAGAAAGGAAAGGAACTGCTTTGATCCAAAGCTTGGGGGATGGGAGGTTTTGTCTGGTTGCCTTATTTTGGTTTGTTATTGTTGGGGTTAGGTTGGGATTTTTTTGTTTGCTTGGGGTTTTTGTTTTATTGTTCTCAAAGGAAAGACCAAAATTCAGCTTCTAAAGAGTTTGTACACCAGTTTGTTTTTAGAAATTCCAAGAGCAGAGCCTTGGGCCAGGAACAGGCTGAGGAGGAGGCCTCAGACATCCCCTCCGTGGCAGGGCTGCACAGACCACTAGATGCACCCAGCAAAACTGAAGAGATTGAAAGCATTGGTTTGCATTCTGGATTTGTGTCCATTCAATCCCTGTTTTCCTTCAGCCCTGCACATCCATCTCAGGATGGCAGGCTGGAATATGGATGCTGTGAAGTTCTTACTGACAAAGCTGCAGTTCCATCAGCAAGAGCTCAACCATAACAGTCCCAAGTCACTGCTCCAAAGGGTCCTCCTGCCAAAATCCCAGAATCCGGTGTCCAGCACGAGTACTGACATGTAACAGCAGGTTTCTGGGTAGTCTGGCACCTGTGTCCTACAAGGAATGGATATATAGGATCTCTTCCTACCTCACTTAGCTTTTAGCTCCAAGTTCCACGTTTTCCTGCATTCCTGTTCCTGTCTTTCTTGAAACCACATGCAGTGGTACCAAGGTCATACAAGCATCAACATTTGGGAGTCCCTTGAGAAGAGCACAAGAGGCTGGGGAAGGGTTTGGAGCACCAGGAGCAGCTGAGGGAGCTGGGGGAAAGGAGGCTCATTAGGGACCTTCTCACTCTCTACAACTCCCTGACAGGAGGGTGCAGCCAGGGCAGGGCTGGGCTCTGCTCCTAGGGAACAAGGGACAGGTTGAGAGGAAATGGCCTCAAGTTGCACCAGGGGAAGTTTATGTGGGATATTGGAAAAAAATCCTTCAGGGAAAGGGTGGTCAGGCCTTGGAACAGGCTGCCCAGGGCAGTGGTGGAGTCACCATCTCTGGAGGGATTTCAATGCCATGTGGATGTGGCGCCTGGGGACATGGGTGGCCTTGGCAGTTCCAGGGGAACAGCTAGACTGGATGATCCTAAGGGTCTTTTCCAACCCCAACGATTCCATGACTCCATACAAACCAGCCATGTAATGGATCTGGAGTGGGAGAAGCCCCCAGCCTGCAGCAGAGCGAGTGTCACTGCCCCAGCTCCAGCCACACCACAGCCTGCAGGGCTGGCACAGCCGGCAGGGATGGAAATGGGCAGAGGGAGAGAGGCTGGAGGCAGGGGGGAGGTTTGGGAAGAGCAGCAGGTTCAGAGCTCCACCTACCTGCAGTACTCTGCGAAGGTCAGCACGTAGCACTTCTCCTCGATGCAGGCGACACTGTTCTCGTCCTGGTGTCGCGAGGCAAAGATCTCATTCTGCGACAGGAGGGAGGGGACAGGTCACCCAGCTGGCCAGAAGCCTGGCAGGTAGGGCCAGCTCTGCACCCTCACCCATCCCCTCACCGTGGTCACCATGCATGCCCACAGTGAACAGCTCCCACAACCCAGGCTCCTGCCGTGTGCTCTGGGCAACACAACCCTATCCTGCAACATGCACTGACTCTCCCACCATTTGACCATGCCCAGCACACTTTGTGATGCCAAAAGTGCCCAAATCTCACATGAATTTCCACTGTCACAAAGCTCTTCAGCAGCAAGGCCATGGCTGGCTGCAGCCCTTGGTCTGCCCTTTCCTCCTGGATTCTCTAATCCATCTTTATTTCAAAATGTAAGGAATCCCTTCTTCTCCAATCGCTTCCTCATCCCAATTCAATTAAAAAGGCTGGTTTAGTAAGAGAAGTGGCAACAGCCTTTTTCAGAGTCATGGACTGGAATCCTGGAATGGTTTGGGTTGGAAGAGACCTTAAGGGTTATCTTGTTCCACCCTCACCATGTGCAGGAACACCTTCCACTATCCCAGGTTGCTTCAAGCCCCATCCAACCTGGCCTTGAACACATCCGAGGAGGAGCAGCCACAGCCTCTCTTGGCAAACTTCTCTTCAATTTTTCCCAGAGTAATTTAGGGAATCTGGCTCTGCAGCAGGCAGGATTGGTTAGACACAGGGTAACCTGTGTCACTGTGAAGAATTTCTGGTATGGTTAGATGAGCAGAGATATCTCTGGGAACAAGGATGCCCTGAACAGGCATCATATGGAAGCATTCCCTGCAGGCTCCACTTCTGCTTTGCTGGAGGGGAAGACTCACAAAAAGGTGAACATTTGGGGACAGGGTTGATCAGGGACACTGGGAATGCCACACCTGCCTTCTGCACCTTGGGGTTCTGGTTTACTCCTGGAGTCAAAACTACCTGAGTCACTCTGGCAAGCCTGGCCCAGCCCTCAGCCCCAGCTCTCGTTTGTTTGAAGACCTGTATGATTAAGTGGGTTTGCAAAAACATGGCTTAATTCCCCCTGGCATTCTCCCTGGACTGAAATACAACTGGATACACTACCTTTAATTTACAAAGTGCCACATTTTGGTTTAGAAACTCACCTGTGCCCTGCAATTCCCTGGCTGCTCCCAAGTCCTGCCCTCAAACCTCCCTCCCTCCCTTTTCATTTAAAAAGCAATAGAACTGAAGAAAGCACCAAGTATTTAAAACTGGGTTGAACACAGCAGGGAATTCTTCGTTCCCAGTTAAAACCAGCTTGTTCTGTCACCCAACACAAGCCCATGCAAAGCAGAGCAAGGCGTGAAGTCAGTGATTCACACGTTTTTCCTTTAAAAAGCAACTCCATTATCCTGGCATAGCATCCTCCAGTCAGACTTTAGTTCTCATCATAAATCTATCCAGGGCAAGAATGATGCATCCACATTTCTGCACAAAACTAACATGGTTTTTGGAGTTTGAGAAGCAGATTAAGGGATTTATTAAAAGGCAGCACATGACACAGGCACTCCAGTTTCCTGCAAAATGGCAGCAGGAGCTTTTGCATCAAGCTCTGCAGGCCGGTAGGAATTAGAATATTCTTTTGCAAAGGTGTCAGATCTTGGTTCGGTATAAACTTGTTCTTCCTTACTCTTAAAGTAACATTCAAAATCACTTTCTACTTAATATGTGGATTTTTCTCAGATTAAAGGGAGAAACATCAACACTCAGCAGTTTCTGTTAGAGCCTCCCTGTAAGGAACTCAGCAGCTTCAGTAAGAGCCCAGAGTTTCTCCACAGGACAATAAATCTGGGGGAAAAGCCCATCAACAGGACACCACCACTCAACACATCTGGCAACAGCTGCATCACAGCCAAGAGAGCTCCACTGCACTCAGCTTGAGGCCACCCAGGAATGCACAGAGATGCTCGAGGCAGTCCCCTCTTCCTGCAGGAGCACAGACAGCCCGGGATGCCCTAGCCCTGGATCTGGACTCACCTGGTGCATGCTGGGGTTGCGGCCTCCCTGAGTGTGCTCTGGTCTGTAATACCACAGGAGGCTCATCATCAGCTCCCCTGCAACCACATGGATTACAACAAGTCAAGCCTCAGTTTTCTCCAAGCGTTTTCCCACTCGTTCCCAGCTTCCTGCTGCTGCTCCATCCCCTTCATTCCCACAGCGCTCACGGAGAGGCAGCTGTGGCTGATAAATATTTCATGCTGAACTAGGTGTCCCTTTGTTACAGCAAGAAGCTGCACTAAGTCAGTCATGTTGCTTTTCCACTACAGCTTTGCCTCCTTCTACTTGGGTCACAACATCCCAAGGAAGTCAGGCACAAAAGGCTCCCCAAACATTCAAAAATCAAACGTTTTCACCTGAGAAAAGAACTTACAGCATTGATTCCCAGGTTCAGGGCAGAATTGCTGCTGTGCTGACAAAACCACAGTGGGCCTCACACACCTCGATTTATGTCTTACACATAGAGTTTTTTGAGCTCTTTTCCTCCTTTTTAAGCAAGACCTCTACTTTAAGGCATTTGGCTCCACCTCCTTGATTCAGGGATTGCCAGTCAGACACCAGACCTCACCACAAACCCCCACAACTCCCATCCTCAGCTCTACTGGGGTCCATCAGAGCTGCAGCAGAAGAGCCCTGTTGCCACCAGCTCCAAGCCCAGATGTTGGATTGAAGCACACAGCAGCTCCCCTGATGTTTGAGCAATGAAATAATACAGGAGAGGGCTGCTAACATGGGCACTTGGCGAATATTCCGTGCTTTCACATCCAGGAAGATTTCCATTACCAGCCCCAGACGAGTGATTAAGGAGCATTTCAGTTCCTGGAACAATCCAAATGGAAGCCACAGCACTAATCTCCTCTCCATCACCCTGGTACCCTAACAATGCTGCAGCTCTCCCGAGATCCATCCCCTCCCTGCTTCCAGCCCGCTCTGCCGAGCACACACAGACCCTCCCGGCACAGTACCTGTCTTGGGGTCCTCCCAGAGTGCGGAGATCTTGGCGACGTAGGGCATGGATTTCTTGCGGGGTCCTGATTTGAGGAGCACCGTGTCCCTCACCCGGATGATCTCCCCGTCCCTCTCCACAGCCTGGTAGCTCTTGCGCACGGCTGGCTCTGGCTCGTTCTGCACACACAGGAACCAAAGCAGCCCCAGTGAACAGGCGAAGGGAGACTGCATGGCTCTCCTCCGTAGTGCTGGCAGTGAGGAGCAGCTCACCGGGGGTACAGCACATCCCACAAAAGCCCCAGTTGGTGAAATTAATACTCTTATTTCAAGTTAAAACACACCCGCTCCTTCCATTCTGCATGCAAAACCATAACCTTCAGGAAAATCGCCTTTCCACCTGCCTGCCTGGAGGCCTGCTTTTCCTTCCCACTCAAAGGCACTGAAAACTAGGTGTGTTTTGAATGCTGTGTGTTTCTCTGATACAAACATTGTAAGAAAACCAATAAAACATGAAATATTTGACATGAGCAGAGCAGGGAGTGGCAGGGAGGCCATGGCACAAAGCTTTCCTTAGCAGGACTGCCAACAATTCCTTTGTACCCTCTGACAGTACAAAATGATCACTTTTGGGACTATGAATGGGGGGGGGGTTAGTTTGTTTCTGCTCTCAATTTCATTTCAGAATGCCTGAGCAGGATGGTTTAACCTCCTGCCAGATCTCCCAGGCAGGACTGGAAGCATCCTAAGGAGATTAACGCCTCGCTGCTCCTCTGGGGTGTGACAGCCTGAGGGATGGATGCACAAGGCCAGTCCCTGGCCTTGACAGGCTTCATTCTGGCACACCCCTTGGCACCTGGACACAATCCCAAAGGCTGAAGCTCCAAAACCTGCCCCGGCAGCTCAGAGCAGCAGCCTGAGGTTGTGCACTGCACCAAGCAGCAGCACAGATTCTGCCTGGACCATGGCTCTCCTTCCTGCTGACATTTACTGCACATCAGTGCCTTGTCCCACCTTCCCAGACACCACACAGGGCTCATTTCAAGCTCTTATGTTTAATAAGATGAAGGATACTGCCTTCTGCAATTGAAGTGGACTTGACTGGAGCTAATTGAATTCTCTGGCAGGAAATCTCCCATCTTACAGGAGCCAGTCTCTGTCCCTGAACGCAACAAATGGGAAAGTACAGACTGGAAATCCCTGGAGGAGCAACTGGCTGTGCCCCCATGTAAGTTACAAGAAAGGGGATTTTGGGTGCTAGAAAAATCCCATCTGGGAGCCAGAACACTGAGTCCTGTGTGCTCTGAGAGATCCCTGAGGGGCTACAGACACTGCCAGTGAGAACCACCTTACGAGAGCAGCCTTTAGACCTGCCCCTTATAACTGAGGCTACAACAACCCTCACCTTCTCAGACAGGTTTGCCCTACCCAGAAGAAAGCAGCTGGAGGATGATCCCTGCAGGATGGACTCCCACATGCCTCAGGTGCCACCCTCGCGCATGCTGGAGCCAGGAGGATCTGTCACCTTCCAGCTGAGGCCAGCACAGCAGCAGCAGGTTCTCCTCCCTTCCCAAACCACACTGTGCAAGGTGACACCAGCACAGGGAGGGAACAGAGCCAGCAGCACCTCCACTCCCATCGGAATTCCACCAAGAGGTTCCAGACAGCACCTAGTGAGCATGTCCGGCCGGAACCAAGCCCAGAACTCCCGAGCCTTCATGCCTGCAGGTGCACAAGCAGCTGTCCCCACGGAGCCCCAGCACGCAGACAGACACCTACCACGACATAGACAGCCTTCTCGCAGGCCGTGCCCACGGGGATCCAGCCGTTGGTGGCTCTGCGCCGGCTGATCCGCTGCTGCTTGGGGTGGGAATGGCCTCCTGCCGCTTTGCTGTTGGAGGCGTGCAGGCAGCCCGGAGTGTTCCGCAGCCCCGACTTGGAGCCGCTGGGAGGCTTGGAGCTCTGAGGACATTCTCGGGCCATGGTCTGAGGGTCAGAGTTGGGGGTCTGCAGGTGAGGAACAGGCTCTGCAGCCGGTGGCACGCTGGGCACGGGACATCCTGAGAGCGGGTGGGCAGGCGAGGCGGGGTGTCCTGCCACCGGGATTGTGAGGTTCAGCTGGTCCAGAGACTTGCAACCTTCTAAGGGAAGGGAAGAAACGAGTCAGGGATCTCATCTGTGACATAAAGCAACTACACGGCCAGGACTGTCCCACACCGCGGCTGCTTCTCCCCAAAATCCCCTTTATTGCGTTACAGCAGTGAAGACTCTCCAGGTTGTAATTTCATTTTGCACTGTCACTGGATTGTAAAAAGCAAAGCCATTTCTGAGCCTGCGTGTTCCAGTGCTCTGCTGATGACACTGCACCACAACAAACCCATCTGAATCCCAAGTAACGCCAGCCAGGAATACATACGAGGCTGGCCAGTGTCCAAAGCAGTTCCAGTCTGTCAATATGTATAAAAGAAATAAAAGGCTTATCGAAACAATGGGAAGGATTAAATCACACTGCCAAAAGCAGCCAGCTTCTTTCAAAAAGCCAAATTCTACTAATCAGGGAAAATTGAGAAGATTCTCCAAATTAAATCCAGAAAGATGAAACAAGGTAGAACACAACTACAAGATGCTGCACCCTCAGCAAAACTGTATCCCTGCAGCAGACACAGGAACTTCAGCAGGTTGGAATTTGGCTGACGTTGCCTCTCAGAGCATCCCAGAACACCTTGCTCTGCTCAGGAGTCACAAACAAGCCTCAAGCCAGGACGATGGAAGAACCAGTTGTAATTAGCCCCTATCAGCAGGAAGAGAGCATCCCATACAGTATGGGATGTATCCCTGCTCCCTAAACCTGAGAGTGTGCTTTTTGGGGTGACCAAACAACAGCTCCAGTCAGGCTCCACGAGATGCCTCAAACCAGAGCTTACAAATCTGAAGGGGAAATTTCATCTGAAGTCACCCAGCTCCAGCCAAGAAACTGCTGGGATCCCTTGCAGAAATGGGAAGTTATTCACTCCTGCCTCCCACTTCCCCCTCCCCTAAGGGGCTGCAATGAAGCCACCACGGAGCTGTGAGTTTGAGGGATGCCACAGACCATCATCCATCAATCAATCAATCAATCAATCAAATCAACTCAGAGCAGCAAATGCCACAGGAACCCCCCCCAGAGTGCCCAGACATCAGGATGCAGGCACTGGCAGGCACAGGACACATGGAGCAAGGAATCACCTCCCAGGTGTTTTGCTCACAAAAGCAGCTTTTAAGCTTGAGCTAGAGCAGGATGAAGCTTCACGAAAATCTCTACTGAATGTCAGGGCCCTGGTGCAGAGCTGTTCTTGCTGGCACCCCTGGGACTCCTTCCTTGGTCACACACACTTTCAGCCTCTCCAACAGCACTGGAACTAAAGCAGCTCTCAGGGCCTGTTCCAGCTTATTCCCACCACTCTGCTTCTACACTGCCTACAACCATTGCCCAAGATCACAGCCCAGCCCCTGGATTTGTACCACACAGACACTGATATCCCCCTGTGAACACCTGGAAGACATGCAATCAGACAGATGTAACACATAGCATTCAGCACGTCACGCTGGATTCCTCTCTGATGGTACCCTGCTACTTGCAGCCAAAGTGCTCCTTTAGTTCACTAAAATACCCCACTCTTGGGAAGGAGAATATTTCAGAGGTGCACAATTATATAAAAACCAATTCCTAAGCCCAAGTCTCTGTTAATATTCCCAGAGACCTCCTTATATGCTTCAATCCATAAACCAAAATCTCCATGATTCCAGTGTTACAGGCTTTTCCAAGTTGCTCCCAGGAAGGAAATCACAGCAAGGGAGATCTCAGTGGCAGGGTGACACAGTAGCAAATACCCACTCCTGCAACTGGTGCTGCCCTTGCCAGTACCATGAGGAACCACTGAATCCACAGGGAGGGCTGAGCTCCAGAAAATACCGTGTCTGCACCGCCTCCATCCTTCTGGCTGCACAAAATCAGAGGCACCAGCGTGCAAAAGCTGAGGAACAAAGTAGACTGGTATGACCTCGGGGCACTACACAGAAACTGTCAGGCAAGAACACACTGCTGAGCTGTCGTCTTGTGAGCACTCCACTTTCAAGAGCTCTGAAGCCACCAGCGAGCCCTGTCTGGCTGCTGCCGTAGGAAGCAGCACCATGACAGCAGGGATATTTTGGGAAAACAGAAATTACACTTCAACCAAATGCTCCTGAGTTTCAGCAGCTTCCTACAACGGAAGATGACAAAGCCTCGCTTGAACCAAAACTCCATCTACCTACCTGAAAATCTGTTTTCAGTGGGTAAGTCATGCCAGCTCTTGGCTGGAACACGTGGTTAGCAGAAAGATCCCATGTCGGCACCCCCAGCAGCTGGAGAGCAGCCTCCTCTACAGACCGACTATTTGCAGCACTGTCCAGCCTGATGGCTTTATACACAGAGCTGGTGTCTGGTAACCCACACACAACACTCCACTTTTAAATATTTAAAATGGCATTTTTCAATGGCAGAGGCAAAGCTCTGAGAGAAAGCAGGAAGTCTGAAAAGGAGGTGGGGACAGAGGAGAGCTGGGCAGGTAATGACTGTTTCCGTACTCCCTCATTCCAGTGCTTCACTGTCAGACACGGACAGAAAAGATGGGACCAAGAATTCCCAAACTAACAGTGCTCCTGGCACTTGGACCACCACAGTGGAAATTCTCTACGCAGCTCTGCAGCACTGATCCATGGAATCCAAAAAGCCTGCACCCCCCAGCTGGCACCATGAGAGTCTAACAGCACAGGCAATGCCTGCTTCTCCACAGGCTCTGTGAGGATGCCTCAGCCCCCAAGCGAGGTTTTGGGATCGGAGGAGTAACTCATCCCCGTGCTGCCCAGAGTGGCAGAGAGGCACGGCGAGCAGGAACTGAACCCTGCTTGTCCTACACAGATCAAAGCTCAGCCTCAGCTCCAGCATGACAAGCCGTGAGTCACCTTTTCGCTGCCCAAATCCTTTCACCGATTCTCTGCTTTCCACACCAACAAGACCTTTCAGTGGCAAAAACCCTCCAGGCTAAAAACGGGGGAAGGGGAGGTGGAAGGCGGACTCCTTCCAAGCCGCAGCTTGGCTGCGGAGCCGAGAACTGCTCGCAGAGGGAAGCCGCCTCCTGGCAAGCAGACTCTGCGCCGAGCCACCCTCTTCTCCCGGGAACCGGGATTAGCGTGCACTTTGCACCTTACCTGCTGCAAAAGGCATTTTGTAGGGGTAGCTGCTCCGTCCCGCGTGCACGCTGCCGACCCTGCCCTCCGGCACGTGCACCACGCCGCACACGCTGTAGCTGCTCACGGCCGCTCCCTCCCCGCAGCAGTACGGAGAGCTGCACCACTGCAGGGGCTGGAAATGAGCACCCGACGGCAAGGAACCGGGAGACACCAGCAGCCCCTCGCAGGTCGCGGCCTGCGACAGCTCGCTCTTGGGATAAATGGAGCAGGGGGAGTAGCCACTGTATCCGCTTTGGCCATAATAAACATAAAACCCGTTCAACGGAGTCAGATCTGAGGATTCATAGAGACATCCACAATCCGTGTGATTCCCGGGCACAGGCAAGGGAGGGAACTGCTGCACGGGAAAGGAAGGCTGATGAAATTCCTGTTTGGGGGTTGGAGATTTCTCTCCGGGTCTTCCATACTCCGGCTTCATGGAAGCTTGTCCGCCCATGAGCAAAGGCAGTCTGTGGTAGAAGCCCTCCGTGTTGGCATAGGAGCCAGACAGTGACTCGTAGGGGACGGGCTCTGTCGTCCCATAGAGCCTGGAAGAGTCCCGCTGCTCCCCTTTGCCAAACGTGCCCAGGCTCTGGCCTTGCCAGCTGTGCTGCCCATCCATTTTTAAGGCAGCCACTTCTTTCTTGGGTTTGACACAGTTCTTCCGACCGGCTTTGGCCCATTTGAGTGTAGATTTTGAACAGTGGTTCTCAGACTTGCCCTCTCCGTCCGATTTACTCCTCTGCTTCAGGGGTTGGTCTTTCTCGTGGGTCAGCTTCAGGAAGGCCACAGCGTTCAGGCTGGCCAGTCTCTTTGGGGTGGGATGGTAGGAGATGGCACCATCCTCCCTCTTTGCCCCATCATCAAAGACCTCGTCCAGTGAATGCTCGCAGCTATTGCATTTCTGACTAGGCTCATGCCGGTTCTTTCCTTTCCCTGTTTTCACAGCCGGTTTTTCCAGGGCAGGCCAGCTGTCACCAGCTTTGCCCTGCAAGCCCCTGAGGGTGCAGTCCCCAGCGGCCTTCCCGGAGTCCCTGCGGAAGCGCCTGCTGGATAACAAGCCATCGTCCCGTTCGAACAGCAGGTTGTTCACTGCCTCCGCGTTCAGCGAGGCCAGCCGGCGCTTCCTGGGCTCCGAGGGAGCAGGATCAAGGTCCTGCTCAGGCCCTGGGTAAGTTCCTGTGCACTTCTCCCCAGATGACTCACTCTTGCCTGCTCCCACAGGCTGAACTTGTTCGGAGAACAAAGCAGGTCCCAAACCCTCCACCCAGCTGAGAAGGTGCTTTTTTTTACAGCTCGGGGTCTGTTTGGACAGAGAGCCAGCCTCATCCTCCAGCCTGGTGAGGAGCACCTTGCAGGTCTTTTTGCTCACTGAGGGGGGCAGCCGCCTCCGCAGCGGGTACGTCTTTCGCACTTCACGCAAACTCTTGCTTTTGTTATTCCCCACAAACCCGCTGGGACACTTTGGAGCCTCCGAGGCATCTCCGTCCCGCTGCTCTGCGTCGGCCCTGTCCATTCTCCTGCTGCCTGTTGGCGACGAGGCCTGGCCAGCAGAACCACCTGGATGTTTCAGAAGGAAAAGCTGTTTTTTCCGGGCATGCGTCATAGGATCAATGTCCAATCCTGGGAACGAATGGGAGAAAACATCTATTAATATCGCTGAGAGGGTCCCATCTCCTCACAAAGCACCAACTGCCAATTAGGAAATATTTGGGGAAGCTTGTTTCTATACAGCACGGTCTCTTTGGGTGATGGCCAGTTAAGCCAATTAAGAGACAGGATGCAATTAGATGTGGTTTAATATCAAGCCATGGAACACAGCAGTAATTAAAAGCAAGGCGGTGATGCCAAATGCCACAGCAGCTGGGGAGAGCCATATCTGAGAAGAGAGATGTTCACCCAGCTCCCTCTTACACTGATGCTGTTCCCAACACCTTACAAATTCCCATCAAATCTCCAAAATCTGAAGGCTAGTCCTGGGCAGAGAGCAGAAATAACCCCCAGTCTGTGACTGCCTGCATGTTGATACAGGCAGGCTGCTCCAGTGTCGTTTCCCAAGACAATTAGGCAAAAGAAAAACAAAAAGTCCACCTACTCAGGTGAAAAGAAAACTTGGGCTACTAAGTGGAGACCTGCCAACATTAATAAATTAAATACATGCAAATCCCTCTGCAGGCTGGAACCTGGCTGCCCACTGCTCCCGTTGCTCCCTGCAGTTGTGTTTTATAAAGGTTGTGGGCATTGAACACTAAATCATGATGGGCAGAAAGGCCCTAAAGATACATTCATAGGAGGAAAAAGAAGTCTGGGCTTCCTGAGTTATCCAGCACCCGATTTTTAATTAAGGACTTTTGCAGTCTGAAGGAGCACACGTTTGCACAAGAGGCTGTAGGTCCAAGGCTGAGAGAGGTTATAGCTGGTTGATACCAACCTATAGACATTAAAAATGTCAGTGTAAATGACTGAGAGTGGAATAGATTTAATTAAGTCTGTCTTTGAGCATCAGAAACAGCAACAAAGGACAATTACTGGCATTTAATGGTATTTACAAAATAGTAAAACTCCATTTATTGGCAGCAAAGAGCTGATCTTTGTATCAGCATCCACCTAGGAGGGTTTGTTCTTCCCTGCAATCAGGATTCAGGCTGGAACTCCCTTCAATTGACACTGGTCTGCCACTTTTGAGGCTTTTAATTAAAGCTCCTACTGCTTTGGCAGTGATTAGAACAAAGCTCCCGAATTACAAGAACTGTTCATTTGATATGGTTTAATCAAGCTGATAATTAGATTATCTATTTGAAATAAGCCCGATGTGTTTTAATTGCCTTACTTATATATGCATTAACTAAGGGAAATTCTGGAATTGAAACCCGCTGGGGTTTGCATGGTGCTTTGCTAGATGTCATGCTCTTGGCAATGTGTTTTGGGGTGACTGAGTGCTTGCACCCTATTAAACAGGATATATCCCACGGCTGGTGCCCCAACAGGAGAGCTCAGTGGAGAACAAATATTTATATATGTTCACATTTTTCTTATCAGAAAGTCAGGCTGTGGGAATTAGGAGGATCAAATCAGACAGAATTTCCTCCAGAACTGGAATTCTTGCACACGAGGCTAAACTGACCACATGCAACCACTGGAGTTTGGAAGAGGACTATATTTTAAAAAAAATTGATCAGGCAGAGCAGGATTTGGCAGAGGCAGAGCAGGTATCCAGCAGAACCATGCCCTCGGAAGGACAGCTCTTCCCAGGCTATATGGACCACCGGTTTCCTCGCAACTTTCATCCTATTTTCTACTGTCCCCATGGAGAGTCTGAGCCTCTGGCAGAGGTGAAAATCCCAAAATAAACAGCCATGGTTTGCCTTAAACTGAGCATCAGGTACCTTGTTCTCCTCAGGCTTCCACAGGCAAGAGCCTGACTTGGCCTGGCACCACACATCCTGGGGGGTTTGTGCTCAAATGAGTTGGGATATCTGCTAAAAACTGGGTGCTACAGGTGTGACTTTATTCATGCCACAGCTGCTCTAAAGTCAGGAATGGGCTGGGAGAGACTGAGAGAAGGGGATGCAAAAGAATTGGGATTGTTCAGCCTGGAGAACCTTTGGTGTGACCTAACTGCCCCTTTCAGTAGCTGAAGTGACCTACAGGAAAGTTGGAGAGGAGCTTTGAACAAGGGGCTGGAGTGCCAGAACAAGGGGGAATGGCTCCACCCTGCCAGACAGCAGAGTTAGGTGGGATACTAGCAATAAATTCTTCCCTGGGAGGGTGGGGAGGCCCTGGCACAGGATGCCCAGAGAAGCTGTGGCTGCCCCTGGATCCCTGGTAGTGTCCAAGGCCAGGATGGACAGGGCTTGGAGCAACCTGGGATAGTGGAAGGTGACCCTGCCCATGGCAGGAGGTGGAACTGTTGGAACTTTAAGATCCTTTCTAACCCAAAGCATTCCAGGATTCTATGATTCATTGCCAGCACCTATGGAACAAAACTCATCCTCAGTATGCTGGACCACCCAGAGGTTTTTCCACACCTCCACAATCACCTGCACTGCATGGATTGCTTTGTGAGGGGATGTTCCTGCTCCCAGCTCACCTGGGATCCGGCGATCCCTCCTCTTCCCTCAGCACAACACACAGAGACAGAGCTTTCAAACACTGCTCTAAACTCAGCCCTCTGACAGGCAAATGCATCATTCCTCAAAATCAAGAGTCCTGCTGAGCTTGCTTCCAGAGAGTATTGTGCTCCTGCCAGCTGGGAAGGGAGAGTGGCAGAGCTCTTCATCCTTTCTCCACCTCTGTATCGCTTCACAAAGCAAAGAAAAGCCGCCTGTGCCCAGAAGTCTCCAAGGAAGCATGAGACAATGTGTAGAACTGAAAGTGAAGATACTTAAACCAGAACCACCCGTTTACTGCTCGTGGCTGAGGAACTGGATTAATGGTGAGAAGACAGTGAGATGTTACAAACTAACGTTCCAAGCAGCTCAGTCTATCCAGCTGCATCCAGAGCCCACCAAGCATTTTAAAGCTAGTTGGAATTGCTGCCTCCCTATCATACAATCACAGAATGGTTTGGGTGGGAAGGGACCTTAAAGCTCATCCCATTCCACCCCCTGCCACTAGCAGGGACACCTTTCTGCTAGCCCAGGTTGCTCCAAGCCCTGTCCAACCTGGCCTTAAACACTTTCAGGGATGGGGCAGCCACAGTTCCTCTGGGCAACACTCCTCTGGCAACTCCTTCCTCAAACCAGACTAGATCTGAAAAACCATCTTGCCAGCTGCTGAACCCAAACCAGATCAGAACAAGGAAAAATTAAAACCACTTCTAGTTTCATGCTAGAATAAAACCATTACCCAAACAGCAAACTCAGGAGAGAGTTGATGCCTCATTAGCAGGAAAAGAAGCAAGTGTGATAACAGCTGCATGTTCTGTAATCACGCAGCTGCAGCATCTGTCTCTCCCTCTCCAGCACTTGATTGCAAGTGAAATTAGAAGAAACTAGTCTGGGACTACCCCTTCAAGCCCCATTTCCTCTCCAGAGCTTCACTTCGGAGACGCGCACGTTCCAAGAGACGATGCCAAAAGCACAGAAATTAAAGCTTTTGAAGCTCCTAATCCATTTGGCACTTCAATAACACACAAAGAGTTACGACAACACCAATCCTCCTCTCCATGCACGGCACTGCTCCGATGACTCTCAGCCCCATCTACTTGAATCCTGTCTATCCATTTCCATTGGAACAGCTTATGCTGTGACAACAGCCCTACAACTGTGAGTATCTGGAGGATTGGCTCCTTTCTCCCTGCTGCTTTTGCAGGCGAGTAATTCCCAGTGCTCTAAGGAACGTGCTGCATGGAAGAAGCCTTGCAGGAGCTCTGGGAAATCCGGATAAATCGCAGCAGCATCAGGTATCCCAGGCTGAGTTCCTTGAATGCCACGCACGTCCTATCAGTGGAAACATTGCCTCCCTCTCAAACATTCACAAAATCTGTGGCTGTTGCAGGCTGCAATTTGTCTTCTCAGGGTCCAGTCCTGATTTTTCTTCAGAGACCCACTGAAAGCTCCATCATCCATATGCTCTGGAGACAACTGTTTATACAGAGCTCATCAGGCTGCAGAAAGGGCTGGTTTTAAAATTCATCAGCACAGCTCTGACCATTGTACCAGAGCAGGGTTAGAAGGAATTTTGGGAATAAATTCTTCCCCGTGAGGGTGGGGGAGGCCCTGGCACAGGGTGCCCAGAGAAGCTGTGGCTGCCCCTGGAACCCTGGCAGTGTCCAAGGCCAGGGTGGATGGGGTTTGGAGCAACCTGGAATAATGGAAGGTGTCCCTGCCCATGGCAGGGGGATGGACCTTTAAGATCCCTTCCAACTCAAACCATTCCAGAATTCTGTGATTCACTGCCAGCAGCTCCTGAAAGCCATGTGGACATACAGCCTTCACAGCTTCCAAAAGGCTTGTAAAAAGGGATGTGGGGCAACTCTGGCATAGCCAAGAGGATCTGTGGGAGCTGTTCTGGCTTGGGCTCTGCTCCACTCCCTGCTCCAACACTCGTAATTATGCCCCCTGTTGCGAAAGCCTGAGTGTGCTCCAGCCACCCGGCTGGTAGCTTTGCAGCTCGTGTGTGGCTGTGATAAATCACAGACAACTGCAATGAGAGCCTGGGGCTTCACACCCCGAGCACTGAATGTGCCCGAAAGCAGCGGCACAGGGAGACAATCCCGCCAGGCACAACCCGGAGCCAGAGCTGGGAACATCCCCGAGGAGCTCCCCGGCTGATTCCTTGGGAAGGTCTGGCTCAGCCTGGGTTATCTGCTTTCAGATCTTGCCCAGTGGCAGTGCTCTGTCTGGGAAAGCCAAAATTACATTTCTCTGGCTGTTCTCACACTCTCCGCAGCCTCAGCAAGCAGTGTTCTCAGGGAAGAGGAAAGGGGAAAAAAAAGGGGGAAAAAGAAGAGGGGCAGAGAAAAGAAGGTGGAAAGAAATGGAGGGGGAAAAGAAGGGAGGGAAAAAGAAGGGAAGGAAAAAGAAAAGGAGGGGGAAAGGATGGCAAAAAAGAGGGGGGGGGGGAAAAGGGGAAAAAGGAGGGGGAATGGAGGGAAAAAAGAGAGGGGGCGAAAAAGGGGGTGGAATGGGAGAAGAGGGAAAATACCAGTGGAAGAATACAATGCACAAGCGTGGGGGAGAGTCAGAGGATGCTTCCCCAAAATCAGCAACAAGGCAGGTTGGTTAGATAACTAAGGCAATACCTGGAAAAGCACATTCCTTCTTGGAAAGGCACGGGCTTTCCTTCCCCCTTACCGACGGTGAGAATCTGTGACACTGTGTCACATTGCCAGTGACAGACTGCCAACGAGCAGAACAGGCAGAAAACGATGGAGTGAAAAACAAACGTGGGGATTGATAAGTGACCTCAGTGACATCAGGCACCAAATCCCGATCAAGTTTGGAGTCCCAGAGCTTTGGGGTCTGTACATATCTGCATTAAAGCAAACCCCAAGTTTCTGAAAGCAAAGCCTTCAGTGCACACCCACGATCAACACTGGCAAAACCACTTCCCATGGCCTTGAAGAACTGCAGATTTCCACCCCAAGAGCTGTCACAAGCTTTTTGCTTGTGACCCTGACATAAAGCAGCGTTGTTCTGTGTGTCTCTGGGAAGCTCTGGTGCCTTTGACGCTGTTCACAGCCTTCCAAACCCCACTGAAAGTGGATCAGGTGGGGTCAGAGCTCAAGAGGCAATGGCACAGCCAGTTTCATACTCACTCTCTGCAGAAGAGATGCAAAAGCTGTGCTTACCCACAGACAAAGCCACCCTCACATCCCCAAACCTCCAAACCCACTCCAAAGCCAGGAAAAACTGGAAGCAGAGACCAGGATTTGTTTCTGTCCCCTTAGTTTGCTCAGAGATGGATAACACTACCAACCTTCCCTCTCTCAGAGGGGACATATTTTCTTTGCCTTTCAACAAATTAGGGAGGGATGCAGCAGGAGGAGAAGGAGACTTGGAATTAATGGATTCTACACAGTGATAGAGCATATGGCAATTCTCAAACAGCACCCATCACTTGTGCTTCCCACAGGAGCCTCCCAGCTATAGCAGCAGCAGCAACACATGGAGAACCATGGATAAGCAGCCTCAAGCACACTGCTGCAAGGAAAGCCCAGGCAGGGCAGAGGAATTCCCTGGTATTTGCAGGTGAGCACAAAGATGTGAGGGTGGAAATGAGGTTGAGCTTGTCTCCAGGCTGACAATTTGATGGAAAGAGATGCTCTGACACTTGGCTTTTGCAGTGAACTAGTTACTAAAGTTTCCTTCTAATGAAGGCATTCAGAGGACAGAGATCAGGCAAGAGGAACACGGGAAAGGATGCGAGGTGCACACTGGACCACCTGGAAAAACGGGAAGGCTGAAGCTTACACAGATATTGCAATCCTGAAATACACCAGGGAACAGCAGCAGCAAGAAGGAAAGGGACTTTTTAAAAGAGCAGGTAGTGCCAGGATAAGGGGGAATGGCTTCACACTGCCGAAGGGCAGGGTTAGATAGGATATTGAGAATAAATTCTTTTCTGTGAAGGTGCTGAGGCCCTGGCACAGGTTGCCCAGAGAGGCTGTGGCTGCCCCTGGATCCCTGGATCCCTGGAAGTGTTCCAGACCAGGTTGGACTGGGCTTTTGGAGCAACCTGGGATAGTGGAAGGTGTCCCTGCCTATAGCAGGGTGTGGAATGAGATGATCCTTAAGGTCCCTTCCAACCCAAATAATTCTGGGATTCTGTGACTCTATAAAATACCAGATCTATTACATATCACCCATTTACATAGAATTGCCTGTTACAACTTTAAATAGGTTCTGTACAAAGCTGCCATGTGACAGCAACGCCAACAACACCCTAAAACATGCCTATAAGTAGTTTGAAAAACCAAGTCAAAAATATTCCGGGACAGCTTTTGCAGTCATGTTTATAGAAGGAGCACAGGCTTTGCCAATCAAGGTTTAAAAAAAAAAAAAATAACCCACACAAGCCCTGCTCATCTGATTTTTCATATATGCAAAATGCAAACTCGATTCCTTCATGGCAGAAGGCTGAGTCTGGTAAAATATCAATCATATGTCACTTTGCTCAGATAGCTCTGGCATCCTTCCTGCTCCATGGACAAAATGGAATAACAAATTATTCCCAAGGCTTTATTTTGAAGAACAAGGTGTAAGGTTTTTCTATAGTAAATATTAAAGCTCTTCTATATATCATAATCACACCCTTCCACGACTGCTTTAGGAGCTTCCTTCAAGCTGCCAAGCTTAAATAATTCAAGCTGCGCCGTGATTCCGTGTTCTACACGTGCGGCTGCAAACTGTGCTGCCTGTGGGAATTTCAAGGGCAGGTGCATCCCTGCCAGCTCCTCTCCATGTCAGGGAGCTGTCACTGCCATCCTATCTCTGGATCCGGATTTCCCTTCTCCTCCCTCCACTATGTCTCTCCCACAAAGGTCTCCATTCACTCTCTCCTGACTGGCAACTGTCAGCACGGCACCCTCAGCATCCAAAGACAACACGTTCCTACTCAACAAGCTCAGAGCTGGCTTTAGGGGAGAAAAAAGCAATGCAGGAAAATTCAGGGAAGGGGTAGGCATTCCTTCAATGTGACATTTAACTAAACGTTGTATTTAAACTTTTTTTTCCCTTTAAATAATCTTCATTGTATTTTCCCCACCTCAGTGTCCCTCAAAAGTGCCTGTGCCCCACCTCAGTGTCCAAATCCTTGTATGGATTTGAGTATGGACTCTAGGAATTATCATCTCTGAGAGGAGGCAGAAGACAGCCTGAATTTGAAAACTTAACAGACATGCACGTTTATAACGTCAACTTATATTTACAGAAGCTTTAAATCCAAGCAGGCAAAACAAAGCTCTGTTAAAGAGCAAGTTCATGTAGTATTTTCGAGGATTCTTGTGTTCTGACTCATCTCCACTTGAAATACACTGAGCAGAACTACCTCTTCAGACTAAAACTGCTACCTGAATTATTTTCAGTTCTAGAATAAGTACTTCAGACAGTATCATCTTGCATTTGGAAATACCTTTTGTTTCTCTATGGTTTTAAAAGTAGTAGCACATCACTGCACCCTCAGCTGGGTTACAAGCTGTCCATAGAGCAGAACAGCTCTCTGGGATTTCCTCCATCAAAGGTTTTGATTCCTCTTTCTATTCAAAGTTTAACAGACATTTCAAAAGAAAACAGACTTTCTACTTCTTTATTCTCACTTTCTGATCATCACTCGAAACACCAGCGTTAACCCCAGGCATTCCCAGCTGAGGACAAAGGTGACAGAGGATGACTTATGCTGAGCACTTTTCCATTTGAGAGTTTCAATCCCAATCCAGAACTCAAGTCAAAGAAAGACTTTACAGAACTCTTGCATTCCCACTGCAATCCCTGGAACCAAACCCTCTCCCTCCCTGATGTCTTGTAAACCACAGTGCAGCACTAATGCTGAGCAGAGCTTAAATTTGAAGCCAGCTTTGCTGGATTTGAACTAGAATCAGACAATCTAATTCTTCCCTGTGAGGGTGGGGAGGCCCTGGCACAGGGTGCCCAGAGAAGCTGTGGCTGCCCCATCCCTGGAAGTGTCAAAGGCCAGGTTGGATGGGGCATGAAGCAACCTGGGATAGCAGAAAGTGTCCTTGCCCATGGCAAGGAGTAGAAATGGATGAGCTTTAAGGTCCCTTCCAACACAAACCATTCTGGCATTCCATGAATCACGGAATAGTTTGGGAACTTCTGGAATAAAAGTCCATATGTGGCTTTAAAAGACACAAATTTTTTTCCTTCAAAAAATAGAGGACCAATCACCACCACAAATACAGGTGTATATTAACACATCTTCTGGTGACACGGTTACAGCCAAGGCAGGACTGCCAAGTCTATGTAAACTTGCTTTAAACCTCTCCCCCCTCTCATTAGTGCCAGAGAAGGTATTTAAAAATCAGTAACTCACAAGATAAGTGAAGAAGTTCCATTTAAAATTTTACAACTCCACTGTTTTCATGTATTAGGTCAGTCCGAGGAAATGCAGCGCTGCTGAATGCTGCTGCAACTCCTGAGGCCTCCAAGGAGAACGAGTTCCTTAATCCCTAGGGTGTTAGCAGAGGAATCACTTAAATTTGGATCAAATTGAACCATTTAAGCTCAGGAAGCAGAGGGACTTGGTGTTGCCAAAGGTCCTGAGCAGAGCTGGAGGAGCATTTCTAGATACCAGCAGCTGGCACAGATCAGAAATGTGGGGAGAGAAAACTCAAGCAGGAGCTAGATGTTGTTCCATGTTAAAATCCCAGGAACCACAAGCCAAACACAGGCAATTCAGCCACTCTAGCCAAGGAGAAGCGCAGCTCGCTGAACGCTGTTTCTGCGAGAGGCTGTTTAACTCCCACCAGGAGCTGCCCCAGCTCTTTCATCCCTCAGCCACATCGTTAGAGGTGCATTAAACACACACCTTCGCTTGTGCCCCGGTTTGATCAGTCAAGGCAACAAACACCACCTTTAAATAGACTGGACAGGGTTTGCAGCCTGTGCTGGGAGCGATCTGGTTTATATGGACTCGTCGAGGTGCATTTATTGACTCACACACTGCTTGGCCATTCGGAAAGGCAGCAACTAAACACACTCAGCTCTCCAGGCCAGTACCAGCATGAGGCTTTTCCAATAAGGTGGGCCATATAAACACCATCACACCAAAATATTACTTGGATTTCACTGCATCTTGCACAGCCAAGAGGAAAAACAGACTAAAGAGCATCAGGAATGGTTAAGAACAGTGACTAAGTCACACTCTTGGTCCCAAGAGCTCTGGGTTGAATCCTGGAGGGGGGTGTTGAACACCCCTATTCTCCCACCAGTGCAGGTCACCATGGAGCCAGTGGGAACTCCAGAGGATAAGCCATCAGCTCTCTGGCAAAGGAGCCTAATTACAACTTCCTCTTGGGAACCACAAAGCTTTTAGACTTTTTAGTGCAGCCCAGTTTTATGGAAATGCCACAGGTGCCTCTGACTGGATTTTCAGGAAGGTACCCTGAAGTCAGGCTGTGGCTTCAACACATCCAGGTGTGCTAAGTAGCGGGAAGAAGAGTCCTGCAAGTGCTATACAAGCTGTTCTCCCAAATGATGCTCTGATACTGCAAAAACATCCCATGTGCTTCCTCCAATCTCAAGGAGAATATTCATAACAGGGAAGAAAACAGCAAAGCTTTTGAGGAACTCCCAGCACTGACAAGTGGAGAAATGAAAACATAATCAGAATTAACCCCTTCATTATCAGCTACAGAATTTGACAACATTGACTGCACACTGAGGTGTTCAACACATGGATCAGAGGGATGGGGTAGGGAAAACTGCCCTCATCCATCCCAGCCACTGGCAACAGGAGCACGAGGGTAAAAGATGCACACGGTTCAGAGCGACAGGCTCCAAGGAGTGGGGTACAAAGAGACAACATGTGAAGCCAGACCACGGGAAATGCAACTGGAGAGGTGATCCCAGAGAGACTGCTGAGCTGCAGGAGCTGCCAGCTGAAGCAGAGCCAAAGTGGCAGCGGGTGATGCTCGCAGATACCGGTCGAACGTTGGGTGAAGTGGTAGGAAGTTTCCAGGAGCTGCTGGAAGATCCAAGCAAGCTGCAGCAAGCTCTGCTTTCCCAGCATGGAAGGGTAAACAGCTGATAAGGAGGAATGTGCTACAAAGCCCCCCCGAGCAGCCTGAACCCCTCTGCTATCCCACAGCTCTGCCCAAGGACGATTGCCAGCGCCCGTGCCCAGGATACACCTCCCCGAAGGGAGTTTTGATGCCAGCAGTCCCAATCTCAGGAGATTTGATCCAAAGAGGATCTGATGCTGGACAACAGCTGCAAAGAGCTCTGAGCTGAGGGGCTTCTGCCTCAGATTGCAATTACAGTGCACAAGGAGAGATGTATCCACACAGGATATCCCCAGACACCAGCATTTCAGCTCCAGCTATTTGTCACAGTAAAACATTTTAAGGCAGCAGCATTCCTCAAACTAAAATGACAGGTAATATCCCATTTCAGAACTCCAAAGCTAGCTCCTCACTCTTCATTTCAATAACCAAGATAAACATTTTATTTAACAGCTGTATTAACAGGTAGAAACACACTTTACTCCAGAAATCCAGGCAGACTTACAGCCCTGCCTTCTGCAGGATTTAAACTCTCAATTCAAGATGAATTCCTGGAAACGGCGGGGGGAGAATTCTCATTTCTCTGAACAGAAACCAAGCACAAAGTCTGTGTTTGAGTCTCCAGCTCTGCTGCTTTCCACCCTGCTTACAACTTTGCCACACACATGGGAGCACTGGCAGAGCCAAGAGACACTTCCCAGAGGATGCCACAACTTCTCTCAGGTCTCTGCTGTGGTTGACATGGGGGCTGCAAAGGGAACAGACCCAAAAAGACCTCTGGGGCCTCCTGCCCACTGTCACCTCACAGATTTCCTTCCATGCCTCTGCTCAAGCTGGGGTGTGCCTAAAGGTTCTCTCACCTAGGGTGAAGGATATGCCCTTGGGGAGCTGCAGCAGGTGATCAAAGGGATCAGGAGCAAATATCCCAATATTCACTGGCTTTCCTGCTCTCCAGGCAATGCCTGTCACTGTTACTGCCCTCCAAACAGAAGTACACCAATATGCAGCATTAAGGTGTTTTATCCTGGAGCGATTTGGGTTGGCAGGGACCTTAACAATCATTCCATTCCAATCCCCATGGGCAGGGACACCTTCCACTAGCCCAGGCTGCCCCAAGCCCCATCTAACCTGGCTCTTTTAACATGATCAGGAACTGATCTTAAATTTATCTAAATGCTTTCCATTTATATTTTTGTGGGGGTCTAAATATGCATATAAAGCCTCCTTTGGGTCCACTCACAACTTGTTTTGTTCAGCTGAGGGCTGGACAGGTATTTATATGGCTGCATGAGCTTTCCAGCCTGACAGAAAGAAAATTAGGCCCTCACTACCCAAGCCCATGATTTCAAGCATTGGAAATGCCTGCCCAGGACAGTATTTTATGAATGACTGGATGGGGCACTCTGTGCTCTGGTCTGGTTGACAAGGTAGTGATCAGCCACAGGTTGGACTCGATGATCTTGGAGGTCTTTTCTAACCTAAATGATTCTGGGATCTACATAAGAAAGGGCAGAGCTCTATGAGCCGGACTGAAGCCTCATGGAAGCACCTGAAGCCACTTTCCTCTTTTATTTTTAAATTCACTATGTTTGTTTTATGCACAAGACAGGCTGCTCCAAGTGCAACCATCCGATTCTCAAGGCCTCCAGACACTGCTCTACGTAGGGTTATTACAGTCAACTGAGGTTTAATGATATTTAAATAGTGAAAAGTCAAAGAGCTGCTGCTGTGCTCGCCTCCCTGCCCCTCCACGATCCATCTCTCCCCACTGCCTCCCATGGTTTCCTTGGAAACATATGTAAGCTTAAATTGGATTGACATTCACTTAGTGGACAGATGGAGTTTGGAACAGCCCCGCGCCTGAAATTCAAGGCCGAGCCTTGGGATGTGTCACGTTATCAACACAAAAAACACCCCGCGAGCTTTGTGGGAAGGGTAAGGATCACCTAATTATTCAGTAACGAGCTCTGAGGTGGCATCTCAGGAAGGTCAGCGCTCACCCATTGTTCCTGATGAAAGCAGCAGGCTGAGCACGCGACCAGTTTTGTTGGGAGGGAAGGATTTAATTTTTGTTAAGCACTGAGAAAACAGGGGAGTTCTTAAGCTCATTAGTGGTTTCAGGCAGGAGAAGTGCTGCAGATCACATGAGGGCTGAGCACAGACAGTGATGCTCCATCCACACTGTAATTAAGCCACTTGCATCCAAAACTTCATCCCTAGGCTGAAGTTATTCCTGCTGACCCATGGACACTGATGGGGACAGCGGTTGTATCACTCCTTTACAGCCCCAGAGGTGTCAGGACTGCACTCTCAGCAAAGCTGGCAATTCATTCTCAAATGGGAATTATTTCCTGCATCTTCTTCCAATATATAGGGAAGAAATGAAAATGGCTTTTTCTTTTTTTCCCCCGAAGGTCGGCTAAACAGTGCCAGTGCTTCCCAATCACACTGTCTGTCCTAACGGGACTGGAAAGGATCCACCTCTTTCCAACCAAAACACAACGAGGACAGTAGAAATCCCAAATAACTACATCCCTAGAAATCCCTGATGAAATCCAGCACCTAGAAAGGACAAGATGATAGAGTTCTTGGGAAGGAAAAGGGGGGCAGCCAGAGGTCATTGCATATTGCCCCTCACTAGGTGCCCTGCCCACCACATGCTTGGTTACTGCAGGGGCCACCTCCAGGTAATCACCACCTCCAGGAATTAGGGCCATGCCAGACAGTCAGAGTTACCAAGTAATTTTTAAGGAGTAAATCCCCAAAATGCCTGCTTCGCTTCCATTGCTTGTGCCATTTGCAGAAACCTAAGGAATTCCTGGGTTGGGATTTACCTGTCCAAGTCAGGATTTCCATACCTGTCCTGCCACCTGGCGTTTAGCCAGGATTTTAAGAAAATCTCTTTTTTCTCTGTCTACACGTGATTATAGCTGTCAAATCCTTTTCCTTTACTGTCCTGCTCACCTTGGAGAGAGCTGTGCTGTCTCCTTACTCTGAGCCACCTCCAACCTTGAATCCTTCCACTGACTTTGGCTGAGCTAACAAAGGAACAAACCAAAACATGCCTCTTGCGTCTGTTCCTTAGCAGGTTTTATTAATCAAAAATAAACCTCCTGCTGCCCACTAGTTCCCTCCACAAGCCTGCACTTTCCTGCTCCTTCCAAACCTTCCGTATTTACCAATCTGTGATTATTGCAGCTTAATCCTCATTGCCTGCATTCCCCCCGGAGCCTCTCCATCCTCCCTCCGCAGAGACCCTGATGCTCCTCTCCCACCCGCCTCCAATCCTGCTCTTTTTTTACGGAATTCCCAACCCTGAGCCAGCGACAACACGCTGAACCTGCC
Organism: Entomyzon cyanotis; assembly: GCA_024500445.1. NCBI lineage: Eukaryota > Metazoa > Chordata > Aves > Passeriformes > Meliphagidae > Entomyzon > Entomyzon cyanotis. Next base: position 347,448 of record JAKEPQ010001031.1, read on the forward strand.
AAGTGCCCTGACTGAGCAAGCGATCCCAAAGGGATTTCAGGGATGCGGACCTTGATCCATTTCCAGCTAAGATGCTGGTTAGTTTAACCAACTTGCCTGGCAAGGATGCGAGAGCTGGGAGTGTGAGGATGCTCCCAGCTCCGGCAGCATCCGCCTGCAGCCGCTCGGCCGCGCTCCCTGCGGCGCCTGCTCCCTCCTGCCTCCCAAACTCAGCTCAGCCACCCTCTCCTCGCATCCCGCAACTCCCCATCTCTCTCCCGCGCTGTCAGTTTGAGCCTATTCCAGGTATTCCGCAGGCGCTCGGAGACACAATGAAGACGAGCGCCGGATAATGCCGTGCTGCGGGAAGGCTGGCTGAAGCTCCCGATTCTCCGTGCTTCCCACAGGCCACAGGCAGGAACAATAGAAGGCCGGGCACGGTGTAAGTAGGAAGCAATGACTGGGATCTCGATGCTTCCCTAGCACTGGGATTTCATTTCAAGCATGATAATTCAGACACTGAAAAATCAGCTGCCAGCAAAGCGGTTTTATTCCAATCAATGGGAGGAAAATGCCTGCTTTTTATTTCTAAGAGCCTCGTAAATAATTTGAAACATTGAGACACAGGCAGCCTCTAAAAGCCAAGATCTTTCATATAAAAAAAATAAAAATCAAGGCTGCTGAGCTGTAGAGTTTCAAAGCCGAGTGTGAGAAAGCCCTTCAAAAACTGCCAGAAGAACAATGGGTGCCAGCGAGCGCTCCTGTGATGTGCCTTACAAAGGGGGAAAACCTAAAAATCATAATTTTCTTTAGTCATACCTTTGTTTAGGAGAACTGGGACACGAGGAACGCAGCACCCGGCAGCTCTGAGCCCAAACACCATCTTATTCCTGAGCACCACACGTTTAACACAAATCCCACCTGCTCCACGTGCCTTTTCCTGGAGCACTTCCATCCACAACAGGGCAGTGCCCAGGGAATACAGCAGGAGAAAAACCCCAGCTGGGCTGCATCCCCCTTCTCTGGGCAGGGGAAGGAGGGAGCCACAAGGCACATGGATCCCAGCATCACCGTGCCTGCTGTACCATCTCATGGGAAGGGCTGACACCCTGCCGATGCCACCAGCCTCCTGTCACGGTGCCTGGCTGCACGTGTGACAGCAAACACCCTCCAAACCCTGTCTCCGAAAGCACTGGGGATTTTAAACGGCGAAGGAAGGAGAATGACAAACCGAGGGACTCCAAGCAGCCCTCAGACGTGCTCCAACCAAACATCTCTACTGAAAAGGCACCTCTAATCCAAGCCAGAGCTTCTGAAAGAGGTGATAAAAGCAGCATTCCCGGCCGCGCCACGTGGGGAAAGCGCAGCCGTGCTCCCGGGGAGTGACACACATTCCCTCCCCGTTTAATGGTGTTTATTTAGCTGCACGCCACCGGCACGGCTCAGAGCCCAGGGGGGACTGCCCGCTGCCACCGGGCAAGCAGGGTGTCACACTGCTCATCCCCACTTTGCTTAATTTAAGGAAAGGCACATTCATGCCTTTTCTCATCACCACGCAGCAAGAACCCAGAGCTGCCAAACGTGAACATCACTCACAAATCAAGGAGAAATCAAGAGCATCCCTTGAATTATTTCTGACCCATGTGGAGTTAATAAACACCCACCCTCTACGGAAGATGTCCTGAAATTTAATGTACATCATTAATTAGCAGATCGAAGGGAAAACAACAGCCCCCCAGAGCAGCCATTCTAATTTTCAGCTACGTTTTCCCCCACTGAGGGGCTTCCGCTATGACTTAACTCAAATTGTTCCTTGGAAATTATACAATTGTATTTTGAGAGACCAGAGATTTCACAAAGAGGTTCAGGTTCAGTTGCCTCAGCTGACTGCACTTCTTATATCCTGCCAACTCTCCATACTCTGATTTTATAGGGGTTTCACCCACATGGCCAGAGAAAAAAATAATATGGAACAGATCAATTAAACTCCAAAGACACAAATATTGACAGAGCCAGAGAACAGGGGCCAAATGAATTGGTTTTAAATCAAATTTATATTTATTTTTCTTAATGATACCCTTGGTTTATCTCTTTAATAACATCAGTCCCTCATTTCACTTTATTGCATGATAAAGTTTTCCAATGTCTTGTTCTTCTAATGGAAGATGGTTTTTTTATTCACATGAAATATTAGTGTGACTCTACTTTATTCTACTTACTTTATAATAAAGCTTCATGCTAAAACAGCAAATCCAGGCAGTAAGTGGACAAAGTTATGGCATTGTCCCATATAATCTCGTTTCTTTCTTCCTTTTAAGAAATAAACTCAGTAGTATTAAATTTAAGTGTGTTTTCCCCACTTCAAGGATACCAGGTACCAGTACAAGTGTGAAAGCATAAAGAGTTGAATCGTGATGGTCTTCTCACAGGTAACTCATTCACTCAGCAACAATCCAGCCACGAGTTTCAGTATTTTCTGCCATTAAATTCATGTCTTGGGTCCCAATAAAAGAAGAGCTGCCATGCTGGACAGCTGTGAGCACTACTGAAGGACCCAAAGCCTCCAGTCCTCGTGAAGAAACACAAGGCACAATTCCTTCTGAACATCCTCCACAAAACATCTCCTTTTCTTCCCTTTAAACACCATCTGCATCCAGAACTGCAACGTCTTCCAGCCTTCCCACTTGGAGAAACAGCTGAAGACAGTCCAAATCTGCAGCTGGGAACATAACCAGCTCACCTAAGAGCTGCTGGAAACAGGCACACAAATCCATGGTGAATTCAAGCAGGAGAGCAAACCAGAGGGACAGAGCCCTCGGATGGGGAAATCCCCCGGGATGGCAGCACATCCCTCTCTGTCACAGCCCAGCCACCCCAGCCCCTGCCAGCTTACTGCTTCTGTCTGAAGCTATTTTCAGGTTTATTACTTCTTTGGGGTGCTTTTAAATTTTTTTTTTAATTTCCCAGTCATCTGAAACGCTGCTTCATTTATTATTAACAACATGAGAGTTGTGACTTAGTTCGGCTGGTTGGGCGCGACGGCGGGATTGTTCTGTCGCTGCTTCCACGACGTGTATCCCTGTGGTTACGTGGAAATCCCTCCTGATGTCCCAGTGGGGACAACCAACTGGGAGATGGGGCAAAAAAAGCCCCGCACAACTCCTTTTGGATGTGGTATTTGCACATCTGAGCACACCTTCCTGTTTTTGCAGAGCCAGATCTGATCATTCATTCGTTTGCTTGCCATCTGAACGTGACGCCAAGCAGCGAGCGCGCCTTTGCCTACCATTCCTAATTATTTTTCAATTGTTTACTTTGGACAGATTTGCTGCTAAGGGCTTATTTTCAGTGCTGCAGCAGCATTAGGAAAGCTCTTGCTGAAGGGTGGATTTCCCCCCAAATCACAGCCAGGCGCTCCCTAAATCGGATCTCCACAGACAGGACCAGCAGATGTGTCCCACAAAACAGCAATTGACACCACCACAGCAAACAAAATTAACCTGCATCACCTAAAACACAACAAGTTCCACCTCAACAGGAGGAAGAACTTTCCATTGAGGGTGGCAGAGCACTGGAAAAGCTGCTCAGGCTGTCTCCCTCTCTGGAGACATTCCAAACCCACCTGGACACGCTCCTGTGCCACCTGCTCTAGGTGGGGATGGTCTCCAGAGGCTCTTCCAACTGTCCTGTGATATTGGTTAAAAAGCCAAATAAACACTAAGGCTTCCAGAGCAGAGACAGAAAGGTGATGCAGACGAACTGGCAAGAAGGACAGAGCACCGACATTTAACTGAATGATTCAGTTGGATGAGAACACGTCAGTGGCCTCCAAAACAACATTTCTGCCTCAAGGGTGTGACTGTTTTTCCCCCAAACCCCACATTTCTAAGCTGCATTTTATTGTTGTGTGCAACTGTAATCATCAAGCCCCAGCAAACAAAGCATCCAGAAAGGATCCACTTGCACAAACTTCAAGGAATTATTTCTCCCCATAGGCTTGGTGTTTTCCAGCTGATTTTACACCTATCAGTAGTGCTATACTTTCCTGCTCTGCCCGAGAAGAGCAGTTGGAAATGCTGCACTGAGCTCATGACGAAAACAAACAGAAATCAGTGTTTAAATCCAAAACATCCCAGTAAATCACACTAACACACGATTTCCTATTGCCAGCAAACATTTTAGACAGTTCCAGCTAAAGCTCGGGAACGATTCAGGTAGCCAGGACATGACAAACGTGAAGGATGGCTCGGGATGAATATGTGAGCAGGATATTCCTGCTAAAGCCATCAGCAGCGTGCTGGTATTTAAATCACATTAAGATTTCAAAAGCATCAGTCTATCGCGCAGTTCGTGTCACTCTTTCTCACAGCCATGAGGACCAGAAACCTCAAACTGAGCCCTCCAGAACAGCACAGAGCCCCTCAGCGTGGAGCAAGCACTCGCTAATTGTGGCAAACTGATGGACAGATCAATTAACCAGGCAAGCAAAAGCCCGGCAAAGCCTCTCGCTTTGAGGTTCGCCTGCTCCTGACAATGATGACTTCAGATGGAGAGCGAGCACGAGGGGCAGCTGGATTCTTTAAAACAAAACACAACCAGAACCTCTTTCAGATAAGCATTTCGTGGAAAGACAGAGGGGAAGGGGAGAGGCAAGCAGAATAGATCCCAAATGCTCGTATTTTTCAAGTTTTCATGGCTGCTCTTGTGAAAGAGAGGGGGTGCCTGTGTCCCCCTGTGCCCGGGCAGGGAAAGGGACATCGGGGTGTGGGTATGCCCGTGCTGGGGCTGGCTGTCGAGCAGGAGCCCGGGGAGCACTTGCTAGTCTTCCCGAGATCTGCCCAGTCACATGTACTGGCTCCTGCGCCTTGTAGAAGCAGCTGGAAAAGAGGGAGCCAGCGGAGCTGCCTCCATTAGGAGCCACCGCTACACAAAAGGAGAAGAGGAAACAAGCCGTCGGCCACCGGAGCAGCCGGCAGGAAAAAAGAGATGTCCACAGCCACGGGGAGCGCACCGCAAGTGGGGATAATCACGATGGAAATGAAAACTGCTCTGCTGTCCCCCAAAGAGGCTGGATGGCACCTGCCTGACAGGGACACGGGGCTCGCAGCCCGCCCGGCATCGCATCCCGCACACCATCGGCAACTCGACGGGCTCAGCCGCTCAAGCCTCAGGCGAGGGGCTTATCTCCCCGCTCGGAGCCCCAAAACACCAACCCAGCCAGCCCGTCCTGCGCCAACTCCCGGCCGGGCAGCGCCGGTTCAGCTCCGGGATCCGGAGGGGCCGAGGACAGCGGCGGCTTTCGCCGGGAATCGCCCCCGATCCGGCGATGCCGAGGCGAGCGGCCCCGGGGGCAAGGAGCCCCGCAACTCTCCCGGGCCCTCCCGCCCGGCCCGGCGCCGCCGCCTTTGTGCTGCCCGAGCGGCCGGGGCGGAGGAGCCCGGGGGGTTCGGCGGGGCCGATCCGGCCTCGCACCGGTGGGACCGCGCGGGGTAACGGCGGCCCGGCTCGGCTCGGCCCGGCCCACCCGCCGCCGAGCCCGCCGTGCCCTCCCGGCGCTCCCCTGCCGCCGCCGCCGCCGCGGGAAGTTCCCGGTGGCCCCGCGTACCCCCGCCCCCCCAAACCCCGGGCGGCGGCACCTGCTCCCGGCCCGGCGGAGTTACCGGGGGCGGAGGGACGAGGCGGAGCCGCGGAGACCGCGTGTGGACTCACCGGGAGGCTGCCGCAGGCCCCGGGGGGAGAAATCCAGCGGCGGGAGCACCGCGAGTCCCGAGCTCCGCGCTGCTGCTGCGTCAGCGCCGCCGCCTCCTCGGCTGCGGGATGGGGACGAAGCGCCACCGCCGCCGCCCGCCCCTGGCCGCGGGGCGTCGCGGAGCGGGCGGGCGGAGGCCGGAGCGGGCGGCGGAGGGGCCGGGAGGGGGCGGAGGAGGGGGCGGAGGAGGGACCGGAGGAGGGACCGGGGGCGCCGCCGCCGCCGCCGCCGCGAACTCCCCGCAAGCCGCGAGCGCCTCCGGCCTCCTTCCTGCTTCCTCGTCCGCAGCCAATCGCCGCGCGCCGCCCGCCGCTCGCCCCGTCGCGCCGGCCAATCAGGGCCGCCTCTCCCCGCCGCCGCCGGCCAATCGCCGCCGCGCCCGCCCCCGCCCCGAGCCCCCCTCGGCGCCCCCCCATTCCCCTCACGGAGCCCCTGGCGCCGCCGACCCCCGCCCGTGGCGCGGGATAACCGGGATGGCCGGGAAAGCCGGGATAGCCGCCCCGCCGGGACACCGGGGCAGCCCCCGATGGCCGCGGTTCGCTCACAGGACGGGGGCGTGAGGCGACCCCGCGCGCCTGTCAGGGATCCTCCCCGCGGGTCCCTCCGAGGCGCACGGGATGCCCTCACACCTCCCGGCTGTGCGCGGCGCGTCCCGGGGGCAGCTGCCCTCCAACCGAGCCCTGCATCCGAACTCTGCCAAAGTTGGAAGCCCCAGGGGTCTGGCGGGAGCTCCGCTGAGAGCTGCCAGGGAGGAGAGGCACAAGGCAGAGGGGTTTGAGCGCCCATCGCTCCCACCCCGAGATGGGCACTGGAAAGGCCATCGACCCCCGTTTGTGCGGTGGCTGCCCTGAGCAGCCCTGTGAGTCGGCACCGGGGGAATATCCCGTTGCATTTTAGGGGAAAAAGGCCAACAGGAATTCTCAGGTGTCCCAGGGCTTCCCCACAGACCCTGTCCTCACTGGGACACTCGGGTGTCCATGGTTTCCACGGTCTTACCAACAGGTGAGACATGGCAGCAATGAGAACATCTGGAAAACTCCATGTTTTCCTCAAAGAAATGGGTTTAAAGCCCTAAACCAGACCCAATAAGCCTTGGAAGTTATTTAATCGGTATCTTTGGCAGTACCACAGTCCCCATCACTGAAGCCTCTCCACCAGCTGCAGAATGGGGTTTTTCCATAGAATTGTGGACTCTCCTGAGTTGGATCCACAGGAATTGAGCATCACTCCTAGTCCTGCACAGACAGCCCCAAAATCCTGCCATGTGCCCAAGAGCATTATCCAAACACTTCTTGAGCTCTGTCAGGCTTGGAGCTGTGACTGCTTCCCTGGGGAGCCTGTTCCAGTGCCAAATTTGTCCTATTTCTTTTAAACTTGGGAAACTGCTGGGAAGGAAGCAGCACATGGAACAAGCAACCCATGGGGCTCCTGGAGATAAATACACACACAATGAGGGCAAGACCCTGATGGTCTGCTTGAAATTCAACTCAACTGCAGGAGACCTAGGAGCTTGAAATACTTCCTGCCTTGTTCCGGTGGTCCACAGGGATCTTGCAAATATGAGCAGGATTAAGCACTGGTATGATTTTTGCAGGATCCAGATGTTATGCAGGAGAAGATTGCAGGAAAATTCAGCTATTTGGAGACATTAACTCCTGAAACTAATACCAGTCATTGGTGATAGAGCAGGGAAAAATGAATAACCTTAAAAGCTACACCCCAGGAAGCCCCCAAGGTGCAGTAGGGCAACTCTCCTTAAAAACTCTCTGATATTCTTTATGAGTTGGACTGGGAGGATCTTTGTGGGTCCCTATAATTTCAGGATCTTCTGTGATGACCCCATTTCACTGCTCCCCTTTGGAAATCAACCTTTGGATGAGACTTTTCCAGGCTCTATTTAATGCAGCTGGATATCACCAAGGGCCACGCCACAAGCACAAAGGTTCTATCTCCTCAGACCAGAGCTGCTCCCCACCTGAAAAGCAAAGGCAAACTGTTGCCTAAAAACAATATTTACTGCTGCCAAACTGTTCCCTAAAAGCAATATTTTATTGGAGTTCTTCCCTCTGCTGTGAGCCACCAGCACAGGAGGGAAACTGCAGCACTCTGAGATAGAGTTCTGTGTTACACAGAGCACACTTACTCGGGTTGTTAGATGTGTTCAAGTGACTTCCAAAATCTACCACCTCAGACTCCCATAGCTAAACAGAGTGATATTTGGAGCAGAAAAGTGAAGAATCTGGGAATTCTGGAGCTCTGAAGCCACCCTGCAACTCAGGCAATGAACCCACAGTGTCACAGTGTTCCAGAGAGAAACACTTGGGCAAAATTCATGCTGAAGTTTGATGACAAATATAATTTAACAGCTGCTTTTTTGGGAAAGTGGAGGTGAGGCCACCTTCCTTCTTCCAGGTGTTTGGAACAGGACAACATCTGGACAATGGACAGGTTGAGGATGGGGAGCTGTGTGCTCCAGAGCTGCACAAGAGTGGGAAGAACAACAGAGCCATCTGCAGAGCTCCCTCTCTCTTGAGAAACTAATTTATTCTGAAGTGGGGACTTTCCTCGTCCCATTCTGAGACGGATGAGGGGGAAAAATGGGAAGCTAATTGCTGATTCCAGAACAATATGTCTGTGTGTCTGCCGGGCTCCAGCCTCTCAGGTGGCGGCACAGCCAAGACACAGAGTTTGGGCTTTTTCTCCCCTCATTAACTGGGAAAAACAAACCACCAAAGCCCTGACTAGAGATCTTCCTACCCCAAATTCTGGCCCGTGTTTTGGGAAAGGGATAACATCCAGGGCTATAGACTGCCTGAGCAGCAGCACAACAGGGATCTTTGTCCCCAGCTCACACTTTGGGCAGTGGCAGCACCTCGCTGCGGTTGTACCTGTTGGTAAAGGGTTGTAAAGCCCCGTGGCTGTGGGCCAGCTGGGCCAGGAACCAGCAGGGATTAAGGGATTGTCCCTCATTGCACCCCTCATCTCCACTGAGGTACTGGGGTGGGACAGGCACACACAGTGGAACCAACGCTAAAGGGAGAGAGAGAAAGAAAGAAAGAAAAAGAGGATTTCACCGTTAACACAGGGAAAACAGGGAAAAGGGGTTTTGCATTTTCTGACTCTGAGTTTCAGAAGTAAAAACTTAATTTGTCCCACAGGAGAATGGGGAAGAGCCCCAGCATCTCACTGTGGGTTGGGCTGGAAGAAGGGCGTATACATGGCACTCCAGAGGGCACACTCAGACCTCTCTGACCTTCAGGAACAACTGTGGTGAGTTTTAAAAAGTCACAGAAAATCCAAGAAGCGGAAAAATTGCCTAGCAGTGCTGCAAGGACAGAGGAAGAGAACCTGCAGCTGTGGTGTCTGTCCTGGCAGTGGGCTGGCAGCACCTCTTTTCAACCCAGGTGGGGAGGCAGTGCATCCCTGAGAACACCAGAGCTTCCTGCACAGCCACAAACCGATGGAAAGGAAAGCTCCCATTCCACCAGCAGCTTGCAAACAGGCATGGGAGCTTAAGCAACAGCCTTAATCCGAGTAAGCTCACACACTAAGAGCAGCAGTGTGGAGGATCCTGCACCGACTAGTTCCTCGGCCAGGCCTCAGGGAAGGACTTGGCTGCAGGGAAGAGCTCGGCACATCTGTGAGGGGGAGGGTGGCCAGCCCCACCTTCCCAAACAGCCTTGTGGCCGCAGATGGGGAAAAACCCATCCTTGGATGTCTGCAGTTGGGAGAGATCCATAAACTGGGTCTTTATGTGGCCCCTGTCTGGCTGCAGTGGCAGGTCGGGGTCAAAAAGTCTTCAATTCAGCACATCTCAGCTGCATCCCATGGGGATCCTGCCTTTTCCAGGCATCTCCCCTCCAAGGCACATCCCCAAATCCAGCTATGTGATCCCATCCTGCCTGATGCCTCCACAGAAAAGGTGCTTGTGCTGCACTGGCTTGCTGGTAAAGAGATGGGGTTTGGTGGTCCCCTCTTTCCTCCTTTCCTTCCCCTTCCTTCCCCTTTTGTAACTGTAAAAGGCCAAATAAATCCCTGGTGGAGCTCCACGGACTGACTTGGAATTCTATTACACCAAAAAAGCAAATTAGCTGTGAGTGTTCAGGTCTGCAGCAAACCAGCTGTGGTTACACAGGCAGCTTCCTCCGAGATTTCTATTTAAACATCAGCATTTGCTCATTTTTAGCTGGGTGAAGTATTCCTCTTTTTCCATCAGAAGAATCCAGGAGGGATTCAGGCTGGAGGAGAGGGCTCTGCCAGTACAGAGGTGTCATGCAGCATTTCATTACCTACCTGGAAAAATCCAAATTACTCTATTTGTGTCTCAGGAAATCATCTGCAGCTTTTTGGTGCCGTTGCTGTTACAAAGGTTAAATTTATTATTTATTTTAATTTATTTTAGTTTTAGAAACATTCATGGTGTTTATATCCAATATTGTCTGTGAAGCAGCAGTGCCAAGGAAGTTCAGCAAACAAAAGGGGATTGCAGTGTTCTATTTCTTATTTCACCTCTCATCTTAATACTTTAAAGTGCTTCAGTAAGGAATATATAGTAAATATAATATATATAATTTATTGATGGAGGGAAAAAAACCAGAGGGACAATGAAAAGAGCTCAGTGGGGACCAGCACAGCCAGGAAATGAGACTGGATTAAATTAAAGCAGAAGATCACAGGAGTAAGAGTTAAGAACATCCCTGAGTGTTGTGGTGGACGCAGGTGGATGTGTGTGCTTCGGTGTATTTCAAAATCAGGATTAAAAGCAAGGACTCTGCTTTATGAGCTGGGTCATGGCACAGAGTGACAAACTTGCACGCACAGGAAGGATAAATGTCCTGCCTTGCATTCCCAAGGTAGCCATTCTTTTATGGAGTGTGATTCACAAAACCAGGGAGGCTGCAGGGGTCGCAACGCAAAACACGTGTCCCAGAAAGTCAGGACAGGAAAGCAAGCAGCAATTATGGGACCATCTGTGCTGTGGGATGGGGCTGTGGCAGAACCAGCGTCACTCCTTTGCCCCACTGCGGGTTGTTGGGCTGGGGCAAACACTTCAGCTGTGGTCAGCTTGGGAAAATCAGTGGGAACAAACCCATGGCTGCTTGTACAACTCCTTGTGCAGAATTAATACCGGAAAAACCTAATAAGAAACCCCAAAGGCATTGCTTAGCCAATCTGCACTTCCAGAGGAAACAGCTGCATCAGCAGGAAATCTTCGTCTCTCTTTTGTGTCCCTCAGGTGGGTGGGAGCTCGTGCCAGCACACAGACATGGGGACAGGGACATTTCTCAGCAGAGAAGATGCATCTGCTCCTTCACACTCCTGCCAGCACAGGGACATTCCTGTTTTCCTATGTGAAAAGGAAATGTCACCACTTGATACTTTACCCTTTCCTTGTCCCCAGGCTCCCAAAGATGCCCAGCACCCTAGGGTCCATTCAGAGATGTTTTCAGCCCCGAGGGCTGTTCTTCATTCCTTACTTTCAGCAGCTGGAGGTAAGATCAGCACAAGGAGGGACTAATATCTCTCTGGGTTTTTTGGGGGACATCAGGAAAAGCTCCAAAGTCTTCATTAAGACAATAACAACATCTCAGTGTCGGGGGAAAATACACACACACATCTGTTCACCTCTGCCTCATCCCAGGAGTCAGGGGGTGAATTTGGGCTCAACGTTCACAGTCTGAAGCTGCTGAATCTCCATCCCTCGTTGGCCATCCGGCACCCGGCGGGAAGATTTGGAGTTTCCCTGTGCAAATCTCCCTCTTAGGGACATGGGTTAGTGGTGGCGTTGGCAGTGCCAGGGGAACGGTTAGACTCGATGGTCTTAAAGATCTTTTCTAACTTAAATGATTCCATGATTCTGTGATAATCCTATTAGCATTAACATGGACTGTGTGGCTAAATCCCCACATTCTGCACAGAAATTGAATCCCTGAGGGGTTGGCTTAAAATAACAAATACTCAGAAAGGCAGAGACGGGAGCAAAGGAGGGTTTGTCCGGCGATGGTGTCTCCTATGGGAAGTAAATCAGGCAGCACTCAGGGATTTGGGGCTGCTGGGGAAAGTCGTGTGGGCTGGGGATGGATTTGGAGGATGTGCAATTAGCTGGAGTAAACGCTGTGCCCCGGCTGGGCAGCACCTCCTTAATTTCCCTTCCCACATCTTTCCTCACTCTTGTTTGATGGCGGCGAGAGAGGAAAAGGAAAGGGGAAAAAGAAGGGTCAGCCCACCATTTCCCCCAGACTTTGAAACACAGGATGGGGTTTTAGGGACGTGGGCTGCACAGGGCTGAATCAGGGGATGGATCGTCGCGCAAGTGGTGGCGCTGTGGGGTGAGCACAGGAAAACCCTGGTGCGGAGACACCGCAGCCGGGCAGGAACAGCCATTCTCAAAAAGCTGGAAAACAGGCAGAGCCACCACGGCCAGCGATGTTGAGGTCCTGTCCACATGTCCGATGGCACGGTCTTCCCACGGGATGGGGTGAGGGATGACAGGGGCTCAGGACAATGGAGGAGCTGCTGCAGAAGAGGATGTGGATCCCATGGCTGCAGATTGCCCTGGGCTCAGCCACAGGTTTATCCCAATGTCCTGGCTTCTGCAGCCTTTGCAAAAATAGTAATTAACCCAAATATCCTCATTAGATCCTCATACGAGGACTTGTACTCCACCAGTCAGAGCATTCCTGCAGTGTGAAGATTTCTGCTCTTTTGAGATATAAAGATGCGTGGAGTAAAAGGAACTTTCATTCAGGAGACCCTGGATGATAGTGATCACTTTTGGCCTCACATTTATTGACCAGTTTATTCCTCAGAAATGTCCATGAAGTGAATTGGTGGCACAGCCTTACCCCTGTCCCAGTTCAGAAACCCCCAGCGAGTTCACACTCAGCCTGGAAACCAACCAAACTTAAACAAAGTGGGTTGTTCATACTGTTTGGACAGAGCCTTGGATCAAAACCCATTTATTCTGCTATTACTATTCATTATTCCCTCCAGTGGTACCCTGGATGTTTGAGCTGGGATCTGCTTAATCCCGTAAAGCCCAGCTTCTCCTCGTGCCAGAACGGGGAACGAAGTCATAATTCTCCATTCGCAGCCTCCCAGGCTGTTGCCATGGGAATGATGCAATGTTCCCAATTCCTGGGCCTGCTCTCCTGCCAGTTCAGGTAGGAGAAGCCACTTTCCCGAGGGAAGAGTGCCCTGGATTGAGTGCTGTGCTTTGACAATTAGCCAGAGAAGTTACAGATCGCTCCATCAAAGTGATGGCTCTGCACTCACAGGGGACCTGCTTTCTGAATTGGAAATGAAGCCCTGGGCCAGCCTGGCTCACTGGGGGTACCTGGAAATGCTGGATCTATACCTTGGGGTCCTCAGGTACTGACTGTCCCGCTGGGTTTGTCCTGTTTACAGCCTTACCCAGTATTGCCCATCCCCATGCAGGTCCTGTCCTGCTGTCCCCAGCTCCTCACCCCCAGCTGACACCCCAAAACAGGCTTCCTGCCCAGGAACCCACCCCAGGGCTCCTTGCAGCTCTGAGTCTGTGCCTGGGCTTAGGCATGATTTAGTGGAGACTTCTGAAGTACAAAAATCCCTGAGGGGTGCTGAAGATGCATTTGGATGCAAGGGGCTGGTGGGGTAAGAACTTCCCAAACTCCACCTGAAAGCAGCAACCCTGATAAAACCTCCTTATTCCATTACTGTGGTCAGAGATTGCCCCAGCCCTGCCTGATCCCCAAAAACAGGGGGAATCAGAGCACTGGTCTGCTCAGAATGCTGGTATGGGTTCCAGCTAGCCCCAATCCCATAAAAGCACCTTTCCGGCTTCATGGAAACTTGGAAACAGCCCTGTGAGAATCCAGAGCTCTACACACTTTCAAAGCTAAAATGGGGAACAAGACAGGTCCTGATGGGAGCCTTGTCCAAAGTTGGGGAGACAAAATGGAGTAAAGTCACCCTCTTTCCTTTTCCCCTCACTTGTTTTCCTTCTAGAAACCAAATAAAATTGAAGCCCCCAAACCCTTGGAGACGGCTCCTCCCTTCCTCCTATCCTTGAGACTTCAAAGCCTAACCTGAAAATTCCATCAGTGCATGTTTACTCCTATGCTTTGCCCTAAATTCGAGTCTGAATGGATCATCTCTGTACCAAACCTCATCGGGCTGTTTTCTGGCACATTAGAACCTGCGCAGCCCTGGACTGCCTGGATTGGTGCCTCCTCACCCAGACCTGAGGGCTGGTGGTGTCCAGGGAAATCCTTCCTGCTGCACAGGGATGGGATTTGAAGAGTTGACTGGTCCCTCTCTTTAAAACAACACCCTTGATGCAGGGAGATTGAACACAGGGGACCAAGAGGGAGGCTGGTGCAAAGGGAAGCCCTCAGAGCCCTGCCATGGCTGGAGCTTGGCCGTGCCTTTGGGAGAGAATTTTCCAGCAAGCTGTGCAGCACAGCGGGTCTGTGTCCAGCCCAAACAGCCTTGTTTCCTTCCCAAAATGTCACATAAAGCCTTCCTAAAGTCAGGATATGTCTCATTTGTGGCTTCTGCTTCATCCGCACATCCAGTTTCCTCAGCAAAGAGGGAATTCAAGGGGTTTGATGTGATCTCTGTGTGACAAACCCACGCTGGCTCTTTTATCACCTGTTTATCTGCCAGGTGCTTCAATAGATCTAAAACCCCCCATACTCCAAAAGCTTCCCAGGCATCAAAGCACAGCCGAGCACTAAATAATCCCCTCGGTCTTCCTCTTATCACTTGGGAAGAGGAGTAGGAGTTGATCTCCTCCTCTGTGGGATGATGTCTGATGGCTCAGAAATTGCTGGATCATCAGTTCTTCAGCATCATCAGCCCCACATCCAGAGACACGGAGGTCTCAATCCCCTCTAACTTCCCCAGCCAGCCCCCTGCCCTCCCTCCTGCTCTCTATCCCTCCAACCCAGCTCCATGCAACGATGGAAACTGGGTTAATAGATGAAAGAGGAATTGCCAAAGCAAATATTTTCTTTCCAAAGCTCTCTTCGTTAGCTATAAACACAGGGAACCACTGCGGATAACCGACTTGTTTAGAGGGTTGTGGCTCTGTGGTGAAAGCAGGGATTGTGGACACATGGATTTCTGATTTTTTCTTCAAACCAGCATTGCTCCAGCACCTCATCCCTACTTTGTAACCCAACCCTAGGGCTGGAGAGGGAACTGTGACACAGCTCCAGTGTGGTTCCTTCTTTCCACAAGCATGGCCAGGATGGAGGATGTCATTAAATCCTGATAATCCCAATATGGTGAGCAAAGATGTCTTCAGGCACCTTTCAGGGGACACATCACCCTTCAAAACAACCTCCTGGGTGGAAAATAATTGTGGCAGCAACACAACCTGAGGAGCAACAAGCACAAGATGCTCCCCTCACTTTAACATCCACCCAAGAGCAGTGGGGATGTAAAAATCCCCCCAACCTTTGGGAAAAGGGAACAAAAATGTGATTTGAACACATGAGGGGCATTAAATCTCCAGGAGCTCTCCTGGCATCTCTCATCCTGAGCTGGAGCCGGCTCACCAACCAGGCGTTGCCGTGATTACAATCCTTGATTTCTGATTTTGCCACCTGCACTACGTTTCATGAAATTTTAAAGCTAATGCTCTGCCAAACTCAAATGGCATCAGAGCAGATGTTTAAGTGCAGCCGAGGATGAATAAATTATGGGGCTCGTGGCTGTACGATGAAGGAGGGAGAGGGTGGATGGCTCCAAATAGGGAGATAATTGATTTAAATGACATTGTCCATTGGAGTCACCTGGGATCAGATCTTTGGGCGCAGGCAGAAGAGATGCAGCAATTAAAGACACTGGTCTGAGGACAGCAGTGACTTGCCTCTGTGCAGGCTGTGCTCAGCCTCTTCTTTTCGGCTGTTCTATGGCTTTTCTGCGGCTTTTCTGCCTCTTTAATCCACCTCAATATCAGGCAGAGAGAGGAAAATTAGGCTGATTTTGGTCTTGGTCCACCTGTAGCAGAAATGAGCCCGTTTGGGTTATCCTGGGGCTCTGTGAGGGAAGGGAATATGTTTAGCATTTAAAACGCTTTTTAACTCCACAGAGAAAGGCTTAGTAATCTTTGATGGCTGAACACCAAATCCAGACCCAGAAGCACCAAACTGCATTTTAAAATCATGAGATGGGTCAAAAATGATGATGACTCAAGAGCCCACAGGAGTTTTGCTCTTCTCCGCTACAGACAACCCCGGCTGACTTTGGGAGAGTTACTTAACCCCTTAGCACAGCCCAGTCCCTTCCAGTGGGGAAGGTGCTCACCTGACAGGGGTAAATAAATTCCCTTGGCAAACCCATAGCTGCCATGGAGGTAAGGATTCCCTGGAATCCCAAGAGTTTGGTAATCCATGAGCCCTCCCTCCCCGAGGGGTGCTGTGGCTGGCCCTGCCCTGTGCCCTTCCAAGGACCTGAGTTTTGGGGCTCAGTGCCACCCCTACCCTCACAAACTACAGCCCAGAGGTGGGACCTGCCTGAGCTCACAACATTTTTTTGCATTTCACCAAAACCAGCTGCTGGAGCGTGTTGGCTTTTCAATCATCTGCCTCTCTGTGGCTCCTGATGGCTTTCTGGAATAAGCTCCATGCCAGAGCACAGCCTCCTTCCAGTGCACCCCAGCTTGGGAGCAAAGACAAATCAAGCAAAAAGCAGGAGGCAAAGGATTCCTGCCCCTGAGGATATTCACCTCCAGCCTGACCCGGGACTGGGGGCAGAGGAAGGGGAATTCAAAGTGCTGCCAGCAGCAGTTTTGGGGCACCCAGAGATGCAGAGGTTCTGACCTGTGTGCAAAGGATACCAGGCAAAAAAGGCTCGATCCTGCCTATGGCTCCTAGGAGATGCTGCCACAGAGAAAACACAGATGAAAGAGGTTTTCTCAGAACAAAAGCAGCCAGTGGAAGCTACAGGACAACTTCCAGTTTTTCAAGACATGCTGAGTAAGTGTACAGGAGGGTGGGTGCTCTGTGTGCTGTGACACATCTGTCTCTGCAGGTGAGAAACCAGATGGATACTGGCTATTCCTGGGGGCACAGTGATCCCTGCAAAGGGAGTGATGTCCCATCTCAGCAGGGAGGTGAGAGCCAGGGCTGCCTCCAGCACAGGAGATGGTCCTCGTAACGATCCAGGAAAGACCTTACCAGCCTCGAGTTCTGCACACCCTTGTGGTCCCACGAGGAAGCTCTGAGGAGCTGTGTTGGAAACGCTGGCTCTCGGGAACACCAGCCCCGGGCGAGTGTGTTCAGCGCTGACAAGATGACAGCTCCTTAGGGAAGTGGGGCCTGGGGGAGCTGCACAGAGGCTCCCGGTGCTGGAAGCTTCAGCTATGCCCAAGCAAAAGAAATCACCCCTAGGGATTTCCTGAGTGTGTCTGGGCTGCAGGGATGGGGCCAGGCCACCCGCTCTGTGCAGCTCCCTCTCCTCACACCAGCAGGAGCACCCGGGTGCTAAATGACAGTAGGGACCCCGCTGGGCTGCAAAAATATCCATTTGCTTTTCTCCTCTGTGTTGCACTGACCAGGCAGCTACCACTCTTTCCCTTCCTTCAGACCAACGCTGGGCTTGTTTTCCCTCCAGAGAAGCTCCAAGCTCTGCAACAAGGCACAGAGAGGACACAGGCTGTTTCCTAATGCCCCTGGCACAGGTTGGCTCATGGGGGAACATCGACCCAGTACAGCCCCCCTTTGCCCTGCAGACACCCCAGGCACGTGGATTATTTCCATCCTGCCAACAGCTGCAGGAAAATATGCTCACTCCAGCCTCTCTTATGGGAGGCAGCTGCAGCAGAGGGCTGGAAAATCCCCTTCCAGGCAGTCCCAGCTCTGCCACCAGACAGCCCAATGCAGAAGGGGGCTGTGCTTGTGCCAAGCCCCTCAGCCCACTGAGACATCGTCCAGAAACTCCCTGTTTTCTCTCTGCCCTGCCCCATGTGGCCAGTGCTGGGGACAGAAGTGATGCTCCATGGATGTGCTGAGCAGGCTGATTCAGTGCTTGTTGTACAGCCCAGAGAGATCAAGGTGCCTCAACACCTCTGGGTGACAATGCTGAGTGATCCTAGTGCCACTCTGATCCTCGTGCTGCAGGACACATCTGACTGTCACTGTCCCTACCAGAGTGGGGGCTGTGAGCAGGAACAGCAGGATCAGAGAATCCCAGAATTATTTAGGTTGGAAAAGATGTCCAAGATCATCCAGTTCAACCGGTGACCAATCCCCACCTTGTCAGCCAGACCAGAGCACTGAGTGCCAAGTGCAGCTGTTCCTTGAGCACCTATAGGGATGGTGACTCCACCACTTCTATGGGCACCCCATTACAATGCTGGACAACCCCTTCCATGAAGAAATTCTTCCTGAAAAGTACCTTTCCTCCTGCCTGGGGGACAGCAGTGGCCGAGGGCAGGGTGTCCTGCAGCAGCGCTAGTTCAGTTTCGGGTTTGGTGGGTACATCATCCCCTGCCCATTGTGGCAGCTCAGGGTGGAGTGAGCAGGCTGGTTTGGGGAGAGCTCGTGCTCATCAGAGGTTCAGGATCATCCCTTTTCTCCTGGATGCCTTTGGAATGACAGATCCTCAGGCAGACCCACACCTCCGGCTCTGCCGGAGCTCCACGTGCCAGGGGGAGCCTGCTGCCGTCCCCCCACCGCCGGCTCCCTCCTCCCACTGGCACTGGGCCGGCTGCCATTCCCTTTGGCGAGCGCACTGCTCCAGCCTTTTTTCCCCCATTCAGGCTGACAACTGGGCCTCAGCATCAGCTGCTTGTTGCTCAGCATCAGCCTTTCAGCAAACAGCAGGTGCAAGCGGGCCGACCCTGGGCTGCGCTACAGTAATCCCGCAGCCCCCCCGGGCCTCCCTCGCACAATATTGTCCCCTCGGCTGAAGAATGTTTTTGTCTCCCCTTCACAGTTGTGAATTCTTGTATAGATTGAAAAGAAATCTCTTTATAATCTTCCTGCGGGGCCGCGGCTGGGAGGAGCGGGTGCCTCGCTGCGAGGGGAGCGTGGCCGGCACAGCTGTGCGGGAGCAGCGGGCAGCTGCCGGGCCGGACGCAGGGACAGAGCAGGCAGGATGCACGGATCGCGTCCTCTCTGCCTGCAGCCGCGGCCTCCGTGGGCTGTCAATCCACCCTTGGAAAGAAACTGACTCATCGCCCACGTGTGGGAACACGGAGGTGACACAGCAGCAGGTCCCCGCTCCGGCAGCGGTGCTGAACCGCAGTGAGCGCTGCCTGGAGCCCCTAGGAGGCTGGGGCGAGAGGGAATCTAAACACACTGAGATTTTGAATACCACAGCGTGGTGGGCTGCAGGAGGGAGGCAGGAGCAGGAGGGAGGCTCGTGAGCAGGGATGGAGCATCACCACCGGGCTTGGCTTCAGCACGTCTCTGTACAGTGAAATCAGGACGCGATGACGCTTTCGTTATGTGTCACCCTGTACTGAAATTGCTCAAGACCCAGCACGGGAGGGAAACATCATCCTTCCCACAGGTTACCAAAGCCTCCCTTCCCCTCATGGACCAGCTCCACAGGCAAGAAACCACATCCTCTGTCCCACATACACACAAGCACACACACTTTCCCCTGCCCTGAAAGCAGGGTGCCCTCCCCCTGGGACAGAGCAGGGGACACAGGGGCTCTCCAGAGAGCTGCTGAGACGGAGCTAGTCATTCCACAGCAATGCAGGAGACTGGGAATCCCATCTGGCAGTCCCAGCGGGACTCAGGGCATCTTTTTTGGGAGGTAAACCACCACTGGCAGGTCCCTGTGGAGGGTCGGGGAGAGTCATTGCCTTGCCTGAGGTGCCATGCAAACACGAGTTCCTCTCCCACATCCTGCACCTCTCAGTGTGGTTTGACCTCACTTGACAAGGCAAGATTTGCTTTAACCACAGCCCAGCCCCATAATGGGGCTGTGGCTCCCTGGGCAGATGGGCTGTAAGCGCAGCAGGCCCTGCAGACCCTCTGCAGCAGTTTTACCTCACAAACAGATTTTAACACCATGTCCCTGGTGTGTTCATAAAGCAAACAGCTCCCTCACGCTGTTGGCCCCACAGACACAGCCTCTCTTTAAACTCAAGCTGTGTCCGAAACTGGAAGGAGCCATGGTCCCTTCTGCCCTGAGAAGCATGAGGCAGACCACCAGGGATATCCAAGCCCATCTTCCCCACCGTATCTTCCACTTCCCTTGAGTTTCTCGATCAAACACTGGCAGTGCCCCAGCTCAGAGTGAGCCCAGCTTTTCTACCACAAGCTGATCATCGAGTCCAACCTGTGACCGACACCCGCCTTGTCACCCAGCCCAGAGCACTGAGTGCCATGTCCAGTCGTTCTTTGGACACCTCCAGGGATGGGGACTCCACCACCTCCCTGGGCAGCCCCTTCCAATGGCTGGCGACCTTTCTGTAACGAAATTCTTCCTTTTATCCAACCTGAAGCTCCCCAGTGCAGCTTGAGGCTACACCCTCTCTTCCTGTCACTAACTGAACCTCATTCCAAATCCCACCCTGCTGAAATAAATTCTGTTACTTTGTACTGGGTTTACAAGGCCAGGTTTTGGTAGCCAGGGGACTACAGAGGTGGCTTCTGCGAGAAGCTGCCAGGAGCTTCCCCCCAATCCAGCAGAGCCCATTCCAGGCAGCTCCAAGATGGACGTGCTGCTGGCCAAGGCTGAGCCAATCAGGAATGGTGGCGACACCTCTGGGTTAACATATTTAAGAAGAAAAAAAGAGTTAATACACAGATGGAATTGGGTCCAGAGAAGAGTGGGATGTGAATATGTGAGAGGAACAGCCCTGCACACATCAAGGTCAGTGGAGAAGGAGGGGCAGCAGCTGCTCCAGATGCGAGCTGAGATTCCCCTACAGCCCATGGCACAGAGCAGGGTGGAGCAGGTTGCTTCCTGCAGCCCAGGGAGGGCCGTGGGTGTGCAGAGATCCACTTGCAGCCCGTGAAGGAGCGTACCCTGGAGCAGGGGGATGCCTGAGAGGAGGCTGTGAACCTGTAGAGGTCTGTGCCTGTGCAGGGACGTGCAGACCCATGGAGAGAGGAGCCCCCACCGGAGAAGGTTTCCTGGTAGGACTTGTGAACCCGTGGAGGATCCACCTTGGAGCTGGCTGTGTCTGAAGGACTGACCCCGTGGAAGAGTGACCCACGATGAAGCAGTTCATGGAGAACCGTTGCCCATGGGATGGAATTACATCGGAGAAATTCATGGAGAGCTGTCTCCTGTGGGAGGGATCCCACGCTGTGGAGCACGGGAAGGACTCCTGCTCTCTCCTTGACAGAAACAACTTGTGATGAACTGACTGTAAGCACCATTCCTGTCTCCCTGTGCTGCTGTGGGGGCAGGAGACAGAGCTAGGGAGAAGGGAAGGGTGGGGGGAAAATGTTTTTAAGGTTTTTTTAAACTTTCATTATCCTGCTCTGATTTTGTTAGTAATAAATTCAATTAACATCTCTTAATTCAAGTCAGTTTTGCCCATAACAGTTTTGGGGGAGGGATCTCTCCCGATCCTTACCTCAACCCATGAACCTTTGTTATATTTTCCCTCCGTGTCCAGCTGTAGAGGGCAGTGATAGAGAGCCTTTGGTGGGTGCCTGGCACCCAGCCAGGATCAACCCAGTGCGTATCTTCATGAATAATTCCCTCCACTCTCCATGCCTTCTCTGCTCAGTGGCCAACCAGCTGCAAACAGGGCAAGGATCTTGAAAAACGGGGAAGATGCTGCACAGCCAGCCCTGCCACCAGCCAAAGGCTGTCAGGCCAGGGCAATTTCCATCATATCTCCACAGCAGACACTGTTAAGACCATATCCAGAGGCACAGCCCCCTGTGTTTTCCCTGTTAGCTCTGCTGCTCTCCAGAGGAGGCCCGAGGCACAGCGTGCATGAATCTCTAAATGTATTGCTTTTAAATGAGAATTACAGGGAGAAAGTGCGGTTGCGAAGAGGGAGGGATAGGCAGGGAAAGCAACACCGTAGCTGTTGCTGCTGCCAGCCTGGATGTGCTTTGATGGGTAGCAGAGTCTGCACCTCCCCTCTGCTGGGACCCCCCAGGAGCACAGGCCAAAGCAAAAGCTTATTTTATCAATGTAATATAAAGATTAACCCCCTTTTCTCCCCAAAAGCTCTCCCATCCCTTTCCCAAGGCAGCTGCTGTGGAAGGAGTGAGATTTGAATAACACAACCCTGCTGAGGATTTATGAGTCTCTCCCTATCCCTGTCCCGAGATTTGGTAGATATTGATTCGTTTTACCTTCAACTCCAAGGTGCCGATCAGCCTGGAAAGTGAAGGCATTATTTATTATGTGTATTAAAACCAGGCCTTTCCAGTGCTGAAGGACAGGTTTAAAAATCTCTGGGTTCTTTCCATCTTAGAAAACCTGTTTTTAACAATCTGAATCTCACACCATCCTGTCATGGCTCTGACATTCCCTAGAAAAGTTCCTCTGGCAGGAATGGATCTTAACAGTGATCCAGGAATCATTTTGTGATAAAACATAAATGTCTGGTCACATTACTAAATTGTTACATCTGTGTACAGCAACGCTGAGTGTTTCCAACATGAAGTGGACCTCAAAGTTCACTTCCACAGCATTTTCAGATGGAGCTCAACAAGATACTCCTGACAGGGCACCTCTGTCCACCCTCTGTCCAGAGATGTAGGCTGAAAATTAAACCCTGGGCCACTTCCTGAGTGACAGCCACCCACTGAGGCTGAATAAATATGAAATTTTGGAGGAAGGTGCTACCATAAGGACTTTAGAAGCCCTTTCTGGCTCTTTGTGACTTTTATAAACTCTTGGTAACCTACCTGGCAATTCAGAAAAGTGAACTGTCTTCAGTCCACGGCATTTTTAAAATGCTGTGTTAGTCTACTATCACCTGGTATAGAGAGGTGTCAACTATAACCAAAAAAAATACACACAGTTGAAGGTGAGTTTTGTTAAAATTGCTGGGAGCTGCCTACATGGCAACTGTTTAATTAACTGTTCAATCATATTTCCAGTAGCCCATTTTGATTTGTGATTCACACTTAAAGGCTGGCAGGATGCTGTGCAATTTCCTTAAAAAAGCTGAGTAAGCCCCAGTTTGCTGGATACAAGATGCACTGAGATCACTCATAAACACATTGCTCAGCTGCCCGGAGGTGGAGTGTGAGGACAGGCTTGGCCAAAACAACAACCTTCAGAGGGAACCAAATCCCAAAGAATTTCTGCCTGCTTCATCCATGGATGTCACAATGCAGCTCTGACGTGTTAACTGTCCCCAGAATGATGGATGGTGACAGCTCTGAGGGAATGACCTGGAGGGAGCAGTCAGCGCAGCAAGGACTCAGGCCTGCTCCCAAATACCTCCAGAGGCAGCTGGATCCGGAAAGGAATTCTGCAAATAGGAAAGGAATTCTGCAAAGAAACACACATGAGATTTAAGGAGGTTTTAAGAATCAGCGCCTCAAACACTGCTTGTGCACTGATGATTTTGAGCGTTCATGATATCAACCCCACAATGTGGTTGGTGTAAGTTCCCAAAATGGAAGGTATTAATCCCATTGGAAGGTCACAGTAGCAAGTTTCACCATCCAATGGCAATATGCAATATTCTAACTGTTTAATGGCACTCAGGGCTTTTTGGAAAGAACAAAGTTGCTCCCTCATTGTCCATTTTGGTGGTTTTGGGTTGACTTTCTGTGTGCAGCAGTAGCTGCACACCCCCTGCCAGCCTGCGGGGTGGGGGGATGAACCTCCACCCTGCAACGCTGAGAATCAACAGCTCAGGAACAGCATGAATCAGGATGACTGCAACTGAGAAAAAACACTTCTCCTTCCATGTACCCTCTGATTCATTTTGTCCAAGCCCAATCCAGCAGCATCTGTTCCCAGAGCAGGCGGAGGGGACTCCACAAGAGACGATGCTGCAATGGCAGGCAGGAAGAAGCTGAGTTGTGCGCTCCAGCCCGGCGGTGAAGGCCTCGTGGTGGTCACGGCGCTGCTGCTCCCCTGGTGGCGTTACTTGAAGGTGGCGTTGAAGGCCCTGCCGATGATGAGCCTGCGCACCTCGCTGGTGCCTGCCCCGATCTCGTAGAGCTTGGCGTCGCGCAGGAAGCGTCCCATGGGGTAGTCATTGATGTAACCGTTCCCACCTGCGACCCAAAACATGCCCAAAGTCACTCTCATCCCCGATTTCTCAGCAGAGAAATGCTCTTGCACTGTGCTTGGCTCTGTCCAGCCGTCAGTGACTCACCCAGGCACTGGATCCCGTCCAGGGCCACCTGC
This sequence comes from Entomyzon cyanotis, assembly GCA_024500445.1. NCBI lineage: Eukaryota > Metazoa > Chordata > Aves > Passeriformes > Meliphagidae > Entomyzon > Entomyzon cyanotis. Next base: position 371,464 of record JAKEPQ010001031.1, read on the forward strand.
GTTGCACACTCTGCAGAGTACAGGATCACCCCGGCGCAGTCCTACGGGACAGTCACAGTGGGACACTCAGGAAAGGTGTCACCTGCCTGTCTCCAGTCCCTGTGCTGCCCTCACCCTGCCATCACTCTACAGACACCTGCTAAGAACCCTGGACTACTTGATCACAAAGCACAGGGACAGGGAGTTCCAGCAGTGCCCCTGTAACTACAGAAGACTCACGGCAAGTCTGTAAAGGTCACGTGAAGACAGAAGGAAAAAGAATAAAGAGTGCACGAGAGAAGTCAGTCTCTCACAAATGCCCATCAATCCCCCAGGAGATCAATGTGATTTGATTTGGGATGCAGAGCCCTGTGCTCCCACTGTTAAACACTCAACATCCTCCGCTAACAGAGGTGTAGTGACAGGTGGAAGTGACAACACCTCTAACAAATGCTACAGCCCTTACAACAGCTAGGACATCTGTTTGGGCCTCCAATAAACACATATTGATGCTGCTAAATCTCCTGCCTTGTAGAAGGAGGCTTGCTTTTAACTTGTGAGTGAAAAAAACCTACTTTGGGGGGGGGGAAAAAAAGGCCTTTTGGGCTTCAAGGATTCATTGTACAGAGGCTCCCCTTGGCTCAGGCTCTGTGACTGGAGGAATTGCCCCAAGACACAGAGCCCAGGCAGGAGTTGAGCTCACCTTGGCGTTGAAGTGGCCCTGGTCGCAGGCTTTGGCCACGTTGTAGACGTACTGCCGGCACGCCATGAGCCGCGTGTACATATCTGCCATCTTGCCCTGCATGAGCTGTACGGCCCAAAGACAAGGGATGTTAATGAACACAAGGCAGGGGACCACCCAATCCCCAAAATACCTCAGAGAAACCAGACACAGCAGGAGACATGGACCCAGCAGACATGAGGGAACTGCAGGTTCTGTTAATTCACAGAGCCCCAAGTATCAGCCACACTCCCTCACCCACCAACAGGGACCTCAGGAGAGCAAGCTCAGAGATCTTTCCACCTTCTCACCACATCATAGAATCCCAGGATTTGTTAAGTTGGAAGGGTCATTAAAGTTTATCCAGTTCCATCTCCTTGCCATGAGCAGGAACCCTCCTGCAGGAACCCTCCTAGCCCAGGCTGCCCATTACCACATCATGTAGCCCCAGCATAAACACCAGGTGACGTTCTCCATACAAAGCCCCCACCATGACAAAGCTCTCAGTCTTCCCAGTTTTAAAGAGAAAAGAGGACAAAAAAATCCCAATTCCTTTTCTGCCTCACCTGGAAGTGGCCAATTTTCTGTCCAAATGCTTCTCTGACATGCAGGTATGGAATTGCATGGTCAAGAACAGCTTGCATGAGCCTAAGAAGAGCAGAGGGAAAAGGGAAACAGCAGAACTACTGATTAATAATGGTTTACCTTTGGAAGCGTAAACCAAGGCAAAAAGATTCTCATAGCTAAAGTGATATCCTGCTGTCTTCCTACAGCTCCACTCAATCACGGATAAAAATAAAATCCAAAGGTCCCATATTTCTCCCTAGTGCTCATTTGGGACACCCTATGGGAAGGTCTGACCTTTTAATTCAGGGGACTGAGACTCGAACAGCTTTCTCACAAGCACAGCCAGGGCAGTGTGTGCTGCCTTGCATCTCCAGAGTCCCCCATCTCAAGGAGAGCCAGCCAGTACCATAAAAAAAAAGCACAGGCAAGAACAAGGAGGGGGAAAAGCCTTCCTCCTGCTTTGTGGAAGTTGGTCTTTCCACATGAGGATTAGCCCAGAGACCACTTGGGAGGACAAAAGGACTGTGGGGGTGCCAATAATTACTGGGGAGCTCAAGGATTGACTAAATGAAGAACAAACCAGTTTGTGACTCTCTGGATAGCATGTTAGATTCTAGGGAATTGATAACACAAATGAGCTGGTTATTCCCTGAGTAATACACAGCGTAGGGATATAGAACCCAGCAACTGGGGACTGAGGCAGATTTATCGTCTCTGGAAATGTTTATATCAGGACTGATCATTCCCAAAGTCTGCTCTGGAGGGTCCGTGGACACTGGAACGCAGACTTGCAAACATTCCTTCTGGCATTGCTCCTGCCCCAGTAACCCAGTTCTCCATCCAGAACACATCCCACCAAGAGCTGCAGCCCCCAGGGGATCTCCACCAGGCCTGGCGATCACCAAGGACCCTTCTGGCCTTACAACCTACAAAAGATGACAAACCCTTACCCCAGGGGGCCCCCAGACAGGACAAGCCTCTCCAGGTCCAATCCACTCATCAGAACGTAGACTCCTTTGCTCAGTGCCCCCAAGACATTTTCAGCTGAAAACAGCAATGGAAAAATGATTTATTTACGTACAAAACTCAGACAAGCTGCTCTCTGAGGGCCCATGTTCACTGGGGGGAGGAGCAAGATGGGCTAGTGGAAAGGTGTCCCTGCCCATGGCAAGGGGTGGGCCTGGGTGAACTTTAAGGTTCCTTCCAGCCCAAACCATCCCAGGATTCTCTGAAAAATGACTGAACAGACTGAACAATTTCCTGGCAAAAACTGTTTCAGCTTCCAAAGCCAAAGATCAGAAGGAGCATTAATGGCCAGAGTGCCAAGTGTGTTAACTTCCAACACTGCAGTGATGTGCTTCTCCACATTACCATCCTCTTTCCATGAGAACATGCTGTTCCCTGTGGATGATTTCCAGGACATGATCAGAGGACTGGGGCACTGGCCTTCATGATTTCAGGGTGGAGGGATCCAATACAGTTAGAAATGTCAGAATTCAGCTGAAAATCTTCTACTTTAGCTTTTGAAGGTGTACGGGGAGCAGGACAGCTCCTTGCTCTGCAAATGTGCAATCAGGATTTTTATGATTCTGGATAAGACATCTTCTCCATTTGCTCTAGAAAGGCTGGAATTTTTCTATCAACAAAAATTGCCACTGGAATAACAAACATCACTAATAACAACAAACAAACAATAATAGATAATAACAAACAAATTACAAACAAACAGAGGCTGCTGCTGTACTACCTAACAAGGGAAAGGATGTTCATTTTCAGGCCCTGGCCCCAAAAGAACTCAGATATATCACAAAAGCCTGTTGGATAGTCTCCAGTGAAAAAGCCTTCAATGCAAAACAGCTCACCTCCATACAAGATGGGAACTCTAATGGAAACAAGTTTCTTGGGAAGCCTCAGCAAGGCTTTGGAGAAGCAGTGGTTAAGAACTAGGTGCATGAGGGTGAAAGAGCAGTGACCTGACAAGGGATGTCCTCCCTCCCTGCAATCCAGCAGACTGCACTTTTCCAGTTCCACCAGCTCCCTTGGAGGCTGCCAGAGAGCAGATAAGCACCTGCAAAGCCCTGCAGGTCATGGGCTAAACATATGTGCAATTAGTGATTCAATTTATCTGATCAAGAAGACAGAAAACCACCATGAGTTGAACCCAACTCACCAGGGATCTTGCAGTCTTCAAAGATCAGTTCACAGGTATTAGACCCTCTCATTCCTAGCTTATCCAGCTTCTGGGCTGTCTTGAAACCTGGCATTCCCTGCAAAGTCAAGGCAGTAAAAATACATTTCACATCTCACTTCCACCAGACTAAAGAAAATCATGAGAGATCTGTGAAATTCCCCTGACCACAGGAACATGTGTAGGGTGCCAGGAGGGAGTAAAGTGACCTAGGAACAAGAGCAGGTGTAAGTGCAAGTGCAGAGAAAGTAAATGGACAGAGAAACACATACACACAAGCACATAAACAGCAAATAAGTAAATAAATTATTTGAACAGCTGCCAACACAGGCTGTCCAACAGCAAGGGTTGGAAGCTCTGCCAGTAACTGAACTATTCTAATAATGAAGTTATGTCCATCAGAAGGTTTACTGATCTCAGATTTTATTTTATGTTATTAAAGGTTCCTTTTCCACCTGAGAGGCAGAAAGTACTTTATCTTTGAGGAAGAGGCTGACAGGTATGGAAGGAAAACCAGCTGACTTCCAAATGAGGCAGTTAGGGTGAAGGATTCTGCTTCCAAACCCTGTGGGAATGACTAAACCTACCCTCTCCACGATGAAGGCGGTTATGCCTCGGGAGGCCGGGACAGCGTTCATGTCAGTTTTAGCATAGACAATGAGAACATCTGCGTCCGGCCCGTTGGTGATCCAGAATTTGTTCCCATTCAAAACAAAGTAGTCTCCTGGAAGCCAAGAGATGAAGTCTGTTAGCTCACAACAGCAACACTGGTATTCCCACTCCATTTATTCCCTAACAGGCTTCCCGGAATCACTTAGCGTGGAAAAGACCTCCAAGATTGTCGAGTCCAACCTCTGGCCCATCCCCACCTTGTGAACCAGCCCAGAGCACTGAGTGCTGTGTCCAGTTGTTCCTTGAACAACTCCAGGGATGGGGATTCCAGCACCTTCCTAGGAAGCACAGGACAGGCTTTACCTTTCTTGTCTGCTTTCAGCTTCATGGACACAACATCAGAGCCAGCATTGGGCTCACTCATGGCTAAGGCTCCAACATGCTCCCCGCTGATTAGCTGGAAGAAAAGACAAATCCTAGCAAAACATGAAGACCAGCAGCACTGTTCGTGTTCCCTCTTTAGCCCCCCTGCCTGTTTTCCTGCACTAAACCTCCACAGCTGCTGCTCTCTGCAAGAACTCAAAGGAGAGCTGCTGTTCCCAGCACAGCCTGAGCAAGGAGCTCCCTCGTGCTGTGCCGAGGGAACAGAACCAAATCCCAGTGGGATGAGAAGGGTGACTCAGCTCTGTCTGAGCTAGACAAGCACAGCTCTGCTTGCACAACACATGAGGAAGGTGCCAAGGAACCATGCAGGCAGCCATATGCCTGTCCCCAGCTCCTGCCTGGGCTTTCTGCTGCCCTTTTACACAAACAGGAGCTGGTGAACACAAAAGGCTAATGAGGGGGTGAAAAGAGATGAGAAAGTTCTCTGCAATGTTCTCATAGCCCAGCCCCCCCACACTCACCCCACAACAGCAGATGGACCCTCCTCCTGTGCCTGCTCACACCAGGCTCTGGCAGAGCTGTTGCTTCCTCTTCACTGTTATTTCATCCTGCCCTTTTCTCCTTGCCTTTTTTTTTCCTCCCTGTGTACTTTCATCCATCTTCTCCTCCTTTTGATCTCTACTTTTTTTTTTTTTTTAAAGCAGACTCAGTGCTTAAGGTATGTTCAACCAATTCAATCCATCAGTGCATTGCTACAGAAGGCCTCATTAAGTGCTCAAATCTAGTTAAGCACCTCTAAGTGCTCTGTCAGGAACCAAAACAAGTCAGAGCTGAAGTGACTTCACACCTCATTGAAAGGCAGAGAACGAAGCATGAAAATACACCTGAGAAAGGAGGACAATTTGGGGTTACACATTCGCAGGCTGCACAGTGCTTTGAGGAAATGACACTGTACTTTGCACGTCGTTTAAATCAAGTTTCTTGTGCTGATAACTTCACTGATGATCTCAGTAGTTGGGATTCAATGTGCTCATTGTCTTTCCATGTATTTAAAAACTGAAATCTATTTAATGCACTTCTGAGTTACCACATCAATGCCCCAAACGATAATGAAGTTTCACATGTAGTTAATTAACATGCAAACCAAGCATTTGGGCAGTGAGAAACGGAGAACAGAAAATAGGAAAGCAGTGATTTTCACTCAGAGATCTCAAAATTATTTGGGAAAAGAATATCCTCCAGTGTCACCTCAAAGCCTCCTTTAGTAACACAGCTCCAGAGAGCTGGGTTGTGCTGCCTGCAGACAAGGACCTGGGCATGGGATGAGGTCAATATGGATCAATAGGACAAAAACTGACAAGCAAGAGAAGGGCAAGTTTAACAAGTTTGGTATTTCCTAAGGTTTGGTGACTGAAATCTGCTGGTGCTGAAGATGTTACACACCGTGACAGACATTCATCCTTGCAGCCAGAACCCAAACACTTTCCAGCGTTGCCCCTCCTGCAGCCACGTACCTTGGGCAAGTACTTGTGCTTCTGGGCCTCGTTGCCATTGCGCACGAGCTGGTTGATGCACAGGTTGGAGTGAGCTCCGTAACTCAGCCCCACAGCCGCCGATGCTCGGGAGATCTCCTCCATCACCAGCACGTGGTCCAGGTATCCCAAGGCAGAGCCACCGTATTCCGCTGGGAGGAGAGGAGAATGTTCATGTTACCCACCACGTGCACAAGGTCCCAGGGCTGGGCTCAGTCTCCAGTGGGATCCAAGACACTTAGAATGCTTCCAGTTTTGACTGCTGTCATCCTTCGGCTGGCCAATTCTGGCTTTCCCCACCCTCTCTGAATTTCAGTTTCCTTTGCCTTCAGCATAATCCATCGTTTACTTGTATAACATGGTTTATATGTAGAACATGCACAAGGATACATCTCAAACATGCTACTGACATTGCACAATATTAAATCCTTCTTATCAACTGTGGTATTATCACAAAGATTAAATCACCAAGTTGCAACATCCTTAAGATGAGAACAAAGGAACACAGGTAAGGTTTGTAAAATCCATGTATGTTTGCCGCTAAACAAGTGAGGAATCCTCAGATGGCTCAAAAATGTGCCACTAAGGACTTTCCTAAGCTCACAAATGTGCAGGATGTCAGAATTTTGATGAGTGGCCAATTCAGAAGGAGAATGAGCCATAAATATAATTCACCAGTGACAAGAACGTAGATTTCAAGAGAGAATGAAGAGAGACAGAGCAGCACTGGGAGCTAGGCACATGGAGTTGAGCCCAAAACTAATGGTGAAGATTAAAGTCACACAGTAGAACCAGGAGAGAGAAGGCAAGTAAAAAAGAGAAGGCTGAGAAATGTGTAACAGCCCTGAGGAGCCGACAGCTTACATAAATATATACACATGTACCTACAAACACATTTATATACACACAAATACAGTCACTTCCCAACCTACAAGCTTTGTTCTCTGGGTAGGAAGTAAGTGGCTGTACTGCTATGAGAAGCACTACAACAGGACATGAATGCCGAGAAGCAGCCGGGGAGATAAGCTGGGAGCACTTACTCATCATCAATGTGGAAGCTGCAACCAAGAGCAACAAGGGTAAGAGCAAATCCCTGTGCGTGCTCAGAGTCACCAAAGGGCAGAGCTCCAAGGGGCTGCTGTCCCAAATTCCTCAAATTAACACCACTGCCACTGGCATCACATGCAGCCTTTTCTCCCATGTCCCTCATTTCAACTCCTGCCTTTATCTGCAGGGCCCTTTATCCTCTGAAATCTCCTCTTTCTACCATGAACCCAAGTTTAGGAGTTTGCTATCAATATCCCAAAAGATTGGTTTAACAATTTCTCAAGTATGCCAAGAGAGATTTTTATTAATTCCTATAAAATGGCTGGGTTTGGTGCTTTTGCCTTAAGAAAGATAAGGTAACTATGAGCAGCCCAAATCCAGGATTGCTTTGCACTGCAAGAGGAACACAAAAATCATCCTGGCAGACACCTCTTCATACAACACAAACTATGGTGTGATTTTGAATGATGCTGCCCTTGCAAAGCTATTCTTTGTATATGACATGCCTGCATTATCATTCCATGGAAATTACGTATTTACATTTCTTCACTTTGCACTTTATGAAACAAATGGAAAATTACAAACACCACAGTTCTCTTAGTTTTAGGAAGAAAACACTCAGCACTGTTACTCAAAATGTTTCCTTCAATAGACTTGATGCGCCGGTGCCTGAACATGCCATTTAATTGGGTACACCTCCTAAGATTCCACACGACCTTCACATCCCAGTCTCTACCTCCTCCAACAAAACCAATGTCAACAAAGAAACACACAACTCTACAATCCAAAATAAGGTGAAAAATCCTGGGTGTAGGAGGGATTGAGAGGTAAACCTTTGAGGAAATCAAGAAGGACAGGACTCGTGAGGGGATGGCTTATTTATAGTGTGGGAAACTGATGTAAGCCTCAGGCACAACATCAAAGAAGAAAGAAGGTAAGAGTGAGGAAAAACAGGAGCAGCAGTAAATGGGGAAGAGGAGAGAAAAAGAAAGCAGAAATGCAGGGTCTTTCAGCACTGAAAGCGAGGCAGAGGTATTATTCTGACGCATTGCTATTCAGCTGGATCCTGCAGAGCCTTTGCACAGCCACATCTAGAAAACAGACTTTTCCATGGGGAAAGAAAGGCCCCAGCAGCTGCTTTTCTCCTCATTACCCTGCCTCGGTTCATTCAGCATGGCCACACTCATCTGTAACCCTCATCACAACACGTTTCACTAACCTGCACAAGGCTGAATAAGATTTCCCCTGATTTTTTTCCGACTGGTTGGCTGTAGTCAGCTCTCCATTAGATATCACAGCTTTTCAGGGCGTTTTTTTAGACCCTCAAAATTTTCCCATTACTGGTGAATGTTAGTTCTAGGATGCTTTTATCTCTAGCTCTCCTCCTTCAAAACTTGCTTCATATTAGAAAGCAACATATGAGCTATGAGCTACATATGTTACATCTGGACAAACCATTTCTGAGCAGTGCTTTTAAATTGTGAAAGGTATTTTGTCTAACAAGGAAAAAGGATTCAAAGTCAGAGAAGAATAATAACAGTTGGGAAAGAGGTTTTTAAAACACAAAGATAGGAAAAAAATGGATGTCACATCACAGACAAGGCTGCTGTGAACTGGAAAGTGAGAGTTTAAGTGGTCTCTCTTTTGTTGAGGAACCACCCATCAGAAGTTAAAAGATGGGAACAGACTTACCAGGGGCTGTGATCCCCAGAACTCCAAGCTCTCCGAGTTTCTTCCAAAAGTCCTACAAATACAGAACAAGCATTCAGCCCAAACTGGCAGTATGGGCTTCAGCATAACAAGATTTCCCAGGCAGCTCACTGGACACATCAATTCATCTGCGAGATATCACGAGAATGAGGCAAATCCATCGATACCTGTTCCTGCCACAGTGGAGCTCCATCCTTGGAACTGAGAAACCACACAGACTTAAGGACACTAGTTATGCTATACACGGTGGAATTTGGTGAAAATTCACATGCCTGAATTTAATTCTGGAAGGAAACTCCTAAGATTTATCTCTTCGCCCACTCAAAGGAACATTTTTATGAAACAGCATAAACTATCCATTACCAAAACCCTGCAAATATGAAGCATTGCTATAGGCTGGCACTTTACAACTCTTCCAGTAGAACAGGTGCTGGCAGCTAAAGCCAAGGAAGCCTCCTTGGGAGAGATTAAAAAAATTGGAATGTTACAGCTACGACAAAATGCAGTAGCAAAGGATGTTGTCACCAAGGAGGCCGACACATGTCCTGGTGGGGCCATCTCCCCGCTGCTCCTTTCCTCTGCGACGTGATGGACACACAGATGAGTGCTTCTCACATGGCCTCAGTGTCCAGCAATAATTATGAGGGAATATCTCCAGAGACTTCCAAAAGTATCATACAATAGCTCTGGATGACATCTGGAATACCAGGCTAAGTTTATACACTTCAAAGCAGCACATACATCCCTAGAAATGTCAGCATCAGAACCCTGGGAAATCCTGGCAGATGTTTAGAGCTTTTTGAGGCTTGTGGAGCTTATAAAAACCAAAAGCCACATCTCTCATTTCCATCAATCAAAGCACCCCATGGCACAGAATTTGTTGGGTTTATTAGAAAGGCAAGTTTCAGCTCAACAGTCAAACTCCACATTTCAGCATTTGCACACAGTATTTTCACGGCAAAACTGAGAGGAAACTCATGTTCAAGAAAGGGACTGAGCCAGGAGTATACAAAGCACATGTTGGGGAAGAAGCTTGAACAGAGCTAAGCAGAAATCCCATTGTAAGAATCGAAATGAGACCATTATCAATCTTCATTATTACTGTTATCGCTGGGTTCTGCCCCAGGTTGCTGAAAGTTGGTAACAAAAGATAAAACAGGAAATTGAAAAAAGGTTTTTTCTGTGGCTTTTAAGTTTGAAAAGTTAATGCACATGTTCCTCTGGTGTGGCCTAGGATTGTCTGGACTAATGCAGAGATCAAAGCCCAGAGAGGCTTTCAGAACCACACATGAAATACTTGCCCGCATGCCTTTGAATTCGTTTTCCTGGTCAATCTGTTGGGCCTTTGGAGCCAAATGCTCTTGGCAGAACTTTGTCATGGTCTGTCTAAGCTGGGAAAAGAGGAGAGGAAAAATATAGTGTTACACCTCAGCCATATACTGTTGTCTTCTTCCCCTGGATCCTGCCAACATTCCCTCACCAGGCAACTCCAGCATCCCAAACCCAGAAGCACAAGACCATAAGGAAATCCATAGTTCAGGTTACTGGCTGAAACACCACATAAAAGGGTCATTTCTCTAGTCTTTTAAAAAGGAACTGATGTATTTGAGTCCCTCTCAGCATTTAACCTTAATCTTACCCTGACATGAGAGAATGCTCCTGAACTCCTGCCTGCACTGAGGTTTCAGGAATGTTTTTGGGCTTTGGAAGCTGATGAACTGAGTTTATAATGTGTTAACCCCCATCCAGTAACTGCTTACAGCATCATTTAACTACCCGCGGATACCTGTAATAGGCAGGGATATTAATTAAAATGTGTTTGTTGTGTCAAACTGGAATTACATTATCTACCTGACTACTTTCTACAGTGGGAAAATTTGATAGAGTCAGGAATGTTCATTGATCCAAGTTTTAAAAAACCCAAAATATTTTTCTAAATTTTAAACTCTGAACACTTACATACATATACTCTACAGAAGTCTATATGCATATCAACAAAATAGATACAGCACCTTAAGTGCTTTTAAAAGGAAGATTTAAAAGCTTGGTCTGGATCTTATGGTACAGTTTAATAATCCCTTTTTTTTTCTCTTTTTGGTTCTTCATTCCAACACATTAATTCTGGTGAAGGAACAGTTTTAGAGACTGAAACCCCGTGCTGTTAAACCAGAACCTGTATAAGAGGCAGGAGCAACAAACCAAACTATGCCCACTCTCTTTCTCTGAGCCCCAAAACCTAAGCATCCTCTTTTTTGCAATTGAGAAGATATGTTAAATTTCCACAGTCACACAGACCATGCATTCCAGTACTACCAAACAAGCTTTCTCCCCATTGCTAGATTTATAAATTTAAAAGAACCCCAAAAGACATATCTTTCCTGTGTGACAAAGCCGACTGCATTACACTTCAGCAAAGAGCTTAAAATAAATGAAAGCAAGCTCAAAATCATAATTAAAAAAAAAATCTTAATCAATTAGAGATTGAGGATGCACTCAGACAGGCAACCCTGATACCCTAAGCCAGTTTATACCAGTTATAGCGCTTTTAATTCACAGCTTTACTAATATTACTGAAGATTATTTCTGATCTTTTTTTTCTTTTTCACCAGACAGGAACAACAGAAATATTTTACACCTTCTTTTACACTTGCTTAATACAGAAGCACAAAGAAATGTCAATTCAAGCTGATAAGGCCATAAACATGAACACAAATGTGGCAGGGAATCATTCTGTAGCAAGAAAGAAGAGTAAGTAAATTTACTTTGTACATCCATATGCTTGCACTGTCAAAATTATCTGGAAAGTGAGGCTGTAGCTCCAGTGTTTCACTGTCAGGAGCCTGTGTGGAGCAGCTCTGGGAAGATACTGCCCTTCACTCCAAGCCCTGGGGCAGCAGGGAATATGTTGGGAATGGTCAGCACTTGGCTGCTGTTGTGCACAGAAGAACACAATAATGCTAAGGACCAGAGAGCCACAGAACATTCAGAGTCAGAAGGGAGCCACAGAGATCATCAGTCTGTTGGAAATGGTATAACTTTGCTAACTAATTTTTAATTAGTTGTTTTAATTAATTGTAAGCAGTGCCCACTTTTAGCCAGCACCAGTAAAGTTCTTTTTAACAGACTCTCATTGTTACTTTGATCGTTTAATCACCAAAACCGTAAGTTTGCTAAAACTAACCCTGACAAGTTCCAATAAACAAAGCCTGAGGGAGCTGGAGATTGGACACCTGGGATCTTAAATTTATGGCATTTCAAAGACGTGTTGGAGTAACCAGAGGACACAGGGGATATGAAAGCCTGGAAAGTTGGAAACTCCCCATTTGAGAAAAAACCATAAAAGAACTAAAGAAGGTGGGCCAGATTAGCATGAAGAGAGGAAAAATCAATAACTAATAGAGAATAAAACACAAATTAATAAAGAAATTATGCAACTTAGAACCAATGAACTTTAATTTCTTTGCTTGCCAAAAATGTGTAAGTGAAAACGTTTTGTGTCTTGGGTTGGTGCGGAGGTCAGAACCTTGTCAGCCACACAAACACCTCTTGGTCAAGAATAAAGTAATGCCTTACTCACTAACACTAAAGACAGTGTTAGTCTTATTTTTCCCAGCGTTTTTGGTAACAAGCCCAACTCCTGGCCCTGCACAGACACCCTGAACAATCCCAGCGTGTGTCTGAGAGCATTGTCGGAACACTCCTGGAGCTCTGGCAGCCCTGGGGCAGTGACCACTGCCCTGGAGAGCTGTTCCAGGGCCTGACCACCCACTGGAGGAAGAGCCTGTTCCCAATATCCAGCCTAACCCTCCCCTGAACCAGCTCTTGCCCTTCCCTGGGGTCCTGCCGCTGGTCACCAGACCAGAGATCAGTGCTGCCCTGTGCTGTCCCTCCTGAAGAAGCCATAACCTGCGATGAGTCCTAAGAATTATCCTAAATCTCTAAGCGCCCCTCTGGGCAGGAGAACAAGCTGGGAGAGCTGCAACACTTGTTTTGGGAGGATGTGACACCGTGACCCCATCGGTGCGTTCCTCTGACGACCACGTTTCAGATGATTATCGCCGATCCAAGAGGCCCAAGGCGGACGCGGGGGCCGTTCGCTCGGGCAGTGCGGCGCTCGGTGGCGAAGCGGCGGTTAGGGCCGAGCGGCGAGCCGGGAGGTCACTCACTCACTCGCTCGCTCGCTCGCTCGCTCCCGCGTGTCCCGGGGCGCCGCGCCCCCGCCGCCTGCGCGGGGATTGGGCGGCTCGGCCCGCCCGTGGCCAATCGGCGCCGCCCGTCCCGCCGCGCCCCCGCCCGGCCCAGCCCGGCCCGGCCCAGCCCGGCCGTACCTGGCGCTGCTCGGCGCTCAGCCCGTTCACCGTGTCGTCCACCGCCAGCCCCGCGCAGCCCCGCCGCGGCGCCGCCAGCGCCCGCCAGCTCCGCGCCCCGCCCGCCAGGCGCCCCAGCACCGCCGCCGCCATGGCCGCTGCCCTCCCCGCCGCTCCCGGCGCGCAGGCGCCGCCCCGCCCCGCCCCGCCCCGCCCCTTCCCGGCGCCGGCGCGGCTGACTCCGAGTACTTGCAGCGCCTTTAATGAACTTAACCCACCGACACCGGTGACCGAAAGGGCGGCGAGCACACGACACGGGGGTAACCAGCCAGCCAGCCAGCCCCCCCGTCCGTTCCTACGCCGCCGGGGAACAGTGACCAGCTCGGCGTTTGGGTCACCAAATCCAGGAACTAGTTGTGACAAACAGGAACCACCGAACTAGCGGGGAAACGGCAAAAACAGTCCATCCTCATGCCTCACATTGCCAGGTGCCTCTGCAGTGCTTCAAGCATGGCTGCACATTCCTTAAGTTCAGCTTGGATGTAGGAGTGCTTCTCCAGGGCATGCAGCTTCTTGTCCTGTGCCAGTTTCCAGTCTGTCATCGCTGTCTGTGGAGAAGGCAGTGCACGCCACATTTTACTAACACCAGAGTAAGGAACAGCAAAGCCAAGTCCTAAACCAGCTCCAGCTAAAGCATCTGAGCTCTTCCTCCTGAACTAACTCTGCGATTTCTCTTACCTTGGTTGCTTGTGGAAAATGTGTATTTATCTATGACCAAAATTTAGGAAGTCTCCTAAAGTTATATTTTAGCTCTTGGGCTTCTTATCAAGAATGATAGAACTGTAATAACTATTTTGGTCTGTATACAGGTAATTATTGAAGCCACTTGTGCTTGCATACTTCTCAGTTTCCCCAGAGATTAACCAGGGTCACTGCTCTGCAACAGTTTCTGATTTAAATCAAATGCTCTGGCTTCCAGAATAACAACCAGGGTGGTGGATACCTGTATTTAAAGGGGAGTAACACAGTTTCCTTAACAAGTGTGTTTGTATCGAAAGAGGAACACTGAAGATTTTATTCTGCCTCATGTGAAAAAAAGAGGAGGATTGGGAGGAGCAAAATAACCTCCCTGAGCACCGGGTGTTTACTGCCTGGTCGAGTCAGTCTTACCTTAAGCATATCCTTCGTTTCTGCAACTGAGTGAAAAAACAGCATCAATTCTTCTGCCACTTTTGCATTTATCATCTGAAGAGTCAAAAGGAAAATTACTTTTAAAATTATGCAAATAAATGTGAGTCTCAGCTATTTCAGCATCAGGAGAGAAGGGTAGGGGCACACAGACCCCTCGAAGCTCATTTTAAGCTTTTCTTACCATTGGCTGCTCTTGGAGCTTCTGGGTGTCATCTTCTTTCAGACTGGTGCTGACTGTAACAAATTCAGGAGTTGCATTAGAGAATATACAGATTACTCTGAGAACAAACAGCTTTTCAAAATAACTTTCTATAGCAAGAAATACTAAGTTAATTTATCCAGGCCAGGGCCTACTACAGGAAACAGCTATTTTTCTTAAGCCGTAAACAAACTCCCAAAACCCTGGAATTCCAGCAGTATTCCCTTAACAAGGAAGCACAGTCCAAATTTCTTATGAATAGTCACAACAGAAGAAAAAAACCAACCTTCTGGAGGAGGAGTACCAGAATGTAAGCAAAGTGCAAACTCCTTACCAGGATGCATAGTTGCGCTTTCTGAAGTCCTAGCATGAGCCTTCTTGATCCCATCAAGTTCTTGGACCAGTCTCTCATTGTCCTTCTTTAACTCCTGTTGAACACCATACCATTAACACAGGTTGTAAGTGAGGCAAGTTTCCAAGGAAATTTTCTTCTCCTTAGTAATACTGACAATGACAACTTGACAGTGCTGCACTGGCACCAAGAATCAGATCTTGCCTTTTGTCTCTACCAACACAGCAAATTAGGCTGTTGCAGGTCCTTGGTCCTGAGTCTTGGCAGGATTAATACATTTATCACATCTGCACATCGTAGCAATTCCTAGAAAAATTTGATCATGGAGGAATTCCTTTTATGCAACTCTATCTTTTCTTGTGCTCCCTCTCATTTATATAAATAATGCACGCACTGAGGAGCACATAAACATTGTGAAGAAAAGGGTGTCATATCTTTAAGCCACAGCATTATTCCCAACACAATCCAAACATTACCAGGCAATTGGATAAGCTGGTCAACCTCCTAGGTTGAATGCAATTCTCGAGGAGGATCAATAAGCCTGTGGATTAGGGTGATCTGGCTGATAGTGTCAGAAGCTTTGGGAATATCTCAGAGGAAGTCTCAGAGGCTCTTAAGAAAATCAAACTGTGAGATAAGAGGAATGGTCATCCCACAGACTGAGAACTGGAAAATAAAGTGAGATTTTACAGCTGTAGGTTACCAAGAGGGCCTCCTGCATACGACAGAAGTAGCACTAAGCATTTCCTAGAGTTATCTCTGAGAACCAGGGAATAATGAAATGCCAATTCTGAATCTAAACTTGATTCCACAAAGTCAGATCTGTTTGAAACAGAAGCCCCTGAACAGTCCCAGTTCTCTCAGCTTTTTCCTCCAGTCCCTTAATCAACACTGCAGCCCTTTTTTGGACTCTGTCCATATCTCTTTTGTACCAGGAGCCCAGAATCAGACAAAACATTCCCAGTTTGGCCTCCCCAGAACTGAGCAGATGGGAAAACAACTTGCAGAAGAATACAAAAACATTCATATGAAGACAAGAAAACAAGCAAGACAATCCTTAACATGACCCTGTATGGATCAGAATATAGAAATTACTCAACAATTTATTTATTTTTCTGTCCTAGCCTTACCTCTGCTTTTGCTAGCTGTTGTTTGAGTGTTTCCACCAACCGATCCTTGTTTTTCAGCTCTGCTTTTAGTTGTTGTAGTTGGTATCTTGTGGGACGGCTGTAGAATCAGAGAGCGCAGATTTAGGGGCAAAAATACTAGCGTTGCACACCTTCTAATTTCATAAATATGCCCTTCTTTCAGAGTTTGTTTCTGACCAACACAGATGTAACTAGCAAACTTGACAGGAAAGCTGCGCATGGGTGAGAGCTCATCACTACCCTCCACAGGGGAACACCACAGCATTAGGACAACTAACAGAGATGGGAGGGATGTACCGTGTTGCCTCTCTATTCTTTGAAGCCGGTTCCACTTTCTTGGCAGACTTAGGCAACCTTGAAAGAGAGAGAAAATACAATTACCAGAAGACTACTCTGTTCTTGCAGATCAGCAAGTCTGTTAGTTTGATAAAATCTGCAAAATGAGCCATCTTTAGGACACCTGCCAAATAAGTGCATCAATATTTTGCTTTGATTTACCATTGGTTTGCATCCTTGAGGACACCATCCGCTGGAATGTTTGAGGCAAAGTCAAAACTGGGACCCCCGCTGCACCCTGGCTCTGGTGAATTGCTGACACATTTTCTCTTTGCATATGAAGTCAATTGCACTTCTGCAAGAAAAAGACAACTGTGAAAACACCACAGCCTAGAAAAGACCCTCTTTAAGGTCTCTGAAGCCTTTAATTTGAGGTACATCAGTTATATCTGGCTAGAACAGACCACTTTAGGGTAGAAGTAACTAAGAGCAGTCCTCAAGTTTCACCCAGGATCAAAGGTCCAGAATAAGCCACAAATAGGTCAGATGCAGACAGTGCTAAAATACAATTCTCAGGCTAGCACTAGTGGGAGTTTGAAATGATAACACACAGTAAAGAATGTCTCAACATCAAGCAGATATCGTGCCACAAGGTCGTTGTTCAATACTGGAAGCAAAACAATCTCAGTCCACATGAAACTCTTTTAAGAGACCTCCATATTTCACTATGAGTGAATAGCTACTAAAATAACATCAAAAGCTAGCTTTTTATAGATTTTCTCTTAAACCACAAGCGTTTGAGTATATAAAGCTTTGTTCACTCAGTGGGTTTAGGAAGTTGCTTTTTCTCCCCAAGTTATGTGTTTTTCAAATGACACGCCCATGAGCACATTTACACTAGAGCAAGGAGGAGTTTCCACCGACACAGCCCAGCTCCCATGTTTTTAACGCTAAGTCTGGGTGCCTCACATTTATAAAATGCTATGAAGTGCTGTAAGCAGCATTAAAAGATTTAGAAAAGTAAGAGACTGTGAAGGAAGCCTATATCAATGGGCCGCTGCCTTCAGCCGGCGGAGGGTACACACAGCAGGCTACGAGTTCACCTAAGTCCTAAATAGGGACAAAACCGTGGAACAAAGCTTCTAATGAGATTTTGGAACAGCCACTACGCAGCCCGGAAGCGATGGAACTCCCTGACGCCGGCGCCCCCCTGCACCCCTCGGCCAAGCCCCGCCAGCTGTGTCCCCCGAGTGTCCCTCCGTGTCCCCCGAGTGTCCCTCCGTGTCCCGCACTCACCTGCGGGCGGCTCGGGGCGGTGGAGCCGGGAGAACACGGGGATGCGACAGCGCCGTTCCGCCATGGCGGCTCTGCTCCCCTCAGGAACTCAAACTGGCCGCGCCGGGCTGGCTGGGCGGCTCCGCGCATGCGCGGGAGAGCCCTGCTGGCTGCGAGCGCGCGGAGGGGGTGGGGGTGGCACGCGCCGCTTTTCGCTCGCGCCCGGTCGCTTTGGCGCCATTTGTGCCTCGCGCCGTTTCGCGCCTCGCGCCCCCTCCCTCAGGGAAGGCGCTGGCGGCCATGGCGGGGACAGCAGCCCCGCGCGAGGCTCTTGCCCTCAGGGAAAGGCGCAGCGCAGTTCCTTCCTCCCTCCCTCCCTGCCCTCACTGCCCCACCCTGTGGTTTGGGCGTTCGAGGATCAAGGGGATGTTTTGATTCGGAAATCAAGGGGTTTGTGGCCGTCCTTGCGGACATGTAGGAGTCAGAGCTTTGAGGGTGCCGCTGCTGCCGCTGGTGTGTGAGCTACTAAGATGGTCCTCTAACGCCGCAAGGTGAAATGAGGCATCTGTATAAAGTGTTTCCCGATTTAAAGACATTTTTCCAGTGCTTGCTAACATGGTTTTCAGAATGGGTGGGAAGTCCCTCCCGATAGCAATGGGAGCAGCTCTGTGAGGAGGATTGCTGCAGTCTCAGCCTGGGGGTGGCTTTGTCTGCCCAAAGACCCACATGTGCATCCACTATGACAATTTCAGTATAAAACCGTGAAACTGAAACATGAAAAATACAAAAACACGAAACTGACGTATTTGAAATACTTCCAACACTGTCTTAGCTTTAAAAGTCCATGTCCCTAATGCATATCAGGGAGTTGCTCTCTGTCCCCCACAGCGCAGGGACAACTCACGGGTGTCAGAAGACTAAGTATTTTAAAGATGTATACTTCCCTTTGGAAAAGATATTAGGCACCTAGAAGATGAATAACCACAGTGTTCTTCAGGGAAATGAAGCATCACACAGATTTTAGGAAAGTTTGTTATAAGCATTTATTGTACGCCAACTGTAGAGAGAATGTTTTATTTTACAACAAATAAGGGCAGGGAAATGTTTGTCTTCCTGTTTGTTTCTGGTAGAGGGGAAAAACCCCTAAAATTCAAGATACACCAGATATGTGAATTTTAAAAAGTTACATGTTTGTGGGGAATGCCTTTACTGGAAACACGCTGTGAAGAGGACACACAAGGCACATGAGTCGGGGGGATGAGGACTCTTTTCTCAAGGGGGAAATTCACACTGAAAATCTTTGGCAGTATTAGAATTCCTTCAGATAAAACAAACTGAAGTTGTTACTGGAAATAGATTTGGGCTGGATTCTGCAGCCTCTTCCATGGTCAGGAGAGGGTATGTCAACTTGGAAGTCTCAATGGGACTTTTTTACAATATCTGAGCTATTTTGATGAGGTCTGTGGACCTGGGCCTTGCATAAAGTAGAAAATGTAAGAATTTATTTTTTATTATTAACAATACACTTCACTGGATACCTAGATTTTCAGTAGTTCAGTTTTGGAATTTTTTTTGGTTTTTTTTTTTTTTTTTACATGAGCTCTCTTTCTCTGTCATTAAATACCTGGGGAGCTTCACCTCATTATTTCTCTCAAGAAAACAAAACCTAATCACCTTGTAGGAAGTGACAAACCAGGTTTACTCGGTAAGTCCTGTGAACAGCTGTGAATATGGCACCAGACACTGGAAGTCAAAGGGCTTGTAGTCCATCAAGATGGCTGTCATGTCCTCTCACTGGCATCAGATCTGCTGGTTCTGTGAAAACACACATTTTGCACGGCTGAAATACTAAGAAATAGTCTCAGCTCTAGGAGAGGTGGGAGGAAAAAATTGATATTTACAGCTCTAAGGACATTCAGGCTTCCCCTTTCCCTTGCTTTCTGCAAGGTCTCAGCTGTTGTAACCGGAGCTTTGTGCGCTGGATCGTTTGATCCAAACATCAGGCATGTCTGGTTGGCTGTTGGGTAGCACGACTGGCCCTTCGTTCCCCAATCCAAACCGATTTTTCCATGAAGAGCTGTTCTGCTGTGATGCAGCTGGAGAGACATCAAAGACAGTCTCCCTCAGGTCCAGCCGCAGGGTATCTCTCTTCCCGTTCAGGTAACCTCGCTCCGCGTTACCGTAGGAGTCAGACAGCTCTAAGGCATCAGGACAGGAACTGGCTGATTCAGCGAGCTTCAGGCCTTGCTCGAAATCGCTGATCGATGTCTCGCTCGAGATGTTGAGCATATTGAAAGAGCTGCCAAGAGAACAAAGGCATCTGTGAATTTTGTAGATGTCAGCAGCAGGGAGAGGGCTGTGGTCTGAGGTATAATCTGACTGCTGCTGGGCAGTGTCACTGTAGCACTGAGATTTATTGAGCTGCCCTTCTTCTTTCATGCCAGCTGGCTGGATGTGGTCCAGCCCAGACCCATCCCATGCTTTCAGACCATACTTTCGACAGCGACAATCTCGGCAGAGTCTCTCCCTGTGAATTTCTGTTTCTGAGGTGCTGTGCTTGTAAGGAGAGGAAGTTTGCACGGCAGGACACTGGCACAGGCCGACCTGCTGGTCTCCGAGGGTCTCCTGCAGACTCTGTCTCTCTCTTTCCAGGGAGGGGTGCGTTCCCACTCGAGGGCATCTGTTGTCATCAACTTGTGTGTCTTCAGAGAGCACAGAGGGCCGGTTGGACAGCTTGCTTGTGGAAGTGCTGTTGTCAAAACTGTCGCTGAGTTTCCTGGACAAGGGCTGGAGCTCGTATTGCTCGTTTGCAGTGTTGGACTCCTGGACCTTCCGCAACCGGTTTTGCTTCTCGCTGCCCCCACAGGCAAAGTTTCCGTTTGGCCCGGAGTCATCAGAGTAGTCTTTCATGGTGTGGGCACAAGGCCAGAGGATCTGCCCACAGTTCTTCTCTGGGCCGAAGAAGCAGCAGAGCGACTGGAAGAAGAAGCTGGCAAAGCCACAGCTGATGCAATTGATCATCATGACAAATATCCCCAGCTTCCTGTACGCCAGGACCGTGGCAGGCAACATAATGACCCCTGCAGAGAAGAGTGCAGAAGCTGCCATGGCTGTGGCGCAGCTCATATGCTTCAGAGAAAAGGCCACTCGGCTCAGGCGGTCAGAATGGGGGCACAGGTGGTAGGAGATGCAGTAGTTGACGGTGAAGTCAACAGAGAGACCTACTGCCGCTGAAATGAAGAGAGACTCCACTGCATTGAGCTGCCACTCCAAGAGGACCAAAAGGCCAATGGTTACCAGGACAGTGCCTGCAATGGCAGTAACGGAGAAAACGCTAAGGAGAACGTTCCAGGTCGTAAGCAGCAGCACCACGAAGGAAACGGCTATGGAGAGCCCCATGACCACCATGGTTTCTGTGCTGAGACTGTGCTGGAGGTTGTACAGCTCTAGTTTACTGCTAAACCATCCATTCTGAAGCCCCACGGGGGCAGTTTTCATTTCCTCTGTTATCCAGAGGCTGATTTCCTCATAGAATTGTTTGGCTTTGCTGTAGTTGAAGCTATAGTGATAAATAGTTTGAAACTGCAGCACTAAGGCAACAAGATTTCCCTCCCCATCAAACCTGAGGCCCAGATCGTACATTTCTGCCCCTTCCCTGCTCTCTTCCAGAAGCATCATTTTGATGCAGTGCAGGAAGACTTCGCTTCTGTAAGGGAAGGAGAACTGGTTACAGCAAAGGTTGAAGCTGTGGTCTCGCTGAGAGCATTGGCGACTGTCCATCCACCTGAGGAACTCCTCCATGAAGCACACAGTAGATTTCTGCTCTGCATCAGGGTAATAGAAAGTTTTGTTCTTCACTTTTTGGCAGAATTCAAGGAGCCACTTCTGGGCATCAGGGTTTTGCATGGTGAAGGTGGTGTCTGTCACTAGGGTGCCGTTGCTTTTTGGATTGAAATGGTCCCCATTATCCACGGGCAGAATGCCCCAGACTATCGTGACAGGCATATGCTGCCCTTCTCCATGCTCCAGCCTCTCAAACATGAACTGGTGGCAGTACTCGGAATCGTACCTCTCAAAGGGGTGGCTCAGCCTGAACACTTGGACAGACGATGTCTCCAGAGTCGGGAGTTTGAGTTTGGGGTTGGAACAGGAAATGTAGGCACCTCCTATGGCTAAGGCAGCAAACCAGCAGATCCAGATGTACCGAAACTTGATGACCCCACAAGGCAGAAGCTTTTCAAAGAGCAGCTTGGAGGTTTCAGACAGTGTGTTCTGGAGAGCCTGGAGGACGTAATGGATGGAGAGAGCGACTCTCTTGTGGCTGCTGTTGTTCCAGTAGGCTTCTGGCTTGTAAACGCAGGTGGTTGCGATGTAACGCTCATACAGCACGGCCGAAGAGGGCAGCCAGCTCATCATGAAAACCAGGTTCACCAGCACCGAGGTGCCCATGTAGACGGCGAAGCAGCGGATGGCTGTGATGTTGCTGATGTAGCTGGCGTAGAAGGCAGCGCCTGTCGTGAAGCACGAGGCCAGCATGAGATATGCAAAATGGTGCATGGTTTGACTCACCCTCTGAGCAAGCCCGGCGGAAGGGTTCTGGCCCTTGCTGTGGTTCCACAGGTCAAAGAAGACAAAAGTGTGGTTGGCACAAATGCTGCTGAGAATGATGATTGCTGTCAGGTTTACAAAAGGGAAATAGGTGAATCTGAAGGCCACCTTGTACAAGAAGTAGGAGATCATCAAAGAACTGACAACAGCGAGCAGAACCATCAAGGTAATAAAGACGGAGCGTAAATAAAAAGAAATGCTTAGAAAAATAGCTAATATTGCCAGGACTGGATACTTAGTATCCAGTAAAAGGTAGTGCTGGAACAGTTTCTGTTTGAGGCCCAGGTCCATTCCAGTGATAGATGTGTAGTTATCAAACAGATCCCAGGTTTCAAGGTTGTCTAAGTAGATCCCCATCATAGATGCACCTTTTCTTGTAGGCAGGAAAAGCAGGCTGTATTTGAGAGAGGGTACTTGGTACTCCATTGTCTGGGGACTGAGAAAGTCCCTGTCAACCAAGAAGTGAAGCAGTTGGTAGATGGCATTGAAGCGGGTACATTTTTCTGGGACTTGGGCACACTGAGAGTGTTTCTTTCTGACAGCCTCGGGACCTATGCAGGACGGAGTGAGGACACCTCGGTGGTAGTCTGGAGCACAGGCACGGAGCAGGGCCAGGGTGTGGGAGATGTCTCCTTGGGTTATCTCCAGACACGAAGACCTGTTGTACAGGACAGCAATGTAGTTCCCCAGGGACCAGCTTGGGCAGCATTCGTTGGCTTCAGTGCGCTGGCAGAGGTCTCTAAAATGCACATGTGAACGTATCTGGAAGACATGAGGGGGCATCAGGTCAGACCCTGTCTTGCAGCCCCAGAGTGTTCCTTACTCACTGCAGTAATTGTCCTGTCCTGTCTCTCCTCTCCTCTCCTCTCCTCTCCTCTCCTCTCCTCTCCTCTCCTCTCCTCTCCTCTCCTCTCCTCTCCTCTCCTCTCCTCTCCTCTCCTCTCCTCTCCTCTCCTCTCCTCTCCTCTCCTCTCCTCTCCTCTCCTCTCCTCTCCTCTCCTCTCCTCTCCTCTCCTCTCCTCTCCTCTCCTCTCCTCTCCTCTCCTCTCCTCTCCTCTCCTCTCCCTCTCCTCTCCTCTCCTCTCCTCTCCTCTCCTCTCCTCTCCTCTCCTCTCCTCTCCTCTCCTCTCCTCTCCTCTCCTCTCCTCTCCTCTCCTCTCCTCTCCTCTCCTCTCCTCTCCATTTCCTCGTTTCCCCTTTCCTCTTTACCCAAGGTGTACCACCCACCCCCTGCCATTCTCCCAGTGACAAATCCCAAACACCAAAGCTATGGAAAGTTGGTACCCTTTTGCAAAAATTAAACTCTATCCATCATTTATATTTTATAACTGCAGATTTGAAAATTTGGCTCCTAGGCAAATGCAGTTCATCCAGTTAAACTTCCCACTTGTAAAACTTGCCACCTGTCTCAAAGCTGGTAGCTCCATTTCCGTAATTATGTTCTGCTGCCCAAAATTCTCAGCAGCTTCTGACAGACACCTTTAGCTTCTGGACCACCTCCTATTCAGTGTTTATTTATTCTTGTTTAATTTGCAGCTGGCAGGTGGGATCATCCCTGTATTGCCAAGTAGGTGAAATGCTTTAGAATCCTCCACGTGAAACCTGTTGTGTAGCTTACATTGTTTTTTGTCTAGCATCCTCTCAGCAAAAGATCAAACGTTGCAGCAGACAGAAAAGAGACAGCCTGTACATGTGTTCTTCCTGCCATACTGACCTTGTCTTGTTCCATTTGACACATTGACTGAATAGCTTGCAAGTTCCATAAGCTCCCAGCAGTTGTGGACATAAATACCAGCTGGGAATAGCTCTTTTCTGAAATCAAGAGGAAGAAAAAAAAATTTTAAATTATTAGGTAATGAAGATGAATCAGCCAGGCTGTTTGGTGTAGACTCCCCGTTCATAGAAAAAAGAAATATATATCTCTGTCCATAGGACTGTCTCTGGAGGGCTCCCTGGAGGGAAGCAGGTCACAAGACAGTAGGGAGCAGTAGCGTGTGCCTTCTGTGACCTCATCTCTGCTCCTTGAAATTGGTCAGCAGCATCAGGCCATTTTCAAAATCAAAACCAGGCACGTGGTTCTGCACGCCTGGAACAGGGAAGGAGCTCGAGCTCAGCCAAAAACCCCTAAGGACCTGTGAATTTGGTGTGTGACTAGTTTCAGAGTCTATCCAGTTTCAGAGCTGGATAGAAGCTGAGAGGAAAATAAAAATATCTGCATGCTGTTCCTCTTCTCTCCAACAAGTGCCCGTTTTGGGACAAATTTGGGGGGGCTGTTTGTTTTCTGTTTTTCTCTCCAGATTTTACTGCCATTTACATTTTTCAAGAAGAAAAAAAATGAATAGAGAGGGAGTGGGGGTAAACAAGGGAGAGGGAGCAGACAGAGTGGGGCATATGCTGTTTTTTCATAGCATTCACTTTTGATATGGATAAATGGTGAAAACATTAGTCCTTTAATGTGTGCTTTTAAGGTATATTCCTAAAGGGAAAACAAGAAGTATGGCAAAGAGTTAAAAGGAGAAGCAACTCTTCAGAATTTCTGAACCAGCCTTTTCTGACTACTGAGTTATGAAGAGCTGGGAGGGCACTATCAGAACTCTCACAGGTGGAATTATACACACTGCTTGCTTAGAGCAAATTCCGAGTACTCCTGTGTCCTAAACTCCGACTTTTCTGTCAATTGAGTTCTGGGTGTGCAGTATTTACTGCCCCATTGAGATTTCACTCACCTGGGGGACCGCAGAAGAATCCATCTGCTCCATAGATGGTTTCCACCATTCTCCGTGTCCTTGCTGCTTGTTCTCCCTGAGCAGCCTTCTGTCCTCTGCCAATGCCAAGGTCATCATAGCTAGTAAGAGGGCAGATTATTGTCAGTAACTGTTATTGTTAACAAGAGAGCATCTGGCTGGGAGTTACATTCACAAGGCTCTGGTGCCACACACAGCAATAGGGAGCCCAAGTTCATTGCAGGCACAAAGACTTCAAACTCTCCAATGCCTCAGTTGCTTTTAAGTGTAGGATGTATGTTGGAATTCGCATAGATATTTTTGAATATTGAATCTGTAACTTTAGAACCAACATGTTCCTCAAACCCCCCAAACCAAGCTCAAGTACCTTTTCTTCTTGACATAGGGAGAAAGGGAAAGGGTCTTCTTGTAGCCTGTATGGCTCTCGATATTCTTCCACACAATGAGCTTCCTGCCAATGTCAGTGTCCCGTGGCTCAAAACCCTGCACCAAGGAAAAGGGCTTTGTCTCAGCTCCACTTCAGGTCAGCTGTCCTTAGGCCTCCTCTGACACATGGAAACTGCATGAGACTATTACTGCGTCTTGGAGAGATACGTGAATTGAACTCTTCCTGGAAAGCATCCCAGAGATGAGAGAATAAATATGTCCCCTTTCCCTTTCCCTTCCCAGCAACAATGTCTACAATTATCTCTCCCTGATCTCCTAAGAATTTCTCCTCCTTTTCAAATGTAATAGTCCCTTACAGAAATGGGAATAACTTTCCTTTTTGTGGATAAATTCTACTGTATTCTTATTTTCTCATGATTCCTCCATCAATCAGAGGCAGGGATGGCTTAGGGAATGTGGCATTCTGCATGGAAAACATTCTATGTGCATAGTGCTCAGAACAGGACATGCTCTCCATGTCAAGAACCTCATGCACAGACTGTAGGAGCAAAAGCCAGCTCCTCTATCCAGTCTCTGCCAAGCCTAGCTATTCCCTGTGGGCAATCCCAGCCTTCAAGCCTTGGAAGGGGAGCAGAGGGAGCAACTCCAGTTTGTGCTGGCAGTGTCTTCACACCAGAGTGAAGGCACTGGTGGAAGTGCACTGCATGGCTGAGGGCTGTGCTGTCCCTGTGTGTCAGGACTGGCACATTCTGCTCATCTTGGAGGGATGGTATCACTGGTTGGGCACGGATTTTCGTTATGTTCCTATTGGTGCATCAACTGCAGGGACTTACCATCAGGGGTTCTGAAAAGTCAGGCAGATCCCCAACCAGCAGCCCAGCCACGGTGCAGATCGCAGCCACCACGGAGCACAGCACCAGCACAGCCAGGGGCCACTCTGCAATCAGCTGAGAGTAACTGCAGTCAACAGGAGGAGAAAAAGTGCAGCTGGTAAGATGCTTCTGCTCTGAGCACAAAACCTGCTGTTGAACCAATGAGGTGTTAGTAACAGGAGGGAAAAAATCAGGGTCTCTGCTTTGAGCAGTTATTTACTGCGAAGCTTGGAGGCTCTAGTGCAGCTATTAATGAACATATTACGCCTCTAACTGGATGTTTGCAGGCAGCTCTAATTAACTCGGGTAATTACATTTTGCCTCCCTGCATTTTCCAGCTTTTTCAATCAGAAATAATAAAAACCAGACTCTTGTGTCCTCGGGCAAAAGGAAGCTTTAAATATTTAAGTTCAAAGATTGCATTTAGAAAGAGCCTCTTCATTTCCTCTGCATTGTGCAATGTCAGCTGGTGGCTGCAACAGTTTGGGCTGCAGATTTCCAAACTGGACCCTGAGAAATCTTTGGATTGTTCTCGAGAGTCCCTGAAGGTAATTGACCTGAGCAAGCCCCCTGACATTGGTCTAAATTCGTGTTTTTAGACACTGCTCTAAATTCAAACGTATTCTCTAGAATACATATAATTTTAATGACATTTCACACAATTTTCGTTACATTTCTATGTCTTTCAAACCCTTCCAGGGAAGCAGCTTACTCTGGCCAAAGTATTTTTTGCCATTTACTTTTGTTCTGAAAGAGCTGGTGTAAAATTTTCTATCCAAGTTCTGTTTTTCCTTTGGGACAAACTGTCTCCCATATAGGATTCTCTATGAAAGTTACTCTCCCACATTTTTTAACAGTGCAGGTTTTACTGTGTCAAGATTTTTGTCTTCCTCAGAAATATCAGTTGAGATACAAGATAGTGGAAAGGGGTCCTGCTCTGGTTTGGCAGGTTCTAGGTAGTTCTTTTGTGTTCTTATGTATTTCTGAAATAGAAGAAATTCTTTGTTCAAAAATAGTTGACAAGGATTTGTGAAGGGAAGTGAAATATTTATGAACTTAATTTGAGATGGAATATTTCTGCTTGCCTGCTTTTTTCCCCTTTTGCTTGGGACTCCACTGCAGCTATTTCATCATTAGAAATTGTCACAAGCACCTCAAACACCTTCTCACATGACTTTTGATTTTTTTTTTGGCTTTTTTTTCAATTACAACAGCCTTGTCAAGTTTGTTTTAATAGATGGAGCCTTTACTGTGAAAATTAACAAAACTTCCCTTTACTCATTTGAGTACCTAAATTCTGGAGGCTGTTTTGGGTATTTCCATGTCAGAAAATTACCAGGAAGAAAAAAGAACAATAAAAAGAACAAAAAAAACCAACTGCAGCCTCTGATGGTGGAAAGTGCTTACCCAAACCATCCATAAACAATAGTTTACAAAAGTCAGCTTTTAAACAGAAGTAGAAATCAATAAAATTATTTTAATTTTGATAAACATATTTAAAATTTTCTGTCTTTTGAAAAGATGAGTTTATTTTGTGGATGGGCTCTTTTCCTTATTGCTCCTCTGGTAGGACAATCTGAATTAATCTTACCAGGCACCTGCCCAAGAACAGCTACTGAGACAGTGTTGCTATTCATTAATGCAGGTTAAATTGATCTCACAAGTAAATGGAGATTTTTCCAAGGAGTGGGAAGCCCCAGGAGCGCTGACCTTGCCTCTGGAGCCGTGCCTGCTGGGATGTCACCAGCAGTAACACTCTGCCTCTCCTAATAGCAGGACAGGAGAGCACTGATCACAGGGTATAAGGGCAGGAAGCTTTTGCTGTTAAACATACCTTTTTGGCATCCTGAAAGCTTTGTCATGTCTGCAGATAGAAAGGAAAAAAGAGGTGTTCATTTATTATTTTCTGGGAAGCCCAGTGCTGGGCTGATCCCTGAGCAGGTTAACCCTTGCAAGGGCTGTAAGCACCAAGGGGAGCCAGTGCTGACACAGTTCTGGTACTATGTGAATGAGTTTAATGAATGGCAGAGCCTTTTCCTCTTGCATTTTAACCAAACAGGATGGGAAGCCATGTAGTCACTCGCATTGCCCATCTCAGAAAACCCCACAGAGTGTACTGGACATTAGCAATGCAGCCCCATAGGAATCCCATTGCAGAGCTCATCCATTAAAACCTATCTGGTTTAAGTGCTTTTCCTGCACTTCTTAAACTGTTTCTTGACAAAAGCAAACCTCTTCATTAAATCTCATGAGTTGGGCTAGCAACAACTGTAGATAGTTTTTATTTCCTCTTTAGCTCAGCAAGGATTTTCCCAAAAAGGTGGCTCTCATTTGTTTCCTGGGCCCCTCCAAAGACAGTGTCTTTTCAGGCTATAGGAGCAGAATGCCAGTGGAGCTGCTAAAAATATTTTACCAGTATCTTCTTCACAGAGGAGCATTTGTCACTCCTACTTGAAGCACTCTGAGGAGGGAAATAAAGAAACCCACCCCAGGGGTCCCAAGATTTGTTAACAAATCCCTGAGGACAAGCTTTCTTGGTGGGTCAGATGTCTGCAGGACCTTTTGTTCTGCTTTCTCTCTGCACTGAAACATTGCATTGAAACATGCTCCAGTCTGGCATGGCCTTGGCTTGGACACAGCTTCCAGAGAACTGCTCCCACCTCCTTCCACAGCTGTGCCAAGCCCTCCTCAACCAGTGCTCCCTCCTCCTCTCCCCCTCCTACATGCCTGCTTAAACTGGGAGAAGGTCCTGCTGCTCTCCAATATCTGTGTTGGGCAGATGCCCCCCCTCCATGCAGCAGCCGACTGGTGACTCTGAGGCAGCTCATCCTTCCTAGCCTTGTTCAGAGTGGGAGTAATGGAAAAGCAATGGACGAGAGTTCCCCATGGCAGTAACTCTCAGTGGCTCGTGTAATAAACAATTCTGTGTTTTGCTTTTCACTTCCAGCTAATGCTCTGTAGATTTGGGACAGAGAGGAGCAGAGCAAAAGCCTCCCCAGATTATCAAAGCGAGGTCTCTCTCCGGCAGTACGCTGCCCACCCTGTGCTAATTCCCTCACAATAGCTCCTCAAACAGATTTGCTTGGATTAAAAACCTCATTCTGGCATTATTATGTTATCACTTTTCTGACTGCTGGTGCTGCACACTCTGCCAGGGATTTACAATCCAGCTGTGCTTCCTACTTAAAGAACCTGTTACGGAGGACATGGACAATTTTGTTGATAGCTTATGTGTGAAACTGGATCCAGGAAAAGGATCCAGGAAAAGGATTCAGGAAAAGGATCCAGGCTCCTTTGACTGCAGTTCCTTTACACTGCAAACACAAGCAAATTAATTCCTCTGTAAATGGCTGGAAAATGATACTGAAAAGGGCCTTTCTGCCTAACACTGCAATGCTGTACACAAGCAAGGAAGGAATCCTGTACCATCTTTTATCAGGATGCAGCGGCTATGGCTGCAGCAGTGATCATGATCTTGTGGCAAGAGTGGACTCTAAAAGGCACACACAGGAGGAAGGATCTTGCTGGCTGGAAGGAGCAGAGGTTGTAGCACAAGCTGTTGTTACCCAGGCACTCTGCATGCAAATGGATTCTGTCTTGGACAACAAAGAATTCATACCTTGGTTGCTGCCCAACCTGGAAAACCAAATAACGTTCCCCCCCTTTTTTATCTCTCACTGCTCAGCTGTAGCCAGTGCTTACCCTCTGCTGCCACTGCCTTCCAGCACTGGCAGCAGCTTCTGTGGGGACAGGAAAAGAATGAACTCTGCTCCTATCAGTGAGAACTCTGCAAGATGAAGGACTGGCAGCTGGTTGGCTTGGAGTGCAAAGGGAAAAAATACAAAGGTAAAGGAAGATGGGCACATTCACAGCTGTGTGACCTAGGAGTGACTGAATGACCTGGGCTTTAGCCAACGAGTCCCTTGAGAAGGAAATCCCACCTCTCCCTGTCATGGGAATGGCAGCTCTCTGTACACCCACACAGAGGCAGAGAGCAAACTGGATCCCTCTGTGCATTTTGGGGCAGCTGCTGCCCCGAGCTGAAGAGCAAACCCATGTTTCATGCATCCCAGCTCAGACCCTGCTCATCCCTCCCACTCTCCCCCACCAAGTCTGGAAGATGTTTTTTTGAGCCTTCCTCCACATGCCACTTACCTGACTGTGACAACATGATGTTGCACCGGCTGCTGCTGCCCAGGGGACCACTGTTTCCAGGGCATTTCCGAGGCCTCGTGGTGGGAGGCTGGCACGAGATCACCACTGGAAAGGTGGGAACACAGCACGGGCCTCTCGCCTTGCCCAGGGAGTGAGGGCAGGCTGTAGCTGCCCTGGGGCTCCTCCTGGGAGCACGGGTAATATGGCTGCGAGTCCTGGGAGCTCGATGGCACCTGGCCATTGGACTGCGTGGAGACTGGCCCAAGCGTGTGGCTGGAGGAGGGCAGGTTGTCTTCCCCCAGCCTGGGGGATGCAGGAATGGGGCAGTGATGGACTGGGCAGATTTTTTCCCAGGAAGTGCCACTGTAGCTAAGCTCGGCGTTCCCGATCTCTGGCATGGCGAGGCAGGTCTGGCAAGGTCCTGCATTTTGTTTTTCTCTATGAGAAAAATGAAAGATAAGGTAAAACAGCAGAGAGGTTGAAACGCTGCACTGGGGAGTTGAGTCCTGAGAACCGGAGATGCTTACAGAGCTCCCACATAACACAAATGTCAAACCTCACCCATTGTGTCCTGTGCCAGGAATCAGCCTTAGGGCTGAAATGGATTATGCTTTTCATAAAGACATCTGTGACTCACTCAGGAATCCCAAGCGATGGAGAATCCTGTAGTCAATCCTTTGTGTGTGTTTCTCTGAAAGCTTGAAAAATTGGGCAATATCCCCCCCCCCAAATATTCTCACAAAATATTTCACTGTGGAGGGGGATCTTAAATCAGGACCCAGAGAGATTACAGAGGCCTGGGCAAACAGAAACCAAAGGAATCTGCATGTGAAGAAGCCACTCAATTATCTGCACTCTTTGGGATGATTAATTAGTGTGATTGCTCTGCAGAAGGACTGGCACCGCTCCATGTTGGGTCAGCAGGATAGTGAGTCATCCCTGGCACTGACACAGCTGAGCAGTGAACCTGAGGGCTGTGATGTGTAACAGGGGCTTCAGCCTCCAGCCTGGCACATTCCCTAGTGATTCCTGTGTCCTGCATGCTCCATTGGGCTCTTCAGGAACTTTTTAGACACACATCTCCCAAGGATGACAGCAGCAGAGTTTATTGGTCTTATCTTGTAGGAAAGGGATGGACTGGGATCTCTACAGATCTTTGAAACTTGACTGTCCTCTGGCTGCTCAATTTACTGAGACAAAACATTTGCAGACTCCAGTTCCCAAGTCATAAGGTGTCTGCAGGATACACTTTCTTCTCTCCAGGGAATTTAAAACATTATTTCGTTCCTCTAGTTCTTGATTTATGGCGTCTGAGAGGTTTTGCTAGCTTGGAGAGAGTTTGAATAATACTTTAAGGGACTGCTTAGTCTGTGTGATATCAAAAGCCCCTTAACACACTATAGACTAAGGTCCTTCTGATCCCAAAAATGCTTTAGGAATTGCTGTCCCAAGAGATGCAAACACCAGCAGTCTCTGGTCCTTGTTCAGAGCACATGCCATGGTCTCTTACAGCTGAATTATGTGTCTTGCTGCAGTGTGTGGTGTCCAGGAATAAATAAGACAAACAGTTCAGGCCAGCTAGAATCACAAAGTGTCTCAAGTCATCAAAGAATTATGAGTGCTGGACCAAGACTGCAGTTAGATGAACTTTACCCTGAGGCACCTGGTGTGATGCAGGAAAAAAATGAAGGTAAGAAGTTGGGGAAGGGATGTTCTTTAAATTTTGTAGAGTCCCTCTCATTTATTTTTCTCACAGCCATGGAAAAAGGCAGAATTTTAGTGATTACATGTCTCTGGAATTAGACCCAAAGTTAACTGGCATGAGAATACAAAGGACAGAAGAATCTGTAGAATACAATTAGCTCACTATTGCTTGAAAATTGCTATTTTTCCCAGACAGCAGGACATATTGGCCTTGGCAGTCTGTGCTATGTACTTTCCGAAATCAATTGAGTTTATCAGCACTGATGAACTATATTTCATGATTGTACAAAATGGGCTTATTTAATTGAAATCATTACAGCAGAGTAATGTTTGTGGTAGCAGTTACACGAGGGCTGATGTGGACACTCATGGCACAGGCATCACACTCAGCTTCACTTGTGCACTGTACCAGTCCAGGGACAAGTAACAGAGAAATCTTGACTGATTAAGCACCATCGAATGCTAAGTTCAGTTTCTAAACCTGAAGAAAGCTGTGATTACAGACACAGAAAGTTACAAACATGGCTAGCACATTCCTGGGTCCTGACTTTGGAAGCCATAATTGATGTCTAAATGCAAAGTAGCTGGAAAAAAAGTCAGTGTTTGTGCTGAAGCAGGTGTCAGAAAACCCGCAGACAGGTGTGTGCACACCTCAGTGAGATAAGGTTGAGATAAGGTCCCCAGCAGTTCCACTGCTCATTTGCCTCTGAGCTGCAGGCCAAGGTACTGGTAAGACTTGAGCTGGTTCAACACAGCAGGAGGGAGAGCTGCTGGCAAAGCAGAAGTTCCTGAGCTGTGGCAATGATATCCCAGTCACCCACAGAACTTGTCAAAGAACATCAACGATAGGCTTGAAGTCCTTGTTGTCCTGTCCCAGGTGGATTAGTGACAGGATTACCCGGCCTTTCAAGCATGTGATTTGTGTTAGAGCTGTGTGTAAAGGCAGTTCACAACAGGAGACTCCACACTTGTCATACATGAGATTACAGATGCAGTGCCAGCAAAGCTGCTCAGGAGATGTAATCTCAACCCTTGCCAGGGGTTCTTACAGCCTCATCAGAGTCATCCCTGCACGGGGAGGGATTCAGGTGCAGCACAGGGCAAGAGCACTGCAGACAGACCAAGGAAAGATTAGGGTCTGTGGCAGTCAGAAAATAAAATTACATCTTTAACTAGTCGTTGCATTTCTCTAGTAATTTTAGAGGCAACTTGATGGGAAGGTGCTAAACCACCACATCCCCTACAGTGCTGCTGAGCAGCAGGGACAGAGCTGTTGGGGAGAGCTGACCTGGAGGGTCCCTCAAGCCACACTCACAAGCTTGAAGTGTAAATAATCTTGCTCTTCCCATGTGTCCAGTGACTTGTTTGGGGTTTGTAGTTTTGTACTGCAGGGGATTTTAATCAGAGAGCTGAGGTCATGGTTGTGTTATGCTTTGACAAGGCCTAGACGTTTTCTCGCTCCCTTTTTGTTGCCTCTAAGTTACTCTTTTTCCTCTACCTTGATCCTGTTGTTTTCCCTAATTTTTGCACACTTTAAATAGGTGATGCTCTCCTTCAGTGCATAATAATTTATAAAGACACTGCTGCAGTGACATCTTGTGTTTTGGTGTTCCTACACCTGTACTGTATTTCTGATCTTTTTTTTCAAAGGAAAAGCAAAAGTCTTTTCCCTTTAAACTGCAGGATCTGCACAGTAACCTGGGACCAGAGGCTTTTTGTGACTAAATTAGCCTGTCTGCCTCATCTGAGGGTGAATATGTGACACTGGACAGAAAAAAAGGGCTTTTACAAAATACACTTTGAACATGGTCAGAGAGAGGCAGGCGACCATGCAAGGAAAGATTCCTCCTCCAAAAACCCCTCAGCTACAAAGCCTCCCGGTGGGGAAAGCAGATGCCAAACTCTCGGATATCGCAGATTGCCTCCGGGTTTTCTGCACATACGTTGGTAGCTTTGTGTCTAATATTTCACACGAAATCACACTCTTCTTGTTTACCATCTTTGCTGTGAAATGCTGTCAAGTTCTGCTCTTCCCCCGCGTGTCATCTCCTAACTCAGTCCCTGGCCTGCTCAGTGACTTCAGATTCTGGAATAACTTTGGCAAGTTTGGATCATTCACTCCTGACTTCTCTTCATTAACTCCTTTTCATACTAAACAATTACAGCTCTGTCAATTACCCTCTGGATACGAGTTCCTTGTGCTCATCCCTCTCAAATCCATGACGATGTGACCTTGGTTATCCATATCTCCAGGGAAACCTGGAGCTTGCGAATAATGATTGGTTCAGATAGTCACTGCTGGCAGCTCGGCAGAGTTTGAGTCTCCACTTGCTGCTCTCCCAATTAGCCATAGTGCTGGTGAGCTTAACCTTTGTTCTGCTGAGGTCTGCACCAGACACTTAGGCTGGTCCTCCTTTGCCTGAAACTGTATCACTATTACTTTTCTGGGCCCACAGGACCCTGAACTATGCTAGAAAAATGTTTCTGGGGATTTCTGATATCTGTTTGCTGTCAGGTGTGAGGAGAAGAGGGCAGAACACCACACTGGACTCTGCTTGCCACCCTAACACTGACAAAGACTTTTATGTTTAACATTCATTCCCACTCTGGGCTGTGTCAGATATTTGATGTCTTTGGAATTAAATGGGCAGAAATGGGTCCTCGGCTGGAGAAAATCCTACAGAGGCAGTTGACTGCCTCCATTTTCTCCTCCAGGCTCAGCTGGATGCAACCAGAAAGATGCCGGGAAAGGAGAAAAGAAGGGGTATAAGGGAAGGGATAGACTAGGGTTAACTGCTCCTGTTACCCACAGCAGTGAGCTGTGTTGCTCTTGCTGTTTGCTTCCCAGTCTCTTCCCCTGAGATGTCTAGACAGAATAATAATCCAATTTATGGGCCTGCCCGAGTCACTCTGAGTGCAGCAGTGCTTCTCTGAGATGAGTACCAGGGCACAAACAGCCTACCTTGTGTGGGGGAACCAGCAAAAGGACTGGAGCTTCTTCGCGCAAGGAAACAGGAAAGAGAGGGTTAGAATTTCTAAGGAGACAGCTTTCTGCCATTCCAGGTCTGCAGGGATGTGCAGCACTGGTGGGATACAGGGTCTGTGGCAGGAGCCAAGGCCTCTATGCTGTGAGGCCACCCCCTGGCACAGAGTATCTCCCTCTTCCAGAGACCAGCATCCCTCTGCCCCACAGAGGATCACTGCAGGACCTGGCTTTAGGCTTTACCTGCTCACTCTGTCCCAGCAGGATGGTTTCCTGGAAACATGCCATGTTGGCTGCATGCTCCCAGCACATACCCCGCGGGATGGTTTGGTTCTGCAGCACACAGAGCCTAGCTGGGGTGGAGGAAGCTTTGTGGACTGAGAAATAGTAGCATACGGTCGCCTTCCTTTTCCTAAGCCACTCCAGTTTTTGGCACTCTCTGGTCTTGCTCTCCTGCCCCGCCCTCATCCCCCCCAAGCCACGCAGCAGGAGAGCACATGTGGTTCTGAGAGGGAAATGGGCCAAAAACATTCAGCCTTTTGCAGGAACGGCTCCTTTCTCGTTCTGCCTAATTCCACTTTCGTCCCCAAGCCCATTTCTATAAACACTGCTCTTTTTTTAATAGATCACCTCCTCCTTTGCATACTAAGGAGAGGATCAGGAAAGCAGCACTTTGCATATGAAAGATGGGAAACACCTACCGAGTGAATGGAGCTGTCTGATGCCTGACTCGAGCTACAACTTCTCCTGTTGACAGAAGAATATCAAGAGGGAATAAAAACAAGGAGAAAAAGGGCAGGAGTCTGTACCTTACCTACAACTGGAACCCTTTTTCATGAAAAACCTTTGCTCAGTTAGACATTAAGTGCCACAAAATTTCACTTATTTAAAAAAAAAAAAAAAGAAGCTAGTTTTATTTTCTTTCCCCTTTTTTTCTTCCTCTAGCAAGGTTTTGTTTGCATATCAGCTGTACAAGTGTTCCCAAATGAAAAAGAAATATGAATTCATTCTGGATTAAATCCATGTGCCAGAGGTCAGCTTCCATCTAGACTAATAGCTTTTTCCTGGAGAGCTGTAAATGACTTTTTAAGAATGTGCTTTTATAATGGAATTTAAATTTCTCTTTGAACATACCACCAGCAAAACTGCAGTGGAGCTCTTGAGAAAAAGAGCTTTTTTTTCTTGTATTTTCTAAGGAGATAAGAGTGCCCTTTTCGTGGGATTAGGGAAGGGTTCATTGCATTTCACTGTCACCTCGTTATCTAGCTCCCTGTCTCTCTGACAGGGAGAGACAGGCACTCCTGAGCAATCCATCTCCCCCTTTGGCTGCGGCAAATCTTTGTGCACTGAGCAATTCCTGTGGAGTTCTTTTGTTTTGCTTTTTCAGTCTAGCAGCAGGATCGTGCATACCCCTGAGAAGACCTACAGTCTTTTTGTGAGACTCCTGAGTATGTTAAATCATCATGAAAAATTAATGAGACTGCAAAACTCTGCTTCCCACGTAGTCTGCCAGTAAAAGTTTAGTTTTATAATCCTTTCCATTGACTCGTGTGAACAGCCTTACCTTTACCCCAGGCAGCTGCTGCTGCTGTGGGTACAGGTGTGTGTGCTGGGACAGAGCCAGACACGGAGGGTTTAAGGCTCCCACCCAGCCTTCAGTGCCAGAACAGCTCTGTCTGCACTAGGAAAATCATGTTTGCTAAGCGTCATTCTGAAGAAAAAAGGAATGAAATGAAAAGGGAAAGGGAAAGAAAATCTCCACATTGGTGTCCAAGGCTAAAAGAGGCCAGGAAGAAGGGGGTGTTTTCTGACATCTGTGTTTTTCTGGTGATGAGGTGAACACTGATGAAGACCCTTGGCTAGGGCAGAGTGTGGGGACCATGAGTTAAGCCTGAGTGAGCAGCATGGGTGAAGTTCAAAATACACCTGTGTCAGGTGGACTAACCCTGT
Source organism: Entomyzon cyanotis (assembly GCA_024500445.1). Lineage (NCBI taxonomy): Eukaryota > Metazoa > Chordata > Aves > Passeriformes > Meliphagidae > Entomyzon > Entomyzon cyanotis. Next base: position 408,355 of record JAKEPQ010001031.1, read on the forward strand.
AACTTATTTCTCACAGGCTGCAGTGCTCATTCGAAGACCTGTTTGAATGGCCAAGGATTACTCAGTCAAGCAAAGAAAATGGCTCCAGTGACAGCTCGGATGCCACTGAATGCATGAGATTTAACCCAGTGCTGGACTGTGTGAGAGTCACGGAATGCTGAGAGCCACAGGTACAGCAGCCTCTGACCGAGGGCATCAGAGCTGTGTGATGAGCAGCGAGTGCCCTGCCAGTGCCCCCGGGCGGGTGGGGCTATGTCGGCATGAATATCCTGTACCAGAGAGAAATGAAACCCTCGGGCTTTCAGAAGGGATTTGTGCTCTGATGACTGCGGGATGTGCTCTGGTCAAACGGAATCTGAAGAGCTCGGGTCTGTTGCACTGGTCCCACAAATGCCAATGTGCTCGTGAATATGGGATGGCTCCTTGCCCATGATTATGGGCTTACTGATGTTTCCAGAAAATGTTGATGATTGTGGCTGCCAACCTGGCTTAAGACACCAGGTAAGGGAGCATATGGCACTGGGGGACACGATGAGGGATGAGGGGGTTTATGAAGGAGATCTTTGGAGTGAAACCTGTGTTTGCCCACAGCTGAGTTCAATAAGGCTCTGTCTGAAACACACTGAGCCTCCCAACAATAGCTCTCCCGTTGCTGCAGAAGGGAGAGCACACCATGTTGCAGGATAGAAACCTGCCCGGGAGGCCAAACCGGGAAGACCCCCTGGCACGACTGGCTCTGCATGGTATGCCTAGCTCCGGGGCAGGAGCAACCAGGGCTCCGGTTGGGCAGCGCACATCGCCAGAGCCCGAATCGCGAGTGGGCAGCTGGGCAGGCAGCGAGGCACTCTGTCTGCTCCCCCGCTGGGAGGACGGGACACACCTCGGCGGGAGTAGGGGACCCTGGTCCCAGGAAAACCCGGTACCACCGACCACTTCCACCCACATCGCCGTGGATGGCGGCAGGGCTGCAGTTCCCACCCGCCGGGGCCCCGGCTCCGCGCCCCTGTCCCGACCCCGCAGCTCCTACCTGGGCGAGGCGGAGTCGCGACCGCGGCGCGTCCCCTCGGGCGACGGCTCCCGCGGGGGCGGGGAGGGCGCGGCCTCCATGGCCGGCGGGGCCGGGCGCTGTCCGTGCCCGCGGTGCTGAACGCTCCGGAGCGGTGGCGGCGGAGGTAGCGCCCCGGCGCGTCCCGGCTCTGCCCGGCTCTGCTCTGCCTGGCTTGGCTCGGGGCGGAGCGGCGCGGCTCTACCCGGCTCGGCTCGGCTCGGCTCGGCTCGGCTCGGCTCGGCTCGGCTCGGCTCGGCGCGGCTCTGCCCGGCTCGGCGCGGCTCTGCCCGGCTGGGCTCTGCCCGGCTCGGCGCGGCGCTTGCGCGGCCGCGGAGGCGGAGGCGGGCCCGGCGCGGGGCGGGCACGGGGGCGCAGCCGCCGGCACCGGGAGCGCTGCGGGGGGAACTGTGAGCCCCGGGGCCAGCTTGGCTGTCGGGGATAGGGCTGAGCCTGTGGGCGCAGAACAGGAGCTCGGGGCACCGGGCATCCTTTCCGTGACAAGTCCCTCATCGTCGCAGTTGTGCTCCTCCTTGTCCCGGGCTGGGAATGCTCCCACAAGCACTCCTGGTCCTGTGTGGCAGGTGCAGGGCAGCGTTTTGAAGTGTTGGCTTTTAGCAGCATTAAATAAGCAAACGATTTTTTGAAATAGATGGTGGGTTTGAAAAAACTGAGTTGAAAGCATGGAGAACACAGGGAGGTCAGGCATGCCCACCTCCTTGCAGTACCCTTCTGGTCTTGTCTATCCATAACCATGACATTGCATTGAGCTGGGTGGTAGCCACATGTGTCCCCTTGTGCACGGGCATGGCTTCCCAAAGAGCTTGTGGAAGGTGGCTGCTCCTTCTGTAGCTGCCAATGACCATGACACTGTTTAGGAAGGGCTTGGCGCTTTCTCAAGACAGTGTGTATGGCCATGGGAATGGCAGGGACCTTCTCCTCTACCTGGTCATCATACTTTGTGTGTTAGCTGTGGGGATGGCTGTGACCTTCTCCTTCCTTGTGGCCATCTGTGGACCTCACAGCGGCAAAGACCTTTCTCATGAGGGTGGCATCCTTTTTGCTTCACACATACAGAACAGCTGAAGCAAAAAGGGAGAGTATTAGGGCGGAGAGTATCCTATAACTCCCACTAATCCTCTAGCTGCTTAGAGTAAGCCCTTCCTGCCTTAATGACTTAAATGCCTGAGGCACTTTAAAGAACAAAAAGCTTTTCCTAATACCGGGGTGGGTGACTCTCTCCCACCAAATGTTGACACCTCTCCAAACCCAGCAGGAGGGAGTTTCGAGGACTGGCTGCTGGCGGTGCTGCTGGCCCAGCCTGGTGCTCCCTGCTGGGCTGGGCCACAGGGGACCAGCCTTGCTGTTCTGAGCCTTAACCACAGAAATGTCACTTGCCTGGTAGGATCAGATCCACCGCGAGGAGCAGCTCCAAAGCAGCTTGTGTTGTGTGGCCCAGCAGGAAAGACTGAAACGTGGTATCTGCTGAAAAGATTGTCTGGCATTAATGTGGTGACAAGGACATGGGTGATATTTCCTTTTCATTCTTCCTGATGCTAAATAATAATTCTTGCAACAGTAATGATAATAATAGAGCCATGGGAGCTGCAAGGATGGTGGGAATCAGCTGGATTACAAACATCCCACCGCTTCTGACAGGCACATCTCACAGCTTTAGTTTGGCTCAGCCCGAGGTGTGAACTCCTTGTCTGGGAAGTGGGGGTGATCACGCTTCCTCACTCCCACAGCTTGGCACATTTCCTCAATGCTGCTGCAAGGTATTCAACACACGGATTAATTATTTTTAATTGCCCTTAGCCAGGGGCTACAGCAGGGCTTGTGCTCCCAGCTGGCTGGAAAGCACTGCCCAAGGCAGGCAATGGGGCTGCCCTCGTCCCTCCTGGGGCTGCTGCTGCATGGCCAGGGCTGGGAGGGAGCAGTTGTGGTGGCTGAACTCTGGGAATCCTGGAGTCCCTTACTTCAAAACCTTCTTGGCTCTTGACCCTGCAGTGCAGTAGGAAGAGCTGCCTCTCCTATCAGCTGGAAGCTGATGCTCTCCTCAATGCCTTGTGCCATTTGGAATCCTCCCACTCTGTGACCTCTCTGTGCTTTGCTAGTTTGAGGTTGGTGGGGCAGATCTCAGTGTCATTCTAGGGGAGGCATATGCTGATCCCAAGATTTCGACCCCTTACAGAAAAAACCCCAAGGGTGAGCAGTATGGACAAGCAAATGAGGCTCCCAAACTGTTTTAGGAACATAAATGTTGTCCACAAGACAATTCCATCAAGATGAGACTATCCTTCATCCAGAGGAACTCTTTCTTTCACAGTGCCTGGCAAACCACGATGGGTGAGTCAGCAGGATGGAGGCCAAGTGGTCCAGATCAGTCTCTTTACATTGGGATGCATTCCTGCCTCTCTTAATGCAGGCAGTGCTACCCTGCATCTTAGGGAAACCACGCTCAAAGCTGACAGCTTGCAGTGGTGACACCACCATGATGTTTTGGACAGTGCAAAACCACCCATGTCATGAGTTTCATGGATACCTAAGCCCTTGAAGTCACCGTGGCCAAAGCAAGGCTGCGGATCACTGCGCAGCTGCCTCAGATTGCAGCAGACTGCTGGTTTCCAGGCAATGTGCAATGGCTCATGGATCTGCAGCCAGCTTATGAACCCTGGCCTGTCACTGCTCACTGGAGCAATGAAATAGCCAAGATATTTCTGCTGCTTGAAGCCAGCGTCAGCGTGCCAGACACCTCTTGTGCTGGAAGATTTCCATGGGTACAGCAGCAGTCCTAGCTGCTCCTGCTGCATAAACCTCCCATTGTCTTGGCCACTGAAATTGCCTCCTTAGCCAGAGAACAGCTCTCTGCAGTGGCAGCACTGCATTCGCCAACTGAGCCCCAGGCACCTTCATTGTGCAGAGCTTATTTAACAGGTGAATGTAGCTGCCCACCTTCTGCAACCTCGGGAGAGGTTGACTTAGAGATATAGAGTGCTTTAGTCATGGTTTGAGTGCCAGGACCTGAGTCAGAGCTGTTTGTCTGAATGTTTACATCTTACACCAAAGCCATCGGTGCTGGATGCCTGAAGAGAAAGGCCCAGATGCATGTTGGGTCTCTCCCCTACACAGCCAGTTTAGTTTGCTGCTGTCCCAGCAGCATGGCCCAAGCAGTGTCATTGTGCAAAGAAGGATGTGTGTCTCTGCAGATGTTTGCACTCCACAGAGCCCACCTTCTTCCTCCTTGCTCCTGGTCCATGATGGTCTTTTTCTGGTTTGTAGGTACAACAAAGTCACAAAGTGAATTTTTAGGAATATAACTACCTAAATAAATATGATTTAATGCCTATTTGTTCAGTGCCATTTGTGAGCACTCTTCACTGGGATGGACTTAGAGGAGCCATCACATTCCAAAATTTGTGTGGTTGTGTGTGTCAATAGGAAGCCTCCTCACCAGTATGCACCAGTTTAGGGCATGAGGTAGAAAGGGGCTCAGGAATCAGGTTCACAGGGCATTTTTGATGGCCAGTCATTATTTCTGCCCCGGGTGTGTGCTGGAGCACAGCCCTCACGCAGCACAGCACGGAGAGGTCCATGCAGAGCCCTTCTCTCTTTCTCAGAGTTCTGCAAGGTTCCTGCAGGGCTGGAAACCTGTGTGTAGCTGCTGATCCAAAACCAGGGCTAAGAAGGTTGCAGGCATATGGCAGTTATGTTTCTGGACACCAATACATTGCAAACTGAAGCAAATAAGAGATGTGCTGAGTTTGCAGTGCATTTGAAGGGGCAGAAGGCCCATGGAGACCCAATTCAGCTTTGTCTTGGCAGGGAAAGTCTCTCAGTAGCAATATTGTCCCATTTTCCACAGTGCTGTGTGCTGGGAGCGCAGCCACATTCACTCTGAAGCTGCCCATATGTTCACACCATTTCCCAGCGTGACTGACAGCGAGCCAGTTCCCTCTGAGCATCCTGAGATATCCCAGACTAATTCATCCTCTGCACATAAATATGCTTCCTGTGAGGATTTGGGACATGGATTCTCAGCTTGGGGAAGGCCAGAGAAGGCTCTGGGATATGTGACACACCTTGACTAATTGTGCCTGTTACAATACCTTTGCAGCCTAAACAACGTCCCAATGGCACCAGTGCCAGTGAGTCAGTGTCATCCAGAGATGGCCTGGTTGATATTTTGGAGAGGAAATTGGCTGAAATGGCCCATTTCAGGAGGATCAGAGCCTTGGGGGGATGAAAACCAGTTCATTTGGCTCAAGAACAGATACATGAGTGGAGTGGAAAGGTTCCACATCTCAAACTGTGGAAATGTTGCTGCTTTTTTTTTTTTTTTTTGGTTAGTAACTGAGCTTCAAGTGTTTCAGCTGGTGCTTCCAGAAAAGTGCATCTTAAAGTGTTTGTTCCAAACCTTTCTCATCAAAAGCTTTCAATAACAACAGGGAAAAGGAAGGGTGTTTTTAATCAATTCCTGCAGAAGGTACTGAAGGGAACAAAGTATTCCAAGGTGAAAGGAAATGGAACTTTTCCTTTTTACAAACCCAATTCTAAACCCTGTATTTTAGCCCACCCTAATCCCATGTGTTTAGACTGCACAGTGTCCCCTACTCTGAGCAACACCTCAACCGTGCTGCAAAGAGCAGTTCAGAAGGGCCAACAAAATATCCACATTACCAAGGGAGGATCACCTGGCTCAGGACCTCATTCATGGACCTAAAATGAATGCCCAGAGAAAGATATCATCCTCTTGATTTATGATTTCCATCCTGCTGGAGCAGGGATTATTTGCACTTCCAGAAGTTTTCTGCCACTTGAGTGAAGCACTCAGCAGCCAGGTACAGCCCAGCAAGTGACTGCAAGTGCTTCATGTGACGCCTAAGATTTTTAGATTTTTATATTTTTCATATATTTGTAGCTTTGGAGATTGCTAAAACATGCGTGTAGCTTCTAGTATTTTTCCTATCTTTCTTCCCTGCATTTAGGAAAAATAAGATAACCTTGTAAACACATTCTTAAACATTATTTAGTCTTATTCCAAGGAGAGAACCAACTACGAAGACTTCTATTTTCCAACCAGAATCTGGAGCAGATATAACAAAAGTGAGGCAAAAGAAAGCTCTGGACTACTTCCAGTGGGGACCCCAGGAATCATTACCTAACCAACTAACCTTTTAATTGGACAATATATGATAATTATACAAATCAACTAACCTTATAAAAATTGTAGAATTACTATACCTCGTATGATTTTTGCCATATTGAGTACCTGAAAGCTTTCAAGTAAAGGTTTGCTTTTGTGTTCACTCCAACGTTGTTGGAAAGATCTATTCTATTTTCCAGGCATCACATGCACCTCCCCCCTTCCCTCCACCCAAGTACTAATTACTGTTGAACTGGTCCTTTAAAATTTAATTGCCACCTTGACTCCCTTTTTCATCTCCTCCCTTCCCAGGCGCCTCTGAGCCTCGTGCAGGCTGGTCCTTCCTGGGTTTGTCCTCCCAATCAGCTCCACACCTTGACCCTCTGCACAAGAAAAGCCAGTCTTCCTGCTGAGCCCAGTCTGAATCCATGCAGCATCCATGTGAAGTGGCACCACTGGAGCCCATGGAGAGTCTTCAGTGCAGTTCAGACCCTGGAGCCAAGGTTGGTCTCTGGAGCTTGCTTTTGAGTTCTGCTGGCAAAGGGAAATGGTTTGTTAGGCTTTAATGGAGTTTGGCTGGGATGAGAGGCACCGAATTTGCCACTTCTTTCTATTTGCATAAGACTCAAAGTGGTTCATACCACTCATGTAGCCCCAAAGCAGCCATATGTGGAATAATTTTGACTTTTTGGAGTTCACAAAAGGCATGTGACCATGTCAAGAGCAAGCTGAATCCTGGCTGCTCATTTGCAGCTTGTGAGCTCCAAGTTACAGGCCACTGGGCTGTCCACATCCTCCTAGATCTGGGCTGAAGCCATGGGCTTGAATGGGGAGCCTCTCTGGGCCCCTGCTGATGATGGGGCGAACAAGTTGCTGTCTGCAGCATTCCATGCTTACCCCAAGGACTACATTTCCATAAAGGATGAAATAACCTGCCTGACTGGCTGTCCTGGCCACTTTCCACAGCCTCACACCCTTCCAAGGCTGAGTCCTGTGTCCTACATCTGAAGGGTAGTGAACAGGGTCAGCAAACCTGCATTCGGACCTGCTGAGCAAGTCTGCGAGTGGGAAAAACTGAGTAGACAGTTTTTCTGTCTAAAATGAAAAATGCAAATGCATTTTTCATTTGCTCAGCCTATGACTGCTTCAGAGGCCTTGCACTGGAATGACAAATTTTCAGGAGCAGAAAATATTGGGAAAGCTGACAAGATCATGGGTTATTCTGATACCTTAATAATTTCGGGGTTTTTTTCCTCTTCATGTATCTGTAACTTGGTGTAGTACCATGCTCTTACAGAATGCTGAAAATCTCTGGTCCCAGCACCTTTAGTGAAAACAAAGCTCTCTGGACAGAGATTCAAGGACATATTCGTTACCCTAGGGCCTGAAAGTATGTAAACAACAGTGGAAAGGGGGAAGCAGAGCCTGGGGCAGTCCCTATCATCACCTGAAGGTGTGATTAGAGAATTAGGGACCAATATGCTAATATGACAAAACTTATCAAAGGTGAAGAGCTCATGACCCAGTGTCCATTTTGGGTGTAGTCCCTCGTGCTTGCCCGAGTGTACCTTGAAGGCCTCAAACAAATTTGTCTGCTTTTTATACTCCTAATTTTTCTTGGCCTCTGTTTCATGTAGCCTGGTTTAGGCATTAATTCAAGGTGGCGTTAAACATGGATATGCATAGAACTCACCCACAGGGCTTGAGGCAGGATCCTGCAGGCTGGGATGATGCACAGGGAAGGGGAAAAGAAGGGACAGACTTGTTCCCAATGGGAAGAGGGCTGCTCTGCACATCCTGAGATGTTTCTGTGCTCTGCCATGATTGGTATCCCTGTGGGAAGTACCAATAGGCAGTTATGATCCTTACTGCTTTTAAGCAGGACCAAGCTGTCATTATATCCTTTAACTGTCTTTGGTAGTTTTAATTTTAATTGTATATTGATCCATTTAAAAGTGAATGTCTCAGCAGCCCTTTGATCCCCCAGTCTCTCTGGCTAAAGCACATCCTCCCAGTCTAGGGAATATGCTGACCTTTCTCCTGGCCAGAGGAAACACGTAGCCCTTTTTTATCCTGCAGTGCAGCTGCTTGAAGGATCAGAGCTGGGAGAGGCAAGGGAGGCAAAGCAAGAAAGAGAGGCAAGAGGAATTGGCTTATTGTGGGGAAGTTTGCTCTGTGTTTGGCAGGAAAGATGCCTCCAGGCCTCCAGGGACTCTTCTTTGATACACTGTATTCCCATCCCTCCATCTATCCAAGGCCTGGAGAGGGATTGCTAGTTCAGCTCAGGAGCCTCGGGCAGCACATCGCAGCACACAGCCGTGCCTCCAGACTCGGCCCTGTGCCTTATCTGCAGTCCTGACACACGACATAAAAACAGCCTCCCACCGCAGCCAGACTCCAGCTCCTTCAGTGGGCTTTTGGCAGCTGGCTCCCAGCTCCTCCCAGCAGTTCCCGAGTGCCATCTGTTGACTCGATAGCGGTCATGCAAAAAATGGAGAGGAGCCAGGATAAGGCTGGGTGAAGAACACTTGGGAAAAGTGGAAGCATGGGACTGAGTGGCTCTGGAGGAGTTTCACGGACTGCAAAAGGAAAAGTAGGGAGGGCTTCAAGCCAAAGCAGTTCCTCGTGGTGGAAGGGCTGATGAAAGGATGCCAGGAATGCTTCTTGGGGCAGGCAGGTTCGCGTTTTTTGAAGAATCAGATTCTTTCCTTCAGTCTTTGTGTAAGGCAGAGAGACAGTCTTACTGATAAAATATGGGGCAAAACTTTGTGTCAGCTGCTGGGTGCTGTCCTGGAGAGGGGAGATGGCAGACTCCTGGTTCTTTATGCCAAAACTGAAAGCAGCACACAATTAGAGAAAGGGACTATTTCCCTGTCACAAGCACAAAATGGAGACGTCATTGCCCTGCTTTCCTTCCTTTGCCCCAGAAAAATCCCTGGCAAACCTTGCCCCGAGTGAAGAGCAAGGGCTCCAAGTAGGCAGCTGGAGGCTGTGCTTAGGGATAGTCAGCTGAGCTCCTGTGCAGCACAGCCACTGCAGGATAATGGAGCAAAAACCCCTTTATATCCTCTTGATTCCTCCAGCTTCCAGGCTCTCCTGAAAGAAGCTGCTGTCCATTCCAGGGACTGCTCCTTCAGGGGCTGCCCAAGGTTAGCAAGAATTGACACATCCCTGAAGCAGAAACCTCAGAGCCAGCCTGGGTACACTCCATGTGCCCACACTGCTGAGCAGCTTCAGAGATGGCACCAGCCAGAGCACAAGAGAACCCAGAATCAGGCCATCCCGCCTATGAAAGGTCTTCTGGGATTTTAAAGAATACAGAGATTAACTCTAGGGGTGGTGTACAAATTGCTGAGTGAGTAATGAGGCTGGTTTCTCCAGATGCCCTTCCTGTTGCACATGGATGCAGGATACTCTTGCTGTCTGAAGTCCTCTGTCAAGCTGCTGCATGTGGGAAATTGCAGCCACCAACAGCCAGAGAGAGCAGTATTGGTGTCCTGCAGGCACCCAGGTGGGGGTGTTTTGTAAACAGGATTCAGTGTGTCCTGAAGTCCTGTGGGACTCCCAAAATATCACACATCTAGCACACCCCACTCACTAGAGCGGGAGACTAGGGACCTTCTCTGGCTCCTTTCCTTCCTAAATGCAGACCTCTGGGTATTGGGATCCCTGGAGCCAGAATGATTGGCCAGAAGGCTTGGCCATAGCCTGATGTAGGCACATACCTCATGGGAAGACAGTGCCAATCTTGAGACTGGCACTGCACTTCAGAGAAAATCAGGGGTTTTGACAGTTTTTTGCTGTGGACAGCTGTGATGTTACTGCAGCCCTTTCTGGCCACAGTGCTGGGAATGTACATGCATATTCATAACCCCATAAATCTCAGCACATTTTCAGGGTTCTGTTTTCTCCTGTGACTGTCCCAAGGGCACAAGCAGGTCCCCAAACCAGCCTGTTTTGTCCCACTCCTGCAGCTGCAGATGCAGATGCAGCTCCCTTGGCTGGGCCCTTTTGCCCCTGGGTTTCTGTGTCTGCAGTGTTCACAAAGGGTTCCTGTTGACCTTAGGTGATGATGCAGAAGTAGATGCCTGTCATTTATGCCACTCAGACATGGTAAAGGACAGCTGAGACATGTCAGCAATTTGTATTGATGTCAGGAGCAGCCGACACTGCCCTGGAGGGAAGTGCAGCTCTCCAAGGACAGCAGCAAATGCAAAGGTATTTTAAGGATCTTCACCCCTGTTCATGGCACTGCTCATTGCTGGAAGAGTTCGGTCACACAGCCAGGAATGGCAGGGACATAGGATGTCATGGCTGTGAGGTCTGGAGAAACTCCTTGTGAGCACTTGGTTTAAGATTGATAATTTGAGCATGACATGAGTAGCACAATGGACCCAGCTGCACATGGTGTTCACCCTGTACTGCACACAGAACCTGGCCTTGGAGTTTGGGGTAATGGTCTCTGTTTTAACCTGAACCTTGGCATTAGCAGAGCATGCAATCTCCTTGAGGCCAGGGGCATGACCACTACACAAACAGGACAATGCACTAGTACTGGACAAAGTGTTGCCATGAACACTGGCTCCTTGACTTAACCCAGTCCCAGGGCTGACCTTGTCCCTGTGGCCACCAGCCCAGCCAAAAATGGGATATCAATCCACCCTCACAAGAGACTATGCCAGCTTGTAAAACAAAGGCAGTGGCATCCCACAGTTCTCCTGTGCTCCCAGGGCAAGGTAAAGCTCCACATGACTCTGCATCTCCTGCACAGCTGTGCCCACCACGAATCTCTTGAAAAGCACTTGGGCTCTACCAAAGCTCTTGTGTCTTTTTCCCAGTTTTCTATCCACAAGAGAGTCTTCATTTCCTTCATCAAGCCTGAATCCAGAGGCACTGCCTTGGAAATTGTTTCAATTTCCTTTCATCATTGAGTAGCTACTAATTAATATGGGTCAATCTGTCCCTCCAAGAGCTTTTACTAAATTATGCTTCCAGCCTTAGCTCTGATGTCCAACCGCCCATGTCATGCGCAGAGGAGGGCCAGCTTCTGAGTTCTGCAAAGTCTTTGGCAGGTTTCCCTTAAACCACTCCAGGTTTCAGGTCAGACTTCTCGGATGTTGTGAGGAGTTGACCTGCTCAAAGGCCTTAGAGGGGACAGTAGGCAACAGTGGGCCAGCTTGGTTTTTGTGACATATGAACATTGCAGGGCCCACATTAAGGTTGGGGTGTGCATTAGTCCCTGGGCAACAAAACATTGCCTGGTGTGCTGCCATCTCCTGTTTGCCTCACACTCGATCTGGGTCCCTCAGGATAGAGGGAGAGGGCAGTCAGTCTGCCCTGAGGGAGGATGTAGCACATGACCAGTACACATCGCTGAGGTTTGTTCAGCCTGGAGGAGACTGAGGGGGAGACCCATTGGGGTCTGCAGCTTCCTCACAAGGGGCAGTGGAGGGGCAGCTCCGATCTCTGCTCTCTGTGACCAGGGACAGGACCCAGGGAATGGCTGGAACTGTGTCAGGAGAGGTCTAGGCTGGATATCAGGAAAAGGTTCTTTCCCCCAGAGGCTGGTAGGGCACTGGAACAGCTCCCCAGGGAATGGCCATGGCTCCAAGGCTGCCCAAGCTCAAGGAGGGTTTGAACACTACTCTCGGGCACAGGATGGGATTGTTGGGGTGTCTGTGCAGGGCCAGGAGCTGGACAGGATGATCCTGTGGGTCCCTTCCAAATCAGGATATTCTGTGGTGAGGTAAGGGTTCATGTGGTGACCCAAGGTGCAGCAGCTGAATGCTGTTCCCTCAAAGCCCTCCTGCTACTCGTGACTCTTCTGACGGTTGTTTGGGCAGCTTTCAGACTTACAGTAGTCCGTCTGCTTTGGCTGTATATTTCCTGTTAGTCCTGCTGCTGGCTGGTGATGCCCACCCCACAGCACTCTTCTGCTCCTTCCTGAAAGAAAGGCCCACTTTAACAGCGGGGAAATAATTCCTAGAGAATACTGAAATTAAACAGAAAACGGCAAATCTGACCCATGTTTTCCCACGCAGGCTCGTGCACACACTCGCACTCACAAGACATCCAGGACCCCAGATATTTCCCGGCCCCGCCAGGCGTGGAGCCAGCCATGCATAACAAACAACATGACCCCGTGAATGGCCACGCAGCGAAGCCAAGCTGTTCGCCTGATCCATCCGTCATTGTTTGCCCAGCTTTTCCCACTTTGAACGAGGGCTTGTGGCATCAGGAAGTTAAAAGGAGTCAGGAGGGGGGAAAAGGGGGAGTGTTTCTTTTAAAAGAGAGTGAGATTGGAGAGGAGGACACAGGCACTCCAAACCCTGTCTGTGCTTGGTATATTAGGCAGCCAGTGCTCTTGGCTGGGAGCCCAGACGAGGCTTTTGTAATCAAAACATGATCTTGTATGCTGTGCAACCAGTGCTGAGAAAGGCCGTCTGATGGCTCTCCTCTTTTAGCTCTGCTCTGGAATCCACCGGGCTGCGCCGCCGATGTCCAACATGCACCGAGCTGTGAGTGCTGCCTGCGCGGGGCCTGGGAGGGGCGTGGGCACTGGGGTCCCTCACCCCAAAAGGCTACGCAAGGACTCGCACTCGCTTCCTTCAGGGTGGCCTTTCGGTGGCTGTCGCTTTGTTGTTTTCTTGCCTTGCGTGGCTGCCAGCAGGCACGGGGAGCAAACAAGCCGTACTGCACTGCGGGGAGGGCTGCTGGGGAGCGGGGGGGGGGCGCATTTTGGGTGCTGGGGTTTGCATCCTCGCTGGGGCAGGTTGCGGTGGCTGGCTCAGGACAATGTGCCTCTCGGGAGGCAGATAGCAAACAGAAGCGCAGGCAGTGCTGGATGGTGCCTATGCTGGTTAGGGCTTCAGCCGCAGCTGTCAAGGAGGAAGGTAATTCTTAAAAAGAGCGGATACATTTGCTCACGCAGAAGAGTGTTAGTACGGCCCGCTCCTGTCCCCTTTCCCTCCCCCCACCTCCTTCCTTTCACACTTTCCCAACCCTGCTGCCTCCAAGATCTTGCTGTAGGAGCCGGCAGTGATAGAAATGTGTGGGAAAACACTGCACGCAGAAATGGTCCGGAGCAAGGCGTCCCTCCACCCCCCCCAGGAGCTGCGTAGCCAGTGCGTGTGCCACTTAGGAGAGGGGCTGTGACACAACGGGATGTCGTCCTTTAATTGAAGCCTGAAGCCGATAGCTTTCCATTTTCTCCTTTTGTGACATTTTTATTTGCAATAGAATGAGGCCTCTCATTCCATGGCTCTGCCCTGCTGTTGGGGAGGCTTTGGGTTCAGCTGATTGCTGATTCAAAGCCATGGCACGTTTGTTCTGCCAAAGCCATTTATAACTCCCTGTCGCGGTGACATACGGGCACCTTGGCTCCCCGGAAGAGCTTTACCCTGGCGAGGGCACGGTGGAGCCTCTTTCCATCCTGAGCATCAGCTTCAGCACGGGCTGGGCTGGCGGGTTCGTTCCAGAAGCGGAAGAGAGGGCACGGCCCCCTGTTATCTGCTGGCTCGGGGTGGCAGCTGACGAGCAAACGCTGACTGGGCTGAAGTGTACAATGGATGAGCTCCTGGGAGCAGAGCGTGGGCTTCACACACTGCTCACTGCTTCGGTCACAGGCCCTGGGTGTTCGGATGAACAACCACTTCTCACCCACAGCTCCCAGCATTTGCTGGAACAGGTTATGCAGAGAGAAATACCTCAATGGCTTTGTTAATAAAGGGGAGGAGAAGTACTGAACACCAGCAAACTTGCCTTCCAGTGACTTGTTTCCAGCTGGAAATGGAAAGGACCCCCCCCCCCCCCCCACCAGCCGTCTTGCAGCATGGACAAAATGCTGACAAATGGGCAGAGGGAGAATAGCCTGACAGGCCTTTTTCATTTTTTGCTTTGAAAAGAGAAGAGCACAAGTACAACCTCTGCAGGAATTTAAAAATTTTTCTCGAGCTGGCAGCTCTGCCAGTCCTCCTTCAAAAGAATCTGAAGATGAAAGGGGTGTGTTTGAGGGCATGCACCACTTTGATCCCACCCTCAGCAGCCAACACCCCAGCGCTTGGTAAACAGCGAACCTGCCAATTTAGTGCTCCCAGAACAGCTTCTATTCAGGTAAACACCAAATTCAGCTTTAATCAGCCTTGCAAAATGCCCATGGAAGTGTATCCACCCACACAGGCAATCTGCTCACCTGTCGCATACTTGATGATGGATGGCAATGTGACAAAAGCCATTTGTTTTCCCATGGATCTTGACAAAATCCATTGTCTAGCAAGAGAATGTGTAGAGGTGGTATAAATGTTCCTGTTGTCCCACCTGGACACAGATGTGTGCCTGTGTCACTGTGTCCTGGCGGAGCAGCCCTTGGCAGGGGCTGTTAGATCAGATTAACCCTCCCTGGGGATGCCAGTGAAGATGGGCAGGTGCAGGAGTTGAGGTCTATGCCATGAGCAGGTTCTGCTGCCTGTCCCTTACTGGTGTCTGATGCCCAGCACGCCTCCTCCATGCCCCAGAGCACCCAAAGGTGAGGGTCATGTACGGCATGCAGATAAGCAGGGTGTTAACTGTGGAGCCCACTGACAGCCATAAAAGTGGGGCAACAGCACTTTGCTCAAACTACCTCACTGCTGAACAAAAAGTGTAAGAAAAGGAAAGGTCAATTCTGTCAGGAAAAGGTCGGGGAGAAGTGGTGGGGAAAGACTCTTTCACTTCCCACCCTGCCCAGATAGAAGGAGCAGATTTCCTTCTGTTGGGATGATGACTCAGAAGAGCTTTGCTTGTTCTGTTTCCAGGATGCTGCTGTGGATGATGCTGTGTTAAGGAAGAAAGAGCAGAAAGATGTTGAACTGGATAAGAAAATCTTGGCTTTGCGGAAAAAGAATGAAGCGCTGATACGAAGGTACCAGGTGAGTCTGCAGGTCCTTCCCTTCCCTAGCTCTGATTTGGGGTCCTCCACTCACAGCATAAAGAAGATTGTGGCACTGTCAGAATGACTACGTTCTGTAGATATCATGTTTATATTGGAAACACTTGGAGTGGGTGGGCAGAGCTCTGCCTTTAGCTTAGCCTTTAACTATGGCTTGAGTGGCTTTGGAGAACAGACACTGACACTTGCCCCACTGCTGGCAGCATCTCCTCTCCCACTGCCACCTTCCTCTGTCTGCATCTCACAACTGGGACACAAGTTGATCCACTCCCTCTTAGAGCTGGGGGTGGGTCCATTTGCAGAACTCCTAAACAGGGAAATGAACAGTATCCAGGTACAGGCTCGTAATAAGGTGATATCTGTGTTTCAGGAAATAGAAGAGGACAAAAAGCGAGCGGAACAGGAGGGAATGGCTGTTACCTCCAGGAGGCCCAAGCAGGATGGACTCACTATTACCATCACCAAAGCTCACAACGTAAGTGGTGCCTCTCCTTCACCATAGGCCAGCTCTCACTCCAATCCTACTGCAGCAAAGTGACATTTCTGAAAGAGAGCGAAGCTCTTTGAGGCACAGGAAATAGCTCCTAAGCCCTGAAAAAGATGGGTAAACTCTGCAGAGATGTGTGATCAGAGGGATTTTAGGTGCTGCACATACATTTCCAGCCATGCCCAGGCACCTGTACCCATGCACACAGAGATAACAGGCAGATGACTGGATATGTGAACAGGAACACTCGGCCCTGGACAGGTCCCAGGGGTTAGCATCACTGCAAATATATAGGTAGAGGGTATCAGAGGTGTGTGTGTGTATGTGTGTCATGGGAGGCATCGGGAGTGCCTCTGAGAATGCCATAGGCTGGGAAAACTTACGGTCTCCTTAGGCTTTGGGAGTGAGAAAAGCAAGTGGCCCTGGGCCAAAGGCTGCGACTCCCAGGCTTCCTGCCTAACTGGATCAAATCTGATAAGCCTTGTCCACCCATCCTGGCAGCGTGGGGCTTGGGAAGCCAGTCCTACCTTAACCCCTTGGTGAGCTCCTCTGCCAGAGCTCATGAGGAGCCTGCTGAGCCAGTCCACCCTCCTTTCAGCACTCCGGGTTGCTGGATCCAGGCCAGGGCATTGCTCCCTTCCCACCCCATGTGCTGCACACATTTTTCTCTCATACAGGACCTGAAAGATGCAATTACCCAGACTGAGCACTATGGACAAGATAGCCCAGCCCTCTCGATGGTGAGCACCACCCTCAGCCATCCACTTGGCTTCCAAGGCCACCTCCAGCAGGACTTAGGCTTTCCCAAGCTAACTCAGAGTGCTGCAGAAAGAGATGAGGATGACATTTCTTTCCCATAACTCTGGCATTTTATTCTGAAATGTCAGATTTGTAAGTGCAAAGGATTTTTCAGCCCTGCTGTCTTTGTGGGTTTTGCTGCTGAGCAGACAACGAGCCCCTTGTTCCCCAGGAATGTCACGGCAGTGTGCCGGGCACAGAGAACTTCCTGGGGGCAAGGTCTGTCTGTTCTGTAGCTGCCTCCCCGCTTCTGTGCAGGTGTGTTTGGGGAAGGGAATCGCATCCTGCAGTCAAGGGCCTGGATTTGCTAATGGAAGTGATTCGTTTTCCAGGACAAAAGGGTGGTGAGTGAGAAATGGGGAAGCCCCTGTCCTACAAGCCCTGGGTTCGGCATTGGCAGTGAGGAGGAGGAGGAGGAGGAAGCAGATCATATGTTCACATTCAGGATGGGGAAGAGGATGCAGCTGGCTGTTACCATGGACAACAAAGCAAAGGTAAGTAGGGAAGAGGATTCCTCTTACACTTCACTTCACTTACAAAGCCTCTTCACTTACAAAGGGGTTTCTGTTCTGCCTCTTACTTGAGCTTTCTGCCCAGCATGTCACATCCAAAGGGAATAGTTCCCTTACTGTTTCTTTCCTCTCATTTCACAGTTCTTCAGCACAACCTCAGAGCTGCCACATGCTTCCCTGTCTGTCTCTGATTCCCAGGAATCAGCCCTCAGGCCTTGATAACCCCCTCAGCAGCAGTCTCCACCCAGCCATGTGTAGTCAGTTGCCTTTCTGAGGGATCAGTCACCTCATTGCCCTTCTGGGCCACTCTGTGGTTAAACTGTGTTGCTGTGAAAGAGGGACTTGCTTGGTGACACTGGTGTGACTAAATGAGGCACCAGCATCATTCCTGTGACCACCACACAGTCCCAGCACCTGAGCTGCTGGGCTGTGCAGAAAACCACTCACATCCGATCCTCAATAACCCAAATCATTGTCATGCCAGATGCCCCAAAGGAAAGCCAGCTTCAAAGTTGCACAAACTGGACAGAAGTTCAGGGGTTTCCTTTGTTCCCATGTTCCTTTTCCTGGTACTCCTCAGAAGAGTATTTTTAACACTGCCTGTGCAATCTGGGGCATGCCTCAGTCATGAGATGGGCACAGTGTATCTGTAAGGGGAGTGGTGTAGTTCTGACTAAGCTAAAGAGCTGGTGCCAGAGTCCCAGATCTCTGTCAGGCAGGGAATGACCCAGGACAAGCCCTGTGGAGGGGAGGAGGTGGCTCTGCCAGGCACTGTGGCTGTGACCCTGCTCTCTGTCCCTGTTGGCTCTACACAGATGCTCTCCTCGTATGACGTTTCTCACTCTGGGAGCTGGGGCACCAAGGACCAGGATTTCCCAATGTGGGACAAGCAGGCTAGGAGATCACCCAGACTGTTAAATAAGGAAACAGGGAAAGGAGACACATGTCAGCACGTTGACCAGAATGTGCCTCCAGGCAAGGCAGTTTAGCCAGAAGCCAAATGGGGATGGAGGGAGAGAGGGAGGGAGAAAAGGAGGGCGAGAAGAAAGTAGGGAAGGAGGGAGGGAGAACAAAGGGTATAACACAGAAAATCTGGTGGTCTCCCAGCTTAGATGCGTCTAGCTATCACATCTCTGTTAAATAGCCACTTCCTGTATTTCCTCTGAGTCTTCCTTGCCATCTGCTTAATAAATGCAGGGTTTAAAGGCTTTGCCAACACACCAGCCTTCACACCATGCTTTTTAACATCCAGTGGCCCAGGGAAGGTGTCACCTCCCTGTAATCCAGTGATTCTCTTTGAGGCTTCCGTTGTGCTCAAGGTGTTTGGGAAAAAGGTTCTCTGTGTTGGGTCTCAGGAGGGACTTTCTCAGACAGCAAGTGATGAAGTCACCTTCAAACACCCTCCCTGTGCCAGGCCTCCCTGGCAAGAGGTATCTGTGACCCTGTTATGTGTCTAAAGGATGAGCCATCACCACCTAAACACTGAAGAGCTCTAGGGAACAGCTGTTGACTTAAGATTAATAGATGTTTGATGTACAATTTGTGGATTAATAGCTTGCTGTTAGCATCTCTGGGCTTACTTTCTTAATAAAAAATTGTATTAACTAGAATGCCAAACACCTCATACCAGTACTCTGGGTAGGGCAGGGCCAGGCCAGTCTCCAGTTCAAGCTCTGGCCTTAGCAGTACAGCCTAGGATTACTGAACCCAAAAGCAGAGCTGGACATCCCCAAGGGAATGTGTAACAAGGTTCCCACCGTGTCTGTGCATCTGGGGCTGACAGGACAGGCAGAGCAGGGACCACTCCTCTCCCCTGCATCGGGCTGACTCAAGAACTATCTCTGCTGAAACAGCAAAATCACACAGATGTGAAAGATGAATAAACAAGAGACTGAGGTTCTGCTGCTGGAAGTACCCCAGTGTCTCCTAAAACATTTATCATGTGCTAGGAAACTTGATGACTGAGAAGCTGTAAAAAAGGTCATGCTGACGGAGGCTGTGCACAGCAAGACTCCCTCCATGCTAACATCTGAACTCTTGGCAGAGCTGAGGGAAGATGATGCTGATGTGAGGCTTCTTGAATCACATGTCATGGCAAAGGCCCTGATGGCAAGTCTTCCCTACAAATCAGAGGTCTGGGTGTGCTCTTTGTTTTTGAAAACAATTTTGTAGCAACAAAGAGTTCCCAAGTTTCACTGAAGTTTCCTTGGAGATTTTTAGTGCCTTTTAAATCAAGACTCCAGTATATGTGGAAGCCCAAGGAAGAAAACAGAGTAAAATGCACCATCCTTTAGAGAGGGAAGCTGCTGAGATTCCCTCATCCCTTGTGAAGTTGAGCAGACTTCATGTGGATGAAGAGAAAAGAAAAAGATCAGAGATAACAATGGAGATGACTTATTAAGTCTCTTATTTCCTTGTAAGGCAAAATAAAAAGGCACATGATTGATCTGAAAGATGATACTTTTAAATGAGAAAAAGTATTTATTTTTCTACAAAAGATGTGCTCATTTTGTGGAATTGATGGCTGAGGGCACTGGCAGGACATCAGCCAGCAACAAAGATCATTAACAAAATAAGAACCAGATGTAAATTCATGTAGTGAAGTCATGACACTGATACAGACAGCTGGAAATAATATCTGAGAGGGGTAAACTGCCCTTGCTCAAGGAGTTTATGTATCAGTTTTCTAAAGTATTCCACTGCTGAATAAATAATTCCAGAAATACAGACATACAATTAGCATGCAATTATGAATTATCGAGTGCAAATACACTTCAGGGGAGTAACTGCTATGTGGGCAAGGCTGGAGAGAAAGAACCCCACTGTTCCCCTTCTATTCTGCCTTCTAGGCTTATGCTCCAAGGTAGCCTCACGTTTTATTGGGATGTGTTGTTTGCAGAGGGGATAACCTCCCATTTGTTTCAAAGTCACAAACACAAGCTTGAAATAAAACCATCCCTCAGTGTTCATGCTGCAAATCATCCAAGCAGGGTGAATCCCACCATGCCCATGTTGGGCTGAGCTAAACACACCTCTGTAATATCACAGATCCCTTAGAGTGGGGTGGCAGCTTTACCAGCTAAGGGGACTGACTGTGTGGCTCATTTTCTGTTCTGCCAGCCCAAAATCCTTTGCAGTTTAGGATGGCTACTCTCCTAGGAGGGCTAATGGGGGTGTCCTTAACTCAGCCTATCCCTTCCAGGGCAAGAGGATTGTCAGTGAGAAACGTGCGGAGAGCTTCCCCGGCCCGGGCCGAGTGCCAGACCTGAGTGAGGAGGAGACAGACCATCTGGTGGCTTTCCGACGGGGAAGGAGGATGCAGATTGCCATCACCATGGACAACAAGGAAAAGGTGAGTGCAGTGCTAGTGACTGGCCTGTAACCTATCCATGGCATCCACTTCTGCTGGCACGAGGAGGGCCCAGCCACAGGATGTTGGGAGACACTCTATGTGTGCAGCTTATCTTGGTATCTCTGCCTTCCATCCCTGTGAAAGAAGAAAGCCACGATCTTTTCCCTCCCCTGTGATCCTAGCTAAAGCTAGAAGGCTCCTAAACACACTGGGTTCATAAGTAGATGCTGTTTTGGGAGGATTAATGAAAGCACTGCCAGATACGGGGCGTGAATCTCACCTCCTCTCTCTTACCAGCTTCTTTTTGGAGGCACACAGCAGAGTGGGACAGGAGCAGTGTCCTCCTGACACACTGCATGACTTAAACATTAATGGAGCTGGGCAATATCTGCTCCTGAACCATGTCCTGCTGTGCCCAGCTATCACCTGCTGAGTGAGCTGGCTGAGCTTTGTTAATCTTTGAAACATATTTCAAATACTTCTTTGCAAATACCTTCCTCTTTGCACACACAGAGGCATGTGCTGTTTTCCTCTTTGGGAGTTTTCACAGATAAAGAAGACTGCCTGCAGCAAAGAGGGTCAGCAAAGACTATGTAGGAAAACAACACTTGGAGTGGCTACCAAACACACCCAGGAATGCTGGGAGATGTCTGCAGCCCCTCTCTGGGACAGTGCTGACCATTTGCTACTACTACCCACACTCATCTTCAGCTTCTCCTCCTCCCTAGGGCTTACCTAGGCTCCAAGAGCCCAGGTGCTCCTTTCTTGTGGCTGCCAAACAGCATTTTGAATGCCATAAACCTCAAATGAGCTGCCTGATTGAGCCACTGGTAACCCCAGAAGTCCTTATGACAGACATTGCTGTTTCAGTCTAGACATCATCACCAACACTCCTAGGTGTAATGGGAATGTCCCGACTGTGCCTGTGCTGTTCCTGTCCTTGAGATTGTCAGATGTGCTTCTGTGATGTGCAAGGGGAAATGTCTTCCTTCTGCTTCCTTCTGCTGGGTTCGTTTAAACACTTGTCTTTGAGGTCATAATAAGACTGGGGCTGTGCTGGGAGAGGGCAGCAGGGGGAGTGCCTGGATGTTGGCTTTAGATCCTGCGCTGTCTTTTAAGTGTATAGACTGCCCTGCAAAAGGGCACCTCTCATCTTGTTCCACAATGGGATATGAAATTTGGGGCTGAGCATCCACGTATGTGGTTTTGGCAGTACCTTGCTCACGCTGGCCTCAAAGCATCTGGACTCAGTGTGTGTGTGAGGGCAGGCCTAAGGCTGCTCTGGCTGAAACCATAGAATCATAGAAGCTTAGAATCCCAGACTGGTTCAGCCTTGTTCCCTGACAGCTCCATTTGCTGTTTCTGCATCAGGGGAAGCAGTGAATTGATCATTCCCTGGTCACTTCCCAAAGCACAAACGATTTTATCGACCTGTTTCACGTCTCCCTTCAGCCATCTCACATAACTTAAGAGATCGCCCCTATTTAGATGTATCTGCTGAGGATAGCTCTTTATTTCTGATCATTCTCATTGTCCCCATTTGTGCTTGTTATTTTTACCATATTCTTTCAGTACAAGCAGACCAGAACTGCACATGGTATTCCAGCTGCAGGCTCTCCTGGATGTACTCAGTGACATAACAATGTTCTGGCTTGTTCTCTATTCTTCTCCCAACAAGTTTGCATTTTCCTTGCTTTTTCTTTTTCCTAAATAATTGAGCTAACATTTTCAGAGAACTAGTCACAGTAACACCAAAATTTCATTCCTGACTGATAATAATAGCTCAGGACTCATTACTCTGTGTGTGTATACAAGAAGGGGCATTTTTCTCTGTGTGAGTTATTTTGTATTACTGATATTGAATTTCAGCTGTAATTTTATGATGCAGGCATTCAATGTCAAGAGATCTTTTGCAGCTCTTTCCGGGCAAATTACATTCTTTGCCCTGGATGATTTGGTATCATCAGCAAACTGTCATCCCTCTCTTCAGCTCCTTTTCCAGACCATTTATGAGCATGTTGAGCAGCACATGTTCCAGTGGCACACTCCTGCTAATCTTCTGCCATGGAAACCGCCCTTTTCTCGCCACTTTTTCTTTTCTGTCCTTTAATCAGTTGTTAATCCAAAAGAGAAACTTCATTTTCCTCCCCAAATTGATCGAGAGCCTGGTGGGGTGTCAGTGTTGTCAGCTGGGTGGCTGTGTGTTAGGACCTGAGCTGTGACCCCCGATTGAAGGATTAACTTTCAGTCTCTCATTAACCCCAGCATGGTTCAGCCCTTGGGCGTTTTTACCTCATGCCCCAACTGGTTCCCTGCTCTTTTGGGGTTCCCACAAAGACCTAGGAGAAAGGATCACATCCATCACTCCCCCCCACCCCAGTAGCCTGGCCACTGTCAAATTTGATTCCTTCTCTGTGCAGTTGTCAGATTTATCCTATTAAAGTACTTGATGAGTGTCCTTATTATCACATATATTTTTCTATTTTTATTCATGATGAAATTCAATAAAGGAAAAAAAAACCCACACCAAAAAACCCCCAAAAGCTAAAAAAGCTAAACCAACCAACCAAACAAAAATGAGAAGAAAAAGACTCCCATTCTTGCTGCTCATGATTCTTCTGGCTAACCCCACACTGTCAGTCCCAGACTGCAGCACAGCTGGGTCAGAAGCTGCCAAAGAGGAAATGCAAGGGAAAAAAAAAGCTGCTCTCGTGATCTCCTTTTCTGAGACAGCCCCAGTGCCATAAGTAGAAAGACTCTATCACTCTCTATGAGCCCAGAGGGCTGAAGGGACCAAATTGTCCTGTCTCCTTGCAGAGCCCATTGCTCCGCTGGTGCAGCATCACAACCTCCAGTGCTGCTGCTGGCTTGGAGGTGCCACATCTGGGACACATCTCTGCCTGGCTGCCGCACAGCCTGCCTCAGGGCTCTCCTGCACACAGAGCTGGAGACAATCCTTCATTTTTAGCCCTAAAAAGCCACTCCATGCTCTGGCAATGTTTCAGGCTTGTTAGTACATTAGAGCTGGGAGCCAGCAGCCCAGGACCAGTGGAGCACAATGGTTAATTAACAGGTTACAAATCATCTTTTAAATGGGCAGTTGATAGAGCTGCAGGGCTTTTAAATTGTCCTTTTATTAACAGAGTTTCCCAGGATGGCGTATCAGAAATGACTGTAATCAAGAGACACAAAAGCTGCTTTCAGGGACTAACACAGAGGACTCCGTGCTTGCAGAGGAGAGGAACCAAACCCATGGCAGGAGAAACACTTGCTTTTACATTGCAGATGGGAGGGGAAAATAGGCAGAAAGGGTGGCTGAAAAGTCTTCAGCTCCCTTCAGGCAGCACAATTAAGGAGGCAGATTTTTCAAAAGAGTTATTAAAAAAAAAATCCTCTCATGTAATAGTTTCAAAAATCCTGCCCAGTGGGAAATCTGAGCACTGGAAAAACAGCTTTAAGCTTCTACAAAAATCTCCTCCTGTAGAAGAAATGCCAGTTGTGGTGCTGACACGTGCCTGGAGAAGTGGGTACCAAGAGGCTTCTTTAACTCATCTGATAGCCCTTATTTTTTAAAAAAGAAGACATTGAAGTAGCCCAGAGATGTGGAAGTCTGTCAAAGCCTCTGGAGAGCTGCTCGTACAAACCAGTGCTTGGCTGGATAGTGGCATCAGTACTGTCACCACTGCATGGTGACATTGGCTGGGAATGTGTGTGTCTGGAGGTCAGAAAGACCCAGTGGCAGAAGGCATTTGGCATGCCAGGGCTGGTTCGAAGCAGGCTCTGACCCACCCTGGGCCCCACCCTGGGCCATTCTGGACTGAGAAACTGAGAAATCCTGGCAGAAACTTCAGGATAAACAACTGTAATCTTCCATGACTGAGGAGATGACTTCCTTCTTTTCAGGATTTTGTGTTCTCCTCCTGCTCTGCAGGAACAGTTGCACTAGGGATGATAATGTCCATGTCATTGTTCATAATTTTGGGGGTAGAGAGGAAGAAGGAAGAGAAAAACATGTTTTGCTGCCTCTTGGCCCAGGTGTGTGGTAATGGGAGCAGTGGCTCTGGAGCAGCAGGGCAACAGGAATTCTGCCCCTGAGCCAGTGCAAGAGCCAAGCTGACTATTCTCCGTGCAGCTCAGAGCTGCTCTCCTGCTACAAAAGAACTACATTTTTGTGGTCTTCTCCATTTTCCACAGTGCCCTCTGAGAAGCAAAAATAGAAGCAGACTAAGGCAAAAGGCAGCTGGCTTGGAGTGAGGGTGTAAAAGGAAGGAGGGTTGTGCAGTGTCCCCATGACCCAGGTTTGTGGTGGGCACTAGTCAGTGAGCATTCCAAATGGGACAGCCACTGGGATTCAAGGCTGCAGGAGAGCAAAATTTCCAGATTTCTGCTGTTTAATATCTCTGTAAATGCTCAGTTTGGGACTGCAGAGACTCATTCAATCTCTCATTACAAGGGTCTTCAAATGGAGCTGCTGGAGCAGGTGACTTTGAGTCCAGGGGGAGCATTGTTGGTTACATAAGTTTTCACAGCAACATTTTAAAACAAATCCCCATTGTCATCTTTCACCATATCCCCTTTTGCAACAGGTGGGATATGGTGAGGGGTGGCTTCTCTGAGCACAGACCCCTCTGGATTTTTCCCAAATATTTGCTGAAAAATCCCAGGACAATATAGCTAATATTTTCCCCATTATTTTCACGGATCTGTGTGAACAAACCTTCATCTGTAGTGGAGCTACCAGTCAGACCAGTGAAGCTGTCATGCACCAAGTGATGTGTCCATGAGCTGTATGGCCACACTTCCCACCTGCCTCAGACTTAGCATATGTGTGCAATCCACCAAAAATCTGTCCCCAGCTTGCCCCCTGCATGATCCCATGGGGTACATGGGAACAAACTGTAGTGGGGTGAGTGGCCTTGGGAGATTGGGCAG
Source organism: Entomyzon cyanotis (assembly GCA_024500445.1). Taxonomy (NCBI): domain Eukaryota; kingdom Metazoa; phylum Chordata; class Aves; order Passeriformes; family Meliphagidae; genus Entomyzon; species Entomyzon cyanotis. Next base: position 433,553 of record JAKEPQ010001031.1, read on the forward strand.
AGCTGCAGGTATTGAGACTGATATCCCGAGTTTCCCTGTAAAACTAAAGCTGGGTCTGGTGAATACATAGAATAAAAGTTTTGTTTCCAGCCTAGGCTGGACCTCACCAGGCTGCTGCTTTCTGGAAGGGCTGAGCTGGCAGTTTGTGCTGCCATGTTCCTCTTTGTGTTTCAGTTCTGCTTGGCGCTGCAAAATGGCAGCAGGACAAGCTCAGCCCTCCACACCCCTGGCCCTGTAGCCATCCAACCAGGCAGAAAGCCTTTCCTAAAGGATCCTTATGCTCTGCAGACTGTTTTGTTAGGACCCACTGTGATCCCACTCTGGCCTCTGACATGGCTCTGCCTCTATTATTAGTCCCAGGTAGGGCAGAGAATCCCTGGCTTGGCCCATGTTTGGTATCTGTGGCTCACTAAGACACAGGTGCTAATTGTCACCTCCTGGCAGGTAGAGGAATATCAGCACCAGAGCAGAGCTTGCCAATCTGGTGGCAGCATGGGTAAGCCCCATGGGAGCAGGGATGGACTCTGGTAGAAGGATGCTGTGTTTGCCAGGGACTAAAATCACTCCTAGTTTGACCATGCTGGGCTGTAGCTGCACCTCAGATAGGCTCCCAGATCTTGTACAGTGGAATCCAAAGATGGCCCAAATCTGGAAAGATACCTGAAACTTGGTCTGCCTTGGAAAGAAACTGGACCATGCAGGACACCACTCTGCTTCCAGCTTGGGAGAAGGAGGGACCTATGGGAATGTTTTTCTTATACACTTCTTGTTTTCTGACTTCTTTTTTTCCTACATCAGTTTGATTTTGGGCCCTAGAAACAATCCTTCCACTTTTGCTGATCCTTTCTGGGCAGTTCTTACATGTCCTGGTGGGCATAGGGTCAGGCATTGATTCCCCTGCCAGGAATCCTTGCTTAATCCTTGAAGTAATTCCTGTGTCCCTTCTCTTGCAGGCGGAAGAGCGGAGAACAGCAGAGAAGAGGAGATCAGACAGTGACAGAGGCCCAGAAAGCGAGCACAGCCGGAAGGTGAGTGGGGCCCAGGGCACCCTTGTCTTGGAAGAGGAAACCAGTAGAATGTGCCTCCCCACCGTAGTCCTAAAGGAAGATGATCTTTGAGGTCTCTTCAGACCCAAATCATCCTGTAATTCTGTGAAGCAGCGGTGTGCTCTGACATGCTCCCACTGTTCATCCCTCCCATCATCCAAATCTTTGCTGAGCAGCTGACACACCTGGAGCAAAGCAGCACTGCAAAGGTGACAGGGACCTGCCTCCACACCTTGTCATGGCTGCTCAAGCCCTTCACACAGCTGCAGGGAAGGGTAGGGTAACATCCTCGTCCCTGTGGCAGCACAGCCTTGGCTGGTTCCTGTCCCAAAACCATCTCCTTGTGGATTGAAAAGCTGTATTAGCTACAGCTCCTCACTCCAGCCGGAGCTGAGTAGGATGGAGGTAAATTAAAGCACAGGCTTTCCCACTGACTGTTTAATGCAAAGCCTGGAGACATGCTGGCTCCCCCGAGCCTGCAGATGCTTTAATTAATGGAGCACAAATAGAATAACCCTACCTCAGTGTGATTCATTAGGAGGACACAGATGGGCTCTTAGACACTAATTCCGGCTGAGCCCCCCGGAGCAGGAAGGGGATCACAATAGCCTGTGGTCCAGCTAACCACAGCTACGCTGTAATTGAGGTGAGGGTCCAGCTCCTCCTGTTCCATCAGCCCCCAGCCACTTCTGCCCCTCCCCACGAGAGAGCACGGGCATCAGCCTCAGTCCTTTTCTCCCTTTTGGCTTTATGGATGCATCGGGATCCATGCTGGCAGGACCCACTGTGCCTTACCATGGGGCTGGAAGCAGTGGGGAGCACCCCTAGGCTGTGCCCCAGCCAAAGGACAGTGTCTGCCCTTGCTTTACCCTGCTGTGCCTTGTCTTTCCCTGGACCTCATCTCTCCCTCCCTGGGGACACGGTGTCAGGTCCCCAGTTCCTGCCAGCTGAGGAATGGAGGAGCAATTGGTGCCACCCCAGCTCCAGCCCACGCGGGTGGGTCACCTTGGTAACAGGGCTTTCAGTCTCTCCTTCCTGCTATGTCTCATCCACAGTGCAAAGCTGAGGAGTTAATTCCTCTTTGGGGAAGGTGTGAGGGTGGCTGGTGTGGAAGGATACGTGTGTGAGGTGATGAATTACCCGCTGGTAATTAGCACCCCAGGACTCGGCTCGGCACTAAGCTGTTCTCTACACACTGTTGCTTGACAACACACCGCAGCCTGTCGGCTCCTGCTTCCACCTCATCCATTAACCTGACAGCTGGGCTGCTTCCTCCCACATGCTCCATCAGCTCTCTGAACTGTCTTTCCATTAAGCTTTAAATTTTTGAGCAATGTCAGCCCTTAACCAGTCTGCCATGAGGAGTGACAAACCAAGAGGCTGACAGCAGTGAAGGTAAAGAGCCCCTTTGCTCTGGGAATGCTGCCCTCGGGCACAGTGTGGGCCCCAGCTCTGTGACTGGTCTCCCATGGATGCCTCGTGGTCACAGAAGGCTGACTTCCTTCCCTGCCTTCTCATTGTGAAGGCCTTCATAGGCAGAACTTTGATTTAAGTGTCCCAAAGTCTTCAGTTTGGGGGACTCAGCACTCAAACCTTGTTGAGAGATATTGCAAGCACTCCAGAAACTGCCTCTATGCCATAAGGAAACCTTAGCAAAGGTTGCTGCCTCAGTTTCCCCCTCTGTAGAGCCAAAGAGCCCCAGCCCTGGTGTATTTAGGCTCTGGGTAAAGCAGAGCTCAGATGTGTGCTCATCACTTCAGAGAAAGGAGCTGACCTTGTCCCAAGTTGTTTTCAGATATTGCTGAGCATTTGTGTTGGTGACAGTACAAAGTACCCTGAATGCAATTGTTCCAGAGTTTGACTAACCAGAAGCTCTTTTCCCTCCACCAGGATGGTGGGAAGGCAGTCCAGAAGAGCCCTGGGGAGCTGAGTTTCCCCATGACTGGCCGGGAGCGCTCGGAGTACATCCGCTGGAAGAGGGAGCGAGACCAGATCGACCTGGAGCGCCTAGCACGTCACAAGAATGCCAAGGGCGAGTGGCGACGGGCTTGGGATGTGGAGAAGTCAGAGCACATGTAGGTCCTTCCCTGTCCCAGGGTGCTTTGCCTGCAGCAGGCCTAAAGCTGTGGGTGGGGTCTTGTGCAGATACTTATCAATCCCATGCTGCCATGTGCCTGACCAAACCCACACTTGATGCCTCTTCCTTCCCTGACCATGCCAGTAAGTGGGATCAGGTATCAGAGTGATTCTCATGTTTTCTTCCTGACATGAGCTTTCCTACCCTGAGAGGGGATACCATGTGCTGAGAAAGACTGCCTGCCTTTGGTCCAACCAAGATATGAACTGTGGGAGGGAGGGGAGCATGAACCAAGGCTCGGTCTGCATCTGGAGGATCCTCTCCACTTCCACACAAACAAATCCAATGGCAGGAGGATACAGGTGCTCTTCCAGAAACAGGCATGGACAAACTTGCATTGCTAGTCCACAGGTTCTCTCACTACCCCCACTTGTTTTCAAGCACAGGAGAGCCCAACATGCCTAAATCCTCCCCACCCCACAAGCTGAGCTTGTTCAGGCACTGCGGGGCAAGGGCATCACCTCAAAGGGCCACCTGTGTGATATGGGGACAATGCTGGGAACAGCAGTGTGGGGCAGCTGGGAATGGGACCAGACACATCCCTGCCTTAATCACTGTCCCTCTGACTGTGCTGGTTCAGCTGGCTCACACCAGCTAGGGAGCTTTGGAGGATGACTTGGCACCTGCAGCAGGATAAGCTTCTGGTAGGGTATGGGGTTAGGGAACGTAACAAAGGTTTGGCGATAGAACAGTTTGTACTGGACGGGTAGGTGGCAAAATCCTTTGGCTGAGGAATGGGACCAAACACATCAATTTTCAGTCACTGAGGCCCCAGTAAATAGGGGTGAATTGAGTTAGTGGGTGCTGAGTGTTGATGGCAAGACAGCCCTGAGCCCTACTGTTTTTCCAAAAATTCATTTTTAAGAGAAAAGCCACAATACAAAACAAGCAGGACTAGAAGCCAACCAAATGAGTCTGATTTGAGATGACAAGTCCTGAAGCTACTTCAGATTCTGTTTGGAAGCTTGGGAAGCTGCATTTGAGTCTAAAACAGCTACACTACATCTATAGGATGTTCACAGAATTTAGTATATACGTATGGGTACTGATGTAAAGGTTTTAGAGGTTCTCCTTTGGGGCAGAACTGTGTCACAGCCTCAGTTAGCACACGCAGCTTCAGCTGCTGCTCAGAAACTTGCACATGTTTGCCCGTGGGGAGGTGCAGAAGGGCCAAAGGCCGGAGCCTGCGTCGTGCCGAGGGCTCCTGCCCACGCTTTGCACACTGAAGGAGGATGGTCAGGTCTGACAATGCCTGTTTTTAACCTGCAGGTTTGAAGAGGACTTTGTTAAGGATGGGGAGCCAGCCTTGGATAATCCCAGCAATAAGAAAGGTTGGCAAGGGACACCTAGACTCTGTCCTGACGCTAGTGAACGCTGATCGTGCGCATCCCAGTGCTGCAGCAGCTGCCGTGGCTGTCAGCTGTGAAGCTCTGCTTTCCTGGGCAAATGCCTCTGAGCTGGGGGCTCAGCCCTCCCTGCTGGGCAGAGGGCTCAGGGGATGGGTTTGAGCAGCTGGGTGCTAGAGCTTTGGACCTTCCCAGGGAGAGCAGTGGCTTCTGTAACCTGGTACGACACAATGTGGAGGCTCAGCCCTGCCTCTTCCCACACACTGGTTTAAGAGGCAGTCCTATTCCAGAGCACATCATCTCTGATCCCTATGGCACATGCTGGCTTCTTTACTAGCATAAGTCCATCCTGACTCCTGTTCCTCAGGAGATGGACTGGCAAAACAAAGCTTTCCCTTGTGACACCCTATTTGAACATCAGGCTTTCTGCTGTCTGTCCCTTACAGACCCTCACTCACTTCGGTGCATCCTTTCTTGTGTCCTTGCAGGGGGAAGGAATGCAAGGAAATTCCAGCACAGGTCCTTTCCTCCCGACGGGAGAGGTGAGTAAACCACAGGATTCTGTTGTCACGCCACCAAATGCCAGCACCTCTGGTATCCCTCAGGGAGAGGGTTCTCTCCAGGCACTTGCAGATTTGGAGAGCCTTTTGGAATATACCACATGCCTGGTCTCATAGCTGTGTGCAGAGGAGAAGAAATCTTCCAAGAACAGCACAAGTTAGACTGTATCCAAGGAATAAGATTTAAAGTTTGAATTGGAATTTGGAATTTAAAAAAATTACACAAGAAACACCCCAAATTCTTGATTTGTATTTATTACTTTAGAAAAGGTATGTGCAGTATGTATACAGCTTCCCACTCCAGAGGCCCTTTCCAAGGATACAAGGGTGTTGCCCTGTTCAGCAGTCCATCAGCTGCTTCTGCCTGCTTTTGCATGGCATTTCCAACCTGTTTTCTAGGTGGAGGACATCACGGAGTGAATGTGAGCGACCCTGGTCCGAAAGCAGTGCCTGCTATGAGCAGCCGTGCCAAGGGGAAGGACAGACTGACGGGCAGAGCCAGAAGGTGAGGAGCTGGCAGCACTGCCATGGTGTGCATGTCCCTGTCTCACTCCCTGCCTAAGTGTGAAGAGGCACCCCGTGCCAGAGCCTCACCACCCTCACAGGGAAGCATTTCTTCTCAATATCCCACCTAACACTGCCCTGTCAGTGGGAAGCCATTCCCCCTTGTCCTGTCACTCCAGGCCCTTGTAAATAGTCTGTCTTCCAAACTATTTCAAAGCTGTTTTAGCCTTCAGTATCTGCCTCTGTGTCTGCTGTTGTGGAGACCTGGGACACTTGGGCACTGCCAGGCAAGCAGGACCAGACTGTGGCAGGCATCAGCACAAGCAAACTTGTCTTCTTAGTCTGACTCAACTGTGTTCTGGCACTTGGAGTTTATATTTTCATTACAATTAGAATTACAGCAACCGGTTCATTAAGATTTAGTGGTCTCAAATGAGTGTCTCTCAATGGGCGTGGACAAGGGGCTCAGACAAGGAATACATGGCTCTGATAGGAATCCCTATCCGGGTGTCAGGCAGGGACACTGGCTTTGTAAGAACTTCAAGGCCTAAATTCTGATCACTTTTTCTTGATAGGTGGGATGCAAAAGAAGGCGAGGACATGTCTTTTCTGAAGGATGACCTTGATGGCCAGGTGGGTTCCTGAGTTCCAAGCTGGCTGCTGAGTTTTCTCAACAGATGCACTATCAGGAAAATTGGAATCTCTAATCCATTCCAGGGCTGGGAGACCTCTGGTTTTGGGTAGCTGTACCTGTCACTAACCATCCTCGCATGGCATAGTGAGACATTGACAGCAGCTTCACTGCTTGCACTGACTCTCTGCCAGCACAACCACCCCACGTATTCTGGTCCCTGGACACTTCTCCACCTACATCCTTTTACATCCTTTGCAAAATTTTCAAGTTTTGAGAACTGTCATAGACAAGAAATACAATATACTGATATTTTAATAAGCTGAATTTAATATGTCCTTCATTTCTCAGAGGAGCCTTGGTATGGACAAGCGGAAGAGCAGAGATGATGAGGGGGTGGAAGAGAACTGCACAGCTGAGCTGGAGGAAAAGGGGAAACAGCCAAGTCTCCAGGATCATGGGGCCTCTTCCTCACAGGGGCTGCGAAGTGGGAAGGTCCAGCCTGCCCACAATGGCCAGAAGGAGGAGTGGAAGGGAGTGAGGGGCTGCAGCACGGAGGTGTCCCCAGCCAGCGCCAGGGACTCAGAGCCAGGGCCCAAGCCAAGCAAGGAAAGCATTGGGGAAGATGCCAATGGGAAGCCTGGCATTGCTGACATCTCCCAGGAGAAGGAGAGCACTGACAGCACTGCTTCATGGAGCAGCCTTCCGAGCACTGTGCAAGCCACCGGGCCTGGCAGCGAGGAGGCCTTGTCAGTGCCCATGGGAGCAAATGTAGATGGAGCTGGATTGGAGAAACACCCAGCTTCAGGACAGGAGTCCTCTGAGAACTCCTCCAACAGCCATGGAGGAGAGCTGGACACAGCAGTAGGAGACAGACTGGATGCAGATCAAGGAGAGCTGGCAAGCAAAGAAGGGGAAGAAGTGACCCAAACCACTGCTCTTGAGGGACAGGCACCTGCACTGAAAGGAAGTGAAGATGCTGAAGGCACTGAACACCACGAGCCTTCTCCCCCAGGGAAAACCAGCTCTGACAAGACTGTTGTGCCTGAGCAGGGCATGGCAAAATCCCAGTCTGGGGAAGGGGACCAGCCTGAGGACTGCAAGGACAAGGACAGTGGGGACATTCACAACTAGCAGAGATTGCACCGGCTTGCCTGAGACAAGGTGAGTTATCATTAATGCTCTCAGCCATAGTACAGGGCCACAACTCCATTTTCTGTGGTACAGTTTCATCATACCAGATGCCAGATGTTCAGAAATGTTCATTAGCAGTGCTATCGATTCCCTCAGGTAATTAAATCTGTGCATCCCAAAGGCCTGTCCTGGAGTGGGTTGGGAAGGAATGGGAAGTCAGGCAGGAAAATCTGGACAGAAGACTGGGCTGCTGAGGCTGGTTGATGACACACTTTAATTAGGGCTCATACTGAACTATTGCTGGGAAATGATGACCTTAGCAACGATGGGAGGGATAACTTCAGTGGGATGAGTTTATTTCAGCCTCTGGGGTGATCGCAGCTTGAGGTCAGTGTGGTCCTTCCCCAAAAAACTTGCAACGCCACAGGGGCCCACCTCATGGGCAGAGCTTGGGAGAAGGTTGATTGTAAGTGGGATTCTCTTCCCTGTATAAGCTCTGTGAGTGCTCCAACTTTGAATGATGGATAGTAACAGTAATGTGCAGGGCAGTGTATAAATACACAGGGTGAGGTGGTTCCTGGGGCAAAGGCACATGAACCAAACCAGAAGGGAGGGAGAACAGAGCCAGTTATGGAGCAAAGCTCCAGGTTTTACACAAACAATTTTCTTCCATAAAGGCAAATGCAAAGTCAGGAGAAGAAACAAAGGAAGACAAGCACAAAGGTAAGGTAGAAATTAGGAGGAAGGGGAAAGGAGAGAGGGTAGAGGCTCTTCGCAAGGTGCATTTTTCCAGGCAATGTCCCACAGAGCAGGACATCACACTAAATAGAGATGAATGTTTCCAGAACACAATCCAGCCTGCTTAACACTGGAGTGGTTCTCAGGATACTCCTGCCTCTCTCTTTCTCAGAGGCAGGAGCTCTGTTCCATAAGGAGGCACTTGAGGCAATGAGCTGCTCAGAGCCAGGCAGGCAGATCCCCGCACCAAGTGCCTTTCCCGGATTCCAGAAGCTTTTCTGCAGACCCTACAATGTGTCCCCCAGTGTTGCTCCGTATTCCTCCCAGAGGTACAAATGAGCTTAGGGATGAAGTGGCTAAGCTGCTAACAAAGACTTTCCCTATAATCCAATCCATACAAAAGGCAGGGAGAAGTGCAAGCGTCATAGTGATTTCAGAAAAGACAAAACATCAAGAACCAGCAGGAGCTGGTTCTATGCGTCAACTAAAATTCCTTTAAGTGAGAGAAATTAATTCCAACAGCATTTAGGAGAATGTTATGAAACACCTGGATGGACATAGTGGGAGATTACTGTCCAGCCACGCCTCTCCAATCTACCAAAATTCCCACCAAATTAGAGAATGAAGGAATTAATGACTACTTTGCTCATTCAGTATAGCTTTAATTAGACACTAACTAAGAGGAAACAATAAACTAGAGAAGTCCATTTTCATCTCAGCGATGGAGATTCCTATGGTTTGGTAATAGGGCCCTGAGTCCACTTCAGAGCCCAGTGGGTATCTGTAACATCTGTAACCTCAGTGATAACGATGTGCTGTCCCCCTGCCCTGCTTGGGGGCTCCACAGTGTCCCACTCACATTAAATGCAGATCTCACATCCCTTCCTGCACAACCACAGCTCTGTGCAGCCACCACGTGGGTTTCACAGCTCCCCCTCCCAATGTCTATTTATGGCACTAAAAATCTCCAGCACCTTCAAACCAGTGGGAGATGCTTTGCAGAGAAGTGTGGTGGGGCTTTCATCCTTCACTTCAAATAACAAGAAATAAATATTTACTCGAAGTGCAGCACTGGAATCCCTGGAGAATGTCCAACAAGTCCCAGAGAAGTAAACGATACACAAAAACCACAGAAGCTTTTCCCTGAATTCTCTTGAGAAAATTAATCTTAACATCTTTAGAGAAAATGCAGCTGGGGGTAGATTTCCAGAGCAGCTCCAGGGATCTGACCTTGCAGCACTGGCTGACGTAAAGAGGAGTGGGGCAGGCAGGGCCTGAGTGCTGCAGGAGGGAGAAGGTCAGCAGAGGTCGGCTCTGATGCAAACCAGTGCCCAAGGTTGGTACAGGAAGCAGCACAAGCAGAAACCAGCACTTCCCAAAACAGTTACGGAGCTGCGGAAGAGCAACCAGCTTCCTCGAGGTTCAGGAGACAGGAAGATACCATCTGCTGGTATGTTTGGGGAGTTGGCCTAGGACTGGCAGGGTCAAGGGCTTGCCTTGAATAGCATCAGCTTCCCTGGCCCTTCCTGCAGCCCACACCACCCTCTGGAGCCCACTGTCATGCCATGGGCATTTCAAATTACCAGAGCACCTCTGAGTACTACCTAAGGGGAGAGCTTAGTCTTCATGGAGAGTCAGGGAGTGGGACTTGACAACACAGTTGTCTCCATCACTCCATCTGAAGTGATGGCACGACATGGGAGCGCAGTGCTAACACATCAGAAAACATGGGGATTCTGTGGGAATCGTGCAAGAGACTAAGCACACACAGGGAAGGACTCCAGGGCTGTTGAGGGAATGTTGTCTAGTCTGGGAAAACGAAGGCAGAAAGAAGTGGAGTTGTGATCTCTGTAGATATGGTAGCAAACACCAGCGAAGGGGAAGAAACATCCAAGCCAGCACACAATGCTGGGGCAGGGGCCAATGTATTGGAGAAGCCCAGGAATAAATATGGGGAAATTAGGAAAAGGTCCTAACTGTCAGAGCACTTGGAAGCTCACCACAGCTGAATCCTGAGAGCCACTTACTGGAGCTTAACACAACTAAACATAACTCAGGGCTTTGATGGGTGAGATGCTGCCATTCCAAACACAGGGAATGGAGCTGATCTTGTATCCCGCAGTTGTTCCTGCTGTTCCCAACCTTCATCAGCTACATTCAGCTGCAGCTTCAGGGAGTTCTGCACATCCCCCCCATCACGTGGAGTCTAACCAGTAGGTCCCACAAGGGCCTGGTGTTGGCTTGGCTGTGAAGACCATCCCAGTGCCATCCCCCAGCCAGCCAGGCTGGGAGGTGTGAGACAGACCCTGGTGATCTTCATCAGTCCTCTCCCGTGACACTGACACACACAGGGAATTCTGCCACTCTGCTGGCAGAGCCCAGCCAGCACCCAGGGGCATTGCTATCCTGAGTGTCAGCTCAGAGCCAGCCCAGAGCTGCTCAATCTCCCACGGACCCTGGAGTTATGCATGGGAAAGAGGATACAATGGGAAATGTGAGAAAGGCTAATCGCTCTGGCTAATTACCAAGAGAAGCAATGACTTTAAAGCCCACCAGTGTCTTGGCTGTAAAGACTCACTCATGCACGGGAAGAAGGTGTCTGCATTGAAAGGATAATACTGCAAAGCAGGGAAGGGTATTGTCTCCCAGCACTGAAACACAGTCAGAGCCTTCTGCAAGCATCAGTGACCAAATAGATTCACAGTAGGGACAGCTTGTGCTGGAGTCAGCTCAGACTCATGAACCAGATTATCTTACAATATTTGGACCACTGAGTGTGACTGACAGTCTGCTTCTGGCTCTTCCCAATGCCATTAAATCGCAGTGTGCTGCCACAGCACTGAGCGCCCCTCAGCAGCAGGACACAGCAAGCCCTCGCTGCTGCACACAGACAGAAGGAATTAAGTCTCCAGCAACAATCTCATCTCAGCTGTACACAGCATCAATTGTGTCAGCACCTCGGGTCTGATTTCAGTGCAGATTCTTATTAAATATCTGTGGCTGTGTCTTTAAATGATTCCTTGAGATGTTTCTTTTTTATGCAAGCTAGGCTTCCTATGGCCTCTCCTGCCTTTGAGGGATTTAATATCTTTTTTTTATATCCCCTTCCTGACTTTTCTTGGGAACTTTGTGTGCTGAAATCTGCATCAGCAAAAGGCAGATCTATGGATTTAAATATGGATGCAAGAAAATGCCAGCTCAGCAATTCTGAGCAGCACCCAAGCATCTGGCAACTAGAAAAGAATAAAAAGTCTGCCTTTCCCAATTAAAATCATCATGTCTGGGTCTGGAGGCAGCTCTAGGACAGTAGGCTCCACTCACAGGATAGTTTTTCCTTAGGAAAAGCCAATTTACTCTCTGCCCTTGGGGGACACAAGTGCTGCACCCCCAAGACAGGTTCACCAGGAAGGATCATAGAGCCCTACCTGAAGCCTTGGTGCTCCAAGTGCTGAACTAGCACACACAGAAATATGTCAGAATTGTTTTTCCTGAGATACAAGGAAAGAGTAAAGCTGATGTATCCATCCCAGAGGAGGACTGAGAGTGTTTAATCCAGACTGGTAGAGTCGGCTCCTCCCCTGGGCTGCCGAACCCCCACTACTCATGTCGGATTTGGCAGCAGGTATCTGGGTTATGCCCCAGTGGTGCCTCCCAAGCAGCCCCAGCCGTGCAGGAAGGGCAGGGTGGAGCTCAGCAGACATTTTAATTTACAGCTCAGCAGTTCCCTGGAGACTGATAATCCCGTGGCTGTCTCTGCTCTCGTTTCGCAGGATAACGTGCTGGAGGCGGTGGAGGAGAAGAGGAGCGCAAACTTATCCTCACTCTTTTGCCTTCTATGAAATCAGCTTTCAGCACCTGCCCAGTACCCTTCAGCACCTGCAACACGTGGGATCCCCATCACCTATCCCACTCATAGTTCTGGCATCCCCCTTCCCTATCCATGAGTCAAAGGACAGGGAAGGGTGCACACACTCCCACCCTAAAGAAAACACCATCACTTATCTATTTGTTTGGCATATATTGCAGCTGGCATGGCAAGCCAAGGGAATGTCTACTGGATGCACTTTATTTTATTTAATGACTAATTCTGTTTAAAGTTACGGTTTGGGTTTCTGGGCACACCCCCCATTTTCTCCCCAAAGGCTGGAGGGGCCTGCACGTGCCAGGGGCTGTGCCACAGCTGGAACAGCAGGAACAGGTGACTGGCAAAGCAGAGGGGTGACGTGTTAGGGTGTAGTTCAGTAGATGGGTGAAGAAGTAGTGTTCAGAGCTCTTGTACTAGAGGTTTGCACATGGTTGAAGTGTTGGCAGAGGTGTATGGTAGTGGCAGGGGCTGCAGGGCACGAGCGGGATGGATGGATGGATGGATGGATGGATGGATGGATGGAGAGCTTCTGACAAGCACAGATCAACCCTAGCATGTCCTTCTTGAAGAGCCTCCAGCTCTCCTCCCCTTTAGAGGCTGAGGAGCACATCAGGACAGTGCTTTGTGCCAAGGAAGGTGGCTGCTTGGGTGACCAGGTGTGTGTATGCTCAGCAAACTCCATGCCCCCTTCCCAAGGGTAACTGGGCATCCTTGCAGCATGGCAAGGAGGGAGACAGCACAACAATCTTCCTCCTCCACCACACTGCCCAAAGCAGTTGGCAGCAGGACCCGGGCCAAACTGGAGCTGGAGGTCCAAAACTTCATATCAAACATTTTCACCTTCCTGGTTGTGCCTTCCATAGCCTTGTGCTTGAATAAGAGGGCAGGAGTCCTCTCTAAGCCGCCCCACAGACCTTCTGACCTGGCCTTAAAGACACCTTTCAAATGGAGGATCTAGAGGAGCATTTACAAGCACAAACATGCAGGAATTCCAGCTGCTTGGCTTTCCAGTTACAGCAAGCTAGGACCTAGCTGGAATACAGCTACCAGCTAAGGAGAAGGCACAAGGAATAACACAACATAATTTCTGACTTCTGAATGACAGAGCAGAGTGGGCATCACCCTCACCTTGAGGTGCTGCTCTAAACTTGATGCCAGGGTAAATGTCCCTGGGACAGGTGTGTGTGAAGACTGCCTGGAATGTCCTGCAGGACATTGGCTGACCAGGCTGGCAGACTGCCCTGGAGATCAGGTTGGCACGTGTGGACTGAAATACTCTATGCTGCTTTAATAAACTAATATTTGCACAGACAAACATTTGGTTTTCCACGTGACTTAGACCCGTGACACCTATCATGAAGCACAAGCCTGGGAATTTCCTCCCTGTGCCAGATTCAAGAGACTTTGCTGGCATCACACCAGGTATTATCAAGAAACAGAGAGTGCAGCTTTTGTGTTTTATCAGTAGAAACATCAGTAGAAACTCCACCAAAGCCCAGACTGGGTTTATTTGGACTTATCCAACAGATAATAGAACAGATAAATAGAAGATTGTAAAACTGCTCCAGGTCCTGGAGCTTCTCCATCACTGTTTAAGGCTGATTTTCCTTATCTGACTGGCTAAAAAACCTGCTTCCAATTGTTTATTTTTTAATTTATTATTATTTTGTACATCAGGTCTCTGACCTCACTCTTGGTCCAGTCAGACTGAGTCATTACCAGCATTTCCCAGGAGCCAGCTTGCCTCACGGTCCATGGAACACACAGTCTCAGCTCAAAAACTGTCGCACCCCAGGAGCAGCTGGACACATGGCCAGGCAGGAATTTTATATTGCCCTGGTGCAGCACTGTGTTGAAGAGATAAAAAACCTTATTGCCCTAGATTCCATTCTGAAAGGAAAACCATCACTGGTCCTCCATTCCCTCCTTTTTTCCTTTCTTCCAAGTGACTTAGCAGGTAACGATGCCCAGGAAGGACTGAGTCTGATCCAGGCTCCAGGGATGGGACTGGACAGGTTGTGCCTGTTCTAAATGTATTTTCTCCTGCTCATTAACATTTTGCTCAATGCACTTTGTTTGGTGCCTGGGTTGTGATTTTTCAGACAACTGTGGCTTAGCGCTTTCTTCTTTATGGTGAGAGAAAAAACTGAAAAGTTGACAAATCTGATGTAGAGGGATTATTTATATGAAATAAAAGTTGGAATGAGGAAAGCATCCTGTTTCTTACTGTTTCTGTTCCACATATAAAGTTTTCCAAACTGGATCAGTAATGCCTGCTTTTCAGAGCAACAGCTCCATTTCAGAATGCTGATCCCTTTGGGAAGCACTGAACTCCTGGGCTAGCTCCCTCACCACAAAAGCTCCCTGCAGCAATGCCAGGAAGATCAGGATGACTTTTTCACTGAGGCATCAAAGCCACCACCTCATCACCACTGTGGTTTTCTTGCAAGCAAGCGTAATGGCAGCTTGCAGAATTCAGAGTCACCTGCCTGCACACGTACCCACTCCCTCCCAGCAGTGGCTGGTAGATCAGGGATTTGGTGGAAGTTATTCCAGCTTTTCCAGACACCAGGGGAGCAGCACCATTCCCATGCAGAATGCTTTTCCCTTCAAACCAAAGGATCAGCTTGCCACCAGACACTGTTTATTTCCTTAGACATTTACAATCAATTTCAACACAGCAACTCTGTAGCTAAAACTATCCAAATTGAGCCCAGACTAGGAAATCAGCTCTTGCATAAAGAATTAAATTTAAAAAGCCTTCAGGCCAAGGACAAAAATACATCTGGATAAAGTTGGAGATACCTGTTTCTAAAGCAATTACTGAAGGAGGCAGTAACACAAAATCCCGACTGCAGTTCAGCTCTCCATTTCTACCTCAACAAGTTCAATACCTGCAGCAGGAGCATACACACAGGTCACTAACCAGTAAAGCCCTATACAGAGTCTCTAGAAGAAAAAATAACAGAAAATGTCACTGATTTTCCCCACCAAACTCCCCCCAGATTAACTGGTTGCAAATGGCAGAGGGGACTGGCACTTAGCCATCAATTTTGTACTTTAAGTACATAATACAGCAGTTAGTGCTTTTCAAGTCAGTGAAAGCAGGCCCAGAGCAGCAGCAGGATACAGCACTGCTGGGAAGTTCAGGACATTGCCTGCTGCCTTCCCTGTACAGGTTGTACAGCAGCAGCTCGACCAGCTCCCCGGCTCCGCCGGCAGCACTGGGAAGTGCGCGGCCGATTCCTGCTCACACCATCTCAGTGCAGTGACACAGCACCTGGCCAGCTTTCCCAAAACTGCCTCTGAACACCTGTGGAACAGCCACAAACCAAGCTTCATCTCCTTAGCTTCATGCTCCAGCTCGGCTATGACTGTTTCTTACCCCATTCCCCTTTCCGTGTGCTCCAGCAGCTCCAGGACTCAGGGTCAGCCATTGGTAACACTATCCAGAACTGCTCATCAAGATCAGCTTCCACTTCTCCGAGGGAAATCCCCGATGCCCAGAAGCAGCCACTGATTTTGCTATCATCACTACACCACACAACTGCTTTTCAGCTACGCTCAGGGATTAAGCCAAGATTCCTTGTCAGAAATACTGCACAGGAATCTGGGATTAAGATGACATGCACTGCATCAGATGAGCCCACAAGAGAACGTGCTTGGGGAAAAGAGAGCTTTTAGAGATGGAAACGTGAGCCAGCTCCTGGAGCAGATTACATGCTCCAGTAACTCTTTTTCCTGCTATTTCCCTTCCTTCTGGTCTCTCTGCATGTGAGTTATGCCAAATGCTCTCCTTGGACAAACTGGGCTCATTGGGACAAGACCAGTGTGCACAGCAGAGGGCAGGTATTAGATGTTGATAAATAGGTGTGGGCCAGAGGCATTTATGTGCAAGGAGAAAGCCAAGAAGATTTGGACAAACATCTTCTGTTCCCTGTGCCACCATTTTTTAAAGGCTCCTAGAGGACAAAAATCTGGAACTTGGGCTTTAAATTATACAGAGACTCAAAATTTGGAGGAAAAGTTGGCATTACAAAATTATTACCATGTTTAATCAATAAATAATGAAGTGAAAAAATAGAAGCACAGGTGCCAGAATTCCAGCCATGTGCTTACAGCCATCATGCCTTTAGAGGAGCATCCCAGAGTCAGAAGTTCTGAGACTCTTGTCAACTTCCTTCTATCACTAAAGCAAAGGGCTTTAAGGTATTTCACTCACACTTGAGTATCTCCTTCATCCAACTGACTTCCAGACGTCTCCCTTCCTCACCAACATGCACACGCTGGGAATATGGCACAGCTCTGTTGGCAAGTGACATGCAGGACAGCAGCTGTGTGAAGGGAACCCCCCCCAGCAATTCCAAGGAATCAACATCTTGAATCACAAGGTTACAGTTATTTCTATCTAGGAAGCAACAAACAACCCTGTGCCTTGTCTTGCCTGATACAATCACACTAAGTGAACCTGGATTTTTTTTTTTTTTTTTGAGGAGCAGCAAAGGGAAAGGGTGAACTGGAGCTGAAGTAACGTAACAGACGACACAACCATCTGCCTTTTAAACCTCAGCTTTACCCCAGACTGGTGACTGCACCATTTTAGGGCACTGAAGCAATTCTGTTGTGATGCCAATGACTGTCTCAGTACAACGACAGCAATGTAATGCAAAAAATATCCAAGTATCTGTTGCAGCCAATCTACTTCCCAAGAAATCCCCAGTGCCGTGAATTTTAAGTTAGCTTACACCTGGAAACCAGTCCAGATGAGCTGTTTTTGTTACTAGAGTATTTGCAAAGTGCACTTAGTCACTGATTTCTTCGACAGCCTGTCATGATGAGAGTAAGAAGCACAGCAACGGGCTCATCACAGGCTGGCAACAGCATCCCAACGGGAACACATCTGCCTCCAGAGGGCTGCGATTCCTGGCTAGGAAAAGGATGGGGAAGAGACTGTAGCTGAAGAATATGGGTTCAGAAGATCTGGAAAACCAGGCTGCTGAAATCACCAAAGCTCCCTGGCCATTAGACCGGCAGCCCACAACCCTTCTGCATCTTCCCCAGGCAGCTTCCCCTTCCTGACACACTCAGTACAACCACAGTGAAGCCCCAGGATGCTCCAAAGCCAGTTGTAATGGGTACAGAAATAGCAGCATTTCACAGAAATCTGTTTGTCAGCAGAGGAGAAGATGCAAAAACACAGTCTGGGAACTCACCAAGCCTGCACTTTCCTACAGGAATGCAGACAGCCACAACCATCCTCATACTGGCTCATCAACTATTTTTAGCACCAGAAGGGGAGGCAGCCATCAGTGAAGGGCCTGTTCCCTTTGATCCAGTGGATCTGAGTACTGTCTTTGTCCCAGAGATCCTTTGCCACCAAAACCACAAACCAGGTAAAGAGCTTTAGGTTGTGTCTGCTCCCAAGTACAAGGCGTCTCTCAGCAGTTACACGACAGGCTGGAAGAGGGCCACGCAGCCCATTTAATTCCATTCACTTCCTCTCCCATCTGCGCCACGCAGCCGGGTTCTATTAGTCTTCTGAGAGCAATTGTAGTTAAAGTGAAGGATGCCAGGAGGCCCTGGACACCCAGCACACATTGGATGCACCGTTCAGAGTCACCAGCTCTGAGCTGCAGGCTAGCTGGAGAGAAATCCTAGCAGCCGTGTCATTGCACGCAGCTTTGTTTATCTCCAAAGGTTTTACAAGTTAAACACAAGCTCCTTCCCAGAGACACTTCCCAACTGGTTCTGCATTTAGCACCCGAGCCAAGGAACAGACTAAACTCAACTGGCACCACAATGAGCCGAGCCTGGTTTCTCTGTCACTGATTCGTCCCTTGGGGAGCTGCAGGAACTTTACCCCACCACCAGAAGTGTATCCCAAGGCCAGCAAATGGCATCACTGTCACCAGGACCTGGAACTACCATGGGCATGCAAAGCCCCATGGAGAGAGATCAACACACTGCAGGCAGAACCACCAAGGGAACAAAATCACCCACTCACAGAACAGACACCCGTGGGGCCAGGAGCTGGTGCTGCTCCAGGACACTTTTCCCCACGGATGAACAGGGAGAGCAGAGAAGCAGCTTGGGCGATGACAGCTGCAGGGCAGCTGTCTGCTGGTGCAGTGCTTCCAGCTCCTCCACCTGCCCCGCAGGAGGGTGGCAGTGATCCTATGATTTTGGCTAAAGTGACTAAGCGGGATAGTTTTGTCCTTCCCACCATCTTTCTGTTCTAACAACGCACAGCCATCCCTGCATGTTCCCCTGAAAACTGGAAAGGAGGGTGAAAGGAAGATCACAAACCACTCTCCTTTCGCCTCATTTCTCCCCCAAGCCCTCTGCTCCAGGTTGTGCCTTTCACAGATGCTGTAAAGGCAATGCCCAGCTGATGAGGCAGCCTTAACAAACCACCACAGTCCCAGACTCCAATTTTGATATGAAACAGCTCTTTTCAAGCAGCCAAGTGCCATATTTTACGGTACCTTTGTGATGTGCACAACTGAAATACGTACGCCACGTTACAGCACATTTGCATCCCTCAGCAGAAGGAATCTGAACTGCTGTGAGTCTTTCATAGGGATGCAGCACAGCCTGGCAGCCTCACAGATTCAGCCGAATCCATCCATCTGGAAAGCAGCAGCTTGGAACAACATGGCTCTTACAGTTTCCTAGTTGATATCCCACATCCCAGAGTCATTAAAGGCCATTTTTTCACCCTGCTCATCAAGGAGTAGATGATTTCTGAGAAGCAAAGGGCAGGGAAACATGGAGCTGGGAGGAGAGCCTTCCCAGGGCACACGAGGAGCTGCCTGGCCCAGACCTACCCTGGTTCCGCATGCCCCCAAGGTGCGGGGACGATCCATCCCTTGCAGGCAGCAGCACAGGGTACAACCACGCTGCAGCTCAGAGCCCACCAGCACCCACCAGCACGGCTCCACCTGCTCTGCCAGCACAGATCAAACCTTTCCAGCAACACTGCTTTGTTTCCACAATTAGCAGGATTTAGGCACATGCAGAGACTTCTCCAGCCTCACCTATGGAGACCAATGACAAATGAATCCACATCATATACCACAGTTGCCCACTGCAGTGGCCAAATCTTTGCTACTCAAAGCCCTTCCAGTTCAGCATTCCTCCTCCCACCACCGAAGAGAACATACTGTGTTACAGAGACTTTCATATTGGGAAAATATTTTAATATAGTAAACAAGTCAATTTACCTTCCACATATTTTAAATAAGTTTATGCTCATCGTTAAACAAAACTTGTTTTTACTTCAACAACGGATTACAGCCTCTAAATTCGTATTGTTCCCAGCTGATCCTGTAAATAGCGAGGAATTTTTGGACACCGATATCCTTGTATAGGTAACAGACCGGCATAAACAGCGCAGGAATTCAATGCGGGTTCAAAGGGAGAAGCTAGCCCTGGTGAGGAAGAAAACGAAGCCACAAAATTCCCTTTTGAGGAAAAACCGGGGGGAAAAGAAGATACCGCAGTTCCACCGAGTCCAAACGGGGCCGAGCCAGTGTCCAGGTCAGTCTCCGGTCAGTCTCCGCGGGCGCTGCACGGTGCCGCAGGGACGGGCGAGCCTTCGGTCTGCATCCTCCGCCGAGCCCCGCGGCCGCATCCCGGCGGCGTGCGGCCTCCCGCGGCCTCCGGCTCAGGGGCTGCCGGCGCCCTGCCCGCTCCCGGCCGCGGGCGGGGGGGACGCTGGCGGCGGGGCGGTGGCGGCGGGGCCAGGGCCGGGGCCGGGGCCGGGGCCGGGGCCGGTGCGCGGCGGCGCGGGCGGAGGCCCCGCGGTGGGTCCGGCGGGCGCGGCGCGGAGCTGCGCGGGGGTGGCGGCGGCGCCGGGGCCGGGGCTGGAGGAGCCGCCGCTGCCGCGCACCGGCTGCCAGATGAGGCTGTAGTAGACGGCGAGCACGATGGCGGCCAGCGAGACGGAGAGCACGTAGGCCAGCACGGTGGCTAGGCGCACCCACTTCTTGTTGGTCTTGGCCGCCATGCGCGCCTTCTTGTCCCCGGTGTAAGTGGCGGGCTTGCCCCGCTCCGCTCCCGCCTCCTTCTCCTTCATGGGGGCCCGGCCCTTGGCCCGCTGCTCCACCGAGCCCTCCGTGCTGGCTCCGGCCCGGATCGGCCGCCGCCGCCGCTCAGGACATGCCGGTACCGCCGGTGCCGCTGCCCGCGCTGCCCCGCCGGGGGCGAGGGGCGGAGCGCAGGGGGCAACCCCGCCCCGAGGGGAGGGACGGCAAGGGCAGGGAGGGCAGGGAAGGAGGCAGGGCAGGGGAGGAGCCCGGGCCACCTTTAAAAGGAGCCCCCCGGCACTATGCCCCGTGGCCACCCCGCTTTCTCGCCCCGGTGTGAGGGGGAGCCCGGTGAGCGGTGCCTCAGGAGCAGGGCAGCACCCGCAGGGAAAGCTCCTGGCACAGCCTCCTGGAACATGCCGGCGCTGGAGGAGGTCAGGAGTCTCCTCTCTACCTGGGCTTCCCGATGGAGTTACTTCTTGGTGCCTCCCTGATGCAGGTAAGTGCTGCCTGCACCGCTGGGAGGGTGCCCGAGCTAGGCGGCAGTTTTTAGAGGGAAAAGCTGCCTTAGTTTTGTCCAAATTGGGCAGTTCCCAAACCTGTAACTGGTACAATCTAAACCTTCTCTTAAGGCATGGCTCTACCTGACTCCACAGGTGTTAGTTCCCTACAAAAGTGTTCTTCTGTCTTGTTCAAAAGACAACTAAAATGCTGATTTGAGGTATAAATTAGCCTTGTTGCAAGGAAATTACTTTTGGGAATGATGTAGTTGCACCTTCTGCAATCGTTTTTTGCCTCCTGTCAATCTGAGGTCAGTCAGGTGTAGTGTTTCCAGCAGAAACCTCCTGTAACCCAGGACTTGTATTTCTGGAGGAGGTTACAGCAACTGGAGAACTGCCTGTTACCCAAAGAGGCTTCCCCAAGAAGGTAAGTTATGGAATAAATGAAGTAGCTTCACAATAACTGTGATTCTTGGAAAGAGTGGATTGTGGTGGCTAAAAGCTCCAGGTGTGCTGTCTGTATGTGGCAGGGGGCAGTGCAGTGGTGGTCTGTGTGACTCAGCTGGGCAAGGAGCTCCCTGTGTCCTGCAGGAAAAGGAGCATCTGGAAGAGGCTGTGAAGCTCCTCAAGTATGGAGTGTGTGGCTGATTGCTCTTACAGGGGCAAAGCAGTTTTGGGGACCAAACCTTCCTGTTTGGGCCTGGGGGGTGGACTAGATGATTTTTCAAGGTCTGTTCCAACCCAAACGATTTTGAACTACATCTTGTAGCCTCTTGGAGTATTTAATGTTCATGAACTGCTGCTGCACATCTGGGAAATTCTTGTTAGCCAGTATTGGGAGACTTCTCTGTGTGCCCTGGGCCTCTCTTGTGATGATTGGTTACACCTGATTGTATTGGTTACATCTGTGTTCTCCTTAGAGTCAAATATCTCACACCTAAATGGAATTAGCTGATGGTACCCAGCTGGAAAAACTTTCCTGGGTTATAGAATTGCCTCCTCTGTGGTGTTCTAGAAGTTATACACACCAGATTGCTTGACCTGTATATGTTTAAGTGTAATTATACATGGAAATTTATAGCAATTCCTACAGAATTGATTTTTCTAGTAATTTTTCAATGTGTTTTCTCTCAATAGTGGGTTTGCTCCAGCCCCTTCTGTTTTTTGTGTTCAGCAGGTGAAATGATGATGAGTTACTACCTCCCACAAGTCCTTGCCCTACGCTCTTGCTTAATTCCAGTTAAGAGGCAGAGGATTGACATGTACAAGGAATGCCTCTGGGGCTTAGTGAGGTCTTGACAGTTTTTGCCTGGTGCTTGTCGAGTTGAAGTGCTGAGGCCTGAACAACAGGCCCTGAGCCAAAACTGACCTCTAGATGAACCTTCCAACCAAATGTTGTATTTGTATCCTCTCATATCCACCAAGTGTCATTAGCAAATATGATAGATGTATCTATTCCTTGTCAAAACACGTATTCACCTTTCCCTACTTAGGAACTGGTCTTGGGCAAGGTCATACATGCAGGGGAATTGTTGGAACATTCCCAGCAAATGCAGTGAGTGTGGTGGGCTTGCAGTGTTCTGCCTTCAGCCCAACAGCTTCACCTCCCTGTTGCATTTATTTGTGATTCATTCATGCTGCAGTGGAGACTAGCCCTTCCTAAAACACAAAATTCCATGGTATTATTCAAGAAATTTGGTGGTGTTAAGGCTCTCTTCTCCCTGCTAACCCTCTGCTCTCGGGGCTTTGAGTAGGGCAAAGCTTGTGTTCATTAAATGTGCAGTCTTGGCTTTTGCCAAAGTCAGATGAAAGCTTTTCATTTTGTTGTGGACAAATAACTGGGTGTGAGCTTCTCTCCAGGCAGCTGTGAGCAGGTGTGTGCCTTCTTTCCTGAGCAGAACTCCTTGCTAACAACTCCCTGGAAAGGAGCTGCAGTAATGGTGTTTGCTGTGTTCTTGGGGTTTTAGCAGAAACAAGTGACTTCTATGGTGCAAAAGTAGAGCTCTGGGGTCTTACAAAGTCAGTGACTATCTGGCACTAGACACAGCTTGCAAATTATCCCCCTCTAGGATTCTTTACAAAGAGCACAAAAGAGATAACTTGCTGGAGAAAAATAGAGTGGAGGTACACAGTGCACTCAGGGACTGGACCTGCTAAGGAAGGAGAGCTGCAGAGCCCCCTGAACAGCCTGCCTCTCACCACTCCAAAAATTGCTCTGCAGGCTCCTGTTCCTTATAAGCTGCTTTAATTTTGACTTCTCAGGTCTGAGGGTCCACTAGAAAGCTTGAATTCTGCTGCTATGTGTTGCAGTGGGATGCTTGTTTGCTCTCCAAGGGCCCCTGAAGGATGTAGCTAAATAAACCCATGTTATTGATTTCCCATGATCACAGTCAGTGAATAGGATCACAGTGCTGCAGGAGAGGGAAGACTTAATGGAAGATTGCTGGCCTGAGATGATTCTCTCCATGCAGACCCTGCTTCTGGGAGTAGCAGAACACTGGATGGGATGCCTGGGACATCTCTCTTGAGTTGTGCAAAGGCCTTTGCAGGGAAGAGGAGAATGCTGTAGGTTGAGGCTGGACATTACAGAAACCAGAGCTTTGGGCTAAACCAGAGCTTTGGGCTAGCATGTGGAGAAGTGAAGGTTGTGGAAGGGTCAGGGAAGATTGTGGCTGACACCTGTTCAGCTCCAAGCAGTTGGAGTAAGTTGGGCTGGTGAAGCGGGAAGGAAATGTTGATGAGCTTAATAGCAGAATGGGGCTTCCTGCCCCAGTGTCCTGATTTCCTGTGCAGTGTTTTATACTGGAGGTGAACACAGGGGGAACTAGCTGCATCCACCTCCAGGTGTGGTAAAATTGCTTTCCTGTTCTTCTCTGAAGCATACCATGAGATGGGTATGTTGTTTGTGTGCTGCTGCTCCTCACACTCTTCCTTTCCTGTTAACAAGACTTTCCAAGACAAGTCATTCTTTTCCTAGCAGTCAGGAATGGCATGGTCCAGCCAGCCCTGAGCAGCAGTGACTTGGCACTGCAGGAATGTATGGGATGCTTAAACATGGTGTGATCCTGCTTGCAGCACTCTGTACTGTTCAGAAATACGCTGAAAGCTGCCAGTGCTGTAAACACAACACACTCTGCCTAGGGAGCAGTTAATTATGGGCCTAACCATGTTGTGGTGGCTGGACAGATAGTTTCTTGGTTTATTTTCTTTTTGCACGAGACCTCACTGCTTTTATGGCTTTGTGGCATCTGTGGCCACTTGTCTCTGTGCCACAGTCCACTGCCCTCTGACTTTCACAGAGCAAGCCTGAAGAGTCATGCTGGGAGCTGTCAGGAGTCCATGGCCTTGTGGTTTGGGCTCAAAGTAGGACACAAAATATGCCCCTGTACACACACTCAGCAATTCTGCTCTCCAGGGTGGTGAGAAAATACTGGCTTTGTGGTCTTAATGGTATCGTTAATCCTTTCCGGATTGCCAGAGCTCTGAGGGCAGAGCAGCCACAGAAGCAGCAGGTTGGGCTGGCGTTTGCAGAGCTGGGACTTCACTGCTGGTGTGCAGTGTCACAGCTCTTCACTAGAGGACAGCATTACACATGGCAAAGTGTAATTATCCTGGAACAGCACTGGGAGATATTTCTTACAGATTTTGTGTGTGCCAGGAGTAAGCTGGGATGGAGGTTAACAGAGTAATTTTCTGGAAGTCAGGAGGTGGGGGGTGGTGGGTAACAGTGTGGCTTAAATAATTGTCTACAAATCTTATCTTTTAAACCTTGTCTGAAGGGTGATGCTGCCTGCCTTGCTGTTGCATGCACCTTGGGGGAGGTACAGGCTGCTGGATAGGTAGCACACAGAGAGAAAAACGGGTACTAGACAAAAGAGGGAAATGTTTGCATATCAAAACTGTTGTAGCAGGTGGTGGAACACCTGGTGGGGAAGGTATGGGAGGAAAGCAAGGAGACAGAGGGATGTGGGATGAGTGTGCACTGGGTGATGGGCCTCCCAGGAGAGACAAAATTAAAGGATGGTTGGAACAAACAAATACTGCTCAAGTGCTGTTGGTCCCACCTCCTCTGATGTTGGAGCTCCCCACAGAGGGCAGGACTGCTGCTCTATCCTATCATGGCTCCATCAGCTGTCTCTGCATGCAAGGGACAGAGGCTCCCACAGAGCAAGGAGTGTGAAGATAAGGAGGCTGGGTTGGGCAAAAGGAAGGGAGCTGCAGCTTTTGTGACAACCTTTCTGCAAGCGGGGCTTGGCCCTTGCTGTTGGGCATCACGTGGCCTCGCAGGGCAGCCACCAGCTTGGGCACTGCTCTTCACACTGCTTGTGTTTGGTTGGGTCTTAGTTATGATTTTATTATTTATGGAATTAAGGTTTTATTCCTCAGGGAGAGCTGACCTTAAATGACATGTGTAAGTGAAGGTTGTGGCAGGATTCTTGCTTTCTTTGTTGATGAGGCAGAGAAAGCTGATGAATATCCAGGTGTGGGAGAAGGACAGAAGCAACCTCTCTGTGGGGCCCTGGCAGGAAGGTTCTGGCAGGAAGCACACTCGGTTCATAAAGCTGTGATAATTGATAATACCAGTCAAGCCACAGGATCCAGTAGCTATGACTGATCTCACCTGCCCTTGGCACTACCAGCTGGCAAAGCTCATCCCACCTCTCACTGCTTCACAGCTGTGACCTTAAGGACCTTCCTGCAGTGCTGTGAGTGTTCCAGAGGCTGGGAGGACTGCAGCACCTCTCAGCAAGATTGATGCTCTCTATTCCCTCCATTGCTGCTCCCTAATGTAAAGGGAAGCAGCCCTGAAGCTGCTCTGGCCTTGCAGAAAGGATCAGGCGAGTGTAGAGAACTTTCATGCCTCACTACAGCCTCTGTCATCTGCTCCTTCTCTGCTTGGGGGTAACCACTTTCCCTGAGTGTGGGATCATGGTGACACTGGCTTGACTGTGCCTGGAATATCCCAGTGACCCTAAGGAAATAGAGCCAACAGCCTTCCCTTGGATAGCCAGTTCCTGTAAGGGCAAGATGGATAAGTGCGGAAAATGCTATGGTAGCTGGAAATGTGGACGCTCTCTTATTCCCAAGATTTTTTGGGCAGGTAAACCCTTGAAAGACAAAGGATGTTGGGTTTGCTCAGGGATCTCTGTTCCTGCAGCAGGGAGCTCTGATTCCAGCCTTTGTAGTTTTACAGTTGGAGCACTTGCTACAGTTCCACTTAATCTTTCCTGCCTCATGCCACAAACACCTGAGAATGCCCTTAGGATTCCTTCAGTGACCATTCTGCCAGCTGTCCAGGCTGCTCCAAAGTGCCAGACTTATCACTCCAGGGCTGGGAAGGAACAGAATGTGCATCTGGCTTGCCCTGCACAGTGGGGGGGTTTGTACCCCCCTTCTTAGAGAGTCTGTGCTACTTCTGCCAGCACCTTGTCCCTCTTGATCAATGGCAAGTGCCACACCTTGGCATTGATAGGAGACATCCAGCCATGTGCCTGGGAATCCACAGCAATCATAGCAGTTATCTCCACTTGTAATTAGCTGTGGGACTCTGCCTCTGACTAAAATTGATCTTGCCCATGTTGGGCCTTTTCATAAGCCACTCTCCAGGTCAGCCAGTGCCCATCAACCAGCGGAGCTCCTTTCCTCCTCTTCTGCCCACATGGAATTCCTTTGTTCCAAGGTCAGGAGCAGAGACTCGTTTTGGCCCTGTTTGCCTTTAACCTGTTCTGCTTTTGGTCACTTCTCTGCAGCTCACCATAATCCCCACCTTGCCCACCTCTCCTGTTCTGTATCTGTCCCACGTATCTGCCACAGACCAAGTCAATCCAGAGAATTGTGCAGTTCCTTGTAACTGTTTTATTTCATCTAGGGAATTTCCAGCTGCTCTGCTGGTCTGTCTCACTTTAAAGTTGACATTCAAAAGAGAAAGGAAAATTGTTTAAGACTGGACAGTGCAGTGAGTGGCCCCAGAAATGGAATCTGTCCAGAGCAAGGAATGAGTTTGTTTCCTGGGACATCTGGCCTGTTGCATGAAGGGGGCAGTCTGCCTGTAGCCAGAGCTGAGCTGCTCCGTAACCACAGCTGCT
The DNA here is from genome assembly GCA_024500445.1 of Entomyzon cyanotis. NCBI lineage: Eukaryota > Metazoa > Chordata > Aves > Passeriformes > Meliphagidae > Entomyzon > Entomyzon cyanotis. The sequence goes on from JAKEPQ010001031.1 coordinate 460,127, forward strand.
GAAGCAGTTGGAGCATTTCTGGCAATGCCTGTATTTCGTCAAGAGAGCATTTTAAGGAAGTTGAGTTGCGGAAGTTCACCGAGCCGGGTGCCTCACCAGCACAGCTCCAAGGAGTGGATCCCTCCCAGAGGGACGGTGGTTGTGTGTGCCCACGAGCACCCCAGCCATCACCAGCCTTCCTCTGGGTGACCTTGGGTGAGGCTCTGCCTGCCTGGAGAGCTGTTGATTTACAATGCAGATTCATCATTCCTCGCCTGCCTGTCCCTGCCCCTCCTAAATTGGGCTGGGATATAAGAGGTTGTTTGCTCTCCGATGCCAACAGTGGCCATGGCAGAACGCCCTGCCATGTGAGAGGCAGAGATAGAGGAGAGGGGGACCGAGGCGGAGTGAACTGTGCAGCTGCCCTTGCTTCTGGTAGCCGAGGGGCACATCTGCAGGATCATGTCCATGCTGAGCCCTGTCCTGCAGCCCCCAGAGGTGAAGGAGTACCTGTGCAAGGGAGACCGCTTCATCAAATGGGATGATGTGAGTACTGGGGTGTTCCTTCCCTAGGCTGCCTCTGTGGAACAGGGAGACGCTGGTTGGGTCACTGTTTGTGGGGAGGCTGGGAGCCTGTGCTCAGCGTGGTAACTCACTTGGGAGCAGAGATCTCTGGACAGGGAGGGGGAGCTGGGAAAAACAGGAAAGCTGAAGACTAAAATCAAGGTGAGGTGTGTAAGGGGTTGAAGATGTGGTTTCTGCACTTCTTGTTGTGGAGGATGGAAACAAATGGAGTGAGTGTGCACTGGGTCTGTGTGTGCAGCCTCTGGTGTGGGACACCAGCCCTTGGGAAGGTGGTCAGTGCTGGGAGTCTCCGTGGGGTGAGGTGCATGTGCCGCATTTGGACTTTCTGGAGGAGCGTGAGGGGTAGGATCTACTCCAGAGCAGAGAGTGCTCACTGTACTTTGCAGATAGAGATGAAATCAGCCTCCCAGCTGCTTCCTCTTATGGCCCTGTTGCCTGAGTGGATCAGGGGTGAGCCATGGCCTCCCACGCCTGCCTGGCCCCTGGGTCTGGGAATTCCCGAGCACATGGCAACTGAGCAGCAAAGAGCCTGTGCTTTGACAGGGCTGGAGCCTCAGGGTGCTGCAGGAGGCTGCTGCAGGAGGCTGCTGCTCTCTCCAGTTCATTGTCCTCCTTACCTTCTAAACAGCTGCTTTGCAGTCACTGTCTTTCTGTGGGAGGGGAAGAAAGGGCAGAGCAGCAGCAGTTCATTGGAATGTAAGGGTTCCCCTCCTCATTTTCTAAGGAGGCAAAGAAGTGTTTACCCCAGTACCCACACAGCTCAGCAGGAGGAGAGCAGCTGCCCATTTGTGTTGTCTGGAGATGGATTGCCTGCTGTTGAGCATCAATGTTGATAAAAGGGGGGAAACCCGCAACCCGTAACAATAACAACCCTTAACCCATAACAACAGGTTATGGTTTTTCATGGGGATCTGGTGAGACAGTTCATGTAGTGTTGCAAACGAGATGGTCAGAAGGAGCCTGTAGCAGCAGTGCAGGAGGGATTAGCACTTTGGTGGGTGTGAAGCTGGAATAGAGTTTTAAATCCCAGGGGAGTATGTGGGGGAGTGGATCACCTGTGTGCAACATCAGCGAGGGTGGTCCAGCGGCGCTGAGAAATGAGAGCAGTGTACCGTGCATCTGGCAGAAAGGATGGATGTGAGGAATATGGGCTGGAATATCGCTGACAGTTGCTCCACTAGCAGTATGTAAACAGGAGGATGACTTTGGGGTACAGGGAGAGGCACTGCCTTCCTCTTTCCTGTGTGCCCAGTGCCTGCAGAATGCACTTGGGGCTTCTTAGAATTTGAACAGGGATCTGGTTTCTCAGCATAACAATAGCCAAACTTGTCTAAACTTGCTGATGACTTTGTGCTCAGTCCTTGGGGACTACTCTCCCAAAAATTAGAAGCTGTTAAGTACTTCTTTACTGGGTATTCCTGGGATAGGTTCCCTTGAAACCTAATGTGAGTCAAGTTGGGCTTCCAAGACCCACCAAGTGTTTATTTGCTGCTGCAGCTGTTGGTTAGTGAGCTCAATTCCTGTCTGGATCTTTCCCTAAGGTTTATATGTTTGTAAACATTCCTAAAAGGTTGCCTCAACTAAGTAGTTTACAAGCTTGATCTCCACCAATAAAGAAAGGCTTCTCCATGACGGGGCTGTTCTGGTCACATTGCTCCATCACATTGGGCTTTCCTAATCCATGGTTAGAACAGGCTGCAGAGGATGGTGGTGAGAACTCCAGACTGCAGGATTGCTGTGCTTTAGAATTCATGAGAGTTGTGGGTTTTGTGTGTCTTTCAATTGACCTGACTGTGCCGTTGGCAACAGTATTGAGCTCCTTCCACAATAAGTGAGGCAAAGGAGTCAAGGAAGATCAGATTGGCCTCTTACATCATTGTTCAGCTTGGCAGTGAACTGGGGTCTTCCAACAAAAAAAGCAAACCCACACTTTTTCTACAGAGTCTTTACCTTGTCCAGCTTTGGTAAGGTACTGTCTAGAGGAGAGAGCAATGGATCCCTGACAGGCAGGACTATTCTGACCTGTCCCGTGGAGTCAGTTTCAGGACTTCAGGTTAAGGAGCAGCTCTGCTGTGCTTTGTTCAGCATCCAGCAAGCTGGACCTGCCAAGCAGACCAAAGAAGTGAAGTCCTACTCCATGGGCAGTAGTTGAGTTCAAGAACCAGCTGGGAACTCTGTGAGAAGCTCAGGTAGGGCACAGGTAGCTGACCTCTGGAGCAGGGCAGACAGGTGTTGGTTTGGCTCTGTGCTGACTCTGAGTCTTCATAGTAGAGGCAGAACTGTTCTATCTCTGACAGGTTATGGATTACAGGATTTTAGCAGACAGTGTTTGCTTTCTGCCCTACAGAGCAAGCAGCAGCCAGTTTGGCTGCCCGACCATCTTCTGTAGGATTGCCAGGTCTCTTTGCTGTCAGGAGTTGTCCCACCAGAGCGGTTGTCTGTACCCCCAGACAGCCCTGGCCCTGCCCAGGATCCCTGCTGGCAGCAGCTTCCTTGCAGCCTTAGCTTGCCCCCCAGAAAGCTGCTTTGTGGGAGATAAGGGTAATCTGGAACAGGGCTCCATACTCTGGTGGCACCGTGGGGCCTGTTCTGCTTTCCATGGCCACGTGTGCAGGGAGCCAGCCCAGAGCTCTGGGAACACAGACATGGTGCTGGGCAGGCCAGCAGAGCAGGAGGAAGACAGGAGGGAGTAAAAGGACCACATACAATGTACTGTGCAATGAGCAGTTTACTGTCAATATTGAGTATGGAAATGGAGGTCCCTGAAAATACAGACACACTCTAGAGTGAAGTCTAAGTTGAGTAACAAACTGAAGAACCTGAAGCCAAGAGACAAGCACAACTTCCAAATTTCATCACTGGTTTCATCTCAGCAATGAGGTGTTTCAGCTTCCTGAATTGAATTTGGAGCCTTCTCAGAAAGGGCTGTGTGGGGTTCAGGGTCAGCCCCAAATAATTTCCTCTGATTTGTGCCTCTGGTGTGAGTGTATACATAGCTGCTGCTTTTGATGGTCTGTGTAGAGACAGTCTGGGGAGTTTGAGAATTGCCACATAAAGCAACATAATGATGCTGCATTGATGGACCTCCTCCCTGAAGCCTTCCTGTCTAGGAGCCCAGCTAACCAGCTTGAGCACCTGGATGGGAGATGCCACAGATGAATGCTCTCTCTGCTTGGCTTCAGCTACTCCTGAGCTTGTAGAATGAAGCAGGTGAAGGAAACTGTTCAAATGAAAAAATCAACTGAATCTCCATGTACTTTGTTCTCATAGTTCTTTGTGTAGAAAGCTCCAAGAGAGCTGTTCTTGTTAAATGCAGTTAGGTCAGCTGACTCAGGCTTCTGCTTCCAGAGCCTCACAGTGTCACTCTGGAGATATCCTGAAATCCTTGGGTTCATTTCCATAAATCCCAGAGGGTGTTCACCTGTCCAGGTCTGTATTACAACTGAGAACCTCCTGTCCCAGGATGCTTTCTCCAAATCACCCAAGGTGCCAACATTCTTTTTTTTGTTTATTTTGTCAGGAAACATCAACTGCTTCTCCTGTGATTCTCCGAGTGGATCCCCAGGGCTTTTACCTGTACTGGACCCATCAGAGCACAGTAAGTGCTGAGACTGCACAGCTTGGGCTCCAAGCAGCCAGGTCGGGCTCGTGTGAGATGAAAACACCACAAATGCAAAGGTCCTGCACTTGGGAGCAAACTGCCACACTCGTTCCTCTTAGCAGGGACACCCCTCCAAGGAGCGGGAATTAGTCAGGGGCAAGTTGGTCTTCACAGCACCAGGAAAGAGCAAGAACTGAAGGTATGAGTGTGGCCTTTCTGTGCCTGTCATGCTGGCATTTTGACTCCTGCAAAGCTCATTATGTGTCCTTCAAAGGACTTCACAAAGAACAGTTGTGCTGATGTCCTTGTCACCCAGCAAGGTATGGGATTCTCCCAGCCTGTACAACGGGGCCATTAACTGCCTCATTGGGGTTTTGTACATATTAGTTCAAATGTAGTGACCACAGTGATGAAGGGCCTGTGTGGGGTCTGGAGAGCGAGCTGTGCTCAAGGTGGTGTGTGCAGGCTGCCAGAACAAAGCACAGGATGCCAGCTGCTGGAGGAGAGGGAGAGGCAACACATGGAGGAAAGAGAATTCAGTTCCTCACTGATGAGTAGCATCAAGTGGTGGAGAGGGAGGTGGAAGGCTGGGCTTACTTCTGCTTTCCAGAGCAGGCTGTGGTTCAGCTCTACTTCCTCTGCCTGACCTACATGCTGTGGGAGATAGTCAGACCATCCTGCACAGGCCCTGGCCAGGGAACTGATGGGATGGGTCAGCTCTGCTTGTCCAGAGATTGAGTCCAGCGCCAGCTGGGGCTGGGCACTGCCACAGCCACATCCCCTAAGAACAGTGTCACAAAGCTGGGGACTGTCACACCCCTCTGTCTCTGTCACTCCTGCTCTGCTTTCAAGGTCTGCTCGGGTGGTAGAATTTCTGCTCTAAGGGTTCCAGCAGGAAGAAGTGGAGCACAAAGCGAGGCATGGAGCTCCCATGGAAAGGGGCTGGGGGAAGGAAGCATAGCTGCCACAAGGAAACCCAGACTGGAAGGGGTCTCACATTCCTGGAAAATGCTCTTGATTAAAGAGCATTTAAGAGCATTTAATCAGCTAAGGTAAACAGAGCTGCTTTTGCTCTAGGGACCCAGAAAGGAGTGGGATTAGGAGTAAAATTACTGTCCCGCTTAACAATAAAATGGGGATACGGCCAGAAGACGTGGCATCCACATTGTCCTGTATTGTGATCTTGGAAAATAATATTATCTGCTGCAACAAGGATAATTTGTTCTCCAGACCCATGGTGAGAAGAAAAATTAGTAACAGAGGAAGGAAATTCAGGCTGTATATTAAAAGAACAAACAAGACAACAAGCCAGTAGTGAGGATGTGGAGGAGCTGCCTGCTGAAGGCTGTGCAGTGTCCTCCATGGGAATGGCTTCCCTCTCTGCCTTGTTCCTGCTGGGAGAGCTCTTCCACAGGGAAAGACACTGACCCAAACCTGCTTTACAGCTTCTGGGGGCTCTGTCATGGAGTGCTTTCCTTCCTCCTTTGTCATTCCTCATTTTCCTTGTCCTTATTCTGTTGTAGGAAAGGGAAATTCTGGATATCACCAGCATCCGAGACACCCGAGTGGGGCGATTTGCCAAAATGCCCAAGGTGAGTCCATAGCTTCCTTCTGTCCAGTGTTTCGATGGGAAAGACTGGGCTGCCTGCAGTTTTGGTGAGAGTTCAGGCAGTTTGTCCCGGATTTCTGTAGGAAGAAGGTAGAGAGGATCTAAGCTCCTTACATCACAGCTATGTAAATACAGAAAAACCATCTTGATCTTGTCCCTGACCTCCCAGGGGCCCTCTGTGCACCCAAAAGTGGCACTTCCAGACTAAGGTAGATGGGCTTGTTGGAAGGAATGTGCCAGAAAGCCAGGAAAACCAATTCACCTTCCAAGTGCCCTGCTGCACTGGTAAGTCCTGCTGGAGGCTGTGATGCTGCTGCACTGAGTCACTGGAGCTGCTCTTGTGTAAGGATTCACAGGATGGGTTACCCACAAACCTGGAGTTACAACGCCATTCCAACAGTGTGTACTGGGCTTTTTATCCTCAGAAAAACTAGATTATTTTTCTTTTTTTTCATGTATTTTTACATTTGCATGTGATCAGTGCTTTGGTTTTGATTTCAGTTATAATAGAAGCTTCCTGCAGCCCTTGTTAGGACTTCATTTCTGTGACTTTTTATTGTTTGTTTTTAACTTTTCCATGTATGGAAAAGGCAAGCAGAAAACTGCAGTAAAGCCTTGAAGGTGGAAAGGGACCAAAGGAGTAAAGCTAATGGGTCATGTGGTGATACAGGTGACTCTAAGGCAAAAGGGGAAGGTTTTGCAATATCTGCTGAGCCTCAAGCAGCCTTTTGCATAACTTGTGTGGCTGTTTTCTCAATCTGCTCTGAAAATGTCTGTTCAAGCTGCCCAAGACCATTATTTCTCAAAACACCAATATAAGGTGGGTGCTAAAGACACAGCAGAGCTGAAGAACACTACACATCTTCTTAAAAACCATATGTCCTTCAGAGAAACTGCCTTTCTCCTTGGAAATTCACTAGAATGGAACATACTTGAGTTTTCAATGAGCCTAAAACTTTGTCTGCAACTTGTTTTGTGGGAATTGTGGTTAAAAAAAGCTCTCTGGAAGTTAAGTTTTAATTTGAGAGAATAAAATATTTGGGGCTGTTAGAGATGGTGCTGCCCTCCAGATGGGACACACTAAGGAAGAGGCCAGCCTAAAGGAGAGGTATCCTTTTCTAGTGTGTGAAACTTTGAGGAATAACCTGTTGGCAAAATGGATTGATCTTTGATACAGTTGCAAAATTGCTGGTGGAAGTACTGAGGCCATGGGTGGATGTCCTGGTGGCAACAGGAGGCTGGAGAAACATGTCCTAAATTTTAGAAATTAGTGAAGGAAGACTAACTGGAGAGTACCAGGAGAAGACAGTTTGCCAGCAGTACAGAGTCATTTGGGGTAATAAAATCAGGCTGGTTTGCAGGAAGACCTTGAATTGTTGATTGACTGAATGATCTAATGAGTGATACATTTCATACAGATGATAAAAATCAGGCAACGCACACAGAAAAAAGTCCCTCATTCTTCTGTAATAACAGGCCCTGAGTTGACTGTTTCTACTCAGAAAACATCGTGGGTGTATGGTAAAATATCAATGTAGTGTTCAGCAGTGTTTGCCCCTAAAAGTAAATGGAATGTTTGGAATTCTAAAGAAATAATTTGGAAGTCCATTTGTAGTGTACACCCCAAATGGACCCATATTTATGTGCAATTCTAGTGTACTCTCAGTTTAGGCTAGAACTGGAAAAGGTATGGAAGAGCAGCAGGATTAACAAAGGAATGAAGTGGCTGCTGGGGGCAGAACATCTGAGTAGGAGGGATGGTAGTCTGGCAGAAGGAATTTGGTGAATGAGATGTGGAGTGCTGTAAAATCAGGAGTTGAATGAAGAAGGGGAGCACAAAGCAGCTACTCAGGGTTTGAAGCAATTACTCAGGGTTTCCTCCAGTGCAGGAGCTCCATGTCAAGTGGAATTTTCCAGAGGCAGGTGTGGCACAAGCAGGAGGTGCTGCTGCTGCTGTCCCACCTCATATCACTGTGCCATGGGTGATGCTTCCTTCACAGTCATGGAAAAGTGAGTGTAAAACATCAGTACAATAAGGGAATGCCATTAGAGGGTTATTAAATGTGAGATGATGCCTCAGGGTTAGGAAGCTGCTGAATCCTGGATTGCTGGGAGCTGCAGGAATGTGTCAGGCAAGTGTCAGTGCCTTTGCCCTGTTCCAGCACTTTTCCCTGGGCACCTGGATGGAGCTGCTCTGTTCTAGCTGTTGTAATAGGCCAGGGATGGGATTTTACAGTCCTGGGAATGACCTGCAGCTCATCTTTGAAAAACGACAAGGCAAAGGTCAAGCACTGACTGATTTATTAAGTTTTCTCAGTCGGCAGAAGTGATGCACTTGACGAACCTTTGCTGTGAAAATCCCAAGTGCTTTTTGAATTCTGCATTTTACAGAGACTCATTTGAAACAAATCCCCTTTTTATTTCAGGGAGTTTTCTGGAATTTTATTATAACATCTAGTAAAATGCACTAGAATTGCTCCTTATCCACCTTTCCCTTGTGGATCCTGGGAGATTTTGTGTGGGCACTGCAAGGGATGTTGAACCAAAGATGTGCCAGCTGGGTCTGGAAAATTCCTGCTTATACATGGCTCTGCTATCCATGATGCCTCTGGCTTAAAGCCCTCAGGGGCATGTTCAGTTGACTCTCCTGAGAACAGAATTTCACAAAGGAATGCAGAAAGCAGGGAAAATTTCTTCACATGAACCACCACATAGGGCAGCCATGTCTGGGGTGTTGTTACAAAAGGTATAAATATAAAAATCTGGCGTGGTGAAGCCAACAAAGATCTGTTTTGAGGTGGAAGAATGACCTGTTACAAAATAGTGGCTTGGAATGGTTGTGGAATAGAACTGTTGAAATTAGTACAAAGAGTTACTCATTTCACTGCATTAAGGTGGAGAAAAATGAGCCATCAGCCTTATTTAGGACAAGAACAGGATCACAGCTCTAGGAAGAGCTGTGGATGGCACCAGCAACAAATGGAGCCTCCTTTCCCCTTTTCTGCAAGTGGTGCCACAGTCAATCTGCAGCTGCTCCGAGGCAAAGTTTGTGGCCTGGTTTTCCTACTGGATTGTGACTGAAGGAATTCTGGAGGAAGGAGAGTGCTGTATGGAGAGCATCTGTGCCACTGCTTTCCACAGCAAGGGGCTGTGCAGGTTTGGGCTGCAGCTCAAGGATGTGACATGCCCTGAGTTTTCCAGTCCCATGGCACTGACGAGTCTCCCCGAAAGGGGTGGGTCACTGTGGGTGTTGGGAGTTCCCAACAGTGCTTTCAGTAGCACTTTCCCACCACTGCCGAGCAGGAGGTTTGGCTTTTTGGTTTTTGGGTTTGTTTTGTTGGGTTTTTTTTGTAACCTCTACACACAGCAAGAAGAATAACACCAAAGCACCCACGCGGAAAACCACTTGAGAAGGGAGCTGCTGTCAAGTGCACTGCCAGCACAGGTCTCAGCTGGGACCCCAGGGATGGTTAGGGAGCAGGCAGTGCCCAGAACGGTGTGAAAAGGGACTCACTAGGGGCTGGCAGCCATCGGAGCCACCTCCAAATGGGAATGGCCATCTGCCCTCCCCAGCCATTGCCTCACCACAGAGCCAAGTCCTCCCTGGCCCCTCCTACACTGTGCAGGGCTCCCCTGCTCACCACCCCTGGGAGGTTCTTGGAGAGCAGCTGGGTGTTTCTGCTGTGACTTTTCTTCATGACTTTTTTTTTGTTTTTTGAGATGGGGCAGAACAAACTGTGGCATGAGTTCAGCAGTAATAAAGATAAGAATGGGCAGGGCCTTTGAACAGCACGGAGACAAGATTAAAAAGCTATTGAGTGTAGTTCAGCAGTGTGCTGACACATTAGACTGTTATTTACACTCAGGTCTGTGTTTTCATTTCAGTAACGAGGAACAATAAAGCCTGCTCCATTTGTGGTTTCTTTTTTTTTTTTTTTTTTTTTTGTGGTTTCTTTTTCTTGAGGCACCAAGACCCCAGAATGCTGCCAGAGATTGTAATAATAAATAAGGCGAAAATACATGATGTTTTAGGCCAGGCTGCTGGGCTGTTGGTTGGCTGTTGGCTGTGTCTTGGGGTTTGTTTAGCTGTTTCAGGAGGCATTGGCTTTGAGACAGGCATATTTTCTAGTAAAAAGAAATGTTGTGCTTTGAGTATCATAATTATAAACCAGCTTCATCCTCTATCCACATTCTGTTGGTGTTTAACCTGGAGATGTAGCCTGCACTGCACATGTGCAGGGAGAAAATGATACCAAGGCATTTCACTCATCATGTTTTGAGATGATAAAGTTGGAGCCAGTGGGAATGTTCAGGAACCATGTGGGACAATCACAGTGCCCTCGGAGCTGAGCTGTGGGCTGTGAGCCATGGGCTGTAAATGCTGCAGGTGGTCAGTGTTTCTGCTGCAGCTCAGGGGATGGGGCAGCTGTGGCACTGAGATTCAGCAACTTGTGAGCCCAGGATGGAGCTGAACTAAGTCTGATCCAGCCCTCCAGCTGGAGAGCAATCATGGATCTGTATGGAGACACTGATCTGTGAGTGTGCAAGAGAGAGGCAGGTACAAGCATGTGGCTGGCAAAGGATTCATAAATGGTGGAGCAGGAGCTGAACAAGGAAATGAGCACCTGTGAATGATGGCCTTTGCCATGCTGGGCCCCCCTGCCTGTGCCATGGTTGTGCAGTGAGCTCAGAGGCCACAGAATCTCCTCCGTCCCTGGCAGTGTGTCTCTGCTGCATTGCAGAGCGCTGTGGGTTGTTCTGTGCCTGGGAGTCTGAGCTGCTGCATTTTCCAGTTCCTTTAGATAAGACACTGAGAGCTCAGAGTGCTTCACTGTGTGTTTTTGTCTGCCTGTGTCCCTGAGATGCTTGGCACAGGGACAGGTTGGCCCTCCTCATTCTGTGGCCATCATCTCCAGCATGGAGCAGCAAGGCTAAGGAGGACAGGAGTGTTGCCTCTGGAGTCAAAGGCATCAGAAATGTCTTGTGGCTTCCTATTTCCCTTCTGGGAACCAAACAAGACCTCTCTTCTCCAAAAGAGAAGTTTTGTTTTCCTAATGCCACAAGACACAGTTCTGTCAGGGCACAGTGATGTGGCAGGTCCCACTGTGACTTGGCTCTGCCCCCTTTCAAGCAGAGAAAGGACCATCCCTCTCTGTCCTGCATCTGTCTGTTGCTCTTTGTTTATATTTGCATGAGAATTTGCTTCTCTGGGGAAGCTATGGATCTCTGTACAGCTGAGGATTTTAGGGAAATCAGGAGGGTGGGACGTGAAATGGAAACTGAGTCCATATTTCAGACACTCTGCCAGTTGTTTTCTGCTTGTCTGGGTTTTTTTAAGGGAATTTGCTAAGTGTGTTTCCCTTCTGATTTGCATGGCTAATATGCATGTCCTGCTTTTCATGCAGCAATTCCTATTTTTCCTTTATGACTACCTGCAAAGTGACAGTAAATAATCCCAGAGTGAAGCTGTGGCACAAGGCACTAAAGGAGTGCAGGTTGTGAAAGAGCCGCGCTGTGATATCAGGTTCAGAGCTCACACACAGTCCCTGCTCCCCTCTCCACCCCTTCACTGGGTGTCAGATGCATCACTGCCTGGATAAGGGCAAAAGCACTTGGCTTGCTGGGGCCTTGGCCTGAACAGAGAGGTCTGGAGAGAGCCAGGTGACGAATGTCTGCTTGAGAGCGGCGTGCGGAGAAGGAAGGGCTGGGAGGAGCCCCGGATAACAAATACAGGAAATGAGTTCAGCACAACCACAAGTTCACCATTGTTTGGGCCTCCTCTCCTGTACAACCCTGAAGCTGAACAAATGATGGTGCCTTTGCAAGATGAAGTTAAGTTTGGAGTTGAAATCCCAGCGCTTTGCTGGCACTGGAAAGTTGAGTTCCAACAAGGAGTTGCCACTGGTGTGGGAAGGAGATGTGGGTGTTTGGTGGTGCTCAGTTTTGAAGGAAAATGGCTCACGAGGCACGAGTGAGCCATTTTAGAAATTCCCTTGCAGAAAACAAGCAAATCATATTCTTTCCCTTCCGTCCCTCCAAATGCTCTGTGATTAAACAGGTTTCAGAGTTACCCCCTCAGAGAGGTGCTTTTCCAAAATGAGACAGTAGTCAGATGATCCTGAGTTACAATCTAGCCCATCCTCTTTTTCTGAAAGATACCTGTTTGCTACAGATGTGTTAAAATTGAAAATGCTCCAGAAACCTGGAAAATTGCAGTGGAAAAAAATCTGCAGTTTCTTATAAAATGTGTATGCAGCTCTGTGTGTGATGCGCTGCAGACCCATGAAACCTGAAGGTGCACTCAGATTCCAGCTTCAGTTTAACCCACAAGTCTGACCTGCTCTAACAATCCCAGATTGTGGATTTATTCCTGTTTCTAAAGGAGCAGGTGCTCTGACAGCTCCCTGTTTGCTTGGACAGGGATTTCTCCTGCACTTTAGATAATGAATTGCTGTGTCTTATTCTAGGAGTGGGAGATTTATCTTTCCATTATAAACAGCACCATCAGTAAAACTCTAGGATACCTTGGCTTAGTGACACTACACATAGGAATGCAGAAAATGCTGAATAATTTAAAGGAGTCTATAAATACTTTCATATGGTACTGCAATCCAAGTACCACTAATCGGATGAGCCTTACACTTAACAAAACAAGTCCCTGGTGAGCCATTGTTGTAAGGTACTGGAATTGCTATGGAAAAAACCACTCCTAGCAACTGAAAGCAGCAGAAAATGGGGCTTGGAGGGAAATAACCCAGCTCTGTAGTGACAGGGGTCCCACAAAACATCTGTCTTATGGAGGGAGGTCACAAGTAAAGTTATCATGTTAATACACTTTTTTTAGTGTGTGTGTTTTGATAAAATCAAGTGGTTACACACCTCTGGCACAAGCAAGCCAAACCCTCCCCTGGTTGTCTGCAAGCCCAGGCTGAAGTTTCAGAAGAAGTTTCTTTAAGAGCAGTCTCCAGCTTTGACTGTTTCAGACTTGTGCAGGGGTGTTAGTTATGATGGTTCATCCCATGGAGGAACAGGTAATGCAGGCTCCAGAGCAAAGATAAAAAATAAGGAAAGCCAAGGAAAAGAAGATTGCACTAAGCAATTTTGCAGCTGTGAATTTGGGCCAGTGTGTATATTGGGGTCTGGTTTTTTGGGTACAGTTTACCCTCATTCTCCAGTCACCCCCATCTCTTCTGTTTCCTTTGCAGTCCCTGAAGCTCCGAGAGGTTTTTAACTTGGATCACCCTCACAGCACCTTCCTGCTGAAGAACCTGACAATTGTATCTGGCCCTGACATGGTTGACCTCACTTTCCATAACTTTGTGTCCTACAAGGAGAATATTGGCAAGGTATCAGAGCCTGAGGCTGTGGAAGCACTGGGAACCACTAAGGATTGGGGCATTCAGTGGGGAGCAGGAAAAGAGAGGGGGAGCCCGGACCCTGAGCCTTGTCAGTGTTCCTTACAAGGCTTATGTTCTGGTCAGGTGTGGTATCTCCATAGCTCTAGAAGCCTCTGCCTTGCATGGAGAAGGACCAGTAGAAGACGTTTAGTGAGTCGTTGTTGTCCTTCATGTGTTTTGTATGGATGAATAGACAGATGAGAAGTGGAAAAGTTTCAGCTCCTGGTGTTTATTCACAGGAGGAAGGTGATAGAGCCAAGCTCAGCAGTATCAGACAGGATAGGGGGTAATGGTTTTAAACTGGAAAAAGGTGGATTTTGAGTGGCTGTGAGAAGAATTTCTTCCCTATGAGAGTGAGGAGGCCCTGGTAAAGGTTGGTAGAGAAGCTGTGACTGCCCCTGGATCCCTGGAAGTGTCCAAGGCCAGGCTGGGCAGGACTTTGAGCAACCTGTCTGGTGGAAGGTGTCCCTGCCCATGGCAGGATGTGGGACTGGCAGGATGGACTTTAAGGTCCCTTCCAACCCAGGCCATTTCAGGATTCTGTGCCCTTTCCATGTTCACTGTGTACTTCTTGGAGCAGTTCCATAATGCCCAAGTGCCTCTGTCCTGTTTGTTCCAGGACTGGGCTGAGGATATCATGGCCATCGTCCGCAATCCCCTCACGTACAACGCTCCCCGCCACACCTTCCTAGAGAAGATGTAAGTCCTTTCTGAGCAACTTTGTTCTCTGAAACATCTGTGTCCTGCCCTTTCTGTCAGTACTGGGGGAAAAAAAAAAGACTTCTAAGCGTCTAGGGCCCTTGGCAGCCTCCAGACCAAGGCCTGGGTCATGCCAAGGTTAAGCTGATAGTCTGTTTTCAGTTTCCTGACTTTCAGTTCACTCTTAGATTGTTTTCCCAATTGCGTGTTTTTCCTTTCTCTTTACTTAGTAGGATCTCTTAAGATTGTACACATGCATTTTCATAATCTTGCTTGGGATTTTTTTCACAGCCTGGTGAAGCTGAAGTTGCAGCTGAATGAAGATGGGAAGATTCCTGTTAGGAAGTGAGTGTGGATATTTATTTTATTGTGTGTTCAGTCAGACTACAGGCAGAGCAGCTGGCAAGAGGTGGTTGATCAATGGCTTTGTCTGTTGGCTCTTCCTGAGCCTAAGAGGTAGAGAACTTTCCCTCTGTGTCCAGGCCACGGAAGGGCTCCTGCTGCACCTAGGTGACACATCATTTGAGTCTGGAAAGGAGACTTTGTGGCCTTTATCTGCAGCAAGAAATGGCTTAAACTGCCACAGATTTCACTTCCTGGCTGTTGCCAAGAAATAGTCAACAAAACAAAGCAACTTCGGTAAGATTCTGATCGCAGATTGTTTTGTGAACCCAAGCTGAAAGGTGGATGAGGTGTAGGATTCAGTTTCCCTCTCCTTTAAGGAGTTCTGTATTTGGAGAACTCTTTGCTGGACTCCCCAGCTCACCTGCAGCAGGGCTTCCTTGTTTTCTTGTCTGCTTTCTCCCCGTGTGACCACTCCAGCCCTTCCCCACTTCTCCATCCTTCAGCCTTCACTCTAGATGTGCATGAGAGCAAAGCAGCCTCTGGGCCAATGTTAGTACTAATTTAGAATGGATGGAGATTTGTCCTTCCCTGTCCCCAGCCTGGCCTTGTGCATCAGGTAGGGCTCCCATTGGAATGGCAAGCAAAGCCCAGCCTGTCCCTTCTCCCCTGCACTATGTGGCATGAATCTGGAATTGATTTTGTGCCATTCAGTGTCTTCCCAAGTAAAATCGCTCCAGGGCTGGCCCTGTGGTTCCTCTGTGTTGATTTAGCCCATAGAATGACAAAAGGCAGCACTGCCATGTTGCATTCCCTTTTGGGTCTGTAAATTACCTTTTGTTTTAAGAATAAGGAGCTGCAGACTCTGCATTTGGGAAGTTTTGAACCCCTCTGCTTTAGATCTGTGCTGTGTTACAGCACCACAAGAGGTGAACACTAATGACCCCAAATAAACACAGGCCCAGGGCTTGTTGTAGGGCAGAACTGTGCCGGATTAGGGCTGTGCTGACTAAATGGGCTCCTGGAGGGCTGGGCTTTATTCAACACTAAACATTTTTTGTTATTTGTTTTCTAAACCACCAACCAGCTGAATTTCATTGTCAGAAACCGGGGTATTCATCAAAAGGCTGTTAAAAATGTGTAGGTCTGTAATGAATAACACACTAGGGAAGAGCGCTTTGAATTGATCCTTAAAATTCAAGCAAGGTAGCATTGCTGCAGGGAGAAACCAGCTTATTCCTCTGAAACAAGCTAGAAAAAAAAATCTGATACAGGCTGTACCTCTCCTCAGTGCCCATTTCTTGCAGAATGATAAAAATTTAGACCATGAAATAGTCCAGATTAAGAACCAGGTTTATAAAAATACTCAATATCTCCAGGTGCAGGTAAATGTAAGGCTTTCAAAATTCCTGAAAATTCTACAAGTATTTGCCTTTCCCTTTAAATATGTAAATCCCTTTGGAATCATACCAAGGGTGCTGCAGTTTTGCTTTGCAAAGGGCAGCTGTGGATACAGGGTTTGCATGAGCTGCTGCAGCCACCCCAGGCACTCCCACCTGACAGCACAGGACACTCCTTGTTCCTCTGTTTGCTGGGAGCACCTGTGTCTCCAGGAGATTAACAGAGCTGAGGCTGGATTTATCCATGGAGGAGACCACAGTGCTGTTGACAGGGATGTTCTGAGAGGAGGGAAAATTCAGTTGTTATTTCTCCACAATGCCATAGGGAGCACCTCCAAGAGGGGCAGGGAAAGGACAGGGAAGAAGGTTTTTGAGTGACAGAGCTCTTAAGGAGTCCATAGCAGAAATACAGAACTTCTGTTTTCAATCAGCAATCAAAAATTCCTGAGTAGGTTAACCAAACTCAGTCCCTCAGTTACTCCTCTGGAGAAACACTGCCTGTCTTTGCTGGTTCATGCTTACAGTTGTCTTGCCTGTCTCCCTCGCCGTGCATTTGGAGTGTCCTGCAGCTCCAGCCCCCCTGACCTCTCTCCTGCTCCGTGGTGATGTTTGTTTGCCTGTCTGGTCAGTATTTTTCAGATGTTCCCTGCAGACAGGAAGAGGGTGGAACAAGCGTTAAGTGCTTGTCATCTGCCAAATGGCAAGGTAAGGGTTTCTCTGGATATCCAGAAATCTCACAAGCTTGAGAAGGATCTTTTTCCCTGCCCTGACTGGGATGCCTTTGGCTGTGAAAAACCATCAGGCAAGATGCTCATAGTTGCTTACCTTACCGCTGCCAGGTCTGACTGCAGCCTGCTGGGATCAGTTCTGACTGTGTTCTAGTAACACTTGTGACTCCAGCACTCACACTGTGTGGCACAAGGAGCAGCAACGCCCTGCCAGATGTTTCTGGGGTTGTCACAGCCAAGTGCTGAACTGCGGGTGTTCAATGAGAGGTGAGATCTGTCATGGGTTTGGGGTCCTGACATGTCTTCATTGCTTTCTCAGAATGATGCCATCAACCCCGAGGACTTCCCCGAGCCTGTGTACAAGACGTTCCTCATGTCTCTGTGTCCACGGCCTGAGATTGATGAGATATTTACCTCACAGTAAGTTTCCCTCAAGCCAGAGCCCAGAACCTGATCTCTTGTGGCAAAATATAGACAGAAAGGAGGGGATTTAATGCCATGTGGTTTGTCTGGCCTTAAGCCTTAGAAGGGCAGGATCCCAGGACACTTAATGCCTTCACTCACAGCCTGAATAAAAAGGATGAGACCTTACTGTGCTACAGGACCCTGAAATAAATGGGCCGAAGGAGGCACCTGAGGAAGGATCAACCTCTCCTGTGTGAAAAGATTCCCTGGGTAATTCCCAGGCCTTACCTCTGCCCCTCTGTGATTCTCTCACTGCAGCCATCTAAAAGCAAAGCCCTACATGACCAAAGAGCACCTGGCAAAGTTCATCAACAAGAAGCAGCGCGACACCCGCCTCAATGATATTCTCTTCCCACCAGCCAAACCTGAGCAGGTGCAGAGCCTGATAGAGACGTACGAGCCCAGTGGGTTTAACATCCAGAGAGGTGAGTCTTGTTCAGCCCAAAGCTCTTGCTATAGAGGCAGGATGAAAGAGCAGAAGATCTTGTGCCTTCTGCCATCCTGCTTCCTGGGGGAGCAACCAGCCTGGTTCCCACAACTCCCTGTGTTGCAATGCACTTCCAAAGAGGCCCCAGAGCTGTTCTGTTTGGGGACCATTAAGAGCTCTGTTTGCCATGCAGGGCAGCTGTCTCCAGAGGGGATGGTCTGGTTCCTCTGTGGCCCTGAGAACAACCTGATAGCGCTGGACAAGCTGATGCTGTACCAAGACATGACCCAGCCGCTCTCGCACTACTACATCAATTCCTCACACAACACCTATCTGACAGGTATGGCACTGCCCCAGGGACAGGGGAGTGACACCATCAGCCGGCCAGATGTGTGTGCCCTGGAGGTTTTGGAGGCTGGGCTGACTCTAAATACTTCGTGGCAGGAAGCAGTATCACCCTGCAACCAAAAACATCTTGTCAATCTGCTGCGTCCACCTGCTGAAGGCTTGCGGAGAGTCCTGTTGCTCCTGTTTGTGCAGGAGCTGTCCCATGTGAGTAGCTAACGCTGAGCTTGTCTCCTGCAGCTGGGCAGTTTTCTGGGGTGTCTTCTCCCGAAATGTACCGCCAGACGCTGCTGGCTGGCTGCCGCTGCGTGGAGCTGGACTGCTGGAAGGGCCGACCCCCGGACGAGGAGCCCATCATCACCCACGGCTTCACCATGACAACTGAGATCCTCTTCAAGGTAGGGAAGAGCTTTCTCCCTGCCTGCTTTTAGACTGGTTGCTGAGGGAGCCAGAGGGATGGACTGAGGGCAAAGATGCTTGAGAGAAGATTGATGGCGAGGTGACAAGTGAATGAATGCGTGGGTAGAAGGAAAAGTGAACAGATAAGCACTAGGTTGGAGTTTGTACATTTTTGGAACAGGAGGAGGAACAGAGAGGTTGATAGGTGGATGAAGATGGATGAATGAATGAGGGAAATGTGGGAAGTCAGGTGGAAGGCATGGAGAGATGGCTGAGCAGACGTGTCTGTGTACACAGGGCTGTGTCCCAGGATGGATGGATAGAACGTGGCGTGAGGCTGGTGGATCTATAGATAGAGGCATGTCAGAGGAACAAACAGGATGGCTTTTAGAAAACACACAGTTAAAATGAGTTTATCTTCTGGTCTGCAGCAGGTGTCTATGGCTGACAGCCTCAAGTGGAGCCTTTTGGAAGAATAGGGTTCAATTCCTTCCTAATGACCTGAGTGTTGGAATGTGTTCTGTGGAGCATCTGGCTTCCCTGTGGATTCAGGTCCCAGGCTTCAGAAGCTCAGCACAAAGCCAGGCAGTACAGGGCATTTATCCACAGCTTGCAGGTTAAAAATAAAGGCATTGCACTGATTTTTTTTGTTTTCAGCACTCCTTTACACTGCTGGTGCCAACAGGTAGAGGTGCTTTAGATTGTTTTTTACAGCTCTTTATTTTTCTTCTGTATCTTCCCCCCAGTTCCCACGCTTCACTATTACTAAAATATTTAGGTGGGGGAAAAAGAACAACCAACCAAACCAGTCCTTAAGGTCAGATGTATTGCCATCCTCAGACTCAGTAATTTCCAAAGCCCTGTGGTATCACTGCTGCTTTTTTGCACAGCAGTTCACTGCAGATAGAACAGAAATAATGGCATTTGTAGCTGCTGTAATTGCAGAGTTCTGCCGAAGCCTGGGACCATTCCTCAAGGAAATTATAACCTGCTAACACAGCATGAGCTGGCTTTTGGTTTTACATAACACATAGTCCTTCCTTCCACTACAATTCCTGTGGCCTTTCAGTAGCATTGTCTGGAGCTTCTCCTCAGAGCCTTCAGGCTTCTGTGAGAGACTCCCAGTGGTCCATGAAGGAGCAGCTGTGGCAGCCTCCCTCCGTGCTGAGGTCATGGCTGATCCAGGATTTGGGATGATCAGGGGACTGTAATTGCAAAGGAGCAAATGGCACTTCTTTACCAATTAGCAGCACCAGAAGGGAAAATAGTGGAAAGTTTGTGGCAGTTTAATAGCGGCTTGAGGAAAATATTATTTTTTCTTACATCATTAATGCTGAGAAGGTTTCCATGGTATTTGCATTCAAAATGTTAGCACAGCTGGTGACTGAACACTCCAGCTCTCTCTGCTGCCAGGCAAAAGGATTTTATAAGCAGCAGAAATTATATAAAATTGGGCAGGTTCAGAGGAAAGTATGGATAGAGTTTGCAGTGACTCAGTCTGGTGCTGCACACACCTTTCTGTGCCAGTTCAAGGTGCTTGGGACAGGTGTTTGTCCCTCTGGCCAGACAGTCTCACATGCAGTGATGTGGACACTGACCTATGCAGCAAAACCAAAACCTCACCTTCCTGCATCTTCAGCTTCATTGTGGTGCAAGCTGTTGAGTTTAGCTCATCATGGATCCTCTGGAGCTGGAAATCTGGGCAGGTGTGAAAAAGATGACACTTCTCACCTTCCTTCTGGGAGAAGTTTAGTGACTTCGAAGTGAAGCTCCTGAGAGACAATTTCAGAGTCTGTTCAGTGGGAAGTCAGTTGTGTGTCATTATTAATAAGTGCTGAGCTTCTCTCTGACCATGACCTCTCCTTCAGGATGCCATTGAGGCCATTGCAGAAAGTGCTTTCAAAACATCTCCATATCCTGTGATCCTGTCCTTCGAGAACCATGTGGACTCGTGAGTATTTGGTGACTGGGAGAATTGTCTGCTGTGTCCAGAGTAGAAAACACACAGGCAAGGCCTGCTGGGTTTTAAGTGAGTGCTGAGCTGAAGTGAAGGGTTAATTGAGGTTTCTGAAGCAACTGGAGGTGGGTCAGAGCTGAAGGACAAGCCTCAACCTGCAGAGTGACCACAGCTGTGCAGCCTTTTACCATGTAGAGCATGAACATGGGAGTTGGTTTGGGAATGGGACCTCGACATCTGCATAGCTGGGTGAAGGCAAGAGAGATGGTTTTCTGGGTAGAGGACATGGATCTCAAGGTGGTTGTTCATGCCAAACTCCAGATTTGAGCATTTCCTTTCCTCTTCACTCCTGCCTGACCTCTCCTAGGCCCAAGCAGCAGGCAAAGATGGCCGAGTACTGCCGAACCATTTTTGGGGACATGCTGCTGACAGAGCCTCTGGAGAAATACCCGGTATGTGGGAGCTGGGGCAGGAGCCATGGGGGAGGCCTGTCT
Source organism: Entomyzon cyanotis (assembly GCA_024500445.1). NCBI lineage: Eukaryota > Metazoa > Chordata > Aves > Passeriformes > Meliphagidae > Entomyzon > Entomyzon cyanotis. The sequence goes on from JAKEPQ010001031.1 coordinate 480,554, forward strand.
GGAAAACTTGGTCACTCCTGGTGCTGGGAGGTGCCACAACAAGCACAATGCCATGGACATGGATCCTGTTCATAGGGATGGCTGGGAGGCTCTTACAGAGGTTTTCTTGCTTAACACTCTCTGACCTGAGGGACTCTGGGCACTGAGCTCTGGGTGGCCAAGTAGTACCAGGGGTACTAGGTGTGTTCTGCACACAGCACTGGTCCAGCTCTGTCTGCCAGCACTTGGAAACAGGAGCAAGGGCCTAATTCTGCTTCTAGCCTGGAAATATTCCCTTCCAGGCATAGGTGGGCAGGTCAGTGCCATGGGCTTGGAATAACTGAGGAAAGCTCCCCATCTCCTTGACCCCAGTCTTCATCTTACCTGTACAACAGGTATTTCTGTGGGCCCAGTGACACCTTTGGTGCTCCCTGGGCATGTTGGTGCCACAGCTGCCCTGCCAGAGGACACAGTTTTAAACATCTGGCCAGGGCCTGTGTTCTGCAGGGCAAGAGGCTGGTCCCTGGAGTGTGTAGAGGAGGGCAGCTGAGGTACCTGGCCCAAGCATCTGTTAGACAGCACTGAGATCCAAAGGAGAGCTGGAAAGAAGCAGTGTGCCAGCAGCAGCTGCCCACTGTCAGCCCCATGTCCAGGCAATAGGAACAGAGGAATGAGGGGGGAACATTTCAAGGGATCAGCTAAGTTATTAACAGGCCTTTGCTGTTGGTACAGTCTGTCACATGTCCTTGTCTTGAGCCACCTCCTCTGGGATCTTTTTTAAATCTGCTGCAGGCAGTGTTTAAATCTGGCCTGAGTGCTGATGAGGGAGGAGGATCTGGGATATAATGAGAGAAGTAGGTGGAATGTGAAGCCAGAGGTATGCAGATGCCTTCAGGCCATGCAGGTGTTTTTTTAGCAGGATGGGTGGCTAAATGGCTGAGAGGTGCAAAATGTTTGTCTCAAACCACTGATGAAATCTTAGGAAAAATCTGCGTTGATCTAGTGGGATATGCTGGCAGATGCAGGAAATTAGGTGTACAGTGGGTGAGAGATGTCTGTGCACTGGGAATTGGCCAGGGAGACAGGAGAGGTGAGTTTTGAATTCTCTCTGTGATGAAGTGTATCTGTTGCAGTTGAAGCCAGGAGTTCCTCTGCCAAGTCCTAAGGATCTCTTAAGGAAAATCTTGATTAAAAACAAAAAGAACCAATCTATATCTGGGAAGAGGCAGAATTCTTTGAAGAAAGGGAAGAACATGGAACCAGAAACCCTTGAGCAGCCAACCTCGGTGGATGCTGAAGATACTAGTATGTCTGAAGGGAAGTGGGACTAACAAAACTGCATGGGCAAAGCCTTCCAAGTCACCCAATATGAGCTTGGGGCAAGCCAGCACTAGTAATTAAATCAGTTATCCCAAGCAGCAGCATAAAAGTGGAAGAGAAATTAAATCTTTAGAATGCTTTGAACACTTGGTCCAACCAAAAGAGACAATTACTTACACCCTTCCCATCATCCATTAGAGATCCACTGATATATGCTGGCTTTTGGGTTGAGGGAAGGGGAATAATTTGTTACTGTTTGTTGGTCTCTGATAACCACAAATTCCCCACAGCCTAGTTCTTCACTCTGGGGGTCTTGGAGGTTCATAAAACCTTCAACCCCTCTCTCCTCCTTTCCTGTCACTTCTTGGGCTCAGGGCCCCAGTGGTAGAACAGTCCCTGCCATGGTAGGAGCACATGAGGTCATGTGAGGACAAGGTGAGCACCAGTGCAGAACACCTGGAAATGGACACTTATTCCCACAAATATGTGTGACTCTGGTGGGGAAACAGCCCAGTGATTGTCACTCCTGGGTGAGAGGGGAGCCTGCAGCAGGAATGGTTTGGTCTCCTGTGTGTGCTGGTCCAGTTCACAGTTGGATTTGGCCAATAAAATTGTAGGATTCTTCCCCTCACTGTTGAGGGGAGCACTGCTGCAACAGTGAGCAGGCTGCTCACTGTTGCAGCATTACTTGGGGGTGAGGTTTGGCAGAGCCCTCCACTGCCAGCAGCCTGCAGGGTCCTGTGTCTGTCCTGCTGACCTGCACCACTGATGAGGGCCTGTGTCCTTAGTCTGGGCAGGTGATATTGCTGAAGAGGAGCCAGAGGAAGAGGATGAACAGCTCAGAAACCTGGATGAAGAGGAAATTAAAAAGATGCAGTCAGATGAGGTACTGTCACTGTTGGTTCTCTTCCTCTTCTGTTTGGATTTTTGCTGGCTTCCGTTTTCTCTGAGGTCTCACCCTGTTGAATAGAGATGAACCCAAAATACAAAGGGGAATGAGTCTGCTGGGGGCTTTCCATCCCCCACACAACAAGACTTTTGAAAGAGAAACTGAAGACGATAAATTCTGTTGCAGGCATAGAGAGTGTGGCAGAGGAGTTACTGCTGACTCTGTGTGATTTGGAGATAACTGTTTGCACTGGGGCTGTTGGAGGGGCCTAGCCTTGGTCTGAGAAGTTGTTACTGAAAGTGCTGCTGCTGAAGGGGGAGGGAGGAGATCAGCATTCCCTTGAATAAAAAGTCTATTTCCCATTTCTATCTCCCTGGTGTCCTGCGGAGAGGAGGAAGAACAATATCCTGTTTGTCCCAGACTCCATGTTCTAAGGGGTCAAAGAGGTCCTGGGCTTCATACATCCTCACTGGAACAGAGCTCTCCATGTGCCTTGGTTCCATTTTTGCCCAGCTGCCTGGAGATTCTGTGCCCCTGCCCACCATGGAGCTGTAGGACTGGGAAGCCAGAGAAACTGGAGTGCTGTGGTCAGGGCAGCCAGCAGAGCTCTTTGGATGGGAAGCCCCAGTGCAGTTTGTTTCATCTACAGGGAAGGTCTCTTTCTTCATCTGCCTCCTTTTGGCTTTTTTTCTGCTCAGGGCACAGCTGGCCTGGAAGTGACAGCATACGAGGAGATGTCCAGCCTGGTTAACTACATCCAGCCCATCAAGTTTGACTCCTTCGAGGTCTCTGCCAGTAAGTAAGGCTCAGTCCCTTTGGAATCCAGGCCGAGTGCTTCCCGGCTCCATCGGTCCCACAGGCAGAATGGGGATGGGGTGTTTTGTTCTGAATGCTTTATCTTCTCCTGTTTCTAGAGAAGAACCGGAGTTATGTCATCTCTTCCTTCACCGAGACGAAGGCTTGCGATCTACTGAGCAAGTTCCCCATGCAGTTTGTAGAGTATCCTTTTGGCAGCCCTTTCCCAGTGCCATTGGGTGCTTGGAGTGTGAGGGATATTCTTGACAGGATGCATCCTGCTGTAGGCAGTGTCAAGGCTGCCAGATGCTTGTCCTTAAGTGGAAATCATATGGAAAAGGAGCCTGGGCCTCTCTGAGGTCTTGTCTGGAAGGCTCTGAGCATTTGGTAGCAGAGCTCCAACAGCTGTTGCAATGGGAATGTGTGGCCTGGTCCCAGGGCACAACGGGAGTGCTCCAGCTTGTTTCCTATAGAGCCTGTAGATACAACAAGTGTCAGATGAGCCGCATTTACCCCAAAGGCACCCGGATGGACTCCTCCAACTACCAGCCCCAGATGTTCTGGAATGTTGGCTGTCAGATGGTGGCACTCAACTTCCAGACCATGGGTGAGTGTGGGGTCCCCGAGTGCCCCTGATCCCTGTCTCTCCCTTTGCTGCCATTTCCCTGCTGCATTATTCCATGCACCTATTCCCAAAGTGCTGTTTTCCTCTGACTCCCACAGACCAACAGCCCTTTTCCATGCCCAGCACAGACCTGGCATACACACACGGATTGCTGTCACCTCGTGTCCAGGCACTGTCCCTGGCCATCCTGTTCCACAGTGTCACACTGAATCACATCCATGAGGGCACCTGCAGCTCCCGTCCCCCGAGTTGCCAGCTCTTCACAAGGCAGAGGCACAGCTCCACCTGGCCACAGCACTGACCTGTCTGTGCTATTATTTCCAGGATTTTGACCTGAACAGGGAGGAAAGGCCTTTCCTTGCTGCACAACCAGCATAAGAAGGAAAGAAAAGCCGAGAGAGAGAGAGAGCTATTCCTTACCCCTCTTCCTTCCTCAGAAGGCTGTGTTAGGTATAGAGCATAGGAGACAAAAGGGAGCGAGTGCAAGGTTGGTTCTGAAGAGGATGATGGTGCAGGCAGGTGCAGAAACCACCAGGCAGTGTCTTCAGAAATGTCAGACAGAAGATGGACTCAGAGAAAGCCCAAGATGAAAGGCAGAAGGAGCAGAGGGGCTCAGGCACCCAAAAATAGTGGGTGCTCCTTAAAGTAGGTTTTAATTTAGTTCTGCCATGACTTAAGGTGCAAGCACAAGCAAACCACTTCCCCTCCTTACAACAGCTGCTGTAATATTTTTCCCTGTGGGGTGCTGAGAGGCTTAATTAGTTTTCAAGATGGCTTTGTGAGCCGTGGGCTGGCAGGGGCCGGAAGCCTCCAGCAGCTTTCAGCTCCCTCGTAGCTCACAGGCTGCCTGTCCCCCCCAGCCCTGTCTCACTGTGTTGCCCTGCTCTCAGATGTCCCCATGCAGCAGAACATGGCCCTGTTTGAGTTCAACGGGCAGTGTGGCTATCTGCTCAAGCACGAGTTCATGCGGCGCCCCGACAAGCAGTTCGACCCCTTCTCTGTGGACCACATCGATGGGCTGGTGGCCACTACTGTCTCTGTCACAGTGAGTACAGCCTGGGGACCCCATCCTGTGTCACCCAGGTGGCACATGAACCCGTGGAGTCCTGGGGGAAAGCGTTACTGTGGCAACTCCCAGGCTTGTCGCTATTTTAAATTAATCATAATCACATGAAAATGGAAAATGAGCATCTGCTGTGCAGAGGCAGCCAAGGCTGTGTTGGTGGGGAGGGAGGAAGTGCTGAAGCAAGAAATAGGGGTGGAGGTAAAAGAAGAGCTGGAGCAGAAAAGCTGTTTTGGGGTGGGAGAGTGACTCTGGGGTGAAGGAATGGGTGGGTCCTTCTGTTTCATTCTTGCCAGCAGTTGCTGACTCTGTGTTGTTCACAGGTACTCTCTGGTCAGTTCCTCTCGGACCGCAGCGTGAAGACCTACGTGGAAGTGGAGCTCCTTGGGCTGCCAAGGGACGCCAAACGCAAACACAGAACCAAACTGACTTCCACAGCCAACTCCATTAACCCTGTGTGGAAAGAGGACCCTTTTGTTTTTGAAAAGGTGAGAACATTTGATAGTAATTTAGAGAGGGAACCTGTGAAGCTTCCCCTTCTGTTGGCCATGAGCACTGCCTCGGGAGAGTTCAGTACAGCAGAAGGGACTCCCCTGTGGAGACCTCAGGCCTGGCTTTGGACATACTCAGTAACAATAAAACAATCCAAACAACATTATCCTAAACAACTCTCCATCAGTATTTCCCAGAACAGACAAGGGGTAGCTGGGAATGGTTCTGGAGATAACAGGCATCCAAAGTCTCCCCTCTGTGATGCTCTCTTCAGACTGAAGTGACTGATTAGTTTGGAAAACTTCCAGCACCAGAAAGAAGAAAGGAACTGAATGTCTGTGGTTAAACTGTCAGTGAGAAACAGCCAGACTGGAGCAGTAATGGGACCAGTTTTCAGCTTTGCCAGACCATGGAAAGCTGCCCTGTCTCTCCCCAAGAATTCAGTGGTCACCCATCCAGCTGCAGGGCACAGGGAAGTTAAGTCAAGTACACATTACAGAAGTCATCTGTCAGGCACAGCATGAAACTACAGATATTTTCAGCCCACTTGGCTGAAATATCCTCCTTTCAGAAACACTCTGAGGCTTCACTCCTGGCAGAATTATTTTGAGTTCATTTGGAGGCACAAGAAAACAGGCAAGGAGGGAGTCAAAAGCCCTTATAGCAACACTACCATGTTTGCTAAATTATCCATCCCAGTTCATTCCACTCTCCAGTGAGTTGCTTCCTGGAAGCAGTGGTTTGGAGGGTTTGTTGCCCTATTTTTGTCCCTAGGTAACCTGTGATCCTGGGCAGGCTGAGAAGCCTGCATTTGGTGGAGTTTTGGGAATTCAGCTGTCTATGATAAACTGTGCCCTTAAATTACAAGATGCAGAAATAGGCAGTGACATCCTTGAAGAGATGGAATAGTTTGGTTGGAAGAAGGATGCTGCTGCTATCAGGAGTTAGAGGTAAGGACACTGGTGCCTTACTCTGCTTTTCCCTTAGATCATGATGCCTGAGTTGGCATCTCTCAAAATTGTGGCTTGGGAAGAAGGAGGGAAGTTCATTGGCCATCGTATCATTCCCATCATCGCAATGCACCCAGGTAAATTTGTGGAAATTCCTTCAGCTTTTGTGCTCTTGAGATCTGTCCAGCAGGAGCCATAAAGAAGATAAAGACAGCTGCATACTTCGCGGGCCTGGAGATTAAGGAGCAGGCAGTGGAACTTTCAAATCCATCTTGTTATAACCTTGGCTTTATCCCATGATCTACTCGCTGTGCCCTCCTGTAAAGAGGGCCTTTGGCTGCTGGAGCACAGGGACAGGGAGGGACAGGGTGCTGCCAGCTCAGCTGCCTCCCCTCTCTGTTCCAGGCTACCACCACGTGTGCCTGCGCAGCGAGAGCAACATGCCACTCACCATGCCCGCCCTCTTCGTGTTCCTGGAGATCAAGGACTACGTGCCAGATGCTTGGGCAGGTAGGGAGCACTGGAATACATGGGGGGTGCTTCTGGCCTCCTCCAAACTCGGATTCAGAAGTGTTTTTCCAGCCCAGGGAGTGCTTTCCTGCTGCACCCTCAGTTCCTTGTCAGGGTGGGACTTGAGCGTGTGCCAGCATCCTGTCAAAGTCTTGCTGCCTTGGGAGGAGCAGGGAGGCTCCACTGCAGCTGTGCCTGGCTGCAATGCAGGTGTACCAGGCTCCAGTGGGGAATGGCTCAGCCCTGCTGTTGTTCAGAGGCAGCGAGAGGTTTCCTTCAGGGAACAGGGGACGACTCTCAGGGGCTGAGGAGAACAGGGGTTTTTGGGAGGTTTTAGGAGTGATATTCTTCCCTATTGGAAGAAAAGGGAGGTTCTTGCTGGTACTGAGATGTGGGCACCTTCCTTTGAGAAGGGTCAGCTGGATGAGACAGAAGCCCCACTGAAAGGGATCAACAGTCATGACCAAACCCACAGAGTACAACAGCATTGGCCACAAGAGCTCTGTAAATACTTCTCATGTCTGCTCTCTCCTCCCCTGTGTTCTTACAAATGAACCTTATTTACTGGGGAAATCCTGAGAAATTGATCAGTTTATCACATTTTTATAAAAAATATGAGGTTTATATGTCATTGGACTGGAATTGGAGCAGGGAGCTGTGCAGGTGAGAAAGTCTCAATATGGCCCTGGATTTTGGGAGCAGAGTTCCCAAAATCACTTCATAAAGCTGCCCTGAACATCACTTGTGAGCCATGGCCTTGGGCTGGGACTCAGGTGAAGGAGGTTCCCTTCCTCCCTCCCTTCTTTGTGCTGTCAGGGAGAGGTTGGTTACAAGCAGAGAACACAAACCATTCCTTCTTCACAGTGTCGTGTGTTGTGCAGGGGAAATGAGTCCATGAGTTGTTTGCTATCCAAGCCAAGCCCTCCTCTCTGTTTCCAGATCTCACTATTGCCCTCTCCAACCCCATCAAGTTCTTCAACCTGCAGGACAAGCGCTTGGTGAAGCTCAAGGATGCCTCAGGGGACGTGAGTTTTTCCAGGTTCTGTTCTCTAAAGCACCTTGCATGAATTCAGCCTGAAATAACAGAGTTTTCATTTCCCTCTGATCTTTGTTTTAGAGGTCTGGCACACAGACAAACCTCCCATCTGCTGAGACTAATGGGGTGGCAGACTCCACCGGGAAGCCCAGCATTCTTCCCTCTAAAGGGTCCACAGGTAAGTTTCCAAGAGTTTCTAAGCATTTAAGCATCGTAGCAGCTTAATTAATTCCTCTGTACTGACACCAACATCCCTTCACATGGCCTGTGTTCTGGTGAGCTCTCCACTGTTCATTTCCAGCCTGGACATCCAAGATTAACATTAACAGGAACCTCTTTTGGGATTTCAGGAGCAGCAGTGTTCACCAAGGATGAAGCTGTGTTAGAAGTGATGCAGATGGCAGGTAACTTCTCGTGCTAGTCACCTGGGCTTACATTCCCAAATTAAAAAGACCTGCCTCAACCCTGCCTGCTGTAGCCAGATCAGGTCTAATTGTGCCTCAAAACTGTTCTGAAGGCACTAGAGGAAACTTGTTTCAGGATATGTTGGCAAGTAACTGTTATGTACATTGCTTTGTTTTTAGAAGTAATTCCTAAAGAATTACAGAATATGTACCTGGGGAGAGAGGCATCCATGGTGTGGAGCAGAAGGGGCTCTGGTTTGGATGTGGTGATTGAGGGACATGCTCCAGTTTCCCCACTCCAAGCCTTGGGAAGGAGCTGGTTCTGCTCAGCCTTTTTATTTTGTGTTTCAGAGCCTGAGACAATCAGCCTTGCTGAGCTGCAGCAGATGAAGCGCTTCCTGAAGCTGCTGAAGAGGCAGGAGAAGGAGGTGAGGGAGCTGGAGCGGAAGGGAAGCAAACAGAGGAAGGAGCTACTGCAGAAATACTCTGCACTCTTTTCGGAACTGGCCTGCCCTGGGGGCAAGAAAAGGACAATACGCACAAGGAAAACCCAGAAGAAGAGGTAAACACAGCCTGAGGGTCACCTTCCCAAACCAAAACGAGGATCCCCGAGGAAACATGGGCTCCCCTTCTCTGAAGGAAGATGGAGCAGTGCAGGCATCTGCATGTCCCTGGGTTGTTCCCTGCGATGGTGGATGGGAAGGTTGGGATTGTATTGGTGTGGCAAGAAGCAGCACAGCCCCTGGTTGTGTTCTGCAGGAGTGTGACCCCAGGGGACATTGCAAATCCTGTGCAAGTGGCAGAGAGCACCGATCAGCACCGGCTCGTGGAGCTGAGGGAGAGGCTGGAGCTGGACCTCATCCGCCTTGGGGAGGAACACCACGATCAGATCCGAAGGAAGAAAGAGCAGCATGCCACTGAGGTGAGGGCTGCAGTGTCACCTGAAAGGGTATCCTAGCACAGCCCCAAAAATCCCAAGTTATTCACTAAACTGAGCTTGGGAATGTGGCCCCAGAACACACCCGACATGTGCATTGTCGGGTCCACGTCAGGCAACCTGAGAATGAAGACGTGGAGCTTATTTGTTAGAAGCCCTAAAAATCCTGCAGAAACATTTTTATATGTCTGCTATTTTTTAAAAAAAGAGCAGCATTGGCCTGGAGCACATCAGGCTCCATCTGCTCTAGCTCTTCTGATGGCTTAGCTCAGAGTTAATGTGGTGTTTAGTGGCTTCACACCTTGCCAGGTACCACCTCTCCAGAAGTCTGGGAACCCTGAGAGCTGGGCTGATGTGGAGGTGGGCTGAGGGTTCACCAGGGGCACCATCAGAGTGTGTTCTGCTGTTTGACTTGGTGGAAGTCAAAGCTAGAATCCAGGTGAGGGGAGTTCTGCAGGTTGAACTCAGTCAAGGCCAGCAGGAGCCACGGTAGTGCCTGGGGACAGAGTGCAGGCCATGGGATGCTGGTGGTAAATCCAGCATGTGCTATCTGTTCCAATGAAAGGGGAGTGTTTCCAGGCTTTGGAGGCCTTTTCCTTTTAGTGTTTTCCAAAGGAATTTCCACTGTATATCTAAAATCTTCAGCTCACTGGTGCACTTTTGTCATATGGCTTAACAAGGCCCTTGCAAGCTGTGTGCAACCCTGAGGGAAAATAACAGAGCATTTGGCCACTGGCTTACCTGGGATATCAGGCTTCTTACCTTGGAGAGGAGCCAGGGATGAAGCCTTCCTGTCTCAAAAGTGTCAATCCACTGGCACAGCGGGGCCTGTGCACACAGCTGAGCTCACTGCTGTGCCAGCGTTTGCACCCAGCCTCACGGACTCAGAATTTGTGGCTCCTGGAATTCAATGCAGGGAAGTGTACAGCTCACCTGGGTGTAACTGGATATTGTTGGGGGGCAATGTCTCATCCTGGTTTGTTCCCTTTTGGTCTTGTGTTCATCCCTGGAACAGCAAGTTGCCAGGATCCTGGAGCTGGCCAGGGAGAAGCAGGCAGCTGAGCTGCGGGCGCTGACGGAGACGTCGGAAAGGTAAACACGGCAATGGAATCACAACTAGTGCCTGGTTCTGCTCCAGGGCAGCACTTTCTGCTGGATCTCAAAGCTCTGCTCTGCAGCCAGGATTGAGGATGGGGAAGGGAAACCCTTTCTTCTTCTTTGGTAAGAAACTGAGGTAGGGGGATGTGGCACAGAATCTCACACAGTGGCACGGGGCAAAGACACCTCTTGTGATCTCCAGAACAGCATTCCTGCCACGAGGTCCCAAGCAGGATACAGTGCTCCACTGCAATGAGCAGCCTGGAGCCACTGATGGGAAAGGCTAGGAAAGAGCACTGCTGGTCCCTGGGTGCCACCTCTGCCTGTTGCAGTCAGGACCTCACATTAATCCCTGCCAGGGACTCATCCACTCCATCTTCTAAGTGAGTTGAGCATCTTGGCTCCAGGATTTAAACAAACTGGCAGAATCAGTTGACCAGTTTTTAGCCAGACATGTTCATTCAAGAACTTTGTTCATTCAAGCCATTTGTTCATTCAAGAACTTTGTCCTGAAGCTAAAATCCTCACTCATTCCTCCTTCCCACTAAATCCTCTCTCAGCCTTCAGTTGCAAAATCAGATAAAACTCCCTCTTTTTGTGCCCTGCCCCAAGCCAGAGTCTCTTTTCTCAGCTATTGAGCATATTCAGGCAAGTCTAAGGAAATGTGTGAGTAGCCAGGTAATGGTTTGCTGACAGTAGGATGTCCTTAGTACAGTCATAGCTGCAGCTGGCTGGGTGAAGCTCCAGAAGGATTTCAAGATCTGGAGCAACAGGCAATGAAATGGCAATTCAGTTCAGCAGGAATAAATATAAAATAATCTGAATGGAAACAGAACAGATGTTTGAGAGAATGTGACAGGAATGTGTAAATCATGAATGGTCTAGAAGAGAAGAGGGAACACATTGTTCACTGTTTCTCATAGGAAAGAAGTGTGGGACAGCCAGTAAATGTCTTGGGTGCCTCTGTCACATAGTGTATAAATTAAGTAATGTTCTTGTCAAGGCAAGGAGCTGTGAAATCCAAAAGCAGAGGTAAACGTCAAAGTATGAGTGACATCATGGGACATGATACAGGTGTAGATACTGGAGGATAGATTGGAAAATGGGAAGGTGGAGGAGGGAAAATCTCCTGTACATTTGTTCTTTCTTACACTTGCCTTTAGCATGTGCTGCTTCCACTGCTGGGGCAAGACATGTCCTGACTCTCCTTTAAGACTCCAGGCCTCCTGCTGCACTTCTGGTGTTTCTGGGCAGCAGAGAGCTCCAGAGAGATGTGGCTGGAGGCCTGCTCTTGTGTGTGGGGCTGGTAACCAGGCCTGTATCTCCTCTCTTCTCTCCACAGAAACATTAAAGACATTAAGAAGCAGATGGAGGCCAAGAGAGTGGAGCGGGTCCAGGCCATGCTGAGGAGTACCAGTGACAAGGCTGCTCAGGAGAGGTGTGGGAGTGGATGTTCCTGGGCTCTGTCCATGCAGGATGCAGGGTCTGCTGCTGACTTGGAAGCTGAAAAAGTAGAATTTTGCATCCAGTTATTTGCCTTATGGCTCAGTCACATTTGAGTGATGTTTTATTTGCCTTTCCCAAAACTACAGCAGCTTCCCCCTGTGGCAGGACAGTGCTGGAATGTAACACAGCTGTTGGTCAGTATGGCACTGATCAATACTGACAAATGGGTTTTATGGGAGGAGAATAGATGGATTTTACAGGGTTTTATACTTTTATTTAAAGGTTGAAGAAAGAAATTAATAACTCCCACATTCAGGAAGTGGTGCAGACAGTCAAAGGGGTGAGTTCTGGGGGGTGAGGCTGCCCCAGCAGCTCTGGGCTCTGCAGGGGGCATTGGGGGGAACTCAGTCAGTGTGTGGCCATGTGTCCAGCTGTGTGTGTCTGTCCATGTCTCTGTCTGTTGAGCCCATGTGTGAATCCACGTGCTGCCATATTTGCCTGTGTATGTGCTTCTATGTTCATGTGTGTCCAGGTGTCTCTGTGCATCTGTCTGTCCCTTTGTGTCTGTGTGTTCATTTGACTGTGTGTGTCTGTATGTCTCTGTGTCTGTATGCCCATCTGTGCCTCTGCATGTCTGTGTGTGTCTTTCCATTTGTCCCCGTGTCCATGTACATGTGTGTCCTTGTGTGAGTCCATGTGTCCGTGTGCCAGTGTCTGTGTGCATGTCCTTGTGAGTCCATGTCGATGTCTGTCAGTGTGTCCATGGCTTTGTGCCCATGTGTCTGTCCATCTGTGTATGTGTCCTGTGTGTCTCTCTGTTCATGTGTGTGTCCATGTGTTTGTGTCTCCATGTGTCCCTGTTTCAAGAATACTTTGTGTGTGTGTGTCTGTGTGTCTCTCAGTGTTCTTGTGGCAGTCTGTGTCCATTTGTATCCATGTCTGTCTGCATGTCTGTGTGCACCTGTGTGTGGGAGTGTGTATGTGTGTATTTCTCTGTGCCTGTGTGTGTTCACATCTGTCTTTGTGTCCATGTCAGTATGTCTGTGTGTCCATGCATGTCTGTGAGCATGTGTGTCCATGCGTCCATCTCTGTCTGCATTCATGTGTGTCCTTGTGAGTCCGTGTGTCTGTGTCTCTGAGTCCAAGGGTGTGCACATGGTTGTGTCTGTGTCCACATGTCCCTGTGACCAGGAGTCTGTCTCTGTGTGCCTGTATACATGTCCATTTCCCTGTGTCTGTGTGTCCATCTCTATATCCACCTTTGTGTGTGTTCTTGCGTGAGCACATGTATCCCTGTGTGTGTCCAGGTGTCTGTCCTTATGCAAGTTTGTGTATCCATGTCCCTGTGTCCTGCGTCTCCATATGCACTCACCTGCCAGGCTAGTGTGGTATCCCTGAATCCAGGCATGAGGCTGGGCTGTGCCTGCTGCTCCAGGCCAGCCCTGCTGGGCTGAGCTTGGACTGTCCAAAGCCCTTTCTTATAAAACTGGAACCTGAGGGGGGTTAATTATTTATCTCTGTAAAGGTGACAGAGAAGACTGGCAGGTTCCAGCAGAAACTGGAGGAGAAGCAGGCAGCAAGTCTGCAATCCATCAAGGAGAGAGAAAGCCAGGTGAGAACAACATTTAGGGTCAGGTCTGTTCCTTGGCACAAGTCCAAACCCCCAGGGAATCCATCTTTATTGCTACCCTCAGCCTTCCCACTCCAGGGGCTGAGGAAGTGGATGAGGGGCCCACACACACCCCAGAAGCACCACCAGCTCATTCCAGAGCTCCTGGTCTCTCTGCCTGGCTCTAGAGTGTGGGAATGACCTGATTCTCTGTTTGCAGCTCCACCAGCAGGTACTGGTGGAATGTGAGGAGAAGTTGAGAGCTCTGAAGATGGAGGTGCAGGAGATAGTGAAGAACTACACCAAAGCCAGCTTTCCTGGAGAGCCCCAGACTGAGAAGAAAGCAGGTCAAAGCATTCCTGAGGGAGAACAAGGCTCTACAGACCAACTGGAAGCAAACATCCTAGTGGCAGAGGTGTCCAGCCTTACACTGGCAGTGACTGAGCCCTTGGGAGCTGGAATGGATGTGGAGATAGAAGAGAGCATATTCTGAGTCCCTTCCTTACTGTTCATTGCAAGAAGGTATATGGTGAAGTAACAACCAACTTCACAAACTATTGCTATCTCTTTCCATTCTGGGGAGCTCCTGAAATCCTTCAGGAATGTACTATACTATCCCAGATACCTGGAAGTAGTCTGGAGAGCTCACCTTTCAGAGTACTTCACCCTCTGTCTTCCCCAGCCTGAGCTCTGAGGTATTTCAGCAGTGGGAAAGGGCCTGTGCCTGCAGACCACCTCCCTGTTGGCATCACAGCAGCAGCTACAGGACTACTTACTTTGCATTCAGACCAGTTTTTAGAGTCAGTTCCCTCATCATTCCTCACATGCACACCTTCACATCAGTCCAACTCATCCTAACATCTTCTACACAGTTCAATGAAACAGCAATAAACAAACCAAACAAAAAACCCTGAACACTGATACAAAGAGACACCACAGGTGGGGATGGGAGTGGAAAGTGGGCTCAATCACAGCAAACCACACCAGGCTGTGGGTGCTACAGGAGAACAGTTACACCTGAAGCTGCATTAATAAACAATTACAAATGCTGCTATAAAACAAACCAAACCCCAGCTCAAGCAGGTATGAGACAGGATATTCTAAGCCTAGTCTGAACACCCAACAAGCATCCCCATCTCCCTTGTGGTGTCACCAGAGTACTGGAATTATGGATTGTACATTTCTGACCTATTTATTTTCTAAAAAAATATAAAACATTGCTTTTCTCAAACAACTGGCTCACTTGTTACTTGGCTGCAGTTAGTGTGTGTGTCTGTTTGCTCATGTCTGTGACACTGTGTGTGTGTCTCAGTGTGTTTGTCTGTCCACCTCTCTGTCCCTGTGGTGTCTGAGGCCCTTACTCACCAGAGGACAAACATCCCAGCAAGGTGTGAGTGCAGTCAGGGAGAAGTTGTAGATTTTACCTTAAAGCCAGAGGCAGTGCTGGCAGTTCCAAACTGGAGCACAGGGGCACTGAGCCCTGCTTCCTACACCAGTGTGTCACCAGCTTCAGCCACTCAAACCCCACCAGAGCAGCTTTTTAGAGGTTACTTTAAAGGAAAATTTGTCCCATTTCTCCCTGGAGGGAACCCAGACACTGACATCAGACCAGAAGGTAGGCACAGGGTGGCCTCCTCTCCACACACTGCCAAAGTTCCAGGGGTTGGGTTTTTCCCTCAAACCCTCTATGGAAATGAACCCCACAGAATAAACCTGAGTCAGGGAGACACACATGGAAAGCCAGGGCACACCAGCACTGCCTGTGTTCACAGGAGTTTCCTTCCCCCAGTGCCACAACCTGAAGATTATGCTGCACAGGACAGTGGCAGTGACAGGCAGGACATGCTCTGTCCCTCCATGCAGCACTCGACAAGACAACTCTAAGGTTGGGCAGGTTTGATCTCACAGGCTGCTCCCACCAACAGCACCAGCATGAGCTGTGACACTGCACAACACCACTGCAGTCTCCTCCCCACCAGCCTGCCACAATTCCCAAACAGCTTCACTTTCCAGCCCTGAATTCCTGCCTTGCCTCAACTGCTCCCCCAGGTGCCATCTGAGAGCCAGTAGGCTCTCACTAACCATCACTCTGCTCTTCTCAAGCTGAGCTCCTCTGCCCTTTCCCCAAGCAGAGCATCAGTGTCCCGACAGCTCTGAACAGCACAAATCCAGGGGCCAAAGCAAGGGCTGACACAGCACCAGAGCAAAATGCTCTGCAGGGGCCTCCCTGAGGTGTGGGCATTTCAAAATTGACCAGAGCTCAGCTGGACTACAACACAGAGCTAAGAAAACAAACTTCAGCACTTGGGATTGGTGGCATTCATGTCCTCTGGTATTTGAAACCTGAGCAAGAAAACCCACCATGACAACTTGTGCCCTTGCACCCCACCATCAGAGCTACTGCTCTGCAACCCTTCTGGTATGGAACCCAGCACTGGAACAGGGGCTTGATGCCAAATTTCATGAAAACCAGGTGCAATCATTTATACAGATTTCACCTCAGTGCTAAAAACACCTTCTAAATGTACTTTTCAGAGTGCGCATGGAAGCATCACAATAAGCAAAGGCAGGGCTCAGATGAGGCACAGACCACACCCTGCATCACCCCCTTTCTCCCCAGGCAGAAGCCTCTCCATGCCCATGTGTGCTGCAGCCTCCACCACCTCCCTGTCTGCACAAAACTGGGGAAAGTTCTGCAAGATGGGAAATGGACAAAATTAAATAAAGGCACTAAGCCTAATGTAACTGCAAAGGTTCCTGAGCACACTTTGAACCCAACCATCCCTCCAGCAGCACAACTCAGTCACACCAGGGTTTGGTTACTCACAGGCTCCAGAGGAGTGGGGTCATCTGACTTTCCAGCACTGTTTCTTCCCACAGGATTCAGACATCCTTGAGGATTCTTTCATGTGCAGCCCTGCCTGTGTTTTCACTCACCTGCCAAGCACAGGGCAATGTGGTACTTGGTGCAGACAGGTCTCTCATGAGGTGGTTACACACACAACTCCAACAGTAATTGAGACAATAACATCTGGCCAGACACTGAACAGCAGCATTGTACCTAAATCTCTGATCCTTTCCACATTTTCATCTTTTAAGTGGCATATTCTAGATCTCATTCTCTGCCCCAAAATATTTATGTGAGGCAAACCTTTGTACTAGACTACTAAAAAATTAAGTAATGGGGATGTCTAAAGCAGAGGAGGACTCCAACCCCAGCAAGGGACACAAACAGGAGACACTGTACCTGAATGACCCCAATCCTTTTTACCTCCATAACAGAGACAGTGCTGATGTGACTAATGCACTCACAGAAGGAATTGCTGCTGCACAGCAACTGTTCTATTTTAGAGACATTCTCCCCGCCCCACATGTATCCCACATGTCAAGGTTCTCCAAGATTATCAAGATTATTACTTGTTATCCCCATTTATCCCCTGGACTCAGGGCACAGCCAGAGGCTTTCCCCAGTCCACAGGGGAAGGCTGGGGTTTGTCTTAACAATCAACAATGTCAAATTCACAAGCTTCATTTGATCCAGGGTCCTCCTGTTGCCACTGGTTGAAAAATAGGGGCCTCTAGACAAAGATTTGTCCTGTTCCAAATGGGATAATAAGCTGCTGCATCCAACATCAGAGGCCTGTTGGAGGAGGACAGGCACCATTATAGATAAACCAGTGCAACTGGGACATGACAGCACTGCCAGACTCCCCATTTGATTCAGCAAATTGTTCATATAAATATCATGTGCCATCTTCAAAGGACTCCTGGATGCTGATTGCCAGGGCTATGGCAGCAGGGAAAAGGCTCCATACGAACAAAGCTGACAGGAGGGAAAAGAGAAGAGAAGGATTCAGGGAAAACATGACACAGAACAGCAGCAGACCCTGAGACATGACTGTACATTTGCAGAAAAGGAAAGATACTCACAGAAAACAACATCTCCTAGCATTATTACCCACTGAGCAGGCTCTGAGCTCGTCAAAGAGGCTACACCCTGCTGTACAGTCAGCTCTCACTTAGCATACACGAAATCCCAACCTGAACACCATTGCAATGCAAATTCCAAACCTGCTCTGTATCCTTCTCCTGCCTGGCTGTCTGATTCCTGGGGAAGGAGCTGTCAGGCCCTGGAGACAGAGCTTCAATCTTTCAGCTAATCTAGGTTTATCTTAGGATTTATGTTTGATTCCACACTCATCTAAGTAATGGAGCAGTTAATTGGTGCTGTCCTGTGCACAAACTGCAAAGAGGGAAACATAAGAAGCAGGAATTGAATTCTACACTGGGTAGGAAGATGGATCCTTTCTGCATTCCTCAAAAATATGATAATGAGATTTTAAAATTTTATAAGATACTTGAATGCATTTTTCCAGGGCCATCCCTCACTGTGTTTAGCCAGATTTGGGCTAAAGTATAAAATGGTGTTAAATGCTAAAGCTGTCATCCCTGTTGCCAAGAAACCTTTGTTTCAGGACTCAGGATCCAGGCTCCTGCCCCAGCCTCCTCTTGTTTTAGAAGCCACATAGCCACAAGAACAGGGCAGTCAGACCACATTCCAGGGTTCACACTCCCATCTCTGAACTACAGACACATTTTTAAGCATCTCAGCACTGTAACAGGCTTATGAATAAATCAAGAACTACTTTAATTTAAAACACAAGTGCAAAGGATTCACAACTACAGACGAGCAGGACTGTTTGTTTCAAATTATAAATCTTTTCCAAGCCCTGCTTTTTTGCATTAAAAAAAGCAATATATCTCGAATACAGAAACATTTTACATCAAAAATTTTCCAGTGCAGCTAAGGAGGAGCTTAATGAATTAATTTCAACCAATTCCATTAGCCCCAATCTTAGACATCCAGTCTACACAACCCCCCTATGACCGCTCAACCTGCCATGGGTAAGAGAGAGATAGTGATTTCATCCTTCAGCAGGTGTCTGAGCCAAGGGGATGAACCACCTCCAGGGCTGTTCCCCTGGGGGTTGATCCTCTCCCGTGGGCTACAGAGCCAACCTACAAGCTTGGGTGCCCACCCTTTGATGGCTGGCAGCAGTGCAGATGAATTCCATCCCAAATTACTTCAAGTAATCAACCATGGCTTCAATTTTGAAGCAGGATCTGTAGCTGGAGCAAATAGCAGAGGACAGAAGTTATGAACTTTTTTTGAAGAAACGCAGTTCTGAGGTCAGTTTCTGAGACAGTAGGACTGTCCTGAGAATAACTTAAATTCCAATAGCTTGGTATCTGAAGTTTCATAACAAGATCCCAGTTCCACATGTAGGAATATATTCTTGAGACCTCACAACAAAACACACCATCACTGTACAATGTTAATCTCAACCTAGAGTCCAATTACCTTGAGGATCTCACTGATCGGAGAGTGCAGCACACAAAATACCCAAAACTATATTAAAATAACTGAAAGAGCTGTTTAGACAACCAAAAACCTTCCAGATGTAAAGGGACGATGGGGAAGGGCAGACCAATAGCAAGACAGCAGCACACAAACACGAAAATCAATCCTGGGATATTGCAGGACAGCTCAAACTTTTCCATTTGGTCTCCTACAGCATCCCCAAAATGCTATCCAATTACTGCCTCAAGGCAGTACTTCCTTGGAGAAAGGACTGGGAAAGCAAGGTGCCTGGAAACCAACCACAGGAATATGCTATTCACATTCCAGCCAGCACCTGAGATGTTGCATATGGTGAATTTTCAACCATAAGATCCTGGTGGCAAGAGCACCTGGTCTTCATAGAGTCGCTTTGAAGCCTGTATCCAAGGGTTTCCCCCTCCAAAAGTTTAAAATCATGAAATGGATTCAAGATTGACCACTAAACCATACATATTCTGCAGCAAAAGAGAAGCATGTTGATGCAAGAGAGCCACTTAGAAACAAATATATACATATCACATCTGCTCCCGAAGGAAGTGTGTGCAGGTTTCTAGGTCCATGTTTCCCGAAGGAAATTAAAATCATCTGTGAAAAGGTCTCAGAGGAAAAAAAAAAGTCAAGTCTTTTGTGCATTGAGAGTTTAAAGGGGTCTGTGCCC
Organism: Entomyzon cyanotis; assembly: GCA_024500445.1. Lineage (NCBI taxonomy): Eukaryota > Metazoa > Chordata > Aves > Passeriformes > Meliphagidae > Entomyzon > Entomyzon cyanotis. Next base: position 499,766 of record JAKEPQ010001031.1, read on the forward strand.
CAAAGTGAGTCAGCTCATGGCTCCAGTGTACAATGAAGGAAACAAAGATCACATTTCTAAATGGGAAATATCATTCCAGCTCAGTAGTCAGCAGCCAAGGTGTGCAGAAACTCACAGACATTCAGATCCACATCTTCAGACTCCACTTTCGAATGCCATCCTTTGGCAGCAGTGATCCCCAAGCCATGGAATACCCGCTTTATCCTTGAGACAGACTTGGTCTCACGTAGATCTAGTCTGTATTGATTGTCTTCAGCAAAGGAGAAGCCACATAAGGCTGAGGATGCACGGACAGGATTCACATTTGTCCTCCAAAATAATCACTGGCAAGTTCCAAGCACCATCCACAGGTCAAGACTGCCTGGGCTCTTAATTTTTTCTATATATTTTTTTATAAACATTCCTTTTCCCTACAGTTTCCCCTCATAAAGTCAGCAGGTGGAGGTGCGCTTCCTGTACTGCTGGATAAGGGGCACCAAGCACTCTGGAAGTCCTGTCTGGAGCAAAAAGGGGTGATCCAGAAGTTCCTGTGCCGTTGCTCTTTCCAATGGATCCCGTGTCAACATCCTTTCCAAGAAGTCTCTCAGAACTGGGGAGGTCTGTGAAAAAGCAACCAAGTCAGCCCCACAAAGGGACCAGGCACAGCTCAAGCAACACCAGGCTGCTGAGGAGGCTGTGGTTAAAAGGATCCTGCACATTCCCAGTGTGAATCCCTGTTCTCCCACCAATGTGACATGGATCATGTGCTTTCTATGCTATGGATAACTTCCTGTCACTGGTTTGCACAATGCTTGGGTTGTTTTCTTTTGAATGGGGCACAACCAATTAAGGTAAGACTGCCTGCCATGTCCTTCCATCTGGGTTACTTCTGCTCCCCATGTTGTTACTTAAACTTTCCTACATTTCAGCTCAAAAACTCAGCAGGATTCCTGCTACCTGGGCACATCACTTGGGTGGAAAGGGGGCATCAATCCAATCTTTTACTGGCCACAGATGATGCAAAGGTAGCTAAATAGGATTCCCCAATAGGTTCTGAGAGCCTGAAAAACCCTCCTGCTGCTGGTACAAGAAGATGAAGAAGCTGCAGAGCAAGTACCAAAAAAGCTGAATGACCTCACAGGTTTGTCCTGGATGAGTAGCCATCCCCAGGCACCACCTCCAGTTCAAGACCCTGCACATCTCTGGCTGGTTTAATCCTCTGCATTGTTAAAATGGAATAAAAAATGAACCTGGCATATATTTCTTTATTTTAATGCTGGTAATTGCATCCAGTTTAGATTGGGCACATTTTCCCAGACCTGGTTCACTAAGCAGATCCTGAAATATTGTTCACACAGCGCTACTGCTCACTTCAGAAGTGCTTTGGATGACTTCACTTGGGACTGGTGGAGAAGGCACTGCCCAGCTCAGGATGAGTGCCAGGATCCAGCCTGTATCCCTGTCAATAACGCTACTCATGCTTTTGCAAAGCAGCAGGGATCATCCTAGGTGGCATCCCTTCAACCTGCTGCACCCAGTACTGCAGTCACTGACCACAGTGAGCCATGAACTGGCACCAGAATGGAGGGCTGGATCCACAGCTGGAGCTGCACTCCAGCAGGACACAGGGGAGGATGCCCACTGGCTTGCAGTGCAGAGCTCTCCTGGAAGCCAGTTTGCTTCCCAGTACAAAGCAAACTGGTGCAGAGCAAGGCTATAACCAGCTCTGGCTGTCACAGCCTGTGGCAGGGCCATGTCACCAATCAAGCTGTGACCTGAACCAGAATGGTTTTACACTGCCCAAGGAGGGCAAGAACCAGGTCCAGAATGTGACCGTGAAATTGTAATTAGTGTTGCAAAGGCAAAGAGGAAAGAACAGCTGTTGATGTTGGAGTGTGTGCTGTTAGTTCAGCAGTCTACTCTCTTAAATAATTCAGTTTTAGCAGCTGCAGATGCTCTGATTAATTGGAAAGGCTGGGTAGCTCAGGATACTGCAGAAGCTGTTTGATCTCAGAGGCTAGGCATGACATGAAAGGACAACTGCTCTAAGAGGGTACCAAGAGGTGATCACTCTATTTCTCATGTCACTACTAACTTTTTCCTAAGAAACCATAAAGCCAAGCTCATCTTCTGAGCTGCTGCAGTGTTTCGACAAGCGCCAGTCTGTCCTGAGCTCTCCTGCTCTGACCACAATGCAGCCTGAGCAGTCCTGAAGGCCATGAAGCTGGAAACTCCCAAGAGCAAAGATCCTCCTGTCTCCTTCTCTGGAAGATGAGCTACTCTATCCACATCAGCAAGCTGAGAACTGCTGGGTCTACCTGAAGCAGCTCTGACATGCACTCTCTTTTCATGGCCAGGTGCCCTCACACTGCCAGGGCTGCTTCCCAAAGCAGCCACTAGCTGTCAGCAGCAGCTTGCAGCCACCAAGACCCCGAGGCCAAAGCTGTTCCCCAAGAAACGTGTCCTAGCAAGACCATTTCCACAGCCAGCTGTACTGGGAACAGCTGATATGGATGTATGCCTGATGGTTACCACGGGCAAACAAGTGTTTGGCAGCACGCTCACCCTGTGGAAGTTTTTCAGTTTGGGAGGAGGGCTATCACGGAGTCTCTTCATTGCCTGGACTGGAGAATCACTGAAGTAGGGGGGTTCTCCATCTACCATCTCTATCACCATGATTCCCATGGACCAGATATCCACCTGTGGGGGACAATGTCACATCAATACACACACTCCAGAGCAGCAGGTCCTTGTTTTGCTGCTTTCACAAAGACTACAACACCCAGTCCATAACAAATGGTACCAAGAGAGTACAATGTTGACCCCCATTAATGCTCTTGGACCCCTTCCTGTAGTTTAACAAAGTCAATTGTGCACCCAGGACTGAGCCATGTTGGTGTTGCAACATGTAAAGGTGTGCAAGTAAGTGCTTGTGCCACACCTGGCTGGTTGGTAAAAAAAAACTAGTCAGTCTGCTGCCACCTGCCCAGAACTCCAGAGCTCCCATGTCTGCTTTCCCTGGGGTGAGCACCCCTCAGAGCTCACACCTCCTCCCCTTCCTTTATAGCATCAATTTACTGATCCTTATCATGTCACAGGCTGCTCCTTGCTCACATCTGTCCACAGCAGGTACAAGTCTAGGCTAAGCTTTAGGTGCATGAAGAGAATAAACCTCATTCCTGGAAGCAGAACAATCTGTTTTTCTACTGATTTAGGAAATATTAATGTCATCACCATCAAAGCCATAATCATAGTTGGGTTTATATTTTAAATAGAATCTAGACACTTCCTAGAAAAGCCAATAGTTAATTTCCTGTGACACTTCAGAACATTACTTGCTCTCTCTCCTGCTATTAGGGAGGTGGTTCCTTACCTCAGTGGTGTATGGTATCCTTGCAATGACTTCTGGAGCCATCCAATAAGGAGTACCTACCAGGGATTTTCTTTTAGGTACATCTTTACTGATCTGAGCACAGAAACCAAAATCAGAGAGTTTGACCTGTACAAAGAGAAAAGCAACCAACCTTAAAAATAAGCCTTGAACAACACAGAGGCAAACACCACGGACAAAGACAACAAAGGGAGTCAGAGGACGAGGGGCAAACAAGGGATTGGGAACAGAAAGGAAATAAGAGACACAAGCTGCAGCAGCAGCAGACAATTTGTCAGAGGAAACACACCCTCCCATCCAGCGTCAGAAGAATGGAGTCGCTCTTGATGTCTCGGTGAATGACCCCCTGAGAGTGGAGGTAGGACAGAGCCTGCAGCACCGACTCACACACTGTGGCAATCTGCTCCTCATTCAGCCTGCAATCAGAGACAGGGGACTTGAACGGTGCTGGGCAGAGCACTGTACTCCCTCACAGGGGCACAGGGAGGTTAAAGCACACGTATTTCAGTTCCTGTGACAATTACCGTCTCACCTTCACCATTCTTCTACGTCTCTTACTGTGGAAAGCATTTTTGACTTGATGGCTGACAGTTCTAAGTTTTCATAGGTTTAATACAGAGAAATTGCACTTTAAATTCTGTACCTAAATTCATTCTGCAAGATGCTGTTTCAAGCAGTTCTGACAGGCAGAAGTGCTGCTTGATGCCAAGGTGCTGCAGTAACTGGTGAGACAGCGTTTTTTAAAGCAAATATAGTAAAGCCATTATTCATAAGGCTTATTGTGCAACTGTATCCACAAAACATCCAAACGTTATCATTTGATAGCGAATATAGGGACCCTTTAGGTGTTTCCTGCAGACACTTGGGGTACACTCACACCTAACTAAAGGTAGCACAGGCCACAAGCAGATGAGATGCTCCTGATTTCTAGCAGTCTGTTAGGATGTGGAATATGAGCACCAAGAACCTCCTCTTTAGAAGCTCCTGCTGTTTGGAATAGTAACACAAAAACCTTCACAACTGAGTGAAAATGGCAGAAATGAAAACTCTCTCCTGTACCTGGGGACAGTGACAGCTCTGCATGTTCACACCGAGCAATGCCAGGAGTGAATCATTGTAAAGAATAGCTGAAGCACCCAATTTAAGTGCTTCTGATTCTCAGCCTTTCTCCAGCAGTTGTTCTGAACAACTCTCAGTGGAGGACAGAGCAATGAGATGTTCTCAAATTCGGGTCTGCAAGTGAGCCTGAGGAGAAGAGAGCACTCAGAAGGCAGAGCCATGCACTGAACCAACACTTTCTAAACCCATAACAATTTCTACCTCATCAGCTGAGAAACCTACACTTGTGCTGTTTCTTTGGTATTCTGTACTTTACTCCTCTGAACCAGGAGAGCTACAGGTTGTAGCTCCTACAGGTTGTAGCTGCCCTGTGCCACACTATTGGCAACCAAACCTGAAGGGTGTCAGGGGACTACATCTGCCTTTATGACTTAACCTGTAAAGGGAGAGGGAGAAAGGCTATCTGTGGGACTTCCCAGCACACAACCCAATGCTTTTGGGAGCAGTGCTTTTCATCCCATAGTGCCTGAGCTGATCCATCTGAGAGCCCTGTGGTTCCAGAAGATCACAAGAGGTGCACTTTCACCCTGTCACGTACAGAATTTGGTTTCAGTCAAGTGACTGCATAGTGTAAAACAGATTACTGGAGGATTACCTCACTCCTGGAGACGTAAATCACTTATCCCCCTCAGCAAATGTTTAATGACTGCAATGAGGGTATTTTCCTCCCCAGGAAAAACTGATAAAGGCTTGTAGCTTACTTCTGATAAATGTTATGGCTATAGCAGATCCTACTTCCACCATGTGGAAAAACAAGCATTCATGAACAGGTTCAAAGGAAGCTTCTTAAAACAAATCTAGGCTGAGGTCTCACTGGTGGATATAAACGCACAGACCCTTTATAGACCTCTTCAGCATTTTCTATCTGTAATCCCAGTACCAGCTAAGAGCTACAAGAGTTTCACTGGCCCTGCAAGCTGTAACTCAGCACTCCTCAGGATTAAATGTTGGCTTTCAGACCCTGAGATGCCTCTGAACTCAGTTCTGGAGGGCCTGCCCACATAAATGTCTCCAGGACACCCCTTCCAGGTGGGATTGTGGAGGCTACAGAGGACAATGTGGCTCTTGATGCCTCTCAAAATTATCACAAGTGTGCCTCCAAAACACAGAACCCAACAGAGCAAGATACATGCCTTAAATCCACCACAGGATATAGGCCAAGAACATAGGTGAACTAAAGGTATACTATGATTTTTAAAAAACTGAATACAAATAGTGCTAGCAATGCTAGCACCAAAGATTTTCTTGGTCAGTCTTTCCATTGGCATTCCCTGCACCAGTTTCCAGCCTCGCAGGACTGCTCTAAAGCAGGAGGAGGGTGCTCCAGAGTCACAGGTAAGACACAAACACCATAACTGCATCATCAGAATACCCTGTCAGAGGGACCAGAGGCCGTCTGAGAACGACTTCTTTGCCCTACAGAAATGCTCTGGGCATTAATGGATATGAAGCAGAGTAGATAAGGAAACAAATTTAGGAGAGTGTCCAGTAGTTGCTATCTTTAGGCAATGAAATTTGGGAAGGAGTCCAGATCTCAAGGCTCTGCTGCACTTCTCCAGAGGAGTTAGTGAGGTTGAATTTGTGGCTAAGGTTGCACCACTGAAAACTATTTCTGCACGCCCTTTAATACTTATTCAATGAACTTCCTGGCCAGGAGTCAACAGATACAGTAAACAACACTTTTTATGAGTACTGTGTTTTACAGGGAAGGTCATCAAGGAGATGACTAGTGGGTATCTAAAGGTATCAGTACTTTAAATTGGTCCCTTCTACATCAGAAGTATTATCACATATTTCAAATAGATAACAGTTATAAACCATAGTCATTTCAGGGCACTGCAAACACAAGATCTCTGAGGGAAACTATTTGTCCCAGAAATCCCCACTCTGCTGCTCTTGCTCTCACATGTTGATATCTGGGATTTTGCTTTGTACCTGATCTGAGACACAATGTCTGTGAGGGCTCCTCCCTGCAGGAACTCCATCAGCACCCACAGCTCCTCTCCCACCAGGTAGCTCTTGTACATCTCCACAACGTTGACGTGTTGATAGTCCCTCATTATCACCACCTGTAAAACCACAGTGGGGACAAGTGACCACCACAAAATCAGTCAAGACATTTCATCTAATCCAGCCAAGTGAGCACACAGAGCCCTGTGAGTACAGCGCAGACCCTCCATCCCCCCAGCAATAGCTCTTCTTGGTACAATGCTGCTAAAAAGGTGTTGATCCTGCTCTTCCCTTCCTCTTGCCACACTGACTGTTCCAATGTGGACAGCAGAATCCCCCTGTCATCAGCACACTCACCTCATTGAAGAGGAGCTCCCGGCGCTGCTGCTTCCTCAGATCCATCATTTTCACAGCCACCTGGCGCCCCGAGTGCTTCTCCCGAGCGATGCACACGATCCCTGTGGAGCCTTCCCCAATCTTCACGTAATTCTCCAGCGTTGTCCTGGGATCTCCCTGGTCCACAACCATCCTGAGGGCAGCTTTGAACTGCTCATGAGTCACAACCACGGGGTCCTCGCTGGCCGGCTGCCCCTTCCCGGCAGAGTCCTGGGGCAGGTGAAGGTTGCTGGAACTAGTCTGGGTCTGCCGGTTCCTGGGGGACCCTGCTGGGGACGGCCGGCCTGGTGGCACTGCCACAGCCTTCTCTGCTGTTGGGGACTTCTGGGGGGTCCCAGCTTCGGAGATCATCCTGGGGAACTCAGAGGCGGGCTGGTCTGGGGGGGAGAGACTGGGCTTTGGCTGCAGGGCTCTGGGGGGATCCCCACTGCTGGGGCTTGAAGAAAGCATTAGGCTTTGAGAAGAACAAAGAGAAAAGTGAGAGAAAGAAAAAGTGATGGTTGGATTAACAAGCAGAGAGGGGAGGAATCAGTTCTGTGTCATCCCACTCTGCCTAGCACACCTTGGAGCAAACTGGAGTCGAGAGCGTTAGGTTCTTGTCTCCACGTCTGCCCAACACACAGCTTGGATGAAGCAGATCTTCAAGAAACCCTTAGGGAATGGGTGCTCTATGCTTTAGGGGCCTCCAGACCCAGGCAGTTTAAAGGGAACCTTTTAAAGCACATGCTTTAAAAAAACCACCAAGATGCAAAATCCACAGAAAAAACCCCAGCTGCTAAAAAGCATTCCAACCTTGCCACCAAAACTCAGGGGCAACCTGTGCTGCAGAGAATTTGAAAATCCTTTATCCCTCTGTGCCTCTGATCTTCCTTTGTATAAAAGGAAAGGGGATCCACAGCCAAGGCTGTAAATCACTTTGATGTCTTGGCCTAATTCCCTTTGGGTAATTACACTCTGCCTACTGAAAACACACTTTGCACTTTCCACTGGTACCTGCAGAGCATTCCTGTCGATCAGGCATGGAATTAGTCCTCTGCTTTGGGAAAAGCACCAGGAACCAGACAGCTGGAGGCAGCCAGCGTGAGACTCCAGCTACACTGCCACCCTCACTGGCTTAAAACTGACCTACAGTGAATTTGGATTAGCAGTGCTCTAGGTTTTGGGAGACCTCCCACTCAAATGCCAAGCAGGCCCAACCCTGTTTAGTGTAGGAGATGTAGTAAGATCACAGCCTGTGGGAATGTGGCTGCAGGATATGCATTCCCATGACAGGAAGGATAAATCTTGTTGTGCTCATATTCACCCTGGAAATGTTGATTAATTAAAACTCGGCAACATTTAGCACACAGGGTACAAAATACATTATATACATACACATGCATATGTAAAATATACATATTATATGCATATAAATATATGCAAAATAACAGTGGATCTGTCAAAGAAGCAACTTCAGAAAGAGCAAGCCCATCATTTATATTATAGGGCAATATAACAACTTCAAAGCAAAAAGCCTTTTCTCTCTCACAATTCAGAGAGATTATTAATAAAGTTAATAATATAGGGAAGGGAACCAAAAACTGTCAATCGAGAATTTTTTACAAGAGCACTCATTTTCCCTGTCTCAGACAGAAAATAATTGTGTAGGATTTAATTCTATGCACTTTGGATTTTAATCAAGGATTTTTGTCAAGAGCAGAATCTGCATAAGCCTCACACACAGAGAGGCCCTGGAAAACACGATTTAGTGGCATCAGGGCACAGCACAAACACAACTGCCTGTCAGGAGTTCCTTCCTCCCCATACACCAGCTCCACCCCAGCAGTCCTGTGCTGACACGCTCACAGCAACACAGAATTTATTTCCCAAATCTTGTTTTGTCTCAGGAGAGAGAAAAAAAAAAATGTTTTACATAACCCAGAGCATGCAGAAGGGCACACAACACGTGTGCATGCTCACACAGGTTTGTTTAACCACACATAAGTCTTATTTCCTGCTCCTGTGATCTGACAGTCCCCATGTACATGTTTCCAGTCTTGGGACATTCTGAGGTGTCACTGATTCTCCCACTCCTTTCCTTCGTGTTCCCTTCATGAACACTCAAACCTCCTGTGTTCACCTCCCCATTTTCAGCCAGCTGCCCAGCAAAGCAGTGGATGCTCCATCTCTGGAAGTGTTCAAGGCCAGCTTGGAGCAGCCTGGTCTAGTGGAAGGTGACCCTGGCTCTGGCAAGGGGTGGAATCCAATGGACATTAAGGTCTGTTCCAACCCAAACCAGTCTGGGATTTCATGATTCAGTTATATCCTTGTCCCTTTCACCTTGCAATTACACATCTCTTACACATCATCAGCTCCCTCAGAGAGCAAGACCCAGGTTTTCATCATCAGAGGCTGGTAAGAACACCTTAGATAAACAACTACCAGCAATGGCACAGATCCCTCACTGAAGCAGGGAGATAAATTCCACAGTCTTCAAGGTCTTCCCTGCTCCTCTCTGACAAACAGCTGGAGTTCAAACACTCCCAAGCACACCCACTTGTCTGGTAACATCTGCTCCTGCTCATGGAAGTGCTGAGCATGGCAAAGGCACTCTGTCTAGGGGAGGACAGAAGTGGCCAGTTCCAGGTAACTCAGGGACAGGCCTTCAACCAGTGTGGACCAGCCCAGAGTCACAGTGTTACTGCAGTAACACACAGCAGCTTGGTTTACACAAGGATTGCATCCCTTCAAAATCCTCTCCCTTGGAAAGGAAACCCACTCTGTCCAAAGCCTTGAGCCTCAATCCTTATGCAGAACTGCAAGAAGCTGGATTGGAGACACTCTCTCCCTGCAACGCCCTTCAGAACAGTCAGGGTGGTTTGGACAGTGACTGCCCAGCTGCTGGGAATCAGCCTTTGAAGCTACTAGAGAAGCAAAGCAAACACAACGGGTGCTGGGTCAGCCCAGAATGGACTGGGGAAGCAATGGCTGCATTTCCCATCCAGTACCAGGAACCAGAGATTTTCTCCAGTTTAACAAGAAATGAGTCATTCATTCAAGATAGCTTTCCTGGGGGAGCTGTAGCTGTAAGCCGTCCCACCCTTTCCAAAATGCACCAGTCAGACTTCCTGTGTGACAGCACTGTGGGCGCTGATGGAAACGCTGCTGCTGTAGCAGCCTGGCTGATACAGCTACACCCAACTCTCTCCCGAGGCAGCTCTGCTTCGCACAGGCAGAAGAATACACTGCTAATGCAAACCATGGCAACTTCCCAAATGGCAAAGGCTCTTTGGTGCCAGCAGAATGGCACTGCAGTTACGCCTTTACCTCGCAGAAGGTGATGACTAAGACCCCTCGTCCTTCCCAGCCCACGCTCAGCAGCTCCAGCAGACCTTCTGCCGGAGATCTGGCTGCCCTCCTGAGCTGTGCCTTGAAGCATCTGTGAAGCTCAGCCGGACCACACATTTCCCCTGCCCTGGACTGTTTTGACTCCAACATTAATCATAACAAGAACAGATGGTTGGCCGATGTTTGCAATTAAGCTGGCTGCATCTGTCACCTCTGGAACTTTAAACTCGACACTGCACTCCAGTGAGTAACTCTCACCTTGATCTGCAGGGGAGCGCCCGGCTTGCTGGAGGCGCTGGACGAGGGGAACACGCTGCGCAAGAGCCTCCTCTTCAGGCTGTTCTCCCGCGATTTGGAGGTGGGGCTGCCCTCCCCCGAGGGCCTGGAGTTGGGCTGTCGCTGCAGCCAGCCCTCCTCCGGGCTGCTCACGGCCATGTCGCTGTCGCCCGGCGCGGCGGGCAGGGGCTGCAGCCCAGCGGCGCGCTGCGGGCAGCTGCCATCGGCGCCCTGGAACTCCGACGGCCCCAGGGACTGGGCTTTGGTCACCATCCCGTTGGGATGAGACTGCCCTTCCAGGCGCGGCTTGTAATCCGGCCACATGGTCTGCCTCCGGGCCACCTTGGACCCCCCATTGCAGTTGAGGTAGTTCCCATACTTGTCTGCCCAGTCTCCTTCAGGACTCTGAAGATACATGTCCGGGGGTCTCTCGTCTCCCAGGAGCCCAAGGGACTGGGCTCTCCTCCTGCTGGTGGGGCTCCTGCCCCTCAGAGTGTTCGAGCTGATGGCAGAAAGCTTCTGGATGTCGTTGAGCAACCCAGAGATGTAGCCTTCCACTTCCACGGTGCTGCCCCGCACCACGGTCTGGGAACACAGGGAAGGCGAGAAACAAGTCAGAGCTGCACGAATCGAGGCTCGGTTTATCTTGCCAAAGGTTAGATTTTGTACATATAGCCAAAGACAACTCAAGAAATTCGGGAAAAATTACAAATTTTTGTCTTTTGTTTCATTGCCCTTTACTGAGGGGAAAAAATTGAGTCCTGGGGTTACATCCTGCTCAGCCAGAACAGTCAATTCTGCTGGTGTGCTCACATTCTAAAAGACAATATTAGAGCAAAACTGGGATATTGCAACACTCCTGGCTTTCTTGGGCTGAAACTGTGTTACACTACATCACTAGTGCACTCACCAAGCTCCTGAAATATTAGTTCTCAGAAGTTCCAGCATGCTGCAAGCTCCACTTGCAAAACTCACCTTTGCTGTGCTAACACAAGGTTCATCTCTCCCCTGAAGCACTCTCAATAGCATTGTAATCAGCCTCTCTCAGTCTGCTTCTCCACAATTTCTGCTAATACATCTCAATCCTGACCAGTGCAGACTATGCTGTTCCAACTCTGCCTCCCTGCTCTGCCAAGCTATTATAATTAATTATGAACAAAGGGTCACAGCAGCTCACAACTGCCTTGTAAGCAAACACTGAAGAACAAGGCTTCCATCCAAACAGGCACCAGCTCTGTACAAGTAGGACACTTGAAGCTGTTGGTATATTATGTAGTGTTCTACCTTGTTTTTTCTGGAACTGAAAAGCTTACAGAAGCTTTTCTAGTGCTGCAAACAAAAATGTTTCATTTCTCCACAGAAATTCGCAGCACAGGATCACTCCTACACTTTCACGAATCTCTGCCTGAGGAAAGTCCTTCCCTGGAGTGACAGCAATCTCCTGTTTGCTAACTGAGCTCCAGGGATCTTCTAAACATGCTGAATTAATTACACTGAGACTAATACTTAGCTGGTGCAACACAGTAGCTCCAGTAATTTCAACAGAGTGCCACCACAGTGCACAAAGGAGCACCTGGTTTGCTCAGCGTCTGAGAATGAAAGGCAGAACAGAAGATTTTTGTTCAACAAGGTGCAGAAAGGACAACTCGACTCATTCCATGGCACACACACCAGCTGCAGCTGGAAATTCTGGTCTTCACTCCTACTCCCTCACCACACACACACACTCCCCTTCCTCCACAGCCCAGCTGTCATCACAGAACGTGCTGGGGACACCAAAATGGACAGAAGTCACTCCAGAAAGACGTGTGTGTTCTCAGAATAAGAAGTCTCCAACAACGTGCTATTGCCTCTCCAGAAAATCCACTCAGTGCTCTCCTCACCTTCTAGCTAAAACTGCCTAGGATTAGACTCAGATCACTCCCATCAAGTCAGACCTAGCCCGAGCAGACAGGGAAGATGGGAGTGAATCTTGCTTTGCTGCTGTGTTTAAGGACTGCATCAGATTAGAAACATCCAAATTTGAGCCAAATGTATATGGAGTGCTCTTACATAGATCTTGCCTTACTGTCCAAAACTGAGAAATTATAATTAAAACAGGAAAAGCACCTTTTTATAAGCTACACACAAAACCAGGAACTACTCTGATAGTTGAATCCAGGACTGTATGTGAGGGCTTGGCCAACTAGCACTTCAAAAGGAAAAAAAAAAAATCTAATTGATTAGTATCATTGAACAGGAATTAATTCAAATGGAGTTTACCAGCCAGCTTTGTTATGCAGTCTAAGAGAGTGTTTGCACTTGGAATTGCTGGGGAAAACAGTGTTCGTTTAAGATCTTTCTTTAGTTTTTAAAGCCTGTTGGGTATTCTGTCCTTGTTCTCCTACAGATTTGCACCTCCTTTCAGTTTTTACCATCCTCAGGTTTAAAAAGGCAGACATGAAAGTCCTGACCAGCATTAGGGCTCAGGGCAAACTCCAGGAAATCTCCTTACACACATTTCTGTTTCAACAGTGATGCCTCCCACTATTTTTTGAGTACCCATTGCCTAATACTTGAGGAAACATGGTTTGCTCTGGAAACGCCATCAGTGCAGTGTCCAGGGCCTCACTGAAGTCAAGATACAGGGGAGTGTTATCATTTCTCCCTGACCCAAAGCCCCCTAGCCTGTGATTGATGCAAATTGGGTTGCTTGACGTGATTCTTTTCTTGATAAATCCACACTGGCTATTACCCTGCTATCTCCTTGGAAGTGGCTGCAAATAGATTACTTGCTTATTTGTTCCAGTCTCTTTCTGGGAATAGAAATTATTCTGACTGATCTGCAATTCGTTGGATTTCATTAGGCCCAGCTGACTTGAAAATGTGCAACTTCTTAGCTAAATCTCATTTCTGTTCATGTTCTGTTCTTATTCTGGCCTGCATTCTCATCCCTTCACACTTGTGCTAATTGTCAGCCCACTGATCACACAATAAAGACCAGAGAAAAATCATTAAGCACATTGGAATTCTCAGTGTCATCTGTTAACTTTATTCCAAAATCAGCAGTGAACAAATTTTTTCCTTCATCCTCCTCCTCAGTGCATTTATGATGCCTCCTTAGTGCCCTTTATGTTCTTTGAGAATAACATCTCTTTTTGTGCCTTGGCCTTCCAGTTTTGCTCCTGCATGAATTTCTTTTCTCCTTGCCCTTTATAACTTGACCTAGTTTCCACCCTTCTGAGCAATCCTCCTGCAGTTTAAGCTCATTAAAGAGCTCCTGATCTAACCAAGTTGGTCTCTTATTACACATTTTATCTCTTCTCTGGATTGTGCTCCTATCCCCTACTACTTTTGGAACCTCAAAGCACATTCAGGACATCAGGCTATACCTCCTGCCTTTTTTTTTTTTCACCTGGTCTTCCTAAGCATGTTTTTCCTTTACAAATCAGCATTCTGCTCAAAGATCCCGATGGGCCGTTTCATTCGCAGGTCTGATTATGTACTAAAGCTTGCATTATACCAAATATAGTCCCCTTTAGTCCTCATGTTTTAAGCGCCTGTGCACAAAAAGCTAAATATATTCACCAGATAGCCAACTCTTTTTTATATCCCTCCAAAAATCCAAGTAGCAACATTTTTATTTTACAACGCACATTTCAGTTTTTAGGCCCTGTAGGTTTTTTTTTAACTGGGAACAAAAGCCTCCCCCATGCTAGCAAGACTTTAGGCACAATATTTCTGTCACCATCTTTCATTTCCTCTCCTGAGAGGTCACCACGAAGTTGCCTTTCCCACAGCATGTTCCTGCTGTCACTCACACAGTCTCCAGACACCAGCAGCCATCTAAACCTACCCATCTACAGGAATCACTTGCTTTTCCTTACTGAAGGACATTCTCCCATTAATTTATCCCACTTTCCACTAAAATTCTGATTTATTAACCATTTTAGCCCAGACCCTGGTTTTGTCCTTCTTGTCCATGAACAGCAAGGCAGCTCATGCAGAGCCACCCTGCTCTCTCTTCCACTCAGGCTTCCCTGGCAACTTAATTACCAGCCAAATTTGCTCACCCAGGGGAACGACAAACCTGCTAAAACAGGTCTCTCCATGAATTCTCCTCTTGGCTTCCCTGTACAACAGCTGAATGCATCCTGGGTCCTGTCAGCTACCACAGGAGCTTTCACAGGTCCCCGTCAGTGCCAGGCAGCCAGCTGGTTATTTCAACAGCAACAGTGACAGCAACAGGTCAGGATCCCACTGTCCTCATTCCTGAGGAAGTTACTATCACCTTGGGCTATCAAAGCCTGCTATCCACTGAATTCCAGACAGATACCACCCGTAGTCCTGCTCATGGACTAAACCATGGAAATGGAAACAGTGCCTCAACTTGGAGGCAACTCCCTGAAGAACAGGGAAGAACAGTCTCTCTCCCTTACCTTCATAGGCTGGAGCTGCATCCTCGTGATCCTCGAAGGGTCCACCACTGGCTTGGGGCGCCTCAGTGTGTCCAGAATATTCTGCCATTGAGGTGGCAGGCCCACGAATTTGCCCTCCTTTGGGTCAAACGAGGTGTGGACACGGTGCTCAAAGTTCTGCGGAGCCGAGATCTCCGGGCGTTTCTTCTTCTTCTTGCGGAACATGATGCCTGAAGCGGAGAAGGCAACGCCGTCAGTGCCTGTCTGGGGCTCCAGTGCCCAACCAGTAAAATCACACATCAATTCTGTGAGTTAAGTATGTTGTGTTGAGAACATTCTCCAGTGAAAAGCACTTTAACAGGGGTTGATCACCTGCTTTTACAGATGAGGAAACAAGCACCAAAAGAGAGATGATTTTCCCAAGGCCATCTTGCAGGTTCATGGCTGAGGTGGGATTTGTAATAACTTCCTTTATTTCTACAAATTCATATTGCCTGATAAAACTATTTTTAAAATAATTTAGAGATACCTACTTATATTCTACCTGCTTGTACCTATGTTAAATGGCTTTGGAGTCCAGCCAGTTAGACAGCATTGATTCTACCACAAGCCTGGAATTTAAGGTGTCTATGAAAAGGACTCAGGTTGTCTTCTCACTGCTTACTCCAAGTAAGTAATATCCACTTGGCTCCCGTTTGAAGACAGCAGAGCTGTTGCCAAAGGAAGAGCTGCTCGACACTGACTCTGGATCTCAGTTTTTCTTGCTTAGACAGAGAGCTCGGGAGGGAGAGAGGAGGTGGTAGGTGGAAAATTAAACTCTGTCAGCAGGTAGCTGAAGAAGCTAAAATTAAAAACTAAGATTCCTTTCCCTTGGGGGCTGAGAGAGACAGCTTGTGTGAACAGCCAGCGCAAGTGCAACAAACCAGAAGCACCTAGCACTGAAATATACCCAAACACAGGAAACATTCCAAATCTGAATTAAGAATTCATAACCAAAAAAAGATACTTAGATAGAAAGCTAAGAGATTGGACCTTTTTGAAATCAGGAAGATATTGAAGGAAAAGGAAGAACCGGAGTTCTGCATGCAGTCAAGAGGAGGGAAAGCTGGAGGACTGCAATGGATTGACACAATCTCTTCACAAAATCCAGATAGGGAAGATAGGGTGAGGTAAGGAGATTTTCTATGGAGAGCCAGGCTTTTCACAGTGGGGAGTGGTGGGAATCAGAGACAGACAAGCATAAATCAAAACAGGAGTGGTCCCAACAGGATAGAAGGCAAAGCTTTCCCGTGACCAGGAGAGTCCAGCACTGGAGCAGCCTGCCCAGACAGGCTGGGCAGGCTCCATCCTCAGGGGTTTGGTCTCAAAGCCAAAGCCCTGAGTAATCCAGCCTGACCCTCCAAGCTGACCCTGCCTTGAGCAGGGGGGTTGGGCTGCACCTCTCGAGGTCCCTTCTCCCCTGAAATGTTCTATGACTCTATTGACTGCTTTGGGGAAAAGCTTCACAGGTTTTTTTTAAGCTATTAACATCCACCAATAAACAAAAATAACAACATTTGTAAGCTCTTCCTTTTCCACAGACAACTTTACCATCAGCATTTGCCTCTCACTAACACTGCTTACAGCCATGAATGCCATCTCTGCCTTGACACCAGGCAGAGGATTTTTGCCACTTAATCTTCAACTTTGCAGCAGTCACTCTTCTCCCATACAGGACCTCAGCTTCCAACTATTTGTGCTGAATAAATATTTACAAGGGTCAGAGAGACAGACTGCATGGAGAGATAACCTGCTGTGATGTAGACATGAACACACTTCTAGAGGACACCAGCCTCCAAAATCAGCATATCACAGTGAAATCTATGTCAAACATTTTCCAGGTTGTCCCATTCTAAACTTGTTTAGGGAGCAAAGTGCAGCCACCAGCTGAACAATGACTTTGCTCCCTAGTGCTAGACTGGGGTCCTGAGAATCCAATACACATTGGTTCCTAGTTTGGTTACCATGATCCTGCAGTCACAGGGATAGGAAGTGTCTGTATGGCAGGGAAGGACTTTTGCTCCATCTAACCCCCAGTCATGCAATCCATCCATGGTGAAACACCAACTTCACACACTGACACTGTCCATTGCGACAGCACACTAAAGATAGCTCACAGGTGAAAAAGAAAACAAAAGGTTAGGAAACTAAAAACAAAAAAACCAAAAAATCTTACAAAAGAGGCTGGAAGCAACTGCTCTGCCCAGAAGAAATTTTGCAGTGAGAATAATCTTTGCTTAGAAGAAGCTCCAATGAAAACCCAAATCTTAATGGAGAGCTTATGGGAAGGGTGTCTGTGCTCCAGGTCTGTATGGCAGCTCCTCAAACACAGTGATTCATCTCTCAGGCCCCTTAGGTGCTGCTTATTAACTAATAATCAAGACTGAAGTCAGAGGGCAATTCTTTAAGGAAAAAAAAGTACAGACAATCCCAGAAAGGAAAGATACTCTAATAGCTCGTGGTGTTAGTAGTGCTCAAACCAACAGCTGGAGCTGCTGAGGAGCTTCAGAGCCTGCAAGGAAAGCAGGGAGTATCTCTGTAGTATTACAGCAAGCAGTTCAGTTCTGAATCCTTGACTACACATCAGTTATGACAGCTCCTTGATCCACCTTCATCCAGCCACAGAAATCCCAGGGATCTTACTATGTCAACCAGTATCTTCAAGTTTGTTCTTTCAAGTGCTTCAGGTGGCAAAGGGTCCTGTAAAATGGGGTGTAGCAAATGCCACACTCATTAGCACTTGTAGCATCAGTAGTTTTCTGAACATGTCAGGCATTTCCCCATAAGAGGAATGACTCTAGCTGAAGTGCTTCAAAACACAGGTGATATTTTGGCCCCAACCAGAACAATGGCTCTATGTCACCATCTCAGTTTGCAGAAGCATAAACACAACACTACATTTGTATATTTACATAAAATCCCTATCCCTGGCAATCAACATGTGGACTTCACCTGGGTCCTATAGACAAAAGCAGCCTTCCAAAACCCAGAAAGGAGCACCTACTGAGTTCATGGTCAGTTTTAAGTGACTAGCTGGCATGGCCTGCATCTACCTTATTGGCTTAAAACAGACATCTTAAAAACAACAAAATGTAATCAGCTCCAAATGCAACACACCCCTGGGCATCCAATGGCATTTGCTTTACATGGTCAGCATCAATCCCTGATTATAAAGAGATCAGACAGGTGGTTTAAAGGTAAACTGCATTAAGATCAAATGAAATACATACACTAAAAATAGTTATTTGAAATCCAGTGAATTCTAATAATCTTGGTAGGTTTTGCATCTCATTGAGGAGGTCTGTATTTAAGCAGTCTCCTTTCACTTTGTGGTTTTCATGCAAGAGCTGTTTACTTGTATTTCCAATACCCAGCTAAAGACTGTTTATTGTTAAATAAAACACATAAAACCAGGCCTTTTCTAAGTCAGTAAGAAATTCATAACAACATTTTATGCATATACGATTTTGTAAATCAAGCCAAACCTGTATTTAAACGTAGACAGCATCCCTTTAATATAACAACACAAATACTGTGACACTGATTTTATAATAATCTACTAGACTTTAGTCTTTCATTCAGTGCTGACAACTGTACTGTAAGAAATGTCACAAACATAAATAATAAAAGTCACTACCACAAGACAAAAGCAGTCGGAGATTGAAATTCTCTCAGCGATCCATTCCTGCTGCCTGGGAAACCACGCTAGGTTTTTCAACTCCAGATATAGCTGTTCCTAGATGATACAGTTCCAAAAGCTGTCACATCTGCCAGTGAGCACGAGAAAAAATCCCACAGCCAGCAGATCCAGAGCAGGGGGAGGGATCAGCTGGGAAGGAGGGGCAAGAAGAGAGAGGGGTCAGGCTCTGATGAGAGGAAGGGGTGGGAAGATTAAGGATGGAAAGGGAATGGGAGTTAGCAAGGAAGAGAGGAATGGGTGGGAGACAGGCAACCCGAGGAGGAGGGCACAGAAGAGAAGCAACACCACCGGGAAAAAAAAAAAAAGTAGATAAATGTTATCAGGAGTGGCTCGTTCCAACGCCCAGACAAAGGCAGCAGCATGCACTGCCATTGCACCCGACCTGCCTCCACCCTGCTCACGTCCAGCCACACGTCCCACCAGCACAGCGCGCCGGGCTGAGCCATGCTCGTACCCTCCCTCACTCTCACATGCACTTGATGATAGCACGGCAGCACAGAGCTACCTCAGTCTCACTTGTGCAGTTTCCAGTTAAAAATAAGCTCTCCCTCCCCCTCCTTGCTGCAGCACTGAACTCGCTCATCAGCTCAGCGCGTTGCTATCGCGGATCGGGACGCAGCTCCCTGCACTCCTCCAGCCCCGGACGGGAGATAACGCTTGGTCCCTGAGCTCAAGAAAGCCATTCCCATCATTTCCAAGTCCTCCCACAGCTGGTCTGCCAAACTGCTCTGGCCAGCTCCAAAAGGAGAGGGAGAGAACTCTTCCTACAGGACCTGAGGAACTGCAATATGCAGATTGAGTTTGCAGTAGGAAGATGAAGATCCCAGAGAACCCGCCAATTAAAAGAAAAAATGTATTTCCATACTCTGCTGCTCAGGTCACTGTCATGTGCTGCATTTGAAATGGATTACAGGTTAACTAGGCCATTATCCATGCATGTCATATGCATGTGTTCACACAAATGTATGTGTGAATATGCACACATGGAATTTCACTGCATCCCATACCTTCTAAAATACTCATGTTTGCCTTCCTGAGGTTTCCAACACTCTTATTATTTGTAACAAGCCATAAACAATCATAGCTGCTTTCAAACGAAGGGAAATGACAGGTTAGGTCCCTGAGGAGCTGACAAACCCAAATGTGATTTCATACAGCAAGGAATGGCAACAAGGGTCAGTGAAAGGGAGAAAGAAAAGCCAAGCGGTCCAAAATCTTAAAAGGGATCTAAGAGCACAGCCCTGACACCTTCCACATTTGTCTGCAATTCTAGTTTTAGAAAACTGGTTGAAGTACCTTTTTCCCTGCTAAAGGAGGAGTGGCTATTTCCTTGCAATGCTATCCCTTTCCTCATTTCCAGTCCTTTCCTTCCATGCCTTTCTCCCTCGCCAGCCCCCCATGGCAAAGCTGCAGGTCCAAGCGAAGCAGCAGCACAGCAAAACTGATGTAATGCTCTAAATCCTGCCCAAACACACACAAGAGCACAGATTAATATTACATTAGAAATAAGCTTAAGGAGAGACATATTTGTTATATTGGTGGGTTTATTTCTGAGACATGAGAAGAGCAGCACAACTGGCTTGACGTTTTTTGCCTTGTCTCCAATGAGCAATGGGTCTGAAGGCTTCTGAGGGCACCAGTGCTGCCTCTCCCTCCCCTGCTCCATTTCCTTGCTAAAATATTAGGCCTAAAACCTGAAACCCAGTAAACGCCTATTTGCTCAGCTTGTTTGGGACACTGCTGGGTTACATACTTTTAGATGTGTTTTAGCTGTGCCATACCAAATTCATTCTGGGACATACATAAAAGCACTTGCAAAGAAAAGACCTCTTGAACTTTCCAAAACCAGCACAGGCATGTCCCAAATGCTAATGGGCTTTAACCCTTGACAAATAACAAAGTTTTCCATTGTTTACAGTCCCCTAGAAATCCCAGCTAAAGTCACCATCCCATTGTGCCAGTCTCTGAAGTCAGGCCCCACCCTCTGGAGGTTTCATCTAAACAGATGAAAGGTGAGGAAAGAGAATTATTATCCTCATTTACAGATGAGACAGAAAAAAACTACTAGCCCTGTTTCTTCCAGGCTATGTCTAGATTATCAGATCTACATCTCCCAGGTATGTCTCTTGGCTGCTTTTTAACTTTATTTCAAGGCCAGACCCAGGCCCAACACACCCTGGCTTCCATGGAAAGAAAACCTGGGTGCAGGGCCCCAGCAGGAGCCAAGACACACTCAGACCACAGGTTTGATCTGCACACCAGCACGTAGGTCCAGCCACCTTGACAGAACCCAGCAGCACAGACAGAAATCCCTCCCAAACCTCAGCTGCAGCCCAGTGCCTTCATTACAAGAGCAGCTTTTCCCAGCTGAGCTCAGCGTGTGAGAGGGTACAGCCACCAACCACTGCTGCAGCACCAGGGAAGGCGACTCACTCATGGTGTCCTTGGCACACAGAGCCAGCAGGACGTGTGCTGCAGGTCACCAGGCTGACACCAAAGCCACAACAGCTCTGGCCCTTTTCCCCTCACCTTTTACATGCTTTACGTGGCTTGTGTCCTGTTCTGGCTACACCAAGCCACGCAGCACTGTGCCTCTGACACCTCACACCTACACCCCTCCCTGATCCCTGTCCAAAGGGCAGCTACATTGCTCCACACGGATTTACTGACATCACTTTGCCACAAAGGATGCATCAGCATTAAAAACAAGTTGCTGTATTTTGCTGTTAATCCAAAGCACCACAGAGCTTCAAGACAGGGCTTGAAGGATTCAGGGCTTCACTCCCCTGTCTTGTGTGACAAATACATTCAAAATCAGCATAAAAGTACTATCTAGATTAGAATAAGAACATTTAAGGACCTGTCTCCAAAAATTCACGTGAATAGCAACATCTTACATATCAGACAAGAGGTTACATTGGGACAAGCCAAGGGGCCACATCTGGCATGCAGTGTCACATGGCAGAGGAAGAAGCCAAGGCACTGGGCTGCAACACTGGGTGCCACATCCTGCAGCTCCATGCCAGCCACGCTGGAACCTCACCACACTCCTGCATGGCTCGCAGATCCAGCTGCCTCTGGCACACAGGGTTACAGGAGGGAAGCTGCAGCTCCATGCTGCAGATGGGCACAGCACAGATTTTACTGTATGCAGGAAGAGTCACGCACTCAGGGAGCAGGGCTGAATTCTCACAAGCAGATCCGTCCCAGCAGAGGCACTGGTGATGACTGCTCTGGATCACCATTCTCACTGCAGCACACAGCAAAGGGCTGACAGACACCCCAGCAATTTCTCAGATCACCCAAGTTTAGAGATGCAAGAGTTAAACTTCCTTCCAGCCAACACTAAACAATCTCAGTCCCTAGTTATGCTCATCGTGTTCTCCCAAAGAGAGATACAAATATATTTAGTTCCTGTCAGCAGCCTGCAAGGCAGTTTGCTTCTGTTAGCCCCACAGGATAATTGATGGGGAAACTGCAACCCAGGCAGTGTGCCCCAAAATATAGAGGGGACAGTTGCTTAAACCCCACAGCCTGCCTGACTCTCAGTGCCTTCCTGCTCACTGCTGCCAACACTGAGATGCAAATTTAAATCACAACAGACAAGTCTCCTCCCAGGGAATATCGGTTATCCTGCTCTGTTTGCCATGACTGTGAGTGTTCACACAGCCCTCCATACATTAAAACCTGAGGTGCACTCCTAACATGAGATAAATGACTGCTATTGGCTACATCTGCACTCTGTTCATCAATTACTTACAAAATAATCTAATTACTAACACTACAAGTTAAATGGCTGAGCCCTAGGGAAAGTGTCATTTCTTGAGACATTTTTGAGGGAAATAGATTTCAACTATAAGTCTATGGGCACCCTCCATTCCCACTGTTCTCTTCTGCCAGATAAATGGAGGGTCAGTCTCAGAGTAACACTATCATCGCTAATTGACCCAATGGCAGCACATTAGTGCTCAAACCACATGGTAATCCTGCAACTTTAGAAACCATAATGAGGAATTCTTTAAAAACAAGACCCATAGCAGCCAAGTGCTGATTTTGTGCTCCACTGCACTAAGCCTATGCCATTATAACTCAAAGTCAGTGAGACTGGTGCAGGAGCAGGGTTAGTGCCACAGACAAGGAAGCCAGTCCAGAACCCCTGTGATGAGGTGTCAGAGTTTGCTGAGCTCTCTGCAGCCCTCAGTGCTGAGCAGCACAACTCCTGGTTAGTCTTCAGCTGCTCCTGCTCACTTGAGTCCTGTCCAGGTACAGAGCTCATGTGCTGCTCTGAACGGGAAGGAACTTTAGCAGGGTACCCCTGTGGGTACCCAAAAACCCCCAAGTGCAATACAGAGCTCAGAGCCTGGCTGTGTTTTCACTTGCAGTTGGGCTAAGCTAGTCCAAGCTCTTTTAAGCAATTTTGTTTAAAGCAATTTACACAAATATTTAGCTCTTTTCTCTGTTTGTGAATTTCCCTAAGTATATTGGAGAATTAGGTAAAAAATCTCTTTTTTCCTGATTGGAGGCAGGACAGCCAAACTTTAAAGAATTCCCCTTAATTAATTTCATTCTCATTGGGAATAAAAACCATTTCATGACCAAATAAGTGTAGTTTCTCACTTTTGCAAGCCTTGGCAGAAGGACCCAGGGTGACCTTCCCAGGCACATTAATACTCACACCCATCTAGACAGAAGCAACCCCTGTGCAGGGAGCAGGCTTTCCATCTGGGAGCACAGTTACTAATCCAGCAAGCTATTAGCTGATAGCTCTTTCCACTATATGATCAGCTTTGCTCCTAGATTCATAAACCATTGTTCACACAGCACACAGGACGTACATACCAAGGCAGCATGGAATGTTAAAATCAATATAAAGCTTCATCACACCATCAGGAATGAGCCTTTCCCTGAGACAGGGCTAGAGAGAGCCAGGCAGCAGGTTCCCTTCCCCAGCAGCTGTGTTAGGGGCTGACTCAGATTGTACCCAAACAGAGAACTCAGAAAAGCAGACAAAGACTGGGCAAAGGTCTCTCACTCCCTGTACATCCCCCAGCCTCACCTGAGAGCTTGCACTCACCAGACACAAATCTCTCTTCTGTGTTTTCAGTGCTCTGTCCCCAAATACATTAAAGCATTAATGTCCTGGCAAAGAAGAAAGCAAATATTAACAGACAGGACTGTTTCCTGTCACTGAAAATACCTGCCTGTATGCATTGGTTACCTGACAAAAACAATTATCTACAAATGCCCAATAAAACAGTAGATTGTAACTTAAAGAGGATGAGATTAGGCAGCTTTCAGCCAGCCAAAACACACTCACACACCCAGCCTCACACGAGTACTCCAGCATAGCTTCAGGAGGTGTTCTGAAAGAATCCTGGCCAGCACAGCTGCCAGAAGGTTGGGAATACACACAGGAGGGGTTTAACTAGACCTCTCTGGGAGGTATGGTGAGGGTCCTTGCAGATACAAGATACTTAAGAGCAGATACTGCTCTGTCTCCTGTAAAGGCGATGAGTATGCATGTTCCTGACATGCTGTCTGCTCTCTCAAGCATCATCCAGAGTAAAATTTAACCCCTTCTTCACCCCAAGGGTTTAAGAGCATCACCATGCAAGATTCAACAAGGCATTTTCCCTCCACATTCCCCATCCTCCAGTGTCACTTGGCTGAACCGCCAGACCTCAGCACCACAGCCCCACACGTTGTCCCACCTCGTAGACCCTGGAAAGTGAAAACCACAAGATCTTACTGGTAGTTCTGCTGCAACAATGCCGGTGGTGGACAATTCCAAGGGAGAGGAGAAAGAAGGGTCTGGAGGTAAACTCTCCCACTGTCATGCAGCAAAGCCGATTGGAGGATTGTGTTGCTGGGCTATAGGAGTGAAGATGAAGCAAACTCCTTCCCAAACGAATCCAGCTCCCAGTTTTTCTTCCCTTCCAGAAGCATCCCTTGAGAGAAAAAATTGTATGACCCCCCGAACTATTGCACTCTCGCTTCACCCCAGGCTGGCACTGCCAACAGGCGTGTGATCATAACGCTAATCTTTGGCAGTGGCACGGCTCAGCTCTGAAGAGAAGGGGTTAAGCCGAGGCAGCACAGCCACTGAGAAGTGGAGACTTAGTTTAAACTGACGAACCCAGTCCTCCGTAAGCACAGAGAACAAATCCCACAAAACAGCGGCCATTAGGACGGCTGTTATGGCTTTAAAGCAAGCGTTGATCCCCAAATCTGCGGGAGGGCGCTTACCCCTGACTCCTCATTGCTCCGCGACCAGAGGTGAAGTGAGAATGCTCCGCCACCGGAATCCGCTGACACTTCGATAAACTTGAGAGAGAAAGACGGCAGGAGAAAGTGGGAGAAGAAAAAGGGGTGGAGGCAAGTCTGACATGTTTGTACAGTGCCTGGTGCACCTAAGCTGCCGAGTTTGATTTCAGGGTGTGGTAGCAGATGGGACATAGGAGTGCTCAGCGCGGAGAAGCCTCAGATTCCTGTTCCACGGAAAACGACAGATGCCGACAGCAGAGCCTCTTGGGACCATCTCGGCTTCTCCTCACCGTCTCCTTCCTCGGTTCCTAGAGGGGATGAGAGAGAGAAAGAGCTCAGAGTCACACCTGGGCACCCCGATGCGCCGGGTCTCAGGCGAGAACCTCGGGGAGATCACCTCCCATTCCCCTCCGCCCTTTTTCACCACTTCACTGTGACTTATTAAAGCTCCACTCGTCAGCTCTTCTCTCTCGGCTCCACAGCCCCGGGGCCAGGAGCTGCTGCAGCTTCTAACGAACCCGACATCTCCGCCTGTGTCGCCTGGCTGCAGATTTCAGGACCTGCCACCAATCCTCTGTCATTCCAGGAAGGAACGCTTTGATTGCTTGCTTTATGGCTTGCTGTAGAAGAGTTCACCCCATTTATTTGCATTGCAGATGAGCAGCACATGACCTGGCGCTTTTACTTTCCCCCTGTCCTCGCCATGAGTCAGTGCTGCCAGGTCTGGAGTCTGGGATCACCCTCTAATCCTGCTGCGCTGCCTGTGCCTCGGGGTTTACTGACTCCTGGAAATAGACTTTCCACAAGCCACTGTAGTCAGCAGGACACCAGCTCTGGCAGTGCCGGATGGGATTGGTGACTGGGCCACCATCAGAGGACACTTTGGGGGTTACAGCCCGGGAGCAGTCAGAGTTCACAGCAGCAAACCCATCAGCTGCCCTTGCCCCACTGCGAAGAAAGAGGATTCTTGGCCTCTCCAAACCACTGACAATGCTGGCTTAGCCCTCAGATATTTTTAGGTGCAAAGAACAGAGTTATAAACCACAAAAATCCACTCCCGTGACTTTTTAGGGATTTTTTTAACATTGGTTTTGTTGAACCACTCTTAAAATAAATAAATGAGTGACATGCTCCAAATAATCATTAGGCTGTCATTATGATTGCTGGGAGTAGCTTGTCCAGCAGAGATGGGCTAGCCCAGTGACCTTTTAGCTATGTTCCCCTCGTTCCCATTTTCCTCCCTACCTGTTCATCCCACGTAAAAGACCTGCAGTATCTTTGTACAACCACCAGAGTCTCAGCTTAGCTGGAATTCACAAGCTCTACAATACTATCATGGAGAAGGAGCAGACTCAAAGTTCACAGAGAGAACCTATTGGAGCTGATGGTCTGAGGTTCCTAATCCTCATTTCCAGACCTGCTAGCTAAGTTGTGGAAGGCTGCTTCCCGAACGTGCAGTCACACTTCTACATTACACTGCAGGTCCCTGCCTGCCACAGCCTGCCACAGAGATCCAGGTTTTCTGCCTGTTCCCTCCCTAGGGTATAGGAAATAGAGTTAGCCAGGTTCCTTTCTGTCTGGGGATTAACTTGTCTCTCTAACAGGGCAGGCCCCATACACAGTTGTAATAAAAAAGAAGCAAAGTTCCCTTTAATAGTAACAAATCATAGTAAATAACAAGGGCGGACAGCATTCTTTCCCAAAGTACTGGAACTCACAGGGCAGAGCAGCGTGGTGGAGGATCAGGGATGAGGAAGCAGAGCGTGAACCTGGTAGGTGTGGAGGGCAAGCTGTCCCTGTCATCTGTGCACCTGGGCTTTGCTGCTGTGCCAGGCAGCGAGGAGTCATCTGCACAACCACGGCGTGGGGAGCGTCACACACAAACGGCTCTTACAGTCTACGAGGAGTCATCCAGGCTTGGAGCTGGCTCCACATTTGCCAGAGTATTGTATTTCCTGGGTTACGTGCTAGCACGGTCTTCTAGAATAAGACTTGAGTTTGTTATAAATGGCAGAGCCTGATTTTACTTGTCAAGGCACAAGCTTAGATGAAACCAAGGCAGTTCTGAGTCAGTGTGAACCTCTGCTGCCTACAGTCTTAATGAAAAATTAGGACACTTTACAGTCTATATATTCACAAGTTTGGTCCCAGCAGTCCTGCACACTTTGAAGAAAAATTTCCCAGTAGAAGAGACACATCTCTAATTTCCCCCTTCAGCAACTATCCCTTCATTACACATTTTACTGCTCCTTGCCTGCCCACTGCTCCCTTCTAACCTAGAGAATTGCACAAGACAATATAAATAATTATACTGGCAGATTTCTATAAACATGGGATACACGCCCCACTCCTCCCACGGCTGCTCTGTGCTGCTCACTCAGGTCCTGTCGGTCTCCGGGACAGACATTCCTGGCAGCAACAAGTGCTGCAGGGTATGTTGACTAAACGTTTGCATCGCAGCCTGCCTGATTTATCTTCCCAGCAAAGGCCATTCCATATTCCATGTCCCCTCCCCAGACTCAAAGCAAAGCAAATTTCAAATCCAAAGTGCTCGTCTCACCTTGTTCCTCACCCTGCCCAGCCACATCACTGTGCCAGGAGAGCTCCAGCACCTCACGTCCTGCACTGCTTCTGCAATAGGTTTCATTTAATCCCATTTAATTGCCACTGGAGGAGGATTTTGTGATGAAAATCCCACTATTCAACGTTTGCCTATTCCAATAGGCAACACTGGGGACTTCTAAACTTAAAAAATAAAAGGTCAGAAACACCCAGGCCAACTATACCATATACAATGTCTGTCTTCTACCTCAGCTGGGAGAAACGTACCTACCCACTTGTCTGAAGCTTGTGGGAACTGGGCAGACAGCTAAGGAAAATGGATCCATGTTCAACAAAGCTTCCAGGAAAAGCCTAACACCAAGGCACAGGAAATGGGATACATTCAGGAAATCCCAGTGAGGACTACAGCAATTCCACCTATGAAGCCAGGCTGTGGTTCA
The DNA here is from genome assembly GCA_024500445.1 of Entomyzon cyanotis. Taxonomy (NCBI): domain Eukaryota; kingdom Metazoa; phylum Chordata; class Aves; order Passeriformes; family Meliphagidae; genus Entomyzon; species Entomyzon cyanotis. The sequence goes on from JAKEPQ010001031.1 coordinate 527,606, forward strand.
GGACCAGACCTTCCATCAAGTCTCCTCTCTGCTCAGGGATCTGATAGGAGGCAAAAATGCTCTTCTACACAGAATCCTTCCCTCTTCCCTCTTCTCTTCTCTTTCCCTCATGGTTCTGGAAATCTAGAGAAGCTGGTCAGGGAAGTGAAAGAATACACTTAAGGACTGGGACAGTGGGGTCACTAGCAGAAAGGGTGTGTTGCAAATTCACACATCAGCACCAACTGGCGAGAGGATGCACGAGAGATAGGAATCAAGTCTGGGAGTCTCATAGTCAACACATGACATGAGCCAGGACTGGAGATAAGGAGGGAGAAATCCAGAGGCAGTTTCGCTTTAAATAAGTGCTTTCTGTTTAGCCACCTTTCCCCAAGGGTATCCCATTCAGAGGTGGGCAGAACATTCCAGGAGAGCATTACCTGGACGGCCAGCTCCAGTGTTGGGGTTATCCTCCTGCTCACTATGCATTGCTGCCATTATCCAGGTAGCCTCCTGAGATGCCAGCAGGACAAAGCCCTGCTTGCACTCCAGCGTCGTGAGCTCACCCAGTGTTTTTATCCAAGGCTTACAGTCTAAACTAGGGGAGTTTTTTTCCGATTTGAAACAAAACACTAATGCACCAGAGCTGAAGAACTGGAGGTTGGTTAAGCAAGTCCATTGCCTCTGCCAGAGCTCTGAGTGCTCTCGAAGATCAGGACACATCCCCACACTCCTATCTGGCAGGGAGTGGGGAGCTCAGAGCCCCTCTTTACCCTATGCCAAACACACTGCAGAGTTGGGCACATGGAAGAAAGGAATTTGTGCTGCTTCAGGCTCGCACGGAGTTACAGCCAGGTTCTCCGAGGCCAAACAACTCCTGTGGTGGAGCAAAGCACGACCGGCAAGGAAACAGCAAAAGGACCTGCAAATCCTGCCAGACTGAGAATGCCAGAGGCAAGAAGCACAGAATCATTAAGGTTGGAAAAGACCTCTAAGATCATCATGTCCAACCTTTCACCCATCACCACCTTGTCAACCAGACCAGAGCACTGAGTGTCACATCCAGTCCTTCCTTGAACGCTCCAGGGATGGGGACTCCACCACTGCCCTGGGTAGCCCATTCCAGTGCCTGACAACTCTTCCAGTGAAGTGAAGAAAACAGGTTACTTAGAGAGAGTAAGAAAACAGCAAATTTGAAAAATTTTAACTCCCACTCTGATGAGAAATTGAAGTTAAAGCTCAAGAAGATCACCTGAACACAGCACATGCTGTTTTGCTACTGGTTAAATTCCTGTGGCTTGGTAGATGTTCCCTGCAGATAATATCAATACAGCTTGGAACATGGCCACCTCACACTTCTTCCAGATCTTTTACTTGCAAAAATTCACAGACTTATTTGGTTATAACAGAAGTAACGTCATGCTCCACCAGACAAGCCTGTGCCACCCTCTACAAAAAGGTGCATCTGCTGCTTCCCACAAAAGCCAGGATGATCAGTCCTGCAATGGCAACATCACAGCAGAAAGCCAACTCTGCCTACAGATTCCCAGGTCACCTTGGGAAAGGCATTCTGCATGCTGGTAAAATAACTGACAATGCTCAGCTCCCCCAGAACAGAGGCGGCTTAATCTGTTGTTTTTCCAAGCATGCTGCGATCCTTAAGGATACTATAGAAATGCAGATTGAAATCCCTCACTGACACCAGAGGAATACAGACCGCAGCCTCTGTTCTGAATAACTAGGTCAGTCAGCTATCGCTGAAGTATTAGCCAGAATCCAGCGAATTCCTAGCGGCTGAAATAACGGCTGCAAAAGTCTAACACCATTTGCTGCCATTAGTCACTCTACCTCTGGGTACATTCAAACCCAACTCTCAAGAGCTTAGAATAATTTGAGGGTTGGAGCTTATGCTTGTCAAAATCCAGGCACATGCCTCTGTGCAGCACAGGCTTCCCATCCCACTTGCAGCCTTGTGGAGGCAGGGAACAACTGTCCTCGCAGCCAGCTCAGCCCTACACGGAAAGCATTCAGCCCAGGAAAATCAGGAAGATGCGCTGCTAATCCCGTGCCAGGGAATGGGCGTCACCTCCGAGCAGCAGCTTCCCTACGGCAAGTGCAGGAGGGGGCTTTGACCTGTGGTAGTGAGTGGGTGACTTTCTGGGGGGAAGGCTGATAGAGGCAGAGCAGCTATTTGAACAGAATCCAAAGAAGAGAAGAGGGTAAGGGCTGACAATTGCAATGGGAACAAAATTTATTTCAGGCCCCTCCAGCTGCTGAGGCTGGATCAAGCATTTTCTTTCCTCTCCCTGGAAATAGGAGGCGGTTGAAGGGTTAAACCTGGTTTGGTTTGGGGTTTTTTTCCCCCTATTATTTATTTTCAAGCTTTGGTTGTTACAGGAGCTTGGCCTGCAGTTCAGCCGCACAAAGTCATGCCACAACACAGCAGCCACGACCTGCAATCAGGAACTGGACCTTCTTGTTCTGCCACTGAGAGCAGCATGTCACAATAGTGTATCCTTGGTTTCCCTTATCTCCACAAGCTGTGAATGCTCTGGAGTCCACAGCAGGGGTTGCAAAGGATTAAATTATTATAATCCCCATTTTGAGATTTATTGATACAGCATAGAAAAATTGTAGCTGAGGCATCCTTGTCTTGCATTCTAACTGCTACGACAGAGGAAAAAGTTACTTCCTACCACCCCTAAGAGTGATTTTTGTCTTCCCTGATAGTAGTTACAGAAATCTCTTCCTTTCTTTATCCTCAGCAATCTCCTGCAGCCTTCATTTAGGCTGGAATTTTTAATGGCCTGAATACTACCTAAGACAGAAGGAGGTGCTGGTTGTTCTGAGGCACACAATTTCAGCACAGCACAGGCTGGTGGGCAAACCAGCAGTTTGCCCAGTTAACTGTAAAGCTCCAGTTACCACTTGTCTCCATTGAAAACAAGTTTCCAACTACCCAAAACATCTGTGCAACTACTAAGGCTGTCAGATTCCACATTAAGGAACCAAAACATGCACACAGTCAGGCAATGCATGTCGGAGAGGACTGGAACACACCGGCTGTCTCTGGTATTGTAGGAACATTTTTATACCACAGCCCTACCCTACTATTAAAGGAGGCCAAAGTGAGCACAGTCACAGCCTACCTGACCACATGGACCTGCTGGCACTTGGCAGAGCACATGCCCTTCCTTTGGAAGGAGTCTAGATCCTGCTGGCTGCTGAGAGAGGGGAACCATGGTGGAACAGCTCAACCAGAATCCTCTTCAGCATGACACCAGAAGCTAGCCCACTGATAGACATAAATGTGTGTATGTGTATACCTAAAGATTAAAGAAAATCTCCAGATTCTGAATAATAATAATACTTAAAGAAGAAAGGAGCAACATAAGACATTTAAGCTGTAAATAAGAGGTAATGTTTCCTAATCTGCACATTTAAAGATTCTGAGGATAGAACTGTAAAAATAACTGAAAAACTTCAGTTAATCTTCTACTTAATCACCATTCCTCAAACTGCTAATTCAAAAAAAAAACCCCTTTTCTTGTTCATGTGCTCTCTGAGGTGCCAAATAAATTCTATAAATAAATGACTTTTAGAAATACATTACAATACAAAAAGTAGTAACTATTTCCCCATGTGACCCTTAGGGGCGGGGGAAGAAAAGACTTGTTAACATTTAAAATTACTATTTTCTTATTTAGTTTTCAGAATTTTAATGAAAACTGAAAGCCTGGGTAACAGTTGTGCCCTTACTTGAGTATTTTTCTGGAAAATACCTTTATCTCCTTCCTTCAACAAACAGCAGTCCCAGTTTAAGCACAGCCACAGACCATTGAAGGTAATCCCAGTCCACAAGTTAGGAGTAGCCAGAAAATTCAGGTGAGCCAAATTTCTAAGAGACTGTTTTAAAAACATGTCTCTGAATGACACAGGAATAAAAGTGTTCCTTAAATTAGTTATTGGCTCAGCTTTATGTCACTCAGGCTTCTGTTTTGAGGTGTTTCGGGAGAACATATCTAGAACTTGGAAGGCAACACAAAAGCCCAAAGAGCTCCACAAATTTCTGCTTTGGGAGCAAGCAGGATTAGTATTTTCTTCCCTTTAACACCAAACAGTATTCTATAAGAAAGAGGCAGAAATCAGGAGGTTTTCTCAGCAGCAGTCACAGACAGGAACATTTTGTCTACTGACATCATCTTATGGTTGCCGCAAGATTCTAAGCTATTTGTGCCATTAGTTAATACATTTGCGTTTCTAATGAAATAAACATTAGCAGGCATTTTTACTTTTATGGCCCAACTTTTCCATCCCAGCGCCAGGTTTGCAATCTGACTTCCCCCTTTTCCTGCACACACCGATGGCTGCAGATTGTGAGTGTCCCCAAAGTGGACAGCTTGCCACAGCATGACCAGCTCAGAGATGACTCGCCCAGAGAGACTTCTTCCCAAAGTTAGCCGTAACATCTGTTCTTTAGATGCAATCCAAAATCCCTTGAAATCAGAGCTTTTTCACTGGCTTCCACAAGTGCTAGAAAGATCCTCATTCTAAGCTGGATGTTACAGGAAAGAAGGTGATTTCTAGCATTATTTTATGCAGTGATGTACTTTCTTGGCCAAGGCCCAAAGTACTCATTATGAAGTGTAACACCCTGCTTAATTCTTCCAGAAGCCAATCATAAGGCTACTATGAATTCTAATGAGCACAGAATCAAGACCCAGATGGTTTTTTAAGCCAAATTATCCTGTTCTTGGTTATTTTAAGATCTGTGTAGTGCCTTCTGGCCACTACGTGTTAACTCCTCTGTTCCTGGCCCAGATTAAGGACAGACTTGCACCCCTCTTCTCCCCCTCTAAGCACAGCTCTCCAACTATGCTGTAAAGACCCTCAGCTCCTTCTGTGCCTTGAAAAGTCACAGATTTGGGAGACTCAAAGGTTGACGCAGGTGGGGTAAAAAAGGTACCCACAACATTTGGCAGGGAAGAAAGTCAGAAAAATAAAAGGCCATCAATAAGATAACACTGACCCTGCAGACAATCCAATTTAAGCCATTCTCAGGGACAAATAATTGAGCTCAGAGCCATCACGTTGGCATTATCAGTTCAGGAGTCGCTGTCTCTGTTGAAATTGCTGAGTATATTTGCTTTCTAGTTTGCAATGACATGTTTAAACAACTAAACCATCTTGTCTATACGCTCTCTCCATGCCATATCAGCAGGATACCTGCCCCTCGCCAGGGGATGTTGCTGCAGTGCCTCAGCTGGGCCTGCACCAAAAATCACACTGCTCAAAGCCTCAGTTTGGCCATATTGGTTCTTCAGAGCAGGCTACAAATTACTGTCCACGTCTACCACAAACCACTATCACCTTACTCTTTCCTTTGACTAAACTTGAGAGTTTTGGGAGGGAGCTGTGGGCGGGTGGTTGGTTGGTGGGTTGGTTGTTTTCACAGATGGGGTAAGAGGGGAAGAAAGGAAGAAGAACATAAAAGGAAAAAGGTCATACTACCTGCTTTCCTGGTCCCCAGGTATCCAGAATATTCTCTCACTGCAACAGCAGTCCTCATTCCAGTGTCCCAATGCCTCTGTTCTTCATTAAATCCCCATTGTATACTCATAGAATCACAGAATAGTTTGGGTTGGAAGGGACCTTAAAGATGACCCAGCTCCAATCCCCTTCCATGGGCAGGGAACCTTCCAATAGACCAGGCTCCTCCAAGCCCCATCCAGCCTCACTTGTGTGTTTTTTTCTTTTTACATGCTGGGATTATTTCCACCCCCCCCACCCCCCACCCCCCAAACCTTGTCTGGTAAACAAATGGATGTCACAGAAATGAAAAGCATGAAATGAAAGGAGTAACCAAAACTGAAATGCAGCATTATGCCAGGCAGCTATGGAGAAGAAACAATGTTATGTCACTGGCTATCAATCAGTCTAGAGTGGTTAATGACTTTACGCTATTATCCACCTCCCCAGAGTGGCCATCACAGCCTGAGGAATGCAGACAGATTTCTGAGATGATCAGAAATGAGGAGTGGGAGGGAAATAAGGAAGCAAAAGATGGTTTCATATCCTTTCTTGCCTCCAGATGTGTGACATGTGGCACAGTTGTCCTAAGTCAGGTCTGAAATACTTATTTTTAATTCACTGAAAACACCCTGACTGAGCAGCAGGAGCGCAAGTGACACACAGAACTTGCCATCATTTGCCAAAGCAGAGAAGGAGCTCGGTATCTGTGCTGGAATTGCCAAGTCCAGCAAGAACATCCAGCTCAGGAACTCAGACAGCTCTGCCTTTGGAAGCGGCCTGATGAGCATGTACTCTAACAGGCATCAGTCCCTTTTCACTTGAACCACATTTGAACTTCTGAGCACTCAAAAATCATTCTGCCCTGTTCCTATTCCTCTGAGCAATTGCACACAGGCCCCTCTTATTACTACATTAGTGTAATTTTGTCTCCGACATTCCCCCGGAGAGGAATTACTCATATCCTGCTATTATTTATTTTACTGCTAAGAGCCTGGGTTTTAGGAGTAGTTTTAATTAAATACCAATGCTCCTCCTCCTCAATTAGGATCACCTTTATCTAGGTTGCTGTACTTTGCATTCTTCAGCAGCAACACTTACTCCTTATTTATCCCTCCTGCCGTGGTTCTCTCTGGAACTGGAGAAAGCCCCTCCACCACCAAATCCTATCAGCCAAAATACAAGGTTTTACCAGATGTAAAGAACCATCCCATGGAAGGTAACATGATGTTTAACACTGGTGATGCAGAATTCCAGTCTAAAATTATATCAAGTGGTACTGCCAAAAGCAGCAGTGGCTTCCATACCCCCACCAAAGCCCCAGGCTGCTGTGTTGGCCTGTCCACCACTCCACAGCACGTGGCTACTACTGTCCCTTTGCAATTGCCCTGCTCCTCTGGGGCCTTGCTTGCACTTCCCTTGCTCCCCTACCCTCTCATGGTGTGGTTTTCTTTGGGAGTTTGAAGTGCAGCGTATCCACCTCTTCAAAGTCTTTGCTGTCCCTGGATAATGAATCGGATCACAATGTATTCCACACTTGGGTACACAGGATTCTTGGAAGCTGCCCTAGATTAATGATTTAAGATTTATTCATTCATGCTCCCCAAGTGACAGAGGCAGAACTGATGACTTCTGACTGGGAAGCTGGCAGGAATATCCTCAACTTTTTCTACAGAGTGGAATCAAGCTGCAGCAACTACATCCAAGTGCCTGAGCTGCATCCAGCTGCCGGAGACAGCACCAGCGTGGACACAGCCACCGCTGGCACCAAGGCCCTCCTGGCCACCAGCCCCTGCCTCAACACTGGGCACAGGTGCCCTTCCTCCCCCAGGCAGCCTCACCCAGCCACTCCGCAGCCTGCCCAGAGCACAGTGTCCCTCCAGGCACCGCTCCGTTAGCGCCTTGCCTAGGGAAGAGGCAAAAAAAAGTATTTTGATTTCACTCCTCACAGACTTGACAAGGATTTTTTCCAGAAGGTTACTGACTACAGTTAGTTCCCTAGGCAGAAGGTGGTTTTGTTTCATGAGCACATATTATTCCTTTTCCAAGAGCAAAATGGAAGTGGATACAGGTACTAGCATGATTGGTGTGCAAAGGGAAAGTGTAGATGCTTGGCCCTGCACTTCCAGGCTCAGCAAGTGCCTTCCCTCCATGGCTCCAGCAGCTCTGCCAAACCTGTTCTCTGCTGTACTTCCAGCAAGGACTATAATTTATACCCTACAACCTAAGCACACATTTCACAATCTGGAGGGTTCCCAGCTAGGAAGAGTTTCAGTTAAGGAAGGGATGCTGATGATAAAACATTTTTCAAGTGTTACCAGTTTTTTGCACAGCTATCTCTGTACATTTAAGGTATTTTTTCCTACCTTAAAGGGGCTTTTTCTGCAGCCAGGAAAAGAAGCTCTCTACTACTTTCTGGCCTCTCAACCAATAGTTTTCAACAGTAATAAACTGGTTGTTCATGTGTCATTCAACTAGATGCTAAAAAAAAAAAATCTTATCTCCTTGCTTTTGGTTTCAGTAGCATTTCTTCAAACCATGCCAATTAAAAACCTTTCAGTCCAAGTTCCCAAGGCAGGAACCATCTTCATTTTGACTCCTACAGAACAACAAATACTCTGGCAATGTTGAAAACCACAAAATGAAATTAATCAGCTTAGGAGCTGATATCTCTTTACTAAATTTTACTTTCATTCACCTACTGTTCTTTCAACACCCATCATTCTGCTACTTAAATATATGTTTTAGAGGCTCTGTTCATGGCATTGATTCACTACTAGAAAACAGGCAGGCAGAAGGCAGTGTTAAAAACATTCTCCCTCACTCATTTTTTATGGCTTCAGACCTCAGAAAATGAGTTTTTATTGGCTGATTTTTCAGACTAAAAACGGACTACCAGAGACATAATACATTTATCTGAGTTCTACAGCTTGGAAAGGCAACAAAAATGCAGAAGTCATCTCAGTTTTAGTGTTTAGAACGCTGAACCCCTGTTACCCCCTTCTACCTCCCACAAAAGCAGGCTTACCTTGAAAAAAGATCCCGGAGAAATACTTTTGGAGTGAATTCAGCCCCTTCTTCCTTCTGACTGCAGGTTGCTGCTTGTCCTAAACACGGGAAACATCCCTTGCTTCAGGCAAAAATTCTCAGCAATTTAGTCTTAAAGCTTCTGCAGAAAACTCCTCATGCACATGCAAAGCCCCCCGGCTCCAGCTGCTTCCTCAGCAGCAGTGCCCCATGCCAGGTGCTGGGCAGTGATCCCAGTGCTCCCACCCGTGTTCCTGGCAGGCAGTACAGGTGGTAGCACAACTCAGGGAAGGTAAAACAGCCTCACAACCATCAATTCCATTGAAACCTCGCAGTTCCAGCTGAGGAGATTTCATTGCAGACATATAGCCCTGTCAGGATGCTGGGATGCAGTGAGTCAATGTTTTCTGGGACCTTTTTTTATCGTGGGCTGATGCTGTGAGCTCAGCAAAGAGGATGGCACAGTGCCTTGAGTGGCATTTTGCACAAAAGGCAAGAGCAATATACTAATCAAGATTCTGGTGTGTAGAGACTCCATGCATTTTCCTGTCACCAAGCCTAGAAATCACAGGTTTAGCATCACACTGGGGTGGGGAGAGAGCTACAGACATAACAGAGCCTCACACTTCAAGAGTCTGTGATTAAAGACTCTCATGCCCTGTAAACTGCAGGCCACGAGTAGCAAATACAGTGTTATTCCATCACAGACTTCCTTCTGCATGTGGGGAGCATTGCCATGGCTCTTTGTGGATGTCAGGACTCTGGGCATTGTGCTGTCTTGCATAACTTCCCTGGGTCCACGTCATGCGATTTCAAAAAAATGCAAAACTAATACAAAGCTGACACTTCTGCAGGGTCTACATTTCAGCAACAGTTCTCCTGGCACCCTGAGAAGAAGGAAGGGACACTGTTCTAAGGCTTCAGCCTTCATAGGGATGTAAATGAGGACTGGTTTATTAAGCTGATTGGAACAGCTCCCACTGCCTCAAACTCTGCAGCTGTAACTCTTATGTTCCTGATCCTTGAGTCCCAAATGCAGCCCAGCAGAACCCAATGCTGTAATCAATCAAGACAGCAAGTGCCGCGGCTTCTCCCCACTGCAGTAGATTTAGAAATCAACACCAGCAGGGCTGCCAGGGAGGCAATTAGGTGTTTTCCATAGGTATCCTGATAAAGAAGCCAGTTATTTACAGCTTCCTGGCACATCAGTTACTTTGGTATTTCCTATACAACATTCAGAAAGGAGAAACACTCCCCCCCCCTCCCCCTCAGATAAAGGTGTTGTATTCAAGAGCCAATTCATTTTTCTTGCTCTTGGAGTTGGCTTCTAGTTCCTCACCTGGATAACCACAAGCACATTTTTGTGAACATTAGGTAACAAGAAAGCCTACTACTAATTCTTCCTCATCAGGGCCTGGGGAAAAATCTGAGCTGTTGGGTGAAAGCTAAAAAAACAAACAGAATAGATGGGAGGGGGAAGAGAAGGGGAGTGAGAAATAATTCAGGAGTGAGTCAGCCATGCTCCTCCTGCTTAGTCACCTATAGTTCTGCTCTCCAGACACACAGGAGATCGGAGATTGGGAATAAGATGCCTGCCTGCCTTCCTTCCGCCTACTGCCTCCTGACAAGGTCTTGGAAATAAAGATAGGGCAGAGGTTTGGGAACCAGCCACTACAGATGCTGATTTTCCAGAGTAACAGAGCTGCCAGTAGCCCCTTTGATTCCTACCTCCTTCTGTTGCCCCTGCACTATTTTGCAGTTAAATCATCTTGATTCATCTGCTGGTTTGAGTTCCTCTGATGGTGCTCTGCCGTTTGGACATCGTAGGGGGTTGCCATGGAGAAGAGAGTGATGTAATTGACACAAAAAGAACCGAACTTACAAATACAACAGGAACCAAGCTATTTATAAGAGCTGCTTCTCTTCCCCCACTCTTTGTTGGAGTGGGTGGAGGCAAAGGCAGCAGCTCCGTTCTTGATGTTTCTGTCAACAAGTCTCAGAAATGAGTTTTCTTGTCAGAAAATATCCCAAGCCTGTGAAATTACTGAATGCTGTCAGCTTTCGGACTTCATTCATTAGAGCTAGATTTAGAGCTTTCCAGCTCCTCACTGGATTTGAGGTTAAATAACACTCATGTTTGTAGAGTAATTTCTACCCTGTAAATTTCTGCAGCATTACTGAGATACAACAACTTCTGGAAGGAAAAATGTGTCACAAAAAGAGAGGGGACAGAGACCCTGGTTTATGTAAAGGCTTCATACTACTTATAATCACTCAGTTATAACTCATGGAATCACAGCCTGAGCTGGAAGGGACCCCCGAGGATCCTGGACTGTTGGTTTGGCCTTGGCTGTGTGGGGTGCCACTGCACATCAACACAACTTTCACAGAATGAACATTTAACACATATAAAAATCACAAAACACAGCAGAGAGAAAATGGCAGATTAAGAACAGAGAGGAACAAAAAATAATAGTTTTAGGATGCATTTGCAATAAAAGGGTGGTTTAAGAACAGGACAAGCTGTAGCCAGTTCTGTTCACATGAAGGTAAAGTAGTGAACCAGGCTGTCTCTTTAGGAGTGGATGCAGATGTGGCAGAACAGTCCAGTGCCTTTACTGGATATCAAGAATGCATACCGGTAAGTCACATACACCACTAAATTCTGCAATATTCCAACTTCTTTTTTTTCCTACAAAATGATTCCTGAGTGAATGATTATATAAAGTATTACTCTACAAAGTACATAACTAGTTTATCTTCAAGGAACTACACAACCTGAGATACTGAAAATTCAAGGGAATCCAAAGCACTGGGAAAACAAACATCAGCTCAGGCGCAGAAACTGAACACTAACATTTGTCTTTTGTCAGCGTTGTTTCACTCAGCTGCTGCTCCTGACTTTGTAAATCACACTTCCATACCAGCTGGAACCACTAAGTCAATAATTAAATACCTCTGGATTGTAGTTATTACAAAAGGAAAGTAAGGAACAAACATTTCTAGAACCAGCAAAAGGAACAACTTTCTTCTTCAGTCTTTACTGAATGACCTTGATATCCACATGTTGTTTAATAATTTAAACTATTATGGAAATGAAACCTTCATATTTCTAAGCTTCCAAACAGCATCCAGCTTCTGCTGGATTAATGGAGCAGAGGGGCAATGAGTGTGAAATAGTAAGAACTAAAAGAATTAAACTGTTAAAGGAGTTCAGCATTCCTCTGTCAAGCTTTAAGGGTGATCTGTTTAAGCACAGGCACATCAATATGACTGCAGTGCCCATAGCCCAAGGCTAAAGGAGAGATTCCAACCACTAATTCCCCAGCCCACAGGCAAAGAACTCACTTAGAAAAGGAGCTCAGCTTTCGTACATCGAGGCATCTTTGGGGAAATCACTGCGGCACAGCATGGAGCACTGCACCTCAGGAGCTGCACTTTTGCCCAAAGGCATTTTGGAATATTATTTGGGAAATCAGCAGCAGAACAGAGGAAAGATGCAGAATTATTTACTGATGCTTATGCAGGAGGGGCGATTTTTCTCCTTGAAATAATAGAATCATTAAGGTTGGAAGAGATTTCCAAGAGCCCACCCAGCACAGCTAAGTTCACCACTAAACCAGGTGTGCCACCTCTATATATTATTAAAATCTTGCCAGGGATACCAACTCAACCACTTCTTACTGAGTGCCCCAAAGTCCCATAAAGGATGGAGATTTTTCTCAGCTCTTTTTGTTGCTCATTTATTTATAGAAGCATTTTCATGCTGTCTTTCACAGCAGTAGTCAGATTAAGTTTTAGTTGGGCTTTGGCCCTTCTAATTTTGTCCGTGCATAACCTTGCAACATCCTTATAGCTCTCCTGAATTGCCTGCCCCTTCAAGTTCACTCTGGAAAAAACAAAAATCCTAGTTTATTCTGTAAAGTCATTTTATCTGCTAGCACAAGCTCAAGCTTACACCTCTGATAATATAACAGTTAACCGGTACATCTTCAGAGGTTTTCTTAATCTTTCTATTAAACCCATACATATCCCAGGCTGGAAAAGTCTCTGATACATATATTCTGAGTGTGTTTATCTGATAAATTTTAGGACATTTCCCAATTAGCTTAGAGTTAGGACTTTAAATCTACAAATCACATACCTTTAAAAACCAGCAGATGATGACTACTCCTCACCTTCCCTTAAGCTTCCTTAAAATGATCTCTTTAGGCATTAAGTGAGCAAATAAAGTAAGTTTCAGAGCTCACAAGGACTTGTAAGTGCCTGTAGGTGTACCTTAAAAAGCAACTAAGTTCTGTAACATCACTGGTCACTCCACAGCCACTAAGGAGGTAATATGGACCACCTGTATTTCACAGGTGTAGGCAGTGATCTCCATTAGGCCTTAGAAACAGTGGAACCAACTCCAGCTGCAGCTTCCAGAGCTTGAGAAGAAAATGGCTCACACCTGTGGGGTCTGCCCCACCCACAGCTCAAGCACATTAGATCAGCCTCCATTTTTTACCTGTAGCATTTTTGGGTGCTCAGTGATTTCCTACAAATATTTCTAGACCCCTTTCTGCTTAACAGAGTGGACATTAACATTTGATTCTTTCAGTTGCTGAATAACTGCAGCTGAAGCCTGCAGGTATCTTCCAGACATCCCTCTTGTATCTCTGGTTTTGTTTTCAAGCAACCTGGTACAACCGTGATCCATAACATTCCTTGGATTTATTTTCCTTTGTGCACTTTTATTTATGTAATAGGCATTAAAATTTGCCATAGCCCAGATTCCATGACTGTGTTTTTTAGAGATAATATCACTAGGACTTCTACATCTGGCTGTCACACAATTTCATTCTACCTTCTACTTGGTGTGGAACATTGTGTCATCTCAGAATTTAGAGATGGCTCTTTCCCCTAAAAAATACTAAGACAATTTTCATCTCCAAATATCTTGTGGGACACAATGGTGTGTCTCCTACTTCATGGTAAGTCTATGACAATCCCAGCCTGCAAGGTCACAGACCATGTGTGTTACACACTGATTCAAAAAGTGATGCTTAGGAAAAACTTGTTTAAGGTGGGAGGCAGAGTTACTTGAAGAGACAACAGGGCTATCTAAAGACCTCCTGGTGCAATTGGTGCAATCAGCTCATGGGATAGGGGAGGCAGATACTAACCTGTGCAGCAGAGAGGCAGAGTTCCATCGAAGCAAAAGTGGGAACAAACATCAGAAGAGATGACTGCTCATGCTTGTTATACCTGCTCACTCCTCTTCATTATTTGTGTGTTTATTATGGAGTAATTTCTAATGCCATTGCCAAGTTTCTTATTTTACAATATTGGGGGCAGTTTTGTGTTGTCTGGGATATACATGAAGAGTAACTGACCAAGGGCAGTCTTAATAGATGGAGGATTAGCACACTTTTTGTTTAGAAAGAAAACAGATGCCAACTCAACAAAAAATTAATAGTGGAGTATTGCATCTTTGATTTAGACCTCATTTAAGTAAAGACAAATAGGTTCATTTACATATTTTAAAGACCTGAAGAACAGATTTCCTTTACTGAACTTCTGCTGAGAGCTCTTATCTCTGTGTTCAGCCTGTTCTGAAAAGCTTTGTGTATGAATTAGACAGAGTGAAGTTGTTCTGTACTGGCTACAAACATTTCGTGTCTGAGAAGTCCTTGGGATGACCAATCCTTTGTTAGGAGCCTTCTCTTCATAATCTACCTGGCATTCAGCTCAGTGCTGCAGCATATAAACTGAAAGAGTTGCAAGTGAGAGGACAGCAAGTGAGACTCCCCAGATTTTGTCTAAAAGGCAGTTAGAGGATCAGCAAAAGCAAACACATTTCAGCTAAAGAAAAGAACAAACATGCCATCCTTTTAGAGCTAGCAGAAGTTAGCTATGCATTGGACTCCTGGGTACTCTACCAGTGATCTTGGCTCTAAACTCTGGTTAGAGATAAATCATTTTTTATCTGCTTGCTCCATTGCACTACAAGAAACATTATTTAAGGACAAAAATTAATTCTTCTGGAGCAGTTTACATTTGATATTAAAGCTGGTCTACCAGGGCATTTAGGTCCTATTCCTGAATTAAAAGAATATATAACCATCTCAGGGGAAGTGTAAAAAAAAAGGCATTAGGAATCTGTGAGAGCAAACAGAAGACAGGCTAAAGTAAGACAAATAGTGATGGAACATGCAGAAAAAAAGCAGGAAAGAAGTTGGCTTGAAGCAACATGGAAAAGACAAAATTAAGTTCTAGCACAAAATTTGGAGGTAATACAAAAGGGGAGAACCAAGCAGAACCATGGCTGGCAAACTTAATCAAATGAAAAAACACAGCCAATTTGGCTTCTTTAGGGGAAGAAATTACTAATGATGCAGTTGTCTACTCTCACTTTCATGCATGGGAGAACCTTCAAGGATGTAAATCCCAAGTCTGAGAAGTTTCCCGACACTTAAAGTACATAGTACCACCTTGGGTTTGGATCCTGTAAATTCTGTTGTCTTGAATAAAATGAAGTCTTTGTATTTGTTTCAATAATGCAGTGTACAAAAGGTTAACACATATAGCTATCCACCTAACCTCCCACAAAAGCCTGCCAACTCTTCACTTAGGGCAAATTGAGACTTCAGGGATGCTCAAATCTAGTCAGGATTTGAGCCAGCCTTTGCAAAAGTAAACTTTAGCCCTTGCAAAAGTAAACAAAACTCTTGCCTTAAGAAGGAAAAAGGTTTATGTGTGCAGCTTTTCCACTCATGACTTCATCTATTCCTTAAGACAACTTTCTACAAGAGCACATTCCAAGCAGAATCATTCAAGTTGTATCCAGGTATCCAGGAGATCTCATATGGTTATGAAAGCTGCCACCAAATGAGGATACTTTTGCATCCATAAATATTCCCAGTCATGCAGCAGCACTCCTGCATGGCTTCTAAATAAAAGTATTTTGAAACCATCTGACAGCAGTGCTTAATATGACACTTGTTACCAAAATACAACTTTATTGATTAAATACTAATTAAAGGACTTGAATTAATTGAATGCAAAGACGTTTCAAAGTGTGCAGTGCGACTTAGGCGTTAAATTTTTAAGGAGCTGTACAAGGGGAGGCAGCAGTTAAGACAAACAATTTTCTCTCACAAACCACTTCAACACAAAGGTTCCTGGAGAGGCTTAGAAGGTTTTCTACACAGTCATGCAATAGAAACATTCTTGAGCAAGTCCCATGTGAAGTCTTGCAGAATGGCTCCAAACACTCTCACGTTTACATTTGAAAACATCAGAATGCAACAACAAATTCTTCTATACAATACCAAATGTGTTTGTTTTCTATGAAATCACTGGAAGTCCACCAGGAGGAAAGTTTGTCCCACAGCAGCTAAGGTCAACAAAAGTCGTTCTTGGAAAGAGCTGTCAAACATTTCACTGATTTCCTCTCTCAGCTCCTTCAGCAGAGGTACTGTGGACTTACCATCTGCATTCAGAATTTTCTCAAAAAGTTTACTCCAGAAAACACTGCCAGGGGTCCTGAAACAAACAGAGCAGTGTTCAGTGGAGAAGTACACACACACCATGTCTATCAAGGTCTCCATTTATATTCAGCACTAAACATCCTGGGAGAACCACACTGGAAATAATAATTTCACCCACATGAGTAAATATAAAGGAAAACTAGGAACATATTGGTCATTTTATATGCATGGACCTCTTTCTCTTTCTTCAGTAGGTTTCTGGATAGTAACTACACAGGTCTAAACCAACTGTTTATGTAGTTACCTCTTCTAGTATACCTGACCACTGCCACTATTCACGCTAAGCTATGGCAGTTGTAGTTCAAAGGAGTTATCAAGAACATTTTTGAACCAAACAACTTGGGAAACTCCTTTCATGAATAAAGGGCAGATGTAAATCTTATTTAACCACTTGCATGCTAAGTTAACAGGGCAATATATTAAAGGAAAGCTGCAAGAAAAACTTTAAAAAAAAGAAAAAGGTGATTTAGAGCCAGATTTATTTTGTTTTTTCCCTTCCTTCCATCTGCCACAGCTCTGTATAGATAACATTTTGGAGACAATTAATAGTAATAAATCCCTTCTCTCCCAGATGTACCCACACAACATGAATAAAAAGGTTAAGTGACTCATTTAAAGTCTCAGAAAACTGATATTAGAGCTAACCCTTTGTTCTTCAGTCTTGCATTGCTACTGAATACAGAAGCACTTTTCTCCCTGGAGCTAGGAGTTACAGGGGCTTTGAAACAAATTATCTGCCTCTGCTTTATCTAAGTGACTGACAAAACAGCAGCAGCCAGTCTCAGAATGAATCCAGCCTATAGCTCTTACCACTGATAACTCTTGTATTTGCTAAAATAATTAAGTCAATGCAGAACCTAACCAAGAAAAAAAAATACAAGACTTGAGTCCATTTTCTTTGTGGGATTAGGTGAGCAAGAGGTGTAGCAGAGATGATGAAGTGTTGCTAAGGCGGTGTAAGAAGTTCTAAGTGACAAAAATAGTCCTAAAAATTCAAACACAGCTTCCATATCCTGCCTCACATAAACCTGCACAGATGAAGCTTCCTAAAATAGTACAGTGAAAACAGAAAAAAATCATCAAATCTATTCTATAATAATGGTAAAATCCCTCCCCTGAAAAACAGGCTGTCAGCATTATACTCAGAGATGAAAAAAATCAACTTGATCAGAATTTACATTCTACCTTCCCCTAAATCTCTACCGCAATGTTGCAGTGTTTTGCATTCATTCTGTCACCTTTTAAGTGGGTTCTCTTTTATTGGGAACCATTGACCTTGGAAGAAAAACTTTGTGCTCTACCCTGCAATTCCCCACTGCTTTGGTATTTTGCTGAACTGGTAGTAAAATCAGTAGCTCTTTCGGTCATTCTGCTATCTTTACATTTGTTTAATACTTAAAAATAATCAAGTAATTTTTAAAAAGCTTTCTTAAGAGGGTCATGGTGGTTGTATTTAACACCAGTCAGCCTTCTAATAGGAAGCTTTCCAAATGAACCCCGAAGAAATAAAAAACTCACTTTCCAAATCATTTAGAGAACTTTGAATAGAAAGGACAGAAGCAATGTCATCTTTTAAAAAGCAGAATTACTGAAAGCAACAGGAAGAAGAATCCTGTGTCATCATGGGTGTTACAAGTGTCACCAGCACTTGTGGCTGTATGCAAAGGATGAAGAGCAAGATTGTTCTCCATCAGCTGACTCTTCTCCCAGGGAGTGCATAATTTTGGAGGCTCTTGGTGGATGCAGGTTCCCCACAGCAGTGAATTTGCTTGTCACAGATTACTTGAAAGCTTCAAACTGACTAGAGCAAGAGTCATCAATCAGTACGAACCAGACACACTAAAAGATCCATGTGTGAATGGAAAAGGATTTAGTGCAAATTCCTTATTCCCGCATAATGAAATGCCTCATTTACACTGTGCATATAAGACTTCAGTACAATGTGTAACTAGAGCACCGATGAAAACATTTCTTGGAATAAGTGATAGTGAAAAAGTAAGTATAGATCATGAATGATAAGTCTATAATACTTTCAGAAGCAAAGGAGAAGAGAGGGTGGAAAACAAAAATTCCCTATATGTACTCTGAATTCCCAAATTGTGAACCGATGCATGCAGATGAGCGAGAAGCCATTACAGCCTGGTCCCAGCGCCACAGAACTCATGCCCAGGCTTTAACTTCTTCCTGCTGTGTTTCCTTTAGTCCTTCACAGGTCTCACTCTTTAAGTCTCCCTCCGAGTTCTACCTCAACCCAAAATCCTAGTTTTTTCAATCCAGCATCCCCAGCTTTGACTACAATTCCTTTCCAATTAACCCCTCCCATCCAAACTCCACTGACAGCCAGCCCTATCCTTCCCAACTCAGACTTACTATTCCTCCTGCTCCAGTTACCCAGACAGTTACTGCTCTTTTTCCCATCCCCACATCCTGATCAGGTCCCTGACACCATGTTCCAGCCTTCTCAACTCAGTCCTTATGTGGCTTCATCTGCAGTAGCCCAATTTAATCTCTTGCAGAATTAAAGAAAGGATCTCATAGTAGAAAACCAGATATATACCCAGGTTAAAAAAAAAAAAAAAAAAAAAAAAAAAAAAGCAGCATTTTTTCCTCTGTACACAGCTTAAGAAGATGGGATTTTTTCCAAAGGCTGAATACAACAAACTGGGAGATGTAAGCAGTGCAGGTTGCTAGGGAACTGGACAACTCCCATACTGGTAGTACGTTTTATTAAAGCAACGGTTCTAGGAGTGATCCATGATCCTGAATCAGATACCTATGAAGTAATTGCTGTCCTAAGTCGAGAGTTCTGGAAAGTCCTTATGAAATGCCAAGGCAAAAAAATCTGCAGTATGTGCCCAACAAAATGAACAGTGTTCAGCCTAAGAACAAACAAAGTCTATGAGAAGGCAGAGCAAATGTACAGCCAAAACATGCAGCTAAAAGAGAGCAGTAGAATTTAGTATCTGAGGACAAACAGCAGCTTCCAAAGAGCAGCAGTTTGCACACTTGCATCTTAGAGACATTTTAAAATTATTTTCTTTGTTGTGCACATGTACTGTTTCTACAACTGTTACAGACAACTGTTACATTCTGCCATCAGTGTCCTAGAA
This sequence comes from Entomyzon cyanotis, assembly GCA_024500445.1. Classification (NCBI taxonomy): domain Eukaryota; kingdom Metazoa; phylum Chordata; class Aves; order Passeriformes; family Meliphagidae; genus Entomyzon; species Entomyzon cyanotis. The sequence goes on from JAKEPQ010001031.1 coordinate 546,783, forward strand.
TGAAAACAAAAAAGCAGAAAGCCAAATGACTCCATTTCTGAAGCAACATGCTCATGTGATCTTTGCCCCCCCCACCACCCACCTTCTCAAACTTCTCCAAACTTGATCTGTAAGGTGCAGAGAGACTAAATCAGTCTCATTTGAAAGGATAGAAAAAGCAAAATCATCTCAACTGGACTATTCATATTCTGCTTAAAATTGTTTCCTACACAGCACTGAGGCTACCAGTGAACAAGTCCAGGAACGTCACAATTACAGTTCCCACAAACCTAACACTTTTTGGCAAAAACGGGCCCAGGTTGTACATTCTAAGCTCTGAAGATAGTACCGCTATAAAGAAAATGAAATTAGATGTCTCTTCTTTCCCAGCAGCCCCATATGTAAAAGGACTTACTTTGATAAGTTTTGGCTGATTTTCCAGGTGGAATTCTCCTGATAGACCTGGATATGATCACCAAACAACAGCAAATGGACTACATCTGCAATGCCAACCAAGTCTACCTGTAATCACAACAAACATCACAAAGTTCAATGTCTATGACTTTCTGCTCTTAGTGCTTTCACATATTTAAGTCTGAACCATCTTTGCACCAGAATCTTTCAGAGACCTGTTAAGCAAGAAAACTTCAAAAGGTAAAATTCTGGTTTCATTGTAGGATTCTAAATAAATACAGTAGTTACAATCACTGAACAGCACCACTAGTCCCTTCACTTAATGCCAAAGATTCCATCAGATGTAAAATTCTCTTTATTCAGTATTTATGGAGACCAGACCTTTCCATAGCACTTGTAAAGTTTAACTTAAGAAAATGGGTTTTGTAAAGGAAACACAGAAATTAAGATATCCTGCTAAATAGAGACTCACCTGATAAGGAAGAAAACCTTCTGCCAGAAGCTGTTGTCCATGAGGGGTGTGAGCTGTGGGAAAGCTGTAGGGCAAGCTGACTCCAGGCAGTACCTTCAAATCCAGACTGTGAGAGAAATCCACCATCTTCACAGCATATGACAGCTTCTCATTAGAAAACGCATCACAGATCCTGAACAGAGGAAGCACATGAGGCAGAAAATGATCCAAACTTTTTCTTTTTTTTTAAATTAAATTTAAGAGCACAGTGAAGCTGAGTCTTAGCCATGTCAATGCTCCCCTCTGATGGCTGCTGTCAGAACTACTGCTGCAAGGGCTGCCCTGGACAGCAAGGGCTCACAGCAGGGAGCCTACGGAGGATCCTGCTTCTCCACAGTAAGCAATAGTAAACACTACACTAAGGTGCTATTTTCATACTTGTCACAGTTGTCTGAAACACACTTTGGGGACTGTGGGAATAGCATGATGTTTTGCACTTCTCCCTCTCCTTCTCAATCTCAGAATAATTGATGCAAAAAATAATTAAGCTTGATAATACTTTAAAAAACCTTTCCTAGTCTACAGGTGAGGGAGGACAAACAGGAAGGGAAGCGAAGAGTGAACTGTAAAAGCTTAAAATGTTCTAATGATAAAATGTTAAAAGGCATCTATCGACAACTGCCAGGCCAACAATATCCATGTATTACAGCTCTCACTACTACTCTCCTTACGTACTTGTATGCTGTGAACTTATTTTGTGATTTATACTATGCACTTGGCCTTTTGCCATCTAAAAACCCCAAACCATTATCTTAACTTTTTGGCAGTTGTTTGTTTTGTATTCACCACACAGAAATCCAGCAGGAGACATCCAAGTCCATCAAGCCACTATTGGATCAGTGACTTCCAAAACAGGATGCAGCACACTAAGGGATGTGCAAGACAACCCATTGCAGGATGTGAAGAAAATATTAGAATTTGCATAGTACAGGTATGTAATTTATTAATAACTATATAAATAAGTTATTAATAAAAGAATCACAAAGAAATTATAAATAAAATACATTGTGAGTATGCATGTTAGCTTACTGTAGGCCCAAAGTAAATTTCAATTTAATAGCTATTTTTAGCATATCGGTGATAACTACGAACAGCCCCAGTAAATTTATGTAATGGAATCTCATCTGATTCATGAGACATTCTGGTTACTGGCTTCCCACTGATTCCTGAAGTTTTTACCTATTATATATCTTTCATCTATTTGAAGCTTTGAAGACTGTTAAATGCCTCAGTATAACTTCTAGCACTTTCCCACCTTTCTTTCCCACACTGAACAGATGCTTATTGACACATTCCTGAAATTTTGTTATGTCTTGCTGTTAAGTTCTCCAAGGACTTTTTTTTTTTTTTGCATCATGTAACCAACAGGCATAATAAAGGTAGAGTAGGAGGGCAGAACCCGGGGTGGGGGGCGAGATTACCTAGCCAACTGTTCCTCTAGTTAGACAATATTGGCTAGATATTTTAATTGCCCAATCTTATCAATTGTAAGGATTGAATTCTGAGCGCTGTTTTCCGCCATATTGTGTACCTGAAGGCTTTCAAGTAAAGGTTTGCTTTTATATTATCATTCTAACATGGTCTAGAAAAGTTTGTGTTCTATTTCCAGGCATCACCACACTTAGTTCACAGTTCTCATTCCAAGGGATACAGGACTTTCTTAATATAGCATGGGAAAGAGCTTAAAGAAGAAAATTAGGTCTATGCATCTAGATACAAGCTGGACTGCAGAGGAAGCTGAAAACTTTGTTTAAGGGTATCTGGATATTCCAGTCCTGGGTTTCTAATAGGGTTTCTATTTTCTGATTTCCTGGGTTTCAGATAGGGTTCTGGTGTAAAGCCAAAGGCAAGTTAAGAACCATATCCAGTTAGCAGTCTGGAACCTTAGTAAAGCAGAAACAGAACTGGGAATTCCTACGGGTGCATCCACCCACAGGCAAAGAAGCTTCCGACTGTGCTGGGACAGGGTCCGGCTCGGACAATGTGCAATAAACAAGCTCACACAACTTGCCGTGCAGGAACATCTGGGTTCAGCCTCCTCCGGGGTTCCTCCCAAATCCTGGCCAGGGCTTAAGGAGGAACCCAAGGAGTTCTTGCTCCTACACTCCCAAACCCCAGGTGCAGTCTTGTCTGGTTTCTAAATACAGAAAGGCTAATACGTGTTTTGACAATAAGTGAATACATAGATCATATTGCTAACACTACTGTGTTAAGGAGCAAATACAAGTACAGCATTTGGTTGGAAGGTTCACCTAGGGGTCAGCTTGGGCTCAGGGCCTGTTGTTCAGGCCTCAGTACACCAGCTCAGAGGGAGAAATTATAGCAGCATGGGAGCTGTAGCTGAAATGACTGTTCTGTACCCTCCCATATATTCATAGGAAGAGACAAACCTGTCTCCCAGAAACAACACCTCTGGCCTCAGATCTCCATGGACAATCTCTGCTTTGTGCAGCTTCTCTACCACATATAGAAGATCATGAACAACCACGAAGATGAGTTCCTTTGTGATGAACTTACGGTCACGGAGAATATCCTGAAAAGAGAATAAACACCTATCTCTGTACCCTTCTACCTTAGATTAGGTGAAATATTTATAGCTCACCTTTTGTTTAATTATTCATCTGTACAGAGGTAATAGTCCCACCCTAAATTCAGTATAATCAGATTTTGCATATGATCAGCCCAAACAGAATTACAAGAACAGTAAGCTCTTAGGAAACATTATTATTCAAAATTGGACAAAAGATCAGGAGGGGGAAATCGAACTGAAAACTGAAATCACTATTGAATTTCAGTCCTATTTGCATGCAACAATTCAAAATGCACTTACAAGACTTCAAGTGCGATTCAGTCAGCAAGGCATTAAATGCTATGACCTTGCGATTGCTGACTGGATTATATTAAAAGAGGTCAAGTTAAACAACAGCTTTAGATGCAAATCTTGCTGTGGAATAACATGTGGGCCTTGGCTCCAGTCCTTTATGACTCACAAAGACAGAAAATGTGAAAAATTGGTTCAAGATTGTCTCTGAGAAGCATATGACCTATGAATGAGAAACCAGACCCAACTGAGGCATTAACGGACAGCCCCAATTTGTACACAGATAAAGACCAAAGATCTGTATTCCAGGATTAAACAGGAGCAGCTCTTCAGCAATGAGCATACCACCACCCCAAACTCACTGCTGGCACACAAGCAGGAGTTTGGACCCTCCAATTGTCCTTGGTCTGTCTGTACTGACCCTGAGTGTGAAGCAGTTTGTATCCCTGTGCACAATGGCACAGCCATCCTGGTACAGGTAACAGCTGCAATTCTCACTGAAGCTCTGGTCAAAGTCAGAATTCAAACGCTTCTGTAACTCATGGATGAAATAAAAATCCCAAGGCACAGGCTCAGAATACACCTACAAGAAGGTACATAAGAAGAACATTTATTTTTGGAATAAAGTAAAAATTGCTCATCTTCATATTCTTCTCATCCTCTCTTATTTCCCCTCCCACTTGACCAAGGAAGACATTTTCCACAGTCAGAAATTTTTAATCTAGATCCACAATTAAAAAAAAAACTTAAAGTAGCAAACTTCATGCATGGAATTCAGAAATTATGGGGTTTATATTAATGGATGAGATTTTACCATTTCACACTTCTTGTACAATAACCATCATGTATGCTACCTTTATTGCAAATCCCTTCGCATCCTCCAGGAAAGTGCATTCAGCTGGAATGGCAAAAAACATCTTGTATTCTTCATTGTTACAATATTCCATTTTGATGCAGTAAGTCTCATTTCCTGTGATGAAAGTTTACATTCGTAAGCTGTCACAATAAATAGCTGCTCCCAAGTCATTCCCCACCTGCACCACATAAAACTAAGAGGATGAATATGAACCATAATTCAAACACACTAGAACACAAACTCTGTGCTGCAGAGGGTCTGGCACACCTACCCAGCTCAATGTCTTTCCCAACCTCCACACAAGGCAGAGTTCCAGTCTCTGAGTGAATATCTGGAGAAGCAGTCAGTGATGCTAGCACAGAACCCAAAAGATTTTTACGCTGTTCAGCGCTCCACAGGAACGGAGCCACATCATCCCCTAAGAAGACAAACAACAAAAGAAATGAGCTGAAATTGTGTTAACTCTCTGCAAGTTGGTTATATCTGTCAATAAAAGTAACCTGGATACTAGAAGCTTTTGATCCACATTCTGATTACTTCTCACCTCTTAGCAACTCAATTAATCTATTTCCAATGGTTCTGGGAAGTGAATGTGACCCTTGTCTTTAAAACTGCCTTACAAACTCTTATCATGAGGTCTCAAGGGTTCTTCTGTAGCATCATGCAAAATCTATCTTTGACAAGAGACAAAGCTCTGAATTATTTCAGCCACAGCAGAATTCAAACTCATTCTGCAAAGCAACACTCATCTATGCCCAGAGCAAGTGATCAGTTTGGGATTTTTAATGGGGTTTAGGGAAATTTAGTCCTTTGATTACAGCAGAGGTTTTCTGTAAGAAAAGGAAAACAAAGTTGGACTCAACTCTGCTGCTCACTAAAATATTTAGAATTTAATGGCATTTATCTCCTGGAAGACACCTAAGATAATTCCCTGTAGGACTTATTTTCCTTCATAACAGAATATAAAGTCATTCAATAGATGAGTTGATCTGTAAAAAAGCAAGGTAGCCTCAAGGGTTTACTCTGCCTGCTCATTTGAGATAAAACACAAGAACTAGATGGCCTCTACTGCCTTCTCCCAAATGCCATGACTGTAAGGAGGGAGAACATTTTAAACTTTTGCAGTTCACAGGTAAGAACCAGATCATCTACTTTTATACCCATACTAATTTGAAAAGCATTTCAGTAAGTACTGCTCAGGAAGCAACTCTATGAAAGCAGATCCAGGAAACAGTGCAGGCTGGAGGCTACATCATGTTCCAAGCTTTTGTCATCACAAACCTATGAAATTCACTGGCATATTTTGCAGGAATAAACTGACAGACACCTGAAGTATTTTTTATTTTTCACACAGTATTAAGAATTACTGCATCTAGGGTGAGACCTGCAGTTCAAGGGAGATGTGCAGAAATCAAGAAATAAAGCAATAGGAAAGATCCAAATTTTAAGAAAGGACCATTAAGCATCTGAAAAAAATGCTTTCTTTTTTCTGAAGAGATTTTCCATCTTGCTCTAAAGATTAGTACATATGATAAAAACAACTCAAAGATCCATCAAAAATATTCCACATGTTTCAGTGACATCACTTCTAATTACATTTTTATTCCAGGTCCCAAGTATGCTTCATCATAAAATAGTCTGCAGGCACATGAGAACATATATCTCCAGAGTAGTTACACTCTGAATTTTCAAATATACAATTCTAATAAAGCACCATAAACCAAAATCAAAGGAGTTAAAGCAGGTTAAGCACCTTGAAAACCATAATTCAGCACACATCTAATTCCACAGGCCAAATTTTGAAGGCTTTTTGTGACCATTTCTGTTCTAACTGTAATCTAAATATTTAGAACAGAGAGAAACGCGGGCCTTTAACTAGATGCAAAATAAAGGAAAAATTTTACTATTTAAGTACCATTACTGTTTGCCCACAATAGGAATTAGAAGGATACTGTGAAGCAGCACAACAGTTTACAGCATATTTAAAAGTGGAGATTTAAACCAAAACTATGCAACTTGCACTAGACTCCAAATTTGTATTCATCTTTTCCAAAGCAGTAGCTTATCAGCACATCAGGAGACACACAGTATGATTACAGAGGGAAAAACAAAGACAAACCAAAACAAAGCGGTCTTAGAAGTTATTATTGCCATCCAAATTTTTAATTTCGGAATTTGAGCGCATTACTCCTACAGACCACCTGCTTTACGACCTTAAGTAACTTCTCTCTCACCTTAACACTGACAAGTTTTAGATGCTGACAAGCATCCTGTACTGCACCACACTGCTGCTTCAGACAAGGGAGACAAGTTCAGTCACAAGGCACAGTAATGGGAAAGACACAAAGCACAGTGGGATACAGGAAGGACAGAAAAAAAACCCACATGTGGAGACAGCTGCAAGTTATTTGTTGTGAGTGAAATTCAGGTTAGTACTAACCAGTAACGATTCCACCTTGAGAATGAGCAACCACTTCAGCAAGCAAGCTCTGAGACAGCTCCAGTTTCTCAGTGATCTGGAGGTATTTATTAGTAGATATTTGTGTAACAGAGGACAGAGAACCCCCTGAGACTGAAGAACCTGATGAGCGAGTATCTTCCAGGCTTGCTTCCATGATCGGGCTGCAAATAAAGACATCAACTACTCAGACTTCCCAAAGATACAAGCTGTAGATAGTGCAAACCTAGGGACCAGGAGAGGATACTGTGCACGCCCAGATTCAATGAACATGAAGAAATTCTTTCCCATCCCTAGCGGAAAGCCAGAAGTCATGTCAGGGCTTCATTTCAGTTTTGATGATTGATTATACTCAGAACCTTAGTCTAAAGAGGATTTTTAAAATTTTCTCTTCCACCAAATCTGACTGCCGGAACAGAAGACATTCTGAATATTTACCACTCCCTTTGCTACAAAATTTCAGTGCTTTCAAAGCAGTGAAGAGGTGGCTTGGAAATAACTCTTCCTAACTGTAATCAGCATGGTTTTCCAGTAACCTCCCGAGTAAAAAACACTTTCAGTATGGTATGCATGTTTACCTATGAACAGCCAGAAAATCCAACTCAGCTTTAGATTAAGAACTCCCATGCAACAAATACTTTTTCTTCACCCCACCTTTTTTATTCTGTAGAAGAACTAAACCACAAACAAATAGATGCATTTCATATACTCAAAATAAGTGCAGAAGGCTATGAGAATAAAAGGAATTGATGATTCTACTTTTCATGTTTGATAATGACAACAGAATGCATTTATTAATTTTGCTGCAAGTTCTTTTCTTAAAAAAAACTTGTAGTAAGTCCCACAGCCGTAATGCTGAACAGCCAAGTAGGCTCGCTATTACCTCTTAAATCTGCTCAAGGCAAAGCAGACCCTGAGATAAAGAAATGGCTCTCTCAAGTATATTCTGGTCTTGGCAGAAAACCCCCTCCTTAGCAACACTAAAGCCACAACCGTCAAAGACATGCAGGAGAAGGGGCTTAAGGCCCTTTACAGTTAATTACCTCAGTTTTTTTACATGGAGAGCTTCAGTGTATGCTTCTTCACACACCGGCGTCTCCTGATTCAGAAGTGCACTCTTGGATTCTGGACTGTCTTTCTCCAGTTCGCTCTGTGGGAAAGCAGGAGTTGGGACTCTCTGAGCTGCCACCCCGTGAAAGGGTGTTGAGGCCAGGTGGGCAGCCCTGTTAAAGTCACATGTGTCTTCTGGGTTGGCACAAAGGCTGTTGTTTTTGTATGAGCCTGTCACAATTGCATCCTCAGTCAAACATTCAATTCCATTCAGCTGCTCCTGGGGAAAAAACAAACCAAAGGAGACCGTGAAAACACGTAGTAGATTTTATGACAAATTTTTCTTTACATAAAAGCTGGACGTTTCCCTTTATCCCACCCCACCACCTTCCAACATGCATTCAGTTGAAATGCATCATTTACTCTTTGCAACTGTATATAAACTTTCATAGGAGGTTTTAGTTACCCTACAACTGTTAGAGACACACATAAGCAGTTAACATAGCTTACAACAAAGTCACAACTGTGTCTCATTATTTAAAATATTTACTATGAAGACATTGTTTTGGGAACAGGGAAGGAAGGCAGAGAGAGACAGTGTGTACTTTATCAGTGAAGAATCCCCTCACAAGAAGTTGAAAATGTTTTAGAAGAATATCTAATATGCTGCTTTTTAGCTTTCTTGCGTACTTTCATTTTAAATTGCAGCTACTTGGGAAAAAACTGTTAAATGAGGACAGTACTTGTTCGCGTCGTTGTTTCTGCCTGTCAGCTTCTTTCATCTGTAATTTTTTTTCCAGCTCCTCAATTTTCCGTTGTATTTCTTCCTTCTTCCGTTCTATGGCTTGTATTTCGTCTAAGGAAAAAAAAGCCTGTAAGGCCCAAAGCATATTTCACATACACTCAGTGGCTACAGCCTAAATCATTTGTCAAGGGGCAAAATTTGTGGTGATCTTTCCCTGTTCCACAGCTTCCATGGAAAGCTGTTGAATATGTTACTGGCTCTGTCCCTCAGAGCATTTAAACAACTATTCCAGGAGAAAAAAGAGATGCAGCTGCAATAACTGACAGAAGCAAATACAACTTTCTAATTCCATCTCAAAAGCCTTACTTGCTTCAGCCCACTTTGAAACATACCTTCCTCTTTCTTTCTCGCTTTCTTCCTGTAGACTTCAGCTCGAATCTCTTCAAAAGAGAATTCGTCAACTCCAGCATAAACTTTCTCTTTGCAGTACATCACCACCTCTGTCTTTTCCTGATCGTCCTGCTGCTGATCCTGCACTCGCTGGAGTGGATCCTCCTGCTCCTTATGTTTGCGAGTACTTAACACACAGTTTATGCTGGGCTCAATTTTGCAGGGAGTCCTGAAACACCATGAAATTATTACTTGAGCTTTGTGTACTTCACTGTAGCGCAGAAAAGCAGGCACTGCAGAGAACATGGCTAATGCCAAAATCTGGTTTGGGAGTACTGTAAAGACATTCTGTTCTGTGCTTAGAAAAAATGCACAAGAAAATTGGAAGGAGTAACATCAAAGGCCAACATACTACACAGAACTGTGTGACAAAAAATTAAACAAAACAACAAACAACAAATCCAACCCAACATGTTAATATGGCCCAGTCAAAAGAAAATAAAATTCTTATGATGTCTGAATTGCCATGCATCCTGAAGCAGGATCTGTTCAATTTAGTTCCTTCAAGCTGTGTGACCACAAGGGGGACACAAGTTCCCCAAACTATGGTTTGTGGGATGATTATCTGTGAGCAAAGGGACACAGGAGAAAAAGGGACTTGAAAATGGAAGCTCTTGGGCTAGATGAAACCTACATGCTAATTTCAGGAGAGAGCAAGCAACACTGGTACAGCTTTCCCAACACCTGCAATCCAGCTGACTTCAGCAAGATTAACTCCCAGATGTGCCTCAGTGAATGATGCCCTGAACAACCGACTGTAAAAAATGAGGTACCTGTGGTCTGGGTAAGCAAGGAGTTCAAAAGAAAACCCTGCGCACAGCTACAAGACATCTGTTCCATTTTGCATGTCAAGGGACTCACAACCCACACACTGTGTGGGAGATCAGGAGGCAAACAGGTGCTCCTAAAGTTTGAGGGTTTAAAGCTTTTCTGAGGGAGTGTGGGGACTCATTACTAAGATCACAACAGGGTCCTTCTGCCCAGAACTCTGGATGACGGCTCATGGCATCATCTGCATCACAGTTACACAGTTTCAGCACAACACTTCCAGACCATGTGGCAGGTGACCACGGCTCTGGGCAGAAATGGATTCAAAGGCAGAAACAAAGAAAATCTACTTTCAAGATTTCAACTACATAATCTAAACCTACATACCAAGTCTCTGCCTAAGTCGCTTAGAGCTAATTTAGCATGATGTTCAGTTCTACCCACTCCTTCCCTCTCCCTGGTATAAAAAACAGCTGCCTTCTCTAAGTAACAAATCCTCATCCCAGACACCAGCATGCCAAGACATTTAATAATGCGGCATCACTGACTTTCAGGAGCAAGAAACAGTCTTATGGTTTAAACAAGAATGCCCTTTTTTACATATTCTTCAACAAAACAATGGCATTGCCTTGCTCAGAGTTCTTCTGCAGTCCACATGCAATCCATGCTGCTCACCACCTCTCAGCATTCCTTGATTCCATGCAACTCAGAGCTGTGGAAACCATCTGTAATACCAAACAGCCTTTTCCACTCCTCTCTCAGAAAGAGCCTGACTGTTCCCTGGCCATCATTCGCCACAGGAAGGTAGAGCAACCTTGCAAAATAATGTGTTTTCCTCTGCTCTAACAAAACCACCCCATCTCCTGGGATTTATCAGCATTTCAGGGAGCACTGTACAAGCAGCATACTCACTCCTCCACGACCTAAGCAACACCGTTGTCATGGCAACCCTCACAGCTTATCTCAGAATAAAACTCCAGATATGCTGAGCACAGGGTTCCCAAGATAGGAAAAAAAAAAAAAAAGCCAGCCACAAGTCTGCCTCAATTTGGGGCTGTTTCACAGCAAACAGCACCCTAATGTAGGTAAGGTAGCTTGTGGTTTTGTGTAAACACACTGAGTTAAGCTATTAAACTAATCAGCATACATAAATGAGATATAGACTCCTGCATCATGAGCAGCTCTGAACACTTCCCATGTCCTTATGCAACCTCTGCTGAAACCTCTGTCATCAAGCTGCAGCACTAATTGCTTCCAGGCTGACAGATCTTTAAATTCTTGTAGCTCCAGGGGCTTAAGTACTTGGCAAAACAAGTCAGAATTTTAGGAAGCAGCTTTGAGAATTCCAAATGCAGTCCCCCATCCCCAACTCAAGACTCACATCATTTGTGGCTGAGCTGACTCGTCCACATAGGGGGTGAAACTGGGCAGGGGCTGAGGCACTTCCATGCCAGAATTCACGGTGCTGCGAGGACGCTGCGGAAGGAAAAGGCCACGTTAAACACCTTAGGGATTCATTTCAGTCTCCACCTCCCTCTGCCCCCTGCATCTCCCTTTTCCTCATCTTCTGCTCATTTGCAGTTTTTGTTCTATAGAAAATTAAAACTGACAGAGACTTTTACCAAGATCAATCCCTCCTGACACTGTCACAGCCCACCACCTGAACACTGGCACCCAAAAAGCAAGGTGCACTCCTCCTGCATCTCCCACCACAGCCCCAGCTTCTCTTATTCTGAGGGAATGTTATCCTGGTCAGGATGACTGTTCCAGCTGCTCCTCATTTTCCACAAACACCACAGTCCTCCCTCATTTTACAACCAAGATTGCCCCACTTCTAGGATAATATTCATTCTCCTGTCCACCAACAGCCTCCAGCCCTGGGTTGGTGTTTCTTTTTTTTTAAATTTCACATCAGAGGCCATTTCAGCACCACAAAAATCCCTTAACAGCTTCTGAGGTCCATTATTTAAGAGAAGAGGTGCAATGTAGTCTGACTACACCTTACTCTCATCTGCCCATTTGAATTCCCTGTGCCTCTTCAGCACAAAAAAGTTACGTGGTGGGAATACTTCACAAACTCACTCCTCTTGCCCATCATCTCCCAAACGGCTTCCTGAGGCATCTTGACACCAGCAACAAGAGAAACCCCTTCCCCTGGGCAGGTTTTAATATCTCAAAGCATTCACCAAAGGTCCTTCTTGCACTGCCCTTCAGTGGAGTGGAAACAAACATCCTCAACTCTCCTGCTAGGAGCAGGATATTTTATTTAATTAAATCCAAGAAATTTCATTAAGGGGAGAGCAGACAGAACTCTAAGGGCATACACTACATGAAATATGGATGCATTTGCAGACTAGAATGAACGTGTTAAATGGCACAAAAAAAACTGATAAAAGAAGTTTTATAGTAGTAATTCTTCCTCATTCATCTCAGCTAATTGAAACCTGTGATTTACTCAACTTTTCCATTCATTTCACCAAATTGCTTCCTATCTGAAAAGAATATTCCTGGAATTTCCCTAAGTTTTCGCCTAGTTGCATCCCTCCCTCATGCTAGTTTTTTTTACTAAGCTTCACTTAGAACAACTTCCATATTGCGAAGAAGAAAATATTTTCATCATCTTGATACCTCAAGATTTTAGCTTTTATGTATTCTTCATGTATTTGTAGCTCTGGAGACTCTTAAATGCCTCGGTAGAACTTCTAGCACTTTCCCACCTTTCTTTCCCACACTGAACAGGTGCTTATTGACACATTCCTGAAATTTTGTTATGTCTTGCTGTTAAGTTCTCCAAGGACATTTGATTTTGCACCATGTAACCAACGGGCATAATAAAGGTAGAGTAGGAGGGCAGAACCCAGAGGGGGAGATGACCCTACCAACTGCTCCTCTAATTAGACAATATCGGCTAAGATATTCTAATTGCCCAATCTGATCATTTGTAAGGATCTAACTCAGGGCACTGTTTCTCACCATATAGTTTAGCTGAAAGCAATAAAGTAAAGGTTTGATTTCATATAACCAGTCTAATGCTGTCTGGAAAAGTTTGTGTTCTATTTCCAGGCATCAAACTCATGACTTTCTGGTCTTCTTTTCGGAGCTACAAAGAACATGGGAACATTGGGGCTTATGTGAGCACCTGTGAAACAAACCTCATTACACAGGACTGATTCCTTTCAGACAATGTCTTGCACCCCTTCTCTAGAACAGCTTCAACACCTGTAGCACAGCTGCTTCTTTTGATGTTTACTTTAAGCCATTGGAAGCTACTTTATGTCATCCTATTGTCAGGATAAATATTCCATTGATACAGCACTTGAATTCTTTTGATCTCCGCTCTTCGGTTTTCCTCACAAGCACTTCAAAACAAGATTTGCAGAATGCTGTATTTGCCTTATATTCACAAGACAGGCAACAAGTTCTTCCTTCAGCTGGTATTTCCCAATCTAATTTAGCTCTTACTCTTCTTTCTTACAGAGTTAACTAATGCCTGCCTTCTCACCCCTTCCCTGGCTCATGTTTTCCCTCCTACACTCCTTTTCTGCCCTCCAAACAGTTTAGCAGGCCACCTCGGCCAATCCTTCTGGTTAGCAACGATTTTCATTTCTTGATTTTAAAACTCCAGACAGCCTTTTAACCTTATTCTAGCAATACCCGCTTGCTAAACTTGAACTGAGTACACACGGCCAGGGACTCTCCAGAAGGACAAGGACTCTTCACAAGGGCACACAGTGACAAGTCAAACTGGAATGGCCTTCAGACAAAGGAAGGTGGGTTAGGATGAGATACTGGGAAGAAATTCTGCCCTGTGAGGGTGCTGAGGCCCTGGCAAAGGGTGCCCAGAGAAGCTGTGGCTGCCCCTGGATCCCTGCAACTCTCCAAGGCCAGGCTGGATGGGGCTTGGAGCAACGTGGGATAACAGAAGGTGAAACCAGATGATCTATAAGGTCCCTCCCAACCCAAACAATTTTACAATTCTACCATTAAAACTGTATTTACAATAGAAATAAACCACAGGCAAGGGACAAAGACATGACCTCTGTCTCCGGGATCAGAAATGATCAGCTTTCACACACCTTCTTCTCTTTTTCCAATCCATTTTGTGCCTCCTTACCCTGCCAGAGTTCCAAGGTCCTGCACTGAGCTCGTTCTCTTTGGCCCTGGGAACTGGAGGTGCTGGCCATGACTGTGCTGGAAGTGCGGGAATCTCAGGGCCAGGCACAGAATTTTCATCAAACACAGCAAAACTTGGAGTATTGGAAAGCTGCAGAGGAGCCTGAGGCTGGCAGCTTCTGCTTGGTTTCAGAGCTATAAGCAAAAAGATTGTCAATTAACCTTCAGCCGCCACATTCAAATTGCAATTTCCACGACAAAGAGATGAAACTCCTCCAGTAACAGGTTGTTTCAGCTCTGGAATGTACCTTTAATTGCATCTCCCACACGACTAATGGGGGCTCTCACAGTTTTCTTCCCTCTGCCTTTGAGATCTGCCAGTGAACTTCTCTGAGGCTCTGCAATTTCCAGCAGACCCATACTGTCTCCACCAGGACTTTCCTCAAGTGTCAGTAGTGCCTGCCGAGAAACACGGGCCTGAAACTGCCTAGGAAAAGAAAATATTGGAGAAATCAGCACAACCTTTCCTACCACAGGAACCCAGGGAAGCACCTCAGCTCTTCCCTTACTTGTGATGAGCCTGGAGTTTGTCCAAAGGCTCAGCCTTACACTGGAGCCCTTCCTGAAATATCAGATCTGCTTTCCTGAAGCTCCCCCTGGCCTCGAGCACCTCTGCCCAGGTGATGTAGAGCTGAGCCAGCGTGGTGCCGATCTCCTGGCTGCGCAGGTAACTGTACACATCCAAGGGCTCCTTGCAGCAATCGCCCTGAAACGACCCAAGTATGTCAGTAATCACATGGCACTGCAGAGAGCTCCCACTCAAAATCTGCATTTCAATGCCTCCAGCAAGACCCCACTGAGTTCACTACAAGTCTGACAGAAGCACCTGTAAGGCCAGTACACGGAGTTTTATCATTTCTTGCTGGAATCTGAGGTAATTCAATGATTGAATTACACCATATTAGTATGCCTGAGAACAGTTGTTTTAGCTGTAGATGAAGAACAGCACATTCCTTGCTGGTTTTGGAACTGGAAAATCAGCTCAGCAAGCTAAAGCTGGCAAAAAGCTGCTTTGAAAAGATGTGGACAACAAACATTACAGCAATGGAGAGACGGGGCAGGACCAGAACATGCCTAGCTTGGTTTAGAGTTTAAAAGGATGTGGACAGAAGACAGCTAGAAGCTAAAATATCTGGCAGGACAGATATATTTTAGATGTTTTATCTTTAAACCACTTCTCTTTCTCCTTAAATAAATGGTTGAGCTCTATTTATTCAAGCCAGCTTTTCCTAAACAAAAACTTCTGCAGTTTGCAGCTGTCCAAAGTGAACAGACTCCAGACAGTGAGTCTGGAAATGAGAAGCAGGATTCAAGAGTAATATGCTTGCAGAAAAATACATCTAATATTGCACTCATTGTACAACACTGTTTGACTCTTGTCACCAAAATCAGCTTAGCTGTGGGCAGACACCATGACAATTCCCAAGGAAAAGCTGCACCCAAGAGATGCTCCCAATACACTCACAAACTTGAGCCAGAGATTAAGATAGCGAGGATCTCTGTAGTATTGCTGCTGCCCATGGAGGGCTGTCACTGCCCTTTCCAGAACTGCTGTGAGGTTGCCATCCTTGCCACCCTGGGGGAAAGTCTGCTCCGTCCACTTGATGTAC
Organism: Entomyzon cyanotis; assembly: GCA_024500445.1. Classification (NCBI taxonomy): domain Eukaryota; kingdom Metazoa; phylum Chordata; class Aves; order Passeriformes; family Meliphagidae; genus Entomyzon; species Entomyzon cyanotis. Next base: position 562,618 of record JAKEPQ010001031.1, read on the forward strand.
CTAGACACAGAATGTGGTCATAGCAAGTCAGTTCTTAATACATTTTCGCACAATATGAAGAGGTGAAGAAAAAAGTAGGCACAACATTGAAACACAATATAATATTAAAAAATAGTTACAAGTTTGAGCTTCCAGTTAGCTTCTTATTGAATTAGAATGTGTTTCCCTTGCTTTTACAAGGATATCTGACCACTCGACTCTTTCTTCTGAAACAAAGGGAAGCTTACCGGTCCCACACATCCAGAGGATCATCTCCAGAGTAAAATCTTATTTCTGCTTCAAACTCCCTAAAAGAGAAAATTATTAATCCAATAAATACATTTGTATCACTGTAAATCTAACTTGTACATTGCAAGCCGCATTAATTATTTTATTAAAGAGAACACCCAAATCTCCCTCATGTTTGCTGGTTAAATGCTCCATTGCAAACCTGAAAGCTGAAGTCTGCACTACACAGCACCTGCAGTGAGTAGTTCTAAAATCCCGGAGTGTGATAATAGTACAAACATCAGTTATTAAACTTCTTTGATGCCTTTTTTAATGCCTATGAGATTAGTACAGGTAAAGAAGACATAGATAAAATGAGAAAGAGAAAGGAAGTTATGGGGAAAGGAGCTGTTGTAACATCACTCACTGTTTTTTAAGCTGCACAGCAGTGTGGCTGGAGGAGTCCTGCTGAGCCAGTGCCTCCTGCAAGCTGGACATCACCCGCCCCTGCCTGAGGGGCTGCACATTCTCCTTGCTCAGCTCCCACTCATGGCTGCACTCCTGGGACATGACCCCCCCCTCCTTTAATCCTGAACGCCTCTCCTTTAATCCTGTGTTAACAAGAAATGGACACCCACAAGAAATGGAGACCCGTAAGGCTGACAGAGCAGGCTTTCATCAGCCCATTCATCCCGAATTTTCCGTGCAACCAAAACACAACGCTTAGGTGCCCAACTTTTAGAGGGACCTGGGGCTTTCATTCCCCTCCATGGGAAATATATATGACAAAAAGAGCCAATCTTGACAATGAAGAACCTCAGGCAGGCGATGCTAGCAGCAAAGGCCACTAAGATTAACCCAGCTCCCGCCACACTGATTGCTCCTTCCCCTGCCCCGAGGCCCCCACCCTCACGGGGGCTGCCGGGGGGTGCGCTCCGGCCAGGGGGAACCGCAGCGAGCCTGAGCCGAGCCCCTCTGCTTCTTCACCGGGGAGCGGTGGTAGGAGGAGCGGGGCACAGCCGAGACGCGAACCCGGCGGGGAGGCGGCGGGGACTCGCCGCTGGCACCGACGGGAGGCGAGGCTGCTGCTTCCCCGCGACGCACCGCCCCACGCCGGGAGCGGGGACCCCGCGCTGTCCGGGCAGCCCCAGCGCCGTGCCGGGGATCCCTCACAGCGCCACAGCCGCGCTCGCCACGTTAACGACTCATCCCCTACAGCCCCTCACGGATCGCACAGCCACCCACAGCCCCCCAGCCCTACACACCTCACAGCCCCTCAGGTACCCCCAGCCCTACACACCTCACAGCCCCTCAGGTACCCCCACAGCCCCGCGCACCTCACACCTGACAGCCCCTCAGCTCTCAGCCCCTCACAAACGCGCCCACAGCCCTACACAACTCACAACCCGCAGCCCCTCACGGATCTCCGAGCGCCCCTCAGCCCCGCTCACCCCACAGCCCTGAGTCCCGCGCACCTCACAACTTACAGCCCTCAGCCCCACAGGGATTCCACAGGCCCTCCGCCCTCACGGCTCCTCAGCCACACACCGATCTCACAGTCCCCCACCCTACAAACCTCACGGCTCACAGCCCCTCACAGATCCCCGAGCGCCTCTCACGGACCCCACAGCCATCAGCTCCGCGTACCTCGCAGCCCCTGAGGCCGCCTCATATGTCCTTATGGACCCCCACAGCCATCAGCCCCGAGCACCTCACAGACCCCACGCCCCCAAGCGCCCCTCACGGCCCACAGCCCCTCACAGATCCAGAGCCCCTAAACCCTCCCGACCCCACATGCGCGCGCCTCTCACGGACCATAGAACCCTCAGCCCCGCGCACCTCACAGCCCCTGAGGTCGCGTCAGTTCCTCACGGACCCCACAGCCATCAGCCCAGAGCACCTCTCACCCCACAAAGCCTCCGCCCTCATCACCTCACAGCACCTCTGGCCGCTCCAGCCCCGCGAACCCTTTGCGAACCCCCGCCCCTCCGGGCCGGACGAACCGCACACAGTCCCTGGCCGCGCAAGCAGTCCCGACCGGCACAGGATCCCAGCACCACAAAAGCCGTAACGGCGGCGGCGCCTCGGAATTCAAACCTCTCTCACCTCCCCATTGGTCGCGCCCCGCGTTCCACCTGATTGGCGCCGTCCTGCGTCGCCCCAGGGCATCACGGGAAATGTAGTTTCCGCCTCACACGCGGCAGCCCCCAGGGAAAAATAAATAATTTTATAATTACTGCGCTCGCAGTTAACCTCATCTGAAAGGCATACTCCTTCTCTTGAGCGAGTGTGTTCCCGCTCTTCCCTCTGCTAACCACTGGCACCCGCTGATTCTCCACATTATTTCTCGACCGTAATTTCACCCCGTTATTTTTACTGAGGCTCTCACTTCACGCAACTGGCGATTAGTTCTGTATTGGTGCCACGGAAAACATGACTTTTTGGGCATCCCAGAAAAATACATAGTTTGACACTCCCAAAAGAGGCTCCCAGAAGTATATATCACTGTTAATGTGATGCTCAGCCCCACTAATTACCTTCACTATATGAGTATAAAAGGAACTGGTGATTCTACTTTTCATGTTTGATAATGACAACAGAATGCGTTTATTAATTTTGCTGCAAGTTCTTTTCTTAAAAAAAACTTGTAGTAAGTCCCACAGCCGTAATGCTGAACAGCCAAGTAGGCTCGCTATTACCTCTTAAATCTGCTCAAGGCAAAGCAGACCCTGAGATAAAGAAATGGCTCTCTCAAGTATATTCTGGTCTTGGCAGAAAACCCCCTCCTTAGCAACACTAAAGCCACAACCGTCAAAGACATGCAGGAGAAGGGGCTTAAGGCCCTTTACAGTTAATTACCTCAGTTTTTTTACATGGAGAGCTTCAGTGTATGCTTCTTCACACACCGGCGTCTCCTGATTCAGAAGTGCACTCTTGGATTCTGGACTGTCTTTCTCCAGTTCGCTCTGTGGGAAAGCAGGAGTTGGGACTCTCTGAGCTGCCACCCCGTGAAAGGGTGTTGAGGCCAGGTGGGCAGCCCTGTTAAAGTCACATGTGTCTTCTGGGTTGGCACAAAGGCTGTTGTTTTTGTATGAGCCTGTCACAATTGCATCCTCAGTCAAACATTCAATTCCATTCAGCTGCTCCTGGGAAAGAAAAAAAAAAAAGGAGACCATGAAAACATGTAGTAGATTTTATGACAAATTTTTCTTTACATAAAAGCTGGACGTTTCCCTTTATCCCACCCCACCACCTTCCAACATGCATTCAGTTGAAATGCATCATTTACTCTTTGCAACTGTATATAAACTTTCATAGGAGGTTTTAGTTACCCTACAACTGTTAGAGACACACATAAGCAGTTAACATAGCTTACAACAAAGTCACAACTGTGTCTCATTATTTAAAATATTTACTATGAAGACATTGTTTTGGGAACAGGGAAGGAAGGCAGAGAGAGACAGTGTGTACTTTATCAGTGAAGAATCCCCTCACAAGAAGTTGAAAATGTTTTAGAATATCTAATATGCTGCTTTTTAGCTTTCTTGCGTACTTTCATTTTAAATTGCAGCTACTTGGGAAAAAACTGTTAAATGAGGACAGTACTTGTTCGCGTCGTTGTTTCTGCCTGTCAGCTTCTTTCATCTGTAATTTTTTTTCCAGCTCCTCAATTTTCCGTTGTATTTCTTCCTTCTTCCGTTCTATGGCTTGTATTTCGTCTAAGGAAAAAAAAGCCTGTAAGGCCCAAAGCATATTTCACATACACTCAGTGGCTACCGCCTAAATCATTTGTCAAGGGGCAAAATTTGTGGTGATCTTTCCCTGTTCCACAGCTTCCATGGAAAGCTGTTGAATATGTTACTGGCTCTGTCCCTCAGAGCATTTAAACAACTATTCCAGGAGAAAAAAGAGATGCAGCTGCAATAACTGACAGAAGCAAATACAACTTTCTAATTCCATCTCAAAAGCCTTACTTGCTTCAGCCCACTTTGAAACATACCTTCCTCTTTCTTTCTCGCTTTCTTCCTGTAGACTTCAGCTCGAATCTCTTCAAAAGAGAATTCGTCAACTCCAGCATAAACTTTCTCTTTGCAGTACATCACCACCTCTGTCTTTTCCTGATCGTCCTGCTGCTGATCCTGCACTCGCTGGAGTGGATCCTCCTGCTCCTTATGTTTGCGAGTACTTAACACACAGTTTATGCTGGGCTCAATTTTGCAGGGAGTCCTGAAACACCATGAAATTATTACTTGAGCTTTGTGTACTTCACTGTAGCGCAGAAAAGCAGGCACTGCAGAGAACATGGCTAATGCCAAAATCTGGTTTGGGAGTACTGTAAAGACATTCTGTTCTGTGCTTAGAAAAAATGCACAAGAAAATTGGAAGGAGTAACATCAAAGGCCAACATACTACACAGAACTGTGTGACAAAAAATTAAACAAAACAACAAACAACAAATCCAACCCAACATGTTAATATGGCCCAGTCAAAAGAAAATAAAATTCTTATGATGTCTGAATTGCCATGCATCCTGAAGCAGGATCTGTTCAATTTAGTTCCTTCAAGCTGTGTGACCACAGGGGGGACACAAGTTCCCCAAACTATGGTTTGTGGGATGATTATCTGCGAGCAAAGGGACACAGGAGAAAAGGGACTTGAAAATGGAAGCTCTTGGGCTAGATGAAACCTAATTTCAGGAGAGAGCAAGCAACACTGGTACAGCTTTCCCAACACCTGCAATCCAGCTGACTTCAGCAAGATTAACTCCCAGATGTGCCTCAGTGAATGATGCCCTGAACAACCGACTGTAAAAAATGAGGTACCTGTGGTCTGGGTAAGCAAGGAGTTCAAAAGAAAACCCTGCGCACAGCTACAAGACATCTGTTCCATTTTGCATGTCAAGGGACTCACAACCCTCACACTGTGTGGGAGATCAGGAGGCAAACAGGTGCTCCTAAAGTTTGAGGGTTTAAAGCTTTTCTGAGGGAGTGTGGGGACTCATTACTAAGATCACAACAGGGTCCTTCTGCCCAGAACTCTGGATGACGGCTCATGGCATCATCTGCATCACAGTTACACAGTTTCAGCACAACACTTCCAGACCATGTGGCAGGTGACCACGGCTCTGGGCAGAAATGGATTCAAAGGCAGAAACAAAGAAAATCTACTTTCAAGATTTCAACTACATAATCTAAACCTACATACCAAGTCTCTGCCTAAGTCACTTAGAGCTAATTTAGCATGATGTTCAGTTCTACCCACTCCTTCCCTCTCCCTGGTATAAAAAACAGCTGCCTTCTCTAAGTAACAGATCCTCATCCCAGACACCAGCATGCCAAGACATTTAATGATGTGGCATCACTGACTTTCAGGAGCAAGAAACAGTCTTATGGTTTAAACAAGAATGCCCTTTTTTACATATTCTTCAACAAAACAATGGCATTGCCTTGCTCAGAGTTCTTCTGCAGTCCACATGCAATCCATGCTGCTCACCACCTCTCAGCATTCCTTGATTCCATGCAACTCAGAGCTGTGGAAACCATCTGTAATACCAAACAGCCTTTTCCACTCCTCTCTCAGAAAGAGCCTGACTGTTCCCTGGCCATCATTCGCCACAGGAAGGTAGAGCAACCTTGCAAAATAATGTGTTTTCCTCTGCTCTAACAAAACCACCCCATCTCCTGGGATTTATCAGCATTTCAGGGAGCACTGTACAAGCAGCATACTCACTCCTCCACGACCTAAGCAACACCGTTGTCATGGCAACCCTCACAGCTTATCTCAGAATAAAACTCCAGATATGCTGAGCACAGGGTTCCCAAGATAGGAAAAAAAAAAAAAAAAAAGCCAGCCACAAGTCTGCCTCAATTTGGGGCTGTTTCACAGCAAACAGCACCCTAATGTAGGTAAGGTAGCTTGTGGTTTTGTGTAAACACACTGAGTTAAGCTATTAAACTAATCAGCATACATAAATGAGATATAGACTCCTGCATCATGAGCAGCTCTGAACACTTCCCATGTCCTTATGCAACCTCTGCTGAAACCTCTGTCATCAAGCTGCAGCACTAATTGCTTCCAGGCTGACAGATCTTTAAATTCTTGTAGCTCCAGGGGCTTAAGTACTTGGCAAAACAAGTCAGAATTTTAGGAAGCAGCTTTGAGAATTCCAAATGCAGTCCCCCATCCCCAACTCAAGACTCACATCATTTGTGGCTGAGCTGACTCGTCCACATAGGGGGTGAAACTGGGCAGGGGCTGAGGCACTTCCATGCCAGAATTCACGGTGCTGCGAGGACGCTGCGGAAGGAAAAGGCCACGTTAAACACCTTAGGGATTCATTTCAGTCTCCACCTCCCTCTGCCCTCTGCATCTCCCTTTTCCTCATCTTCTGCTCATTTGCAGTTTTTGTTCTATAGAAAATTAAAACTGACAGAGACTTTTACCAAGATCAATCCCTCCTGACACTGTCACAGCCCACCACCTGAACACTGGCACCCAAAAAGCAAGGTGCACTCCTCCTGCATCTCCCACCACAGCCCCAGCTTCTCTTATTCTGAGGGAATGTTATCCTGGTCAGGATGACTGTTCCAGCTGCTCCTCATTTTCCACAAACACCACAGTCCTCCCTCATTTTACAACCAAGATTGCCCCACTTCTAGGATAATATTCATTCTCCTGTCCACCAACAGCCTCCAGCCCTGGGTTGGTGTTTCTTTTTTTTTAAATTTCACATCAGAGGCCATTTCAGCACCACAAAAATCCCTTAACAGCTTCTGAGGTCCATTATTTAAGAGAAGAGGTGCAATGTAGTCTGACTACACCTTACTCTCATCTGCCCATTTGAATTCCCTGTGCCTCTTCAGCACAAAAAAGTTACGTGGTGGGAATACTTCACAAACTCACTCCTCTTGCCCATCATCTCCCAAACGGCTTCCTGAGGCATCTTGACACCAGCAACAAGAGAAACCCCTTCCCCTGGGCAGGTTTTAATATCTCAAAGCATTCACCAAAGGTCCTTCTTGCACTGCCATTCAGTGGAGTGGAAACAAACATCCTCAACTCTCCTGCTAGGAGAAGGATATTTTATTTAATTAAATCCAAGAAATTTCATTAAGGGGAAAGCAGACAGAACTCTAAGGGCATACACTACATGAAATATGGATGCATTTGCAGACTAGAATGAACGTGTTAAACGGCACAAAAAAAACTGATAAAAGAAGTTTTATAGTAGTAATTCTTCCTCATTCATCTCAGCTAATTGAAACCTGTGATTTACTCAACTTTTCCATTCATTTCACCAAATTGCTTTCTATCTGAAAAGAATATTCTTGGAGTTTCCCTAAGTTTTAGCCTAGTTGCATCCCTCCCTCATGCTAGTTTTTTTTACTAAGCTTCACTTAGAACTTCTTCCATATTGAGATGAAGAAAATATTTTCATCATCTTGATACCTCAAGATTTCAGCTTTTATGTATTCTTCATGTATTTGTAGCTCTGGAGACTCTTAAATGCCTCGGTAGAACTTCTAGCACTTTCCCACCTTTCTTTCCCACACTGAACAGGTGCTTATTGACACATTCCTGAAATTTTGTTATGTCTTGCTGTTAAGTTCTCCAAGGACATTTGATTTTGCACCATGTAACCAACGGGCATAATAAAGGTAGAGTAGGAGGGCAGAACCCAGAGGGGGAGATGACCCTACCAACTGCTCCTCCAATTAGACAATATCGGCTAAGATATTCTAATTGCCCAATCTGATCATTTGTAAGGATCTAACTCAGGGCACTGTTTCTCACCATATAGTTTAGCTGAAAGCAATAAAGTAAAGGTTTGATTTCATATAACCAGTCTAATGCTGTCTGGAAAAGTTTGTGTTCTATTTCCAGGCATCAAACTCATGACTTTCTGGCCTTCTTTTTGGAGCTACAAAGAACATGGGAACATTGGGGCTTATGTGAGCATCTGTGAAACAAACCTCATTTCACAGGACTGATTCCCTTCAGACAATGTCTTGCACCCCTTCTCTAGAACAGCTTCAACACCTGTAGCACAGCTGCTTCTTTTGATGTTTACTTTAAGCCATTGGAAGCTACTTTATGTCATCCTATTGTCAGGATAAATATTCCACTGATACAGCACTTGAATTCTTTTGATCTCCGCTCTTCGGTTTTCCTCACAAGCACTTCAAAACAAGACTTGCAGAATGCTGTATTTGCCTTATTTTCACAAGACAGGCAACAAGTTCTTCCTTCAGCTGGTATTTCCCAATCTAATTTAGCTCTTACTCTTCTTTCTTACAGAGTTAACTAATGCCTGCCTTCTCACCCCTTCCCTGGCTCATGTTTTCCCTCCTACACTCCTTTTCTGCCCTCCAAACAGTTTAGCAGGCCACCTCGGCCAATCCTTCTGGTTAGCAACAATTTTCATTTCTTGATTTTAAAACTCCAGACAGCCTTTTAACCTTATTCTAGCAATACCCGCTTGCTAAACTTGAACTGAGTACACACGGCCAGGGACTCTCCAGAAGGACAAGGACTCTTCGCAAGGGCACACAGTGACAAGTCAAACTGGAATGGCCTTCAGACAAAGGAAGGTGGGTTAGGATGAGATACTGGGAAGAAATTCTGCCCTGTGAGGGTGCTGAGGCCCTGGCAAAAGGTGCCCAGAGAAGCTGTGGCTGCCCCTGGATCCCTGCAACTCTCCAAGGCCAGGCTGGATGGGGCTTGGAGCAACGTGGGATAACAGAAGGTGAAACCAGATGATCTATAAGGTCCCTCCCAACCCAAACAATTTTACAATTCTACCATTAAAACTGTATTTACAATAGAAATAAACCACATGCAAGGGACAAAGACATGACCTCTGTCTCCGGGATCAGAAATGATCAGCTTTCACACACCTTCTTCTCTTTTTCCAATCCATTTTGTGCCTCCTTACCCTGCCAGAGTTCCAAGGTCCTGCACTGAGCTCGTTCTCTTTGGCCCTGGGAACTGGAGGTGCTGGCCATGACTGTGCTGGAAGTGCGGGAATCTCAGGGCCAGGCACAGAATTTTCATCAAACACAGCAAAACTTGGAGTATTGGAAAGCTGCAGAGGAGCCTGAGGCTGGCAGCTTCTGCTTGGTTTCAGAGCTATAAGCAAAAAGATTGTCAATTAACCTTCAGCCGCCACATTCAAATTGCAATTTCCACGACAAAGAGATGAAACTCCTCCAGTAACAGGTTGTTTCAGCTCTGGAATGTACCTTTAATTGCATCTCCCACACGACTAATGGGGGCTCTCACAGTTTTCTTCCCTCTGCCTTTGAGATCTGCCAGTGAACTTCTCTGAGGCTCTGCAATTTCCAGCAGACCCATACTGTCTCCACCAGGACTTTCCTCAAGTGTCAGTAGTGCCTGCCGAGAAACACGGGCCTGAAACTGCCTAGGAAAAGAAAATATTGGAGAAATCAGCACAACCTTTCCTACCACAGGAACCCAGGGAAGCACCTCAGCTCTTCCCTTACTTGTGATGAGCCTGGAGTTTGTCCAAAGGCTCAGCCTTGCACTGGAGCCCTTCCTGGAATATCAGATCTGCTTTCCTGAAGCTCCCCCTGGCCTCGAGCACCTCTGCCCAGGTGATGTAGAGCTGAGCCAGCGTGGTGCCGATCTCCTGGCTGCGCAGGTAACTGTACACATCCAAGGGCTCCTTGCAGCAATCGCCCTGAAACGACCCAAGTATGTCAGTAATCACATGGCACTGCAGAGAGCTCCCACTCAAAATCTGCATTTCAATGCCTCCAGCAAGACCCCACTGAGTTCACTACAAGTCTGACAGAAGCACCTGTAAGGCCAGTACACGGAGTTTTATCATTTCTTGCTGGAATCTGAGGTAATTCAACGATTGAATTACACCATATTAGTATGCCTGAGAACAGTTGTTTTAGCTGTAGATGAAGAACAGCACATTCCTTGCTGGTTTTGGAACTGGAAAATCAGCTCAGCAAGCTAAAGCTGGCAAAAAGCTGCTTTGAAAAGATGTGGACAACAAAAATTACAGCAATGGAGAGACGGGGCAGGACCAGAACATGCCTAGCTTGGTTTAGAGTTTAAAAGGATGTGGACAGAAGACAGCTAGAAGCTAAAATAACTGGGAGGACAGATATATTTTAGATGTTTTATCTTTAAACCACTTCTCTTTCTCCTTAAATAAATAGTTGAGCTCTATTTATTCAAGCCAGCTTTTCCTAAACAAAAACTTCTGCAGTTTGCAGCTGTCCAAAGTGAACAGACTCCAGACAGTGAGTCTGGAAATGAGAAGCAGGATTCAAGAGTAATATGCTTGCAGAAAAATACATCTAATATTGCACTCATTGTACAACACTGTTTGACTCTTGTCACCAAAATCAGCTTAGCTGTGGGCAGACACCATGACAATTCCCAAGGAAAGCTGCACCCAAGAGATGCTCCCAATACACTCACAAACTTGAGCCAGAGATTAAGATAGCGAGGATCTCTGTAGTATTGCTGCTGCCCATGGAGGGCTGTCACTGCCCTTTCCAGAACTGCTGTGAGGTTGCCATCCTTGCCACCCTGGGGGAAAGTCTGCTCCGTCCACTTGATGTACCTAGACACAGAATGTGGTCATAGCAAGTCAGTTCTTAATACATTTTCGCACAATATGAAGAGGTGAAGAAAAAAGTAGGCACAACATTGAAACACAATATAATATTAAAAAATAGTTACAAGTTTGAGCTTCCAGTTAGCTTCTTATTGAATTAGAATGTGTTTCCCTTGCTTTTACAAGGATATCTGACCACTCGACTCTTTCTTCTGAAACAAAGGGAAGCTTACCGGTCCCACACATCCAGAGGATCATCTCCAGAGTAAAATCTTATTTCTGCTTCAAACTCCCTAAAAGAGAAAATTATTAATCCAATAAATACATTTGTATCACTGTAAATCTAACTTGTACATTGCAAGCCGCATTAATTATTTTATTAAAGAGAACACCCAAATCTCCCTCATGTTTGCTGGTTAAATGCTCCATTGCAAACCTGAAAGCTGAAGTCTGCACTACACAGCACCTGCAGTGAGTAGTTCTAAAATCCCGGAGTGTGATAATAGTACAAACATCAGTTATTAAACTTCTTTGATGCCTTTTTTAATGCCTATGAGATTAGTACAGGTAAAGAAGACATAGATAAAATGAGAAAGAGAAAGGAAGTTAAGGGGAAAGGAGCTGTTGTAACATCACTCACTGTTTTTTAAGCTGCACAGCAGTGTGGCTGGAGGAGTCCTGCTGAGCCAGTGCCTCCTGCAAGCTGGACATCACCCGCCCCTGCCTGAGGGGCTGCACATTCTCCTTGCTCAGCTCCCACTCATGGCTGCACTCCTGGGACATGACCCCCCCTCCTTTAATCCTGAACGCCTCTCCTTTAATCCTGTGTTAACAAGAAATGGACACCCACAAGAAATGGAGACCCGTAAGGCTGACAGAGCAGGCTTTCATCAGCCCATTCATCCCGAATTTTCCAAAACACAACGCTTAGGTGCCCAACTTTTAGAGGGACCTGGGGCTTTCATTCCCCTCCATGGGAAATATATATGACAAAAAGAGCCAATCTTGACAATGAAGAACCTCAGGCAGGCGATGCTAGCAGCAAAGGCCACTAAGATTAACCCAGCTCCCGCCACACTGATTGCTCCTTCCCCTGCCCCGAGGCCCCCACCCTCACGGGGGCTGCCGGGGGGTGCGCTCCGGCCAGGGGGAACCGCAGCGAGCCTGAGCCGAGCCCCTCTGCTTCTTCACCGGGGAGCGGTGGTAGGAGGAGCGGGGCACAGCCGAGACGCGAACCCGGCGGGGGAGGCGGCGGGGACTCGCCGCTGGCACCGACGGGAGGCGAGGCTGCTGCTTCCCCGCGACGCAACGCCCCACGCTGGGAGCGGGGACCCCGCGCTGTCCGGGCAGCCCCAGCGCCGTGCCGGGGATCCCTCACAGCGCCACAGCCGCGCTCGCCAAACGACTCATCCCCTACAGCCCCTCACGGATCGCACAGCCACCCACAGCCCCCCAGCCCTACACACCTCACAGCCCCTCAGGTACCCCCAGCCCTACACACCTCACGGTTCCCCGAGCGCTCCTCACAGGCTCCACAGCCATCAGCTCTGTGCTCCTCTCAGTCCCTCACAGATCCCCGTGCGCCCCTCACGGCCCACAGCCCCTCAGCTCCCCCGACCCCTCAGGCGCGCGCCCCTCACAGACACCACAGCCATCAGCCCCGAGCACCTCACAGCCCCTGAGACTGCTTCAGTCCCTCACGGACGCCACAACCATCAGCCCTCATCCCCTCACGGACCCCACAGCACCTCAGGCCGCCACAGCCCCGCGAACTCCTTGCGGAGCCGAGCCCCGCCCCTCCCGGCCGGACGAACTGCACACACTGCCCTGCCGCATACACTGGTGCCACCAGCACAGGGTCACACTACTAAATAGCCGTGGTATCTGCACCGCTTCAGTATTCAAGCCTCTCCCGCTTCCCCATTGGCCACGCCTCGCTACCCGCCCCCTCCGCCTGATTGGCGCCGTCCTGCGTCGCCCCAGGGCATCACGGGAAATGTAGTTTCCACCTCACACGCGGCAGCCCCTAGGGAAAAATAAATAATTTTATAATTACTGCGCTCGCAGTTAACCTCATCTGAAAGGCATACTCCTTCTCTTGAGCGAGTGTGTTCCCGCTCTTCCCTCTGCTAACCACTGGCACCCGCTGATTCTCCACATTATTTCTCGACCGTAATTTCACCCCGTTATTTTTACTGAGGCTCTCACTTCACGCAACTGGCGATTAGTTCTGTATTGGTGCCACGGAAGACCTGACTTTTTGGGTATCCCAGAAAATAGTTTGACACTCCCAAAAGAGGCTCCCAGAAGTATAAGTCAGTGTTAATGTGATGCTCAGCCCCATTAATTACCCTCTCTCCTACAGTATTCCAAGAAAAAAACTAATTAGCCCGACAGGCTGCAGTAATTTCCAGGAGCCTGGAGCGTCTGGAAGTGTCCAAAGCCAGGCTGCACGGGGCTTGGAGCAACCTGGGCTCATGGAAGGCGTCCCTGCCCATGGCAAGGGGTGGAATTGGATGGGCTTTAAGGCTCCTTCCCACGCAGAACATTCCAGGATTCCAGGCATTTATGAGTATCTCCGTAATGCTCCCAGTGCCGGAGCACGATCGCGCAGTGAGACCACTTTTCTCCTGTCCCCAGTGCCCGGGCACAGGGAAGAGCTCAGGATTTCCCAGCCCGGGCAGAGGCTGAGGCGCGAACAGCTCCACACCGCTCCACCCTGCGCTCCAGCTCCTCCTGGTGTTCCTGCGGGGAACTGCAATGAGCCGGGACTGGCTGCGCGCCTCTCTTCAAGAGGAGTCTGAGATCTTCGTAAAATGCAACATCTGCAGGGTCTTAAATGTACCGATGCCGTGCTCCCCTCTGCATTCAGGATCTCCAAACACTGACATATGAGGGCAGCTGCAAAACAAAAAAATTGCTATGGACTTGGACAGGAACATCCTGTCAGGAACACAGATTAGCTGCCTGCTATTACTGGGAAGGTGATCAATGACGGATATTTCTCACTAAGAAAACTGAATGAGCAGAAAGCGATTCTTTTTTTCCTTCACAGCTGCCCTTAACGCCTACGACTCATGAAGCTTTTGTATGCACAGAAGCGACGAAGTGTGACCATGTTGCTGATGGGCGGTCACTTCTCTGTCAAACGGGCAAGAAGCTCCTGACAGTCACCGGAGTGGAAACAGCGGGCGGGGCGGTGCCGGGCGGGGCTTGGCCGAGCGCTGCGGGGTTGTGAGGCGTGTGTGTGTGATGGACAGCGACAGACGCCACTCCCGAGAGGGCGGAGGTGGCCGCAGCTCAAAGCCGGCAGCACCGGAGAGGGCGGCCCGGGACGGAAGGCGCGGGACCGTTCAGAGCGGACTTCTGCCAGCACACAAGATGGCGGCTCTGGGGAGCTCACGTGATACCACACAAAAGATGGCGGTCCCGACGCGGAGGGACTTCTGCCAACATGCAATATGGCGGACGCTGGGCAGAAGTCACGTGACACATAACGCATATAGCTGACTACCGGGCGTTACTTCTGCCAGTATGCAAGATGGCGGCGGCAAGCGGAAGTCACACTGACCACACCTAAGATGGCGTCCTTCGGGGCCCCTTGGAAGATTATAAATGTATCTAGTCTGCTGCCCTTCATCCTGTGTGTCAGGGCTGTGTAGAGGTTTGATCATACCTTTAAAGCAGTTTTTCTCCCCCAAACCCGAGCTGAACTGACTGAGATCGCACACAGATGATGCACTGGAACTCCTAGGTTAGTGTTAAGTCTTGCCTGGTGATTTTTACAAAGTTAAATTCCAGTGAACCTGTGCCAACAAACGGAGGCCCTGAAGCACAAGAAGCTGTGCTGCAGGACCTGGTGGCCTTGGAGTGCCCCTGACAGGACCTGTTCAGGTGTTCATGTGGACCACCAGGTGCAACTGCTGCCCCAGTGCTGCCAGGGCCACTCCCCCGCCATGTCCCCAAGTGCCACATCAGGAACCACCCAGCGAGTGACAGCAACTGGGGTGAGGGCTGCAGGCACTGACAGTGTCACTGCTTGCTGGCAGTGGGGCTGGGGGCATCCAGAGGGGCTCCAACACCTCTTCCCTTCTCCCTGGCCTTCCCAGGCAGGATAGCTGCTCTGGAGAGCACAATGTGCAGGGGGAGCAGCCCAAAGCCAGGCTCGGGACCGTTTCCCTGGGGCTTAGGGAACCTGTGCCCAGAGCACCTTGAACTCTCATGCACTCAGCACCTTTTCTTTGGGTTTTTATGCACTTGAAGACAGATTTTGGGACCTACCAGTAAATTCAGTGAATTGTCCCAGCCAGAGGCCTTTTTGCTGACCTAAAAGTAGCTTTTAAACCCCAGACCCACAAGGCTTGCAGTAGTTTCCAACAGCAGTGAGAGACACGATGGAAGATCCTCTTCAGTGATGCAGCTGCCCACAAGGGCCAGGTCACCTGGGACAGCCCTTGCTATCGTGTCTTGTCCTCTCTCAGAGGAGGAAAAACCACTTGGCTTTCCCGTGTGGGACTGACTGAGGCTGTGATGTGCAACCCAGAGCATCTCCAGGCTGGATGTGTAAGGAAGGACAGGGAAGGGGAGTATTTATAAACTGTATCATGCAAATTTGGGATGGAACAGTGATGCAGGTGGGTGGGTTTGGTCTGGGCCTGTCAGGATGCCCCTGAACCCTCCATGGATGTTTGAAACACTTCCACAGAAAGCCAACTCAGTAATGACTCCAGAGGAAAAATTACAGGTGCTTACGATCTGTGGGGAATTTCCTTTGGAATTGTCAATCAGTGTGTGTATCAAGGCAGAGCATTTCTTTTGGCTCTTTTTCTGGTTTGCAATTTCCTCTTTGCATTTCTTCATTTAAATGAGTGTGTGTGCTCCTGTTAAATAAGCTGCACATTTTCAGTTTGAAATTTGACGTGGTTTTATTTCTTTAGGGTTTTTTTCCACAACCGAATCATCCCTTCCATATTGTTCTACACAGTGTCTTTGGTTATGAGCCAGAGTAGGGAAATTACTTTTTATGATCTTGAAATTTTTGCAGACAGAAGTGGAACATCTTGCCCCTTCACAAAGCACTGCAGGCACATGGGAGTGGCTCAGCGTTCACACAGCTCTCCGAGAAATAACAGGGAATAACTTTGAGAGGTCTAAATGTTAGTAACAACTCTCTTGTTTCTTGATTGCAAAGATTTAGTCCTGCAGGCCCAGAAGAGGGAAAAAAGGGACTTCTGTTATTCATGGAAAACCTACTGTTATTCCTTGTGCAGACCTTTAAATATTTGGATGATTTACTGTCCAGTATCTGTAGATAAAGAATGATTGATTTGAGGTAAAAAATGAGATAATCAGTAGTGAGCAGGTAGGGAAAATTCTTGGAGTAAACTTGAGGTGGCCCATAGTGGAGAGCATAAATATTTTGAAGTAAAAATGAAATAATCCGTATTGGGCAGGTAGGGAGATTCTGAGGGTAAACCTGAGGTGGTCTGTAGTGCAGAGAATGAACATTGTGAGGTTAAACTGAGGGAGTAACACGCAGACAGGGAAAAATTTGGGGGTAAAGTCTGAGGTAATCTCTACGGGAGAAAACATTTTTGAGGTAAACTGAGGCAGTCACTAGGTGACAGGTCGGGAAATTTCGGGGGCTAAAAATTAAAATGATCTGTTGGGCAGAGAATGAACGTACTGAGGTAAAAATCAGGTCATAAGTGGTGGACAAGTAGCAATAATTTTGGAGGTAAAATCTGGGGTAATGCGTGGCAGAGAGAATGTACATCATGAGATAAAGTGAGACAGTCAGTACTGGAAAGGTAGTGAAATACCAGGGGGTAAAACTTGAGAAAATCTCCAGAGTAGAGAAGGAATATTTATGGGTCAAAATGAGGTAATAGTGAGCAAGAAAGGAAAATATTTGGGGTAAAATCTGAGGTAATCTCTAGGGGAGAGAATGAACATACTGAGGTAAAAATCAGGTAGTAAACAGGTAGGGAAATTTTTTGGGGTAAAACTGGAAATAATCTCCAGACTAGAGAACGAATACTTTATTGTAAAAATGAGGAAATCAGAAGTGGGCTGACAGGGACAATTTGGGGGGAAAACTTGAAGCAATCCCCCGGGAAGAGAATCAACATCATGAGGTAAACTGAGGTAATCACATGGGGACATGTAGGGAAAATGCTGGGGATAGAAACTGAGATATTCTCCAGGACTGAGAATAAATATTTTGAGGTAAAAATAGGGTAACTTGTAGTGGACAGGTAGGGCAAATCTTCTGGGAAAAACTTGAAATCATCTGTAGGGCAGAGCATGAACATTTTGAGAGAAAAATGAGGTATTTATTCTTCACTTCCCTTTGTGATAACTTAATCTTCACCCCACAATGAGCCATTCCTTGATTTCTCCTGGGGAAAACCCCATGGCAGAGGCAGTTTGCAAAGGAGCCCAGAGCCGTGTTTGGAGCAGAAAACTGCTGAGAGCTGCATCTGCCTGTGCAGCCCCAGCCTGGCAGTATCCACATGGAACAGCCTGGGCAAATGGGATCAGATGGAGCAAAATCGCTTCATGAAAGGTTTTCTCCTGCGCAGATCAGTCATGGGGCAGGCAGTGAACTTTGGAAATCAGCTGATTTCCCCCAGAAAGCATCACTCAAATCAGCATGAATGACATCACCTGTGCCCACCACTCACGATTCACCCAACCAAAATCAAGAGCAAAGGTTGGTTTGGGTTTGAGAACTTAAAATAACTTTGAAACAGAAAAAAATCACCTTTTTCTTCTTTCTTTCTTTCAGATGCTGGACTTGCCTCTGTGGGTGTGTGCTGAGCTCTTGCTGCAGGGGACTGTCAGGCTTGAATCTCTGTGCAATAACCTCAGGGATTCCATGGGACACTCAGGGACTGTCCCAGCTGCACTGGCAGGCACGGGAAGCTGTTCCACACAGATTAACTGTGCTCCCCAGAGCATTCCAGGGCATCCTGGATAGACTGCAGAGAGCAGGAAAAGGCACGGTTACGGCAGTGATGCTGCTCCCTGCTTTCCCAGTGGGGCACAAACATAATTTCATCCTCATTCTGAGAGCTCCAAGGAAAATAACCACTGAGGTGGCACTGAGGATGCCACTTTCCTGACACTCCTGGCCCAGCAGGTTTCTGTGGAAGCCTGAATTATTTGTGCAGTTCAGTTCCCCCTCCATTCCTACGCTCTGGGCAGCTCCAGGAGATGGCTGATCCCTTCCCCAGGCCGCTGCCGCAGGGAGATCCCCGGGAGGCTCCGGGCACGGCTGGCCGTGCTGGAATCTGCGCTCGCAGGGCTACCTGGCAGCTCTGACCCTCGCGCTGCTGCCACACGCCACGGGAGCTGAAATAAAGCCTGCAAATTTAAAGAGTGAACTGGAGAAACAACCCCAAACCTCATTCACTCGACAGTAAAAAGCTTGAGCTGGTCCAGCGCCGACTCCATCTTCTGCCGCTTCACGGGGGACACCGACATGTCCACGGCTGCGGGGCTCGCGCGCCTATAAGGGACCGCGCGTGCCCGGAGGGGACAGGCCTGCGCGCGCACCCGCGGCCCGCGCGCTCCCGGCCCGGCAGGGCGGCACCGAGCCAATCAGCAGCGCGGACACAAGACGGACGCGGCCGGGAGGAGCCGAGGCGGGGCGGTGGGAGGGAGAGCGACTCTGATTGGCTGGTTCGTGGGCCTGGGGGTCGGGGGGCGGTCGCCGTGGCGACCCTGACGCCGACATTGTCCCCAGCGGGGTCTGCCCGGGATTGTCCCGGCCCGGCATCTCCTGCCCCCGGAGCCCCCGGCGGTGTTCCCCACGGCCGGCAGGGCGCCCGGCCCGCCCCGAGCCAGCCGTCCCCGATGGCCGCAAGATGGCGGCGGGCAGGCCTGAGGGGAGGCGGCCGTGAGGGGAGGAAGGCTCGGAGCCGCGCGGTGCTGCCCCGCTGCAGGAGCTCAGCGCTCGGTGCTCCCTCCCTGCCGCGGCAAGGTTGGAAGTAGCTTGTTGGATACAGCTCCAGCTGCTGAGAGAGCCCCCGACCCAGCAAGGCAGCTGTTTTAGGCTCTTGGTTCCCCGTAACTTTATTTTGGCTGTAGAGGAGGTGAACTTGTTAGTGTGGTCCCACTTGGAAGTTGGTCTCCCCATAACATGTACAAAAGGCATTACCAGTTATTTCGAGTAAATTAATTATTAAGAAAAAGAGAAAACAAACTGGAAAAACTCACCTCCTGAAACAGAGGATGGCTGTTGGCTGGAAATGTCAGAAAATCCGTGTAACAGGCCCTGAGCCATGGGTTGTGCTGTTCGCTCGTTCTGTGTTGTTCCCCTTGGGACAGCTGCCACAGAAGTTCCCCTTCCAGATAGGCACGAATGTGCTATTGTACAACCTTTTCTCGTTTTGCCCCTGTTTTTAGATACGTTTATCCAGGCCATCATGCTGGAAATGATACCAAGTGTTTCAGTGACAATAACATCCTTCCTCTTGAATGTCAATCCTCAAAACCAAAAGGAAACGCGTGGTTTCAGACATTTTGCTGAGTTTCTGGGACTCTCAGCGACAAAGCATTATGAAAACCCAGTGAAAGAGACAGAGATGGAGTTATAACTTAGCTGTTTTAATAAATCTTGTACAGTGCATGGTTATATCATTGTCTCCTCTCAGTTACATTAATGTACAGTACTTTATAGCAGTGTCTGCAGGCAGTACAAACAGAACAGATGCACAGCTCAGTTGCATGGAAATTTGTACAAAGTGACCTCTGCAATAAGGTCTACTGAGATACTTGTTTTAGGAAGTGCTCCTGTGGCTCAGAGCTTTACAGAGCTGTCGTGTACACTCCTGTTAAAATCCCAAATAACTGTCATTCCCTGTGATTTGCTTTCCTCTACACCCCAGGCCTAAAAAGTACTGTGTTTCTTAGCTCAACATTTGTTTTTGTTTTCATTTTAGAAACTTTTTCACCTCCTCTGCTTGCCATCCTGTTTCCCATCTCCACCCTAACCCGGAGCCAGGGCTTCTCAGGAGGATTGTCCTCTTCATCCCTCCCTGACAAGGTGAGTGCCCTTCTCAGATCCCAGCAGGGATCCCTGTGACTAAACCCAGGATCCTCCCTTGCCTGCACCTGAATTCTGCTGGTGCCAGCAGTGTCCTGTTTCAAGTGAAGAACACAGATTATGTTGGAGACACTTAAGAGTAAAGCCAAAATTGAGGTGCACTGGTGTTCTCAGATTTAGGCATGAGTTCCCTGGATGCTGTTTTAAAGCTTTTTCTATTAAATGTGCAAGGGCAGGCACAAATCTGGGCAAAGACTCAGTATGTGCTGAGAGAGGAAACCCAACTGTCCCTGGGCTGTGGGCAGCTCTGGAGCTGTGTTTGCTTCACTGCTTTGCACTCAGGTTGGTCTGTCAGTTGAAGAGAGATAGAAATCCAATGTGCCAAACTTGCTGTGGACAGGAAGTATGCTGCTTGCTTGAGTTTTAAAATTGTGAGTAAATGTTTGATGCATAATCACTTAATTCTGCCTTTAGGGAGAGGGATTTTCCTCACCTCTATTTACAGATTGTTATATACAAAGCCACATGACTTTATGAAGGAAAACAGGAAGCAAGAGCAACACCCTGTGCTCAATTAGATTACTTTTTTCTTGTGGCCATTTATTTTGTGTTAAACCTGCCTTTCCCAGTGTGCTTTGGGGTTTCAGCTATTTGGGAATCATTTCAGCCAAGTCTTTGCAGTGAAAAGGTGAAGGTGGGGACGAGTGACCAACACCCTGGGAAGGGCTGTGGGTGTGCCTGGATCGGGAGCAAATGGTCAGGGCTTGTCTTCCCCTGGTTTGAGGCTGGTTTGGCAGCACCACACCATTCCAGTGCAGGATCAGTGCCCCAGGGAGGGGCTGCACAGCTGCCCTGAGCCCCAGCCTCTGCCTCAGCAGCAGTGGGCAGCTGGAACTCACCTATTTCTAGATTCAAATCCCTTTCTTTGTCACTCCTGCTCATTTCTAGGCACCGAAAGCTCATTTCTGCTGTTCAGAGAGCACTAACTGATCCATGGATTTAAGGAAGCAGCCAGACTTTGGGAATGTGTGTTGCTATTCTAGCCTTGTCCAACGAAGTGGCACAGGGGGACAGGAGGAGGACGGGGATTTGTCACCAGGCCTGTGCTTGTGGGCTGCAGGGCACACCTGCACTGAGGAGGAAGTGGAAATGGAAATGGGGCTGCCTTAGGTTGCCCAGAGAGGTGGTGACTCCCCACTGGTGGAAACGTCCAAGGCCAGGCTGGACGGGACTTGGAACAACTTGGGCTTGTGAAAGGTGTCTCTGCCCAGGGCAGGGGGGTGGAACAGGATGAGCTTTAATGTTCTTTCCTTAAACCCAAACCACTGCAGGGTTCTGAAGCCTTATTCCTGTGGTCCAGGCTCCAAGCCTTGAGGCTGTGGCCTCTCCTGTGCTGTGTGCCACGCCTGCTCTGCCAGGGACGGGGTGGGAGCAGGGACAGCCCTCGGAGAAAAGCTTTGGGGGTCTTTTTTTGCTTGAATCCAGCCCTTGTCCTACATCCAGCCCCGTGTGAATCCTGCTCTGATCGCATGCACGTAGAATTTCAGTATAAAATATATAGTTATAAAAAAAATACTTCATGCAAAATTAAAACACCTTTCCCAGTGGGACGTGGTCTTATTGTCAACCCTTCCCAACAGAGTTGAAGGAATTGTCACTCTGATGGCAACTGGACCCCGAGGGGAGCTCTGCTGCCTCCGGCCTGGGCCGGGATCATTGCTTTCATTCCCTTTGTTTCTGCACTACTTAGGGCTAAGAGCTGAAATAAAGCAGAGAGACTTTAATTAGCAGCATCAATCCTTTCCTGGCGGCGCTTCATGATTTCTTGGAGCTCTGACTCCCCTCTGCTTTTCTGGAATGGAAACAAAACAGGCAGTTTGGATTTGAACTTCAAGCTGTAGTTAAATTACAGTATTTAGTTAAAGCTGTACGAGGAGAGCTAGTTTCAAAAAGATAAGTGATATCAGTAAAAAGCAGATTAATTAGTGGAAAGAGAGGGATCTGCCCCTTGGATTTGGGGCCTTTTTGCTTCAAAGACACTTCAGAATTTTTATGTGCTAGTGTAGGTTTGGTTGCATTTTTTTCCCCCCAAACTGTATTTCTTAAAATATCTGTTTAATGAGCCATCTGACACCGCTGGTACAAGCCCTTATTCCAGCAGGAATTATCCAGAATCCACTTACCTCCAGCTGGTTTTTCTCCACTGTGATCTTGCTGTACACTCTGTTTCCCTCATCACCACACACCTTCTTCAGCTCCTCTCTGTTGAGGGAGAAGAGCTGAGCTCCGGTGAGGATGCCCAGGTGTTCCACGGTCCTGGGGAGACACAAAGTGGGGAGGTAACAGTTGTGCTGCATGTGGCCTCATGCCAAAGGTGAGGAGTTGGAGATGGGAGGCTGGGAGCTGCACTGGGACCACGTCACAGGGCCCTGGGGCTGTGCCAAAGTGACAGCTGCAATTCCAGTGGCATGTCAGGCCACGGGTTTAGTTAACTATTTTTCTCCAAGAAAGTACTTATAAGTGTGGGAGATAAGAAAGGTCTTATAGAATAAGTTAAGGGGCCTTTGCTCACTTTTGCCCACCTTTGCCCACTTTTGCTCACTGAAAAGCACTTTGTGAAGACTACAGCCAACATGCAGGCAAAAACACATGCAAGCCCTGCTTGATTGGCACCTGACCAGGATGCTGATTGGCCAGGAGGCTGCGTGGACAGTGACATAAAGGTGATATGGGATGTGGCAGACAGCCAGTGTGTTTGTTTAGTTAACAAGAATGCTAACAATATTTTTAGTTAGGATAATTTTAGCATGGTATAAAACCTTTGCTTAGCAGTACAGTATATAAGTCTGTGTGTGGCTGACAATAAATCATCACTCTTCGATGAAAAGAAGAGTGTCCATGTCTCATCACTACATATAAGAGAGAAAGGGAGTGAGCTGGGCTCTGAACATCCTGGTTATAGAGCCTGAATAGGGTTGAAATCTAATTTGCAACACAGGCTCTGTAAGTAAATCCAAGTGACTTGTCCCAGGTGAAGTGGTGCCAGTGGCCTCCTGCACTCTTTCTCCAGGGAAGGGTGAGTGTTTCATGTGGCAGTAGAGCAAATCTTACTCTTTGCTGAATGACTTGGCCTCCAGCCAGGCTTTGACTTCTTCGGTGCTGGATTCAAAGGTGAGGGGCACAAAAACTTGCTGAGGCTTTTCCACTTTGAAATTCCTATGGGGAGGCTGAATTTTATTGTTTGTGATCTTCTTTAGCAGCTCATCATTCAGCTCATCCATTTGGTGAATAAGTTCTGTAGAAACAGGTAGGGAATGAAATCAAATCTTTGGTCACAAATCCCATTAAATGAATGTGTTTGTGGGGAAATTGCAAGGAAAATGGGGATGTGGCTCAGCATTTTTACTTAAATTCAGCCCAGAAAAGTGGTTACCATTTTTTTTGTATTGCCTTGTCATTTATTGTCATTTATTTTCCTCCCACTACCCCTTGGCTGTTGCCTTATGCAGAGGGACAGTTCTGTGAGCATCTACAATTGGAGATTTGGCACTGAGATATTTTCAGTCCTCTCTGCTACTTCTAGTGAGTAATTTGCTCATCCCAGAGCTCCAGGATTTGCTCTGCAGCAGAGCAGAAGTGGCAGGAAGCACAAATTGGGAGTGAGCAACACACTCAGGATGAGATGAGCTTGAAGGTCTCTTCCAGCCCAGGCCATCCTGTGATTGTGTGAAAACTCCAGTGACACTTCATCCAGTATCACTTTCCCCACGAAACTCCTGAAGACTGTGGAGAATAACTCGGATGTTATTGACAGATTTTTGTCCTTGTATTATGGGGCTTTCCATCGTCCCAAAAGGGCTCCTGCTTCCAGGAGTGGACAGGGTGGGATAAAGGGTGAAGTGAGCAGAGCCCCCGGTGTCTCTCCTGCTGTGATCCCCGCAGCATGTGCAGGGTGAGGGAGTGATGTGGATCTCCTGTTTGGCTGGGAATTCTGTGGAACCACATGAAGGCGCCAGCACTCTGTGTGTGGCAGGAGATGAGCAAAAGGAAGTGAGAGAAAGGGATTGATCTGAGTGGTTGCTGAGACACACTTAATATTTTGGAAGAGAAAGGAAACTCTCTCCTTGGGAGTGAGAAAGATTCTCTGAGCTTTTGCCCCCTTCCACCAGCACAGGCGCCTGTCTGTGGCTTCCAGGGCTGAAGGCTGGACTCTTAATTCAAATTCAAATTGTAGGTAACAGCTCTGGCCTGATGGCTTATCAGCTAAGCATGCATTTGAAACCAGCACAGAAACCGCTGAATCATCCCATGAAGGACCGTCACCTTGGAGGGGGCTTTGGGGGTCTCCAAAGACCACCAGGATATATGGAGCATGCATGGTGCACATGCTAATGATATTAATGACTTCTGAGAAATGATTTGTATAACCACTCCTATCCTGAAGAATGTAATTAATATTCATGATTTTACCTATAACACTGTGTCTTTGGGGTACTGAGGTACGTGTGTTTGGTGGAAACAATTCCCACACATCCGGTGCACCGAATAAAGCAAATACCCACTTCTCTGACTTGGTCTCTGAAGTGTCTCTGGGCTCGATTGGGGCGAATCAGGAGGAGGAGGAGGAGGAGGAGGAGGAGGAGGAGGAAGGTCGAGCTGGAGGAAGGAGGGATGGGGTGATCACTTATTGCCCTGCTTGTCCCAGCCTGCCTGAGAACCCCTGAGGTGTCACGAGCCCCAGGGCTGCTCTTTTGGCTCTTGTGCTGCCTCCAGACATGGTGCTGCTCTATTGCTGGTCACTAAAAAGTGCAGGGGAGCCCCTTGGGTAGGTCTGGTCCCAGTATGGAGCATCCAAACTCAGAGAAGCCCAGCGTGGGACACAAGAGTGGGACACAGAGTGGGACACAGAGTGGGAGGGACACACACTTACGTTCTTTGGCGTCCTGCGGAGAGTTGCGCGATAACATCTCACTGCCCCACTTATCCCCTGCATAGCTGGCAGGCAGCTTGTGAGTTGGGCTGGATGGGCCGTAGCCCCTGGGGCTCAGGTCTCCTTTGTACCTCTGGTTAGACTGGTTAGAGAGGAAAAAAGTAAGAAATTTTTTTTGCCATTTTTCATTTTCTTAAACTTTCTGCCTCACACCCATGGAGGGACAAACTTCCGTGTTCTCCTTGTGCTGACATGGCGCTGGTGAAACCTCAGGTGGAGCTGCACAGAAGTTAATTTATGGGATCTCATGGGATTGAACAACCCAAGGCAAAGTCTGAAGATTGTATGAGGGAATTCCTAGACATGCCAAACATGTCCAATCCCATTGGAAAGCAAAGCCTCACTGCTCCACACCTGGGATGTTAAGAAGGACCCGCTGCCAAGGGCCTGGGGTGGACTGGAAAGTTTTTTGACATTTTGATTAACCTAGCAGGGATTTATCCAGAGGCCTGCTGAGCCTCCTTAGGCTATGCCTAAGCTCTGCCATACAGAGTAGGGAAGCAATTCCATGCTTCCCTAGGATGTTTAGAACATTCCAGCTCCACATTTTTGCAGTGCAATATTCACTTAATTGTCTCCATCTAAGTGGATACTGCCTCCACTCCAGTAACATATCCTGCTGCTGAACTGAACTGGCTGAGGGAAGTGTCCATCTTTAATTTAACCCCTAACAAAAATCTTTACATGGTAAAATGCAGAAAGCATGAGGCTGCTGCACGAATGGGAAGAATAGGCCTTACATGGGAAGGTGATCATGGCAAAATGTGAGTTTTATCATAGGAGCCTGAGGAATCTCCTGACATCGTCTGTTTCTGCGGCTTCATCCTGACTTGTGTATAGTACCCTAACAAATCCAGGGAGGTCTAATGACAGGATTATTCCCAGAGGCAGACTGTGCCCTGCAGCTGGTACCAGTCAGGTACCACCTGACTACAGACCTGTTCGAGCTCTTCCAGTTTCACCACATCCAGGATATTGTACGGGACATATCCAGCCTGCCCACTTCGGTTGAGCAACTTCCACCACTGCTTATTATCTTCCAACACCTGAGAGAGGGACAAAAATAAATCTGCTAGTGGGAACATGGGATTTCAGGCATACGAAAATAGGATACAGTGGGGATGAACCACCCAGAATGTAAAGCTGCAATAAGGACATCACCGTGGGAAGGAGCTCCAATTAGATCTATTGCTCTTGGATGCAATCCAGGATTGAAACCTTTCCTGGAAAGCATCAAAATTTATCAAAAGGATGAACAGGAGAACACCTCTGGGTGCTGAAGAACTCATAGTTCCTAATTAATTTCCCTGTTTCTCCATATTTTTTTTTCCAGTGACAGAGTTTCTCTTGTCTTTTTGCATTAAAATAAATAGATAAGTAAAAAGCTACATTTTTCACAGGAACCTTTTCCTCAGGACACAGATCAGCGCTAACCCAAGTCATGTCCCACATTCTTCAGCTGTCAACAGCACTGCAGTAAGAGAATGGTTACGAAAAAGGTGTTTTCCAGAGAAAACAGTTCCTCATGGAGGGGAAAGTGGCACTAAGGAGCATGGACCCAGCAGCGGGGTGAGCAGGGCACTGCAGTGAGTTGTTGTCCTCCCTCCTCACTGTAGTTAAGATGGGACTGAGGAAATGACACAGCACAGCACAGGCAGCCTGTTCCAGCTTTGGATTTGAGCAAAGCTTCATGTCACTGCTCAGACACCACCAGGGAAAATGGAGTTGGTATTCCAAGATCTCTCCTGCCCCTGGGAAGGGGAGTGGGACACACCTTTTCCCAGGAGCGGTCACGTACCTCCAGGATTTCATCCTTCAGCACTGAGAGCTCATTGGCGTTTCGCGCAGTGAAATCATAGCGGATTTTGGCAAATCTCCTGGGCACAGCCACTCCCTGGGCATCAAAATTCCTGCAGGAGAGAAAAACTGGAGTTTTAGTGGAGGCCCATCTAGTAACAAGGCCAAGAAAATTGGAAATGGAGAAGAGAAATGATCCTAATTCTTTCCCTGCTCCTCATTGCATCTCTACCACTTGATGTTCCTACCAGGACCAGTGATAGGGTGAATGAGAAAAATAAGTAATTTTGCTGCTATAATTGGATTTAAGGTACTTTGCTGTGGATTTGAACTCTTGTAATGAAGCTTATAAATCTTTTAGACTAGAACAGAAAGCCATGGAAAAACAGACTGGCTTGAAGGCTTTTTCCCAGACTAGAGCTGGTGAAAAGTGGATGGTCAAGGGCTTTGCTGGTCTGAGCTTCCAGTTTTGAAAGATTAGAAGCTGGAAATTTTGTGTCAGATCATGACAGAGGATTCATGTGGAGTTTGGGAAGAGTTTGGTGGCACTCAGAGATGTGACAATTTCCAAGGTGTGAGCTCATGTAAACAAGGAAGCAGATGGAGCCTCTGAACTCTGAACAGAAAGTACTTTGATGAAGGTTTTGTACCACTGAGTAATTGGAGATGGAAAATGAGTGTTGGAGCTGTTAAAAGGTGGAAGAGCCAGCTTTCCCTTGGAAAAAAACTGAGGCAAAATGGTGGCCTGGTTGGTCCTGGGTCCGGAAGAGAACTTTCCAAGACTTCCAAAGAAAGGGGAGAGGTTTTTCCCCACTTTCTAGAATTCTGTCTCATTAAGAAGAGTTGTCTGAACTCAGAACTGCCTGAACTGCCCTGTCAGTTCCCTGGGAGAGAGGTGGGCAGGACTGGAATATATTGTTTTATTCAGCCTCTAATCAGTGGTTTTGCCTTTGGTTGTGTCTAAAGCCAAGGAAGAGCTGCTGTCTCCAGTGAAACAAAGCTCCTTTTCTTTAGGGTCCCTTCCCACTGAATTCATTCTGTGATTCCATGATTCCAACATCTCTGTGGGGACTCCACGGCTCTATGGAGAGCCAAAGCACAGTGCAGCATCTTTGGCACCTGATCCTTAATGTCCCTTTGGTGGGCTGATGTTGGGAAACAAGACCTATGGATGGACTAATGAAGTCAGTCAATATTTTTGCTTTCTGTGGTGGAAAACACCTGGGATTCCTTTCCTTGCAGAGCTGCTGGGGATTAAACAGCAGACAGTGCTTATGGGAATAATCCTTCAGCTGATTGTTACCTTCTCTTGGTGGTTATTAATAGTGACAGGGAGTTATCACCAGGATGCCCAAACTTCCCAGTGTGACCGTATGTGTCCATGGGTGTTCGTGAGGTTCTGAGGTGGGAGCCAAAGCTTTGGGGGTGCAGATCCATTACCTATTTCCATGCGGAGAGACGTTATGTTTGAAGGCATCCACAGCCTGTGTCTGGTCAGCCGTCTGGCCACGCTTGAGTGAGGAGTTCCGGTAAGGATATCCATTGGCTGAGGAGAGCTGGAAAGGCAGACATGGAGTCAGCATTGCCAGGAAAGGGGAAAGCTGATCAGAGAAAAGGAGAGGGATAGTGGTAGATGAGTCATGGCCTGGCAGCTTTTGGTCAAGATGTCCTTCAGGGAAGCCTGTGTCTCTGGAGCTCAGTTCCATTATAGGGTCTTGTTGCCCTGGATCAGGAGAGGCTGATTATTGCTACCCTTCTCCAGCCTCATTTTCTTTAACTGGAATGACCAGATCCAACTGAGTTTTGAGCCAAGCACTTGTTACACACCACCACACACCCTGCATCTCTCTGGTAAAGGGGGAGGGAGAGGGAAGAGGGGATCCCCAGGGACACAGGACTAACCTCCTCTTGCAAGTGCCCGATGTCTATTTCCCAGGGAGCTCCACGGAAGATTTCTGTAGGCGGTTCCCAGCCGTTGCGGAATTTGGGGATGTAGGTAGGGATGTTTGCGTCTCGGGGCCACTCAGCTCTAGGACACAAAGTGGGAATATGAGGTGACATTCACGAGGAATGTGTCTTTGAGGGCATTCGCTCAAAGGAGAAGCAGGAACATCAGGGTATCCAAGCATCCCCTCTACCTGGGGAACCTGGTGAGATGGCAGCTCTGTCCTCACCTGGATCTGGTCCATGTCTCCCCCAGGGAATCCCAGAGGTTTATCTCTTTGGGTGTCAGGTGTCCTCTGAGGAAATCTGTGGCGTCTTTAGAAAGCAGTGGGCTGAGGACAGACCGGGCCAGCTCGGGGCCACCACAGCTATTGATGATCTGGGTCACACACAAACCACACAAAGAGGAGTGAACTTGCAGGAAATGGTCAAAATATCAAACCAGGGACACACCGAGGAGCAGGAATCAAAGACAAAGCTGATCCTTAGATCAGCTCAGTCACCTCAAGAAACATCAACCTAAGTCTTTGAAGGAGACTGGACACTTCGAAGGAATGTAAGGATTTTTTTGGTTGGAGTCAAAGCAAGATGTGATCTAAAAATGAACTGTTGTTACAGACAAATGAAGTGTCACAAGGTGACACTTCAGAAAATGGGAAATACCTTGCTATTCTCGCTCCTTTTCCAAGTTGGGATTTGTGCTTCCTATTCTCAGTGCAAATTACTGAGCTGTGTACTTGTAATTACTGTCTTGCCTGAAGGTGAGACCAGGCAGATTCCCAGTGGGAACCCCAGCTGGCTGCCCCTTTTGTTCACAGTGAGGCTTTAGACTGGGTGGAAAGATTCATATTTGGTGGAGTTCCTGTATTTATTTCAGGATCAAAGGCCAGAACAACTGGCATCACTTCTGGAAGTTCCTGAGAAAGCTGTGGCCAGGCATGAGCAGTTTTCTAACCCTTCTGCACAATCTGTCTGCTTGTAACTGTGAACTAGAAATAAAGGGGAATTCCCAGTGAGACCTGGGAATAAAATTTACCAGTTCCAGTGGCCCAAATAGGAAATGTACCAACTCCGAAGCGCTGGGGTTCTGGATGTGCTTCCTTAGTTTGGCCTGGAAAGAGAAAGAAAACACAGTTTAACCCTAACCTGAGTGTGCCTTCTCTTTTCTGTCACATGGGGGGAGTGTTGCAGACTGATGAGAAGAGTAAGTAATGTAGGGCATAGGAATCAGTCATTTTTATTTTGCATCCATTTCTAATTCCTGATGAATTCCAGGAGTGGTGGAATACCCTCTCTGTTAAATCAGTGCCTCTGAAGCTAATTTGAGCAGACACAGAAAACCATGGCTTATTTTTAAAGTCCTAGTGAGGAAGGGCCAGGATTATTGTTGCTTCTGCCTCTTGCAGGGTTGAGAATCCCTCTAGTTCCATGAACGAAAACAACAGGGTAGGTGTTTTGAGGATCCCTTGGCAAATTGGTGACAAGGGAAAGTCTTCCCCAAGATATTGCCTGTGGCACCGGGAGGTGCCGTGGCTCCTGACAGGCTCCAAATCCAGTGGTATTTGGGGTGAACAGGGCAGAATGGAGGAGCAAACACTTGGGATTGATTTACTGCAAGCATTGGGGTTCGGTAGCAGCAATCAGCTGTGGTAAGAAACCTCTCCAGTTTGTGCTTCCATTCAGCTCCTTCTCCTACCCTGGGCTCCTGGCACTGCTGCCAGACAGGCTCTCCACTCCTGCCAAAATGCAGAGCATTGCAAATGCCAGAGGTGAAACATTAATGTGTAGTGGGAAGTGGAAAACAACTACTGGCAGCAGGGTGACCCAAGGAACTGGCACTTGCCAGGCAGGCACGTGGTGAGGAACGGGGCAGGGCTCCACCACGGAGTGCCAGCTCTGCTCTGGGCTCAACCCTGGGCTCTTGCCAGATCAGCTGCTCCTTCTGATCCCGAGCAGGCACCAGTTGTCCATATTTGCTTCTCAGTGAAAAGGCTGGAGCTTGGTGCCCTGCATTAAGGTTGGTTACAATCTCTGGGATTTCCTTATTGATAGCTCCTCAGGAAGGAGCTTGTCAGATGTGTTCACTGGACAAATTTGGTCACAACAGAACTCCTACTGGCTTGTTCCCCTCCTGGTCTCTTGTGTATCACTGAGCAGAGCTGGCAGCACTGGGAGCATCTTTATGCTCCTGCTTTTCATCCCCTCCTTAATACAGGGGGTCTGGCAGGGGAGAAGGAGAGGAGCCAGGAATATTGGGGCAATGGGGGACTTCAGCTCCTGTCAAGCAGAGACTTCCCAGGCCTGGATCTAAAAGACCCAGGCATTGCAACCCTCTGGCTGCCCTGTCCCATCCTGGACTTGGTGCTTCTAGTTTTGGTTTAACAGCTTGTCCCAGAAAACCTGCACAAGCCTGACACAATGTTTGTCCTGGGTTCTGGAGAACCTGGAATTCATACCTTTCTCCCTTGGCAGTGTTTTCCATTCAGATTTTACTCTGAACACTTGCTGCTGGGATACATGGGGAAAGGAAAGGGATGGAAATTCCTCCATGTCTTACCAAGAGGTTAAAAGCCAATTTGGTTTTCTGGAAGCAGTCGATGAACTCGGCCTCACTTGGGGGTCTTGCTCGGAGGGTCAGCATTCCCTCTGGCAGGAGAAGGGGCAGAGAATGACACATTAGCGAGGGCATCCCCTCTGGTAAGGTGTCATCTGCCTGCCATTCAGAAGGCTCAGCAGAAGTGATTGTTGAGACCAGAATGACTGAAAATCAGGGGTTCAGGGAAAGGCAAACTCCCTCTGTGTGCCAGAGGCTCCATGTGCTCTACCAGAGGTGCCCATGGAGCAGCGGCACCTCCCGAACTGGTGTGCCTGGATCTGTGGCTGTGCACACATCTGGCCTTCCTGGGCCGGGAGCTGAGGTGTCCCCCCCACCTTTATCCGTACCCCTGTGCTCCCTGTTTGTTCCCACTGCTGCACTGCACCTGCTGGCCCTTTCTTCTTGTTCTTCTTCCCTTTCTTCCTTTGGTTGAGCTGTCGGAATGCCTCTGCAGCCTTCTGGAGCCGGGCGACGAACACTTCAATGTCATCCAGGGTGCAGTTCAGGATTTGCTGTGAGGACAGAAACCCAAGGGACCAAGGTCAAAGTGAGCCCGGGCTGTCCATGGCTGGGAGCCTGAATCCCAGGGCCTGCTGCATTTCCTGGGAGAATGTACAGATTGGGCAATCCAGGCATGAAATGGAGCTGAATGCATCACTTTGCCTGCACAGAGCTGCTGGGCCTGGCTGTGTTCTGTCCTTACCAATGTGACAAGTGACCCCCTGCTAATGGAAGTCAGAAAAGTAACCCAGGTGGGATGGGGAGGAGCAGAGCTGGAATCAACAGAGCTGCCTCAGGGAGGAGGACATTGTCACTGACCCGGTGATGGAGAGTTGCTTTTGGCCACCTTGTCTTTATGCACAACAGGTATCAGTTGGAAAAATGGCCTGAGGATGCATTAAATGTCTGCTCAGGGAGGAGGCCCTTGCTCCCCACCTCCGCTTCTACCTATGGACTGTGCAATGTTCTTGTCACCCACCGTTTCCTTTTCAATCTTCTGTGCTAACATTGCTCGAGACTCCTCATGGTCGTGAGAGCCGGAGCTTCGTCGTTCATAGTCTGCAAATGAGGGACAGAAAAAGTCATTTGCTCTCAGAGGCTGGAAATAGGCTCCATGAAAGGCAGGGGTCCATGGGATGGTAACTCCCAGCTTGGGTGTTTGTTCTGGGTTATGAGGGCACCTCAGGAATAATGTTTGTAATAGGTGCTATAAAACAATCATCCTGCAAAAACTGCAACCCCGAGGCACCTCCTGGCCTCCAGAAGCCACAGACCCAGTGCCTGAACAATCGCTGGGGTGACCCCTTGTGCCAAGCAAATGGTGTCAGCTCAGGACAGGGGGCTGGAAAGGGCTGGCACAGCAGGATCTGCTGAGTGGGACAATGGGGGAGGCACTTTTGGCAAAGGACCATGACAAGTCCACAGCACACGTAAGTGTAGGGATAAGATGCCCTATTGGGACAGGTTTTGTAGGAAAAGCAGGAAGGTATTTCATGGAGAAGAGATCTCGGCAAACAGGCATCACTGCAGGCTTTCTCCAGTCATCTGCTCTCCTGCCAGGCTCTGTGCTCTCAGAGCCAGAAATCCTGCCTGGGGGAATTCCCGGCTCTGCTGATGTGAGCTCCCTTGGAAGGGCAGTGGCTGTTTTGCATCAGAATACATTTGTTTATTTACGGTACAGTTCAGAAATAGAGATACTCCTTTTATGATGCAGAACTGGGCCTGAAATAAGTTCTCCATTCAGCAGCCAGAGCAGTTGCTTGGCTTCAGATCCCATCCCAGGAAAGGAGTGTTTTGGATGTAGTGTAGTATAGTATCCTATTACATGTTTTCCTTGAAACTAGAAATGAATGCTAAGAGAAGGTGGTACAAAAGGCAGGGATAAGAAATGCTTACAATTTACTCATCAGTTTGATCTTTTGTCAGGGAAAGAGCTTGTTTCTGTTCCAATGAACTTCTGTTACTTTTTTCTCCAAAGGAAAATACCAAGTTTTTTCAAGCCAACTCAAATGGGCTGAAGTCAGGATGGTTTTGGAATCAATCGTTAGATAAGCACATGAGAGGGGTGAGTTCAGATCTGCATTTCCACACTTGCCTTTGCAAGAATTCATGGAAATCACTTGATTTTCAAGGGTGAAGTCTTGGCTCCTGTGAAGTCAGCAGAGCCAGGAATTTGTATTTCTGACCAGGTCTATCTTGTGTGTACATTTTAAGATCACCAGTGCCTGGTTCAAATTTCATGTGATGTTTCTGTTTTATGAGGGGCCTTTGCTTTTTGGGGAATTCCTGTATCCCCCAAATACAGGTGTTGTTACAAGGAGTTTCTGGGAGCTTTTATTTTTTGAGCAGAAGATGTCCAGTGGGTACAACA
Organism: Entomyzon cyanotis; assembly: GCA_024500445.1. NCBI lineage: Eukaryota > Metazoa > Chordata > Aves > Passeriformes > Meliphagidae > Entomyzon > Entomyzon cyanotis. The sequence goes on from JAKEPQ010001031.1 coordinate 596,172, forward strand.
CTTATTTTCACCACGGACAACTTCAGGAAGGTTGGCTGTCTGGGTTAATTAGTCTCCCATCCCCAGGACAGACTTCCCAAGTTCTCCCAGTACCTGGGTCATGCTGGGAAGGAGGTGCCACCCTGTTCCTGTTCATCGCTGAGCCTCGCATGTCATGCTGGATGGGGATGGGAGCTGGTCCTTGAGGTGGGGGGAGGATGGATTGTCTCTGCTTGATCTTTTCCTGGTTTGCCCTGCAAGGAAAATGACACAGAACAACCCCATCAGCGGCTGCTGATCCCGCTTCCTAGAGACTGGAGTGTGACTAAACCACTGGAAACAGGGATTTATTTTTATTACTCCCAGCTGTATCCCGCAGCACTTACTTGAGTGTCTGTGGCCGAATCTTCTTCCCATGCTTGTGGTCTGCCAGGGCACTTTCTATGTCCTCATGAACCATCTCCGCCTCAAGGATAAAACAGGGATGTTTTTAAGGGCTTGGCTTTAGGAAGGATTGAAGGAAGGGGGAAAGGGCAGACAGCAAGGAGTGTGTTTTGTTCTGTTTCACACCAACCAGGAGGGCTCTGCTCACCTCCACCTCGTCACAGTTGAAGAAGTGGATGTCGGGTTTGTGCTGCTCAGAATCCTGACACACCAGCAGGAGGATGGAGGAATAGCGCATCTGATTGAGCACTGTCTGGCAGTGCTGCACTGTCGGCAGAGGGAAGTCCTCCAGCTCCTCCTGGAAGACAAAGGGGAAGGTGTCAGGCAATGGGGAACTGTTAAACTGAGGTGGAATGGTCCTGTGCAGGAACTCCTGGGATCCCTGGGCTGATGTTCCTTAGCTTGTCACTGCTAAAACCATCCTGCTCCCACACTGAAGGGCTGACTATAATCCAGGATTGGATTTGGTAGTGATTCACCCTTGTTTGTGTTTCTTAGAACATGCCCTCTGCCAGGCAGAACAGGAAGGGCACCCACTGCCCCCAACACCTCAGTCTCGGGTCACTCCCACCGGGCTCCAAGTACCTGTGTCTCACAGTCCAGCAGCCGGATGGACTTATCATTCACTTGCAGCAACATCTCCTGTGTCCAGATCTTCTCTTTGGAGTTGAGCAGGATGAGTTTCCGGATTGCATCATCCACTGTCGTGATGGACTCACTCTTGTCCATGATGAAGGTAGCCAAGTGCTGAAGTTGAGGAAAGAAAGTCGATAAAAACAGGTGGAAAATGTTTGTTGGGGTGTGTAAATCAGTGCTGAAAGCATCTCTAGAGGCTTCAATTAATGTTCGCAGTTCCTCAGAGCTGAGGTGTGAAGGAGTTGCTGCACAAAACAGTTCTGGTTGTTGGTACCAGCCTGGTTGTGGCAGTGAAAGATTTGGGTTTCATAATGGGTTTTCATAACCAGTTTCACCACTAGCATATTAATTTCATCAATGCCAGCAGCTCCAATCCCTGTCCAGCAGGACAAATGCTTCACACACACAAGTTACTCTCCAGGCCACTCCACACCTGGCTTGGAAGTTGAACTACATGTTGTTTGTTATCTTTTGTTATGCTTTGCTTGCCATGTTATAAAAGCATTTGTGTTTTGCTTGCCTCTTGTAGCAGACCTGCTTGTGTGGGATTTGTGCCAGGCAAAGAGCTCACACAAGCCATGAGCAAGCGTTGGTCCTCTGTGCCAAGTGGGATCCATGCAATGTGTGGGGTCCCTTGCTCTGGGAACAGCTACTCCAGAGAGCTTCTATGCTGCAAAGGCTGCAGGGGCTCCAAACCTGGCAGCTGACTCTACACCAGCTTTGGGCTCACCTTCCCCCCAAAAATACCCAAATCAGCCCTTGTGGTGGTGAAAATGGGCATTGCTGACTGTAGGACGGGATTTTTTGCTGCTTGCCTTTGTCCTGCGCTGTGGCTTTGCTTGGTTATCCTGATTTTCCTACTTCCCATAAACCCAGCCCATGCTCTTCTCCCAGCAGCCAGGATTCTGTGCTGTCCCTTTCTTTACTGCCCCATGTGTGTACCTGGGCTGGGAGCAGCTCAGCTAAGATGTAACCATCCAAGCTGCTTCCCCATCCCTCCTCCAAGTGTGTGGTGAACCAAGCCTTGCACTTGGCACCTGCATGACCAGAGTTTGTGTAATGGGGCAGCACTTGCAGCTTTGGTCTGCTCCTGGGGCTCCATGGGAAGGGAATGCTGGGCAGGGAGGCAGCTGTGGAAAGGAGAGGTGTGTCACATGCAAATGTTGTGTGCCGCCAGCAGTGGATGAAGGCCGCTCCAGAAATCCAGGTGAGTAAGTTCTGCTCCCTGCGGATGGAAGAACTGGTTGTGTCTGCCAGCAGAGGGGACTGCAAGGCAGGAAAAGCCGGGACTTGGAGCAGCCGGGCTGTTTGCCCAGCTGTTGTTCCTGTGCCAGTGACAGCACAGCCAGGCCACATGTTCAGGTGACAACAGTGAAGGGAAAAGAAAATCAGGAAGGGAAAGGAAATGGTCCTGTTTCATCTTGTTTCTTTTGTTGCTCAGCTGTCTTCCTGGTGAGAAGGGAAGGAGAACCTGCCTGACTGGCAAAAAGCAGCTGAAGCTTTTCCCTGTCTTTACCAACTTTTTCCAGGAGAGAAAGGCAGGAGGTTTTTGGATGGGTAAGTTACAGGCCTGACCAAGGCATCTGTGCAGTCCAAGGGCCTGAAGCCCTTGGAGACTTATTGGGCCAGATCCCAGCTTTTTCTCTTGTCCCTGGAATATTGAAGGCCCATCCACCAGCATGACCCTCTCATCCTGGTTTCCTTGCTCAGTAGGTTACAGAAGAGGCACGTCAACAGCGGTGGCTCAGCTGGAGAGCCGGGAGCAGATTAAGCCCTGGAGCAGGGACACTCAGGTGCTGCAGGTAGAGCTGCCCTGCAGGGCTGGGGACAGCAGTGTGGCCACCCCAGCAAGGGTCCTGCCAGGCATTCAGAGTTTGTGAGGAGGGCAGCAGGGAAACGCCTGCTTCTCTCTGAGGCACACGTCCTGCAGCCTGGCTTCAATGCAAGAGCTGGAGAAATGGGGGGGAGGATTTTAAAGCAAGTCCTAAACTGATGGGAAGTTTGTAGTACGGGGATGACTTTTGCCTGGCTTTTCAGCCTTTGATCCCATGTCTTCCTGCCTTCTCCCAGTGATCAGACATAACCTTTTTATGGATCAAGTAGCTTCTTTCTGGTGCTGATGCACTCATGAGCTGATTCAGTAACCCAGTGGGTTGTGTCCACAGTTAGCATGTGCACTGGTGGGCAACGGAGGAGGATAAGAAAGTTGTTTGGGAAAGAATTCCTTTCTCTCCTGTAAAAGCTCAGGGAAATGCAAAGCAGGAAGCAGATTAAGAGGCAGCAAAAGCTGATGGTGCTTCAGCATGTCCTGCTATGGAAACTGGAACCTTGGAGAAGCTGTGATATTGGGGTCTGACACAGACCGGGTGGACTCGAGAGGGATGTGTGCACTCGGAGCATGGAGCCTTGAATGGCTGTGATGAAGCACAGGCAAGAACTGTTGCTGCAGTTGAATCCACACAAGATGGATGCAGGGAAAGGCTTGGATTTAAAGCACTAGTAGACTTGACTGGCAGAAAGTCTTTAAACATGCTGTTGGGCATTAGAGGTGGATAGGGTCTGTGGTGACCCATTTGCTCTTAGATGATTCCCAAAGACTGAAGGAAGGAGCAGAGAAGACAAACACTGCAGGGTGCAAGGCCCATTCCTGCGTTCATCAAACACAGGTATGGGGTGAGGCACTGTCTAAACAAAACTCCTGGCAGGTGTGTGAGCCAAAAGCTGAGATTAGCAATGCAATCACGAATGAAAAACACGCTGGGTGTATGTTGTTGCAATTGTAAAATAGTGCACGGAAAGGTATTTGCCAAGTCAGTCTTATCTGTGCAGAGGTGACAAGCCCTCTGCTTTCAGAGCAGTGAGGAGAATGGGTTTACTCCAGATGACAAGCATTTTTATCTCTCCTATTATTTAATCCACCACCTTTACAGGCTTCATAAATTCCTTTGCTGTTTACTGTTCAGTTAGTTTTCATAAAGGGGAAGCTACTTGTCTGACTCAATCATTACAATATTTTTCTGCTTTGCATTTTCCATAGATACAGGTCGATTAAGAGAGAGAAGCTTGCTGCTGTCTTTGTTTTATCTCTTAAAACCCCTTTTCATCCAGACGGATATTCAAATACAGCAGCTTTTACTAGAACAGGCAATGAGTCCATCCACCATTAAACTTTGATCAGATTACTTCAAACGGTGTAAAATGCCTCCCATGAGGAGATCTCATTCTGTCTCACTGCCTGCCACCACAATCCTGTTTGCCCTGGTCAAAGTTCAGGGGAGAGACTCATGAACGGGTGGCTTATGGCATAATTAATGAAGAATTCATTTACATGTCACCGTTTAAAGTCCCTTCTCGGCATCCATGTGTGGATCTGTCTGACATTGAGTTGGTTTCTCTGATTGTAACTAGGGCCTCTTTCCAAACAGGCATTTTATGAGTCTAAATGTAGACTTTTAAAAGGCCCCATCTCCTAAATATGAACCTCAGGAAGTGTTTGCCTGTCTCATCTTGCTCAGTTTTCAGTGGTGAATGACCCCATCTTCTCCATGGAGTCCTGTACTAGTGAGTTGCATTACAGGAATTGCTGAGCTCAGGATGGCCAGGCTGGCTCCTCTTTTTGGAGTGGGTGTCTGTGGCAGTGGGAAATTGATTTGGCTTATTGCCTGTCTTGTGTGAAGGGGTTTGAGTTACCTGAGAGGACACAGTATCTGGGGAGAGCTGAAAGCTGATAGTCCATGTGGTCTCTGTTGTTTGGGAAGCTGAGTTCTGGTAACCACCATGGGAACTCTGCTTTTAACCTGTCTGTGCTGGTTTGAAGGGTTTGAAGCACCAGGTGACAGGAGGGACGACAGTTCCTGCTCTCCTTCAGATACAGAGGAGGGAGAGGACAACAGCTTCTCCATTTCCTCTTTCCTTGTACAGAATTCCCCTTGTCTGTTTAAAATCTTTTTTTCCCCCATCCTCCTTTACTCAGTGACTTGAAATTTTAATGGTAAGGAGGTTCCCAACTCCCCCTTGGTCTCCTGAAGGTCCAGGATCCATGGAACACACTGCACTACCAACACCTATCCCTGACCTTGGCCTCTCAGCCCCTTAACACTCCATTACGTGTGTGTGCTCACCTGGACGTGGTACTGGGAAGTCTCGTGCATAATGACGTTGGAGTTGGAGTATTTTTTTCCTTTGTTCTGTAAGAAACGAGAAAACAAGCATTGGTTGTTTATCGGTGGATCTGAGAATTACAGCTCCGAGGCTTTCTCGCAGCTTTGAGTTTCCAGCTCGAGCTCCGCAGGCACTGCCAGCAGGTGTCTCTCAAGAACAAGCACTGCCTTTCCTTGGGATTTGCCTTGGGAATTTCACCTTTCTCCTTGGCCGGCAAAGAGCTTTTAAATCGAGTCCTCTTGGTGCACAGGGCTGAGAACGATCCTACCCGTGGCTTGGGGAGCATACTGAGCACCCAGAGATATCCCACAGATAAGGATCATGAAAAGATGCTGCTACAGTTGTTTGGAGCCTGGCACGGGTGGGTAGAAGCTGATTCAAGCTGATTTCTAAAGCTTTTTATCACTTCCCTAACACACTTCAGGCTGTGCCATCAGCTTGGCTGGACACGCAAGTACGTCACACCTTGTATTTCTGCGCTTATGGCTGAAAACACAACAGAGTGTTTTGCCTCTGTGCCTGATTGCTGACAGCCACAACATAAGTGGTGGCTCTTCCCCAGTAGAAGTGATTTATTGGTGGGAATATTGGCAGAGGCATTAATGGAGACTGCAGGGCTCTGAGCCCGTGTCTCATACATCACCAGCACCAGCTCGGAGGTGGAGTGAAGATAAGTTCAGGGGAAAGACCTCAGACACCCAGCCCAGCTCCCTGCTCAGCCTTTCCAGAGTGACCTTGAATAAATGAATTAACATTGCGGCGCAGCCACTTCCCACCTCAGGCTGGCAGGAAAGGCTCAGTGGCACTTTCTGGTTGCTGGGGGCTTTAATTGCAGTCTGTCCTACTTGAAATGTGGAGCAAGGTCTGGGGTAGGGCATAGGCAGCGCATCCCGCAGGGATTTGGGGCTGATGTGAAGCACTTTTTTCCTCTCAGTAACCTCAATTTCCTCCTCAAGCATTCCTCGTGTAAATAGATGACACTGATGGAAATGAGAACACTGCATTTGTGTGGGATGGAGTCAGATTTGGGTTTTAAGACATCCCATCCCCTCCTTTTCCAAAGGGAGTGGAAAAGGCTGAAGTGGGTGGTCTGGAAACAAAAGGGGTTTACATTCGGACAGGCAAATGTTTCCAGCCCTGAGAGAAGGGTGCGGAGCTGCGTTGGGAACTGGCAGCCCCTGAGGGAGAGAAGGAATACCAGGGGGATGAGGTTTTCAGAGGGAGGCTAGTACAGGTCTGTGCTCCCGGTAGGAAAACAGTCATGGAGCTGTAGCAGGGGTCAGGGCTGCAGCTGGTTGCCCTCAGACTCTCTGGGATCCCCTCTAATGCCTTTTCCCCTTCCTCCAAGCTCAAAGAAGCTGCACGTGTCACAGTCAGGGGAGATGTCAGCATGCACCACTGAGAAAATTTTTGGAGAAGCCCTTGGAAGTTTTGGGGACTGGTGAAAACCCCAGAACTCTGCATAGCCCAACTTCCCATCGCCTGCATTTGGTGAGTGCAAGAGAGCAAAGGCCCCTGTAGCCCTTTGCAGCCTTTTTCAGACAGCAGCAAGCCCTGGGACAGGGAGAAATGCAGATGTTTCCCCTACCTCTGTTGATTTTTCCCTGGGGGAATTTCTGCATTACCTCCAAGAGTCACAGAACTATAACAAAGTGCCTCTGTTTTGTCTCACTATGTCATTCAAGTGATGTCGCAGAAGCTGCCCAGGGCAAGAAATGGGGTGTTTCTGCATGTTCTCCTGAAATACCTTCTGTCTCCTTTGGCTTCTACCTGGCCCCCACACCCATGGAAACTTTTATTTTTGCGTTTCCTGCTGGCATCCGCAAATAAGACCACGAGGTCTGGAAGCAGCCAGGCTTTCCGGGGACTGCAGAGCACCAAAGCACTGAGATCTCCTGCTTTCCTAGCACTTATTTTTAATTTAAACAGGAAGAATTAAAGATCCAGGCTGCATATCACAAAAGAGTCAGGTTTGGGCCACATCTATCCAAGGAGCGCGGGTGCTTTAAAGAAAAAGAGTTTTTTGGTTTATTTGCTCAGAGCAATGTGGTGAAACACTGCAGGGCTTTCCAAGACACATCATTATTTGTCTGATTAAATTTGGCTCTGGTTGGGCTGGGCTGATCCCAAAATGCTTTTAAGAAGAAATTCTTCCCTGTGAGGGTGCTGAGGCACTGGCACAGGTTGCCCAGAGGAGCTGTGGCTGCCCCATCCCTGGAAGTCTCCAAGGCCATGAAGTAACCTGGGATAGTGGAAGGTGTCCCACCCATGGCAGGGAGTAGAATGAGATGGGCTTTGACGTCCCTTCCAACCCAAGCCATTCTGGGATTCTGTGAATGATGCCTACAGCAAGATCTGTGGCTGTTTGACTCCTGGATCAAGGGGGAGCCTTTCCCTTGCCCAGGTGAACTCCCTCGGCCAGCCACACTCCAGAAGACAGGTCAGCTGTCCCACAGGGCTTCATCCTGCCTTTCTGCACAGCCTTGTTCCTGACCTGCTGAATTTTGTATGAGTCCAATGCCGGCCTGTTAGCAGCAAGCAGCAGCAGCAGTTCATTTCCTCCCACTTCATCTGACACCTCATACCAGGACACTTGGCATTTCTACAGTGTCCTGCAATGGGACCTCGGCACCTTCAGGTGTTATCTGACCCCTAACCTGGCCCCAGGATGTGGAGAATTTGCATAATCCCCATGTGATAGATGAGCATTGCAGGAATATAGTGATGATTTCCCCAAATTAGCTCAGACACCCATCTGCACCTCTGTTTATCTCCTGCTGTGACCTTCAGAGTCTGTGCCAATGGAGGACTCTGGATGTAACACAGGCAAAGGGCAGGGAGAGCTCCAGGGCTGTGGCACCAGTACAGCAAACATCCAAAGGTGATAAAGCTGGCAGGAGCCCACAGTGACCACCACTGTCCTTTTTCCCTTTTGTCTGCCAAGAGAACCAGAGAGATGGGGAAACAATACAGCTTTGTCCTGTCCTGTCTGTGTCTGGCAAGTTAAAAACCCAACTCATAGCATAGGGATCCTGGCAGGTGATCCCCTGTGTCCTGAGGAGCAGTCATGCTGATCCCAGACACTTGCTGTATGAATGGCATGGGGGATTCAGAAAGCTTTGAATGCCTTGAGCATGGAAAACACATGGGACATGCACACCCCCGGTAAATTGTCTCATCTCTTGCCTCTCAGGATCTGGCCCAGGGATCCTCAAGGCAATCCTTTGAGGGGAAAAATACCCTATAAATAGTTCTTTAACGGAATTCAGTTCTCTCCTAACCAGGTAGCTTTAACCTTGCCTCACACCCAGAGGTGTGGGGAAAATGGCAACAAACTTTATCTATCACTGGTGTCTTACAGATAAACAGTGCTGTGGGAATGGTGTTTCCCTCTGGCACCAGTGAGGAAATGGGAAGAGCTGAGACCACTGCAGAGGTACAAGGTGGTATCTGAGGGCTCAAAACAGGGCTGGGCTGAAATCCCAATGATGAGACTAAAATCTTGGCTGGAAGTGAAAGAGTCCTGTTTGGCTTTACGTTAACAAGTGGAAGGCATGAAAGAGAGTAATAAAGGAGGGAAAAAAGCAGGATTGATGCACCTCCTGGAGGGCTGGGGTTATCAGCTTGGTCCAGGAAGTCAAAGCACATCTTTAGTGCCAAGTTCCCTCCCCATTTCCATGCAAAACCTTTTTTTGCAGGGAGCTGGGACGTGGCTGCAAATGCTCCATTCAGTGAGCACAAGAGATCAACCAGTGGGATAAACTGCCCGTGGGACCAGCTTAGAGCTGGGATAATTGGATAAGGTCCCTGGGAATGCTGAGCAGTGCCAAGGAGGGCAGGAGCAAGCTTGTGTCTCTCCATACATGGCCTCTGCCAAGCCAGAGAGGCACAGAACTCCCAGTACAACATGCCAGTGGCACCCTACCTCCCCTCCATGCACATCCTTCTCTGATTAATTAGGTTTACCACACAGGATCCTCCCTGATCCTCCCTATCCATCCCCACATTTGTTTCGAGCTGTTGCCGGGCAGAAGGCACAGCAGCAAACAGGGGGATGTATGGACAAGTACCAAGTAGTTTGTGAGGAATGAGAAGTATTGGATTTGTTTTCTTTGCCAGCACCACATCAAGGACCTCTCCTCCATTCCCTGAATCACACTGCCAACCTCCCCAGCCTCCACATCCATTACAGCAGCCTAAGGAAAGTCCTGGCAGGGCCGTCTGGAGCTTGCCAGTTCTTTATATAATCTTTACATTATCTATACGTTATCTAGCGGTGCACACGCTGTTTATAGGAGCCTGCCTGCTTAGGTCAGCTGCTCTGTGCCAAACAGCAGGTCAGGACTAGCCTCCCAGGGAGAAACAGGGCAGCAAATGCTCTGTGTGCTCATGGCAGCCACGGAAACCTGCCAGGCTGGGTTACAGAGCAGCAGAATGGAACAACCTCCATTCCAGGATCCCAGCGTGGAGCCAGATGTGGCAGTTGAACAAACCATCTGCCAGGTTCCTGCTCCCTAGCCAGGTAGGAGGATGGGATGCTCCAGGTTACCCAGGGTTAGTCAAGGATCTAGTTTTGGGCCTTGCATAGACCTGCTGTGCTTGAGCTCCAGATAGGGGAGAATCTGCAGGTCCTGCCTTGCTGCTTCCCTGCTCTCTATAGCCAGCACAGGGAGAGCTCCATTTGGGGATATCTCTGCAGCTGAGGGAGCATCAAGCTCCCTGGGTTGGCTGTTAGATCTGTGGTACTTGCTGAACTGCTGGAGCTCTCTACTGGTGCCTGTGGCATTGGGCATCTCTGCCTGGACAGTTCTCGCTCATGGCTGGTGTGTGAGGATGGATCTGCAAGCACTTGGAGTGAATGAACAGGCTCTCATTGAGGTGTGAATGGGCTATGGCAGCAGGGAGCAGCTGCTCCAAGTGCACACGGCTGAATTCCTGCTCGGCACGCTTCATGTTTGCCACAGCTCAGCCCCAAGTACTCACATTCCTGGGTTATTAGCTGAAGACACAACCCACTCTAGGAAAGCAAATAAAACCCTGGCTCAGCTCCTGGGTTGTGCAAGGACTGAGTACGTGGAGGAACAGTGTGTGTTTGTGTCCAGTGTGTTTGGCAGCACCGTGTCCACTGGGCTGCTCGGAGCAGGATAACTGGGGCATTGAGGGGCTGCAGCTCACCAGTAGCGATGTTCCTTTCTGCTTTACAACCAGTGCTGGAAGAAATCTGCCAAATTATTTTTCACCAAAAAACCCAAAATGGTGTTTTCTGAACTTCCTGTAGCTGGTAATGACATTATTTTGAATGTCAGAACATAGCAAGATTGGGGGAATCCTGATTTAATTAATATGCTTTATTTGAGTATTGAAAAAATTCGTAATGAAAAGCTCCACTTTTTTTGTGGTTGTTTTTACGAACTACCACAACTTTAGTTCCCAAGCTACTTGGGCATATCCAAAAGCCCATTGCCACTTAGGAAAACTTTCCTCTGTGTAAACTCTAAGCAGTTACTCCATGCAAGGAGAGAACTTGTGCTTAGCAGTTTCCAAGTGGCAAAAAAAAAAAAGGGTCACTGGAGCTGCTGAGCAGCATCAGAGGTGGGGTGCTCTCTACAGCATCCCTGTCACTAACTGCCATTCCAGATTCCCAGCCAGCAGCACCTGGAGCAGCGTCTGTTCCTCCCAGTAGCTCCAGTGAGGGCTGAACTGAGCCAATGTGTTCCCTGTCTTATCCACCACTGGGGTTTGATCTTAAGGAACCAACAGGATTGTTGGCTTCCAGTTTTCTTCCAGCCCTGTTTCCAGTTGGAGTATTAAGTGTCCAAGGCATTGAATAAAAGGGTCACCCACACATGCAGCTTCAAAGGGGAGCCAGGTAATCTGAAGCTGGAATCTTGAGTGGGAAAGGGGATGTGAAGAAAGGAGCTGGAATGGCACCGAAGGAGTGGTGGGGGAGGACAAGGGAGTTAGTTATTCAGGGCTGGCAGCAGAGGAGATGAGGAATTAATGACCTGGGCAAGAAGGCTGGATCTCTGCTGAACATCAGGCTTTTTCTGCAGTGGGATGAAACCTTTAAAGACATGGTGATGAGTGGCACCTTTCAGATGTTGCCCAAATCCCCATAAGTTTAGGGATGGACACAGTCCTCTCGACCCAGCGGTGTGGCTGAGCAGGGTCGGGTTTAGCCACCGCTCCTGCCAGGGTTCTTTCTTGCAGATAATACCAGTGTGTGTTAAATCCTGCACAAATCCTCTCCTGGAGGTTGTGGGGAAGGAACAGCCCCTCCATGCTCCTGTCAATGACAGTGTGACAGCCACATGGCCTCCAGCTGGAATTGTGAACAAGCTCATGGTTTGGGCCAGGTGTGGCAGAGCCAGCAGCAAGGAATTGCATTCTGGGGGCTGTGCTCAGGGCTGGAGGGTCTCATCTCAGAGACCTCCCCATGTGGCTGGGGCTGGAGGCCCCGTTGGGATACAAGGGAGGTCTATGGAGACCCCAGGAGTTGGTTCATGACCATTAAACGTAATTTACTCCTTCTCCATCAGTGTGTTCTACCTGGGCAGGGCCAAGCAGCTGGCCATAGCTCAGGCAGGGGTGATGCTGGCGCCAGCGGAGCCTCTCTGCCCGTGGCTCCCCAGGGAGATGATCCCTGTCCAGGGCCACACTGGGCAGGAAGTGGCTCTTCTCTTTGTGATAGTGCCCCGTGTCCTGTTACAGCACCGCAGCCTGGCTTGGGTTTCGGCTGTGCAGTGTCAAGTGATCGGCCTCAGCAACGAGCTTCTCCAGCCTAACTCATTGCTCCAAAACCCCTTTTCCAACCCTGTGCCCTGTCAAGTTCAGCTCTCTCCCAGAAATGAGTGCATTGAGGATGGGTGGGCAGGTTGGAACCAGCTGGTCTCACAGGTTGGCCCAGGGGGCTGGAAGGAGGCTGAGCACCGCAGGGACAGACAGCAGCCAAACAGAAATGAGCTGCTCCTCCCCACAGCCCTATGAGAAATCACTGCAATCACCAAACTGCCCTCAGCTTCTCCTGGCTACACAGCTAATCCATCAGGAGAGCCAGCCAGCGCTGCCTGACAGCCATGGGAGCACCTGAGGGGAACACCTGCAGAAGCCCACCTGGAACCACCTCAGAAAGGGGTGGTAGCAGCTTTCCTGCTGTGGGAAGTGCCGTGCAGAAATGCTTCCTGCCAGCCCTTCCCGTGGTTTCAGCTGGAGCCACCCTGGTTTCCCCCCCCACAGGCTTTCATCTGGGCTCGGAACAGATGCCCGTAAGCGGAGAAGCAGCCTAATTTATTTATGGTGTGCATTAACATTTATTCAGCTGGTGGCTGTGTGGGGAGGAAGGTGGCAACTTGAGAAGGGCCAGCCACTCCCTGCTGCCAGCTGAGGTGGGATTGTTGCCTGCAGCCACAGACCATTCCAGAACGTGGAGCTGAACTAACGTGATGCTGTTTCACTGAGGGCGGAGGGAAGGATGAGTGTCCTGCTCCCCTGAGGGCCAGGAAGCTCCACTGAGGATGGCAGAGCAGCTAGAAAGCATATCCAGCTCTGGTAGGGGTAGAGCCAGTGAAGGGTATATTGGGGCTTTAAGCCAAGTCTGTTGTAGAATTTCCTTTGGTCATCTCTCCTCTGTGCTCGCCACAGTAAAGAAGACATGGTGGTGGGCAACATATTTGGTGATCAAAGCAATTTCAGCAGGCCAGGTGTGACACCAGAGCCTTCCCCACCCTTCAATAGCCATGTGATGAGGCCATGTCCCATGACGACCTTCACACTGTGTGCTGGAGCCCCCCCAGAGTGATTCCCCACCTTCATCATCCAGTCACCTTCCTGTGCACAGCCTGAAGCTGCTGCTCTGTTCCAGCCTTACCATCACAATTTTAAATATCCCTCTTCAGGGTCTCCCCTGAGGTGGGTTTAATATTCCTAGTAAGTCCCTGTTGATACCTTGGCCCTCAGGTAGCACTTGTGTACCTGCATCTGGCACCCCTGTCATGTTAGGCCAGTATTATTATACAAAAAGTATCTTTGGAAAGCTAAACCCAAGGCCTTGTTCACCAGGAAATAGTATTTAGACGCCTGTGTGCATTGGAGTATCTGTGATCATTACCCAGCTAGATTTAAATGCAGAGCATGCCTGTGTGCTGGGAATTTGGGAGTCACTGCACTCACTTCTTGGGGATATGGCAGTGTACACAGGCTGAGGGTCCAGCCTGATTGCACTGGAAGAAAATGGAAATATGAAAATCTTGTCAGCTCCAAATGTCCCTCAGCAGTGTTGTAATCACATAAGGCCAGCTCAGCTTGGTGTGATTTGTTTCATTATGAAACGTAATTCTCCCTGGAATTTTAGTTCTTGCCTGCCCTCTACCCCCAAATAAGCCAGCTCACAGCAGAAATTAATGCTGGGGGAGGGAGTATCCGAGTGGGAAGGGGACCAAGGCATTTAAATATTGGTTTACACGTGCTGACTGTCCTTTGCTGAATTAGTGGGTGGGTTTCCAGTGCTGCCAAGCAAAATCCCTCTGGATGTGTTCATGCCAGGGGCTGGGCTGGCCAAGAGCCACTGATTTGTGCAGGGAATGCCTGCAGAGTTCATTCTGCGCTTTAGCAGCAGAAGGCGAGTAACAGGCAGCTGCTTTACCCCTCCTGAGGATTTGGCCCAGGGACGTACAGTCCTCATTTCAGGTTTGCTGGAATTTGGTCAGAGAGGGACCAACCCTGGTGAATTTGCTTTTGAGGTGTGTTCATGCAAAAAAATGTAGAAGATGAAATTCTGTGTTGAAAGGTGCTTATTTGAGAGCTGTGTTTGTTTCCAAGGCAATCTGTCAGCCTTTCCCGGCAGTAGCTTCCACGGCACAGGATTGAGGGGTGCTCCCTGTGCCATGGCACCATTAGATCCCACCCTGGAACCCTGACGGCTCAGAGCCCTGGGCTGCCTGCACCCATGGGTGCCAGCCTGCAAATCTGCTCGGCTGTAACACCGTTGTGGGCTCCCAGGTTCATTTTCACACATCTCTGTAGGGCTGTTACCTGGCAACTCCCTCCTGCCCCCGATGGGATGAGCCACAGTTTCAGTGCACAGCCGAAGGAATGTGCACTGCCTTGCAGGCAGGAGGAGTTTGTCTGCACTAGCAGCCCTGTGTGTGCACCCAAAATTTCCACACCTCATCCTCTTCCTTCCATATCATGTGTGCTTCCATTTCCAGAAGTGACAGACACAGTTCAAACCCCTGCTTGGCACCTGCTCATCTTGCAGCATCCACAAACAGCCCAAATTTCTGCTCTGCCATTATCCTCATGTTGCGTTTCTTGGCAGCTAATTGAAGTTACCAATGGCTTTGTTTAACAACAAGTACAGTCCCTGCCATCCCACTTCTCCCCAGGTGAGATTAGCCCCTCATGGACACTGCTCCAGGCCACTCCACATGGATAAACCTGCAGCCAAAACCCTTGGGCAAACAGAGTCACTTCCCAGGGACAGATAAACCACCTTGGCAGTTCATAGCTACCAAAGGCAATCTCTGATCAAATAGAAGATCTCTAAGGAGAAGCACATGCAGCCCATTCCTTCCCAATTAAACATCAACCAGGTAAATCCACAGCTCTCAGGTGGGAGAGTTTGCAGGCTCAGACTCCCCAAAAGCTTCTTGTGTTCCCCCAGACAACCCCCAACTTCTTGTCCAGGAAATAACTGAGGGAGGTCATTTCTCACATGATTTGTGCTTGCTCTGCCCACCCCAGAAGCCACATTTTCCCCTGGGGTACTTGGATCTGGTGAGATCAGGAATAACACTTATTGATACCTAAATGTGCTCCGTGGTGGTTTGTAAACAAGCTGCCTCTCAGACTGTGCACAAACACCCATCCTGCCCATTCCCTGCACTTCCAAAGAGCCAAAGGGCATGGAATTTTCATGGTTCACTGAGTAGTTAGAAGAGGATAATCATTAACCTGCTGAGGACAGTCTTTCTTTTGTGAGGTCCTTTATCAGGTGATCTTGCTAACAGACCTGGGGAGGATCTGGGTAGGGGAAGTTCTGTTCCCACAAAATCCTAACTGTCCCCAGTGTGGGAGGTGTCAGCACAGATGCAAGGTGTGTTTTTGCTGCCAGGTCAGGCCAGCCTGTTGCGTATGGAACTCTGGATTCATGCGGTTCTGGTTGAGTTCCAGCCTAAAGCTCCCCAGCATCCACATCTAGCTCTCCAGAGGTGCCTTTGCTGTGGGAAACTTTGGATATGTTTGCGGGCACGACTCACCGTACAGGTCCTTTGCGCTCAGCTTGGAGGCTCCGTCAGCTTTGCCCATGCTGCCACTGGAAAAGAAAGTACACATCAACCATCAGCTCCCAAATATTTTATCATCAGTTTTCCCACAGCAGCACTGCAGCAGTTCCAGAGGAAGCAGCCCTTCCCTTCCATGCAAAGCATTTCCTTGTGGGCCGTGTCGGCAGCTCCCTGTGCAACCCTACCTGTTATCCACACCGCAGGCACATGTCACTGAACCCAGCAGTGGAAACAGGACACGGAGCAGCCCAGCCAGGCCTGTCCCCACTAGAGTTACCTTCACAGTGTCCCCTGGAAGGACAATGCTCTGGAGGGGCTGGTTTAAGGACAGTGGCTCCCAGTGTGCCAAAAGCAGGGCTCTTACAGGGAGCAGCCCAGCTAAATGGAGACCCCTTCGTGTTATATCTGAGTCCACCTGCACCTCAGGCAGTGTCAGAGCCAAGGTGATGATCCCTTCTGAATGCACACATTGGAGATGTATCCCTTGAAGGCACGTGCTTGGATATGGAACATATCCCATATAAGAATGTGGGAGGATGGAATTGTGTGTAAACAGTTGAGTTTTGGGGTGTCAGGTCTCTACACACCACACGTAGGACCACCTCCCATGCCTGGGTCGTGGGTAGGAAAGAGCAGCCAGGAGATCACAGTGTTTTCTCTGGCAGAGGAGGATCCAAGCAGGATCTGAGGCGCTGTGTCGGGCTGTCCTGCACGGAGCAGTGAGCCTGTGGGTGCCCAGGGGCTGCTTCATGCTGTCACCGTGCCCCCCTGAGGGCAGGCAGTGGTCCAGGTGCTCAGACCCAGTGCAGGGAGGAGGGACACAGCTGATGGCTCTGGCTCTGTTGGGAAGTTGCCGTAGGCTGCCTGAGGCTGCAGGTGGAGAGGCTCCTGGTGTCCCTCTGCTCTCTCCGCCTAATGTGGCATTATCAAACCTCAGCACACAGAGCAGGTGGTATGTGAGGCAGTGCCAGCTTGTGAGGTGCCCAGGAAGGGTGAAACAAACACCAGGAACTTTGGGGATGAGCAGGACTGCCTGGAGTATCCCCTGGGCAGTAGGAAGGAGTGGTGCAGAAATATCCTTACTTTGATGAGCCGGGGTTGCTGCTGAGGGATCCCTTGTGACTCATGTTGCTTCACAGGCCAGGCAACTGCAGCAGAAGCACAAGAGACAAGGTCAGTGGTTACAGAACAGGCTCTCAAGTGATTTATCTGTGCACATCCTGCCCTCCCTGCCTCCAAGCTGGGGTCTCCAAGCAAATGGAGCAGTCAGGTGAGCACGAGGGTGTTTCCTTGCTGCTCTCAGACACCTCTCACTGCTCTGGACTGAAAGTGACACATCCCAGGATGATTTTTCAAAACCTACTTCCACCACTCCCTCTTACCCTTCCATTCCAGGCACACCCTGACTTTGTGGCATTCCAGCACATCTATTTCCAGCAGCCTAGGGTTTAACAGGGACAGAGGTGGCCTCTGCTTTCATGGTCTGTCCCAGGTCCCTGTGCCTGTGTGCTCATGGCTGTGTGTCCCAAGCCACTTTTCATGCATAGAGTGCCATTAGCTTTTGTTGCATGGTAATTTTAAGCTCTACACCAGTTGTTAAAATATCTTTACGAGGGGATTGCCCACATAAATAAAAGTGGGATAACTGAATGCTGCTCCACTGGCAGCACAAGGATGGAGGAAAATGTACTGTGGTGACTAAGTGGTTAGTGAAAGGCAGAGAGGCTCAGCACCTTTTTTTTTCTCCTCTTTCAGATGAGAATTAGAATGCGGGAGAAGATGTGAGAGATCCAGGCACTGCTCTGACAGCAGAACTGCAAGGGGAAAAAAGAAAGGAAAAAAAGGTATAACAAGATCTCAGGGGATTATTTGTTTTGGTATCCAGGTTTTTCACCTCTGCTCCATGCATGGGCTGAAGGGAAGCCAAGGCAAAGTCTTTAAGGTTTTTTAAGTCTCTTGGAAAGCTCAGGGGCACTTTTGTGCCTGGGTCCGGCCCTGCTCACCTCATGATAAGGTTGTCAGGATTCAAAGGTTTGGCTTTGAAATACTCATTGCTGGCTTAAAGGAAGAAATTCCTCAGTATCTTCAGTGGGATTTCCTGCGAGGGGACCTCTGAGTGTGCCTGGCATATGCCAGGGGCTGCTGTGACAGCCATGGGCAGGCAGTGGAGCTTCCTCCCAGGGTTTGTCTTTGCTAAATCTAGGCTAAAGTGTGCGTAATCCCCAGGGAATACTTTGGAGTCATCCCTGACACCTGGGATTTCCCCTCTGGAGGCTCACTATCTGCTGCAGGGCTTGTTGTATCATCAGCAGAGCTGCCCTAGATTCCTTACATATCCGTTTTTATTCCTCATGTTGAAACAGTTGTGGTATTTTGCTCCATGTGTTTCACCCTGAGGTGAGGGCAGAGACAGTTTTCTCACTGATCTTATCAGGACTGTCAGTGGGATGTCAGAGGGATGTATTTATGGGGATGCAGATGAAGCACTTGGCTATACACAGACTGTGTGGAGAGCCCCAGCACATTTTGGGCTCAGCCTTACAACTCAGCCTGTTTTGTCACAGTAACACACTCAGCACAGAGACACTGTTAGAAAGTACTCTCAAGTGCATTTTAGTAGCCAGTATGTTAAATTCCCTCTTTTTTGTGTCTCTTGAGGTTGATACTGAAATCCCTATGCACACCTACAAGAGGTACAAATTCATATCCACATTAGAATAGAAACTTGGTGGTCTGCCAACCCCTCCGAGTGTAATAAAACCCACCCCTGTGCCCAAGCTTGGGTACCTGTGAATTTTTCCTCTGTTAATAGCTGTCTGCTGGTTTCCTTTTACAGTCCTCAAACTGTTCCTATCTCCCAGATCTCTTTGTGCATTAGCATAAGATACCTGGAAAAGAGAACCTGGGCTCTTAAAAACCCCGCTCTGCTCTGTTTACTCTGCACCACCCAATCACTTGAGTTCCACAGATGATGATAGCTGGGAGTGTTTCTGCATATTAGTGTCATATTTCTGCCTCCCTTTCACTTACTGCCCCAGGGCCATGGCCTAATGTACTGAAATCCAGGTTATTCCAGCAGGAATCTGTCACCAAGTTTGGCCCGTGGAGCTCAGACCTGGTCCCAGCCCCAGCTGTGAAGCACCAGGAGGAACCAGGGATCCAGCCAAGGTCACCCTGGTTTTTGTTTCTCCTTCTCAAGCTGTGTCCAAAAAACAAAAAAACACCTCTGGGATCTGCTCTATGAGGAACCCATCTGATGCAAGCCAGAGGAGCAGACTCCAGGATGGTGGCACCCACCTTTGTGGGTGAAGCAGGACCAGCCTTGAATTCTTCATCTCATGGTGGTTAATAAAGTACTGATGGGATCAGCTGGGCTCCCCAGAGGATAAGCTAACCTGGAAGGCTGTCCTCCCTTCCAGGGTGCCCATGTCCCACCGAGGCCATGAAACTGGAAGCAGTGCATACATCTGCCAAGTCAGCAGGTCCTTATCATGCTGGGTTCCTTTTTCTTTGTTTATTCCTGCTATTTTCCTATTTGCCCTTTGCTCAGCTTTCCCCACTGTGTTCAGGCTGTGGCTGTGCTTGGCCTTGTGTTGGTCACAGTGAGGGTGTGGTGCTGGCCAAGTGAAACCAGGATGGAGCTTTGTGCCAAAGCTTTTAATTCAGCGTTAATTGCCTGAAATTAATTGAATCCGAGCTGGAAGACTGCGAGGGGGAAGGGCACGTTTCTGAGGGGTTGGAGACTTTCTAATGAGTTTGCTAAATCAAGAGACAACTGGGCTTGTGAAAGGTGAAGGAGGGTAGAGAGCACGTCACCTGAAATGTGGACAGAGCCAAAGACGTGAGGGATGAAGCTGTGGGCTGGCCTTCCCCAAGTTCCCTCTCCCCATGGGAGCATCCCTAAGAGTTCCCACAGTCTGCAGCCTCAGCCAGATGTTGTCTTCTCCTTGCCCTGATTACAGGGTTCTGATCTCCCTCTTATCTCCCAGCAGGTGTGGCTGCTGCCTCCTTCTTCCCCAGCGGGATGAGTGCAGGGAGGGAGGCGAGAGACAAATGTCACCATGCGATGTGTGGCTGTGCAGTTGCCACCTTTGACTCAGCCTAATCAAAGCCAATTTCAGGACCATCACCTGCCCTTTTGCTGGTGCAGGGCAGTGTCTCTGCGTGGGTCACCAAGCAAGGCAGCTAAGCCTTGCATATGAGCGTAGTGTGGAATGGGATGGGAACTCCAGGAGCTAAGCCAGGCTCAAATTCTGTCCGCTGCTACTGGAGCAACTACAGGGAAGCTAAACTGCATGGCTAAAAGGCTGCCACCTTGATCTGTCCCAGGCCAGGAGGTCCCAGAGGGACTTAGGGAGGCCAGCACAAATCAGTGCTGAAGGCCATCAAGGTGGGTGAAGTCATGTTGTACTTCAAAGCACAGGAAATCCCTCTCCCTGACTTTCCGGACAGTCTTATCCTTGGAGGTCAAATATCCTCCTGAAGACACATGGAGCCATGACAGGAGCCTTGCATTGTCTGCGCCACATTTCTGTACTTTTATAGCAAATGGAAGCTGGCCATGCATTGTTTTGGCTTTTTCTGAGTCTCTTTGAAGAGGAAGCTGTGACTTGATCGCTCTTCTCCAAGGGTGGAGAAGCACTTTGTGAAGGGAAAGAGTAATATCTCTTTCTCCTCTCTGGGCTGATCTCTGCTATTGTTCTACTTTATTTTTATTAGGTATAGTTGTCCCTTATCTGCTGTGGTCAGACTTCTTATAGGGCATGGAAAGGACATGAAAAATTCTGGATTTGGGTGAAGATTGGACAACTTGAAAATGTGCAATACTAGTGGTAGGTCTGTTATTATTAACATCACCATTAATAACAGCAGCATCTGGTGTTTGTGAATGTTTTTCTTCATGGGTCTAAGGCCTTTAAGACTGAGATTGGGGTTTTTGGTACCAGAGAATATTAGGATGTGATTGTAGCAGCAGGCAAGTGCTGGTCAAAACAACAGTTTTTACTGGAACAGTGGGAAAATATGGCAAAACCCCCAAAACCCTTAAGCTAAGTGACCAGGAGTAATAGCAAGTTGTTCCAAGAATGTTCTATCCCAGTTCTAACAGACCTGTGTTTTCATCAGTCATCCCACCTGAATCTGCCTGGGGTGGCAGGACTTCTGAATTCCCCATCAGCCATGGTGAAGGGAGTCTCTGCACCAAGAGGTGGTGGGGCTTGGGCTCTGGTGAGA
Source organism: Entomyzon cyanotis (assembly GCA_024500445.1). Classification (NCBI taxonomy): domain Eukaryota; kingdom Metazoa; phylum Chordata; class Aves; order Passeriformes; family Meliphagidae; genus Entomyzon; species Entomyzon cyanotis. The sequence continues at coordinate 616,907 of JAKEPQ010001031.1, forward strand.
TCTCTAGGATGGAAATGCTCCCTGGGGTCCTGCCTGGGGTGAGGGGTCCAGTGTAGCCCTGCTGTCTGTGTGTGTATCCTGTGCCAGGGGGATGGGCCAGGCAGAAATGCTGGATTGGCAGCAGCCTTGGGGAGTAACATAAAGCGTCAGGGAGAAACATGAGCAGCCACCACACGATGTTATCTCTGAGACTTCCCAGGCCCACAAAGCACTGTCTGTGAGGGCTGCTGGGTGTTTTCCTACGGGAATGTCATGCTGGAGAAAGCTGTCTGATGGGCTGTGGTGCAAAGCTTGGTCTGCTTGGACTCACAGGAGAGCAGAGGGAGCACAGGCATCGTGCTGTATGTGTCCTGCACTGTCCCTGCTCCAGACAGATCCCCCAGCCCCTGAGAGTATCCCACCAGCTCCCACAATCCATCCTACCTGCTCCAATGGTATGGAAGGAGCTGGCAGGTAGGAAAGGCCACAATCTCATATCAAGCCACTAACAAAACAGCTTTTGGGAATCAGTGAGGCACTGGGATGTGTGTGCTCAGGGCTCCCCATGAGACACCAGGAGTCCTAAATTCTGAGTCCCAATACACAAACTGGTTTAGATCTCAAAAAGTGCTTGTGAGATGGACCCTGGGAGCCTGTGGTTGACTTGAGAACTTCACATGGATCTTTGGTCTCCTAGTCCAGCCTCCTAACCACCCTTCTCCTGCTTTTAGTTGCTTTTCTGAATCTGCCTGTAAGGATGGATTCAGGGCTCACCAGGAGAAACTCAGGGTCCCTGCCAGGAACATGCACTCATAAAAAAATAATCTTTGGCTTAGTCAGAAAGCATCAGGAAATGCAAATCCCAAACAGAGAGGCTGACAGCCAAACAGAGGAACAGGTTGTTGTTTCTCCTTGGAAAAGCAAGCCAGGATCTTGCCCTGTCCAAAATTTCCAAACCCTGTTTTTGCAAAATCAGGCCTTGGTTGTTCAGCAGGACCAAGTCAGAACTTCACCACTCTGTTTTAATGTTTAAAAGTTTAAACACCACTCTGTTTAAAGGTCTTCCCCTTTTCAGCTTTGGAAAGGGGAACACCTCCAGATGACACTGCCTGGAGAGCCTGGTGGCCCTAGGAGTCCCCATTGTTATCTGTGTTGTTTGAGATGCATTTACAGCACCCCAAGTTTGGGAAAGTGTCAAGTCCTCTGTTTTTTTCTTCTTCCACCCTTTCAAGTTATCTTTACAGTGACAGAGCCACTCAGGATCACAAATCCCTTTGGAAAAACATAGGCCTATGGAAGAGGGGAGTCTGAGTCTGTGTGGAGCTCCAGGCTTTGTGTGGCACATGCCCTGTTACAGCAGAGACTGTCCTTGGGTACAACCTGCCTGGTGCCTGCAGGAAACGCTCCCTGCTCTGCACATCAGATTGTTCACATTGTGGAGATTCACCAGAAGACAAGCACCTGAATAAATATAACCCAGCCCAACAGGTCTGGGCAGAGAGGAAACAAGTGTTCTTCAGCCTCTGTGGCAGAAGTGGGGGAAGCAGGTTTTTTGGACTGAGGCATCTCAGACCTACAGCCATCTCAGACCTACAGCCACCCCTGTACCAGCACGGGTGAACCCTGGCCACCATTTGAATTCCATCTGGATTTACTGCTGGTCTCCAAGTGGCTGAAATGGAGCCTTGGGAGCTCAGGAACACAAACCGGCACTACAGAGCCAAAGTGCCAGTATTTACAGATTCCTGATGGGAGATTTAAGAACTACCTAGAGAGAGAATGTGTACATGATCCACAAACAGACGTTAATTTAGGTCCCAGTCTAGAGTCCAGCAGCACTGGAGGTCCTTGGTGCCCACAGGTTGGAGTGGAAAAGGAAAGCTCTGAACCAAAAATGAGAAGCTTTTATATTCCTGCCAGAAAGTAACACCTCCCTCCCAGAACTACAACCAAAAACAAGTCTAGACAGCACCCTGCTCTATAAATACCCAGGGAAAATGTACAAACAGCCACAGACTCCAAGACCTTGGGAAAAAACTGGAAGCTGACTCCACTACCCCTCAGAAAGACTTGTTTGCAGAGTCCCCGTGCCGAGTCACAGCTCCTGGATTTACACTTTTCCTCTCTGTTGGAGGAATTCTGCAGAAGCTGGATGGAAAGAAAACAGGGAACAGGTTTGGGCTTGCTATGTGTCTTGCCAGGGATTCCAAGGTGAGCATTAGCCATGCTTGGGCTGTAGTTTAGAGAGCTGGAGAGCCAGGCCCAGAAACAGCATGTTAAATATTAATGGATGCTTTTGGAAAGATGCAGGGAGACAGATGAGCATTCCTTACATAAAAGCCCATTAAATGGTTTTAATTAAAAGACCCCAGTTCAAAAAAGCCCAACTGGGAGAAACTGTCATGTGAGTCACTTGTACTCCCCAGGAAGAGAAACCAGCATGACATGTTCCCTTGGCTTCCTGGGAAGAGAGGAGTGTTGTGAGGAATTTTGTAGCTTTTTTCCTCTGTCCTGTTTTTGTTTTGTGCCCACACCTTCTGTGAGCTAATCCTGTCCCTAGCACCACCCAGCTCCTGGGAGGTGGGAGCCAAGGAGCTGTGGGAGGCTGGAGCTGGCCGTGGGACTGTCTGGGCAGGATGCAAGAGAAAGGCTGGATGGCTCTAGTGCTGCCAGGACCTGTGGGTGTAGCATGCCTGGTATTCCAGAAGTTTGCTGAAGACGGCACTGGTGGTTGTCATGCTGAAGGCTTCTCTGTTCTGCGTCCTCATTCACCCCACAACCCCCAAAAATGATCCCCTTTTCCCAGCCTGGTGCTGTACTCAGGGCACTGGATCAGCAGCAGCAAGGGGGATAAAGCTGTGATTTCTAGACCATGGGAAGGATTTCACACTGTTGATGAAAGAGAACCTTTTTTCTTTGCTCGGTGTAGAAATCAGGACTCAGAGATCAGGCCAGTAGAAATAGGGAGTGACTGTGCCTGTGTGTATCATATTCCAGAGCAGGATGGATAACAGCCGAGCCCAGCCTGGAGGAGGGCGTTGAATCGCCTCTGTGTTCAGACAAAACACCAAAATCCTGAAACCAGCTGTGTGCTCATGTCCCTGGCTGCAGGCACCAGCTCCCAGAGCTGTTCTTCATGTGCACCTCTTGCAGAGCTGGAATATTGCTCTAATGGCTTTTCCAACCTCGAAGGCATTTGTAGAACAGCTGGGAGACTCAGTGAAATGGCACTGGTGGGGGTTGTGGACTGCCCATCCCTAGAAGTGTTCACAGCTGGGTTGGACAAGGGCTTGGAGCAACCTGGTCTAAGGGAAGGTGTCCCTGCCCATGGCAGGGGAAAGAGCTGGATGGTCTTTAAGGTCCATTCCAACCCAAACTATCCCAGATTCTGTGAGGATGGGCTAGAGCTGGGATGGAGCTGTGAGGGTTCCTGTCGTGTCCCTGCTGCTTCCCGCAGAAATGCTCTGATGGAGAGATGCACAGCAAGTGGTGTTTGTCATGGTGGGATTTCAAGGAATAAAGCTCAGGGCTGTCACATCCATGCTGGAAGGTGGCACCGTGTTTATGCAAAGCACCCGCAGCAAAATGGCTTCTTCCAGAAGCTTCAAAGCTGCCTGGTCCAACAGGGACCACACTGATATCCCCTGGGTGGTCCTGGTTTGTCTGGTAGGGATTAGTCATTTTTCACCAGGTCTGGGTGTACAGCTAGGTAAGAGGTTTGCTCTGCTTTTTGAGCTGATCACTTAAGTGCCTTAATTGTCCATTAAATGGCTGTTATAATGTCTAAGTACACAGTGCCCTCCTCACATCAACCCTGTGCAATCTCTACGAGCCAGCCTCAACATTCCTGCTTCCTTACCTCTAACAGGACACCTGCAAAGCCTAACAGATGCATTTGGCAGGCAGATTCATTTTCCACAGTAATTCCCAGCCTTGAGCCCCAGCCTTTACCCCTGACCATCCTTGCCTGGCTGCTGCCAGCCCAACTTGGGCTGAAATGCACCAAGGAAAGCTGAGGGCTCTGGCTGATCCCTCAGCCCCTCGGGAGGGGCAGAGGGAGTCTCATTTGTCAGTGCACTCCCCCGTGCTGACTGGTTCATAAGCAAGACAGAGCTGCTGAGATCCAAGGGACCTTTCCACCACCTCCTCCTAAAGGAAGGGCATTTTTGGTCACTCCCTGAAATGCTGATTCACTTCCCTGGCAGAAAGTCAGGCATGTAGCAGGGCAGTTGGTGTGCCAAGAGCTTTTTCTCCATCAGAGAAAAGCTGTTATTAGGCTGAGAGCCACTTTGGGGCCACGTTTAGCTTCAGTTTATCTCCAGCAATGTCAGCTCAAAGTCTCTGGGGTTAGATGAGGATTGGTATATCTGCACCAAGAAACTGGTAAATCTGAACTAAAAATCGTTCTCTCCCTGTGTAGGAAGGTCACAGCATCCTATCTTTCCCCAATGAAAGGGAGAGGGCTGCAGCCCATCTCCCTCTGCTCATACCAGTGAGGAGCTATTCCACTCTGCTCCTGTCCCAAATCTCTGCCCACAGCAGTAGGGGCTTGGGGCTTGGGAAGCATCAGTCATTTTCATTTCCTGCTGTACAACGCACCCTGGGCTTTTTGCTGGGAGGGTGGGGCAGAAGATTTAAGGGAGGAGATTCATGTCTTAAAAATCCCATTTGATATTTAAGGCTTTTCCAGCCTTTTTAAGTTAATAATGACAACATTCACTGCCATCTCTTCCCATCCTATTTTGTGCGTCCTACTCATATCCGGTCCAGGTATTTTTGGCCATTTGTAACAATTCATTTGAGCTAAAACTTTGCACATGGAAGCTTGTCTCTGAGTGTCCCTGCAGGAAAACAGCCTGACAGCAGTTTAACTAGCTCAGTGGTGGCTCCCAGAGAGGTGGTGGTGCTCAGGTCAGCTTTTGGTCTGACAACAGCACTTGAGCTTTTTGAGTAGTAGTCTAAAGTAGCTTTTGCCTTCTGTGGTTGGTATTTTCATAAATATATATATCATGGTAGATAAAATTTTAAATGGAAAAATGGAGATTTATCCCTTCCCAGTCACCTCTGAAAGGCAGAAGTGGGAGTTCATCCAAAGGGACTTTTGCTGTCCATCGTTGATTTGTTTTATGTGCAAAATGCTGAGATTTTTGGATTCTCACAGAGAGTCCCTATAGGAACCATAATATTCATTGCTGGTACAAAACATGTTCTGCTTCAAAATACTCAACCCAACTGTGACACCCTGCTGAAAGATGCCCTGCTCTGTTTCTAGGGTCAGAAGACAACATGTACAGTCACAGGAAATCATTGATTTTCAATGTTTGGGCTTTCAGGGAAGTTGTGGATGAGACCATAGGAGGATTTTGCCTGAACATCCAGTTACCCAGTAACCAGAACAATCCCAGGAGAGATCATTCCAAAACCAAAATAAACCCCATTCCCTTTGCCCTTTGTTTTGTATAGAATAGAAGGATGTGTGAGGCTGGGTTTATCAAAATAATTCAAATGGCAGTTTCTAATCTTGCGGTGCAGAAATGTTTTAACAATCTTGCCACAAAAAAATTACTCTCCTGCAAGGGCAAGGAGGAAAAAGCACAATTGGTCCCTGCAGAGGCTGGCATGGGAGTCTGAGCTGGGCTAGGAGGAACCAGACTGATTCCAGGGCTGGGAAGGGGAAAGAATTTCCTGCACTGCCTTAAAGAGGAAAGGTTTCCCTGGCCACTCCTGTGTGCCGCAGGGGCTTTGGTGTCAAGATTTCCAGTCCCCAAAAGCTAAAGCTGTGCAGGGCACACAAAGGAGTCGTTTCTGCTGTGGGAACCATGGCACTGGGGAGCAGGTTTGCCCAGGGAGGTTGTGCCATCTCATTCTTGGAGATTTTCAAGAATGGCAGGAGTGAACTGTGCAGCCTGTTCTGATTTCAGAGCTGACCCTGTTTGGGGTTGGCCTGAAGACTTCCTGAGGTCCCTTCCAGCCTGGATAACCCCGTGATCCTCACAGGAGAGGGAGAAAGGAGCAGGAAAACCCTTTTATGCCAGGTGGACAAGGTGTGTTTGGAAGGATCAGGGCTGTTGGCATGCAGTGGGGCCAACACAGGCTACGTGGATGCTCCTTCAGCCAAAGGGGAGCTGGAGTGGTGCTTACCACAACCTGGGGTTTAAAACCACTGAGCTCCCCTTGCTGGCCTGACTGTCCTTAGGTCTGATCCTTGAATGAGCCACACATTTATGAATCCCTCTGACACAGAGAAAGTTGGCAAAAGCAGAGTTGTGCCTAAACATGCACATTGGAGAACCTGGCATATTCTTTAAAGGTCGTTCTTTAAACGACCTTTAAAGAAAGGGGCAGGCAGCCCTGAGAGCACAGGAATACCTGTGGTTTGGGAAGGACAAAGGGCTGTTCCTGGTGCTCCCCAGCCAGGTGTTCCCGAATCCTGCCCCAGGGGCCTACTGCTGAGCTCATGGATGCTCAGGGATGCCATGAGCTACCCAAGTGTTTCTTTAGCTTGAGTTGTGGGGACAGGATTCTGAGAGGAGGACCTGCGTGCCTGTCACCCAACGCAGTGCTGGAGTGGAGCACAGCCTCTGTGAGCAGCATCCTGGCAGCCACAGGCACCTGGCAAGGGTGGAGCGTGTCGGAGACAGCTCTGGCAAAATACCAGGGACTGCCAAGGATGGTGGCAGCCTGGATCTCCCCTGCAACCTTCTCCTGCCTTACATTGTCCTTCTCACCTCTGACTGTCTGCTCACCAGGTCTTGGCAGGCAGGGAGCAGGGAGCAAGGGAGCAGGAGTGTCTCCAGGCTCGTGCCAGGTGTGGAGCAGATGTTCTGGGGCCTGTCTGGTCTAGTCTGCAAATTTTCCCAGCCTCCAGCAGTGGGAGTGAAGAGCTTCTGGTGCCCTTTTCCATCCCTGAATCTTTCCAACTGTGTTTGGCCAAGTTGTGTAAACTTTGGACATCCTGAATGGCCTGTGGCAGGATGCTCCGTGCTCATCTTTGCACAGTGTTCTCAACCACCTTGTTTTGTTCCTGCTGCACTTGCCAGCTGCTGGTTTCATGAGATGCCCCCCAGCTCTGTCAGCAGGAAGCAGCTGTTCCCTCATTCCCTGTCTCTCTGCCATGGGCTGTAGCACAAGGAGAGTAGCACCTCAGTGTCGCTCTCCCAAGCTGAAGAGCATTGGAAGTTTCATGGCTGAAGTCACAGATGCAAGCACTGTTCCTGGTTTGTTTTTAAGCTCGGGGCAGACGCAGCAGTGGGAAGTGCTTCCATGTCAAGAGATTGCTCAGGCAGCCGATAGCCCAACCACACCTTGGGTGTTACCTGCTCGTTCTGGCAGAGACCAGCAAGGAGCCCAGCTCTGGTACATTTGCTCTCAATTTATCCTGTTGAACCTGCTCCAGCCTCGCTCCATGCAGCAGCTCCTTGGACAGAGGCACAGCTTTTCTGGCTTATTTTTAGCTGCCGAAATTTTATCAACTTATTTTCCAAGCAGCAGCAACTCCTGACAGTCCTGGAGTCATCCCTGAGACCCTTTCATGCCACTTTTACACTTTACCCTGCACCTTCTATTGCTAAAAAAAAGGGAGCAAAACCCAACCCAATATTTTCCTTGTGTTTTGACTCTGGCTTGAATGCCAGTTTGGAGTGAACATGTACCTGGATGCTGGACTGCAGCCTCCCTTCACCAGCTGGGTTCCCTGCTATGGAAACTCTGCAGGGACAGCTGGAGATTCCTAACTTACTTCATTTGGGAATCATGGAAACACAGAATAAATACATAGAACATACAATCAGCGCTTTGACTTTAGTGGGTCAAATTGTCATTTCCATAGCTCAGTACTGCTCCCCTCCTGCAGTTTGGCAGGGTTTCTGTTCTCCCATGTTGGAGAAGGAGGTGAATCAGGAATGCACCTGCCTGCATGGCCAGGTCCCAAACCCATCAGGAGATCAGGTAGAGATGCTGGTGTGCAGGTGCCTGGTGGTACAAGACTCCTTCTGCCACCAGCCTGAGGAACTGGACTCTTTTCTCATGGGGAACTGGATCAAGCCTGTTCAAGTCCACATAAATCCAGTCAGAGGATTTGTTGGGGTGCATTCTGGGATACCCTCTCCATGACAGAAATCCTGCCTGTGTCATATATCAAGGGACAGTGTGCAAAACCCTTTCGTGGTCAGTGTACCTGGACTGAGGAGCCACCCCTACTACCTAACCTTACCTCCACACCTGCACAAGCTGCCTGGGTACATGTTATTCCTCTTCCTTTTTCAAGGTCTTTTCTCAGTCCATATCTCAGCCCAGAAGCAATGCTGGGAACACCAGCTACCGAAAACAGGATGAACTGCCTGGCTGTGTGAAAGTCAGAGTTACAGGTTAACCCACAGGGATGGCCACAGACAAGGCCATTCACTTCTGCCCCAGAGGAAGACATTAATATCTGCCCAGGGAAAAGAGGTTTTAATTAGTGCTCCCTTCTGCATAGAGCCTGGCTCTCCTCCTCTGTCTCCTCAGCTGAACACAGCTATAATTAAGAGGCAGTAGTGTCAGGAATGAGAGTAGGCTCCAACCTATGATTTATTAAGGGATATCGTGGGTGCAATTACCTTTCTGTCTTCTCCCCTCCCAGGTGTTTTTATGAAGTGAATTTACTGATGAAAGGATTATTTCAGGCTCAGGCAAATGGACACCTCTGTGTTTATCTCAGCACCAACAGCAAAGTCACTGCTTTGCCTCCACACAGTCACCACTGAAAGCCTTAAACCCGACTTAGGATAGATCCTGGAATGGTTTGTGTTGGAAGAGATCTTAAAGCTCATCCAGTTCCATTCCTCTGTCATTGACAAGGACCATGTCCTGTCCCTGCCTTCCACTATTGCAGGTTGCTCCAAACCCTGTCCAACCTGGCCTTGAACACTTCCAGGGATGGAGCAGCCACAGCTTTTCAGGGCACTCTGTGCCAGGGCCTCCCCACCCTCACAGGGAACAATTTCTTCCCTAATGTAAAGCCACTCTCCTCCATTTTAAGGCCATTCCTCCTTGTCCTGTCACTCCATGCCCTTGTGAAAAAGAGGTGTTTGGAGGACTTGGAGGAGTTTGCATCCACAAGTCACAGCTGTGGCTGGCAGCAGCGATGGGACAAGGAGTGACCCAGAGGAGTCCTGATGGTGGCAATGAGGAGTGAGTGACAGACTAGGACAAGCCACTGGTGTGTCCACAGCAGGGAGGTGGATCAGGTTTGGGGTTCACTTTGTATTTGCTGGTGAGGGAATCTGGGGCCACCCATGATTTTAGGTGTCAGCTCCAGTTCCAGCAGCCAGCACCTGTAAGGTATTGGAGAGATTCTGAGCTCTCAGATGGTTCCCACTTTTGCCCATCTTGAGGGAGAGGGAAGTTAGGTATAAACAGTCTGGGGGAGGGTGCTGTTGACTCAGCGTGATCACAATCACCATCCCACCAGCAGCCCTATTTCACTTTCTGAATCAGCTGTGGTGCCTGAACTTTGGTTTATTGCCATTCAGATGGGCTGCACTTTACCTTTGTAGGGTATAAATCTGGACCGGTTGAGACTGATAAGACAAAGGGAGGAAAAAGAAAAAGGAAGCAGGAAGGAGTGAACTTAAATTCAAATTATGAAAAGCTTGTGGGATTCAGTGCCCCAACCAGAAACCAAAAATAGGAAAGAATTTGCTGTCCCATTCCAAGGCAGTGCTGAAAGACTCCAGCCCACAAATGTGGAGTGTTCCTGCTCCACCAGCCATGGAAAGAGCTGCCTTCACCTGGGGCAAGGCTGGGTTGGAGGCCTGTGAGCCATGAGGGTTCATTTGTGCCATACCTGCCCATCACGACAGCCAAGGCTGTTGCAAAATCCGGTCCCATCACCCTGAAGGTGCTCAGCTCCTCCATTCCAGCTGAAATGGCTGCTAGAAGCTGTGGCAGTGTCCAGGGAGCAGGAAAGGAGAGGTGAATAGGTGGGCTAATGCCTCAGCAGGTGAAGACCCAAGTGTGGACTGGATGTGGGAATGTGCCCCTGGCCCTGGAGATGAGGATTTCTCGCATGTGAGATGTGTTTACTTGTTTCAGCAGGATAAGGAGACCCTTTGTGGGAGATGCTGGTCAGCAGGGTTGATTTGGATCCTCCTCTGAAGGCAGGGATGGATGCAAGGGCACAGAGCACCCTGAGCCAGATCTAGCTCCATGCCAGATGGGCTGGAGCAGCCCAGCCTCTGCCATCAGCCTCTTGCCTAGCGAGGGTCCCCTGATCCCACTGTGCCTGAAGGAACAGGCACCTCCCGGCCCCACTTGGTGCTTCCAACCAAATCAGGGCCCCAGCAGCTTGTCTGGGCACTCCAGTCCTTGTCCCAGGGCAGCTGAGCAGGCAGAGCCTGTGACTCCTCACTTCTTCCTGGGGGTGGGAAGCTTTTGTTCTGTTCCTCAGCAGATCCTCAGTGGCAGCGAGCATGTTACAGTAATGCCCTTGGGAGCACTTGGGGAATGGGAACAAGGGCTGGGCTCTCCTGGGGAATTGCAGTTCAGGTGAATGGCAAATATCTTCAAACCGGTCCAGCTCAGATACACACCCTTCCCTCCCTTCTTAATTGCAATTCTTCCTAATTTATCTGGATTACCAGGAAGGAAAATGCCAGGACTTTTTTGGTTACCCCCCTGGCATTGTGCATTTCAATTTTAGAGGCGGCACTGCTGCCAGCCCAGGAGAAAGGAAAACTCTCACTACCTTGGGAAAGAACATTTGTTCTCCTCACCTATGTGCAGAGGCAGCCATATCCATGTGGGAGCAGATCTCCCTGGATCCCCTTCCTTTCCCTCTTGACACCCATTTGATGCAGGGGCATTAAATATTTTAGGGATGCATGACAGCGTATTTTTCCCTGAGTTTGACATTTCAAACCCAATGCAAGTGGACAGAGATGCTGTTCACAGCCTCCCCACTCCATGAAAATCCTTCCGCTCTGTTGTGTTCCTGACTGTGGTCTTGCGAGCAGGTGGAGGAGATCTGGAGCTAAACTGTGATCTCAGACCTCCTGAGCCTCCTTGCATCTCATCTCCTGCATCGCTCAGGCATTGTGCAGTGCCTGGCACCATTTCTGATGGTGAAAGGACTCTCCTGCCCTGCGGTTGGATGAGCAGGGAGGGTTTCTGGAGGTACCATCCTTCCCCTCTCCTGGAGTGGGAAACATGAATACCTCCTGGGCAGGCAGGTAGGTATTTTTCTGGGCACCTGCTGAGCCTTGGCCAAACAGGTGGTTCAGGCGGCTGTGCTGGCAGAGCCAAGTCCTGCTGGATCTGCCAATGCTCCATGGAGCTGCCATGCCAGGCAGACACTGTGCTGCTGGCAAAGCTCTAGTGGAGTGCAAGAGGTCATCCCTGTCACTCCAGGAAGTCTGTGGACTTTGCCTGGCATTTCTGCTTGGGGGACACTACAGTAGGCTTGAGTATTTTCTGAGGGTGATTGTTTTATTGCCAGTGACACCAAACTGGCAGGCTAAAGGCCATGCATTCCTGTCCGTCCTGGAGGGAAGGGCAGCACTGCTGACTGCACTTGTAAAAAGTAGTCATGAGCCCTGACCAGCCTGTGCAAGGACAAAAACATTGAGTCTTCTTCAAAACCACCAACCTGTCCTGACCCAGCATTTTGGGGAGACCATGGCGTGGAAGGGAGAAAGCAGAGAGTGTGACAGAGAGTGCTCCAAAGCAGAACCCCTGGATCCAGTCCTCTGGGAGTAAGACTCCAGGAGTCCCCCACGCACTCAGGACTTATTTCATATGGATGTTTCTCAAGCCCACACAAGCCGACGCATTTGCTCTCCCTGTTTCACTCCTTTCTTTTTTACCACAAGGACTGAAACTTCCCGAGTCCTACGGTGCATTAGAGTCTCTTCTGAAACTTTCTTTTCCAGAATGATCCCATGACCCTATGAAAAGCATTTTGTTTTCCAGCACATTCCAAGCCATGTCATCCAGGGGCAGATGCCAACAAACCTCTGGCAGGTTTGGTCCTCCAGCCATGCCCCAGCAGGGCCTCCTCTCGGGACCTCCAGCCCAGCTGAATGACCAAAGCAGAGCAAGCAGGCCAGGGTTCCTCCTGTGCAACCCTTCCTTGGCTCCTCTTGCCCTGGGATGAGTCCAGGCAGGCAGCCATGACAATTTGTCACAGCCTGACAAAATGGTGGCTGCATTGACATCACCACAGACAGCATCTGCTCCACAATGTCCCTCACAGAATCATCATGGTTGGAAGAGACCTTTGAGATCATCTAGTCCAACCCTCAACCCATCACACCATCCATGGGAGTTGGGCAGATGGAGCCCAAGGAGCAATGATCTGCAAGGCCATTTCAGGCTCAGGGCTGGGCTTTGTCACTCCGACTGATGGCGAGTGGTTTGTATTCAACAAAGACAGGCACTGAAGGCACATTCTGTCTGCCCCTGCAATACCTATCCCATGGCTCAGAAGACATTTCCTCTTGGTGCTGAGCAGCATCTGGGCTGCCCATCTCTGTCGTGGAGTCTGTGCCCAGCCTGACATGGGGAGTGAGGCAGAGGGGCAGAAAGCCATGGACTCAGAGCTTGTCTTGGCAAGCTGCTCCATGACCCCACATGAGTAGTGTGCGCACGTCACAGCCGTTCTCCGGCGTCACTCCCAGCTATTCCCTTCCCAGGACTTCACCAATACCCAGTGCAACAATGCCAGCACTAAACTTTCCTTGGGTGCCCAAAAACACCCCCAGTCCCTCTAAGTGCTATGCTAATATGACAAACCCACCCTGCCCTGCTGAGTACAGTGGCGCAGATCCTGCTCTAGACCACCTGGAGGGCTGGGATGCAGCTGGAAGAGCACCAGTTCCTTGGCCAGCCTTCCCAAGGCTTCAGGTGCAGAAGCAAGCAGCAGGAACAACACAGGCCTGACCACAGTGGAACTGAGCTGTAGTGCTGTCCCAAACACCAGTTCAAGCCTTGACTTTAAACAGGGCCAAGCAACGACCTTTGCCTCTCACAGCTTCCCAGAGTGGATCCCAAGTCCCTCTTTCCCAGTCCTGTTTTAAAGAGCTCCTTGATTCAGGACTGCTGCCTGCTCTTTCTGTCTGTGAAGGACTAATTTACCTTCTTAATCAACTGAAAACTCGATCACAGAGCAAAACAGAGCCAGGAATGTGCTGCTGCCTGCAGCATCTGCGGGCAAAACCCTACGTGGGTCCCTGCTGTGTCAGCTGGGGGCTGAGCCTCTGGCTGTCACTTTTCCTCAGAAAACGTCCTTTTTAGGGGCACATCCCAGCCCAGCTTCAGCACTCCTGGATGAGCAACTGTTGATGGATCTGATCCCTGCTGCAGCGTTTTGGAGCAGCCCAGCAACATAGGCGTTAACTCCCTGTTGCCCTAATTACAGCAGGGCAATCACCGGATTTTACTACTGTGCTGTGTCACAGTTATTTCCAGTATTTGAAAATAATGTCGGTCACATCATTTGTCCCTGAGCCTTGTCCTCAGTGAAGTTTGCACCAACATTTCCCAGGCAAATAAGAGAAAGGGGAGAGGAATGTTGTGACTCGTTAACGTGGATGAAAGCTCATCAGGAGGCAGAGCTGTCACGAGAGGGAACAGGGCAGCTCCGAGCTTCCCTTCCTGCTGAAACCGGGCGGTTAAAACTGCCAGGATCAGCGGTAGGCAGAGCTCGCCCACCAAGAGCAGCAGCTCCTTGAGGGGCCCAGCATGGAACAGCCAAAAATTCTACACATGTCCCCACAAGAGGAAATCCCGAGGTTTGCAAACAAACAGCTGCTCAAAACTACGTCTCCAGACTTCATTAGAACAGAAAAAAATGCCTCGTTCTGTGCCAAATGGACATTTTGCTGCCAAGAAAGTGCCACCTACTGGATCTCACCCGGTGCGGAATCACCAGGAAAGGAAACAAACTCAGAAAACACAATGCTGGGAAAAATACATTTTTTCACCTTTTTTTACTAAAACAACAGAAAACTACACCAATAGTTCTCCCAACCACAGCCTCTCTCCAGCCACGCTCCCTCCACAGCAGAACCAGACAAACTTTTGAAGTGGATAAAAGTTGGGGAAGGGGATGTGAAGTTTCAGGGTTCGCCAAGACAGACTCACCGGTGCTGAGAAGCCACTCTTGTCTCTCGCAGTTCGCTCAGCTCCCGTGAGTTCTCTCCCACTTTTCCGTGCCCTCCTAGTTAAATCCTGCTGCCATTCTCCAGCAGCCAAGCTCCCTGTCCTCCCTGCACAGGCTGTAAGCCCGGTGCACCGAACGCTGAAGGAAGGTGGGAGGCAGAGCCCACCCGGCACCCCGGCCTGAGGGTTCCCGTGCCGTGGCTCCCCGCTGCCCTCTCCTCCCGGTGCCGCTCGCCCCGGGTGTCTGAGAGCAGGTGACAGAGGTTTCTTGGCAGAGAGAGGAGGGGAGGGATGTGGCGGCAGCGAGAGGTGGAGCTGGGACCCGGAGCAACAGGTTACTGTATAACCAGGAGCCGGTGGCCGCGGGAGCGCCGGGGGCTGCTGCAGCCTTCGCCCACTCCCTGGGCAAGGCGACCGAGAGCCTAGGGGGGACGTGTTAAATTTCGGGTTTCTTGCTCCCGAGAACATTTTGTACCCAATGGGAAGGTTGAAGGTGGCGAGGGGAGGTGAAGGAGTGCTTGGAGCTCGATTTTCCATCGCCGGTGAGGGAGGGGACGTGCTGCCCGACCGCCTCACGGGGGGGAACAAGGCACCTTTTGTGCAGCCCAGGGCTCTGCTCAGCGCTGGCTCGTGGGTTGTTTTCCTCCAACATCACTCCTGCCTGCTCTCTGTCCCGACGTCTGAAGGGAGAAGGGAGAAGGCAAAGCGTCCTTTCTCTCTTGTCCCCCAAAGCAATCGGGAGTGCGGAGCAGAGTCCCCTTTGGGGTGCTCCCTCTGTGGCACTGTGCAGCATGGGGTTACATGGCCGTAAAGCCCCTCGTTTTGCCCCAGCTCTTCCATGAAAGAGAGTAGGTTTAGATGGGGTATTGGGAACAAATTCTTCCCTGTGAGGGTGCTGAGGCTCTGGCACAGGTTGCCCACAGGCTGACCCATCCCTGGAATTGTTCAAGGCCAGGTTAGATGAGGCTTGGAACAACCTGGGCTAGTGGAAGTTGTCCCTGGCAGGGAAAATATCATCTGGGTCATACCGATGTATCCATGGCAGGGTGGGATCCTTCCAGTTAGCCAGTCCTCTCCCAAAACAGGCTTCTGTGAGTGTTCTATTGACGTGCTCGTGCCTGCAGGCCTCCCCACCATGGCCATGTGTGTGTTGAACCCCTGGCATCTATCTACATGTGAAGCCAGACCCCGTGTCGCTGGCCCCGGGAGGAAACAGCTGTAACTGCAACACTAGGGAAAGAACCGAGGAAAAGCTTCCCCCTCTGGACAGCAGTCTGAGAGAAGGCCAAATTCCTTAGCTTGACATGTGCTGAGTTCCCTGCTGCTGTGGCTTTCCCTGAGGGGCTTGTGCCCAGCGCAGGGGCTGGCCCGGGTCCAGGCGCTGCACGGAGGAGCCGCCCCGGTGAGTTCCTGCGGGAGGAATGCGGCCGGGTGAGCCGGGCGGGCAGCGGGAGAGCGGCTCCCTGCCTGACAGTCGGGGCTGTGGCAGCTCGGGTTTGACAGGAGCACGGCCTCTCCTGCCGCGGGAGAACACGAACCGATACTCGGTGTGTCACCCCCGCCCACTGCCCCCTCATCCTCCTCGCCGGGATCCCAGGGGATACATTGTGAAAGCACGGCCAGCCCTAGGAAAAGCAGGATTTTAGGGAACGCCTGCTGTGCAGGGCAGGAGAAGGAATATCAGCCCAAGACAAGGGAAACGCAGTGGGAATGTCAGCTGTGCTGGAGCCTGGTTTTGTGCGGGAGATCCCGGCTCCCTAAAATGCATCACTGGGGTGTTTCAGGAGGATTGCTGGGCTGGGCTGACTTTCCTGGGATGCAAACAAGGAGTTGTCAGGATGGTGTTTTAAGGCACTGCTTCCTATCCAGCTCCTCATTCACAATGAAGACAGAGCTACTGTGAGCTACTGTGCCCCACAGCAAATCTCTTAACTGCTCAGAAGAGGCAGCAACTTCTCCTCTGGGCAGGGAAGAAAACCACAGCAGAGCTTATTACACCTTCCCTGCTGTCCCACCTGACAGCTGGTGCCGGCTGGGGTGGGCCAGAGGCAACCTAGAATCATGGAATGGTTTGGCAGGAGGGAATCACCCTGTGGGATGGTGGTGGGATGCTGGCAGTTCCTGACTTGGCTCCCAAGTGTGGAAGAAACTGAGTGTGTGTCCTTGGCCTCCCTCCTTCACTGGAGCACCGGGCCACTCCAGAGGGACACCTTAAAGTCATGGGCCAGTAACACCCTATTTGGAAATCCCGGGAGGCTGACTTGCCTCTCGGGATCAGCCTTTTAAATCAGGTTGGCGGCAGACACCCCTGTGATGGCTTGAGAACAAAGACTTGTTGAGTAAACACCACCCAAACCCTGCTCCTCAAAATACGTGTTCCTCTCAATTTTTAATGCTGTTTGCATCCAACTTGCTCATCCTGTTTCAGAAGGGCTGGGCCTCATAATTAAAAGCTCCAGCGATTTTATGTCTGGCAAATGTCATCAATGGCTTCACTATGTGTGCTCAGCTTCTCTGAGCAGTGGGAACTGTTTGGAAAGGAGCTCTTGGTTAGGGAAACTCTCTGAAGCTGATTCACTTTAGGTCTTTGTACCAGCTCAGCGTGGAGAGATGCCACCATGGAAATCAGGGTCACAAACATAATGACAATTCCCACGGAAAGCCTGGAAACACTCAAGATGAAGGAGTTGTCTGCAGCTTCCAGACTTCATCCTTCATCAGATGGATGTGCAGAGCTTCCAGACTTCATCCTTCATCAGCTGGACGTGCAGAGCTGTCAGCAGCAGCAGTAGTCCCAGAAAAGAGTTCATGGAAAATTTTATCTGAAATTGGAAAACTGAAACCAGAGCTGTCCTGCCCTTGTGAGGATGCAAGGCCAGGTTGGTGCCAGCTGACCCTGGTAGGCACTGACAGCCAGACAGGGCTCTGAGCAATTGCAGCCATCAGGCCCTGCTCTGAGCCCAAAGATTTGTGTTTGTTATCCTGTGTGCATATTTACCCCATGGCTCACTATCAGCAAGTTTCATCTGGGTGATGGGGAGGAAGCAAAGGGTTTACCATGTTTTATGATACACATTTTGTATTTATTTTGTTTGTGGTGATCACCCCAAGAAGGTGAAGCATGGGGGCTGTGACTCAGCACTAGCCTCTGTGTCCCTGTTTGCCATATCCCCTGCATTCTGGTAAGAATTCCACTTTGCAATATTTCCTTTAAAGCCCATCAGATGTTCTACGGGCAGACCTTTGTGTAAGGCAGGTGTGAACACCAGGAAAAGTTTGTACATTTTTTGTGCCCATCCAGGAAGGGTTTTGCTCGTGTGCGTTGATTGTTAACGGAGCAGGGACAGCTTGGTATGTTGGTCACTCCTCAAAACAAGCATGTGATGCCACATTCCATCATGTCAAACAAATCTGGGAGGACAAATAGGTGGGGGCTCCATTCAGGCAGATTAAGCACAGAAACACTTGGTTGCTCAGTTTCCTGGGTGCTTCTTAGCCCCAGTACTCCTGCTGTGATGTTGCTTCTGTGGGAGCAGCAAAGGGCCAGCTGTGCCCCAGCTTAGCAGGACGAGTCCAAGGGGATTTGTGCCAGTGGGTACTTTGATTGTGACTGTCAGGTGGTGTAATGTGCACAGAACTTGCTGTTACCTGCTCTGGGAGTAGAATCGTGGAATCTTGGAATGGCTGGAGTTGGAAGAGACTTCAAAGTTCACCTCCTTCCATCCCCCTGCCATGGGCAGGGACACCTTCCACGATCCCTGATTGCTCCAAGCCCTGTTCAGCCTGGCCTGGGATACTTCCAGGGATGGGACAGCCACAGCTTCTCTGTGCAACCTGTGCTAGGGCCTCAGCACACTCCGAGTCACAAATTTCTTGCTAATATCTCATCCAAACCCAAAGGTGGTGTCCTTTGGCTTGACACCAACCCCCCTCATCCTGTCACTACATGCACTTGCAAAAGGTTCCCCTCCAGCCTTCTTGTAAGCCCTTTAGGTACTGGAATCCCTAAGGCTGGAAAAGCCCTCTCAGATGATCAAGTCCAACCATTGAATGACTGAGGGATGAAACTGGGCCCTTCCACAGAGCTTCTGTATCTTTTGTCCTTTCTACCCCCACCAGAAAGCAAAGAGCAGTGTGGCTGAGGTCCCACAGGCCTGCACCCCACAATTTTCAGCCCATAGTGGGTGCAAATTAGCTCAGACCTTCTCAGGGCAGGAGAAGGGGCTGCAGACAGCAGCAGGATCAGGATCAGAAGAGGCTTTCACACACATACAGGCTTGCCCAAGTCTTCTTTTGGGTGACTTAGCTAGAGCTCATGATTTGAACAAGATGCTCTGCACTTCAAACACTCCTTAGATCTAAACCATTATTTATTTGAATGAATAAATAAATAAAAAGATATGAAATTCTAAATATAAAATAGGCTTCTTCAAAACCCCAGGAACTCCCCGAGCTTTCCATTAACACATATTTTTGATCCAGTAAAAAACCCTGCACTTGCACCAGTTAGAAGTTAAAAGACAGGCTTGAATGTAGTACGTTTTGAAGAGTAATAGAAATACACACATTTAACATCAAATAGAAATAAACGTGCCAACACTCTGTTGGATTTTTAAACAGGATAGAAGGGAGAACGAATGGTGAATGGTTTTGTTCATTTTAAAGCCATCCTGTTTAACCAAACATCCCCTCAGTGTGGCAGTAAGAACTGGCTGCCAAACCTTGTGGCTCGGCTCTCCGGGTATGCACAAAACCCAGTTCCACTCTCTCCCACTGGAATACATCAGGTTCTGTCCTACTAAAGTCAGAGAAATTGCCACTGAGGTCTGGAAACACAAATGAGGGCAGCAGAGCAGCTGTGCCCTCGAACACAGATGTGTGTGTGGCGAGGCACAAGTGAGCCCTGGCCTGATTCACTTTTGTGTCACCTGGGCTGCACATTGCTGCTGTGCCATGAAAACTCCCACCATGCCAGCAGCACTGGCTCCTATCCCGTGTTGGAAATGGATATTTAGTATTGATCCCTGGTGAATGCCAGAGTGTTGAGGGTTTTGCTGATTCATCCTTTGCCATTGCCCATATATAAACCACTAGTGGGACAGCGTCACACAGCTGCTGGGCAGGACATTTATGTCCCCAAAACTTCTAAATTAAAGAGAGGTTTTACAGGGCTTTTATACATGAAAGGATTCAATGGTGGAAATGAAGCCCCAGTGCTTCAGAGAAGGCACGTGTGGCAGATGGGCTCAGCTGACAAAGGCAGCGATGGCCGTGACCTTGAGCCCCGACTCGAGCGCATAGGCGGCGAGCAGCAGCGCGTTGAGGAGCACGTCTGCCCACAGCACGTAGGTCTGCCACAGCAGCAGGTACACGCACAGCACCACGCTGCCCACCGTGAGCCCCAGGCTCAGCCCCAGAGGGGCCTCTGCTTCCGTCAGGTTACCTTTGAAACCTGCAGGGAAACAGAAACCAAAGGGCTGATTTGTTCTGACAACACCTCCAGCTGTAACTCCAGAGTGTTCCTGCTCAAAAAAGGCTCTGGTTCTGACCTTGCTCTACTGAGCCCTGAAAAAGCTCAAAATACATTGAAATACCAGCCTGAGTCAAGGCTCTGCCAGCAAACAAACCCAACATCAATGGACAATCCATTTCAAAACAGGAAAATGAACCAAAATTAATCTAAATAAAGAGCCATCAGTTGATAGTCCCAGCCAAGGCACGTTTTCTTACCACAGACAATCAGTTCTGAAGCTGCACCATTCTGAGCACTCAACTTCAACCATCAATCTCTCCCTGAGCCCCCTAGCCCTGCACTCAGCGCAGTGACTGCAGTGCAGCACACCTGGAGTCCAATCCTCATTTTCAAGTCTTACTCCCTGCTAATCTATTCCTGTTTCAAATGACTGTTGTTGTGGAGAAGCTGTCCTCTCTTCCTTGCAGCTTATTTCCAAGCTCAGTTCAGTAGATTTTGGTATTTAACTACATTAAAGTTGAAACCCACTTCTTTATTCATGCATCAGGCTCCAAGCAAATACACAGAGAGCATTAAGGCAGCAGGATAAATCCACCCCTAAAGCCAGTCAGATGGATTCAAGAGCCTCACCCTGCATAAATGTCTTGGGAATACTGAGTACATTTTAATAGTGATTTGGGTTTTTTAAAAACTGATCTTTAAGAAGTCTTAGTAAGCTCTGGACATGGCTCAGGAGGCCCTTCCCACCCTTCTGTCTTAGTGAAAGGAAGGTGTTGGTGCTTGCAGGTGCCCTCAGGAGTGAAAGGAAAGGTGTAGGGGTCCCCAAATATCTGTTCAGCTGACAGATTCTATTTCCAAATGACTCATGGGTACAGATTACATTCCAGGCGCATTGATAAGATGACCTACCCAAGTATAATCGAGGCACTTCCAGAATGGCCATCAGGAAAAGCACAGCAAGATCAGGAGCCAAAAAATCATCTGGATAACTGAAAACCTGACCTGGAGAATAAGCCAGAGTAAATAAAGCAGGAAAATATAGCAGGAGTAGGACAAAGCCCAGCTGTGCACCAGCACAGCCTGCTGTGGGGACAATACCTGCAACTTACTTTTGTAAACAATCATTGCAAGAGTTGCCAAAAAGTAGAAAACATAATAAATCCCATTTACATAAAGTAGGATCTGTAAGGGAAGTGATGACAGCTGAGAACTGTTGTTAAGGATTTTCATACTGACAAGGTAGGATTTATTCCATAAAATCACCATTTTCCAGTAACCCCAAAATATACTGCATTCCCTCTTTATAGTGAATGGTTCAGCTATGCCTGCCCTATGGGGAGGGTTAAGGAAAGAACCTGAAGCTGCAAACGGCAGGAGCTGGGATAAAAGCTTGCTGTTTCAGGCTTGGCTTCAGTTCCTTTTTAAGGAATTTTATTTGGTCTGTAGTGGGGCATCCATTAGCCTGAGGCAGTGGGGGGACACATGTGTACATTGCCCCAGACTCTTTCTACACCTCTCAGTCAGCATTAAGGAAGTTGACAGAGAGTTGGCAGACTCATCCATCAAACTTGTGTGAGTTTGCAGAAGAGGTGGCTCTGTGCAGCAGCCAGGCTTTGTTTCTGCCCACAGCATGGAAAAGCTGTGCTACATTCCTGTCTCAGCTCAGCTTTGAGATGCAAATTCCTAAGAAAGAGCCTTAATTCACTCCCCTCTCTCCCCCAGCCCTTTTCAAAGCCTATGAATATCTCCAAGCAGGGATTTCATCCCATGCATCCTCTGCAGGAACTGCTCATCCCGTTTCTGAACCCACCCATGCACCATGGATAGATTCCAGTTCCCAGAGCAGCTCATTTTATTAACACAGAACCAGGTTTTGGGGTTTTTCCAGTTGAAGGAAGGTGGAGCAAAAAATTACTAGATAGGTTCTAAGCATGGAAATCTCCAGAGCCAAGGGGTGTCTCCTCCTAGGAGGTTACTTGGATCTTGGCAGGAGTAAAGGTGGGGTGAATTACCATAAGAGAGGAGGAAGTTACTACTGAGAGCTGCTTTTACTACCTGTCTCAGCTATGTCAGCTCTCTGTGAGCTGTGCTGCAGGGGGAGTGTCCACCTGTCCATAAATTAAATATTTAGCCTTGTTTCCTAAGAAAATGAGTTAAGTTGTGACTGCAGAGGGGCTAAAGGGGCTTCTGCAGGAGCAGGAGCCCATAAAGACCAAATCCCAGCTAAACCTGCACAAAACATCTTCTCTTGGAAGAAATGTGATCCCAGTCCTGCTTCCTATGGAGGATGCTGATGGAAAACTCAGGAGCACAGACCCAGCACTGTGCAGTTACTGGGCAGAAGATAGGAATCCGCTTGAGGCAGTCTTCTTGAGGATTCCCACATGAAGGGAGAAGTGGTACAGAAAGGATACAATCTCTGAAGTTCTTCCTTTTCATGGAGAAGGAGAAAATAAAGAGAATAAAATAAGTGTAAATATTTACCAGAAATATTCTAACAATGGTATCTAGGTGTGCTGGGAGGAATCTTTTTTCATCACCCAGGAACATTTATTGTTTTCCAGATTGTGGAGTTCAGGTTCCGAAAATAATCTTTTCAACTAGATGAAGCCTAAAATAATTTGGGGGAAATCCCTGCTAGGAAAGGCTACTTTCAGTGAGGAACTTTAGGCTCTTTCAAAGCCTGAAGGAGTGCACAGGCATTATCCAGAACTTGTTCATCCTGTCCTTTCCCAGCAGATGACACTCCATCCCTCTGACTATGCAGGAAGGAGGTGAACATGGGAACCAGAAGGGACCATTTGCTTGTAAATTGTGAGAAAGTCTGTGGAGAACACAGGGCTCCTGGGTTCTTCTAAATACCATCCCTCCAAATACCATCCCTCCAAACCAGCTCCCTTCACAAACTCATTCCGTGTCAAACCTCAGTGTGTTCTGATTGCTCCCAGAAATCAAACCAAGTATTTTCAATGATCCAACCAACACATTTCACTTTTTTTCCTTATGATTTTTTGCACAAACCAGATAAAATTCCCATGCAGCATGATGGCACCGACCTACTAAAGCACCTCTTGAGCTCCTTATTAATATTCTTGGCCCCTCTAAGACACATGAGGAATTGCGTAATTGGGATTTCTGTTCTGGGGAAGAGTAAAACCTGTGAAAGGCCATTTCATCCATCTCCTCAGGGACAGCTCATCATCGTCACATCGCCATCCTCATCCCTGGATTCCTGAGGTCGATGTCCTCTTCACCTCAGAGTTTTATGCACTTGGGCCCAAATTAATCCCCACTAACTCCATGCAGCTAATTAAGGTGTCCAATTTGGGAATGCAGTGGAAACAGGCATGTGATTTTAGGTGATTGATGTGTCCATGATCTGAAATGTCTCCTGGGCCTGATCCTCTCCTCTCAGCTCCCTGTACAGGCACTGGAGGCTCCCAACTCTCATCCTGTCACTTAAGAGTGACAGGACAATGGGGAATGGCTTTGATATTGGGAAGAAATTCTTCTGAGGGCACTGAGGCCCTGGCACAGGTTGCCCAGCGAAGCTGTGACTGCCCCATCCCTGGAAGTGTCCAAGGCCAGGCTGGGCAGGGCTTGGAGCAACCTGGTCCAGTGGAAGGTGTCCCTGCCCATGGCAGGGGGTGGCACTGGATGGGCTTCAAGGCCTCTTCCAACGCAAACCATTCCAGGATTCCATAATTCTATGTTCACCCAATATCCAAAACTGCAGCTACACCACTGATGCTCAACTGTATGACAGTAAGTTGTACAATTCTCACAGGCAACTCCAAGTGGATTCCCTCAGGGCAGTTCCCCAGTTTTGTATTTAAACTACTCTTTCTGTAATCCTTTCCCAGGAGAGGGCAGTGAGCCTCCTGCAGTTCTTGCAGGCCAGTTTCTGAGGATGTGCTGCCTCCCTCAGAGCGCCCGGGACATTCCACAGGGATAAACCCTGAAACCCCACAGCACAGCCGGCAGAGGGACACTGCACTCAAGATGGGTTGTTAAACCACCTGAATACACCACTTCAGTGCCTCACCCAACAACATCTTGGTTATTTGTCCAGGCTGGTGCCAATTTTAGAGCGAGCAGCACTGAGAATGGGGATTCGAGGTGGAACGTGGCCCATTTTCTAAAGAAATTGTTTGATTTTTAACACAAAACCGTATTAGAAGCAGGCAGCAGCTGTGGTTAACATCAAGCAGAGCACCTCATTGCACAGACTCGAGGTTAGGATTTTTATTTACGAATTCGGCAAAAATTTCCTAAGCTACCTTTATCTACCCAGGGTAGGAATTCACATTTTTGGGAGGAAACTTTGACCCCTTCGAAAGAATTGGAAATCAATGATTCTGGCCCCACTAAGGATGAATTTCCCCCTGTGGAGCCCAGCGGCTCCTGATTTGAAGGCACGATCTGGGTTTCCCAGCAGCGTCCCTGGGCCTCAGCAACGCGCCTAGCGCGGGCTCAGAGCGCTCCCAGCCGCGCATGCGCCAAGCCCCTGCTCAGCCTGCCATGAGCCTCAGCGTGTCGGGGCTGTCGCGATATGCCAATGCTTGACCTCGGCCCCGCCTCGCTCTAGTCAGTCCCACCGCGAGAGGTCACCTCTAGCATGGTGGGAGACGACCCCCGGTGCCCCGGAAAGGGCTGTCGTGTCGCTGTCGTGTTGCTATCGCGACACCGCTCACCTCGGCTCGGCACCGCCATCTTGGCGCCCCGCCCCACCCGGCGGTCCTCCGCCGTCCCGGCAGCCCGCGCGCGGCCGCTCGCCCCTCCCACCCGCCTTCGGGCGCGATCGGAGCGCTCGGCCCGGTTCGGTCGCTTTCGGGCAGATTCGGGCGCTGCCCGTTCGGGCGTCTCCGTTCGGGCCGGCGAGCGGAGCTCGGGTACGATCGGAAACGACTCGGCACACATCGGAGCTCCTCGCCACCGCCTTCGGCTGAGATCGGAAACGGCTCGAGCGCGCTCGGGACTCTTCGCCTCGCCGGGCCGCACCGCTCGGGCACTCGGCCGTGTTCGGGCGGGCTCGGGTCTCACCCGATCCGTCAGGTACCGCTTCGGGCCGCGCCGCGCGGACTCGGCCGCGCCCCATTGGCCAGCCGGCAGGGAGCGCGCGCGCCGGCCGCCTTCGCACGGGGCCCGAGCGGCTCGGGCCCTTCGGGCGTCATCGGAAGTCGGTCGGAAGGCCCCGAAGACGCTCGTCAGGGCTCGGGCGGGCTCGGCGCCGTTCGGCTCCCCCTGCTCCCCCCCGCCCGCGGGACCCCCGCTCAGGCGCGCCCGTGGGGGGCGGCGGGGCGGGCTCGGCCACCCCCGGCCCCGCGCATGGAGCACGGCGACGGCGACCCGGCCGCCGGACAGCTCGGCTTGCCCGCGGGACCCGGGCAGCAGCAGGAGCCGCCGCAGGCAGCGGAGGGGGAGGCGGAGCCCGAGGAGGAGGAGGAGGCGGTAACGGTGATGGCGGCAGACGCCGAGCACATCGAGATGGGAGCGCCGCCAATGCCCAGCGCCGATGAGGCCGCCGCCGCCTTCGCAGGTCAGGGCGGGCAGCGCTCCCTCAGCCCGCCCGGCGCTCCCCAGCCCGCAGGCCGGCCCCGCACGCCGAGCTCCCTCAGGCAGCGCTCCCGCCCCCAGCGAGTGCCACACTCCGCCCCTTCACACACAGCAGAGCAGCAGCCGCTGCGGGGCAGGCGAGCCGCACGGTGTGCCGTGACCGAGTGCCGCCCGACACTCCGCTGCCTGCCGCACAGCCCCGAGCCCGCCGGGCGCTCCACCCCAGCGCCGCTGCTTCTTTCAGCCTCACCTCACGTGAAACGCCGCAGATTTGAGCCAGGCTAGGTGCTGTTGAGCACCACAGGAACGCTGGGCTGTAAAACTGGGCGGTTCTTAACGGGACCAAGTGCACAAGTCATGGCACCATGGGAATCATTACATGGCAGAGGCACAGGCAGTTCAATTTATCCTGATGTTTGCCAATCACCCCCATTTAAATAAAAGCCCCATGCTCGGAGTATCCCTAGTACAGGTGCAATACCCATTTTTCCCTTAGTTCAGCACACGTTGATGCCGACTGCCCTGGTTTCAAGGATGGTAAAGCCTGTTCAAACCGAAGATTACTAAAACTCAGGATGATTGTGTTTACAAGAACTTACAGGTGCCATGAAAAATGAAATAAATTTTGAATAGGAAGGAAGAAGGTATTTTTTGTTTAGCTGTTCATCAGGCTATCTGCATGCAGCAGAACATTAAATTAACCCTGTTTTACGTTCCAGAAGTCACCACGGTGACAGTGGCCAACGTGGCGGCCTCTGCAGACAATGTTTTCACCACATCTGTGGCCAATGCAGCTTCAATATCAGGACACGTGTTGGTAAGTCTGTCCTTTCATTTGAGGGCCTTGACAGTCTCACTTTCTTGGTGTAAATGAAGAGATGTAGTAAGGTCAAAGACTCGTTTTCACTGTAGTATCCAGGGTTTAAGCCACAAACCCATTAGCTGGGGGACAGGGGTTTTATCCCTAATTTTTTTACCTTTCCACCTCCATGTACTCATTCTGTAACAAAACTGGTGGCCTGGAACATGAAATCTTTGAATTTGCTTGTCTGAAAGCTCAAAAATTAAATAATAACTGCCATACTGATGGGAGTTTTGGGATACCCATGGGTTACTGAAATCTATTCGTTTTGAAGTCTTTTAATCAATATAAGCTCTTTTTTTTCCCCGTAGTCTGGGAGAACAGCCCTCCAAATTGGGGACAGCTTGAACCCTGAAAAAGCCACTCTAATAGTGGTGCACACGGATGGCAGCATCGTGGAAACCACCGGGATCAAGGGCCTTCGGCACCTCTCACACCAGGTACAAGACAGTCTCTTTGTGATAGGTCATTATCCCAGAGTGATGGCTTCTTCTGCACTCAAATTGTCTTTCTAGAATCTAAAAATATGTGCATTGTATAATAAGGATGGTTTGTCCCCTCTTAAAACCATAAAATTGTTTAGGTTGGAAAAGACCCTTAAGATACCAAGTCCTCACACGGTCTTTTGTGTATTTCTTGGGAGTACAAGAATGCTTTTTCTTTTCTTTTTTTTTTTTTAAATTTTTTACTGTCAGAAATATGTTTGATTTCCTCATTCTTTGCCCTAATCCTGGCAAAGAAGCTGCTTGAAAAATCTTGCCCTGCTAGTGGGCTTTCTATACCATCCCAGTCCCAAGGCCACACGGATCACAGTAACATGGATAATCAAAATTCCAGTCTTTGAAAGCGCGTGTGTTCTTTCAAAGAGTCCCGGAGCACAGTTTCATCTCCATTGAGGCTGCGGGCTGGTATTTCGGCGTCTGTATCGTTGAGGTTTCGTTCCGGGCTGCCTTGCAGTTTCCTTGCTGTCCACAAGATGGCACAGCAAACCCTCAGTGCTCCAAATCTCCCCCCAGGATCGGCTCTGGGATCCTTACCTAAGCTGGGTAAGCCAGCTCCTTACTTCACGGCGTACAGGTGTAGAGATCAGTTCAGAATCTCAGCGTTTGTTCCCTGATAGAGCCTGTTTCCTCAAGTCCATTTTGCTTAATTATCAGCCCTTTTGAGTTCGGGCTGAACTTTTTGCGCTGCACCGTTGTGGGGAGGTTCCAGCCGCTCCAGGCACATCCCCAGCTGAGCGTGGGGTGGAACAGCCACTCTGCCTTTTGGTTGCTCTCACCTTTCTTTTCTCTTTTCTCCAAGGACCACAGTCTCCTCCCACCCCTTTGACAACAGTCCAGGGGAAAACTGGAACCAAGTACAACTGGGACCCGTCTGTGTACGAGAATGAGCTGCCGGTGCGATGCCGGAATATCAGTGGCATTCTGTACAAGAACAGGCTCGGCTCAGGTAACTGCCACTGGGCTGAGGGGTGGCACAGCTCCTTCTTTACTCTTCTTTTTATCTGGCTTTTCTTAAGGGCTGGTTGTGAGAGAAAGAAAACCAAGACAGTTTCCAAGCCACCCCAGTGCCTTTTGATATTATTGTACCCTTTTCTTTTGCTTTTTCTTCAGAGGCTTTTTAACTTTTTCTCAAATCTGCAAAGATCCAGGCTGCCATGCAGTGAGTCTCCTCAGTAACAGGCCAACTTCTCTAATGGTTTTTTTGTCTCAGGAGTAGGCTTATGTTTCTACAAAGCTCTGAAGAATTCCTGCTGGAATGCAAATAGAGTTTGTCTCTTCATGGGGCTCCTGAGCTCCTCGTCTTGTCTCTTACCCCTCTGGGGAAGCTGGGGAAGCAGCCGCAGAAATTGCCAGCCAGCCTAGCTGCCCAGCACAGCAGTTGATTCATGGGTGGAGTTTTCTTCAACACAAAAAAAATCAGAAATTTAGGTGCAAATTGAGGAGAGACTTAAATTCATGGTGGTTATCCAAGAAAGACTGTTCTTTCCTGTGGAGGAGCAATTTTTGTAGCCTGTTGAGGCCCAGAGTCATTGTCACAGCCATGATAATAAATGGACATGGTTATCCTAGAGCAATGGGAAGCAGCCGATGTGCACATTTGGTAGTTGCTATGGATTAACTTCTATTTCGTCCAGCAATTTCCATATTTACTACTTTAGAGAAGTGGCAAAATTATCCCTAACTTTGGCTAACAGTGTATTTTGGTGCTTTACTTCAGGAGGCCGTGGCAGGTGCATCAAGCAAGGGGACAGCTGGTACAGCCCCACGGAGTTTGAAGCCATGGCGGGGGCGAGCCAGTAGCAAGGACTGGAAGAGGAGCATCCGCTACGCTGGGCGACCCCTGCAGTGCCTTATCCACGTAAGGTTAAGTTTGCTCCCTCCTTTCTGCAGGAAGGGGCAGCTGGAGACAGATGCTGATGGCACCAGGAGCAGTGCTTGGGTTTGGTTGAGAGTCAGTGACGTGAGGGGAGCTGTTTTAGATGAGTCTCACACTGGGAATCTTGCTTATACTGGAAAGAGTTTCTGCAGGGTGAAGCCCGGCCTTGAGCTGTGCCACAAGTATTGAGCTCTCACCATGATACTGTAATTCAGTACCCTGATCTCCTTCAGTGTCTTTGCCTGACACACATATTCTTCACTTGCACCATTTATTGAGTATTTGGGTCCTTTATTTGAGTCTCCTGGAGAGCCTGGCATTGTCACTAGGCTGACAGTAGATTTCTGCTTGGGCAGAAATAAAGTCTCAAATTCACATACCCTGGCCTTTGGGTGTGGAAATGGTTTGGTTTTCCTTTGCTCTCCTCTGACCCTCTCACCCCATGCTGTGTTGTAGGGAGCTGGTCACTCTGTTACTGTACAGCATCCAGGAGGGAGTGGGTACCTCTCTGGGAGCTGTCCATATTTTTAGCAGGATCCAGGTGTGCTCTGGGTGATTTTGGTGACTTTCATGCTGAACTGGTCACTTCTGATTCCAGGATGGGATTTTAAATCCTCACGCTGCCTCGTGTACTTGTGCTGCTTGCTGTGACGACATGACGCTGGTGAGTGGGAGACTTTACATCCTTTACTTTAGGAACTGATTGTATTTTTTTTAAAAATTAGCTGGTCAAGCTGCCACAGCCCTTGGGCAAGCAGGTCATGAGTGTCCTGGGAGTGGTTACAAGTCCCCAAGGCTTTTTCTCTGCCCCATGGAGAAAGGAGATAAGGAACTGCTGCTGTTATTGTGGAGCAGCCTCAGTAAAACTGGATCATATTTACAGCTTTTTTTCTTCTTTTTTTTTTTCCTCCTTTTCTAAATAGTGTATCTATGCAAAATGCCTTTTGGGGATATCAATGTTATTCATGATTTTTGACTCATATTTCACAATGTCTTGAGCTGGAAAAATATTTTTGTTAACAGGTAACATAATAATCTTACGATGGGTCAATATTTTCATCTTAAAACTGCTTGGGGTTTTTGGTTAGTTGATTTGGGGTTTGATTTTTTTTGTTTGTTTGTTTCAAAAATGAGGTTTAAGTCCTGAAAGCAGAAAACTTTAGCTTGACCTGGTACTTTGCCTTTGTTTTCTGCTATGAATTGACTGATGTGCTTGTTTTCTAGCCTGGAACTTCTTCCTCTCTTCTCCTCCCTCTTGTTCCATTTTCTTCCACCACCTTAGCCAGCATCTGATTATCTGTCTAGTTCTACTCCTTATATAATAGAGGGAAGAGGTTGAATTTGTGCCTCTTCAGCTGGAGGAAGCTGAGTTTAATTTTTTTTTTTTTCAAAGTTCTTTTGGTTTGGAAAACTTCTAAGTTTTTTGGTCAATTGTTGCAAACTGCACATCATCCATGGGATTCCCTGCTGCTGTTCCTGGAAAGATGAGAGTAAACCCAAAGTCTCCAAAGAGGTACCTCAGCTAATGCCTTTTCCTTTTTTCTTTTCATTTTCTTTCTGGTGTTGTTCTGCCCAGAGTGGCCCTATACGACTCTTTGTGCCATATAAAAGGCGGAAAAAAGAAAATGAAATACCTCCAACTCCAGTGAAGAAGAATTGCTCCAAAAACATCACTCTGCTTCCTGCCACAGCTGCAACTACGTGTAGGTTCTTTTCTCCTGGTAAAAATTGCTTCCTTTCTTTGGAGAATTGCCACACTAGGTGTTTTATGTCTGTTAGTGGCCCCTTGAACTGTCAAGCTGAGAAAAATGTCCTTTTTTTTGGTCACATTCTTTTCATTGGATAGTTTTATTGGCTCAGTGTCACTTCCTATTTTATAGAAAGTAGCACAGTGTTGCCACATCTGGACATAAGTTGAATAGGAAAAAGTGCAGCTGTAGGCTTCCAGGAAATTCAGGTTTTAGCATAATCACATCCTTGTGCAGTGAACAGGAGGTTTTGTATTTTGTGCTGAGAGAGGTTTGGATTATGTCCTGTCCCTGGAAGTGTTCAAGGCCAGGCTGGATGGGGCTTGGAGCAAGCTGGTCCAGTGGCACGTGCCCCCTGCCCATGGCAGGGTGGTGGAATGAGATGGTCTTCAGGTCCCTTCCAACCTAAAGCATTCCAGGAATCTGTGGTTATAGTCTATGATTATATTCCCCCTGTTCCTGTTCTCAGCCCAGCAGTGTAGGGGGTGGATTGTGGAGTCCTTGCTTGCAGCCATAGTGGATTTCAGGTAGATTTTTGCAAATAGCAATTGGGAAATTTCCTGCTTGAATTGGGTTTTGGGGAAGGCTTGACCTTTACTGCTCTGCCATAAATCCCCCTTCCATCCCTGGAGCTTCTTTGTGTCCCTTAGAAGCTGGAATAAGATTTGTGCTGCTCCTTGCAATACGTAGAAAAAAGGCTGGAAGCAGCTGGAATGAAACCCCCAGCCTGAAAGTTGTTAATGAAGGAGGCAGAAGGTGACACTTTGATCTGCACATCCCTCTCCAGCATTCAGCACATGCTTTGTTACTTACTGGTTTGATTGGCAAACCATCTGTGTGAGAACAGAAATTAATTTGCAAGCTGATCCAGCTCACGCATTCCCAGTCACATCCGTGTGTCCTGCTCTTGGCACACTGGCATCATCTGGACGGTAACAGTACAAAGTGACTTAAGGAGGAAGCAACAGGAATCTAAAAACAGAAGAAAAAAAGTAAGATTAGATCATCAACAACATGATAATGATCATGTTCGTCATGATCATGATGATGATGATCATGAGGAGAAACACACAAGGAATCTGCAGAGTTTTCTGGCTTGGTTTTTTTAGTCCCAAGGCAGGGTTAATCCGTACTGGTTTGTTACGTGAGGTGCTGTGAGGCTGCTTGTTCTCTCATGCTGACACTGGGAGAGAGGACTTGTTTTGGTGGCCACATATTTCACCAGCCAGGAATATTTTAAGATTGAATTATTGCTTGGGCAAAGATCCTTCTGGCTAATCAGTGTGCTACAGAATCAGCCCATCACCAATTAATGACACTAGTTCAATAATCCTGTTTAAAAAGGCTTTTAAACATTCTTGAGCCACTCAGGTATAATTGTCCAGAAGGATTTTGTGCCTTGTTCCTTGAACTGGCCAAGCACATTCTATCACTGTGTGTAGATAAACAGCTAAAATTGTCCAGCTGTCATGGAATTAGCTGTAATCCACAGGTTGTTATGTTGATTTAAGTAGCAAAAATCACTCTTGCTAAAGTTGTCATAAAGCAGCCAGAAACTGATGGGGTTTGTGGCCTCACTGAACCTTTATGGGAGGTGTTAAGTTATGGCTCAAAAAATAATTGCAAAGGTAGTGATTTGGGAGGCATTATATTGTAAATTAGCATTTTGGCCTCATGCCCCCAGAGCCTTGGAAGGACAGCAGAGCCTTCAAAAGCCCATCAGGACTTTTATTGCCATTCCCAGCCACACTGGTCATAGGTGTGATCCAGACTGGGTTATCCCAGGCTGGTGATCTGTGAATCCTCTGACTTTGGATGGTACAGCACAGGGATATCAACAGCTGGACAGACTCCTCTGTGCTGAGTGCTAATTATCAAAGTGCTTTCATGTTTCCAGTCACCGTGACTCCCTCTGGACAGATCACAACCTCCGGGGCGCTGACCTTCGACCGAGCGTCCACCGTGGAGGCCACGGCCATCATCTCGGAGAGCCCAGCCCAGGGGGATGTTTTCACTGGAGCCACTGGTAAGAGCTGAGGTGTCTCCTAGACAGCTGTGGGGAGGAGGAAAAGAGGGTTGGATGCCCACTGCTGTAGGGAGGAACATTTTGAATGCAACACAAAGGATTTATTTCTCAAGGGAGACACTGCATAACCCACTTTCCTTCTTGTGAAATCATTTCAGCAGCTCGAAATCTTACCAGTTGCCCCAAAGGAGAAGCCTTGCCCAGGTGTGGCAGCTGCTAATGATAATGCTAATCCTCTGCTGAGTTCCTGTGATTTATGTTCATTTCTATAATCTTTCTTTACTCATTTAACCTAAAATACAAAAAGCAAAAAAACCCCAAACTAGGTGAGGGTTGAAATTGAGTGAAAAATGCCATGATAAATCAAACAAAATACAAATGCATGAGATACATTTCAGTTCTCTCAGTTTGAGTTGTGCTTTGGGTTGTGGGCTCTGCTGAAGGAATGATCCTGCTCCAAGGACTGGAGTTTGGAGCCTTGTGACGATTGTAGATATTTCGGTGTGTGGGAGGGAACCAGGGACTCTGTGGCTCCAAAGGTGAATGCAGAGCCCAGTGGAGCCAGGACCAGGCTTCCTTGCCTGCTGACTGTGTGAGATCCTTCTCCTGATTTGTATTTCCAACCTTGAAAATTACCACTGAGTGTAGGAACTTGTATAAAATATAAAAATATGGGGGTGAAAGCAGCATAAGAAACACCTGCCAGGTGCATTAGTGATTGCCAAGACCCTTGTTCTCCTGCAGTTCAGGACACCAACGTCCAGCAGCCTTGCCGGGTGTCTCATCCAGAGCCTCACTATCCCAGTTACCAGGACAACTGCCAGATCTCACCTTTCCCTGAGGCTGCACTGCCAACATCTCATCCCAAAATTGGTATGTTCATTGTCGCTGTGCTTGAATTTCCTCTTGTCTTTCTCAGCAAAGGTAGAGATTAAGGCACAAAATTAAACTTTGCTCAGTTTTGCTTGCAAGTTCTACAGTTATTAAGATTTGGACAAGCAGATTTCCTGTCTGTGGGAGGTTTATCACTCCTTGCTGAGAACTTTGATTTGTTGGTTCTGCCAAGGGTGGTTGCTGTGATTCTGCTTCCTGAGTCATCTTGCAGTCCCTGTCTTTCCTAAAGTTCTTGCTTCCAGGCTTTTGTTCTCTTTGGGCACTGGGGCTGAACATTTATTTAGTCTTTGATCTGAGGAGAACAAACCCCTTTAAAGTCGTGTCATAGAAGCTTTTCTAGACATCCTCACATGGCTCTATGACTCCAGTGGTGCATGTGGAGGTACTTTTGGGCAGGTTTGGTGTCAGTTTTCCATCCCCTCTGTATGACCTTTATTTATTTATTTGGAGCAGCACAGTTTGTTCCTCCTCTCCAGTCAGATCTTCCTGTGTTTAAGAATCGGTCAGATCTTGATGTTACTAATTAAACATTGATTCTTTTTTCACCGGTGAATACCTTCTCTTGCCTGATGTACTTGTGTCAAAATGAGGAATTGGAAGTAATTCCTATTTGATATGTTATCAAATGTCATGCAGGGATAAATATTGTGCTGCAGAGTGGGAAAGGCACTTGTGCAAACAGACACTGATAAAAGAGACTGGTTTATCTCATACTCATATCTAAGTGCAAATAGTTCCACGCCACTCGTGTGCAAATTGATTGAAGTTACTGTTTTAATTAAGGGCATTTTGAGGTAACAAGTCTGCACAGCCCTGAAGCTGGTGATACCTTCCTTTTAGTGAGGAATGTAGAGGTCAGCTGTTGGTAGATGTGGATGTCTTGGACTGAATTTTATGGCAGATGGTGAGTATTTATTGCTGGAGTTACATTTTGGAAAAGTAAAGCCAGATAGCATTTCTTCCTGGAATGTTACCTAAGCTGAGTTTACACTGATATACAATTAAATCCTGGCTCTGGATTTAATTTCCTCCTACCATAATCTCCCAGTGTACATGCAAACCTTATGTGAAAAGTAGCTGGTTCAGTGACACAGTAACTGCTATTTTTTTCAAGGGCTTCCCAACCCATGGTTTTGGGCAGTGCATGTTTGGAATACACTCACTTGGAGGTATTGGTAACTGTCTGGGGCTTACTCCAGTGTCTGGCCAGGGTTATGTACAGGTCAGAATTCAGGAAGCAGAAGGAGTTCCGTGATCACTGTCTGAGTTTTGTGGTTTGCAACCTGAGAATTGACATCTGGGTAGGATCATCAGGCTGTTTCTGTAAAGTATTGGGTCACTGAGTGACTCACTCTACCCTTACCTAGCCATGGCTAAGGGAAACGTTGGCAGTGGTGGAGGAGTACCTGGGAATGCCACTTTCACTGCTTCATGGTGCTTCTCCGCAGCAGTGCTGGGAGGTGTTAAACCTTTCCCAGAGCACACAGGAGGGCAGGAAGAGATGTTCTTGTCCTGTGGGTTTGAGAGTGCCCAAGGGCTTGTTCTGTACAGACCTGCACTTGATGTTGCAGAAAGAATGATCTGTTTAGCAAAAACTGCCCTGGACTGGAAGTTTTGTAGACCGTATTTTAAAAAAGAAACCAAACAACACAGAAAGAACCCCCAAACCTTCCCCACTTTAAGGAAATGAAGCACCCTAATTGTCTATATATTCTCTTTTGTTATTTCTATGCAGTGCTGACCTCTCTGCCTGCCCTGGCAGTGCCCCCCACAACGCCCACCAAAGCCATGTCGCCATCGGTGGTGAACGGGCTGGAGGTGACGGAGCAGCGGAGCTGGCTCTACCTGGAAGAGATGGTCAATTCCCTGCTCAGCACAGCACAGCAGCTGAAGACTCTGATTGAGCAGGCCAAGCAGGCCAGCTCCACCTTCCGCGAGGCTGCCGTCACGCAGGCCAAGATACAGGCTGATGTGGAGAGGAAAGAGGTAACTTCCCTTTTTCCGAGGGGTCTCAGCCACAGGCACCTTTGGGGCTGAGCAGTGAGCAGAGCAGTTCCTGGCTGGAACGGTGATATTGCAAATTGTTTCTCCGAGCCTTGAGAGCAGTGTTAGCAAAGGCAATCTTCCCGAGTTACTTGTGTCATGGGGAAAGGAATAGAGTGCTCTGGGATTCCAGGAGCTGCAGGCAGCAGGCTGGTTACACAGACTGTTTGGTGTCATGATCCTGAGCTCTCCCGTCAGCTGTCCATAAATGTATGGGATGTGGGCACTGAGTCCTGGTCTGAGAAAGCTGATGAGTGTTCAGCAGTGCAGTGGCTGATGTCAGGTGAGCTGGGCTGCTGGAGGCTTTCGAAGGGATATGTGGTACAGCTTATCCCAGAGTTTATGGGGAAGATAAGCAGTGAAGTTGAGAGGTATCTTGCTGAGAACTGTGCAGGCAAAGCTGATCTCACACAAGTCCTGTGGTAGGACTGCCAGGCTGCCCAGCCCCACAGGAGGGGGGCAGAGGGTTCCTATCTTCTCTTGTGGACAGGAATTATCCACAAAGACTGCCCTCTCCTCCCTGCTTTTCCTCTTTGTAACTGATGCACAATGGAGATCTTGGATTCTTCTGGCCACCAGCTCATGCATGCACCCAAGAATGGCTCCATGCTGAATGTGCTCCCCCTCTCCCACAGATCCACAGCTGCTGGTGTGGACTGGGGGCAGAGAGGTGGGGGTGCTTTTGGGACTGGTGTCACCGTCGATCGCTGCTGAACTCCCTTCCCAACACCACATTCCTGCTGGTGCCATCAACGTTGTGTTAACATCAACTTTCCACTGAATCCATAGGCACAAGTGTGCAGCGACAGGCCTGGAAGAGAGGTGTGGGAAGACTTTACTGGGAGCTGAGGACCTCTAAGACAGTCCTTGCAGCCTCTTTGATATTCTTTGCCACGTTGCCTCTGCCAAACTCTCCCGTATGCTGCATCCTTGATGTGCAGGTGTGTGAAATGTTGGGAGTCTAATCCTTCCCTGCCTTCCTCCTGCAGAACAGGTGCCAGTGCTGCTGCCCAGGTTTGGGCTGGCTGCTGCTGGAAAGCTGCACAGAGCATGGGATACTGAAACACAGGAAGCTTTGGCACAGTTTAGAGATAAACATCTGCTTTTGTTTAACTTCACTCTGCTCTTTTGCCTAGTCTATGTGCATCTTCCCTTCTGTTTATCCTCACAGTGGTATCTGGAATGGTTGTTCAATCCCTTGTCCACACCCTCTGATCCAAAGCCAGCTCTCTTTGATGTTCTTCTAGTTACTTCTTGCACTGAGAATGGGAGTTAAAATCCCCCCTGTGTATGGATTAAAACTGACTTAACATGGGAAGGATGAGCACGTGATTGTTTCCAGAGAAAACCCCTTTCCCCAGAACTGCTGCATCCCCAATAGCGCCACTTGTGTCTCGCCACTCTCAGTGTGTAATGGGGGCCTCCACACCTGTGCATTTTGGTAAAACCACGTGCTCGTGGTGGTATTTTTTATCATCCACACAATTCTGAGCTGTGCTGGCTTCTGGAACCATGCAGGCAGTATCACAAATAGCTATCTCTGAATTCGTGCTTGTGAATTCCATATATGGACAAAACTGTGTTTCTGGTTACAAGGAAGCTATTACACTAAATGCCAAAGAATTGGCTCTGCTTTTGTGGTGGTCAAAGGGCCTTTCACAATTTCTTAGTGGTTTGTAACATGAGTCTCTTTCCCTCTCAGAGTACGTGTGGTCCCATGGCTTTTTGGCAGTTAAGGTGTATGAGAGGCAGACAGAGGTGTCCTCCTGCCTTTCAGGTAGGGGATTTTTTCTGGACCAGTAGTTTAATACAGAGGAAGTTGGTGCTTTATCACCACTTTGTGTTTGTTTCACTGACAGAACTTCCGAGGGTGAGCAAAAAATCAGGGGGTTTGCTGATGATGTTGTTTTGTTGAAGCTGCAGAGCAGAGCTGGACCACAGATGAGATGAGAATAGAGCTGCAGACTTAGCTCTTCCTGGACGAGTGACAGTCCAGAGCACGATTGGAGAGATCTGATAAAAACAGGCTGGTTCCCAGCTGGATACACAGACTTAGGTGCTTTGCTGTATCTTATACATCGCTCACTATTGTGTGTTTTGGTATTACATTTATTATTTACTGAGCTTTGGAGTCATTAAATATCACGAATGAGCTGTCCTGCTCCCATAGAGCAGCAGTTTGGCTGCCTTAGCTTTGAATAGCAGGAGCTGTGCTCTGTGCTGGGCAGTGTTGATGCTTGTGGGACTCACAGAGCTCTGAACTGTCTGACACGAGGGGTTTGCACGCTGCCTCCCTGCTGATACAATCACAGCCCTGCCTGTGTCAGGGGCTGGGGACATCCTTGTCCCTTTTGAAGAAACTCTTCCATGTGCTGGAGCTAAAGGCTTCACCAGCAGGGAGGGGTTTTTTAGCACATAATTGAGTATTTTGGCAATTCTGACATGCACTCAGATGCTCTCTTTGTACTTCTTAATTTCTGTAAATTTGTTCAAGGGTCGTGTTTTGTTGGGCAAATTTCAAGACTGAGGATCTCTTTCAATTTAGTCTCCATCTTTGGCACAAGTCATTTTGATGTCTCTTGGCCTCGCTGTGCCTCAGATGAAAATAACACTTAGTTCCCAGAGGATTTGTGTGCAAGTTTGCAAAGTGTTAGAATCCTCTGAGTAAGGTTAC
This sequence comes from Entomyzon cyanotis, assembly GCA_024500445.1. Classification (NCBI taxonomy): domain Eukaryota; kingdom Metazoa; phylum Chordata; class Aves; order Passeriformes; family Meliphagidae; genus Entomyzon; species Entomyzon cyanotis. The sequence continues at coordinate 654,680 of JAKEPQ010001031.1, forward strand.
ATTTGTGTTACTTAGAAGTCATGGGCAATGATATCCTGAGACAAAAGCAAACCATGAGCCCTCCAGCTTCATGTTTATAAGAACTTCCAAAATGTGTCATGATATTGCATAAAAGAAATACTGAGATATTTGTGAGGTTTTTCTGAATTGCAGCATTTTGTGTGGGATTAGTTAAACACAACTGCTCTGGTGGAATTTCATGTGGCTGTTAAGAAACAGTTCTTGAGTATCATTAGTAGTTAGGTTGTGACTCAGTATCTGATTCTTTGGTTAATATCTCCATGTTGGCTTTACTGCATTTCTTGGTAAGGGAAAGACATTTAGGAATTTAGGGTGACTGGGATAACAAAGGCTCAATGTCTCTTGCAATAGATTTTTGACATTTGCAGCTCAGGCCCAAAATGAAGAGATTAAAGACAGGACTGACATGGCTTGGTATGCTTGGGCAATGTAATTTTTTTGAGTGTGCATTAATCCATTGTTTATGTCAGATAAACTTTAGAATAGGGAGATGACACATACTCACCAAATTCTGTGCCAGAATTGCTGGGGGTAATAAAGATACTCAGGAAATGTGTTAAATGGATTTTGTGTATGAATTGAAGAGTATCACTGTTGCAATCCAACAAGTGTTTTAATTGCAATAGCCCTTTGTAAAGCAGGGATGCTCCTGGAACCCTGCTCGTTTGAAAGCACAGTGGAAAATTAAATCAGCAAACAGCTGGGGCATCTGCATTCTTTTTTAGAAAGATTAAACCAATTCAGAGCTGAAGAGTATGAAATTAACCTAAAAAGGGTTGGACAGTTAAGAAAAATGTCTCTGGTCAGCAAACAGTGGCTTGTGTACTCCAAACTAGCAGTGATATGGTTGGGAATTGGAGGTTTGTGGAGCTGTTTTTGTGAGAGGGCATGATGTGTCTGGTTTGTTCACTCTCTTGTCACACCTTTTCCTTCTCCATGGTTTCTGCATGGCTGGAATTGCCTTGTCAAATAGGGCAGAACCAAATCATACCCCTGGCAGGCTGCAGCAAGAGGCTTCCCTGCCTCCACCTCCATCTGCCTGGAGTTCTTTAACTAAATTTCTGTCATGGTAATATAAAGGTTTTGAAGGTTGTGGTTTCACAGGAGAATAAATACTGTGCTCTCAGGTCAAACACTTGTAAATTAAGCCTTTAATCTCCTCATGTGTTGAATTGAACTCCTGGATGAACCTGCTTAGCCTGGAGGAGGGGGTTCAGCTTTTTTCGGACTTTTTAACTGTTCCAAATACATTTAAGCCAGGGTTACCACGTAATTAATTTGGGATTGGGCTTGGATTTCATTGGTTTGGGACTCACCCATTGCTGAGCGTATTGCTGCTGCAACAGGAAGAGCAGCACCTGCTTGGGCTTGAACTGGTGTGAAGTGACTGCCATGCAGCCAAAGCAGGCTGTGAACTTCACCTCCAGAGGAGTTATAGAGTCACGACTTGTTCCACAGCCCTCTTACTCTTCTGTTACAAGGAGGAGTAATGGTTATGGTCAGTGCTCTTTCTAAAGTCTTAGGTGTGTTCATTTTGTCTGGGCTTTTTTCCCCCGATCCATTCTATTGGGCTGTGCCTTTCCTCCAGACTCCTTTGCCTCTTAGTGGATTAGGATCACTGGACTTGACCCAAATGTGCCACTCTGACCTATTTCCTTGGCGTTTTCCTCGTGATTCCTGTGCTAACTTCCCAGTTCCAATGTTGGAGGGGTGCAGTTAAGACCCCTGTTTTAAAGACAAGTGTGTGGTTGGATGGAGTGGGGAGCTGGGCTTAGAGGAAATGCTGTACTGAACTGGCAGTTTGTCACCTCAGGCCGTTTTCTCACAGGCTCCTTGCCCTGTCTCCACATCAGGTGACATTGTCCCTCTCCTAGAAGGGAGGAGTGAGGTGCCCCTCTGTCCTTTTGCAACTGCAGTATGGGACTGAGGAGAAACAGCTCAGCGTGGGAATCCTCCATCCCAGCGCCCTTCCAACCCATCCCATCATGCTCCAGCTGGGAAGTGACACTTCTGCTGTGTTTTCCTTGCAGCAATACCAGAGCCAGTTATTCCAACAAACAGAGGATGTGGATGGGAAGACAGAAATCATCATCAAGGTAAGCTAGGGAGGCCTCATGTGGTGAAGAGTCTTTTGGTCTTTGTCTATTTAGAGACACACAGGTTTTGTCATTGCCACAGAATCCTGGGCTCTATGTCTGCCTTTCTGGCAAGAGATCTAAGCCTTTTCCAGCAGGGCCAGTACTCCAAGCAATGTCTTCCCTTTCCCAAGACTTTTCCATGCTCCTTCACTGTCACCTGGCCAGGTTTACCAGTCTCCCTCACCTCTGAGTGGTGGTGCTGCAGCTCTGGTGAGTGGCTGTCACAGAGCTTCCTTTCTGTCCTGTGAGCTGGTTTTCATAACTCCACAATTTCCTCTGGCTTTTGGAATGGGAGTTAGTTCTGGACCCATGACTGAAGCCCTTAGAGCTGTGTTACTCAGTTCTCTCTCAAATCTCCAGGTACAGCCATGCCCTGTGTATAGTCCACATTTTCCAGTAACTGTACAGGTTACAAACAACCCCAATCAAATGTCCCCTCAAGGCAGGCTTTGCAAGTCCCACATTGCAACTTTAAGCCATTTTTGGTGTCCCAAATCCCCAGCTGCACATCAGGAGCACAAACACAGTTCAGTCTCACCAGCTGTTCACTACAGGTACATGGAAAGGTGTGAGAGGGGGTGTTAATCAGAGCACTGATTTTTGGAGTAGTTGTGCTCAAAGGAGAGAAGGAGGTGGAGCAGCTAAAGAGCCCACAATACTTTCACAGCCCAGCAACACTTCCTGTCACTGCTGCTGATGTGCTAATGATTTGTCAGGAGTTTAATGAGCTGGAAGTGGAAAGCTCTGTGAAGTGCTTATTTTGGTGGCAGTTCAATGATGCTTCCACCTAAATATACAGGTTATGTTAATTGATGTTACCAAGATAAGATGAAAGCAATAGACACAAAAACATCCCTTAAAAAGCAGGTGTGATTTTTCATCTGTGTATCCTATCTCACCTTGCTTCTGAATTTAAATCCTTGCTCCTGTTAGAGCCTTCTTAATATGAATCCTGTTTCCCTTTTGGTACACTTCTTATGTAGTTGTGACAGAGAAAGTACCAAGGAGCATATCCCATAGGAGCAGATCCCTTTTTCCTCTCTAAAACCAGGGAAAAAAACCTGAAGGGTCCCATCCATATTCCTACTGTGTTGTCCTTCTTCAGACCCTCTCTCGGACATGCACAGGATTATAAACCCAACAACACTACCAGTGAAATTTGCCTTTAAACCTTTAAATTTGGGAAAAACTCTGAGCTTGTGTGTCAACGGCCTGTGCACAGCCTGACATGTCTGGTTGGGATACACCCAATTCCTGCTGTTACCTGGCTGATGGATACCTGACCTATTTGGAGGGAGGTTTCCCTGGGATGGTGGGGATGGGTTTCCATGACCACTCAGTGTCCAACCACAGTTTTGGAGGGCTTCCTACCCAACAGAAAGGAAAACAGAGGTGCATGCCATTTTCCAAAGTGATCCGTGCTAAAACAGTGGGGAGAGTGGGTCTCTGAGGGCTTATCCAGAAGCCTCTGGGCCTGTTTGTTGAGGGTTAGTGTGCTGAGGGTACTTTGGGAAATGGGAGCTTTCCCCTGCTCTGGCATTCCAGCAGGTCTCAGCAGCTCTGCTGCACTTCAGTGACCCCCCTGGTTTGTGTGTGTGTGACGTGTCCCCCTCCATCCCTTCCCGCAGCAGTCCTGTGTCAACTGCGGTCGCGAGGCCACCAATGAGTGCACGGGATGCCACAAAGTCAACTACTGCTCCACGTTCTGCCAGCGGAAGGTATTGGCCTGCTTGTGGCTTGGGATTCAGTTCCCTGGGGAGGGCTGGGTGACCTGGGGACAGCCAGGCAGCTCGGGCTGTCACCTGATGGGTGTCAGCACAGAGGGAAGAACAGGCAGCAGAGCCAGGCAGCCAGAGCAGAACCTTAAGTGGGTCAAGCATTCCAAACCCACCGTCCCAGTGGGATCACCAGCAAGGCTATAGTGATGGGACAGGTCTGCAAATTGGGAAAGGGTTAAAAGGGTAGAGAAGGTCCCCAGATTTGCACACAGCAGCTGGGAGCACTTTTACAGCTTCCTGGTGAGCTGCTTCCTTCCTTCCCTGCTGCTCCTGCCATGGCACTGAGGACATCATTCTCCTTTCCATTATTTGTGATGCTGCCGGTGATACAGTGGGACAGACTCTACGTTTATGAACTTGGGAGGTGGGAACGGGTATGAAGTACAGTGCAGGGAGCTGCTGTGTCATGTTTCAGACCAGTTCCTTACAGCGACCCTTGGCCCCTGCTTGGAGAGAAGCATGGTTCATTTCAATCAGTTAGAGCTCTGCGGGCTGGCCAGGTTCAGGCTGAGTCAGCTATCCTGGATTCAGTCAGTTCCAGGAGGAATCTGTTCCTGTCCTAGCTGAGCTAAGATCCTGGGACAATGCTGTTCCTCAGAAGTGCTGTGTCATGAGCTGCCTTTCAGGAGAAGCTTTAAGTCAAGGTTCTGATTTGGTTGTAGTAAATTTTCCACCTGACTGACACTGCTATCCTGGATTGTGCTTTGTGTCGAGATGGCAGCATTGTGCTTAGTCCGATTCCACCTCTCATACTGAACGAGTGCGTGGCTCATTTCCCCATCCATCGCTGGTTTGGTTTGTGGAGAGAAAGTGCTTCTCACACGGTGAAGGCTCTTCTCCAAGGGCTTCTTCTGCTCACAGCCGTTCCCTCTGCTCTCCCCTGGCAGGACTGGAAGGACCACCAGCACATCTGTGGCCAGTCAGCCACAGTGACAGTGCAAGGAGATGAGGTGCACGTCCCGGACAATGTCATGGAGAAGGTCGCCGTGTGAGTGCTCTACCTCCGCAGCCGTTCATGGACACGCGGGGCCGGCTGGATCAGCGACCGGCAGGAACGGTCTGTCCTGTGCCAACAGCACTCTCCTCACTAGCAGACTCATTTTTCATTGACTTTTTGATACTGTGACAGCATTTGTCTACTCCCAACCCCCTTCCAAAGCTTTCGATAATACAGAGACTGAAAACTTTATCTGGAACCCTTTCCCTTCTGCCCCAACTGGCTCTGGGAGACTTTGCCTTTGCCTGACTGGATCCTCCACCATGTGGATTACAGCAGTCTCCTCATCTCTCGTGAGATGGATCTAAAGCAGGTGCTTCAAGGAGATCTGCCAGTGCTTCCTCCCACCAGGGCCTCCCTATCTCTTTCTAGAGAAGAGGAATGAACCTTTGTTTGGTTTATTTAATTGCCTTGACAAAGTTGGTACAAGTTCTCAGTTTGTCGTTGAAAGGATTTTTGTTTTTCCTGTGTTCCGTCTGTGCTGGGCAAATTGGAACACCTTGGAGCGTCTCCATTTAAATATAGTTGAAAAATAACATGTTGTTAAATAAAATGCAGTGAAAGCAGGATTGTGCCCACTGGTTCCCTTGAATTCCCAGGGCAGCCCTTTGGGGTACAGGTGACTGCACAGGTGGGTGCAGCAGCAGGTGCATGTGTGTCTGTACTCGCTGTCTGCCTGGGAGGTGTTTTCTTCACAGGGAAGCACAGCCTCATTCCGTGGTGTGCCTGGAATGTTACTCATAGCATCCAACTGGCCAGAATCAGATGGGATCAAGCTCAAGGTGGGCACACAAGGATATGGGGCTATCCTGCCTTCCTGCCCTGTAGGAGCTGCTAATTAGAGATGTGCTGATTAGGGAGTTACTTGCTTTGTTCACTGCAACAAAATAATTTCATTATTAATCTACTTTTTTAATAAGTTAATCCTTTATTTGTTAATTAAGTTAAAACTTTATTTGTGGTTGGAGATTTTGGAAGAGTCTTGACAGGCACGCAAGCCTTTGGTTGGGTTAGTTTTTAGCTTCAGGCATAGCCTCCGTGAGGGGTCACAACTCCCATGAAGAGTCACTGTCCTGGCTGTTGTTTGCTCCAGTTTGGTGATGGTGGACAAGCGTGGTTGTTCAGCTCCTGCTCCAGGCAGGGTCACATGAAGCACAGTGATCCAACCCAGCATCACACACACAGTCAAATGGACACAATTCTATCCCGAGTTACAGGAAACTTAACAAGAGAGAAAAATGCCATGGAAAAGACTCAGGTCTTAGATTTCTGAGAAATCTGTTCCTTCCCCTGTGCATCTTAAAGGTCTGTTAGGCTGTATTCCATATGTTCCAAGGCAGGAGGAGCTGGTTTTTCATCTCTGTCAGTACTGTGGGGGTCTCAGAAGTGCCCTTGGTGGGTTTGCCAGCAGCACTGGCTCCTGCAGGGCGTCAGTCACAAGTCTCCCATGGAGGGCAGTGACAGGGCTCCCACAGTCAGTGGCAGGTGGTGAGTGTCACTTTCTGGCTGTTTCCTGGGGAAATTATTCCTCCTAATGCAGACCTGAGCAGGCCTCGGGGACAGCACTGCCATGCCATCGTGGGCAAGGAGCCTGGTGGCCACAGTGTGCAGCTCCTCCAGAGGGAACCCTTCTTCCATGGAAAGCCAAGCAGGAACTAAGGCAAGATGGGAACAGAAATCACCTGTGATCCTCCTGGGAAGGAAAGAACAGGCAACTCTTTCCATTCCCATAGCAAAACGCTCACTCCTGCTTCCCGGAATAATACTTGAGTGCTGGCAATGGTTTCTGCTCAGAGTTACATGCTGATTGCCTGTTGTCTAGAACTTGGAGACAATTAGTTAATTAAGAAGACAGTCTTAATTGAGCCCACAGTGACACAGCTCATTTACAGGGTTTCTTGCATCCCACATTCAGATGCAGCAAAGGCAGCTCTGAAATGGCACCTCTGGAGTGCTAAAGCTGCACTTCCAGCATTAAATGCAGCCTTCATTTGGAAACGATTCCTGTTGCTTCACTCCCCAGAGCCATCCCTGTCCAGCCTGGCTAGTGTGAGCAGTGAAGCTCTGTCTGGATTTAGGACAAGCACAACTCCATGGACAGGTGAGCTGGGCACTGAGTACACTGGTTTGCTAGGCCCCCTGACTGTGTGGGTGACTGGGCAGCAACTGAGAGTCCCCCACTGTCCTTAACCAGTAGCTTGTGGCCTGGTATCGCCAAGCCTTAGTCACTGACTGTCTTCTGGCTTTACTGCACCTTTTAAGAGGAAAAAATCTGTACGAGAGCAGGGCAACTTCCCTGAATGACAGAATGGTAGGTGTGACTCAGCTGTCATTAAAGCTCTTGGGGACCTGGGAAAGCCCACAGGGCCCTGGTACTTGGGGCAGCTGTGCCCCAACCCAGCAAGCAACAGCTCAGAAATGCACAATATAATCATGTGGGAATTGAGTCTGATTGCTGATGAGAAACTGAACATTTGCTATTTTTAGTCAAAGGAACACTCAAGACATCCCATTTCCATTCTGTTTGCAAGCAAATTCCTCCCTGGAAAGCAACGATACCATACAGAGTCATTACTTGGAAGACTGTAATTTTGTGCAATATTTGCTTCCTTCTGTCCAAACCTCAGCAACGAGCATTACCTGTCCCACTGGCTGCTGTGGCTGCCACTGTGTGCAGGTTCACCTAAAGGTATGAAGGACTTTTTCCTGAGGCTGGAAAGGTTCCTGGCAGGAACCATGTAGCTTCATAGGAAATTCTGGAGCAATAACATTATGGTGCCTTTGTAAGTCCCTTGTTAAACATGAGTGAAATCAGTTTTGGGGTTTAAAATTATCAAGGATAAGAAGAAAGGAGGTTGCACAGGTGGATTCACCCTCACCTGGCATATGGACATCTGGAAATGAGCTTGGCAGCCTTGTCTGGCATGTGGACATCTGGGAAATGAACTTAACAGCCTTCTTTCCCCCAGACTCCTCTCCATGTCAACTCACAGCCCTGTTAATACCACCCCAGAAGCCAAAAGATTAGAAATTATTATCCCTGCTTACTTCAAGCACCAAGTGTTAAAGGAGTGGTTACATCTGCAGTTTCCAGTGGGAAGAGGATCTGAGCTGCATCCCTCACCTGTAACACCTTACTGCAAGGAGCTGGGGAGCAGTTTCTGCCAGCTGCCAGCTCTCCTCATCCTCCCCTCATCAACAAAGACAGCAGACCAGAGGCAGAAATAGATCTTTAATGAACTATACAAAAATTCACCCAGTGGTTCCTCCTGCCCGGAGGGCTCAGCAGAAGAGGTGCAAGACTTTGCGGAAGAAGTTCCTGAACTCGGCGTTGAACACGGTGTAAATGATGGGGTTGAGAGCACTGTTGACATAGCCCAGCCAAGTGACAGTGCTGGTAACTTGAGGGGGAATGGAGCAGGACTTGCAGAGAGCCCTGGTAATGTGCACCACAAAAAAAGGTGTCCAGCAGAAGAGGAAAGCACCTGCCAGGAGGACAGTAAAGAGAGAAGGTGAGGTGAATGCTTAAAAGGGTTTAATTTAACAAAGCCTGAGCCAAACAAGATAGACACAGCTCAGGCACTCAGGGAAAAGGCAGCAGCTGTGCCGACATGGAGCTGGGCTTATGCCCAGACAAAAACTTGGGATGTCTTTCCTGTCCTAAACACTGATGAAAAGTCTTGAGTTAGTCTCGCTTTGGCTTTGCATGTAAGCTATGGGGAGTCACAGGTTTGCCTTGATGGCAGGTTGGGTTATAAACACTGCATGTGTTCTCTCCCAAGGGTGGTGGGTTTTGGCACTGCTCTGGGTTCACCCAGGTGCTGCCAGCCTGAGCCCTGCGGTGGGACAAGGTGGCACATTTCCCACCCTCCCCAGCCACCCCTGACAGCCACTCACCGACAACGACCGGCAGCACCCGCATGGCCTTGCGCTCCCGGCCGTTGATCTTGGCTCGCTTGCGCCCGTGCCCCGGCTGTGGGTACCTGAGGTGTGGGTAGGACACAGTCTGGATCCCATTGTTCATCCCACACTCCCCAGGGAGGCCAGCATGGGTGTAAGGGCTGCACTCTGGCAGCCCCAGCCGGGTCTGCTCTCTCTCCATCAAGGTTGGGGGGTGATACAGCTTCCTGTTGGCTCCATAGATGCAGCCCCTCAGCTTGGCCTTCCGGGCTTCTTCCCAGCGCTTGAGTCCTTGGAACATGCCACAGTACAGCACCAGCATGACAGGGCACGGGATGAAGAAGGAGCAGATGGAGGAGTACACGATGTAGCTGTCATCCTCCAGCTGGCACAAGCTGGGGTCCCGGTCTGGGACATTGTTGAGACCAAATATGACTGGGGATGCCACAGCAAAGGCGAATATCCAGGTGGTGGATAAAAGGATCAGCTGCCGCAGGTCGATCTGTCGCCGGTTGTAGTTGAGTGGGATTTGAACAGCGATGAACCTGCCAACACAGCCCCAGGTGAGTCAGTCCTGGTGTGGTGGTGGCACCACCAGTAATGTAACCAAGAGGCCCCAAAGCTTCTTGTCACTGTCCTTCCCCCCATTAATTTACTTTACACAGCCAAGGCCTGGGCTACAACCAGAGCAGCCAAGGGACAGCTCTGCCTCATCACACAACAAGCTTTCAGCTTGGCCATCATCGATGAGACACAAACCTGGTGATGGCAGAGATTAGGGCAGGGCAGAATCGCTTAGGGGAGGGCAGGATCCTCCCTGCTGGGGACCCTGGCAAGGGCCTATGGAAGCAGTGAGGGGCCCAGGCACAACCAGAGCAGGAAAGCACTCACCGATCCACGCTGATAGCACACAGGTTGAAGATGGAGGCTGTGCACAGCATCACGTCCATGGTCATCAGGGCATCACACAGCACCGTGCTGAGGGACCACACTCCTCCCTGGAACTGACAAAAATCCCTGGGGTCAGCAAATGCCATGTCCCACTGCCTTTAAAATGATAAGAACACCGCCATGCCCAGGTGCCTCAGCCACTCGTATTTCCTCCAGACAAGCAGCCCAAAGCCCAGTGCTCCTCCCTTGGCACAATGCTCCCAGGGCAGCAGTGGCACATGGGAATCAGCCCCACAGAGAGCCCACTGGCTGCTCAGGGCTTGTGGTTCTGGGCTGGCTGGGGACCTGAGCCACAGACCATCAGCACAGCCAAATGAGTCATGCTGGGCAGAGAAATGGACACACGACATTGTGCTGCCTTGGGTGAGGGCAGGAACCCCCAAATTCCTCAAACCCAATTCACCCCCTGTGGCTAGCACAGGTTCTTCCCGTGGGAACATTTTGCTATATTTCATAAACAAGATAAAGTTTGGATGTTTTGCAAACAGTTTCTCCGGATTGAGTGAGTTCGGGCTTGGCCAATTGTGCCTAGGGGGAGGTCTCGGGCTGACCAATCTGGGGCACTTCTGTAGACTCTATATATATGGAATTCAAAACAATAAAGTCCCTTTTCTCCTCTCTTCGCTTGTCTGAGAACTTGGGTCAGTCCTCAGCTAGCCGCTCAACAGCGACAACCCCCCAAGATCTCCCCAGCAAGGCAGGGCTACATGCTGGCTGCACAGCATCCTGAGCTTGGTCCCCAAGCAAGCAAGAGACAGAGCACAAAGCTCCTCTTCCACTTCCATGTCCCAGCTGCTCCAACCCCCTGTTTGCAGGCAATGTGAACCATTTCCCTGTGTTACACAACTGTTCCATCCTGGCAGGCAAAGCACAAGTCCAGCCTCTGGAGACCAGGTCCAGGCAGTGAGTAACAGCCTCTGATTCTCTCTCCACAGTCACAGGTGCCAGGGCAGAGCAGCAGGGACCAATGTTGGTGCTCTGAACCACCTGGAAGTGTTGACTGCCCTCCTTGGTGATTTTCAGCTCAGTCCTGTCTCAGCCAGCAGCACAGGCTCTGCACAGCCCATGGCACAGGACAGGCAGTGGGACAGACAGAAGGACAGACAGCAACAGCTGGTGCTGGTACAGCCACAAACCACTTGCAACACTTTGCTCTAATTGAGTGCTCATCTCGCCCCAGTACAAACCCAGCTCATTCTTTTAACGTTAAAGCACTTTTTAGGCTGACAAAGAAATAGGTCACCTTGATCCCATTCCTGTGCCATTATTCCCATGAGCTCCTTGTGCACAGCAGAGACCTATCAGCTTGCTCCCACCTGCACAGGTAAACCAGAAGGCTCAATAGGCTGCCACCACAAGGGCAGCAGGGAGATTTTCCTCTGGGTCTGAGACTGTGAGGAAAGCTCCACATCCTTTGGATCCCTCTGCAGACAAAGGTTTAATTAAAAACCCCATACAGTGTACAAATAAGTATGATTTTAGCTTGAAAACAAAGTGTTCAGTAGCAATCGCCCCCTGTCATGTCTGACTCAAACTTTATTTTGATATTGCAAAATACCAAACACTATCTATACTCTCTATATGCTTTCATTAAAATATATATGATAAATATTACTATAGAATATGTATATTGCTACATGTAATATATATAATTTATTACATATGTTTACCTACAGATAATGTGCATCATCTAATATATATAAAATTTACTATATATTTTTATCTATAGAAAATGTGCTACAGAAAAATTATTTTTATATATATATATATGTAAATCCTAGGGACTTTTTTCTCTATAGCAATAGTCAGCCAGTGCTCATAGTCCAATGTTGCTGCCCTCTAATGTTGCAGATTTCAGGAAGCAGGTATGGATTTGTTCCTGTACAGGTGCTAAACAACAGGTTCTGGTTTCATTCATCCCAGCACAGAGTGGAGCCACGTGGGGAACACGCTCCACAGAACGCTGGGAGGGTGCCAAACCCCAGCCCCTGCCAGCAACAGGGCAGGCAGCTCTGCAGGGATTAATATCAGTCAGTAATGATGTCAGGCACAGGATTAGAGTTAGAGGAGATATAAAGCCAAAGGAGTCTCTGAAGTAACTGTTTTGCTATTTTTGTACAGCATCTCCTTGAGATACCTCCAGGGGAGGGCTGGAGTCAGACCTGAGTGCTTCATTCAGCCTTTTCTCTAGCACAGAGCAGCCACCCCAAACTGAATTTGGGATCTGAATCATCAAAAACCAAATTTCTGCCAAGATCACTGGGATCTTGACAAGTTCAGTTGAGCTTATGAGAGAGAAAATTTGATTTTGGGCTACAGTTTTCAAAAACCTATTTGTGATTTGGGGGAACTAGTTGATTCTGAAAAGGACAAGGGCTCTGAAAAGGACAAGGGTTCTTGGGCTGCAGCACCTTTGGAGCATGTGAGATTAAAGTTGGGCACTTGGAAAATGCTACAAACCCTTCCCTTTCCCCACCAACCTCCAAGACTCTGGCTTTGGGAGAAGTGCTGGAAGAGAACTTCAGATTCTATGGTGTTTGTCACCTGCCCACCTTGGCAAAAAGTGCCAAGGACCCCTCTGATAGGGGAGTGACTTTGGATTAGAGGCTTTGCTGGGCCATGTGATTAAGGAGTACCTAATTCCAGGAGGCTGCAGCAGATTAGCCCATCAAGGTACAGAGTGTAAGCTTTAGGGATCACAAACAGCTCAAGCTTCCTTCAGGAAGTGCCTCAGAGCAACTCCACCTTCAGCAGCTCTTTGGGTTCTCCACTTTTCCAGAATACAATGAAGAAGATTTTAAAGGATGGTGGATGGCAGGAGACAGACTTGGCTTCTCAAACACCCTTGCAGCTACCTTCCTAATCAGCCCATTCTGGTATCCTTATTCCTAAACACAGCGGATTTGTAAGGAAAACTGCCTTCTAAACGAGCCTGACGCCAGAAGAGCTCCTGAGGGCAGGAGCCAGGACAGAGCCAAAGGTTTTAGTCCTATTTCCTCTGATACCAGCTCTTGTCTCAGTCCTGCCACATGCAGGGAACAGCAGGAGCCTGAAAGGGAATTAGGAGATGCCCAGCTGGACTTTGAACAAGCATCTGCCTCAATGTGGCCATGGCTCAAGGACATGGCATGGAGTGAGAAGGCTGTGACACCAGTTGGAAGAGGAATAGTCCTTGCCAGTGGGCAAAGTCCAGCATCAGAACCAAAGAATTGTCCCTGTGTCCACCAGAAGCTGACTTGGGGCCTTTTGCCATGAATTGTGACAACTGTCACAGTTCCCAGAAGACACAATGCAGCCTGCAAGGGGAGAAGAAGGAGAGGGAGTGGGGCATAAGACAAAGGTGCCTCACATCTGCTCTGATGCTCTTTCTTAACTTAAGTCATTGAGGTCAAGGTTCTTCAGAGATAGGGAGCAAATCTGATCATCCACCTGAGACATTATGAGGGCCTAAAATTCCAAGACAGCTCTCCCCAATTACTGGTCTCTGAAAATAAACCCTGGAGCACTGGTTTGTAACTGCTTGTCTGTGTCACCTCCCTGGTATTTTGTGTGGCTCAGACATCAGCCAGGCCCAGAATAACATCTATTTCCACTAAAGCTGTAACATTCCAGGAAAGATTAATCCTGAATCCTGCTGCAAACAAGCTGACATGCATTCACAGAGAGCCAGGGGAAATTTGTAGAGGTTAGAGGTCTGGTCTCTCATCAGAGGAGCTGCATCACAGGCACACAGAGAAGAGATGTTTTGATACCAAACCAGTGGCACCCTGAAATTTTTAGGCAGAACCCATCACCCTCATCAAAATAAGAAAGATAGCTCATGTGGTTTTTACTGGCTGCTCCATCGCTGTGCCTGCTGGAAACACTCATCTTCCCTGACCAAGAGCCAGGTAAACATGCAAATCTGCTCAAACTGTTTCCTCTTTTCCATAATCACTTACACAGGTCTTAGTGGCAAAGATGTTTACATAACCAACACCCTCAGCTCTGCCAGCAGCTTCCTGGCTCAGGCCCATTCCGCAGCCCTGCTGCTCGGCAGGGATTAGCAGAGAGCTGCTCACAGGAGCAGCAGCTACAGGTACAGGTGAGCTCCACAGCACTGTCCACGTGTGGAGGCTGTCCTGGTGCCTCCTAACTGCTGCATGCCTCCACTTCATGAGGACTGTAGAAACTCCTGCAAGTATCCCAGTGTCTTTGGGACTCCTGCCACTGTCACGGTCTCTGGGAAGAGGAAGCAGTTACACACAAGGCAAGCCTTTGGATCCATGCAGCTCCCTCCCAAAGCCAGCCAGTCAAGTGATATCCTGCAGTAACTCCAGAGCACCTGTAGCTCTGCTTGAGCAGGAAACCCTATTTCAGTGCTACCAGTGCTCCAGGCACTCTCTGGTATCATCTCCCAGCCTCTCTTCACATGAAAGCAGATCTCTGCTCCTTAGGAATAATTGTTAATGCCTGGGAGTGCCCCAGGCCACCTCCTTCGCCCTTGCTTCCCATCATCCCTGCCTTTCTGGCACGGGATTGATTGCTGGAGAGCACTTCATACACCCATTAGAAAGCTGGCAGAAGGGCAGTCCAGCTTCCCCATGGAGGTTACCATTACCTCTCCCTTTCATACTGCTAAGACGTGAATTCCCAAGCCAGCAGCAAGATATGTGCCTCCTGCCCACCAGGGCAGGCGCTGTGTGGTCATAACAACTGGAAAACATTGGAAGGTGTCTTTTTCCATGTTTGGATGAGTCCAGTAGAAAGAAATGGACACATTTGTATCGCCGTTCTGTGATCCAGAGTGTGAATGAGAGACCAGACACACAGTTTGCCTTCCTGCAGGCACGGCCTCTGGATTCTCACCATGGACTTTGTGACAAGTTGTGCTGGCTCTTCCCAAAGGACAAAAGGAGAGTGTGTGTCCACAACTGCTGCCAATGCCCAGAATGAGCTTTCTGAAGAACCAGAAATAACAGCCAAGATCAAGGACTCTCCCACTGTGCTCCAGCTTCTGTGAACAGCAGCAAAGGATAATCCACATCCCACAGGAAGGAATCCCATCCCCACTCAGGCTTGGGGGAGATCTGTTGTTTGTGAAGATGTCAGATGCCACCTCAAAAGTTTAGTCACTCCAGCTATCTGCTAAAGCCCTGACTGGGAAGAATGTTTCCAAAAAAGGAACACAAGATGCCACCTCACAGGAAAACAGCACAAAGTGAGCAAGTTTTATTGCTCTGTTCCTGCTAAAAAGAAAAAAAACCCTCAGCTAGTTTTCAAGTTTTCCAATAGGCCCTAAGAGTCCACCTTTACTGTGTCAGTTGTTAAACTATAGTTTAAAACAACCAAACAAAAACCCCACACCAAGAATAAAGGTTAAGCTGAACATTCAGGAGTGTCCAGGCCATATTTTCAGTAGCTAAAATGGTTGGTACAGAGTGCAAGCTGAAACCAAGCTAGTTTTAAAGAGCAACAATCACTACACCCTGCATCCTGAATCCCAGCATCTAATCTGATAGAGTTTTGCCTCCAAGAAAAAAAAAGAAAGAAAAAACCCACAAAAATTCTATCCTCTGGCAGGGACTAAGTGGTTTACTCTCCCTTTTCCTTATCTTATTTCAGAACAAAATGAGCTGGAAATCCTGCACCAGCATACAGGCAATGATTAAAATGAGCAGGGGCACCTGCAGGCTCTGAGCCCACAGAGAAGCTTCCAGGCATGGAATGAGAACTGCTGCCATTGGAACTGCTGGAGCTGGAGCTGCCCTACACATCAGACTCCCCGACTGATGGAGGGGGCTGTTGCTGCACAGTGCTCTGTCTCTCTGTATCTGTTCAGCACATCCCACACCTGTTCCACACATTCCCTCCGAGCGCCAGGAGTGCAAATCCTGGTGCCTGTTCTGTTTTGTGCCTCTGAACGCCTGCCTGGCTGCTGGAGCTGCAGAAGTTGGAGGGAAAGACACTTCTGTCATATACCACCTTCATTCCCTGTGTTTAATATCCTGGGAGCAGAGACATGGAAGAATTCCCTCACAGAATTGAGGTTTTTGAACAGCCATGAGAGTGAACACACAAAGTGTCACCACAGGCTGGACAGCCCTTGTTTTTAAAGCTCATACAGGAATGGACACTCTGGATGAATCCAGAACTTGTGGAATGTCTGTGGTATCCAAGAAGAGCCCCACAATACTCCTGCCCCACTGGAAGCATTTTCATGGATACCCCAGGGTACGTTAACCTGTATTTTATACATTCTAGCAAAACTCCCACCTGCAGGCAAGAGGAAATCACTCTGATGTTGGTGTCTGCCCACAGACCTGGGGACTGGAGGCATTGAGAGACACCAGAAAAAGCAAGGAAGAGAAGGGATCCCAATTAGCAAGGAGTAGCTGAAAAGGAGGATGAAGAATGATTAATTGTGCACCTTTCTAACCAGCAAAATGGAGGTAATGAGGGAAAAGCAAATCCACCAAAACCAATAGCACAATGGCAAAAGAAGGGATCTAATGCTCCAGTTCTTCACTGGTTCTTCTCACAGGTGCCCAGCTGAACCTGCTGTTCCACAATACCTGTCTCCAGAGAGGTCACAATGTCCTGCAAAGTCCTAGGACAAGGCAGACACCATTCTAAGCTCTAATCTGCAGCCTGTCTTGCTCAAGGGAATATAGGCCTGCACAGTCAGGGCCTGCTGAGTGATGGGTGCTCCTCATGGCATGGGAGAGAGGGGAAATGCTCTCCCACAGCTGGAAAGAAAATCCACACTGCCAGCTACCACACGGATGGGTGGAAAAAACTGCTATTTTGCCCAGCGGTTGCTTTCATCCTTCTGAGCAGGGAAGAGCCACCAACTGGTACTAAAAGACAGGTTCTAAAACATTCCCCTGCAAGCACGAGGGTTTATTCATCCCTGGCAGTAAACCTTACAGAGACCACCACTCAGCCTCAGGAGTGCCTGTTGTTCTTTCCCTCAGCTGTCACAGTCTTTGAGGTGAACAGGTTTTGGGAGTGAACAGCAACGCTGCCCCATGTGCCCGAGCTGGCTCTCCACAACCACTATGGCACACTGGGTCAGGCCTGTGACAACCAACAACCTGCCAACCAAAGCCACCTGGGTGTAGGGTGACCAAATCCCATCAAGCTCCATGAAAAGACAGCTTCTCCTTCTCAGCCAACATGGAAAGGTGTTTCCCGGCTAAAGATGCTAAAGACCTCTCTTTGTCACCGAGACCTGTTCACTTTATGCCAAGCAGAGCACAGCACAGGGGCTCTCTGTCTCTTCCAGCCCTTTTGCTGCCGGCAGTCTGGGAAGCGTGCAAGCCACGGGCTCCCGGAGCTGCCGGCCTGGCCCGGGACAGTCTGTCCTGCGCGGCTCCCCTCGGGGCATCACCGCTCGCTGCGGTCCGGACGGGAAGCCCGGGACTCGCACGGAGCCGCCCCGCTCGCCGTGCCCGCCGTCCCGCAGCGCTGTGCCATGCCGTGACACTCGCGGTGAGAGCAGCGGGGGCTGACCGCAACATCCCGGGGCGCGGGGGCTGTCCCAGGGCCGGGGCGCTCCCGGACCGGCGGGATGGCGGTGGGGAACGAGCCCGGAGAGCGGCTCTGACCCTCGGTACTCGGTCTCTTGCCCCCCGCAGCCCCGGAACCCGAAGGCTCGGCGGGCGCACAAGCCCCAGCCCGCCGTCCCGCGGTGCGCCCGGGCTGCCTCACCTCGGAGTAGACGTAGAGGGGCAGGACGAGGAGGGCGAGCAGCAGGTCGGCCACGGCGAGGCTGACGATGAAGTAGTTGGTGGTGGTCTTGAGCGCCCGCTCCGTGCAGACGCTCAGACAGACGAGCCCGTTGCCGCCGACGATGAGGAGGATGAGGAGGATGCCGAACACCAGGGCGGCGATGCTGTGGCCCGGCGCGGCGGGCGGCGGTCCGGCGGTGCCGTTGCCCATGGCCCCGCGCACGGAGCCGGGCCGGCCGCCGGGAGCTGCCCGCCGAGCCGCGGGAGGAGCCTCCGCCGCCGCCCCGCCCGGCCGCGGCCCCGCGGGGACAACTGGGTCACCAAGCGGCTTAAGGGGTGGCGGGGGTGGCGGGCTCCCGGTGTCCCCGCTCCCGGTGTCCCTGTGTCCTGTCACCCGCCGAGCCCCGCGGAGCTGTTGCTGTGTTCTCACATGGGGACACAGCATGTTCTCTTAAGCAATGTTAGAGGAAAGGATTGGAATTAGTACAGATCGGGTGAATAACTGGGAAATTGTATTCCAAGGTGTGTGTAGAATCTGGTCATGTTTGGGAGTTTGTAATTAACCTGAGTGAGGATCCAGACAGTCCGTAATGAAATTTGAAGATACTGCCAAGACAGGATGCTGGGAGCATCTTGGAGAGCAGAATAGGGATTCAAAATGCTCAGGATATGTTGGCAAATGCAGAATGAACTTCAAAAGGAATTTTTTATCTTACCCGTGCTTGAGCAGGAATAAGCAACTGCAGAAATGCAGGATAGAGGAAGAAACCAGATAAACAGCAAGTGTGGGAACAAAGACGGGATGGCAGGTCATGAGCTGAACATGGGGGCTGGGGTGTATTCCTGCAGAAAATGAGAGAAAAATGCTGTTTGAGGGGTACCTGTGCACCTGCAGAGTCAGGAAGGACCGGGAGGTGTGACCTCCCATTTCTAGTCCAGATGAACTGGGAGATGTGGGAGCTGATCCAGACTCTGTGGACATCCCTATGGCTGTGCCACCAAGCCTCAGCCCAGTTGTTAATGCCAAGTAAACATTCAGGTCAGCCTGGTGTTTGTGGAAGGCAGTGGGAAGAAAAGGCATAGCAGTAAAGAGACATTTATATTGCATGAAGGGAGGAAATTACATTATTGGAAGTTTTTTATGAGACAGATTTCTTCTAAGATCTGTTTATAGGCTGCAGCTCTCAGAGTTTCATCCAAACTACTGAGACTTTTGGGTGAAATCCTCTCTCCAAACTCTGCACTTGCTGCCCTCAGTTCCCTTATTCTTATTTGGAAAGGGTTGTGGTTACCCCTCAGCATGCAGAGGCCACAGCCCTGGTGTCAGGCATGGGACACAGATCCAGGCACTGTCCTTCCCTTGGACTGGACTAACAGCAGCTGATCCACACAGGGTGTTCTGCCCAGCTGCTGTGGCTCTGCAATTTCATCCATGAGTAGGAGAAATTTCCCCTGGTTTAAGCACTTGGATGACAGTCTGGCTGGCCAGATTCTCTCTCCAGAGGTGTGGCTTCCAGGTCTGTTCTAAAGCCAGCAAGATGTGTTTAGTAGCTATGGGGTTGTACCACCCTTCTCTCCCATCCCGGTGATGGTTGCCATCCTCATGTTGATCCCAATACTCATGGACTTGTTTTTCCAGTCATCTCCCTTTTCTAGTGTGCAAAGACAGGAGAGACACTTCCATCTGGCCTGAGTGGGACAGATCTTGCTCCAGATGTGTCTCTCACCAGCACTGGAGTGGGTACTCATACACCTGTATCTCTACGTTCCTTTTGGGAATGGTTGGTATTGGACTCAGGAGGACACAAGGGTGGCTGCACGTCTGTCAGGTTCAGAGTTTGGTGAGACCTCATCTGCTGGGAAGTTCAGGCAGGAAAGATGGGCTCCATCATCCGGTCACAGCTCTTCCTACCTGTGTTTGATCCCTAAAACCTGACTCCTGACAGCCCTCACTCAGCAAGGAGCTGGGACAGCAGAACCACTTTCCCTAGAGCCATTTTTATTCTGAGAAATCAACTCCAATTAGTCAAAGGAGGCCCTGAAGTGCATTAGGGAGACTGTGTGGACAGAATACTCTTGATTTATTTATATGTAAACTACCTTAGCAGCCAAGAAAACAGGATGGAAATGTGACTGCTGTCCTCCTGCCTTCCCACAGGGATTAGTGCCATTTCCCTCATCCCCTGTAACAGTTAATTTACATTCATTATCTCCATTTTCCCTGTGGGTTAGTGCTGAATGACTCAATTCTCAGCGTGGAAGCCCATATTCCAGACTAACAGGGCCTTAATCCTAAACTATCCTGGAGTGGATTAAACTAATGTGAAATAAGTTGCAAAGATGAGTAGCCACACAAAGCACTAATTAGGACAGTGCTTCCATGGCAAACAGGCTACAGACATGAAATACAATTCCTTTCTTGGATAAGAGGAACTGCCCTCCTAGCAGAGGAGGAGGAAGGTCTGTCATACATTGACATGTCCAAAGAAGTCATATGACTCACTGCACAAAAAAACAGATGGCAAAGGACAGAGTCATGGGTCACCCTCACGGAAAACAGGAGTTCTGTCAAAGTGATGCACTGGGAATGCTTAGAGCACCTTTGGAGAGGGTCTGATGTGGCTGGTGTTTTGGAACAACCCTTTTTGGCTTGGATGCACAGCCTGCAGTGTCCTTGTTCCCCATCCCACTGTGATGGGAGCTGGCTCTGGGCAGGCAGCGGAGGGGCTGTGGAAGCGCCCCAGCTGCTCTTGTGCCAGGAAAAGGGGAGCACCAGGAAAACACCCAAACCAACAAACCAGTGGAAGATCTGCCTTTTTGGAGTGTTTTGGAGTGTTTGGAAAAGAAACTCAGGAAGATAAGCAGTGTAGTTTGTGGTTGTGCTGAAGCAGGTCCCCAACCAAGGGAAGCTGGTCCCCTGCCAAGGAGGCAGGAAACGTCCCTCAGAGACTCTCCCAGGATTGATTAATTGAGGATTTGATTCCTAGTTCAAAGGATCAGGAAGTTTGTGAAGTGAGACACCTGTCAGAGTTTCCACAAAGAGATGGAACTTTTATGACCATAATTTTTTACATCTGAGGCACTACAAATTTAAATAGAAAAGGGGAAAAATGTGGCTGCCAAAGTTTCAGGACAGATGTACAAAACTCAGCTGATGAATAGCGCTCTGATGGCATAGAGCTCTCCAGGCTGCCTTCAGGTCCAGGACAAAGGGAGGAAAACAAAGAGCTTTTAAGGCCAATTGTGTTCCTTTTATTTGCCATATTCAGCCGGGCAATTCTCTGTGAGAGACTATTCAGCAACAAAGCCATCCTGCTTTCCAATCTCCTGTAATCCATTTCCCAAAAAACAGGCAGAGACAGCATCCTCCCTCTCAGATGAACTTTTGCAAGAGAGGGAAGAGGATGGCACAGCTCTCTGGGCTTTGCAGGCTCTC
Source organism: Entomyzon cyanotis (assembly GCA_024500445.1). NCBI lineage: Eukaryota > Metazoa > Chordata > Aves > Passeriformes > Meliphagidae > Entomyzon > Entomyzon cyanotis. The sequence continues at coordinate 675,613 of JAKEPQ010001031.1, forward strand.
CCAGTGCCCCTCTGAAAAGCTGCAGGGATTTGTTTACACACTGAATAGATCTTTTGACATTTACCATTCTGGTAAGTTACGATAAATCCATGTGAGATGTAAAAACTAATGCTAGTGGTTAGCTGTGGGGATGAAACTCCGGAGAAAATAGCTGGATTTTCCATCTCTGTTTCCTTGGAGTCACAAGTAGATGTTTTTGTGGTTGCATGGTTTCAACTTCACGTAATTTATCTCACACAAGGGTGACCTGGTGAGATGCAAGGATTTATGGCACAGGACAAATCAAAGTAATATAACTCAAGGGCTCCTACTGGGCTTCAAACATCGGTGAGCTTATTAGAGCCACTTGTTAGGAAAAACCTCCTGGGCAGGGGGAGAAGTGGGAGGCAACAATAGCCGGAAAGGCATGACTGGGAGTAGCAAACACCTGCAAGTGCACCTCCCTCCATGCTCATCTTGACAGAGCCTGTTGCTGTTCACTGCAAGGATGGTCTCTTCAGATCCCTGAGAAAGTAAGGGAGGGAGGGATGAGCCAAAATGCAGCCCCAGGAGCTGTGTCAGGAGCTGCTGTGCTCAGTGCTGGCATGGTACACCTGGGACAGCTGGGCCTGCCAGCCAGGACACAGATCACATCATTCTTCTGATTCAAATGAAATCCCCAAAGTGCTTTCTCCTCTTCCCCAGACGCAGCAAACAGCTGGAAGCTGAGATTACAGTCCTGATGCCATTTAGAGCCATGATAATACCAGACACATGGGAAGTGTGAGCACACTTGGTGCTCCTGTACTCCAGGTACAGCGAGCTTCAGTGCTGGGCCAGCAGAGCAAGGATGGACAGAGCAGGCCTGGGGAGGAAGACACACAGTCCTTTCTGGTCGTGTCCCTGCTTTGGGATGTGTTGTTCCACCCTGGGACACTACCTGGAGGCAGGCAAGGTTCTCCTGCTTGGGTGGGAAAACCAGCCAAGGGAAAACCAGGGGAGCTTTGGAAGAAGTTCCATAGGGAGTAAAATTCCAGCAGGTAATTCACCTCTTGTCTTTAAAAAGTACTTTGGGCTTCCTTGGTGACAGGGGGAGACAGCCATGATGCACTCATTGGGTAAACACCTTCTTCCTGTACAAAGTCTATGCCCTGAGCCTGGCTTTTCCTTTGGCTTTTCCTTTTCTGGATCACAGTGCCAGCCACCGTAAAACCAACCCTTCTTTCCCGCTACAGTACCCATTCCCAAGCAGGCGGGAAGCACTTCTTCTCAGGAAGAATTTCCTCATGGAAAAGGTGCTCAGGCATTGGAAGGGGCTGCCCAGGGAGGTGGTGGAGTCACCATCCCTGGGGGTGTCCAAGGAATGACTGGATGTGGCACTCAGTGCTCTGAGCTGGTGACAAGGTGGGGATCGGTCACAGGTTGGACTTGATGATCTTGGAGGTCCTTTCCAACCTCAGTGATTCCATGATTCTGTGATTTGCTTGTGGGAGGGAAGTGCCTTGTGGCAGACCTTCCAGATTCAAGGCTGTGCCCAGCTTGCTGCAGGTGTTCCTGCTGCCAGGATGGGCCTGGCTCACCCAGCATTCCCCAGAGCATCCCCAGGCTTAGCACCCCAGGGGACCTCTGCCTTAGCACCTATCCCTGCTTCGGAGCAAGGGGATAAGAGATGTTCTCACTTGCTTGCAAAGCACCTCTAATCCTGTACTCCAGAGAGCCAAGGCACCCTGCCAGCACCCAAAGTACCATTCCTGCACCAACAGGATACTTTTACCCTTTTTCTTCCCAATTCTTAGCAAAATGTTTTAAGCTTTTGGGGTTTTTTGGTTCCAATATGAGTCAAACACCAAATATTTAATCTTTTCTCCCAAAGGAGCTGGGGTTCACTGCAGATTTCACCCAAGGTTTTGGCAGGAAGCAGATACAACTTTGACCAAAATGACTGAGGTCTGCTCCAGCACAGTCCAGAGCTCCTGACAAATGTTTTGCTGTCCTTGCCCCTGGATAATGCTGCCAGCCATGGATGTCCCCAGTGTGTCCAGCACCTTTCCTCCTGGCTTCAGAGCAAGCTGGCACAAGTCCAGCTATGTGACATTTTGTGCTTTTGTCCCTCACATCTGGTTTTTGTTTTAAACTGGTGCAAATCCAAAAAAGTGTCACTTGTTGCAGTCAAACAAGGCATGGGAGAGACACAGGCAATCCAAGTAAACTCAGGAGCAGTTCAGGAGCTGAACTCCTGGGCCAGGTAGAGAGAGACACACATATCCTGGACCTACACACCTTCTTTGCTTAATTTGCCCCTTTGAGATTGGGGTAAGTGTTTTTCTGAGGTTCCATGACCATATAGAACTATGATTCTCCTTCTTCCAAGCCCACCTGAGCTGCCCTGCTTGCCTCGTCCTTCCATCCCACTCTTGGAGCCAAAATCACAAAATCAGGTGGTAAAGATTAAAACCACTCCTGAAAGCATCCTGTGCAAGAAAGGAGCATTTAGAAGGTTAAATCCTCCAATCCCCTTATGCCAATTAGGGTCCTTTCTCTTACAGAGCTGGGAGTGATGCAAGGAATCGCCTCCAATCTGCTCTTGGCTGGAGCAGCGTCACCGTCATTGTGGTGGCGTGGGCCAAGCTCACCTGCAGACACACCAGAGACAATCCCCACTGCCCACATGGCCTCACACAGACACAGGAAGGGGGGAAAAAGGAATGGGGGAGGTAGAAGTTCCTGAACACCCTGTAAGCTGATTAAAGGGTGTTTTACGCAGGAAGGATTTAGCCATGCAGTTCCTAGTACCATCTGACCTCAATAAACTCCCCTGCCATGGGCTGGTGCTGCCATTGCATGGGGCACAGACTGCTGGGCTCCCCAAAGGTCAGCTGCACCTGGACAGCTTCATCAGGACTTGGGACACCATTGCTGGACATGTGTGGGGCATGACATGGTCCTTCCACAGCCTTCTTGGCCTAACTTGACCCTTATGTACTTTGCCATCCCAAAGCCATGGTGCAGAGACTGTAGAATTTTGGGATGTGTCTCCACGAGGAAGAGCAGCTCCAGCAGATCCTGGGGTCTGGGTTCTGGACAGGCTGGCAGGGATTGGGCAAACTTTGTAAGGACTGCTCTGAATAAACAGCAACTGCAAAGGCTGGAGGGACTTTCCTTGTCCAAGGCAGGAGCAATGATGTCCATGTGACAAGAGCAGCATTTATCCAGCCTGCTCTTAAGGCTCTCTGGAAGGGGACTCTGAATGCATCCACTCTGCTTCTCCAAGGAAAATCTTTCCTGATCTCCTGCTCCGATTGCTTTGAAGGGTGAATGGGAATTTCTCCCCCTTCAGAACTCAGAATGTCCCCACTGAACTCCGAGTGCAGATTTTGGAGAGTCTGCCTGCATCCCCCCCTGCTGTGAGTCAGGATATGTAGCTTTGGGATAAAAACCTCTCTTTTCCACAATGCAATTTCTTGTCTTTACCTTCAACATCGAAAAAGGCCAGGCTAACATACTCTTTTAAATATTGCCATATTTGGGGCTAAAGCATTTAATATGGTTCTAAGATGCTGTCTTTCATGCTGCAGATTTGGTCACCCCTCCCACTGTAAAGAGGAAGCAAAAGTCCTTCCTCAATTCCGTTCTCAGCTCTGATGCCTTTGAGGCAGAGCAGTAAGCAGAGCCTGGGTGTTGAAGAGGGGTGGCCTCTGTGTTTCATAATCTTTGGTCTCTGTCTGCACGAGGGTGTCCCCAGACATCAGCGTGGCTGCTGGGAATAGCCCTGGCACCCATGGCAACTGGATTTACTTAATGCATCCCATCACAGGTCTCTCCACGCTGGCCATGTCAGTGGCTGTCAGGCCTAAGCACAAGTGACTGCACAAAGATCCTGATGGCTTTACACCTGGCAGCATCCCAGGGCAGCTCAGGGATGGCCCCAAAGCTCACTGATCCCTTCTCCATCCTGTCCAGAACATTTCCCTCTGCTGTCTTCAAGGAGTGTGTATGCACAGCCTCAGCACTCCTCAGTGTCATCTGTTTGTGGCACTTTCTGAAACCCTGTAAAACAGTTATTCCCATGGATAGGTCAGTCAGGGTAGCTGGGAGCTGGGATCAGTCCAACCCTGATTTCCAGCACCTGCTGGAATGGTACAGAAGCAGGGATCAGGTGAGGCCAGTAATTTCCTGTATCATTCTTAGAGCCAGAGGAGCTCTTGTCTGCAGTGATGCTGCACAGAGATGATGGGTTACATTCCATCTAAATGGGTGATTTAATCCTGCTTTGTGCCTGCTGGATGCCAGCAAGGGGAATCTCCGCTCTCCTGCTGGGACTTGGAATGTTTACATAAATGGAGGATGGGAGAAGCAAGGTGCAAATTCACAAAGCTTTTTAACTGATATTGTTAAGCAGGATTCTTTATTACTCCAATTTCCATAATGAGAGTTTGGTGTTAATTGTGGTTAAGGAGAATCAGTTGTTGTTTCAGGACTCAGGATTTGGTTTGGGCTCTGGTTTATTTAGTTATGAATTTCAGCTTGCAAATGCTTTTGAGTTCTCTTCATAGCCCTGAGTTTCCTCATCAGGGATCCCTGCAGCTGCATTGGAGCTCGAGCCCATGTTGTCACCTGCATTCAGTTGTGGCAGTGCTGGGCATGACCACACCGTTTTCTACCCCATTACCTTGTCACTCTGCCCCACTGCTGGAGGCAAACCCCGTTTTTTGTTGCAAAGTAGATAGCTCAGGTTAGTTATTTCATGTTCTTCCAGTCCCCAGAAACTCTTAGTGTCCTGTTATTCACCCTCTGCTGCCATCGTGGGGCCACTTTGTCATTCCTCTCCCTGTCCTCATCCAGATTCTCATGGCAAGCCGAGTTTCCCCAGAGCTTGGAGGCATTTCAGACCCACTGAGGTTATTTGCAAAGGAAGGGAAATAGCATTAGTAATTTTTAGTTTCCTGCATGTTGTTCAGACTCTTTTATAAACCTGAAGCTGCCACCACTGCTGCAGGCAGGAGCAGAGGCAGAAGGCTGCAGCTGGGAAAGCAGTTACAGAAAGGAGAGGAAAGTGGCTGGAAAATGCCTGGATCAGTGCAGGATGGACCTGCACTGTCCCAAAGCACTGACCATGGCATGTCTTGGTGCTGCAGCCCTGGAATGGGACCTGGCATGTCCCTGCTGTTTTCCCCCTCCCTGTTGCAGGGCTCTGGCTGCAGCCTGGAGGGCTGAGGTTCTGCTCATCAGGTGTTCTTGAAAGGAAAAGACGATGGGGAAAGTCTTGTCCCTCCCACTCCTCTCTGGTCATGGGGACACCCTCTGCTTTTCCAAGGAAGAAGAAAGATAAGTGGATAAAAAAAGTAATACAGCGCCTGTTTCTCCAGTTGGAAGATAAAAAAAATTATTTATGGTGGTTATTCCTTCCAAGATACTTTATACAATATAAAGAAGGAGAGAAAGAGCAATCCTATTTTCTTCCTTCATTTCCATGTCATATTTAGCTGCAGTATTTGAGACCAACCAGCTCAACCCCAGCAATGGCAGGGAATGTATTCAGGATATTTTCCCAGTATGATGGGTTTTTAGAAGCTGTGACACAACTGTACCCAGCAGACCTTTCCCAGGGGAAACCATAGCTCAAAAGGTGTTGTCTCCTCATGGAAAAGTCAGCCCCAATCCTACTGATGAGGCAATGCTCGCCCTAAAAAAGTGACATGTCGTTCAGCCAAATCACTGGTACACGCACAGACTCACCAGCAGATCCTGGCAATTGCAAACATAGCTCAAACCAGGATTAAAAGACAAGAACAGAAGATTAAGCTCCTATCAAGAGGTAATTAAAGCCAGGAAATAATTATGACAATCGCAGCGAATCAATTGGTATAGGGATGTTTGCCCAACAAATGTCATTATAGGCAGAAGCAGGAATTATTATCCATCAGCAGAAATACTCCATCAAATTGCTGTGAACGACCCGATCAGGTAATTAAAGGGGCATTCCAACCCCGCTGCATTATTTGCTGTTAATCACGACTGCTCATATCCATATCTTTACCCAAATAATTGCTTGTGATAAGGCTGCAGATTTATAGGGGTCCCTGAGAGGAGCAGGCAGTGGAGCATCAGCTGCGAGCCTGGAGTGACCAGGGTTGGTGAGTCCCAGCTGGGGTGGGTGGGCTGCATGGGCTGCTCCTCTTTCACTCTGGGGGTGGATTTCAAACCTCTGTGATGCCTTGCTGAGCCATTGCCATGAGGCCATCCATGTGCTGAGCAGCAGTGCTGGAATATGGGGGGTTCCCTCCTCAGGGCTCCCAGTCTGGCTTGGGGTGGAGTTCTTTCAGCTAAAGGTCCCAGCTGGCCCAGGAGTTTGCAGTCATTGAAAACCAGCATCAGTGGGGAGGAAGTTAAAAGCTTGGAAGTATCTGAAGAAGGTTAAACAGCCCTTCTGTGATGACACTGGAGATCTACCTGCTCCTTGGGGTCTCACTAATTAAAATAAACGATGCAATCATTATTGATGAGCAGGAGAAGTTCCCCAACAGACATCACGGCTCCTGGGAACTTCAGCGAGCAAATATGGTCTACCCAGAGGAGACAAAATTATGTACAGAATGAGAAATGAGAAGTTGATCACCAGATTAGCAGCTAGAAGGGTTATGAAGAGAGGGAAAATCCTGGACCCAGGGATGGAGTTTTAAATGGGCTTTTAAATATGGTGTTCCTGAGAAACGGCAGCCCAGGGGAGGCCAAATGTCCAGGTGAGATCCTGGGGATCAAGGCATTGTGTGGCAGGTGTTGGGCAGATGGAAGGACAGGCTCAGGATCCAGGTTCCCCTAGCCCGAGGATGCTCTGGTTTTGGTGGCATTTCAACTCCTCCTGCATCCCAGGGCTCTGGAGTCTGCCTTGTTTGGACCCCAGTGAGATCTTTGAAATGTCCTTCTTGTTTTACTATCCCCTCAAAGCTGGATCAGGCAGGAAAACACAACACTAAAGCTCAAAGTGTGTGTGAGATGAAGCTTATGGCTCCTTCATCCTCTCATCTGTTTGCTCTGCAGCCTGCATTAAATATTTGCCCTGTGGTTTACAGTGAATAAATTTCTGTATAAATCCCTCGCTCTTGTCCTTTCTCCTTGTGCCTCTTCTCATCTTCGAGCACCTCCAGAGCAGCAAACAGTCCCAGAAGGGTGACTAGAAAGTGTTCAGGATTTTCTGACAGTTCTTTCATGTTCTTTGTACTGTTTAGCTTCAGAATAAAGTAAAAACCAAGTGGGAGGACTTTGCTTTGGAGTTAGCAAGTGCTGTCTGAGAGTTTGCGGGACAGTGACGAAGGTTTGTTTCTTTGCAGGAGGAAGGCAAAAAATAAATAAGTGTTTCATAAATTACAGATATGGCTACTGTGTGATCCTTGAGGAAGGGTGAGCACCTGGGAATAAAGGGGGAAACCACCTGGGAATAAAGGGGGAAAATATGCAATGGCTTGTGACAAAAAAAATGTATTTTTCTTTTTATTTCAGTAAGAAAACAAAATGGGAGGGTCTGCTATGACTGCAAATGTGTTTTATTTCATTTTTCCTCCTTGAAAGGTTAGAGGATTGGTGGATATGGGCACACACATGAGCCTTTCCTCTATATGGGAACGAATTTTATTTAGCACATGTTATTTTTTTTGTCTGAAAGCCCCTCGCAGATGTCTCCAGGTGTTTATCTCTGCTGTCAGGAATTCCTGCCTCATTAATTACGGTGATGGTATTTCCACAGCCCTGTCTCTGTGGGGCACATGAACTGCACCAGACACACACCAAGGCCACTTGTCCTGCTGCTCACGAAATCTTGTGCTTTATTTCAAGACAGAACATGGTTTCTGTGATGAGAACTCTGTGGCAAGTAATTATTCCCATGATTGTCCTGTCCCACTTCTCAGCATCTCTGCCATCCCAGGAGAGGTAAGCATTTCCTGGGACTCTGCTTCCTTATTCTCCATGGTTTTTGCTCAAAGAGCCTGCTAGCTGTAAACCCAGCCTTTTAGCTGCCTTCCTAACTTGCATCTGCTTGTTTGTGGACCTTTTTCTTCCCTAAACAGATTTAGTTAAATGAGTGCAAATATAATCAATTTTTTTCTTGCTTAAAAATGTGAATGTTGATTTGACTTAATTCAGGAGAAAATCTGTGACCCCAAAACAAAACACAGTTACAAAGACACTTTTGAGTCTGTTTTTCTTCTGTGCACTTAGACAACATGATAGAGGTGGAAGTTGCTGTTTCCAATAGCCTGGTCCCATGAAAACATAACCAGAAATAGCCAACCCTGTGAGTTCACCAAGTTCACTGAGGATGCCATCTGGAAGGGCTGGTCTTTACTGCCCTTATCTAGGTGTTCCTCAGCTTTGTGTCTCTGGGTGTTTATTATTACTTCTCCAGCCCTACTCTTTAGTGCTGCGTCAGCAATAATCCGACATTCCCACATCCTTGTGGCAAGGTGATTACATCAGTAAAAGCAAGCGCAGGTCATTTTCCTGTGTGATGTTTAAGAAAGAGATTTTTAAACTCCTGTAAGGTTTTCCCTTTTTATGAAATTTTGCCAAAGAGAGTTTGTGAAACTCTCTCTTTGGAGTGCCAAAGTGGCATGAATTCTTGCCCGTGTGTGTTTGGGACGCTGTTTCCTTGAGGCAGCAGTGTTTAATGCCTGTTCTGGTGTGGTTTAAACATTCCTTTTGACCCTCCTCGCCTGTCCCAACGTGCAGGATGGAGCGCCACGCGGATGGGCTCTTCCACAGCGAGCTCAGCAAGATGAACGGCAACGCCTACGTGCGGCAGCTGGTCAAGAACCTGGTGGGCCTCAAGGACAGGTGAGGAACAGCCAACCCACCCTGCTGGGGCAGGCAGGTGTCCAGCAGGACACTGCAGCGAGGGGCTGCCCGTGAGCTGAGCTCTCCAGCTGCAGAGCCAGCCCAGCACTGGCTGCCCGAGCTGGCGAGGAGAAGGGAAGGGTCCAGGGCTCCTCGGTGGTGTGTCCTTGGGGAGTCCTGCCTGCCGTGGCCAGGAGGAGCAGCCACTGCCCATGCTGTCCCCTGCAGGTCCCAGAGGCACTCGGATGGGCTGTTCACCAGCGAGTACAGCAAGATGAGAGGCAACGCCCAGGTTCAGAAATTCATCCAGAACCTCATGGGCCGCAAGCGCAGGTGAGAGGACACCTCTGGTGTCACAGTGCCCAGCTGTGGCTCTCACTGCCACACTGGGCCAGCAGCCCTCACTGAGGCCATGTCTGTGAGCACAGCATCAGATACAACACAAGGTGCAAGCGCTGCTCTACAGTGGTGGTTTGGGGTTTTTAATTATTATTAATTTTCTTCATCTAAATCAGCTCTCCTGGCCCAGTCAACACAGATGTGCAGGGGAGAGAGGAAGCGAACCACCCTGAGGAACTCTGCTTTCTCTGGTTGTACCAGAGCTTTCTGAACTCCAGGTAGGTGAGAGATATTGGTCACCTTTGTGCCCTGAGCCCCACAATATTGAAGCCAAAAGAGGACTTTTGTGAACAGCCACAGAAAAGTCAGTTGTTAAAAACAGTAAAACCCAGGGAAGCAAAATAACATCTTTTCCTAATCACAGAGTTGTCATGCTGGACTGAAGCAATTATTGATTCCATTAGGAAATCTGATCTAACAGTTAAAATGGAAAGAAAGCCTTTGTTACTGTCTGGATTCAGCTGCTGATACAAACACACACCTCAGGATGGGCTGTCTCAGCACCTGGATATTGGCTTTTCCTAGTGCCCCACAACTTCTTCTTAGACATCTCACTCTTAGATCAATAGAATTAGGAGGGGTAAGCCGGCCCTTAGTACCTCTTGTGTCCATAATGGGGGTGAAACACCACTGTGCCTTTGTGGAGTGCCTGGCAGCAGGCAGCCATGATCCCTCTATCCTTGGAGTCATCCTTGAATGTCACAAGGTGGCCAAGTCACACTTGCTGCAGTCCATGCTCCTGGGAATAATGAACTATCCCTTATTCTTCCCTTTCCACAGCTGCTCGGACAGAGATGCCAGGGAGGCTGCTGCCATTATCAGCCAGTATGTTTGCCCCTTCTCTGAGCAAATGGTTGCAGACATGAAAGAAGATATTGATGGTTCTGAATGAAGGTGAAGGGAAAGAAACAGCCAAGGAGCCAGCTTTGCACATGTATGGCCTTGAAAATAAACAGGGAAGCTCTTGCTTGGGAAAAACTCTTGAGATCAGCAAATAAATAAAAACAATCTTGGAAAGCAGCCAAAAGCCAATGAGACCTCTGAGATTATCCGAAGTGAAACGTATGTGGGTGTGAATTGCTGTCAGTAGATGGAGCCTGGGTGAAGCACATCCCTTCCACTCTGTGTTGGCATCTGTCTGCCTGCTGCTGATCCCAAATAAAGATGGTTAGCTGTGCCTGTGCCTTGGCTGCTCTTTGGGAAACTGGAATAAGGGTGGATCTGTTACGAGGTCTTGGATCATTGGGAATGCAGGGGAGGAGCATTTTGCCAGGATTCCCCCACATGAGGCACGGTGGGACATGTGGCTGGGACTGGGGAGTGCCTACAGTCCAGCTGTGCAGAGATCAGAATTGGGGCTCCATGTAGCAGGAACAAAGCCAGATGTTTGGTTTTATGGCAAAGAAATGTTCTGAGAGCTACACGACAGGGATACTCACTGTAAATGTTGTTTCCACTCCATTCTGCCCCTGGAGTTGGTGACCCAGCTTTGTCAGAGTCACTAAAGACAAAGCTCCACAAGGAAGAATTTGTTCCCTCCACTTCATGAGGTTTATGTGCTGTCCCTGTGCCACACAGGCAGATTGTCCCCTTTGATGGAACAGCCACTCCAGCCTTCCTGTAAAACCAATGGATTTTGGACAGCAGCATTAAAATAAGGATCTTCAGCTGCAATCCTGTGCTGAGTGCAGCACAGCCCATCCTGCTCCAGCAGTTTTCACCATCTATGATGGACCTGACACCTGAAAAAGGAGCTGTTCTCACTCAAATGCTCACCCTCAGAACCATTCCCTTACTAAGGTGCTGAACAAACCTTGGCAGTTGTTCATTTTGGTCCATAGGAAGTCTCTGCTAGGAAAGATTCCCTTTGGAATACTTTTGGAAGGAGTGTTGACAGCCTGGATTTCATTAAGCTGCTAACAACCACCTGGCTGAGGTGCAGCATCTGAGCACTTCCTGAAATCAGAAAGCATTAAAAAAGATCAGTGAGAGCAGAGGTCCCCTGAAAACTTCAGGAAGCTGCTGAGATTCAAATAGTTGAAGATGTCCTGGTGTGGAATCTCCTGGAAGGAGGTTCTGGGAAGCATCTCTACAAGGAGCAGTGGCTGGCCAGTGGTAGAAGGAGATATGTTTTCCCTACAAAGTTGCTGGGCACTTCCTGTAGCTGCTGGGATCCACTTGCTCACCTTGTGGGATACATGCCCCTTCTCTGGCACATCAGAAACGAAATTTGCCCCCATCCCACTGGGAGAGGCTGGAATACACAGGCAGCTCCCCAAGTACCAGCCCTTGTCCTTCATGCTCAGCTGAGCAGGGGCTTGGCTCTGAGTTCTGACGTGCTTCAAATAAATCCTTGTTGCCCACAGAGAGTCTAGGATAGACCCAGGGAAAAAAGAGGAAGCAAGAATTTATGCGTCATCGTGTTGCATGACTGGCAAATCCTTCAATAAGTCATCCAATGGGGCAAAGAGGCAAAGGTTGATTCACAGTAATCCACAGCCAGCCAGTGTTTCTTGCCATCATAAAGCAGTGAACGCAGACAAGGGCACAGGGAGGAATGGAGAGAAGATCAGCTTAGTTGGAAAAAGGGATTTTTCAGCAACTGGCAGATCACCATGGCCATTCCTCAGCGGCTCCTCATGTCTGCACTCCTCCTGCTGCCCCTCTTGGCACTGGTTTCAGCACAGCAACCAGGTAAGCTCTTGCATGAGGTCCATGTCTCTGAGGAATGTCTCCCCTGAGAGGGGATGGCTCTGGTACAGGTGAGATGTTGCTACGCTCTGAGACAGCTTTGCTCCACAGCTTGTGACCACAGCTCTCACCCAACTCCTTCACAATGTGAATCCTCAGGCAATTTTGCATCTTGTTTGTGTGTTTTTCCAGGATGTTCTGTCAATAACAGCAATCCAAGCGTTCCTGAAAACGAGTGTCCTTATGTGGTGACAACCATCCACTTGGAGCCAGGTTTCACCCTAACAATTGATCCCAATTCCCCTGATGGCCAATTTTTCACCATCCAGGGCTCCGAGCTGCAGCTGACAAAGTGTGTGGACTATGAGGTAAGCCTTTAGCTGGCAGGCTGTAAGGATGGGATGGAGAATACATGGGATGCAATGAGTTTCAACCTGGAGCTTTGAGCTTCCAGGGATTCCTAACCTGTTTCTAAAGGAAAGAAGTTCTTTCAGTTGTGTGAGTTTGGGAGCCTGCAAAAAAGATGGAGAGAGATTATTTATAAGGGTCTGGAATGACAGGACAAAGGGGAGTGACTTCAAACTGCCTGAGCTCAGGGTTAGATGGGATATGAGAAAGAATCTCTTCCCTGTGAGGTTGCAGAGGCCCTGGCACAGGGTGCCCAGAGAAGCTGTGGCTGCCCCATGCCTGGAAGTGCCCAAAGCCAGGTTGGATGGGGCTTGGAGCAACCTGGGATAGTGGAAGGTGTCCCTGCCCATGGCAGGGGCTGGAATGAGATGAGCTTTAAAGTCCTTTCCAACCCCAATCATTCTAGGACTCTGTCACCTTGTGTGAAGCAGAAAGGCAATATAAAAGGTCAGAGTGTTCACTTAGGTTGCTGCTAAATTATTTTAGCTCACTGGAGTGCTCTGCACACAGTCACAAGCATCCTTAAGTTCCCTTTCAATGTAAAAACCCTCATTTAGTTAAGCAAAGAGCAACAGCCAGACTTAACCCCCCGCAGGTGCCGCTGTACTTGCTGCATCGAATGTTTCTGATTCATTCAATTTTAAAAGAAATATGTTTTAATTCACCTGAAGTGAGAGAGAATGGCAGATTAGCTCTGCCAACATCTTAAAGAAATCACCTGGAGAGAGGCTGGAAGATGGGGCTGCTTTGATACCATGATAAAGGAAAGACAGGAAAAGTTAGATACACCTGAAAATAAGATAAAGCCCAGCAGTGTTTCTGATTCAGCACAGCATGAATTCGGCTCATTTGCTTTAGCCAGAGCTGGTGCTCTTGGGCTGTTTCTCCAGTGGGTGGGTTTGTTTCTCACGCAGAAAGACACCGCGCTGCTGCTGTACCTGAGCTGCAGGGACCCTGCTGGCCAGGTGAGTGCCCTGCCAACGCTGAGCCCCGGGACAAGGCACTGCAGGCACCACGTGCTTCCCTCTGCCCTCCCTAAACCCCACACGGGATGGGCACATGTCCTTCTTGTGGACAGACACACTGCTCTCACAGTCACAGAGAGAGTCTGCCGGTGGGGAGGAGGTGGGAACTGCTGCAAACCCCAGCCCCATCCAGCCCCCATCCTTACACCATCCCCTCTGGTCACTCTGTGAAGCAGGATCAGCCCCAGCAGTCTATTTTTGGTTTTGATTCTTTGATTGGCCCACTCTGCAGAGCGATTCCTTGGAAATCCTGGTCACCATTCTGAACAAGAACGACAACGACCCCGTGTTTGCGCAGCCAAACCTCAGCAGGACTGTCCCAGAGGTAAGGGGGTTTTGGAAGAGAAGAGGGCACTGCCTCACTGAGTGCCGTGGGACTGAGGAAGGGACAGCAGGGGGAGGACTGCAGTCCATTTCACACAGACAATAACCACAACAAACCTGTTTTTTCAGGATGCAAAAGTGAACACAACCATTGTAGCCCGAGAAGAATTAAGTGCTACTGATGCTGACCTGGACACCATCTACTATGAACTCACAACCACAGCGCAGGTGAGCAACTCTGGGGACAAACAGTAGCTCTGCAGAAGCTGGATTCAGAAGAGCCCCAGCTTTGAGGAGGTCACTGCATTTAGCTCCCTCATCCTTCACAAAACCCAGGCATTGATTTGGTCAGCAGAACAGAGCCATCAATGCTGCAGCTGTTGAATTCTCTTGCTGCTCACACTTTTAATGCACTGTACGGATTAAACTTTCATCCAGGCTATTCAGAGCCATATGACTCAGGGGAGTCTTGTTGGGATGATCTGTAAACATATCAGGAGACCTTTGTACCCCAGGGAGCTCGGAATTGTGCTGAGTCTGATGGGGAAAGGAGTCCATGCCCTGTTTGCCAACAGCAGCACAGGAAATGGATTGTGCACACAGTCAAACTAATGCCAGCCTAGAGTATAAGGGCTGGCTGTAAACTAAAAACAGAAGGAAATTAAAGAGAAACACTAAATGTATGTTTGCATTTTTGAAAAGCATTGTGGAGAGAGCTGACAGTGCCTTCGTTGTTTCCATATCCCAAGGAAATTTAAGTTTCTGTGAACAGAAACCACCAGATTTTCAGCTCTGGGATCAGGCTTTGCATTCACATTCATCTGGATTTAGAAATTCAGAGGCATAGGATTAAAGTAGAACCAAAGCAAGTGCAGAAGGTTATAGAGTAAAATGCAACGTATGATATTTCAGCTTGGCTTTACTGTTTCTTCCAAAGTCCAGCTGTGTTAGGCTAAGGCAGGTGATCTTGCCAGCTCTCAAAACCTGAGCCATCTTTGATCTGTTTTGTGCATGGAAGTGAGATTGCTTGGCTGTCAGGGACCCAAAATCAAGGATTGTTGGCAACTTGTTTTATGTAGGAAATAAATGAGATTATAGATTTCATCCAGGAGCTGCTGAGCCAGTGGGCAGGTGAAGCAGGGGATCTGGGAGAGGAAATCCATGGGAACAAATCTTTCTGACAAGCCAGGCAACTCCAGTGTGAAATACCAAAGATTAAGTAGATCAGACATTCCCACACTGCCCCCCATCCAGGTCCCCAGGATTAAAGGTCCAGTGGGGATGACAAACACAGCAACGAGCAGGATTTGGAATGTGTCTGTGATTTGAGTCTGCTATAGGATTTTTCCTTTTCCTTTGCCAGGACACAGACGGTTATTTTGCCATCAGAGGAGTTAATAACCCAGAAATTTATTTACAAAAAGCACTGGACTATGACAAATTTAATTTGACAACATTGCTCTTGTATGCGAGGGTAAGTGGTTTGGGAAGAAGAGAATGCCTCACTTGCCTGGTCCCTCTTACCTGAAGGGTGAGTCTGGATGGGAGATCTCTGGGACAGCAGGAAGGATGGTGGGCACTGGGGGGGTGCATTTGGAGCAGCCTTTCCCTCTCCATAATTGCAGACCTGCAGTCAGCCCACCTTTGTCAGCAGAACAAGATAACCCTCTGCTTCAGCTGCTCTCACATTGCTGAGCCTTAAACAGAATGAGTGACAATGGCACAAGGGCCGCGGGGCACTGCTTTTGGCAGTGACACTTGTGTGCTTTGCCTTGGGGGCAGGACAGGCCTGTGAGCAGCCCGGAGCCCACCAACACGGCCACTGCCACAATAACCATCGCCGTGGAGCAGAGCGACACTCGGCCTCCCTGGTTCCTGCCCTGCAGCCTCCTGCACACGGACCGCAGCGTCTGCATCAGCAGCCTCTACTCCGGGAGGGTCAACATCTCCCACATGTCGGTGAGGAGGAGGAGGAGGGCTCAGACAGCCATCCTGGACTGTTCCCAGCGGGAAGCACCGGGCAGTTTCCGTGAGCTCCTGCTGCTCTGCAGTTAGAGTGCAGATGGTTTGGCGGAGCAGGGAGCCTCCATCATCCCCCCACCCCAAGCAGAGCTGCTTCTCTCTGCTCCCACAGCACAGCACAGGAGAGGCAGGAGCTGGAACACCAGCTCAAGGCTGTCTCACCTCTGCCCTGTCACAGACACCTCCCAGCGGTAAATCCTGCTCTTGCCAGGCAGAGCCACTGGACCCACGCTGGGATGGGAGAGCTGCAATTGCTGAGCTGGTGCTGGCCTGTGGTGTGTGATTTCTTGCCTTGTTGTTGCAGACAGAGCCGCTCCTGCTGGAGCCAGGACCCATCTATGCTATTGACCCTGACTACACCATCAATGACAGGATCGTGTACAGCGTTGTTGGGGGTAAGCAGACCTTGTCAGCTTCCACATTGCTCGTGTCTCCTGTGGTACCTGCCAGGAGCACTTGAGGGAGGCTCTGGGATTTGTTTCTGCCACAGAAACATAGCCAGAGACACAGAACATTGTGGGTTAAGTAGAAGAAACAGACTGTACAGAGTGGAAGAAAAAAATAATTACAGTCCCACAAACTGATCTCAGTGAAATCTGTTTCAAAAGGACTTTGGTTTTTTTGCTAGGTGAGACATGTTTTATCTTTAAGCTTTTAGATGTGATTTTGTCGGTCTGGTCATGCCACTTTCAATTCAGTCTTCAAGCTGATCCTAAAATTCCCCCATTATCAGCCCAATTTTCATTCATTGCCAAGAATTATGTTTTTATTCCTCAGCACACTGCTTGTATCTCATCTGCCCTGATTTCAAAAGGACCAAGGCAAAGATCATGTTGGTCAAGTGGAGTGTTCCTCTCCCTTTACCTATTATACTTCATGGCACCACAGCTGTGAATATCCTCCTGATATCAAATGTATTAAAGAACTTTAAATTCCACTGGCATTTGGCTGGAGTGTGGCCTCCCTACCTCACAGTCAACGGGGAAGCCCAGACTTAGATCCTTCTCTAAAGAGAGCCCACAGTGTCTCAGGGTGAGGAAGAGAACTAAAAATTCTGCTTATATTTTAATGTATATCCAACATAGATACTTCTAGATTCCCACACAGGTGTAGGAATATATCTATAAAATACATAAATACAAGGTTTGTGTCTAGACCCTCTTTGTAGTCATTAGAGAGAAACAAGCATTCCCAGAGCAGAATAGGAACTGGATGGAGATTTTCGGTTCCAAAATTGCACCAGAGGCTCTGGCTATTTGTCATACTTTAGACTGGCCATATGTGGGCCTAGGCATTGGAAATTCAAAGTTTTGTTGTCCTACCTCTTTAAATTGGGTTCACACACATCTAATGTGTCCCTCTTCATCCCTGGCCAGCACTCCTAACCTTTGGAGAAGCCAGGCAGGCAAGGAAAACAGCATTTTTCCTTGAGTAAATGGCATTTACCCAAGGAAAATACATTGAGGGTATTTTCACTAAGATGTGGAAGGGTATTGTCCCTAAGATGTGGAAGAATGAGTCTGTGAGCTCCAGGTCACTTTATGAAGGAATCTGATGGTTGAAGGGTCTTTGCATTTTCTCTAGGGAATAGAGACGAAGTGTTCTCAGTGGATGCAGACACAGGGAATCTAACTATGAACAAAATAGTGACTTCCCCAGATTCCTTCTTGCTGCAAGTTATGGTAAGTGATGCATTACAGCCAACCACCCAGCACAGCTGGATTTCTAGGAAGCAGCAGCCTGTGTGTGACAGGAGTCAATGACTTCAACAATAACTCAGTTACTCCCTTCCTTTTGAAGGCCCCAGTGTTTCACCCATGTCTTGCACCAATCCTCATGCAAAACTCCTCCAGCAGATGAGAGTTTCCCCTCAGGTGTGGGTGGTGACAGCAAGGGAAATTCACCCTGGGGACATTGTGCTCAGTTGGGAATTGCAACGGGCTTCGGCTCGAGCCTGTCCTTTCATGTGTCATCAGGGGCAGGAGAAGTATGGCATCTCTCTCTCTTTCTCTCCAGGCCACCCAGGTCAGCAACATAAGGAAATACTCTGTAGCCACTGTAGAGATCAAGGTCACCAACAGAAGTCTTCATCCACCCTACTTTGAGAAGGGGATCTACAACGGGACAGTGTTTGTTGGGCTGCCCCAGGGGAGCTTTGTCTACCAAGCTGGGGATCCTTCCACTCCCCTGGTGATAACGGCGAAGGATGAGGATTTCCCTGATGTAAGAAACTGACAGTGCTCTATGCTCTGTCTCGCTGCTTTGGGCTTAAAGCAGGACCAGGAAGCATGAGGGAGGGGAGGTGGGGAGAGGCAAACACATGCTGTCTTCTAGTGTTCCATGTTATATTCCCTCGGAAATTCCACAAAGATCAGAACCTCTTATGGTGTGATGTAAAGGGCAAAAGCTGCTGGACTCCCCTCTTCCAAAGCCAGCCCCACACAGATCACTTGTATAGGTGTGTTTTGCTTGGGCAAGTACTAGTTACCAACACAAGCTGGGTTAAGTCTTGGGATTTTTAAAATATTTTTGTGATACATTCTTGGATTCTGAGCAGCAGGGTGAACACAGTTGAGTTTTAGCCTTTTTCACCTGCTCAGCCCAGGTTTGCTTATGGCTCTCCACACCTGCTCATAGCTCAGGTGCTTTGGACAAGTCCTGCCAAGGGGTTGTTGGGAAGATGCACATGAAGCACAGTGTGGTTTGATCACCCACTCTCTGGCTTTTCAGAACTTCAACCCCAACATCGAGTACTCTCTCAAAAACAGCCCTGATTTCATGGCAACCAGGGATGGGCTCATCCTAACCAACGTGGTACTGCAGTCCCCAGGAAAGGTGACCATCCAGGTAGGGCAGCTTTCTTGGATGTTTCTTCACGGGCACAGAAAGAAGGAGGAATTCAAATCCTCTTTTTGCTGGGGTTGAAGGAAGCAGTCAATAGCTTTAGACTCATAAGAAGCCAGATGTTGCCTTTGTCCCTGTGCCTGCCCAAGGCTTGCCTGGCACAGTGCCATGCCCTGTGGAGCTCTCTGAACCACAGCACTGCTGGAGCTCCAAGGGCAGGGCACAGGGCACTGCTGCTCCTGCCCCACTCTGCCCCAGAACCTGTGCTGGCAACTGAACACAGAGCAGGGACACGGTTCAGCTCACCCATCCCCAGGGCAGGGAATCTTCAGAGCTCTTGTTTCCCTGTGACCAGGCTGTCCAGCCACAGTGAAGGGCTGTGGTCCTCAAAGGGCCCTCCAGAGGCCTTGAGAGTGAGCTGGAGATCTGGAAGTCCCTAAGCCATCTCTTTCCCATGTTCCCACAGGCTGTTGGAAAAGATGTGCTGAGCCTGCAGGAGGCAAGCACCATCATAGTGGTGGAGGTCGTCCTTGCCACAGGTAGGTTGGGGGGACCTCTGTTTTCTGCTCTGTGGAGTTGGCTGGGGAGTCTTTTCTCCTTCTGTGGGAAACTGGCCATGATGGGTCAGCTGCTGAAGTCTGTGGGTCTGGGCTGAGGCCAACCCTGTCCCCACAGGAGGTTCTGGGTGGGCTTTAAGAGAGAAAACACCCCAACAACATACTCACAGTGCAGTCACCACACACCTCCAAGTGCCTCCCTAGATGTTAAGTGGTGCTGTGCATTGGAGTGTCTTGTCTTGTTATTCCAAAGCTAAATCTGGGGTTGGTTCATGCTGGGAAATAACCCAGGACGTCTTATCATGGCAAAGGAGACCTCAGTACATCACTGCTCCCTTTCAGCCAAACACAGAGGAAACTGCAGTGTTCTTGCCTGTCGTAGGCAGAGCAGAGGGCAGCTGGCACCCCCCAAAGCCAGGCTTGCCCATGAGCCAGGGCATTTTCTACTCAGGTCAGCTCAGGTCAGGCTCTTTTACACCAGGATTTTATGGTCTTACAGGAGAAACAGCACATGAGTAATAAGATAGACATGAGGCTTCATGTGAACCCTCCAGCTACTGTTTAACCTTGTGGATTTAAAAACAGCTCACACTTCCATCCTGCTGAGAAATTACTCTTAAATAGGTCTTATAAAGAAATTAGGTTTGAAGTTCATGAAACTTCTTATGCTTTGGGTCAAGACGAACCAATATTGTGCATTTTCATCTCAGGCTAGGCAGACAATGTCCAGACTACATTGGATTCTACATGATGATGTGTGATTGAAGTTCCATCACTTCCCCCTCTCATCACCACCATCGTGGGGTGGGAAAAACAAGTGGGCTCCTGGGTGTGAATTTGGATTCCCTAAAGGTAGTGTCACTTCACAGCTAAAAACCACCCAAACCCCATTTAAGGGCACAGCCCAGCTCAGCAGAAAACAAGTCCAGGTGTGAGCACACAGAGCTGCAGATGCTCCAAGCAGGTACCAACACTTCTGGGCAGCTTTGAAATATTGCCCTTGCTGCTTAAGCCACACAAAGCAATGCTGCTGTTGAATATGCAAAATTACACAGCTCTGTGACTCTGTGTGAGCTGTGGCTCCCCAGGAGACAGGACTAAGCAGCAAAAATTCAATGAGGTCCTAAATCCTTGCCAAGGTGTTAATGATAAACTGAGGGCAGAATCAAACAGGGAGGGAATACTCCAATTCCATTATCATAAACAGGTCAGCAGGAGAACAAAACCTTGTTTCATTAATCATTAATAACAGTAATTTACATTACAAAATGAGGCTGGGAAACTTAAAGAATTCCACCACAACTACCACCAAGCAAAGCTGACAATGGTACTGTCTCTCCACTCTGGTGTTGATCTCTCTACAAACACCTTACACTGACTTGTGGCTGGAAGAAGCTGCCCCTGAGCAGGCTGGGCAATATTGCTGCAGCAACAAAAAGGCAGGAAAGGTTTTCTTGTCCTGGGGGCTTTCTAGTGCTTTTCTTATTTCCTATTCTGCTTTTTTGTTTCTTGTTTTGATGTGCTCATCCATATTGGAGATAAAAAGAAGCTTTGCATTTCCACACACAGCTATACAAACAACCTCATTTTTGTACTCTGGTGTAAAAGAGTGAAGTGGGAAAATCATAGACCTAAATAGCTTTACTCCATGTTTACTCTGCTTGCCTGATGCAGTCAAGTATTTATTAACTTAGTTAAATCACGGGGTAAAAGTCACTGTCCTGGAAATGGCTCTTATTTCCACTTCACAGAATTTATTGGAAATGACAATATTCTGTGTAGTGGGAAAAAAAAAAAGCCCTCTGCTTTTAGGGCAGCAAAGAAAGGTCTTTTGTGGTATCAGATATATCACTGTCACATTCTGCAGCACAGGATGCTTCTTGCCCTTCAAAGATTGGTTGGAGCTTCTCCCACAGTGAAGGGTTGTGTTGGAAGTGCTGGCTGCCAGTTTCAGGTTTTGTAACACTGGTTTGTTCTCCTCACAGCTGTAACCCCCTCTGACAAGATGTACTCTGCTCAGGACATGGCTGTCTTAGGGGGCACATTGGCAGCACTGCTGTTAATTGCCTTAACCTTCCTTGGAGTGCTGGTATGGAAATCCAGTAGATGGTATGGAAAACCTGTCAAATACCTGATGAAGAAAAAGGTAAGTGCCTTGTTTGTACCTGAACTTCTAGGAGTTAGAAAATGGGGTCTGAGGAGGCTTTGAAGTGTGGATGAGCTGCCCAAATACTACACATTTGTGTGAAGGTGATGAATCACTCCCAAAACCAAGTTTGCAGAGGTGGCATCATTTTGGTGCTGTTTGCTGCTGTTCTTTGTGCCCCCGAGGCTGGAGCTCTGTGCTGGATGATGAGCAGATGTGGTAAGGAGAGCACCACGGCTCCATGGAGCACAAAATCTGGGATGAACGTGGCACATAGGGTTTTCAGAGGTGGTCTCTGAGAAGCACCTGTCTGTGGTACAAACTACTGCTCATCCTCCACAGCCAAAGGAAAGGAGGGTCCCTTCATACCTGATCCCAAAGCCTGGGCTCAGACACTTGTCTGCACCTGAGCTACATCATTTTGGACCTCTCAGATCCCTAGCAGATTGGTCACTGGGGAGATTAGGGTGTCATTCATCTGACCAGATGTTGGTCTGTGCCACAGGCTGGACCTGCCAGCAGCCTAGACATGAGTGCAGAGCACATAGCTCAGGTGGGTGACAACAGTCCTTCCTCCTGAGTGAGGGAAATCCCTCTCCAGAGTGGGGTGGGTACAAATCAGTGTGTGGTGCTGGTGCTCAGCCCTCCTGGAGAACATGCCCACTTACCTGAGAAAACTCCAGAAAGGGAGACAATAAAACACAGCTGTTCCACGGATCTGCATCTTCCCCTATCTTCAAATTGGTCTAACTGCAAACCAAGCTGAACTTTCCTGAGCAGGAGCTCAGTCACTGCAGCCACCCCTTCCCTCCTGCCCCCCATTTCTTTTCCTGTCACTACAATCACAACGTGTCTCTCCTCCTGTAGCTCTCCAAGGAAATCTCTGGGGGTCACCAGAATGAATATTACCAGGAAGATGAACAGCCAGATGTGAGCACCAAGCAGCATGAGACATCAGAAACCAGCAGTGTCCAGGCAGAGAGTCCTGTGCCAGAGCAGGCAGCACTTGCCTTGCCCTCCTCCAGTACAGAGGAAACAGAGAGTCTCCCACAGGGCTCCATAGCTTCCACTGTCATCTTCAACCAGGAAGACAAAGACGAAGGAAAGGAAGCAGAGGCTGGACAGGAGAAAGAAGTTAAATCAATCCTCAAGACAGACAGGCATGTGGCAGATGATGGCTACAAAGCTGTGTGGTTTAAGACTGATGTGGACCCCGAGGCTGGAGAGAGGGTTGAAGTGATTGAGGACAATGCAGCAGCAGATGATGATGGTGATGGTGATGATGATGATGATGATGATAATGATGATGACAGTGACCAGGACGTGCAGAAGAATGAGGAGGAGGAAGAAGGTGCTGACACAGGCAGTCACCACCAAGGGCTGGGAGTGTCCTTTGCCTCAGAGAGCTCGTCACCCCCAGCAGCAGAGGTGACAGTCAACATGTCCCACACAGGTGCAGGGACAGATGACTCTGAGATATAATGGAAATTGGGTATATACTCCCAAAATGGGGCAATCTCAGCTTCTTTGCTGACATGAAGCCCATCTTTCTGCTCAGTGCGAAAACTGGAATGCAGAAGGGTGAGGTTATCTGTCCTGCTCCTCTGAATGCAGCAAATAAGGCCAGAAGAGATTACAGCTTATTTAACCCTTTAGTGAGACCTTGGAATATCACTTAGGATTTGCAGGGTGAAGCGTTTCATCTTTCCACCTTCCTGCCTGTTCCCCCTGGGTCCCTTGAAGTCACCTTTCCCAAACTGGCTGCAGGTAGAGCAGAGCTGTAGCTGACCTGGCCTGGCAGCAGTGAGCCCAGCTCACAGCAGCAGTTGAGCTGCACAGTCCAGTGTTTCTTGGCTCTTCCCTTTAGGCTGTTGCAGCTGCATGTCTGCAAGTCCCTCTGAGCCTGCAGGTGCTCCTGTGACTATGCAGGAGCTCACTTCAGGGCCTGGCTCTGCTCTGTGCTCCCAGCACAAGCAGCTGGAATGTGCCACCAGGTCCTCGTCCTGCCAGCCAGCAGGTTCCATGCTCAGGACCTGCTGTTTCCTTTGTCACTGGTAAACAAGGACTGATCGCGTGTTCTTTACTGAAGGACTTTGTCATCAATTTTCTGTGTCATAAAACCACTAATTGTGCAGTTCTTTAGCTGTCTATCTGCTGTCTGTCAGGCAAAAGAGCTCCTGAGATTGTGTCTTTAAGTGCCAAGTCATCACCCTGTCTCCAGGTAGCAGAGGGAGGGACATGTTTGATGCTCTTGTCTGGGTTTGCACCTCCCATCAACCAAACTTCCCCCAGCTGGCAGCCAAAAGCTGGGCTGGTCTGCACTGGCTGAGAGCATGGCTGTGTGCATTTGCATCTTCTGATCATCAGCACAAGATTTGTGCTGCTCCTGGAGAAAGAAACCAAAGAATGGCTGCTGGGATCTGCAGGTACATCAGAGCACAGATGATTCCCAAGGAGGCTTTTATCCTCCTGGACCATCCATGTCCCTGTCCCAGTGTTCCAGTGCTCAGTCCTGCTCTACTGTCTCCGAGGAATGCTGCCCTGGCTGCCTGGACTTCAGGAGCTGTCCTTGTGCTGAAGGTCAAGCCCAAGACCTGGGAAGCTTCCCTACTTCCTGCAGCAAAGCTGTTTGCCCAGGAATTACACGTGTGGTAAGGGAGGGCCGGGAGTGTGCCCTGTGCTTGCCATGTAAACAAAGTGCCTCCAGCAGCTTTGGGAAGCGTTTCCCATGGGACTGTGAGAGCTCTCCAGCAGCCAATGGAACACCTCTGGCCACCAGCAAGGCTCAGGGTTGAGCCTGCCTGCCCCCCGTGCTGATGCTGCTAGTGGTGGGGAGAAGCTGTGGAGCTTCTCTGCTGGGTTTCCTTCGTGGCTGTGCTGTGTGTGGTCTGTTCCTGTCAGTGCTCTGCTCTCTGTCTGCCTTCCCTCTGCTGCTGTGTACTCTGGGCTGCTGTTAGCACACGGATTTATGAGCTCCCTGGAGCTGCAGTCTGTGCTCAGCTCCTGGAGCTTTCCTTCTCCTCACAGGGGTGCTTCCCATGCTGTTGGAATGGGACTGCTCCCATTAAAGCAGTCTTTTTCTCCCAGGTCTCATCAGTGCACACAGCCACTGGATTTCGTGTTTTTCAGGACTAGGGGTGTTTAATTTCAACGGAGGCGATGTTTGGTAAATTCTGTGTCTGTGGAAGTGGTCGTGGTGGTTGTTGTGAGAATTAGTAAAACCTGGCAGCAGGTAGAGCTCACTTCTTCCAGATATTGCCTGTTAAAGCCTCCAGATCCTGTGTTCTTGACTCCTGTCTTTTTGGAAAGAAATGAAGAAAACTGTGTAAGGAACAGCAAGGAAATTTAACCTTTAAAGTGCAAGTCCATCTGAGCTTGCCCTCCATCTGGTTGGGTTGGTTTGTCTGCTGAGGCTGGGAAGGCTGACAGACTTTTTGCATCATTGTACAACAATCATGTTCATTTATAAAAGTCTGCATGAGAAAAGACAAATATCTTTTTAGAAAATTGGATCAGCTTAAGTGTTTTTTGATGGCAAATAAATTTTTAAGTACCTTGAATATCTCGTCTTTACACTCCAAAGACATACAAGTACTTTTGGGAGTTTAACTCTACAGGGAGATTTAAGAAATCTCCTTCACCCCATCCCCAGTCAAACTCTGCTTTTTATTTCTGAGCCAGCTGAGAATGATACTTGTTTAATATTTGTAATGCAGAGCTATAAAAAGCTGGTCAACAGATCTGCAGGGGGGAAAAGAGCAGTTTCAGGTGGCCATGGTAAGTGTGGATTTGAGGTTTTACAGACACCAAGGGAAAGGATCCTCATGGCTTTCCTGAGCTTTGAGCACCCTCTCCTGATGTAACACACACCTGGGATGTGCCTGTTTCACCTTCATTTTGGCTTTGGCAAGGAAAAGAAGCCATGTCCCTTCTCAGCTGCCAGGGGAAACCCTAAAGCTGAATTGAAACCAGCAGGTGCAAGCAGGGAATTGGAAAAATCAAACAAATACAGACATTTTACCTGCAGGAAGTGACAGAAACAAACTGAAAAATCCTCAGGTGTCTGAAGATTAATTTCTGCTCAAATTCTGTCCCCATTTAGAACTGAATAATCTCACACATTTCATCAAGTCACGTTGGTATAACTGACAGCAAATGCATCCTTTTGCTTTTTTTTTGCGTCCAAGAGAAAAATGGTTTTGGCACATGGCTGGCCAGGGTGCAGAGGACACTTGTTGGTTTAGTTTTGAAGGGATGGAACAGAACTGGAGACCTTTCTCTTTGTATGTGGGATAGCAGAACGATCTAGCATTTATAAACTTCCAAATGATAAATAATCAGACATAAAAGACCTGTTTTAACTTGATTCCTGTTGGATATTGAGCAGCCTTAGCTCCAGAAGGTACTCTTTTTCCTTCAAAAAAGAAGTCAATATGATTTTATTCTAGTTTCTATAATTTAATTTTTCATGAGTTGATTGCTAAGTCCTCGTGGAAATAAAACTGACCTCAGCAGTAAATGGAAACTTAAAGAAACAGGATCAGCTCCTTCACATCAGCTTTAAGCAAATTATGGCCTTTCCTTTTTATGAATGCATATTTTATCCAATCAACAATAACAGCATTTCACCATCAAATTCCAAGGAACAAATTTGGAGCTATAACAACAACTGAGGCTGCAGAAATGACCCAGTAGTAATATGTGGACAGAAACTATTCCTGTGCTCTTTTTGCACAGAGAGGTTGCTGTAATGAAGGACAGATATTGGAGTTTTGGGTTCCCCCTTGATTTGTGTAAGCTGAGATAAACATTTGTAGGATAAGCCTTAATGGAATAGCTGACAATTCTAAGACACCATATTATACTTGATGTTCTGCTTGGATTTATATATCTTTACACATATGTTATGGGTGATGCTCCCAATCCATAATCTTTCTGTTCATTTTCTTTTGGATGCTGCAACCTGCTGGGGTGGGGGAGCTGTTCCTTTAAATTTCTATTTAATTTTCAGTATTTCATCAATTTTCTGTGGAAATCTGCTTTTAATAAAAAGGTCCATAAGGATATTGATGACATCCCTGGTTCCTGGGATTCACAGGTGTGTATTCAGAGCAAGGATTGTTTTGGCTGGCAGAAGCTGCACCAATCTCCCAGGAATCTCAGCCTGGGTTTGTCTTTTCTCCCCGTTCTCCTTGGTTTGGGGGTGCAGTGCAGCCTTGCCCTGTAGCTCTCCTAATAGAGTTTTGGGGGTTAAAAGGGTTCTTTGATTTTCTGCAATATTTCTCTAGAACTCAATTAAAAAGAATAATAATGTGGTGATGTGATTTAAATTGGTTCATTTGCATTGGTTAATTAAAGCAAATGATTGAGAAGGGGTTTGAGCAGCCCTTGGTTGGAGCTGGCAGCTCTTTATTTTCTCCTCATTCTTTTAACTTCTGTTAATATTTCTTAAGCAATTCCTGCAATTAAGGTATACAATGAGGAGAACAGCATTCCTGCCCTGCTGGATTGGGAAATCCAAGTCCAATTCCTTGGAGAGGTTGAGGGGATGGGGAGCTGAGCCTCAGGCTGGGATTTGGCAGTGGGAATTTGGTGAGGAGGGGAGAGGGGAGATCCCCCCAAATCGGTTAAAGCCAATTCTGCTGGGTTTGGGTGCCCCTACTCCCAAAAAATGATCCTGGTTAAAGGGGACTGGAAGCAGCAGGATGTGCTGGGGGGCTGTGCTGGCATCCCAAACCCTGGTCAGGGATGCTGGGCAGTGCCAGGTCCACAGGGACACTACAGAGGGGCTGTGCTGGCAGCCCCAAATTCCAGCCAGGAATGCTGGGCACTGCCAGCTCTTTGGGCCACTGCCTGATCCAGAGAGTTTTCCCATTTTCTGTCATGCTCAGCTCCTGGCATTTCATTAGAGCCCCAGAGGCTGAAAATCCCATGGGAGCAGTTGGGATCCCAGCTGATCACACAGAATGCAGTCCAGGATTGGAAAGGAGCTGTTCCACGGATTTATTTTTCCCAATGCATTTTTAATTTAGAGCAGAACACTGCCTGCCCCCCCACAGCCTCCTGTAGCCCAACCCCATATCCTTTATTTTTGGGGTTTCTCCATGAGAATTATCTGCCTATGCTGGATAAAAACGGTGCTTGGGGCCCCAGGAGGTAGGTGAGGATTTAAACCCCGGGAATCGCCTCGCTCACCATTTGCTCTCTCAGAGCAAGGTGTGGGTAGGTGAGCTCTGCCCACGCTCCCCAGGTGAAGTGCTGGGACTTTAGGCTCCCCTCCTGCCCTCCTCTACGCCTGTTTTCTTCCCCCCACATTCCCCTTCCTGCTCCCTCTTTCCCCTCCTTCCCCCTCCCCCCAAACCCTCCCCTCCTCTCCCCCCAAACCCGATGCCCCACACTCCTTCCTCTCCTGTCCCTACCCTGCTACTCCCTTCTATTCCCCCTCTTCTCCTCCTCTGTCCACCCTCCCGTTCCCCCCACCCGGCATTTCCCTTCTCCTCCCACTTCCCTCTCCCTACCCCTCCTCATCCCCTGCTATTCCTCCTCTTTCCCCCTGCCCCTCTCCCTCTTTTCCCGCAGGTTCAGGGCACCGGAGAATAAAGCCCAGAGGGCTGCAGCCCCACATGGGGCCAGAGCAGCTCGGCAGGTCTGGGCAGGAGGGGTCCCTGGGGGTTTGGGAGGGGGGATGTTCCAGGACAGAACGCCTAGAATTAGTGCCCTGGGAGCTCAGTCCAGTCCTTCCAGTGACTGGGGGTCACCCAGAGGGTCTTTACCAGCATACAGTGGAAATGACATCCTGGTCCAATGCATTTACAGCAGGACTGGGGACTCCTGGCCAAGGTGACCAGTCCATGGAAACTGGACCAGTGGCAATCCAAGGGGGATTTAAAATCAGATACTTAAAATCAGAAACTCCAATTCTTTTTGGCACCTCTTGCTTAAATGTTTCCCTGTTGGAAGAGGTCAATTAGTATTTTTACTGACCAGACTGCCAAAGCAAAGGAAAAACAATCAGCATCCCCTGAACGCCTCCATCACTTCCACACCCATTTGCAACCAGTGGCTGATGGGCAGTAGCCTGCCCAGAACAGGCTTGAGGGCTGGTATTAAGTCCATTATTCCCAAGGTTTGACTTATTCTGGCATTATCCCGTGTCCCTGAGCATGCCAGAAATACCAGGAGCTGCAGCCAGCTGCAGGCAGGTGTTATTCCTTCCCAGCTTTTTGGGAGTGTGGGTGAAGGTCTCATTCCCCATCCAGCTCTGAGAGTTGCCCCCACCACAGACATGGATCTTTGGCCTTGTTGGAGCCAATTCCCTTGTCACAGACCGCTTCCTGCAGAAAAATGGCAAAGTGCTCAGTCAGCCCCAGTTCCAGTTGGGAATGTCTCCAACAGCAGCACGGGGCATTCCTCTGGCAGTGGAAGAAAGCCAGGATGAGCCTGATTCCCAGGGCCTGTGCAGGCACTCCCTGTGGAACAGCACTTCAGCTTTTCCTGGCCCCCTGAGACAGGATGATCCATATGTTTGTCTCTCCTTTATTTCTCACACACCCACAGATGGAGATCCTGCTCTTTTTGCCCTCCCTCAGGGGCTGCATTTTGCCAGCAGGATTTTCCTACTTTTCAGCAGATCAGGGATCATTCTCTAATGTCTTCAGGAAATTTCCAGAGCTGAGCCATTCCCAAGTACAGAACACAGAACAAGGGAAGAACAAAGGTTTTAGCACTTACCATCTTTAATTTTCCTTTCCACAACAACTTCCTGTCTTGGAAGGTTCCTTGTCTTTGTTTCAGCCTCAGAGGATTCTGTGAGATTTCACACCCACAAATCAAGATCCCAGGCCAAGATGCTTGTCCATGGAGGTGGAGCACTGTTGGCTGCTCCAGTGGATTTCCTCCATGTGCACAACATAAAAACTGTTGCACCACTTCATAATCACCTTGAGCTGGTGCTGTAACAATGAAAAACTGATTTTCCATGTCCAGAGGCAGGAGATTGTCCTGGTCAGGCTGTGAGACATTAAACTGCACATTTGTCTGGGGGCTGTGACTGGGATTCCAGCAGGGAGTGAGCCTCATGTGTGTGCAAACCCAGCGTGGGACTGGGCAGGTTTTCACTGGGGGAACCTCTTGCTTTATTCCCTGGCAGCTTTTCTCTGGAATATGAAATGAAGAGGGAGGTCTTGTACTTAATCCAGTTACCACAGGGAAGCAAATTACTGTTTCTTGTTTACCAGCTACAAACAAAACTATTCCAGGGAGCAGCACTGAAAAGGCTGGGAGCTGCTGCTTCACCACACAGTGTCAGCAACAGAGAGAAAACACAAAATGTATATCCAAAAACAAGGATAAAATTATTCCTCCTGCTTTTAGCGTGATCAGGGCTAATTCTGCCCTGGAATGACAAAGAACTCCTCCCTCAGACCCCCGGAGAGCCCTCAAAAAGCCAAAGTGCTGCAGGGAGGGAAGGAATAAAAGCCACCTCTGCCTCACATGCTGGGGACAGCACAGGGACTGGGAATGTGTCCAGAGGCAAAAGCACTTTCCCAGGCCAGAGGGGCTTTCCTAAAACACCACCTCTGCTTTACATCCTACTGGCTGTCCCCTCCCTTGGGAAAGGAAGGACTTCATCTAGACCCTGGAGAGGGAGGAAACGAGACTCAGCTCATGGGCTGTTCAGATGAGCTGTGGGGGAAGCAGGGATTTCTGCCCCAGGGCTCACATTCCTTCAGACCCAGTGCCAACTCACTAAAATGACCTTTCCACAAACCTCTCTTAAGGCATGTGAGACCCGAGTAAAAAAACTGAATCAAACCCTTAGTTCCATTGACCTCACACCCCGAATTCCAATGGGACAGACGAGTTCCTCTCCTTGGAAGTCAGCATCTCCTACCTGGACCTGTGCCTTCCCCAGCCTTCTGTGGCCGCTGTCTCCTTCCTCCCACACCTCCTCATCTTCCTCCTCGGCACGGTTGGCTTCCTCATCCTGTGGAGCAAACACAGGGACAGTCACCAGCCTGCTCATCCCAAACCAGGGCAGCAGGGATGGACTGGTGGAACCCTCTGGATGGTCACTCCTCTGCTGGGCACCGTCCCTGCTCCGCAGTCCATTCCCGTTCCTGGATTGGTATCTCCTTTTAATGGGATGTTAAACCGCAAATGTTTGCTCTGCTGGGTTTTGGGACATCACAGACTCCCCTGACGCAGCGGGCAAAGCTCCTGTTCCCACACCCTTGGCCTCCCAAAGCC
The DNA here is from genome assembly GCA_024500445.1 of Entomyzon cyanotis. NCBI lineage: Eukaryota > Metazoa > Chordata > Aves > Passeriformes > Meliphagidae > Entomyzon > Entomyzon cyanotis. The sequence goes on from JAKEPQ010001031.1 coordinate 706,086, forward strand.
CTGCTGGGGCTGGACAGAGCAAAGGAAATGCCTCAGTTCCCACTGGAAATTTCCTTCTGTGCCCATAAACTCGGAGAAATCATGGCTGCCCCATTCCTGAAGTGTCCGAGGCCAGCTGGATGGGACTTGGAGCACCCTGGGCTTGCAGATGGAATGGCAGGGGATAGAATGAGGTTATCCTTAAGGTCCCTTCCCACCCCAACCTTTCCAGGATTCCATGATGATTCTATGATCTCTCCCGGCATTTATTTTGTATCGTTTCCTCTCAAATTTAAATTCTCAAAATTCGATAATTTGTTAAATGAATCATTTCAAGTTATTCCAGGAATAAAAAGGGGAGTGTCAAACATACAAGAATCATTCCCACGTCCATCAAATCATTATTAATTGGGAGCCTATTCCCTCCCTCATGTCTGTCCTTGTTTTGCTTTCCTGGAAATCCTTACTATCGCAGAGTTTCTCAGAGAGATGTACTGGGATTACTGGAAGGTTTACAACACTTGTTCCTCTGCATCTTTATCCTTTCCCCAGGTCTCCCTCCGCCGGGACACCGAGCCCTCCCCTGGAACATCGATCCATTCGCCGGGACACCGATTCCCCCCGCTTCCCGCTCGCTCCATCCCCGTCCCGTCCCGCCCGCCCGCTCGGGGCTGTCCCCGTTCCCCGCTCAGCCCCGAGCCTGGAGCAGCCCCCGCTGCCGCCGCCCAGCCCCGCTGCTCCCCGCGCCGCTCCCGCCGCTCCGCCATCGCCGCTCCCTGCCCCGCGCCTCTGCTCCCGGCACGGCGGCCGCGGTTCCTGCCGGGAGCGGCACCGGGAGCGGCCCCAGCCGACGGCTCCGCACGGCCGGACCCGCTGGTTGTCCCGGTGGTTGTCCCGCTCCGGCTCCACGTCCCGCTCCGGCTCCACGTCCCGATCCCGGCGGGAAGCGCCCCGGGCGCTCGGAGCTGCAGTACCGCGTGTTCCCACAAGGCGGCAGCACTGAGCCAGTAGATGCAGCCGCACATGCGCAGTTCGCGGTGGGTGCCGCTTTACTCGCAGCTCGCACATTGCGGGTGTTCCAGCGGGACGAGAGGGAAAGAAGTGCGAATACACTAAGCTTTTTCTGGTTCCTTCATACAGATCACCTTGTCTAACTTTTTCTAGCCCTTCATTGTTTCATTTATATACACAAACGTTGTATTTTTATTTTCAAGCCCTATGGATCCGTATTCAGAATTCCTTATAGTTTAAAATCCTGTCCATAACGCCGCAGATTTATTTTGAAACAAAATAATAGTATTTTTCAGTATATATAAAAATGAGAATCTTTACACTTTTTGCTAATTTACACATAAATGAATTTTCAGGCGCTTTGGGGCTATAACCTCCCTTTTTTGGGGGACCCCGCCTGTTCCCCTCTCATCCCTCACTCACCTGCTGCCCCACCACAGGCATTGGGGTAACACCATCACCCCCCAAACTCCTCCACCTCTACTTTTCCTTCCTTCCAGAGAAGGCACAGAACAAGTCCAAGTGCCCTCACCAGCAGCTCGGTGCTTCCAAGCACTTGGACATCTCCAAAAAAAGGGGGAAAAATCAAGGGAGGGCAGGGCAGCCCCCCAAAGGGTTGGAGTTCCCCCAGCTCCTGTCCCACAGGCTGGCAGCTGCCCAACGGCACAGGAAGTGTCCCAAGGATGGTGTCTCACCTCCCCCCTCAGGCTCCACCATGTTCCCCCTCCACTCTGGGCGGTGGAGTCTCCAGCTCCAGGAGATGCTGGAATCTGCGCTCCCAGGGCTACCTGACAGCTGTGGCACTCATGCTGCTGCCACACGCCAGGCCCTGCCAGGGGAGCTGAAATAAAGCCTGGAAATTCAAAGAATACTCTGGAAAAACAACCCCAAACCTCATTCACTCGATAGTAAAAAGCTCTGTTTACACACAGCCAGGAAAAATAGTCCCTCTAGGGAAGTCTTGGATTTTCCCTTTGCATCAGTTGAACTGGCACAGCTGCCAACGGATGCCATTGAATGCCCCATCTCCAAAATCCCTGGTTACCCTTGGCTGTGTGGTTTTTGCTGTCACACCGTTAGGAGGGACATCTGGCCAGCTGCACTGCCCAGGAGAGATGCCATGGGGCTGCTGGGAAACTTCCCATTGGAAGCAAGGTGGGAACAGGCTAATTCAGAGCACCACCTCAAAATACTGGGGGGAAAAACCTGTGACATTCCACTGCCTCCATGTGAGGTGACCACACAGCCTGCACACCCCAGTGCAGGTGAGAATCCCTGCACAAGGGTTTTCCAGCTACTCCAGGGCTCCAGCCCCACACTGGGGCTAGCAGGGGCATCCCCAATGGTGTTCCTGTTATCCCTTCACCCCCCATTCCTGGCATTATCCTGCCAAAAAACACATACCTATGGTCCCTCTGCCTCCATCACAGCTCTCACTTCAGCCTCCTCCCAGGCAGGAGCGCCCTGGAAAGAGGAACGAAGGAGCAAAACCAAGGGAAGTGAATCTGTCTGTATGGAAGGCGATTTTTCGCAGTTTTCATGGCAGAAACTTCTTTAACTGTTTATTCCCCAAAACTTGCAGCACCTGCCCTGTGCTGCTGAAACTGAAGGCCAGCTGGGCAGAGCTGGATCAGTATCCTCAGCTCCTGTGGCCCAGCATTCCTAAGCAGGATGGAATGCTGGGCCACAGGCACTGAGGAGAAGGACAGGAATGGGGCAGAAGAGGCTGCAGGGGGCCCTAATGTAGATGTGGGGGCAGAGGGAGGGACAGACACCTTCCTGTTCCCCACCCCCTGGTCTCAGTTCCACTCTGTCATTTCTCACATGCCTCAGCTCTCACTTCTCCTTTCCCTTTTGTCAATTCCCTCAGCCAGCTCATTTTCCCAGCTCCCGTCCCACCGCTCGGACTGGTTCAGCCATGGGCTGGGTGCTCTGGGGGGTCTTGCTCACCTGGGCACTGCTGGCGTGGGTGACAGGGGCTGGGCAGTCCCAGGAGCTCTCCTCCTCTTCGGGGTTTTGGGGGTGCAGCAAGTCTCTGAAGCTCTCACGTCTGGAAGTCCTGCCAGGGGGAGGCTGGGATAACCTCAGGAATTTGGATATGGGCAGAGTCATCAACCTGGACTACTTGCAGTGCAAGACCACAGAAGACGGAACTTACATCATCCCAGACGAGATCTTCACTATCCCTCGCAAGCAGAGCAACCTGGACATCAACTCTGAGATCATCGAGTCCTGGAAAGATTACCAGAGCATCACCTCTGCGTCCATCAACCTGGAGCTGTCCCTCTTCTCCGCCATCAATGGCAAATTCTCCAGTGATTTCCGCCGCACCAAGACCAACCACGTGAGAGACCAGTCTGTCACCACCCGGGTGCAAGTCAGGAATTTGGTTTACACTGCCAAGATCGACCCCGAGGCGGCCCTGGACAAGACCTTCAAGAAGCAGCTGCTGACCATCGCCAGCCACCTGGAGAACAACCAGACCCGGATGGCTGATTTTCTGGCCGAGGTGCTGGTGCTCAACTACGGCACCCACGCCATCACCTCTGTGGATGCCGGAGCCACCTTGGTGCAGGAGGACCAGATCAAGGCAACCTTCCTGAAGGACAGCTGGGCCACACGCAGCGCTGTCACCACCTCGGCTGGTGTGGCCTTCCACAGCATCGTCAGTGTGGGAACCAAGGAATCCCTGGACATCAGCTCTGGCTTCACCAAGCAGTACCTGGAGAACCGCACCAACTCCAGGGTGGAGAGCATCGGCGGGATCCCCTTTTACCCAGGCATCACCCTCAAGACATGGCAGGAGACAATTCAAAACCAGCTGGTGGCCCTGGACCGCTCGGGGCTGCCCCTGTACTACTTCATCAAGCCGAGCACGGTGCCGGAGCTGCCAGCGCCCACGGTGCGGAGGGTGGCCCAGCGGGTGGAGTTGGCCATCCGCCGCTACTACACCTTCAACACCGCCCTGGGCTGCACCGATGCCTCCTCGCCCAACTTCAACTTCCACGCCAACACCGACGATGGCTCCTGCGAGGGTGCCATGGCCAACTTCACCTTCGGGGGAGTCTTCCAGGAGTGTGTTGGCCTGGCTGGCCCCGACACCGGTGCGCTGTGCCGGGCGCTGGAGCAGAAGAACCCGATCACCGGGGCTTTCTCCTGCCCCGCCGCCTACACCCCGGTGCTGCTGGGCGTGCAGGAGCGGGAGGAGGGCCACAGCCACCTGGAGTGCCACAAGAAGTGCACCCTGGGCATCTTCTGCCACCGCGAGTGCCAAGACGTCTTCTGGCTCTCCCGGGTGCAGTTCAGCGCCTACTGGTGTGCCGCCAGTGGGCCGGTGGCTCCAAACTCGGGATACCTCTTTGGGGGGCTGTTCAGCACCCACAGTGCCAACCCCATCACCGGAGCCCAGTCCTGTCCCTCGGGGTACTTCCCGCTGAAGCTCTTTGGAGAGCTCAGCGTGTGCGTGAGCCAGGATTACGAGGGGGGGCCGAGTACGCGGTGCCCTTCGGGGGCTTCTTCAGCTGCCAGGCAGGGAACCCCCTGGCCGGGCAGCACCGGGGCACGGCTGAGGACCCCCACGCCAAGGGCTGTCCCCCGGGCTTCAGCCAGCACCTGGCGCTCATCAGCGACAGCTGCCAGGTGCAGTTCTGCGTGCAGGCCGGGCTCCTCACCGGGGGCTCGCTGCCGCCCGCCCGCCTGCCCCCCTTCACCCGGCGCCCCGCCAACCTGCCGGCCGTGGACACCCTGCTGGTGCGGGACGGGGACAGCACCTGGGTGAGGGACGGCCAGAGCCACGTGTGGCGGCTGGCGCGGCCGGAGGAGGTGCAGCACGTGGCCGAAGTGGTCAGGGGCCGGGGGCTGTCGGGAGGTGAGGTGGCCGGAGTCACTGCGGCCGTGCTGGCGGGACTGGCCACCGTCCTGGGGACAGCCTGGTACGGCCGCAGGCGCTACAGGGCCAGGGGGTACCGCGCTCTGGGCACGGGGGACAGCCTGGCCCCTGCCACCCCCGAGCACACCACGGTGCTGAGTGTGGGCGAGGGCTACCAGCAAGAGCCAGAGGGGATGGTGCCCTGAGTGCCCCCTCCCCTTGTGCCCCAAACCCGCAGGAAAAGGAGGGAGGGGAGGGGCCCCGTGGAGGGTTATGTCCCAAATCCTGCATGCTGCAAGCTGCAACCCCTGTCTCCATGTATATCTATCGAGATAGATATACACACGCATGCAGAGAGGCACGGAGCAGTTTTATTTCAGCCAGCAACTCATCGTGTAGTCAACAGAGCATTAAAAAAAGGAAAAAAGTCACGTTGTGGAAAGACTTACTCACAGTAAGAGCCATCGGGCTGGCACCGCGGAGGGTGGGGACCCTCCCCTTTCTCGCCCAGAGGGTTTTGCATAGCTCCAGACAGGCTTTGTCTGCACTGGGGAAAACCCAAGGGCCTGCGTGGAGGAGAAATCACACCGCTGAGAGCCACCCAAACAGGGGGTGTGCCTAGGGAAAGAGGGTTTCTCCCTTGAGGTAGAAGATAATAACCCACGCTGAGGGCGGCTGGGGCCAGATCGGTGCAAAGGGACATCAGGGGGACTGGGGGTGCCTGGCCCTGCCCACAGTGCCCCTGGCTCGCCTGGCCACACAGATGACTGACAGAAGACAACGGAGAGGCCAGGCCATGCAGGGACCACCAGAGTCCCCTGCCATCCGCTTTATTGACCCCCAGCCCCTCGGCGGGGTGGCCGCGGGGGTGACAGACCCTCCGGGCCACGGAGAGGAAAAACAGCAACGACAACAGAACGATGCACAGCAGGATGGGCCTCCCTCCCGCCAGCACAGAGGGCCAGGGACACCCCAGCACCCGGCACAGGCGGCTCCCAGAGGCCCCGTGAATCCCTGGTTTGTGATGGAAGGGCCCCCACAGACCATCTGGTTCCTCACCCCCTGCCCTGGGCAGGGACACCTTCCTCCGGCCCAGGGCCCTCAAAGGCCCAGTCACCCCGGGGGCCTGGCAGGGACCCCCAGAGCCTTGGAACACACTTCCCCCACCCCCATCACCCACACTCTCCTACCCACACCACCCTCCTGGCCCAGCCCGTGCCAACCCCTCACCAGCCACCTTCCCTGGACCCTCTGGACCCCCCCCAAAGCCTCTCCGGGGGCAGGAAGGGGAACAGTTCTCACCCCACCTGCGCCTGGCCCCATGGGGACCCACAAGTGACAGCCCTCCCGTGGGGCAGAGCCCTGTCGGGGTGGGGGGCCCCACAGCCCCTGTCCCAACCCCAAGCACCACTGTGCCCAGCCCCAGCCTGGCTGCAGCACCACATTCTCCCAGGTTGCCTCCCCAGATGCCCCCCTATATGTACATATATACGACAAAACCCCAAAACACGAGGTATATAGAAATTCCGACGCGGGGACGCCCCCATACGAACAGTTCAAGGAACCCACTGCAGGGGGGGAGGGATGCCATTGTCCCTCCCCCCACCACCTCCTACCACCCACCAGCCCCTCCCTGGCATGCAGAGGCGGCGGCAGCCCAGACAAGGGGACCCCGCAGGGCACAGCTCAGACACAGCCAAGAGGAGCAGGGGGCGCAGGGCTGGGGGGCAGCTGAGACAGCCCAGGGCCCCCCAACCTCCATGAACACAGCAGACCAGTGGGGAGGTACCAGACAGAACAAACAAACAAACAAACAAACGTCAGAGGGACGAGGCAGAGCGAGGGGGACTCCTGTAGCCCCAGCTCCCACCCCAAGCCAGCTCCCAGCCCCAGGCAGGTGTCAGGGGTGTTGGGTCAGGCTGGGACTGACATGGATGAGGAGAGAGTGGAGCCTGGCACGCCCCAAGCCCTCAGCACAGTGACGGCGAGGACAGGACACTATCCAGAGGATTGGCCAAGCCAGCCTGAAGCCTCACAGCTGTGTGTAGGGATGTTCCCGCCCTGCAGGAGTGAAGGGGACAGCCAAAAGGACCTTCTCCCACATTCCCAGCCAGCCTGGGGCACTGTGTGGCTGCCTCTGGGAGCAGGGGGCTCCAGGTGTGCCCTGAAAAGCCCCCAGGCAGGTATCTCCAGCAGCTTTATCCTGGTGGGTGCCAGCACAGGCAACCCTTTCCTTGCCTCCTCGCCACGGTCTCAGTCCTTCTCCTGCGCCAGGCTCTCCTCGGTGATGCCCTGGGCCGCCAGCTCGGCCAGGACATTGTCCAGGTAGTTGATGTCAGGGTAGCCGTGGCCGGTGAGGTTGGAGCCGAACTCTGTCTTGTGGTGGATCTCATTCCAGATCACCGTGTCCGACTCACCCGTGGTGCTGGAGGTCCCGATGGCAAAGATCAGGCGACGGTCCCAGGCCACCAGCAGCAACTTCAGTACCTGTGGAGGCCAGGAATGGGGCAGGCAGCAAAGCAAGCATGGGGCAACCCACAGGCAAACCCTCCCGGAGCATCCCAGCACAGGCTCCTGCCCCAGCCAAAACAGAGGGACCAGGCTGCCGAGCCTGCACAGGAAAGTCGCAGGGCTCCTGCAGAGCCTGCTGGAAGGGCTGTGGGGAAAACCTCCACCCACATTCCCCTGCTTAAGCCACGTTTGCTTTTCCCACCCTGGCCTGCCTTGGCCAGCTCACCTTCCTGCCCTTCTCGCTGTCTGGCAGGTAGCAGTGCCGGGGGAAGCCACGGGCCGTGAAGCTCTTCCCAGGGTTTGGATGCTCCGGTCCCTGCGATGTGGGAAGTGGGAGAAGAAAACCCTTTTGGAGCTCAAAGGGATGCTCTGAGCACAAGGCAACTGCCCCAGGCCTCGGTGGGCACTAATGGCCACCATCCCCCTGCCACCAAACAGACAGGGACAGCTCTTTCATGCAAATACACCCCAGGCTTCCCACAACATCCTTATGGACAAGCAGCTCCTGAGTCAAGGCATGAGCTGCAGTCACAGCTGTGACCTGGGCATGACGCAGGAGTGACAAGGCTGCCAGCCCCCCAGGGGATCCCACCTGCACCCCCGGGGGATGTTGTAGATGATGCGGATGGTTTTGCAGTCGGCATGGCCGGGCAGTGCGTGGGGGATGATGTGATATTCCATCTTCCCGGGAGGCTGCGTCCCCGTCTTCACCCCATAGATGGTTTTGCAGGTGGGACACTGCAGACTCCCATCCTGAGAGCAGGAAAAGGGGGAACCAGTGAAACCAGTATCCCCAGCAAGGAGCCATGCCAGGCACTGTGTCTCCGAGCAGCACTGAACGCTGTTTTAATCAGGAAAAACATCATTTCAAAAACTCTCAGGAAGCCTGGGATAGAGCTAAGAGGATTCACTACCCAACTTCAGCCAAAAACCTGAGGTCTGCATTTCTCTTCCCCATCAGTCCCCCAGTCCTCGCTGCTTTCCCTAGCTCTGATTTGGTGGTTTGCTTTGTTTCATTTTTTCAAAGAGGGAAATATAATAAATATCGAAAATCTCCGAACAGTGCTTTTTCCAGGGAATGCCAATCACGAGGGATATTTGCAAAAACCCTCCCATGGCTAGAGAAGCACAGCCTGGCACCAGATTCCAGGTAGCTCTGCTCAAACATGCAGGGATCAAAGTCCACCCTGGGAAGGAAAACAAGCACATAAAACTGGGCATAGTGGGGGGAAACACACCCACACAACCCCAGGCTCTGATTTAGCAGTCCCTGAGTGCTTGCTGCTGATAAAAATTAAAATTCTGCATCAGGATGGGAGCTTAGAGCCCTCCAGGGCAGCCAGGCTGAAGCTCTGTCCCACTGAGAGCTCGTGGAGCTCAGCACAGGTGGCTGAGCTGCAGGTCCTCGAGTTCCCTGGGGCTGCATCCTCTCACCTTGTTGCCATTGTTGTACATGGCCACCAGGCAGTGGAGGTGGAAGACATGGCTACACTTGACCAGCTTCCCCACGAGGTCAGGCTTGACGGCCGGCTGGGGCCCCTTGTAGCCAGAGGGGGCAGAGAGCCGCTCCATGCAGATGGTGCAGTCCTGTGCCAGAGGGGAGGACAGGGAATGGGTGCTGATGGGCTGCCCTGCTCTCACCCAGGGCCCAGCACCCACCCCTGGGCCGTCACCCTGCTGGGGCTGTGCATGCAGCAAACAGCCCCTCTTTGGGAACAGGGCACAGCCAGGCAGGCCAGTGGGATATCCCTGCATGGCACGTGTCCCCAGTCGCTCATCCCAGGGCAAAGCCCCCGGGACACCCCCGGCATAGCCCTGCTGCTCGCACCTCATCTGGCGGATGCCGCACCTTCTGCAGGTATTTCTTCAGCACCTCCTCTGGGGTTTTACCTGCGAGAGAGTGGGAGTCAAAGGACGGGAGAAACCCACTGCCAGGTGCAGCAGAGGGATGGGGGGCACAGGAGACCCAGGAAGGGCAGGGGGGACAGTCCCTCTCACCCTTCTTGGCCTGTTTCTTGGTGGTCTTGCGGCAGGAGTGGGAGATGCCGGGGATGGCCTGGATCTCGCTCTTGCTGACGGGCGGGGGGGTGCAGCACCAGCTTGGGGGGCCTCGTCAGGCACACGGGCAGCCCGGCCGCGCTCATGAGGATCCCTGTGATCCCTGCACAGCGGGGTAACAAATGGCACAGAGGAAAAACAGCGACACCCCCCGAGCCCACATTCCCCAAAACCCACCCCACGGGGGCTGTTTGTCCCCCAACCCCGGGGGAAGCAGCACCCACTGCAGCCCCATCCTCACCTGCCAGTGCTGGGTTGACAGGGCTGGAGCCGGTGAGGTTCTTCACAGGGACAGTCGGGACCCTGGGGGGAGCCAGCAGAGACCACGTCAGGACGAGCAGGAGGCACCCATGTCCCCACAGGGCCCAGGGGCCACACAACAGTTGCCTGAGCAACTGCAAAGGCCCTGGCTGGAAACAGAGAATCCCCCGATGGGGCAATGTGCCCCTCCCTGCCCCACCACCGCCTTTTCTCTGGCGCTTTAGAAACCCTGCCTGCATCTCCATTCATGGCCCCTTTTTGTCACAGCTCCCCGGACCAGTCTGTTGTTCCTTTTCCTCTTTTCTCCTATGGCCACGTCACTGCCACAGCTCTTTTCCCCCCTCCCCTTGGGGCTCTCTTCCATGGGAAAGTTTCCCGGTAGGTCAGGAGCAGAGGGAAGGGGGAGGATGGAGAGGGAGAGGAAAGGGGCCAAGCTGCGACAGAAGGCTGACGGCAGAGCCAGACAAAGGGGAGAAACAGACCCATTAAATGTCCACCCCATCACAAAAAAGTGTCTTTGGAGGGCGGGGGTCTGGAGGGACCCCTTCTCATGGGCATTGAATGGCTTTTCTTTGGGCCTTTCGCAGTCCCCAGCCAAGCCCTGACTCCAAGAGAAGGAGCAGCCTCAGACTCTTCATTGAGATGCAGGAGCCACCCCATCCCGACTCCGGTCCCCAGGCACCTGTGGGGAAGGCGAGGGGCCCAGCAGAGCCCTCCACCCCTCCACAGGAGGCTGGGGACCACCGAGGTGTCTCTCACCAGGTTCAGGTGACAGACCCTCGCAGTGGGGGCTGCAGCCCCTCTGTGCCCCGAGGAGGGGGAAATGTCCATGCCATCCCTTCCTCTGCCCAGGAACCCTGTGGCTGGCAGGCAGCGGGACTCACCCGGAGGCGATAAGCACGCGGGACTGGGCGATGGCCAGGCGCTGCAGGTGGCTGCGGTTCAGGGTGCTGAGGCCAGGCCGGGAGGCTTTGCTGCCGGGGGGCTGCCGGAGGCACTGGCCGAGCTCAGGGCAGGCGTGCTGGCCGCCTGCCGCCGGCCTCCCTGCGCCGCCAGCGGCTTCAGCGAGCCGCGCACCATGGCCACACCATCCGGAGCCTTCGGCCCTGCCGCGGGCAGTGGGGGCTTGGGGGCGGCCGGTGGTGCGGGGGCAGCTTTGCGGGGCTGCAGGGTGGCAGTGCCGGGGCCAGCAGCGGCTTTGACGCTCATGACCAGGAGGCACTGGGGACAGGTGCAGGCAGGGACCGGCGGGGCTGCCGCCGCCCCGGGGCTGGCCGGCCACGACTGCGACTTGGGCAGGGTGCCCGACACCAGCGGGTAGACCATGTCGAGGCGGCGGCGGACGCGGCGCTTGCGCTGGGTCTGCCGGTTGATCTGGCCCATGGTGGCAAAGTCGATGACGTAGCAGAAGCCGATGGCGCTCAGGTCCACCCAGGGGTGCTGCTTCTCATAGGCGCGCTGGATGGTGATGCCCACGTCCATGTCGTAGGGCGTCCACGTCCCGCTGTCATTCTCCCACTCCCAGACGACTCCCTTGCCCGGCGCTGAGGATGGGTCGTAGTAGCTGCGCCGGACGGGCCGGATGGTGCCTGAGGAAGGGTGACAGATGCCGTCAGACCCTGGCTGGCGCCAGCACCCACCCGTGGGCAGGGAGCGTAACCATCCCAACCTGCCCCGCCGGTGCCATTCCACGCGGGGACAGCACGGCTTTCCGGCTCTGCTGCTGTCCCCACCCTGCCCGGGGACCGGTGTGCCTCGGCTCCCTGTGCGCCCAGGGAGCAGACAGTTCCACAGCCTGAGGTGCACCCCAGTGCAACTGGGCTGAAGGGCAGGGCAGATTTCAGCCCCACTGGCCCACAGCTCCACACCACCCCTGAGTGGTATGGAGCCACTCAGCCCTGATGGGGAAATACAGAACCACAAGCTTGGCTGCTCCAACCTGCTCCAGGGATGTCCCGTGGAAGCTGATGAAACCAGGCATTAGGGCACCCGAGTCCTGCAGTGCCTGTCTCCCTCCCAGCTCTGGACAGGAATAGGCGAATAAAAGATTTGGGGGGCAGCTCTGAGCCCCCAGCAGTGACACACACAGGCACTCACCCATGTAGGGGAGCGGGACTTCTGCCAGCCCCACCATCTGCAGCTGCCAAACCACGCCACGATGAAAACCCTGACTGTGGCACAGGGAAAATCCCTGTGAGGCCATGCTAAGGAGTTTGAGTGGGGCCCCATGCCCAGCTCCTGCTGCCCCATCAGCAAACATTAGGAGTGGGATGAGAGCATAAAGCACCAAGGCTTTGTGCCTTGCATCTTTATTTTGGCTAGGAGTTTCCTTTCCCACCACTCCCAGTCAACTTGGTTGCGTTCGAAGCGTGGACACAAATTTTGGAAACACCTACAATGAGGAGAAAGCCTTCCTCTTTGGGATGTCTCACAGCAGGGCAGGGCAGGGCAGGCCAAGCATAGCCAGGCTTAGTCCCGGGGTCCCATCCTGAGCATGTCATTAATGCCCAGAGGTGTTTGGGTAACAGGTGGGACAAACACCTCTGTCTCCAGGTCCTTCTGCAGAACCCCATGGTTCAGCCCAGCGTGAGGAACAAGAAAGCACTCAAAGAGAAGCAATAACAAGTCTGCTGCTTCGGCTTTTCACCACGTGTCCTGCAAAGCCTGCAAGAATTTCAGTCCCTTCTCACCCCCACCACTCCGCTGGGAGCAGCCGCCACCACAGGTCCCACAGGGACACGAGTGGGATAAAAAGGAAAAGGTGTTTATAAGCACCCTGCTAAGGGGCCTGGGGTGCAGCTACACCCCAGACAAGCCAAGCCACTCGCCCTGTCCTGCCAAGGGGCACTCGGGGCAGAAAAGCCGAGGGGAGCAGGGCAGTGATTTATCCTAATCCGGCGGCGGCATGCGGCATCTGGCGGTCCCCAGGCAGCAGTGTGGGAATGCTGTGTGTTCCCCCAGCCCCGCGCCGCCAGCCGGCCTCCCATTCAACAGGGGAAGAAAGGGAACAATAGCTATTCAGGGCCTGCCAGGGTCGCGACCCCCCCAAATCAGAGCTGTTTAATGACCCAAAATACCAACATCCCCAGCAACCCAGGGAAAGACAGAACAATCTCCCTTTCAGTCGTCCACCCTGGGCAACAATAGCCCTCAGTAGCTGGCCCCCAGCCCCCCCACTCGCAGAGGTCCCTTGTCCCCACACCCACGGGCAGGGGAGGATCGCCACCAGCCCCCAGGGCTGCTGGGGGAAGAGGGACAAAGGAAGGTGTCTGGCATTCTGCTGCACCCCAGGGACAAAGCCCACTGGTCATCACGGAGGTGCCGGGGGGTCGCAACCCCCCCATGCTATTCCCCTGCCATGGGTGCTTGTGCCGCACATCCCAGGCAAACCCAGGAGGTGGGAAACAGACAACCCCATCGCGCTGGGGACCCACCCACCTGCCCGTGCCCTCCTTGAGCATCCCCCCACCTGCCTGCGTCCCTGCCCGGGGGCTGCCATCCCCCAGGGCAGGATCTGTCACCCAAGTGCCATTCAGCTCTAGCTCCATGGCGGCTCAGAGGTGGCACAGAGGGAGCCGGGCACGGTCCTGGGAAGGGTGTGCAGGAGACAGACTCCCCTGAAGGGAGAAGGAAAGGCCACGGGGTGGGGGCAACAGGGCCCGGGGCGCTGCAGGAGCGAGGAGGACGGGCAGCACGACCTCCGGGGGGACCAGGGATGCCTGGGCAGGACTGGGCAGCGAGGGCAGGGCGAGGACCTGGGGATCAGGTGGGAGGACACGGGGCGAGCTGGCATCGCGGTCGGGCGGTGCGGGATCGGGCACGGCGGGGCCCGGCACCGCCGCACGGTGCAGCCCCGCAACCGGGGCACACCGGGAGCCCACGGCCGCAGCGCCGAGCACGGCCGGGCCGCGGGGCGCGGGCGGCGGGACCGGGCCGCGGGGCCGACTCACCGGTGTCCTGGCGGAACTGGTGCATGGACTGCAGGTCGATGATGTAGGGCGCCAGGCGGCTGTCGGCCTGGCCCAGCACCACGCTGCCGCCCGCCCGCGGCCCGGCGCGGGCCACCGCCTCGATGTGGTGGCTGACGGCCGGGCTGTAGGGCCGCCAGCGCCCGTGCTCGTTCAGCCATTCCCACACCACCACGGCCGAGGCCAGCAGCATGGCTCCGCCGCCCCGGCCGCGGCCCCGGCTGGCTGCGCCGCTGCCGCCCGCCCCGGCGGCTCTCGCATGCTCGGCGCGGCGCAGGGCTCTGCCCGCCCCCGCCCGGGGCCGGAGCCGCGCACGGCCGGGCCGCCCCTCGCCCCTGCGCGCACCCGCGGCGCCGCTCCCGGCCCGCTCCGCCCGGCCCCGCCCGCACCGAGCGTCACCGCGCCCCGCCCCGTCCCGCTGCCACCGAGCGACCGCGGGGGGCGAGGGATGCCGCCCGGCTCGGTTCCTGTAGCCGCATCCTGCGCCTCGCACTGTCCCTGGATCCCCGTGCTGCACCCCGGGTCCCTACTGTCCCCGTACGCCCTGTACGCCTACCCAGCTCCCCTGGGACCCCTCCCAGTGTCTCCGTACCCCCCACCCTGCAGCCCGAAGAGCCCCTCCCTACGCCTGACTGGGTCTGCAACCCAGGGAGCCCCACGTGCACACCCATCCTTGTGGGCCCCCCTGCCCCTGCCTGCCAGCCATGGGATTCGGGGTGCTGTTGGGTCACAGGGATCCTGCTTCATGTGCTGTGACAGAGAAATGTGGTCCAAGAGCTTCTTCAGGGAGCAGCTCCCCGAGCTGCCCTTGCCAGTGGCTGATGACACACAGAAATGGGTTCAAAGCTCAAAATTGCCTTGTGTCTGAGGGGCATGTGGGCTGTAACCCCAGCTCCTGCACCCCAGCTCTGCCAGCTGCCTGCCTGGCTGCTCCTGCTGTGACATGGGCACCTCTGTGCTATGACAACCCTCAAGCTGGAGCAGCCAGTGCTGGCCCTTCCCTGCAGGCCAGAAAAACATTCCTGAGCTCGTTCTTCCATGGAACCCCATGAGCAGCTTCCCAGGGCAGCCTTGAATGGCAGGATGCTGGCGACAGGCTGGTCTCACCTCCTTTTGCACTCCTGTGCTCAGACACACCAAATACTGATTTCCTTGGATATTAAACACCCGGCCTTTCCTGGTTCAGGAGAGCTGTACCAATTGCACCTGTGTCCCAAGTTCTGCAGCACTAGGAAATTCCCCAGTCCATGGTCCACCTCAGCTAGGAGGCAACTCATCCCCAGGCAGGTGGTGAAGCTCATCTCCTGACAAACCTGTTTCCCAGGCACTGCCCATCCTACTGAGTGCCTGCCAGTGGCGCTTGTGGTGAGAAACCATTAGACAAGATTCAAAGAGAGGAAAAAATGAAGGAAAGAAAAAGGGGGAAGGAACAGGTGGGGACAAACTGCGGTGATGCCAGCTGGCGGGCGCTGCGGTGAGAGAGGAGGAGGTGAACCACAAAAGTTCTTTTTTTTCCAGCTCACATTTGGAGAGACACACAGGGCTACGCTTGAGGCACGTTTTCCTGCAAGAAGGGAGGGCTCCTGGCCCTTCCCAGGAAAACAGCACAGCCACAGAGCCACTCCTCTGGGTTTTCACCTGTTTCTTTGAGGCAGACAAGTGCAGCCAAGGCCACGAAGACGGGGAAACCCGGGGAAATCCTTTCCGCTGACTCAGGCGGGAGGAAAAGGCTTTCCTGCTATTAAAAAAGGAAAGTGTTGGTGAACACCCACCCACCCCAGCTCCAGCTCAGGATCAAGAAGTCAGGAGCCAGTGCTGCAATGCTGGCGTGGGACTGTGGGTGAAGCAGTGGGATGAGCACAGCTGAACCCCACTAGCCTCTGGTGCCCCCATGGGCAAGGGACAAACCCATTCTCACCCAACACCAATGCCTGAGATCAGGAAACAGCCTCAGTCAGCTTGAAACCTTTCCAACCCCACAAAGTGTGCCCAGCCACATATTAAGCCCTAAAAACATTTATTATTTTAAAATTAAACACATCCATGGGTTGCTTTTGGTGTCTCCATCCCTGCTGCCATTTGGGAGTGCAGCCCTCCCTCCCCCTCGCTTCCCTGTTCCCACCAGCACTGCAAATCCTTTCTCTCTTCCCAAAGCACAATGTTGGATGTTTTTGGTGGGTTCTCAGTTTGCAGCAGGCCATTGCAGGGGTCCTCAGCAGCATTAGCCACATGGGTACAACTGTCCTCCCCTCAAACTCCTAATTTTCTGCTTCCAAAATGAATAGTCGCCTTCAGCCACCCAGATCAACTTCACTTCAATCCATGGCAAAGGGCCTCATGGCACAGTGGGAGCTCAGCTGTCGGGCGCCCCTGTCCTCACCAAATCACTTCACTGGTGATTCCCTCAGGGCGCAGCTGAAAAACAGCATTGAATCTCAGCCAGCTGAGACGTCACTGCCTCTGCACGGCGTGGTGGGGGCTGGCTGGCAGGGAGAGGCCGGGAGCCGGAGCCTCTCACTCAGCCAGAGCATGGAGGTTTGGATTAATGGATTGCTTTTTCCCATTGTTTCTGGTTAGGGTGGCCATTCCCGAGCGTGGCGGCTGCTCCACAAACACAGGCGCACCCAGCTGGCAAGGTAACAGGGAATGAGTAAGGAAGATTGCAAAAGAGGTGCTTCCCACTGCTGGGCACAGCCCGGGGAAATCCCAGGAGCAACTCCATCGTCCACCTTGGGTCTCCATTGCTGCTTCCACCCCGGAGCGTGACTGCAGGGCCGAGCTCAGCTCTGCCAGCAGCTGCTGTGGGAGGATCGAGTTGCAGCCCTGGCCGGCTCCCCAGAATCTGAAGGTCACCTCGGACCCAGCCTGTGCCGCCAGAGAAAAAGGGTCTGTTCCCACCTGGTTGTGTGGTGACGTTCAAGGACACACTCCAGATGTCCCTGCCCACCCCTGGGAAGGTGAGGAGCGTGTGAGCATCCGGCCAGTGCTGAGCTGGAGAGTGCAAGGGGAGAAGAGCACACAGCACCAGGCAAGAAAAATATTTGTCAGAAAAGGGACTGACTAATCCTGAAAAAATAATGGCCACAAATTCTTATTCCTGAGTGCAGGGAAGCATAAGCATTGAAATAATCCAGTCTGAGCTGCAAAGCCGAGGGCAGACAGTAAGTGGTGATGAAGAAGGTGCACGTTCTTCCTCTCAGGCATCACCCACAAAAACCCAGGCCACATCAAACCACCCTTGCCCCGACCCTGCAACCCCCTGTGCCATGATGTGGCCAGTGGAGTGGGCAGGATGGCACTGGGTTGCTCTTTGTGCTGCCAGGGCCCCCATGCCTGTGCAGATGCTGCTGGTGCTGGGGCAGGCGCTGTGCCTGGTGATGTCCCCACCAGCCACCACAAAGCCGCTTTGTGCAGGGCCAGCCAGGCACGTCCCCAGCCTCCTGCCCGCTCCGTGGCACTGGCCTCCCCCCATGCTGCCTGTCCTCTCACAGGCCAGGGAGAAAGGCAGGGCTACAACAGGACAGGGACAACTCCTGCGACTCCCCACCTCATCCTCCCTCCACCCTCTCCTTCATCCCCAGCTCCTTCATCTTCCCCATGGCCCCCCAGTGGGTCACATCCCCCCCAAACCTCTCAACCCCCTGGGACTGACCCTTCCCTGGAGTGGGAGTGGGGCAGCCCAGGGTCTATGGTGAGGTTGACTACCCCACCTCCCCCAAGAAGTACATCACCCTGGTAGATCTCCCAGCCCTTTTATTCACTCGGCAGCCGGCAGCCATCACATCCAGTCAGCACGAGAACCGTGGCCCAGGAAGCAGTGAAAGGTTCTGGAACTCCGTAGGGTTTGCAATGCAGTTGAGGCTGTTACATTCTCCCATGCCATTCCCAGTCCTAAAATAACCCCTGAAGGCACTCAACCTCCTTGCAGAGGGGCTTCTGAATCACAGCTAAAAGATCCCCTTTCATTTAAAAGATCCCCTCCATTACCATATGCAAGCAGTTAAGAATTCCCCTCCTGATTGCATTCCTGCTTCCCCCCATCCCCAAAAAGCACTCAAGCAGTTAGAGCAGAAATTCAATGAGCAGCCAATGCAAGCTGGGCAGAAAGAAAGAGTCCACGTGCAGGAGGCCAAGCCTTGTGCCTCACAGCTGGGGGACAGGTCCCAAGACTCCTTTCACCAGGTGATGCTCTTCTGTCCCTTCACTCCTGCCCAACATCCGCAAGAGCCCCAAGGCAGCTTCTGCCTGCCACAGGCAGCATCCAAATTCCAAAGACAAGGGCAGTGCTACTGGTCACAGCCTCCAGGCCCTGGGGCGAGCAGCAAAGCTGTTTCCCAGAGGATAATTCAACTGCCCAGCAGGAAGAGTGCAAGGACTCCTGAGGATCCCTGCTCCCTCCAGGGTACACTGCGGCCTGCGCCTCAGTTTCCCCGCAGGGAGCAGCACCAAAAGCACAGGGATTAATGACATGTCCCTCCCCTTCGCGTCCCCTCCTTCACTGTCAGCTGCCCGCTGAGAGGGTGGGCAAGGAGCCCCAACGGCACCCGAGACCCCCTGCCCCGTGCTCGCCTTCAGGGGCTCTCGGCCAGGCCAGGGGCTGCACCGGTGGCCGGGCTAGGCTTGGCGAGCTGCCGCAGGTCCCGTGCGGACCTCACGGCCCACTGGGCCAGCTCCCGCAGCACCCCCAGGCCCCGCAGCTTCTGCTCGAAGATGCTGAGGCGCGGCGGGGGCGGCGGCCCATCCTCCTCCTCGCCGGGGGATCCCACGGCTCTCCAGCCGCAGCAGCTCCTCGAGGTGGTAGGTGAAGGCCGAGACCTGGAGCAAGACGGCCGCCAGGGCCCGGCCCAGGCCCGCATCGGCCTCACCCAGCTGCTCCCGCTGCTCCTCCAGCATCTGGGCCAGCAGGGCACGGAAGGCCCGATAGGCCGCCAGGTTCTCCAGCAGCCGCTGGGTGCCCGTCTGCTCGTCCCAGCGCTCCACTGCTGCCAGCGGCACCCCCTCCACCGCCGCCACGCTGGCCGAGGCGTCCAAGCCCTGCCGCTCCACCTGCAGGGTGAGACCCACCGGAGATCAGCGGAGGCGGGAGAAACATGGGGTGAGCCGCCAGCCTCGAGCCCTAGAGGTGTTGGGGCAGTGCAAGATGCCTGAGGCTCGCCGCTGGATCAGTGGGCCCAGATCCAGCACCACTCCATCCCCCATCCCGGCCACGGGGCAGAGCCCTTGCACCCCAGCACGGCTGCCCAGATCCCACCAGCGTTCCCAGTCCCACGATAGCCAGAAGGAGCAGGGCAAACTCACGTAGGCGTCCAGGAGGTCGACAACATCCGCGCGCATCTTCCCGGCCAGGCGGATGCCACGGCTGCAGAGGTCACGGCGCCGGAGGGCAGTGGAGGGGCTGTCTGCGGCTGCCATGGTCCGGGCAGCTGTCACGGCCACCAGGCTCCGGGTGCAGCACCCGCCCGGCCCGGGGAGGACAATCCTTTGCTGAGCTGGTGCATTCCAGCCGGGAGCTCCGCTCACACGTCTGCTGGCCTGGCTCTCCCCCTCTTCCGTGCCTGGGGCTTGGCACCACGCTGCAAATTCCCGCCTCTGGGATCAACAGCGACAGATTATTTCCCTAATTCCCCCACGCATCGCTACTCCAAGTGCCTTGCCCAGAACTGTCTGGCCCGGCAGCAACAGGCTCCCAGTCCCGGCTGACCCACTCCTCCCTCCCAGCCACACAGTGAGATTAGCAGCACGCTAATCCCTCGGCTCATTCCAGAGAGCGGGAAACCACTGCCGGGAAGAGGTGAGCAAAGCCCAGACATTGCTCAACACCTCAACCCGGGCAGCCAGCTGAGCCTGAGCGGCTGAGCACTGGTCGAGGGCAGCCCCCAGGCTGGAGATCTCATAGCAACCCCAGGCCAAACTGCAACTCAAACCCTGGCAGAAGGATCTGTCCCAGACACATCTAACCCCTGCTTTCCCAGAGGGGTCATGCCCCAAAGAAAGGCTGCAGATAGGGGAAGATGTCCCAGCCACCCCAGGACAATGCTGGCCACCCCACAGGTGAGCTGCATGCACCAAGACAAAAACAGCCCTCCAGGCTGTGTTGGTTTTTCCTCAGTATGTTTATTTTGCTTATGCATTACCCAGATTAAGAGGGAAAAAAATCCAGGAGTTGAAAAGCAGCTTCCCATGAATAGCACAGTGTGCCTGGCTGGGGGTCCCAGGGCTAGGAGGTCCCCACACAGTCCCCAAAGCAGGTCCCCACATGCCCAGCAGCCTCCTTGCCATCCTGTGGCTACTGCAGAACCTGCTGAGCTTGGGGAGCCCCTAGCCACAGCAGCCCCCAGCCCCACCCCAGTGGCCCAAAGTCCCCAAAATGCTGCCCGCACCAGAGGGCCCTGCGCCCCCTCCAATCCCTCCCCAGGAGGAGAAAAAAAAAATAAATACAGGGGAAAAAAAAATACAAAAAAGTTTATTGCAAACTACTACAATAATTTATTGAAGCAAACTGCATGCGAGTGAAGGAGAGACATCGAGGGGAAGAGGAGCTGCAGGAGGGCTGTGTCAGTTTTAGGGCTTCAGAGGGGTGTGGAAAGGGAGCTACACATCTCTCCTGCATCAGGGGCAAGCAGGCTGTGGTTAGAGGACAGACAGGCACCTGGCCAAGGCCAGAAAAAGAAAAGGGAGAGCTACAAGAGGGGTCGTGGAAGGACTAGGCGGGGAGTGGCAGGGATCACGTGTCCAGGCCGGGAAGCAAATGAAATGTTTGATTTTGCATCCCAGAAGTGCAGCCGGGGGGCAAACCCTGCTCCACTGGGGCAGACACAGGAAGAGGCAGCCTCCCAGAGCCCCAAGCCCAGTGCCAAGGGCTGGGTCACCAGAGGTGAGCAAGCCCTTGGCCCAAAGGCATTTTAGTGCCTCGACCAACAAAACCCCCCAAACTCTCCTTTAGTGTTCTGTGCAAGGCTCTGCCCGCCCTGCACCTCCCACCGGCACAGGGACCAGCAGAGAAGCAGCCCCAGAAGCATGGTGTCAAGAGAACACAGTCGACCTGCCCTGAGGGCCAGGGGCCACCAAGTGTCCCCAGAGTGAAGCCCCGCACTGCCCGGGGGGGGGCAGGTGAAACAATCAGAGCTGGGCGTGAACTGCTGCTCCTCTCTAGTCTGCAAGGGGAGGGGACCGGTTGCCACCCAGAAAGTTTCCTGCTGGAAACCATAGTAAAGTGATCCAAGCAAGACACTGGATCATCCCAACTGAAGGAACTGGTTCAGCTTAACACCACTCCACCGCGGACCTGCCACCAGGTGTGCTGGGACCTCATCAAAGCCAGGCTGCAGCCACGGCGCGAGGACGTGGGATGCCCACACCCGGGGCAAGGGACACGCAACTGCTCAGCCTCGATCCGCCCAACACCAGGAAGTGCTTCGACTTGCTCTGACAAAGGTGTCACTTTAAGGGGGGAGGGGGGCAAACAGCACAAACGGCCCAAGAAAAGCCGGTGTGTTTGGGCCACAGCTGCATTTCCAGGCATCATGGGTGGTAGAGTGTGTGTTCAGTCAGTTTCCTGATAATCCAATTAAATTCCAAGTTTTATTGCAGTTTTCCAGACCCCAGGTACCTGATTTCAACAAGCTGCTGTGTGCTACAGACCAACTCAGCTGATCCTGTGCTTGGGCAAGATACTTCGGCTGTGCTCCAAACCCCAGAAACCCAACCAAAAAACAAGCAAACAAACGAAAAGCCAGGTTATTCTTCACCTCTTCCAAAACCGCTACGAATTCAAGGCCACTGAATCTCCACACAAAGTTTCAGAGAAGAGCAAAAAAAAAAAAAAAATCCAAGTCTCCATAGCAGACACAGCCTATGTAAACTTTCCAAGGGCTCAATGCTGCCGCAACTACACCGGCAGGCAACACCTGACCTGCCACGTTTCAGGGAAAGCTGGAGTGTCTGTGCAGAAGAGAGAAACTTTGAGAACACGGCTACACAAGACCTTCCCCCAAAATGGGAGCAGGGAGAGAAGCTGACAGCCCCTTAGTCCCACATCAATCTATTGCCTTGGATAAACAAGCCTGAGAAAACCATATCCAGTCCCTGCTTCTGAGTCTGTCTAGACCTGGAAAGGAGAGGCAGAGTCAGATGAGGAGCACGACATCCCCCAGCAGCAAGTAGCTCACGGCTGTCCCAAGTCACAAGAACAAGTTCCTGGCTAACAACGTCCTTCCCCAAAAGGCTGGAGGCAAAATGGGCATTTAATGCAAGGAGCTCATCTGGAGCTGGGAGGGAGGGAGGGAGAGACAGCCTATCACTCACCTCATCCTCCTGCTAACACGCTGCTGCAGAGATTCCCACTGCACACAGGCTTTTCTCCAGGGGCTCTCCCTCTACTCTGGAAAAGCTGCAAGACACATCTGACTCCAGAGCACTGCCTTCACCTCGACTCTCCCAGCTGCCGGCACGGTGGCACTGGAGCTCCCTGCACTGGAGCCTACTGGGAAACAGCCTGAACCCCTTCCACCCCCGCCCCCTAAGAACAGAACTAAAAAATACCAACCCTTTTTTAAACAATAAATAAGGAATCTTGTTACCACAACACAAAAACGAAGCATGTTCAAAGTGCAAATTACTGTCGTCAAACTGGGATGCTCCTCCTTGCCTCTCCCACGCAGGGCTCCTGTAGCCCCCGGGCCTCTCCGAGCAAACATGATCTACGAGCCAGGGCGTTCCCTCCCTCTACTTCCTGCCAGGGCTGGAGCAGGGGAGTGCGGTGGGAGCAGGATGTGCGCTGCTGCTTCACAGCTCACCCTGCCGAGGGGCTGAAGTGCCAAACTCCCAGCCCCGGCAGGAAGGAGACTGCAAGGACCAGAGCGCAGCGGTGCATAGAAGTCGGGACCAGGGGCAGAGGGAGTCCTAAGAAACTTCTCCAGAGCACATCCAATACTTTTTAGTTTGCCAATGGGGCCACGCCAAGGAGCCAGAAAGGCAACTGCTTTGGAGTAGAGCGAAGGGTTTCAGCAGTGCCCCCTCCCTTGGAGAAATCCGCCGCTCAATCCAACCTGCTCTGGCAATGGCAGCACATGCCCCTTTCCACAAAGGCGCCGTGGGATAGAGAGAAGTGGTTGGGAGAAAGAGGATGTGCTGTGATCCGTGCTGGAGGGGAGCAGACCCTTCTGTTATTTACTAGTATTGTAAGTTTTGTTTAACTTTCCTCTCTTTCAGCAAATGCCTCCTCCTTTTTTTTTTTTTTCCTTTTCCTTTTAAATACAGAGTCCCAGCTGTCCCAGCACCCAGGTGCTCCCCCGCCACTAGGGTCCAGTGGAGTCTGAATCTTCGATGAGCACCTCCGTGCTGGCTCCCAGCATCTCTGTGTTCATGACCAGCCCCTCTGGGTTCGCGCTGCTGCCGCTGCCCACAAAGAGCTTGCCGTCAGCCACCAGGCTCACGCGTTCTGCCCCGCCACAGTAGGGCTTTGGCATCCCCTCCGAGCTCAGCAGCAGGCAATCTGCTGGGGGAGCACTGCCCAGGGGGTCGGGGAGCAGCGGGAGGCCCTGGCCATCCGTGGGCGGCACGATGGCCTCGGGATTAGTGCCCAGGATATCGGTGCTGGTGATCAGGGCACCTGCATTGGCAGCCAGTGCTTCAGCAATGAGCACCTCAGGGTGGCTCTTGGCTTTGTGGGCCACGACGCTGTCCTTCTTCTCGAATTTCTTGCCACAAATATTGCAGGAGAACTGGTAAAAGGAGTCTGCATCATGCTTCTTCATGTGCCAGTTGAGGGAAGCCTTCTGCCGGCAGGTGAACCCACAGATCTCACACCTGGGAGGGGACAACACAGAGGTCACAACAAAGGGACATCCACATACTCTTGTGGGGACAGCAGCAGCAAAGTGGCAGCCCAGGAGAACAGCAGGGACTCACCAGTGTCACTGCAGCTCCAGCTCTAGTTTTATTTACTGAGGGTTTACATTGCCCAAATCTGCACCAAGATACTGCCCCGAGGAGCAGGTGACACAAATATGCATTCAAAGAGAGCTGGGACACCAGGAAAAGGCTCCAATTCTGGGTTCAGAGCTGCCCCTGCTCTCAGTGCATCCTGAGAATGGGTATTTTGGGGTCCCTCAAAGCAGGAGGGCAAGGCACAGGCAGAGGTACTCACTGCAAGGGCTTCTCGCCCGTGTGGATCATCCGGTGCACCGCCAAGTTGTGGGAGCTCTTGAAGGCCCGGGCACAGTACTCACAGATGTAATCCCTTTGATCTGAAAGACAACAGCAGTTGCAGCATTGCGCTCCCACAGATCTGCTCCCTTTCCCAACTCTCAGGTGGTGCAGGTAACACTGCCTAAGAAGGAGCAGAACTACAAGTTCTGGGAGGCACAGTAAAGGAGGAGGTGTCCCACAACACACTGCAGCAGCTGATCTGGAGACGCGAGGCATGATTAAGACTCTCCTAACAGCTAATTATCCACTCTGACCAACACTGAAAGACTGAAAAATTGGGATAAATCAGACTTTATCGGTAGAGGTTTATTCCTCTACAGAGCCCCTCAGTGATGCTTGCCAGAAGGAGAATTAAAACCTCTATAGTCTATTTCTTTCATTTCCTTAAAAGATGGTAATCCAGAAGACAGTAATACCCTGCTGCTGGCTGCAAATCTATGCCACCTGACTTGGCTTCACTCTCCCCAGAAGTCCCAGAGGCTTTTCCATTTTCCCCCAGTCTGTTCACTGACCTGAAAAGGAGTTTGTATCTATTTCTCACCCCACTGTACCTGTGTGATGTTTGGCATGCCGCAGGAGCTGCTTCTGGAGCCGGAAGAGTCGACCGCAGGAGGGATGAGGACATACATATTTTTTCTTCAGTAAGTGCTGATACTTTATGTGATGCTGAGAAGAAAGAGGGAAAGTTTACAGACTCTGTACATGGCTGAGTGAACAGCTGAGGTTCTCTCAAGTTTAGATCTCCACTGGAAAATAAAACACACGTGGACATCCAGCAACCTGACAGACACACACACATGGCTACAACTGGCCACAATTAAGTCTTCCAAAAAGACAGCATCAGGAAGGCGTGTGAGTGCCAGTGGAGACTTAGCTGCCTTTTCCTAGCACCCCTTCCCTGTCCTTCCCATCTCCACTGAGGAAGTGAACACCTCCACCAACCTGCAGGTACCGTGGGTGAGCCAGGACCGTGCCGCAGCCTTCCATCTCACAGCGGACATACTGGATCGGAGGCTTCTTCCTGGGAAATCAGTAAGGAGAGGAGCAGAGTGCTTGGCTGCTTCTATGATCAGGTGATTCTACAGATAAAGATTCTATACATATTCTATCTAGAATCACAATTCTCAGTGTCTGTGTCTGATGCCACAAACAAGAAGTGCAAACACAGCAAAGAATTACTGCTCCAAAACCCCTGCCTGGACTGTGACAGAGTTGCTGTTCAAGAGCCAGCTCCTCTCCAGCCACTACTTGAGGGCTCTCCCTAGAGCTGGGAAAACCTCAGGAGACCCAGAATTCCCAGCACCTTACTGCTGGGCAAAGCTACCGGAGGGATCCACTGAGAAGTGGGGGGGGGACTGGTACAGTTGGAAGAAATCAAAGCCACACCGACAGGGAGAAGGAAAAGAGGGAACACAAGGCATGCTGCTATTTTTGGTTTTTATTCTCTTTAAGGCAGAGAGAGATGGCTTTGGGACAATCCACATTTGCATGCAGGATACAGTGCAGAACAGAACTGGGTTGAGATGATCATTTACCTTCTCTTGGGCAGCCTTGGGCTCTTGTCATCCTTTCTCCTCCTTCCCCTCCTGTAACAGGAACGTAGAAACAGAACTGAGAGAGGCTTCTTTACATTAGCAGTGGGCAGAGACTTTGAAGTGTGTGCTGTATTGCCTCACTAACTGCACGATCTAGAAAAACCCAAGTGCAAGCCGGAGACAGATTCAGAGGAAGGAGAATTCTAGAGAAATAAATGCTTCATGAGGCTTGCTCTTTCAACCCTTCCCTTTTCCTAACACATTTTTCATAAACATGTTGTAGGTGCCTGGCATTTGGCCAGGGTCAAACCATGACATTTGCCAACACAGTCCAGAACCGACAGTGCACTCTATTTCCTCTGCTCTGTTGGGGAACATTCCACACCACAGGAAAACATCCATCTGCCTGATCAGGGAAAACGGGATTAATGATCCAGCAGCTATTTTACAGGCCTCTGAATTAGCCACAGCAGCTTCTGTACCTGTCAAGACAAAAATCTAGGCTCTGTCTCAGTGGACCTGTGCTCACATGTAAACTGCAGCCTCCGAAGCCACAGCCCTGCCCAGCTCTGCCTGCCCAATCCCATTGCTGCAGAGGCACTTGGAGTAGATTGATGGAAGTATTTTCTGGACTCTACCAAGACATCCATATTGATGGCAAGCCTGGAACACGCTGAACACACACTCAGCATTCAAGCCAAGCCCTCAGAAGAGCCACAGGTTTTATTACGCACAAAAAGTAGTGTCTGATTCAAACAACAAAACCTCAAACCTCAGAAAGCAGTCTCCAACAATGTTCTCAAAATATCAGCCTCCTCACTCCTCTCCACCGTGAATCAGCAGCAGCTCAGGAACAGCAAGAGAAATTAAACCACCGGTGTGTGGCAGGTCAGCAGAGGGAGCCCAGGCTGCTCCAACCGCTCAGAGAGGAGCTGAGGTACAAAACCAGCTCCTTTTCTTTTTTCCTCTCACATTATCCCAAAGAATGGCTTTGACACAGTCACACAAACCAATCTCCCTCCATTAACAGGAGGAAAGCCTCAGCCATGAGTTCCAGTGACAGCACACCCAAAGGTGTTGAGCCACTGGAGACTGATTGGGTGAACTAAGTTTGTTGTTTGACTTCTCCACAGTGAGGGAAAAACAGCTGATTTTCCTGAGCTCTGCTATAGTCCCAGATGTACAAAGAGGACACTTACCATGCACACAAGATATCCCAGTGTCTGCCCTCAGCAGGAACACTGCCCTCTCACACTGGCTTTCGGAATCCACTTCTGGCATCACAACAGAACCCATTGTAAGGACAACCTGAAGTATTTCCCACTGTGTGGTCACACCCAGGGAGGCTGACTAACCACACAATGATGAAAAACCCCTCCACTTAAGCTAAACTCTGATTTTTTTGTGGCTGAACATAGGCAAGAAGTGAGGGCATAGGACAAACAGTGCTGCCCAAACAACTCTCAAGCCCAGAGGAGGAGGAGAGGGAGCCAACAACAATTAAACACTGTTGTACACCAGTGAGAATGCAAAATACACTGCATACACTGCCATGTGTAATTGCAGAGTTTACTCACTTCCTTGGTGGTTCTTCATCATCCTGAAACTCATTCTCTTCTTTCACTTCTACTTTAATCTCTTTCTGCCTTTCTTTTTCCTCCTTCCCCTTGCCAGCTTTTCTCCTTTGCTTTGGTGCTTCCCTACAAAGACACAAATAAACACATTGCTCCAATACCCTTCCCACTGCCTGCTTTTTACAAAGATTTAAACAACTGGTCCCAAGTTCAGGTCTATTCTTCAAGTCTGACTTTCATGCAGAAATAAGAACCAGCCTTATGGAAGTACTCAGCAGCCAGCAAGACTCTAAAGGCTTTAGTCCCTGAGAGAACAGTACCAGCCAATGCAGGCAGTATTTAGAACCATTCCATGGGGCATATTAAGCTCATTCAACTAAGATGTCAAATTTTTTTTGGTCTAAACCCTAGTAAGTACATAGTCCAACATACTTCTCTAAGTGGGGCTTGTAGGTCTCATCTCTGGGATCATCTTTGAAGGGAACTTCTTCCTCACTGATGAGCATCTCCTCATCATCATCACTGCTGGGACAAAAGGAGAAGAGAGGACTTTGGCAGCAACAGCTTGGCCATTACTGCTAGAACATTCATGCACCTTCCCCCAGGATGGGAAAGACTCTATTACACAGCACTTCCTCATCCAGCAGGACTAGGGAAAGCTAATAGCACGCGCTGACCAAGGAGCACAGTGACAACCAAAATGGGCCAGGCAAAGCAGTGTCCTCTCCTGAACCTACCCACCCATGGCAACCAGGTGGAATGCCCAGATCAAATCTTATTATCCATTTCTCCACAGTAACTCCTGGCATCTGCACTGCACACTTGAAAAGCAATGGTCTTGGACCACGTGAGACAGAGCTACTGTCTCATTTGGTCCTCACTTAATTCAGAGCTACTGTGTCGGTCCCACAGAATATTTAGCACAAGCATTTATTTTCAAACAACTCAGGCCCACTTTGAGATACTGAATAGGAAGAAATACCACAAAATAACATGTCCTACCTGACTCCATCTGGAGACTGATGTTCTTCTGTGACCACTGAAAGGAAAAGTCACCATTAGGTTTCAAAGTGTGTTCGCTGCAGTGAGCTCATCTGTCTCACGGTACCTCCGTCGACATTCAGAGCCAGGAGTGCTGGTGGCAGAAGGTACCCGTGACAAGCAGCACCATGCCAGCACCAGCCACACACCCAGAGTGACAGCCACAGCCAGCTCCCTGACCGTCCCCAGGCCTTCCATGCCACGTACCGTACTCCAGCTGGTCGGCGTGGGGCTCCGACTTGCAGATGAGCTGCAGGGAGCTCGCCTTGGATCTGGAGGCGCGGGAATTCTCGGAGTCGCGGGAATTCTCGGAGTCGCGCTGGCGAGCGGCAGCTGCTGTCCGGCTGCTGCGCCAGCTCCGGCTGGGCCGGGCCGTGCCAACGGGAGAGCCATGGCTGAGCACACCGGACACTTCCTCCTCTTCCTTCTCTTCTTTGGGAGCTGAAACAGCCATTGCAGTCTCTTTCATAATAGTAAATAATGCCTAAATCCCATAATTAAATCACACATTAAATCACCGCAAGCCCTGCCTGCGGTGGGAACCTGCTCAGCCCTCTCTGCCAAGCCAAGACACTCCCCAGGCGCTCACCTCAGCAAACCTTCCCTTAAAACTCTCCTCACATTCCCTCTAAGGAAAGACACTAATATTTAAAAGCAGCTTGTATTTTCCCTTGGATAAAGGCTTCTGTGATTATGATTTGCCGGCTCTAAGCACAACAAAAGAGACACTCATAAACCTCAGCGAGTGCTTTATGGAAGACCAGCTTCAAAGCTGGGCCATGTGAAAAGTCATATTTAGAGAATTCCCAAAACATATACTTCATTGGAATTGTACACCTGGCAATATCCCTGAGGGATCTGAGCCGGATGTTTCTGGTGCTGTGCTAGAGCAAAAAGCATCACAAACGCTGTTAGCCCCAGGTCTTCACACTTATTTACAGCTTGTACAGGTGGTTTCCTTTTGGCTCATGGCTGCTCTCCAAACATGCTTTGGCAAGGTAACAGAGCTGGCTGAAATGTCTATGTGAGCAAGTTAATCTCTTAAAAACTAAAATTCCCAAGTACAGTTCATCTGATCTCACTTTTGGTACTTGCTGTGACACTGGGCCCTCATGAACTCAATGCCTTTTGAAATGCTACAGATGATCACAGAATGGTTTGGGTTGGAAGGGACCTTAAATCTCATCTCATTTCAACCCCTGCCCTGGGCAGGGACACATTCCACTAGTTCAGGTTGCTCCAAGCCCCAACCAACCTGGCCTTGGACACTGCCAGGGATGGGACATCCACAGTTTCTCTGGTCCCTCCCAACATGCAATCTCCAGTTTTGCATCAAGCCTTCTGAACCAAATGATCCTTTTTTTCCCAGCACATAGTTTGCTTTGCATTACTCACTGTCTGATCCTTGATTAACAGGGTGGGAATAAGCAATAATTGGCTGGAAAAGTCTGACTGGAATCCTGGATGTGAGGCATCACATTGTGTTGTAAACTGCACCTTCCTAGCTTTCTTTAGCAGATCTCAAGGTGATTGCTGCATGTTCTCAGTCCTCATGGTGAACATCTCAGGTTTTTGAATGTCAAATCAAACCCGAAGACACCTGAAACCATCCTCTAGAAATTCCCCCCTCAACTACTGTGTTGCCAGGGATAGCACACACTGCTGCTCTGGAAGAGCTGTATTCCCTTGGAAGATCAGGCATTCAGCTGATTACTTATCTTTTTAAAAATCAGGCTCACAGAGTTGAAGCAGACCTGCCTCAGAACACACCTGGACAGAGCACAGCCCTCACCCAGCAGCTCTGCTTTGTTCCTCTGAAGTGAAGGTGTTTTCCCAGGATTTCTCCTTCCTACTTCTTCTGCTTCAGCATGGCTGCCTAACAGATCCAGATGCTGAAAATACCGAGGTACCTCCCAAACCCCATCCTCAGGAGATGTATCAAGTATTTACTTGCAGTAGAACTCACAGAGTGATACAGAGCTATGAGATGAAAAACCTTCCAATTCTAGACCCTCCCAACACGGTCACCGGTCCCTATCCAAGGGTCATAGCTGCACCAGGAAATTTCTGTCTGTCAAGTGTTCAGCTGCAGGAGCAGCTGGAATCAGCACTTGCCAAGGCTTTGCCAGAATGTGAAACTGCAAAAGGGAAGTCCTAGACTTGGAATAAACTTCTGTCTCTTTGTTCCTTCAAAAAAAATAGATTGAAAATTGTGAGCAAACTCCAGTCCCTGGGAGGAGGGACAAGAAAAAGAAACCTGGAAGGACATGAGCAGTGAAGTTGTGGCTTTGTTATAATTGTTCAGACAACCAAAAGACCAGACTCTGGGCACTGCTCTGCTTTTCAAAAGAGCTGAACTTTGATTTATAAGGCATTTGAAATCATCCTAATAAGCCTGCAGACAATTTCAGAAAACACCCATGTGCAATTAAGTGAAAGGAAATTAAACTATTAATTGCTAAGTTAAAAAATTGTTCTGAAAATTAATGCACCTCAGCTTATGCACACCTCTGAGATTTAAGGCAGCAACCCCATAACAGAGAAGGCACCAAACACGTGATTTTATAATGGCATGGACAATAATGAAACTCAGGAAAAAATCCAAGTGCAAAGCTCCATCCAAAGGGCTCTTCCCCACCAGAGCACTGTGGAACTGTACAGATGGGACACAGGAAAATCCTTTGAAGGTTTGGGCAGTCTGATCAATTTAAATTCAGCACATTTTTATAAGGTCCTGTTTTAAGTAATGACATTTCTCTCTCCAAACACTGACAAAGCCTTATGGGAAACAGTCATTCCCAAAAGGAACATGAAGCTTTAAGAATAAAACACTGAGATATAATGTGAGCCCTCTATGTACAAACCCATTTGGTACAACCAGAGTCTCAAAGTTTTCCATCTTTTTTTAAATCTGCTGGACCTGACTGTTTTCCTAGCAAAACCCCTGGATTTGAGAACAGATTTCCAGGGAGGTGAGTCTCCTGACTAAAAAGAAAATTATTCCCACAAGGATAAAGAGCGCTGTGGGAAGTCAGACATGAATTCTGCTATGCAGCGACTGCAGCTATACGAATTCATTTGGAAGCTGAGATTAAACATTCTACTTATGCATCCAATATTCCTGCAGGCACACGTTGGGAAATCCTGCGACTGCATGACTAAGCAGGCGACAGGGAATAGCCAGGGAACACAGGCTGACACTGCAGCTGCCCCCAGCACGCTGTGGTGACAGTCACACACTGCTGTGACACAACACACACCTTCGGCTTTCATCTCCCTCTAATCTCCCCGTCAGACCTGCACAACCAGAGCTCCCAAGGGGATGCTGGAGAAGCCTGATCCCATGGTTCTGTACAAGGAATATTCCAAACTGGATTTAGCACTTGATAGTAAAGTCTAATACTGCAATGCAAAAAAATCAATTCCGTATCAAAATTCACACTAGTGTGGAATTCCAAGCCTTCACCAGAACTACTCAGCACCTCATCCCAGCTCCATCCATGGAAACCACTGCTTGCTTACACTGTGGTCTGACTCCTTTAAAAACTTGTGCTAAAGCCTAAGGAGGAGCAGGGAGAAGCTCCTCTCCTGCTCCTGCACAACCTGGCAAAGGAAGACACTCCTCAGCCCATTTCCAGGTCTTCCCCACCCAGCACAAGGTGCACAAGGGCTCCATCCAGTGTGCAGCCAAGACACAGGAGTGCAGCTTCCTCACCTCCGTGGCTCTGTAGACTAAAAAACAAACAGAAACAAACAAAACCCCACCACAGCACAGGTTTCCTCTGGCTCAGAAGTCAGCACTTCCCAGTGCCAATTTCCCCACAAATATTCCCATCATCATTTTGGCTGCAAATCTAATGAGGGGAAAAAAAGAGCACCAGAAGTTTAACAAATGCTTTTTCCACTCTCACCTTCAAGTACAGCTGAAATTCTCAGAGCCCAGGTTAAAGGCTAAAATGGCTTGAATGCAGAGAGCCCTCAAACTTGGGAATTACAGATGGAAAACTTTCCCTTCCTGGCTAAAAATGCAAATACTCTGCCTGTTTTCTACTACTACAATGTAAAGGTTTCTGCTTAAGGGTATCCAAAAAACCAAGCATGACCATTAAAGTCTTAACTCTATACACATGTGAAGCTGAACTTTTTTTACACATTTCAGCAGCTGTGTTTTGACTTAAAAGGCTAAAGCTCTGACGTTACCCTGTCAACCCTTTACACAGTGAGGGGTAAATACACACAAGCAGGATCTGGGCTCAACACACAGCAGTTAATTCTGCTTCAGTCTGTAAAAACACAACTTGCCAGCTGGAACTGTGATGGATTTCCACACCCAAGGAAAGCTAAAGAGTTACCAAAACACGAGAATAACAGCAGCCTCCGAGACACAACTGCTGGCACACAAACCAGCAGGAAGGGGAATTCATCTGCACAGGTGTGTGACCTCCTTTCCTCACTGCTTCATTCCACTACAATTCTCTGCTGGCAGATCAAAAACACTACACAAAGCCCTTTACTTGGACCCGTTTCAGAAGTTATCACTGGCTAAGGAGAAAAGCCCTCTAACTTTTTTTTTCCTTTCGCGTTTTTTGTTTGTTGTTGTTTTTTAACAAGAAATTGTTAAACAGACGCAAAAATTTCACAGTTTGCACTGGAAAACAAAAGCTCTGCTCCAGGTTGCAGACCCCCACAGCTGGGACTTCTGTGTTCAGACCCTACTCACTCCCCCAGCTCTGAACAATCTTCTCTTTCACCCCCAAAGACATCAACATAGAAACTCCACAATCCATTAAAACTAGAAAAGAAGAAGTGTGAATATCTGAATACTCTGATTTCCACACAACCTTCCCAGGTCTCTCGAGGATCTACATCTGTATTTAGAATCACAGAAGAGAAGTGAACCCAGGATTTGCCAACTACTTGGGACTGCTATGCAACAAGAGTTGTCAAACCATGGAGCAGCCCAGCCTCATGCTCCAACAGCCATGGAAAGCCCAAGTGCTTTTTGGGACAGTAAAATTTTGCAGGATGGGTACGTGCAGCAGCAGCTTATCAGAGTTCTACAATCTTGAGAGAGACCTCAGAGAGCAACTTGCACATCATCCAGAATCAAAACATGCTTTAAAAGGAAGATCCAAAAGGAAGATCTGGCTAACCCATGGCACAGCCCAGAGTCTCTACATGGAACACAAAACTACAAGTGAGTCATTCAGTTCTTACCTTTACCAGCAACTTTATCGGTGCACCTGAAAAAAACACAATAGCAAGTGTAAGAGCCAGACTCTGTGGGATGGGGGCAGAAACAAGTAACTGAATGATATGGAGATGAGCCCCAATTCCCCTAAGTCCCGGTGTCTCTCTGTCACATCATTGTTTTCAACCCCTCATGCCAAGATGGATTATTTCAGCCGCAGGAAGCTGAGGGGAACTATAGGAACATCCAGCAGCAAAGGCCCAGCCCTGCCAGGACAGTTATGACCGATCCAGGGGGATTTTGTGCATAGAACAGGGCAGAACAGCTGCACTTCCGAAGGCTCCGGTGTGCTACTCGGGATCGAAGGTGCAGCGAATGCAGCATCTCCTCCCGGGAAGGTGGATCCCACTGTCTCCCTCACCCAGACCTTTGGCAGACGGGGCCCAGACCGCGCTGGCACCGCGGGGCACCGGGACGGCGGCCGCTGCCCGAGGGCGCTGCGCAGCCGGCGATTCCCGGGACACTGCCCTTCCTGGGAAGGGACCGGCGGGGCCGGGCCAGCCCGGCCGGAACAAAGGGGCGGCGGCGCGGGGCACCCCGCGGCCGGAGGCGGCCCGAGGGCCTGGGCCCGTTCGCGCGGGCCGGGCAGAGGCCGCCTGCAGCCCCCCACCCGCCACCGCGACCCCCGGAAGGCGCGGGCCGAGCCCGGCGCCGCAGGACTCACCCAGCCCGGGGGGCCTTCCTGGCCGCGGGCGGCGTCTCGGCGGCGGGCTGCTCGGCGGCGGGCCGGGCGCCGGGGCTGCTCCGCCGGCGCCGGGGATACTCGGCCTTACGGCGGCGGGACGCGGCGGCGGCGGCTGATCCCCCCGCGGCCGAAGCGGTGCGGCCGCGCTCCCGGCCGCCCCTCAGCACCCGGCTCCCGCCGGACTCCTCCCCGTGATCGGCGGCGGGCGGTGGTGGGCGGCGGCGGCCCGAAGCCGGCGGCCTGTCTGCGGCGGGCGGCGGTCCCGGGGCGGGCGGCGGCTCGGCGGCTGCGCCCCCCGGCTGCTCGGTGCCCGCCGGCATCGGGGCGGCGGCGGCGGGGCCGGGACGGCCGCGCTCCACCCTCGGCTGGGCACGCCCGCCCCCGCCGCCCGCGGCCAATCAGCGCCCGCCGCCCGCTTTCACGCGCGGCCCCTGCGCTCCGCCCCCTGTCCGCGACCACCAATCCGCGAGCGGGAAGCGCGGGACGGCCCCGCCCCTCAGGTCCGAGTCCCCCCGCCCGCAGCGCTCACGCCTTTCCCCGCCGCTCGCGCGCCGCTCAGCCAATGGGCTGCCCGGCCGGGGCGGAGCCCGCCCCCCGCCGCAGAGCGGCCAATCAGCGCGCCGCTGCCGCGCGCGCCTCGGGCTCGCACCTCCCCTCGCGCAGGCGCCGCTGCGGCCGCTGCGCTCGCGCTCCCGCTCCCCCCCCGGCCGGCCCCGCTCGGCGCCCACTCGAACGCGGCCCCCGCGGCCGCCGCCCCGCAGGCCCGACCGCCCGTCAGCCGCGCGGCCGCCGCTCGGCCCCCGGCACCGCCGGGCCCCCTACCGCCGCCGCTGCCTGCGCCCCTCCGCCTGCCCCCGGGCCCCTTTGCCCCTCGGGCGAGGCCTGGCAGGGGAAGCCGTTCGCCGCCCCGCTCCGCGCGGCCGCTCCGTGTCGCGGGGCTGCGGCGCCGCCCGCGGTGCCGGCGGGGCCTGCCGGCGGGGCCGCTTTTGGCTGCCGCTTCTCCTTTAAGAAAAAAAAAACGCCCCGTCGGGCGGCGGGTGAAAGTCGGTGACAAAATGGCGGCCGGCGCAAGGGGGCGGGGCTGGGGCGGTGTGCCCCGCCCGCTTCCGCCCCACGGCCGCGCATGCGCAGTACCTGCCGGGAGCTGTAGTTCTCCCGGCGCCGAGGCCGTGCCGCTTTCCCGGTCCCGTCCCCGCCCCGAACGGGCCCGGGCGGGAGCCCCGGGAGCGGCTCTGCGGGAGGACCTGCCGCCGTGGGCTCCAAGGCCCGAGTCCCTTCCCGAAAGAGTCCCAGCAGCACCTGCTGCTCCCCCAGGAGCGGCACCAACAGATTAAAGCCACACAAAACCCCAAAACTCGGTCCGCACAGATTCTGCAGACACCACCCGGGGCGGCTTGTGTCCCGGTCCCCACTCTATCCCCTGCCCTGGTGTCCCAGCAGCCTCAGTATCCAGGTGTGTTCTCGGAGCTGGATTGATCCTGGCACAGTGTCCCTTCACCTTGGCCGCAGTGGGATGTGACACCAGGGCTTGGGCTGGGGAAGAGGACTGGGGTGTGATGGCTCTGGAGCGGCGGGTTTAGCTGCTCTTACCCACCGGTTTAGGACAGGAGAACAAAGGGTAACACTTCCCCAGAACAAGGTGCTCCTCATCCTGCCTCAGGAGACAGCAAAAATCACAGGGGTTCAAAGAGCCTGCAGTGTTCAGCTGGAAAATCCTGTTTGCTGAACTGGTTCCCACCTGAGAATGTGCTCCGAGTGCCTGGTGCTTTTTTCTGCTTCTGCATTTCAAGTCCTGAGCTCTGGTATGTTCCTAGAAAACAAATGTGTGTCCAACAGTTCCTGAGAGTGTGCTAATAACTCCTCCTCACTGTGGCGAACCACGTTCCCCTGACCCAGAAACCAGGAAGGACAAGAATGTCCTTGCATGAAAGCTAAAGAAAAGCTTGGGATCCTCCCACAGGGATTCTTCCTGTCCCTGCTTCTTGTCAGCCCCATGCCAACCTGTTCCTGTCATTGACATCCCTGATTTACCCTCTACAGGCAAGGCTGGGATCACTTAATTCTTGTTAGAACAAGGGAGCAGAGCTCAGGCCAGGGCACAGCTCAGCCTTTGGCCTCTGTGCTCTGTAAGGACAAGTTTTACAACAAGAAGTTCCAGCTCCAGACACTCGCGCGCACTTGGGCTCACACATCACTAAATCATCAGGAAAACTAAAAATAGCCCAAAACCTTCCGCAGGCAGGAAGGTTCTGTTGTGTGCAGAGACGGAAGTGCCTGACACAAGGATGCCATCTCCAAGCAGCCCTGCCTCCTCTCGGCTTTGGGTGGCTCTCAGCATTCCTGGCCTGAAACACAGCCCAGACACAGCGGGTTGATGTCCTGGGGGGCTTTTCCTGAGGCGGGGCCAGGCTGGATGTCTCTGCTGTGATCAGGCAACAAAATGCTGTCAGGAATGAAGTGACTCTTGGGTTTGCAGCTTGACAGGCTCAGCTCCAGCCTGTCCCACCCGTGGGGGCTCAGCAGTGCCAGCCTGATCCCTGTGGGTGTTGGTGTTTCCCCACAGAGAGGATGGAGTCCGTGGCTCTAAACCTTTGCTCCCAAGGTTTTTCTGGCTGGACTGAAGAGGAGCCAAGCCAGGATATGTTGAAGCTTTGGCAGGGCTAGGTCAAGGCGGCAAAGATGATGTCAGTCACCTACCTGGTGCTGCCTCCTCCAAACACCCGAACCAGAGCCCAAAGGACACACCATGTGCACCCACCTCTGGCATTAACCCAGGTCCCTTGGAGCTGTTCCCACATCCACTGCCTGCTCCCAGCAGTGCCAGGAGATTTCTCTGCCAAAATGGGATTTGTTGTTACCTGGAAATCCAAGATGGGGACCCAGAAGTGTCCCCCAAAGGCAAGGTTCTTCTGGAACGTGACGGCATTGCTCCATCACACTGCCACAAATCCATGTCCACCTGGCACAGGGATGGATACCATGCCTTGTCACATGTGGCCAGTGGCTTCTGGAAAGAGCCTGAGTCAGCAGGACAGCCATGTTCTGGCTTCTGGAGCTCCTTGAGCAGCCTGTTGGCCAGTTTGTCCCCTCCGCAGTCCCAATCTGGGCTGTTTGTGGCTGCCTGTGCCCCAGCTGTGCCCGTCACACGTGGTGTGAGGCAAGCAGCCCGCAAAGGAAACCCTGGGTGACAAACCCCGGCGCGGGGGGAGGAGGCGAGACCGGAACAGAGCCGGCGCAGCCTTGACTGCCATCTCAGCACCTTGGGGTGCTGCTCCTGCCCCCAGCACCCCTCACAGGAGCAGGATGGAGGATTTGGGTAAGTTGGGCCGCTCTGGAGCTGGTCCTGCAGCCAGGCCTGGCTTGGGGTCACACCTTCGGCACCTCCAGGGAGCCTTTTCCTTCCTCTACCTCTCAGCTGGGAGGGGGTGTTGCAGAGGGGCAGCCATGGAGCCATGCTCCTTGCTGTGCCTTCCTCATCCCAAGATGATGGGATGGGGCCGGTGGTTGAGTGAGGACTTGGCCAAAAATGGAGCGAGCTTGAGAGCAGGAAATGGGCTGCGGCAGCACCACAATCCTGGCTGCACCCAGTGGGGGCTGGGAGCCATCCCCAGCCTGGCGTGGGGGAGCTGGGGTCAGGGAAGCAACTGTGCTGCCATGGGCATTCCCTGTTTCCCAGGGACAGCCAAGGCAGAGAAAGCAGAAAAGCACTCAGTCCTCCTTGGAGGAAGTTGTGTTCTGGTCATGCAGGATGTACCCAGGGTGAGCTTTTCCCTTCCAGGGCTCGTGCTGGGTCAAGTTGAGGACTGGCACATGTTCCTTTGCCATCCAGGGATGGTGTGAGCGGGCAGGACCCTTTGCCCCACTCTTTGGGAAGGTGGGCGCATCCTGCACTGGCATGGGGGTCTCTGGGAGAACTCAGGGCCCCTCAGAGCGCTGGCACCAGCCCAGCAGGACCTGCTGTGACACTCCTTTTGCTCCTGAGATTTTGGGAGTGATGCAAGACCACAGGGTGGGCAGCCAGTGGCTGTGGGGCCTGACGCAGATGTCTCTGTGCAGATGCTTTGCTGGAAGAACTGGAGCAGAGCTCCTGCCTGGCCTCCAAGGACCATGCGCCACAGGGACTGAACTCCTGCCAGGATGCCCAGCATGGTACCCTGAAGGTAATGCCTGGGCACAGAGACCCCTCAGCTTGTGATGGGGTGAGGAAACTGCCAGGAGAGCACCCTGAGGGCTCTGCCACAAGGGTTTGTCCTTCCAGGTGCCACTGCAACCTCAAGCTCAGCCTCTGGGAGAGGGTGCGGATTCAGTGTACAGGTAAAAACAGCCATGGGAGGGCAAAGCCATCTGGGGACAGGTTTTATCCTGCATCCCTGCAGTGTTCCCTATGGTGGCCTGTAGGAAAGGGCTGTGTTAGTGAGGGTGGAGGGGTCTCAGTCCTGGCCTTGGGGTGGATGCCACAGCATGCCCCGCTCTGCCATGTCCAGCACCCCCAAGCCAGTCCCAAAGACGCTGCTCCCTGCACCCCCAACCACAGAGGCTGCCCGGCAGCTGGATGAGCTCCTGGCCGACCTGGGCCACATGCAGATCAAGGTGAGCCTTGGCCCTGGGGCAGGAGGTTGGGGGCTTGGCCCTCACCCAGCCCTCACCATCCCCCTTCCCGGCAGCTGTCGGCTGCAGGACAGGGAGCTGGGGTGCCCACGGAGTCCTCGCTGGACAACATGCTGGGCAGCCTGACCCGGGACCTGCAGGAGCTGGGCATCACGGCTGCGCCCGCCGGCGTCTGTGCCGCCTGCCGCAAGCCCATCGCCGGCAAGGTGAGCCCCCGCCGCCAGCCCGGCACCCCGGGCATCCCCCCGGACCTGCCCTCACACTCCCCGTGCTGCCTTCTCGCAGGTGCTCACAGCCCTGGGCAAAACCTGGCACCCGGAGCACTTCATCTGTGCCCGCTGCGGGCGGGAGCTGGACAAGGGGCCCTTCTTCGAGCAGGGCGGGCGGGCGTTCTGCGAGGAGGATTATCACCAGGCCTTCTCCCCGCGTTGCGCCTACTGCGCCAGCCCCATCCGCGAGGTGAGCGACCCCCGGCGCCCCGCCAGCCGCTGCCACCGCCAGCCCCCTCACCTCAGCTTTTCCTGCAGAAAGTCCTCACGGCCCTGGAAAAGACCTGGCACCCCGAGCACTTCTTCTGCGCCCACTGCGGGAAGGTGTTCGGAGATGAGGGTATGTCCCAAAGTATATTTGGGGGTCCTGCCCCCATCCCAGGTAGCCCCTGCCCTTGCACTTACTGCCCCCATGCTCTCTCCCTTGCCTTCTATCCTGTGTACCACCACGTCCATGTCCCTCCCCCAGCCCGAGCCATCCCCAGGAGGGTGCCCATACCGCTCCCCTCCCCGCAGGGTTCCTGGAACGAAACGGGAAGCCGTACTGCCACCAGGACTTCCTGGACATGTTTGCCCCCAAATGCCGGGGCTGCGAGCGCCCCGTCACAGACAATTACCTGTCGGCCCTGCAGGGTGTCTGGCACTCCGAGTGCTTTGTGTGCACGGTGAGTGGGGCGGCGGGGATGCAGGGAATGGGTGTGTTCCCAGGGCCGTGCCAGCCTTCCCCCTCCCTCCCCTTCCCCCAGGAGTGCCTGACTGGCTTCACCGGCGGGTCGTTCTTCGAGCTGGAGGGGCGGCCCTACTGCGAGCTGCACTTCCACCAGCGGCAGGGCACCATCTGCCACGGCTGCGGCCGCCCTGTCACCGGGCGCTGCATCACGGCTGCGGGGCGCAGGTACCACCCCGAGCACTTCGTCTGCACCTACTGCCTGGGCCGGCTGCACAAGGGCACCTTCCGCGAGTGCGGCGATAAGATGTACTGCCAGCCCTGCCACGACAAGCTCTTTGTCTGAGCCCCGAGTGCCCAGCACACAGCCACCCTGCCTGAATATCCCCAGCACCGTCCCTACCCTCGGCATGCCTGGCATTGTCCCTGCTGACCCAAACGTGCCTCATATCCCACCCATCAACATCCCTGCCATTGGTCCTGCTCAGCTAACTGTCCACAGCCTTGTTGCTGCCAAGCCAGGCATCATTCCTCGTCCCCCTCCCTTTGAGACGTCCCTGGCATTGCCTCATGGATCTGAAGCAATAAAACACCTGGTCCCGCCTTTTCTCCACTCACTGGGGGCTTTGGGGACAAGGGTGCAAGGCAAGGTGGGAGGGCTGGGAAACACCACATGGTTTGTCACACAGTGACACCTCAGGGAGCCACAGAGACCAGCACCACTCCTGGAAAAGGCACCTAGCACACTGGCCTAGCAGCAAAGCCAGAAACACCACAGGGCCAGGCACACATCACACTTTAAAAACTTTATTTATATAAAAAAATCATTTTGTTTTAAAAGCGTTACAAGAATGTGCACAGGAATCAGACAAAGAACGGCGTGGCGCTTCCCCCTCCCCACCTCCTTGGTCCCCCTCCACACCAGGGCCAAGGAGGAGAGAAGGGGGATGCTGTCTTTTTGGTTCATTTGGAATTAAAAATTAAAAAAGGAATTAGTGTTTTAC
Source organism: Entomyzon cyanotis (assembly GCA_024500445.1). NCBI lineage: Eukaryota > Metazoa > Chordata > Aves > Passeriformes > Meliphagidae > Entomyzon > Entomyzon cyanotis. Next base: position 746,585 of record JAKEPQ010001031.1, read on the forward strand.
ATATTTAAAGGAAAAGAGAAGAGTTAGACCCCAGAACAAAACCCAACCAAGCTGAGGTGGGGCTGGAAGCAGGGAGGGCCCAGCCAGAGCTGGGGAGGATTTCGGGCAGGAGCAAGGCACCAGCTCTGCCCCTGCCACCTCCCCAGGCCCCGAGAGCCTGCCCTGGGGGGAGCCCCGGGCTGGGGGGGCTCCTGCTCCAGTTTGCAGCCTCCTGCAGAGGCTTCCAGTTGCACAGGGAGCCCCAGGCCCCCCCAAAAGATCACAGCACATGGATGTGCCCCAGCACCACAGCCAAGAGGAGGAGGAGCACATCCCAACTCCTGTGGCAGCCCAGGCCAGGATGCAGATGAGCACCCTGCACCCTCTCAGCGAGGGCAGGGGGGTTGGGGTCGCCCTAGACAGGCTCCCAGCCCCACTGCAGACAGTTAAGGCTCCCAGCAGGGAAGGGAAGAGCTCAGTCCTGCTGGAAGCGCAGGAAACTCCCCTTTCCCAGGGAAGCAGCCAGACAGTACGATTCAAAGAGCTATTTCACAGTGGCAAAAGAAAGGCACGTGTCGAGAGAAAGTCAACGGGGCAGTGCCGCGGGGATCCCAGCTCCAGGCGCCCTGCACAGCACGCCCCGAGCCGCCCGCTCTCCCCAAAACCCTGCCGCATCTCCTCCCTCCGTGGGGACCCCAGCCCACACCCCAGCACTGACCCCCTTCCTCACAGAAGGATCCTCCTCACACAGGCACTGGCTGGGAGCCAGGGCCCCATCCAGACCCCTCCACAGGATCCAGAGCCGGATCCCCCTTCCCATGCCCGCAAAGCCTCGTCTAGAGCAAAGCAAGAGAAGTTATTGCTGGTTTTCCTTCCTCTTGCCTGCCGTGTCTCCAGCCCCCGGACTCTGGTCCTGCAGCCCCCACGGCCCTGGTTGAACAGTGATCCCACACAAAAAAATACATCCTATAGGCAACAAAACCAAACCAAAAACAAGGCGGCATTGAGTGAGGTCCCAGTCCCAGTCCCTGCAGACGTTCTGGAGCAGGGGAAGGCGCAAGAGAGAAGGCAGCTCCTGGTCAAGGCAGAGTCCTTATGCAGCACCCACGCCGGCTGATCCGGCAGACTCAGGCAGGAAGGTTTTACTCTCAGGAGGAAGGAGGCGGTGGAGGACGGGAGGAGGAGTTCTCAGTGGTGGTGTCCCAGAACAGGGAGGTGCAGTGGCCCCGAGGAGATCGAGTGGCCCAGGCTGCCCCGGGGACCCGGCCCAGGTGTTTGGCTGGATGGTTGGCACAGAGAGTCCAGCAAAAATTCCAACAATAAGACAAGGTAAAAGTCGGTCCATTCCACCATGAAGAGTTATATATTTATATATATAATATATTATCAACCCAAACGGAGCGGAGGCAGGGAGGCCAGCTAGATCTTCTGCTGCAGAGAGAGAGAGGGACAGGCGTTAGGGCCAGAGCAGGAGCAAGGATGGAGGCATGATCACAGCACCAGTGAATCCAGCAGCAGTGATTGGAGCAGAATTTGGCTGGCCAAGCACCCCTAAGAGCACAGCAGGATCTGTCACCCCTGTCAGATTGGGCAGGACACCGTGGGACATACCGACACGGGGGAGGGCACAGCAGCATCTTCCTCTGCCTCCTCTACCTCAGGCTGCGACTCCTGCCCCTCCTCCTGCTGCAGACACACGGGGTTAGTAGGGGCCACGCGGTGGGGGTGTTAGTTGTGGGAGCCCAGCTCTGCCCTCCTCTGCCAGCCACGACAGCGATGCGGCATCTCCTGCACCCACCCCACTCTTCCCGAGTCAAGGAGAGCTGCTCACCATCAATGGCGCTGCCTTCACCGGCTCCATCTCTCCCAGGTCACCAGATCGGTCCAGCGTCCTGCTGTGGTCCCTCTCATTGAGTGTGGAATAGTTGTCTGGAGCAGGAGAGGGGACAGTCAGTTGTGCCACCTCTGCAGGGGGCTGCACCACACCCCCACAGCAGATGTGAGCTCCGTCCCCCATCCCACATACCAAGGGGGAGCCCCTCTCCTACCTGGTCCCATGTTGCTCATCTGGATCTCCTCCCGGGAGGATTTCTTGTCTACAAGCATGGGAAAGCACATCAGGGACAGTCCCTACAGCCAGGAGCCACAGAGGAACTGCTACCTGCCCTGGCTGGCAGAGCCCAGGTCTAGATGCAGCTCTAAGACCCAACGACACCACAGGACATACAGTTCCAGCCCCAAGAAGGCTCCATTTAAGGCCAAAACTGATGGCTCTGATGGCCAGGAAAGCCACCCATGCCCAAACTGATGGCCCTGTGTGAGCAGCTCTGGCTGCTAGGGAAGCCAAAGCTGAAGGGCAGGGAGGGGACAAATGCCAGCTGCCCTGGGTACCCATGAGGCAGAGGGATGATAGTGGGCACAGGTGCTGAAGGCAGGCACATACCTGTTTTTTGGTTCCTGTCGATGAGAGGCAAGGTGCTGTCATCAAAGGAGTTGCCTCCCTGGGTTCGAGAGGCATTGCTCAGGTTCACCTACAGAAACAGACAGTGACCACTCAAACCCTGATGTTCCTTCTCTACCAGCACATCCCACTCCTCCAGCACCAGGACAAACCCAGGAGCCCTCCCACAGCCCTTGAGTAAGGGGCCCAAAGTAACCAGAAGGTGCTAAAGCCCCCACTGCACCCACATAAGCCTGGGGAAAGCCTGCCTGGACTGGAACAGTGCCCAGCCCTCCAGCGGCAAGGGCAGTCCCTGCTTTTGGGAAAGAAACTGAGCCCGGGAGGAGCCTGTTTTTCAGCACTGCCACAGCAGCACTTAGGGTGACAAAATTCCTGCCTCATGCTCATGTGGGATATGGGGCACGACACTTCACGGTGTTCCTAGCAGAGACTTCCTGCTGGCCATTGGCTGAAAAACAGCACAGGGACACCTCTGATGGTGCCCAGTCCCACCAGCAAGGTGAAGAGCTTCAGGCTAGGTACTGCCACACGCCAGGAACACCCTTCTCCCTGCTACAGGACCCCACCTACAGCCCCAGCCAGCAAAGGGCATGCCCACACCTGGAAATCTGACTTCTTCCAGCCTTCCTTCTCGAGGGGCTTCCGCAGCTCCTTATAGCCCCAGACTGTCTGTAAGACGAGGGCGGCTGCCCGGACTTCTCTCTCTGAGCGGTTCCTAGGAAGAGGGGAAGGAAAAGATGTTTGGAAATGCAGAGGAAGTGAAGCCCCTCTTCACCCTCGGCATCATCCTTTGAGCAGAGCCTACCCAGATTTGTTGATCAGCACAAGCTTCTCAATCCCCTGTGTTTCCCGGAGCTTCTTGGCAGCCTCAAGGTTGTCCACGATCACTTCATTGATGGTGTTGAGGATTGACACCACTGTGTCCTCAGAGAGGTTTTTGGCAGGGGTCTGTTGGCCTCCGGGCAGGTTCTTCACCAGGTTGGGGATGGCATGTTTGCCTGGGAAGCACAAAGCAGTGGGTGTGAGCAAGCAGCGAACAGGACTGAAGGCAAAACCACTGAGAGGTGACCCGTTTTGCTATCCCTCTCTGCAAAGCTTTGCTCTGGATGGGGGCAGCAGACAGAGGCTGGGCTGATGCTGTGCTCACGCACTTCCCCAGCAGCCAAGAGGAGGAGGAGGAAGTCCCTGGATACACAGAGTGTGCCATCCTCACCGATCAGCTCCTTGTTGCGCAGGTCCACGGCCAGGTTCCGCAGGGCCCCCGACGCTGCTTTCACCACGCGCTCGCTGTCGTGGGTCAGGAGGTCAGCGATGGCAGAGAGCCCCTTCTCCTGGCGCAGGGCTGAGCGGATGTACCGGCCGTACTGCACAGGGGAGGCACAGGGCCACCGTGTCACCTGGGGCTGGGGACACCACCGCCAGGCCCACAGGTGGTGCTCCTGGCTCCCCGGGCTCTTTCCCTGCCACACCAGCAGCCCTGCGGGCACTCACCGTCCAGCTGCCAGCGCAAAGGTTCTGGATGGCTCCTGCCGAAGCCTCCAAGATAGCTGGAGTCTTGCTTTCCTTCAGGAGGGAGATATATATCCGGACCACTTCCGGCTGGAAGAGGAGCTCGTAGCCTGCCAGGAGGACATGGGTGGGAAGGGTTTATCCAAGACCTGTGTCTTCCTAATCCAAAGGGGCACTGCTGGGCAGACAAGGCTGGAAGCCTCTACCCACGTTCCCTGCGGGTGGCATCCTTGGCACAGAGAGGGCCAGGCTGCCCCAGGGTACCCAAAACCCCAGCCACCGCTTGGCCAGGGACTGTGATTTACAGGCAGTGAGACACTTGTCCCCAGAGGCTTCTGGGAACAACCCTTCCTCATTCTCATGGCTGGGGAACACTTTAAGGCAGAGATTTTGGCTTTAATCCTGCCTGTTCTTCATGCCCAGGAGAGAACAGGCAAGAGGGCAACTGTGCTGGCAAGTCTGAGACCACCACAGAGGGCTGTGTCACTGTGCTGTCCCTCAGCCCCTGGGACAGTATTTCCCTCTGAAGCCTGTCCTGAGGCAGCACTGACCACATCCACGTACAAATTCCTCACACCTACTGGCAGAGCTCATGTTTTAACCAACCATTGGGCAGCCAGGAACATTACTGCTCGAAACCTAACTTCTGCCTGTTGGAGAGGCTCATTTCAATGGGAAACAGCTCCTCTCTCTACTGTACCAGGCTGCTGTGGGAAAAGCTGCCCTGACACCCAAGTCCTGCACAGTCACCCAAGGAACATACCTTTGGCCGGAGTTGTTCTTTTGGGAAAATCCACTGTGTCAGCACCAGGTTCTTCTGGGAGCTTTTTACCTTCAAAGGGCAAGTGGAGAGGTGTGAGACTCCTCCTCTCCCCACCCGCCTCAGCCCAACACCTCTTTGCCACTTGCAGGAACAAGCCCAGAGGCGAGCTGAAGCCAAGCAACCAGCATGTGCCAGGAGGGGACATTGGGGGCATTGCAGGCAGAATGTGCCCAGCTGGGGAGGGGGGACAAAGAGAGCTGGAGAAAGCACCCAATTAAACCATGGAAAAAGTAAAACCAAGAGCGCACTCACCTCTGGAGAACCACTCGTCTATTGGTGAGGTGGAGAGAAGGACAGGAGAGAGGGGAGGCAGGAGAAGAGAGGTGCCAACAGCATCATGGGGCAGATCATTTGGCAAGAAAGCAAAGGGAAAGGGAAGGGGCAACACAGGAGAAAAGGGAAGGCATGGAATTAGTGGACATGTATCCATCACCACCCTGCCACCACAGAAACCCACCACAGCTTGTGTCAAATGCTTTGGGCAAGCCAAGCAGCAGCTTCCAGAGCCAGGGAAGCAGGGACCACTGCACCTCCAGAGAAAGCTGCCCTTCAGGCTTCACACGAGACACCCAAGTAAAAGCACAGAGACCCCAGACCACCCTCAAGACCTGTCTCTGTCCCCCTCCCTCCCTTCCCTGCTGCTGCTGGCACACGAACCTTTGCCTTTCTTGGCCCCAAAGCAGCTGGCAGCGTGGGGCCCAGCATTGTTGGCGGGGACAAGGGGCGTCTCCTGGTAGCGCTCGGCGTGGGGGATCTCACGGTGGACTTGGTAGGACAGGTTCCTCAGCAGGCACACACAGTTCTCCACCAGCTGGGGAGAGAACCAGAGGGTCTGGCTGAGGCACTGGGAGCAGCACTCCAGGTCTGTGAGCGAGGGTCTGGCCTAGCCTTTAGCTTAAAGCTCAAGGAAAATTAAAGCCAACACCTTGTCCAGGCAGATCGGGAAGCCCTGAGCCAGGGGACAGCAGTGTGGAAATGAGTGACACAACCAGGCCCCTGTTGGGGGGCCAACATTCCCACCCCAAACTACAGGCTGAGTGCCAGACACCTCCTGGTCCAGCAGTGCCAGGTGCAGCCCACGCAGGCTCTCCCTTTCCCAACACCAGCCCTGCTGTGGTACCTTGCTGTCTGAGTCCTTCTGGCCAATCTCGGACTGCACTATGTAGATCAGGGCGTCCACCAGCCCGTCACATTCCCGCAGCTTCCGACGGGCCTCGCTCCGCTCTGAGCTCACATTCCTGGCAGGCAGGAGAGAACCGTCACAGGAGGGACAGCTGAGGGCATACGAGGGGCAGCCCATGCCCCGCAGAGCTCGAGAGAAAACAGCTCCTGTAGCTCCCCTCACTGAGGGGAAACTCCTCCCAACTCAAGGTCTGCATCAGCAGCAGCTGTCTTAGGAGAGCAGCTGCTCCACAGACCTCTGAAGTGCCAGAACAGCCCAGAAGGAGCGTTGCAGCCCAAACCCAGGCCAGTGCTCTGCCAGATCCATACCTAAGGCAGCCAGCAGTGTTGGTGAGCACCGACTCCCACTCTATATGGCGGGGTTTGGAGTCCTCGTTGGGCTCCCGCTCCCAGCCGGAGCGGGGAATGATCACCTCATCAGTCAGGGCATGTAGTGCGTGATCCACGATGGCCATCTTAATGGAGTCGTGTGAGGACAGGTTCCACAGCGTCCCTGCAACGCCACAAGCGGAAGGTGAGCACTCGGACCCTGACCACAGACCCCACCCCAATGGTCAGCTTGTCCTGCCCTCCCTTGAGCCGCTACCTGTGATGACCTCAGTGAGGTCCATGTCGTGGGCCTTGCGCAGCAGGCGCACCAGAGCAGGCACCCCGTCACAGTTCTTGATGGCGATCTTGTTATCCTGGTCCTTGCCGAAGGAGATGTTCTTGAGGGCTCCGCAGGCGCCATAGTGCACTTCCTTCTTGGGGTGGTCCAGCAGCCCCACGAGCACGGGGATGCCCTTCAGCCGGCGCACCTCCGTCTTCACCTTGTCGTTGCGGTAGCACAGGTGCTGCAGGTAGGCAGCCGCGTTGGACTTGACGGCGTCCAGCCGGAAGCTCAGCATGGCTATGACCTCCGGCAGCTCTGGCTGGCGCCAGTTCCCTGGGGCCGGGCCGCCTTTCCGCAGGCTGTCCAGGCTGGCCAGGCTGCCCCGCTCGTGCTGGGCTAGTGGGGCCCAGTAGTATCGGTCGGGGGCCACTTCATCCACCAGCATGTCTTCGTAACTCCTAGGAGAGAGGGCAGCGGGCGTCAGCACAATCCCAGACCTAGGGGAGGCTGTGTCCCCTCCAGCCCACCAGAAGGGATGATGCTGGATCCTGGTCTCTGACCCCTGCGGAGGAAGGAGCCAGCCCCGGGGCACAGGCAAGAGTCAGCCCCAAAGGCAAGGTGTGCTGCTGTCCTGGGAACAGGCCAAGTTGGGCACCAAGAGACACCCAGACTCCAGGAATCAACCTCATGGCTTCCAGCACAGGCCCAGGAAAGAGCCATGGCCCTACACCCCTGCCCTGGCCAGGAGCAGCTCACTCACAGACTGGCAGTGCTGGGAATGAGCCCAAACAAGCACGTGGATGTTTAAAGTGTAACTACCACCCCACATGCCAAAGTGACATTTAACACCCCCAGAATGCACACCCCTCAAAATCCCAGATTCTCTCATTTTTGCAGTCACTGGCACTGTAATCCTTCCCCCATCCAGGCAGAGGAATCCAGCAATTTCCAACAGAAAGGGATGGGAGGGGACAGATCGGTCACCCCTGCTGTGCCAGGGCACTAAGGACATTCAAACAAGACCCAAGGAGAGGTTTCCATGCTCCAGCTCACACCTGCCCCAGGAGCTGCTCAGCCACTTCCCGAGCTCCTGGATCAGGCCCAGGCAGCCCCCGCCCCTGAGCATCCTGACAAGGATAGCAGCAGGTCCTGCTGCCACCAGCACTTCCCTGCCTCGAGCCTCTGGTACAGGACTTGCCCAAGCCACCAGCTTTAGAGCCACTTGCACAGCCACACTGTGGCACTGCCATGGTGTGGCAGTGAGCTGCCAGGCTGGCTTCCAGCAGGTCCCGACGGGGACATGCCCCACGCCTGGCTGCTCAGAGGAGCAGCAGCACGAGGCCAGACTGAGACACAGCCACTGACACTTGCCAACACGGCCGGCAGGCGATCCCACTCCAGTGCCAAGACTCGCGCTCCCCAAAAGGGAGCTCTCATCCCACCGCAGTGCCAGATCCCACCCTACCCCTCCGGGCAAGATGGGGCTGGCAGGGAACGGGAAGGACCCCCCCTTCCCTAAAGGGTGAGCTCTGAGAAGAGTCCCAGAGCAGGGGCCTTCTCTCTGCAGCCGATGGCAGCCAGCACGCGTGGTGTCCTGCAGCTCGAGGCGCTCCTTCGACTCCGCGTGCCTGGCAAGCTGCCTCCCCGAAGGAAGTCGTTAACAGCCAGGCTCCTGCTCAAGACAAACATCTCTGAGGCAGGGGGGGACGCTGCTCTCCCTGTTCCCATTCCTGAGAGCTGGGCAGCGAGTGAGGATGGTAACTGAGAAGGTGGAGGACAAGCCAAGCTCAACAGCGCCTGGATTCCACAGATTGCTGTGATCTTTATCACTCTGCCCAGGGAGGGAGAGCTAGCTCAGGGGCCCACCAACCCATCTTTCATACCCTGAGCCATTCCTGCAGGACTAGCTGACATCTCCAACAGAGCTGACCTTCTCCCTCTGCATGATCCACATCCCTCAGTCTCCCACCTGGCTGCAGCTCCTGCATTCCACTCTTGTAACTCCCCTCCTCCAGGACCTGGAGGAGCAGGAGCACAGACACCTGAGATGGCTCGTGGTCTCACAGGCCACTCAGGACACAGCCCAGGGAAACCAGACAAGCCAGAGTCTCTGTCTGGCCAAACAGCCAGGGGCTGGACACACCTGTGTAACCCCTTCTGCCCAAGGTGCTCTCTGAGGGATGAGACCTGATGGCCATGTGCTCAAAACTGCCAACACTGGCTCGTCCTGGGCTGCCCGAGGAGGGAAAAGCCTGGAGCAGCCCTGCCTGCCCTCCTCCAGCCGGCACAAGCTGCACAAAGCAAGGAGGCCGAGCAAATCCATCTGGGCGAGCAACCGCCCCGACTGGTTCAGCACAGCCCAGCAGCAGTTGTGCTGGCACCAGCCACAAGGACTGACAAAGCTGCTCCTTCAGTCCCTCCAGCAGCCAGGAGCTACTGTGGATTTACAGCATGCACCTGGATCGGGCAGATCTCCGCAGGGACTGGCTAGAGCCTCCTCTCCCCCAGGTCTCTCCCTGTCGCCTGTTTTATGTCCCAGGAGCTTAGGCAGCCTGTGCTGAGCCTTACCTATCTGCGTGGGCCCACTCTGGGGCACTCAGGAGTTGCTGACATAGCCCCTTCCCCATCTCCAGGACTCTGGCTCAGGTCCTCACTGCATTGCTACCTCACCAGCCTTGAAGACATCCCCCAGCACCCGCCCAAAGCCCTGCTGACAGCCTGGCCAGGAGCAGAGCAGGAAGCAGCACTTGTGCAGGAACAGCTGGCACAAGAGACCTGTGGGCAGGAGTCATGGCCTCAGGCAGTTGGCATCCTGAATGCCCGGCCTGAATGCCTGGCAATGCAGGAAGGACCATCAGGAGTCTGCTCTGGCCTCCGAGGGCAGCATAGCGCAGCAAGCTAGAGCAGCTGCCATCGCCACAGACACACAAGGGGGAGAAGCTGCTGCTGCTGCCAAACAGGTTGAGCAGCTTCTCCCGCCCTGCCCTGCAGCAGGATCGGGCTGTGCAGGAACGCTCCCGGGGCACTGTGGGGCCAAGCCCTGCTCACCCCAGCCTGGGCTCAGCTCCCCTTCCTGGGGCTGCTCTCAGCTCAGGGACAGGATGATCACTGGGCTGCTGCTGCTCATGACACACAACCTGCACAGGCACTGCTCCCAGCAGGATGCACCATGCTGGGGCACACACAGCCCAGGTGGTGCAGAGGGAAGGGCCTGGAGCTACATCCAGCTGCCCACTGGAACTCCTGGCTGCAGGACAAGCGGCTCAATTAGCACCCAGGTTTAACCACCAATTAAGCAGACAATTAGAAGCGGATGAAAGTTTTCTGCTGTGTGAGCCACGTGTGACTCAGCTCACAGTGTTGTGTCCACGGCCCTCCTTCCTCCAAGGAGGGTGAAGTTCAAGGATCTCAGAGCACCCCAGCGCCTCCTGCCACGTACCTGAGCCGCCGCCGAGCATCAGATGGGGTCCCTGCCCTCCTGGCCGTGCCATAGTCAGACATGAGCCCGTAGTCCACATCTTCAAAGCCCACGCTGCGCTGGTCATCCTCGAGGCCATAGGGCTCGGGGTGGAAGTGGTTGAGGTCCATGTTGCTGCCCCCAACACGCACCTGGGGCTGGGGGCCGTAGATGTCCTGGCGGCTGGGGGCCCGGTAGGTGTCCATGGAGGGGCGGTAGCGCTCGTCGATGCGGGTGACGCGGGACAGGCTGCCATAGCTGTGGTCACTGCCTGGGTACCCGTCCTCGTAGGGGCGGCCGTAGCCATCGGGGTAGTGGTAGTTGCGAGGGAGAGTGGCCGTGCCCGCCTGGCCCAGGTAGCTGCCAGGGCCCCCGTTGCCATTCTTGCGGAAGTTCCTGTCCATGGTCTGGACGTAGTTGCTAGTGACAGGGGAGGTTTCCAACGGCAGCCCATCAGGCCCCACCGGCACCTGCTGCACCGTCCGGGTGGTCACAGTCTTCACCACTTTCTTCACCTAGAAGGGGTGACATGCATGCACCACATCCTTGCATCCCCAGATTCCCCTTCCAGCCCAGCACTTTCTTGCAGGTGCATTTCCCACCCTGTTTCAGCTCAAGGCCACCAAGGTCCCTGACAATGCCCTGTCCCTCCATAGTGTCCCAAAGCCCGTACCGTGGTCTCTGTACGCCGGGTTGTCCCATCATCTGATGTCTCCACAGACACGACCGACATGGCCCCTTCTGGGTCCTCCTCCATGGTGTATGTCTCCTCTACGATCTGGCCCGGATCCTGCATCCTGGGGATTGTGCTGTACAAGAGGTGGCTGTGGTCCTGAGGGAAGGAAGCAATACGCAGTCAGGCCCCATCAACCTGGGCCTTCCTGCACTTAGCTGGACGAGAGATCTTTTCTCACAGATACCTTTTGGAAGAATGTACCTTTAAGCAAGGGTGGCCACATTAGAAGCCCAAGTCACCTTCTCCCAGCTGGAATGGGGACACTGGAGCACTGTCCTGCACCCTCCCCCATCATGCAGGCTGCCCACAGCCAGAGGGCTGAGCTCCCCCTACCTGTGGCCCGTTGAGCTTCAGATCTGAGTATTTCTGCCTTTCCAGGTCAGCATCGCCCAGGAAACGTCCGTTCTGAAACACAGCAGGGCAGCAGGCTCATTACTACACTGATCTCCCATGTATCCATCCTCCTCCCTTCCCTGCGGGGCCCTGAGCAGCCCATCTCCTGCACATGACAGAGACATCCACCGCACACCCCACGGGAGCCCCCAGGAGAGGAACACACTCCTCAGGGGTCTGTGCCATGTGCAGCAAACCTCTAGGCCAGCCTGGCTGGGGAAGAGTCACAGGAGACATCCCAACATCCCAGTTCTCCCACACGCTCCTGATGGAATGATCACGACCTTACCCTGCTCCCCAGCAGGGCCCTGGACACCTTCCACATCTCCGGACGCAGGAGCCACCAGTGACACCCCAGAGGCCCCCCCTGGGCCTGAGGGAACCACGCAGTGGCCAATCACAGGGTGCGGCTGTTTGACACTTGGGCTCTTCCTCTGTCCACCCTGCCCTGCCCCACAGGTCCCTCCTGGCACCACCACCTTCCAGAGCCGGAAAGGCACCTGGCTCTTGCATACCACCACACACCAGCCCTCCAAGCACCCCCTCTCCAAGACTGAGCCTGAGAAAGCGAGAAGACGCCTGAAGGCAAGGCAGATGAAACCACATTTCCAGCCCTGTAGAGAAGATCTCTCCCAGCCCTGGTTTGGCTGTGTGGGGACAGACTGAGGCACCAGGGATTTGCCCTTTGTCACACACAGAGGGAGACACACACACCCCAGCCCAGGCATTTCAGCTGCCCTCCAAGCAGCTGAGTGGGACAGGGAGCAGAGATGTCCTAGAACCGAGCACAGCCAACCTGTGACCTTCCCAAAACCAGAGGAGAGCCAACCTGGCAGCACGACCCTCCAGACTGGCACCTCCTCTCCTGAAGACTCTGCCAAAGGAGGTCTGCACCCCCTCAGACCAACTCCAGTACACCAGCGCCACAAAAATATCCAGGCCCTCCACCACCTCCTGTATCCAAAGAGGGCCGAGGGAGGCAGCTGCCTCGGAAGCTGGACTGACACGGCCGGGGGCTCCAGGAGCCTGTGCACGCCCCTCTGCTGAGGGGGTGTTTTACCTGGTGCCGCCGGGTGAGCGTGCCGTTGGCCAAACCCAGGCCGGTGTCCTGTGGGGAAACCCGGACTCGCTCCAGCTGGGCTGAGACATGGCGCCGTTCCTCCTCCAGGGCCCGGGTCAGCTTCTCGAACTGTGCCTCCTGCTCCTTGACAGAGGCAAGGATGCTGGCGGTCGACTCCACTTCCGAGTCGTCCATGGGTGACGGGTGCCCAGGGTGGGCAGGGCGGGGGGCACAGGGAGGCACAAGCAGAGGCGGCTTGGTGTCAAGGTGAGGGTGGGAAAAGTGACCCAGAAGGGCAGGAGCCCCTCTCTTCATTGCACACGATTTTGGGGGAGGAAAGGAGGAGAGAAGAGTGGTCAGAAGAGACTGATTCCATTAAGACAGATTTTCAGAACAGGGAAAAAAAAAAATCTTATGGCATTAACACCCGCTCCCACCCATCACCAGAGAGCTGGCAAGAGGGTCCTGGAGCAGGACTCGGATGCAAACTGCCCCAGCACTGAAGCTTGGAAAAGTGGCACTGTGGGGACAGAAGGTCCCCCGCAGCAGACCAAACAGCTGGGGCTGAGCCAGGTTTGAAAGAGCTCCGTGGGCTGAGGGAAAACCTCATGGGCAAGGAAAAGCTGCAGGCAGACAGTGCAGATGGGGAGGGCACGTCTCTGGGGTGGGGCAGGGGACACTCCTGAAGAATGAGAAGTGACCCACATCCCACTGCTTCCTCCAGGGAAGGGTGGAGGGAGAGGGCTGTGTCACTTATCTGGTCCCTCCTCCCTGGTGTGATAAGAGATGGGGAGACAGCTTGAATGCCCCGGCTCCTTCCTACCCAGGAAAGGGGATGGAATGTGATGGGATCCCCCTAAAGGGGATCGATTTCATAAGCCCCTGTGATTGCTGCTGAAACTCACCACCCTCCAGCTATCCACCAGGGCTCTCCCTCCAGGGATCCTCAGCCCACAGACCTAGGGATGGGCTTCGGCCTGGACCCCTCCAACACCCCCGCCCAAAGGGGAACAGCAAGCGAGCCACAATCAACATTTTGGTAGAGAAAGACAATATTCTTCCATACAGACCTGTCAGAGGAGGAAGCTCAGGTTTGATTGGCAAAGGCACGGGACAGCCAGGTCTAGACGCAGAGAGTCATGGGAGAAACAGCCCAGCCACCACAGTGAGGAAGCAGGAGGGAAGAGAGCTGCAGGGACAGCGGGATCAGGTCAAAATCACACATGAGAACCTCAAACAGGAGGTAGGACAGGCACAGAACTGGGAAGCTGACACCTCTCTCCCCCCTCCCCACCCCCCGAGGCATGGGCAGTGTCTTGTGGGGTGGCAAATGTGGTGCTGCTCCCACAACAGCCCCCCAGCTCCACGGAGACTCCAGCACCACTCACTGTTCCCACTGAACGGAGAAACGGCAGAGGCGGAGAGGAGCGGCCAGGGCTCAGCCCTCCACCCCTCCTGCGCAGTCAGGCCGAGTCCCTGCAAGCCCGAGAGGTTTTCCCAAAGCCGTGCAGTCATGGCAGGCATGTGGGGACTCGCTCGAGCCGGGCAGGCGGCACGGAGGCTGCTTTCCCACGGTCTCCAGCACCGGTTCTGCCCACTCCACTACCTGGTGCCACCACCCTGGAGCGCCGATAAGAACGACCCGGGGCTGAGAACTCACGCCAGCAGCATCCCTGCTCCCACCACCTCCTGCAGCCCCTCCAGACCGAGCCTGCAGCACATGCTGGTGCACAGGAGCTCAGACGAGGGCTTTCTGGTCTGTCAAACCCCTCCCCACTCCTCCTCTGGCTCTGCTCCCCAAAGCCTCCCATGTCAGCCATGGTGGCACCACCACAACAGAGCGCAGCCACGCAGGATGGATGTTTTCCAAGTGTTCTGGAGGGCACCCACAGCACGTTCCACCATCTGGTCACTGCCACTCTGTCATCTGCCTTCACCGATAAAAAAATCCAGCCACTCTACTCGTGCCCACATGATGCCCAGCAGGAGGAGGAGCTGTCGCACACCCAACCCAGCCCCGCACCACAGGAAGAACACAGCCCACCACCCTCCAGAGCACAACCAAGCTTTTGGAGGCTCCCAGACATGACTCCCGGCTCATGCATGCAGCTTTCCACCCCTCCCACCTTGCAACAGGTACTCCCTAAGGCTTTTTCAACAGATCTACTCCCCGAGCCTTGTATGGAAATGCAGGGATGTCTCTGACCCTTGCTGCTCACCTGCCCTGTGGATTTGCATGATTCTCCAAAGGAGAGGCTTGGTGCCTCGCAGAACAGTGCTGACACATCCCAACTCTCATTCCTGAGTAACACTCCCCATCTCTGGTGGGCTCCCTCCAACTTTAAGCAGGGACACAGATCCTCAGCCTTTCCAGGGCTCCCTCATGGAAGGGGAGCAGCCCCTTGCCACATCCCAGTCTTGTCCAGCAGGACACAGGGCAGTTCTACCACCTCAGCCACCCTATAAACCCGCAGCATCCAAAATCCCACCCAGAAGTCCCACTGCCTTGTTGGGATTTGTTTCCAGAGTGGTATTTAAGCAAACCCTTTAGAAGAGGGGAACAGCCCCCTGTGGAGAAGGAATTCTCCACAACATGGCCTTGTCCAAGCAGCTGTGCTCCCCAGCTGGCCCTCAACTGTCCCGATGCAGAAGAGTCAGATTTTTGGGGTGCAGGAGGGCAGAGGCAATGCCCTAACTCCAAGGAGAGACTTGGCTGGCCTGGTCTCATGAACAGGATCATGCCTGCAGCAAGTGTGGACCAGCAGGGTCTGGCTCTGTGGGAAGCATGGCCAGGAAAGAGAGGAGCCCCAGAAGATGCCCTTGGTCCCATGTGGTTCCCAGGCAAGGGCCCGCCAGCCCTGAATTCCCACCTCTGAACACTCCCTGGGAATGGGGCTGGGAAACATGGACACCAACAATGAAACCTGCAGGGCTGCAAGGGCCCCAGATAAGGGGCCAGAGCAGCTGCAAGGCTGTTTCCTTCCCGTCCCTTCCACAGGGAGTAAACACAACAGCAGGGGAAGGAACAGGACGGGTCCCGCGCCATCCAGCTCCTGTCCCCTCGCACCCACAAATCCACCGTGGATGCTCGGGGGGGTCCCCTGAGGGTCTCCCAGCAGGATCAGGTCATGTTAAGTGGAGAGACTCAGTGTTGGGGGCTGCACTGCCTACACAGCCGTCATTCCTGCCCCAAGCACTGGACATGGCTCCATGATGGGCAAGAGGTGCCAGCAGAATGGGGTCTTTCCCAGTTTTCCTCAGCCACCAGGACACACCAACTCCCTTCACCCTCATTCCAGCCATTGCCTTCATCAATCTGGGACTAAAGACATAATTACAGAGAGGCAGTGCCAGGTCCAGAGAGGTCAGCAAGAGCTGTCCCCGCAGACACAGCTAGCGCCATCCCAGCTGGAGTGCAGCCATTCCTGGCTGGCACACAAACCCCAAACTTGGCCCTTCAGCCCCAGCTCTGAGGAATCTGCCCCACATTCAGGGATGGGGCACAGCACAGCCCCTTGATGCATCCCAATGCCAGTCTGGAGCATCCAGGAGCCATCCCTAGGGCGAGACAGGGAGGGCAGGAAGAAGAGAGCTCAGCTATGCATCCTGCTCCCTCCAGCCAGCGAGCTGCTCGTGACAGTGCAAAGCCAAGTACGCAGGAACCCGCAAGGGTGAAATTCCAGGGATCGTTTTGCGCCCATTCCCCCCCTTCCTCCCCCCAGCCTCTGAAGATCCAACTACAGAGCATTCTTCCAGAGCCAGACCCTGACCGGCTCTGAGGATGGTTCATGAAAGCCTTTTCATCATGAGAGAGGCACTTGCTGACACACCCGTTACTTAAAAACCCCAGCAAGCCAAAAATAATTCAGCTGGCTTAGTTCAGGGCAAACCAAAAAGCCTGAAGACAAAGCACACCCTGAGCAGCTTCACCCCAGGGGCAGAACCCCCTCGGTCCCCCCAGCAATCAGTACGAGGAGACCCCAGAGAACAATGCACTGATCCAGGAAGCTTCACATCCAAATCCCCCTGGCCGTATCTCCCAACTTCCTGGCACCAACCCCACCCTGTGCTGTGCCCACAGGCCCCAAAGCCAGAGCATGTCCACTGGAGAGATGTCACAGAGCCTTGGGAGCAGAGCCTGCTTGCTGGCCAGGAGGCAGCTGCCAGCCCACCTGTGTGCACGGAGCTTCCCTGCCACAATCTTCCCAGCTACATAAAGGCTTGTTCATAGCCAGTCAGGCACCCTAAACCCTGAGCCCTCCACAGCTCTTCTCCTGCAGCCAGCTGTGACAATGGCAGGTTTCTCCAAAACCTCTCATCCTGGCTTCTCCAGCGGAACTGCCTTCCCACAGAATAAATCCTTTGCCTGGCAAAATAAATTTCCAGGGCCAAACCACAGACATACACACACCTAGAGTTCACCTGCAACCTCCTCTGCCAGAGGATGGAGTCCAGGCCTCCCCACCAGGAGTGTTTTCCTGGAGTCTGCCATGGCAAGAGTAACCCCGGGGCCCAGACCAAGCCAGCAGATGGGGAATTGTACTCCACAAGCCAGGGAAAATGGACAAGATGGGGCAAATTAAGACTCAGACTGCAGGCTTGAAGGCAGCACCGCTGCAGCACAGGCAATCTCCAGCACAGTCCTCTACGTGGATTCTTCCAACATGTTCCAGCCTTGCTCCACGCCCCGAGTCCCTGGAGAGCTGTCACCCAAAGGTCCTAGGATCCTTGGGGCTAAGGCTGCTGCCTCAGCAGAGAACACTTTGGGCAAAGTCCAACCCAAGCACCTTCAAAGTCAGCATCACCTCTGCCACATCAGCCCTGCCCCAGCACCCTGCTAAGGGACACACCAGGTGCTCACTCCCATCGTCCTGCTGCCACCAGGGAGTGGCACGTCCTGGCCCCTCGAACAGTTTTACTGCTTGTTTATGTCCCCCAGGCACCTGCCCAGCACATGGCAAGGTCTGCCACCATGGCCAGGCAGCACCCCACGCTGTGAAAGCCCTTCTCCACCTCCATTAGAGCCAGCACAGACACAGCCCCTCATCCAGGCTGGCTGAAGCCCTGTGGGGCTCCTATGCCAGACCCACCTGCCAGGCTGACAAGGAGGTATGTGCTTCCCGAGGAATTTTGCAACACAGTCCCCAACACCGACATGAAAAACGGCAACACCATTCCATTAACTAGCCTTTCCCTCTCAGCGCAAGAGTCTGAGAGCCAGCTGGCTGCCCACTCTCCAAAAGCTCTCAGCACCAGATCCCATCTGAGAGAGGGAAAGAGAGAGAGAGAGAGGAAGCAACAAATACTCCTGGTTCCAGCTGCCTATCAGGATGCACTTAGGAAAAACAGAAACTCCATCAATAATTCAAGCTTGCAATTGTCCGAGCGCTTGCAAGTGCACTTGCTCTGCACAGCCTCATGGCCCTGCTAATTTGCCACAGGCTTCTGGTCAGTCTCAATTACCTAAAAAATAAATGAGCCAGCATCTTTGGCACCTTTCCCTGCACCGAGCACAGGGTCCACGCTCACACATCAGCCCTCAGACCTCAGCCTGGCTGAAGCAGAAGGGCATGGGAGGGGAGCCCACAGGCCCAGGATCACCTGCTCCTGTGTCTGGCTCAGAGTGCCAATGGCCCTCAGGCCACGGGGGAAGCAGGACAGCTGATGGTGGGCAGTAGATCCCACATCCCCACGCAGGTGATGGAGAGTTTTGGCTGTTTCTCTCCCACCCTCAGAGGCAGGAAGGTGCCCACAGCCATCACCGCAGAGCAGCCCACCCTCGAGGGACCCCGGCCCAGGCGGACACATCCTTGCTGCCGGACTGTGTGAGGCCCCTTGCTCCCACTCCCCAGCCTCCCTTGGCCCTGACAGACCTGACATCAGGGGAGAGGTTTCCCCACCTCCTGCCCTGAGCTCCCACTGCGTCCTTGGCCCCTGGAAGGGCTCTTGCTGGCAGGTCACAGAGCACAGTGGACTTCAGGCAGGCTGGCTGGTGGCCAGGAAAGGGCTGCTCCAGCAGCAGGTCGGACACTGCCGTGGGTGCCTGCCTGCTCCGGCCCAGCCCCACCTTCCCCCGGGGGAGCCGTGTCCCGGGGTGCTGGTCACGGCAGGAGCCCAGCGGGTGAACACCCAGGAGCGGCACTGCGGGCAGGGATGGGCAAGGAACCATTCCTCCTCTACCCGTCACACCCAACTGGTTGGACTGGCAGCAGGATCGCCACCTGGCCTACCTCACCTGCCGCCCCCAGTGCCAGGGAGGATGGCCACGTAGCCAGGATGGGTTGGGAAAGCCTCCCTTCGGAGAGGGGAGTCACCTGGAGATGCAAGCCGAGCACAGATCGCACCTTATAAGGGAGCGGGCTGGCAGCCAGGGAGCAGGATGAGGAGGGAGCGATAAGGGCAGGGTGGGGCTGGAGGGGAGGAAGCAGGAGGAAGAAGGAGCGTGGGTCGTTCCCTCAGCCAAGGCAGGGGGCTGAACGGAGATACCGATCGGGTCTGGAGGACGGGTCTGGACACAGCCGAGGGTTGTGAAACGCAGTGCGCGATCCCCCGAGGAAGGGATCTGTCCCTGGCTGCACTGAGGTCACCAGGCCAGTGCCACCCCAGCAGGATGAAGAACGAGGCTGCCGAGAACGGAGGTTCGGACATGGAGAGCTGGGATTGTTCTGCTGGAATGCCAGCAATCCTGCGGCAGGGCAGCTGTCCTCCCAGGCACGCCAGGGGCCACTCGCCCCTCTCTGAGCACGGCCAGGACACAGCATGCCAGGAGCTCCTTCCCTCCAGGCAAGCCAGGAAGCTGCCGACCCCCTGCAGCGGCTGGATGGAGCACCATGGCGAGGGAATGGGAGATGAGCTTCCCTCGGCATTTTCAGGCAGGAGGACAGCCAAGCAGGGCTCCTAAGCAAGCCACGCTAGGCTCCGAGCAGAACTCTGTCCACCCGCAACCCCTGAGTGGGACGGCCACAGGACCAGAGCCTTCCTGCCAACAACATCCCACTGCATCCCTCTGCCCACGGACATCTCAGCAGCCCTGCTCTTACTGGGCACTGCTGCGAGGGTCCCCACCCTGGGGACAGCAGCAAGCAGGGTCCCTGCCACCCCTCTGCACCAGCCCCGCAGCTCACACCCCCAGGCCCAGGAGATTCACATGTCGGGAGCCCTGCAGCAGCACAAAGGCAGCTCTCTCCTCGCTGTGGGAATTCGCAGCTGAGAGCTCGGCAGGGACAAAGGGATTTCACAGGCACATCCCCAGCCGGCGGCCGGCCTCCCTCCCCCCGGCGTCCCCGCTTCCTGTCACAGTAGCACCAGACCTCGGGGGCGCAGCAGCAAACAAACACCCAGCGCTGGATTCTGGGAATGGGGCCAGAGCATTCCCGGAGCAGGCCACGCTCCGGCAGCCAGCGGGCTCCTGCTTCACCCCAGCGGCTCCCGGGCAGGGGGAGGCAGTAGCCCCCCAGCTCTGCCACCGCGGCCCAAGGCGAGCAGGTGAGCCGGGGGGATTGCAGGGCAGCCCCTGGCTCCTTGCTTCAGCCAAGGAACAGCGGCCACCTCGAAAGGGGACATGAGCTGTCCCCACAGCCACAAGGCTCAGTGGACGCTGGCGCTGGGCTGAAGGTCAACGCGGCCCCCCAGGCTCCAGCCACGCCAATGTCCCTGCCCTTCACCCGTCCCCCCACCCTGCGCCGGGCTCAACTTTCCCATTCAGCTGCCTCTCTCCCGCAGGGAAAACAAACACACCAGAGATAAGGGCCATGCTGGCAGAGTCCAGGGAGCAAAGTCCCTTGAGTGAGACCCGAGGTTGCCTGCCCAAGCTGAGGGCATGTCAGATGGGGGAAACTGCTCTGGCTCCCCATTCCAGGGGCACATGAGCTACCCCAGAGCTCAAATGGGCTGCTGGCTGTCCCCAGGCAGAAA
Organism: Entomyzon cyanotis; assembly: GCA_024500445.1. NCBI lineage: Eukaryota > Metazoa > Chordata > Aves > Passeriformes > Meliphagidae > Entomyzon > Entomyzon cyanotis. Next base: position 766,691 of record JAKEPQ010001031.1, read on the forward strand.
GGCCAGTATCCGGTGGCCCACGTTCCCAGCAGGATTAGGGGTGGCCTCCCTTCATCAGGCCATGGGCACAAGCACCTGCAGCTAGCTGTGCCAGCCCACCACCCAAACACATGGATCTAGGACCCTTCGCAGGCACAGAGCCCTCCCCACAGCCCTCTTCCCAAGGAAGCCACTTGAGATAATTTCCTGTCCTGCACCTGCAGCCCCAGGAACCGGTCCTGGCTCCAGTTACCCTGCTCCAACCAGTGGACAAAGGAGCAGGTCCTGGAAGCACGGGGGAATGTCACTGGCACCAGCACAGGACCTGCATCCCTGGGGGCAGCCAGTACTATACACCTTTCCTGCAAGAGCAAGTCACCAAGGAACCGTAGGGAGAAGGGCAGAAGCCAGGGCACCGCAGCCTTCCCAGCAACCCCACATGGGATCTCTCCACCCAGAGGCACCCCTGAGGCAGACAGGGCGCCCTTCCCTCTGCCACAGGAGATGCACTCCCCTCCCCTCTCCACACTGAGCAAACAGGTGAAGTAGCATTTGCTGAGGGAGCGGCCAGGAGAAAATTGCCGAGATTAAGCCAAGCCGGCCAGAGGGAAGGGCAGGAGGAGTGGGACCCCCTGCCCCTCCTCGCCCCAGCCAGCCCAGACTCCCCGAGCAGGTAGGGCAACCATGGGCTGAGTCAGAGCACAAACCACGCGGGGCTGGGCTGAACACCCCAGCTCCGCTTGCTCGGCATGACCTCATCAGGTGGCCAGCTCTCTAAGGCTCTCTAATTGCACGCGTGCGTCTGCTGGAGATGGCTCCGAGGGCCCTGCCAAGAGCAGTAATGAATGGGTGAAGGAAAGCCGCTGGAGAAGCATCAGGCAGGAGCCAGGGAGTGAATCACAGCTGGAGGTGGGGAAGCGGGGTGCTGCAGCAGGGTGACAGCAAGTCCCCCAGAGCACTGTGAGACCCCACAAGGTGCACACACAGGCTGGCAGGAGCCAGCGCTCACACGGAGCAGCAAGGGACAAACAGGACAGCGGGCCAGGCCACATTCAGAGGGACGGCAGGACTCCATCCTACCCAGCCTGCTGCCTAAACTGTTTGCACCCCCAACTCTCTCATTGAGAAGCAGCTTCCCAGGCTCCTGTGCGAGCTGAAGGGAAGGAAACCTGCGCTTCCTGGTCAGACGGGAGATGACATCGTGGCTTCCCTTTCCTGCAAGTTTCTAAACACGACGTCCTGCCAAGAGCCACTCCCCACAGCCCCTGGCCTGCCTGAAGACAACCTGGAACCAAGCTGGGAATGCCAGCCATGGGCACCACCACCAGCCCAACCTCGACCAGCTGTGCCAGCCAGGTCAGCATGGCCCACCCAGGAGACAAGATGTCTGGCCACACTGCTGGAAGCATCCTGCCTCCAGGGAACACGTCCGAGGGTTCCTCACCCACAGTGCTATCACATTCCTACCCAGGGCTGGGAGCATCTTATGAGGAGAAGGTGCAAGATGACGTTTTCCAACCCTATGAGGATTTGGCTGTGCCCACCATGCCCCAGAAATGGGCTGGTTACCTGCAGAACTACTGCAGCACCAAGACCACAACCACAGCACAACATCTGCCCCTTAAGCCAGCTCTCCAGCCTCCCTCACACACCTCATCTCCTTGTCTGCACAACTCCGTCAGAGCTCCCTGACTCTTTGTGGGGCTGCCAATGCTCCTGAAGGCAGGACAGGGCATTCCTCGGACATCAAGCATGAGTCCTCTCAGAGCTCTCACTGCCGCCAAAGCTTTGCTCCATAGGCCCGTCCATCCACCTGCCCCACACAGGGTGGCTCCTCTTGCTGCCAAAAGGAGAAAGGAGAAGGGAAGTGAGTGGTTTTCCACCCAAACCAGCTGGTGGGGACAGACCCTGGGCAGAGATCACAGGGAAGCAGGTGGCTCTGCCACACCAGTGCGCTCTGGAGGTAAGAGCAGACAAAATAGAGAAGGGAGAGGAAAGATGGCACAAAGCCAGCCTGGAGCAGGTGGGCTCCCCACATCAGAGAGGATTTCTCTAAGAAACACCCCTGGGCTCTCCACCTCCTCCCCCTCAGACCCCAGTGAGCAGGAGGGGGACAACATCTCTCCCCTGAGCAAGCCGGCCTGCCCACAGCCGAGCCAAGCATGGCAAGCAGCAGCCCTGCATGCAGCAACATGCTCACAGGAATGTGTTACTCCACTGGGCAAGGGGCCTGCCAGCAGCATGCAAACACCCCCGGTGACCCACCCTTCCAGGTCGGAAAAACTCGTCTTTGCAGTTCCACACACTCCCTCCCACCCACGGCAGATACCCACATGTGGCCCAGCACCACTGCCTTCCCTTGCCGACTGGGCCAGGACCGGGGCTGTGAGCACCAGGAAGCAGCTGAGAGAGCCAGGGGCTCTTCTCGGAACAGACCAGCCCCAGCGCCACACCAGATGGGGGTGAGAGGAAAACGCATCGTCTGGGGACAGCGAGACGCCTTCCTCCTCCTGGACAGGGCGGGAACCAGTTCCCCATATTCATCTAGTCCAAGGCCATCCAACTCTCACACATGGGGCCACCTTGCTCCCTCCCCCCAGGTAACCACTCTCCTACCCAGGAGGTACTTTCACGGTTGCAAAAGCTGTGTGAGACGACGGGAGAAGGGAGAGCTGCCCTCCCATTGCCCACTACCCCATGCTCTGGCTGCTTTCCCCCTGCTATGTCCAGTGCCCACTGCCCAGCCCTTAGGAACCCAGCAGTGGCAGGTACAGCTCAGGTGTGCCCAGGAGGGACGGTGAACTTTGAGCAGCGTTTGCTGTGACCAGAGCCAACGCCCAGAGGAACAAGAGCAGCCAGTGCTGGGATGGAGGCACAGGAACAGCTTCTAAGCCCAGACATCACTGCTGCCACCGACCCCAGCCCAACCAGGGCCATCTCATACCAGCAGCCCTGGAGCTGCAGATATTTCCAGAGCACCACCACCCTGGCCAGGCTATAGCAGAGCTGTTCTCAGGGCTTGGCCCCTATCCCAACTTGCCTGGACCCTTCCCTGTTTGTGCTGGAAAGCCAGGCACACTTGGTCTGGACAAGCATCCCAAGACAGCAAGATTGGTACCACAACAAAAATCCCCCATCCCATCAGCACAAACATCTAGGCACAGACCTGCCAAAATCAAGCTTAAAGGGTTCAGCCTGGCTCAGGTCCTCAGGCCCACACTGGCACAAGCGTTCTTGCAGTGGGTAAGAGCCCTCCAGTGCAAAGTCACCGTGGACCTGCAGCACAAGGTTTGGGGCACTGAGACAAGCTCCTGGGCACCCACCACTCCTGTCAGCACCCCCTGGCAGGAAAGCACATCTCCCTGAAGGCATCAGGAGTCAGTGTGGAGGGCCAGGCAGCAGGGACCAGTTGTTCCCACCTCAGTCCAAGGTCCGTACACGCCAGCGTCTCACTGCCAACCTCCGACCAGCAGCTGCTCCGGGCTGGGAAGAGCATACGCAAGCAGAGGTGACAGGCACCATGGTTAAGGGTTGGCCTATCCTGCTACCACGCCTGGCAGCTTGTGCTCCTTAGTCACTGGTTTGCCCCCACACCCAGCAGTGCCACCTCATCTCACCCCTCCTCACATGGGCCACCACAAGGAAGCAGTATTCCTCACAGGGAAAAGTTTCTTCTTCCACAGGGAAAGGGGTACAGGAGGATCAAAGGGCACCCACTGCCACCCCAAAGCCCCCCAACAGGCTGGGGTCACAGGGGAACACAAGAGGTCAGGCCCCACATGCAGCAGTCACCGGACAGCGCAGAGGGACAGGCATGCCTGTGCCCAACCAGCACCAGCAGCCTTCCTGGAGGGAAAGAAGGATTAGCAACAAGCACAAGACAGGCAGGAGCCAGACAGACTCATCAGCCTGCTGCTGGGGGTTTCCAGCACAAGAACTGGCTCTAAGAAACCATTTCCTCCCCCAAACAGCCTCCTCAGATGATATAATGCAAAAAAAAAGGTTGTGGCCACCTTGGAGAACTTGAGGACTTTGGTCGAGAGCCCGTAAATCCAACCCCTTTCCGACAGCCTAGCACTGAGACACATTCCTGAACTCCACGCCAGAGGACAACCTCCTCCACTGGCCAAGCCCTGTGTCACACACGAAGGAGTGCCTGAATCGCCCAGGTTCGGGTTTGTCATCACATCCAGCCAACACCTGTTGTCTTCTACTGACCCAAACCAGCTCCGTGTTCTGCTTCTCTCTGTCAGCAAGGCAGGGATAGGACACGGCCACAGCGCTGCAGAGACACAGGTGTTCAGAGCCACGAGAGCTCTGTACATCCTTGGAGACAACATCACCACAGTCTTGGGAAAGGGCTCTGTCCTTGCCAGCAGTAAATGAGAGACAGTTATGAGGGGTTGTTGGGAAGGGAAACCGAGAGCTTTACCCAGCACTTTCTCCCTAAGGCCACAGACACTGGTAAGTTATTTCGAGAAGCCAACTGCCTTCCAGGCACAATCCAAGCCACGCTATTATTTTCTGGGTGTCCTAAAGCCACCTCCACTGCAGATACAATGGGCCAAGGTCTTATCTCCGTGCCAGAGGCTGGAGGAGAGAAGACATGAGAGGCAATCCAGGGACAGATGCTGGCTCCGCGGTCTGGGCTGGACCATTCTTCTGACTCCCAGCCCATCTTTAGGGAAGGGATGGCCTCGAGGGCTCCTCAACCACAATGATCGGGCCCTGACCTCTGCGCTGAAAGGAAGGAGGCTCACCCCTCTACGGCAGCCAGAGCAAGCCCAGCACGCTCCACTGAGCGAGCACTTTCATCCTCCCACCCCTTCCAGGAAGGCTCTGTGCGAGATTCCAGCAATGCTGCACAAGGCAAAGGACAGTTGTCTGCACACTCAAGAGTCCAGCCAAGTAAAAAGCAGCTTCTCAAAATCTGCCTTTCTACTGTTGAAAGAGCACGAGCTAACACCAGTAGGTAAGGAACCTGCCTCAAGAAAGCCCTGGGAACAGGATGAAGCAGACCAGGTAACCCTGGGGAAGACGACTAACAACTCCCCTGCCTGGGCTCTTCCCATCACATGGCTTCCCACAGACCTGGCAGACACTGCCCCACTCCATTGGCAGGAGCCCCAGCAGAGGCAGCAGCCTGGGAGTCACCAGCCAGCCGCTGATCCCACCTCGCCACATCCAGGAGAGAGGGCAAGGAAATGGCAACTTCAAACACAAGCTGTGAGCATGCCCTATGGGATCCCAGCACGCCTGCAATGCTGAGGACAAGCTCAATTCTCCACACCAAAGACCTGGACAGTCAAGTCCAAAAGCATCTGTGCAGCGCAGTGAGGGCATCAGTGAAACCAGAGGTAGATGCAGTTCACTACCTCCACAAGGCTCCATGAGCCCATATGCTCCCCTCGGCTCACTGTGAGCTGGGCAGAAGCCTGGGTGACACAGCCCTGAGACAGGAGACCCCAGCCCTGCCACAGGCTGGTCACAGGACAGCCCAGGACCCCCAGATAATGCCCCGTGAGTCCCATCGTCACAGCTCCCTGGAAGGGCATGGGCACCGCGCCCCTGGAGAGAGAGGGAGGCACTCCAGGAGGTCCACCCCTCTCTCCAACAATCAGAGGAAGCTTTGTTGTCCAGGCTCCCTTGCCCAAAGCCCAGGGCCATAACGGAGGTGCCCCACCTCCCTTCTGCCAGCCCGCGGGTGCCTCACAAATGCCAGCAACCCTCATGACTGAGAGCCACCCAAACTTTCTCACCCCAAGCTAAGTCTTCTCTCTGCAACGTTCCGAGGAGGCTGTCCTGTGACTGTCCACAGCGCAGGGGAAAGCGACGCCACAGAAGGTCACCGGAGAAGGCACGACCAGCGCTGTGCAGGGGGGAGACGGCCGGGCTGTCTCTAAATGACAGTGTGGCCCAGGGAGACTCAGAACGAACCGGCGGCTGAGCAGACCCCCGAGGCCGATTCCGACACCGTCCTGCCTCCCCGGGAAGCGTTTCGGTGTTGCTTGTGAGCTCCGGCGGACGGGCCTGTCGGGCTGTTTTTAAGCTCAGAGCAATTCCATTAAGGAGGAGCCGCAGCCCCACCCGCACACTTGAGACCCCCCCCGGGCACACCGTCCCCTTCCCCGCCAGAACAAAGGCGCAGGCGAACGACACACCGGGCGATGAGTCCCCGCTCAGATGGACAGAGCCGAACCGGGCGGCAGAGCCGGAGAGCCGGGCCGTGCCGCGGCCGAGACTCCGCGGAGGGACCCAGCCCCGATCTCCGCCCGAGGGCGGGGGGCCCGCCGGTGCCGGCCGCGGGAAGCTGGCACACGGGCCGCCTTTGTTCCGGGCAGGGCGAGCGGCGGCGGCCCCGGGCGGGGAGCGGGGCGGCTGCCCGGCCCAGCCGCCTTTGTGTCGCTCCCCGCGGGCTCCCGGGCGCCGCCAGCGCCCCCGCCAGGGCCGGGCCCCGCCGCCCCACCGGTCCCGCGGGGCGCGGCCGCGCCTGGCACCGGCTCCCGGGCAGGACGGGGCTCGCGGGGCCCGGTACCGACCGGCTTCGGCAGGAGAGCGCGGTCAAGCCCCGATCCGGCCCGGCCGGGCGAGCACCGGCCCGGCCCGCCCCGCCGCCGCCGCGGGGGTGTGCGGCGCCCGGCAGGCGCCGGTTCGCACCGGCCCCGCTCCCTCCCCTCTGCCCCCTGAGCGACGGCGCGTACGCCGCGATCGGAACTCACCGTGGCCGGGCTCCTCGGCGGGCGGGCGAGGGGGGGCGGTCCCGCCCCGCGGCGGCGGCGGCACGGCCGCCCGGCCCGCTCCGCTCCGCGGGTCCCGCCGCGGTGGCGAGGCGAGAGGCGAGGCGGGCGCCCGGTGCGGCGGCGGTGCGGGTCAGGCGGGGTCCCGCCGGACGGCGCGGGGTGCTGCGTGCGGAGCGCGGGGTCGGCCGGGTCCCGCCGTGCGCCCGCGCCGCTCCCGCACCTAAAATGGAAGTTGGTCCGGCGGGCGGGGCGGGGCGGGCGCGGGGCCGCCCCCGGCGTCACAACAGCGACAAGGACGGGCGGGACCGGGGCGGGGCTGGGGCGGCTCTCCCGGTGGGGTTTGTCCCGAGAATGGTGTGTACTCCGCGTGCTCCATCCCGGTGGGATCCGCCCCAGCGGTGCATGTTCCCCAAACCGCGGTCTGCCCTCAGAAGGGCTCCACCTCGGGGCCATACTGCCTCAGAAGCAGACCGGCTCCTCCTCAAGGTCCGACTTTGCCCCGGCATGGTGCGGCAAGGGGCTCTCTGGGACACCCCTGGAGCAGAGCCTCCTCCGGCCTGTCCCGCTGGAGCGGCGGGAAAATAGGTTACCCTGTCCAGGATGGAACTTGCTCAGAAGCAAGATTCCACTGCAGGATGGGCTGCAGTACGTCCCCGGGAGGTCACCCGGTCCCCTCTGGATCTAGGGAGAAGGTGCTGGCGGGACCCCTGCCACAGCTCATCCTCAGTGGTGGAGAGGTCCCCCTTCCCTGGGAGGCAGGGAGGTAAAGCCGAGCCAGCCCGATCCCACATTCCGAGCTGCTCACCTGGCAGAAGTCTAGGTCCAGGTCCCCTGAAGGTGACAATTTTCTGCCTCGTCCCTGGTTAGGCAGCTGGGAGAACCCTGCCTCCTACTGATTGCCAGACTCTTAGTGAGATAACGACAGAAGAGTTGAGGACGGTTTTGGGTGGGACAGGTGATTCTTGGGGTAAATATGCACTGGGAGGCAAGGAGGATGCGATAACAGCCGGTGAATGGATGCGTGAGGGAGGTGATCCCGAGCCAGGTCGGGTTGTTAAAGGTGGTGCAGAAAGGTGTAAAGACGCGAAATGGGCTTTGATGCATACAAAGGGCACATCTAGGGAAATGATAGGGGCGTGGGACCCCCAAACCCTCCCTGATGTTTGATTTGTAAAATAGACCATCCAACAGGCTGGCTGCAGAGGGAGAGTGGGTATCCACCCCTCCCAGGGAGGAGAGGATCTCTCCATCACACAGCAAGGGAGTGAGACCTTTTCCATGCATCCTTTCATCCTCGTTGTCACCCAAAACGAGCAAGATGGGTCCCCTCTCATCCCTGTGCCTCGAGTGAGAACTGCTCCCAGATCAGAAATAATCCTCACCTGCCCTCCCCTCCCCTCCTCTTGACCCACACACAAGGAGGAAAGTGGGTGCATCCCCTGAGTTTCAGGGACAAGGAGGGACAAGAGGCAGTCTCAAAATTCCTTTTGGGAAGAAGAGTCCTTGCCCACCTGACACTTTCCAAGGGACAGCTCTCCCTCAAGGAAAAGGCATCAGAAACATCCCAGCACCCATGACATCCTTCAGGGTCTCTGCCAGGGCAGTTTGGGCAACAGGGTCTCAGGGGTTCATGTGTGGTCCTAGCACAGTCACACCCCCACTCTGCCCTCTTCAAAGACTAAAGGTGCCCTTGCAAACACAGCTGATGCTGGGTGAGTGCCTCCTGTCCCCAGGATGGTGCTGGACAGGGTTTATCCAGGCACTGGCCCTGCTCTCGCCCTGCCCCAGCAGCTGGAACACCCAGCAGCGTGTGCTTACTTTGGAAGGCAGGCTGGACCCTGATCCTCCAGCTTCGGCTCACCCTGCAGCAGGTAGCACTCTTGTTTGACTATAACTCCTGGGGCGGAGGAGTCTGTCCCACTGCATCCCGAGAAGAGGAGAGATGTGTTACTAGCATGGGAAAGTTTCCCCTCTTTTACAGTAATTGCTTGTAATAACATCTTGCACATCCCCTTTCATCCTACAGCTGATGCCTTTCCCAGATGAGACGCCCAGAAGTGCAGCTGCCACCGGAACAGAGCAAGACAATTTGTTTACAAGGCAGGCCCATGCTCTCGGCGGCCGAGGGCAGGAGGAAGGGGAGGCTGCCGTCTCCAGGTCCACGCAGGCTGCTCAGGGGGATGGCCTGCATTGTTCCAGGTCAAGATAACAAGGCCCTTCCGCAGCCCCTTTCCTATGGGAATCCCGACAGGTTGTTGTCCCTCCCCACACGAGGGGAAGTGCGGCACCAGGGGGGTGAAGCGACTCATCCGTCGGACGCCAGCAAAGAAGGGGAGGAGGAGGGAAGTGGGGCCTGACAGAACTTTCCAGCCCCAGTTGGAAGATGCCAGGCCATAAAGCAAGCCTGGAGCCCACCCTGACCACCCTTCCCAGTGCAGCTGCACATCCTCCATGTTGTCCCTGCTTCCCACCAGCATTCCACTGTGCCCATGCTCTCCTGTGCTCACAGACCATCCTGCTGTCAGCGTGCATGCCATCGTGCCCTCAGACTGTCCAATTCCTGGTACATCTTTTGCTCAAATGTGAATGTGACTCAAGTGTGCACAGTAATCTCCTTCCCTCCCAGCCCCACAAGGATCTATTGCCCCTTAGAGTCTCTCCTTCCTCTCTCCTTTCCCAGCCTCAGATCCTGCCTTCATCTGTCCCTTTTGCCACTGCGGCAGGGCAGAAGGTCCCTCTGGAGAGCAGGGACTCAGAGGCAGGTCCTGCTCTGCAGTACAGGAAAAGGGGACATTGCTGAAAATTATCCTGGCTGTGACACCTGAGATGGGAATTTCCTTTCTGTTACAGAAACTGGCTGGTGATTTGAGGGCTTGGGAGACACTGGGAAGACAGGACTTGTCCTGTGGGGAGGCCTCTCTTAATAGCAGAGGGAGCTTGGACAGCCAGCACAGTTTAGGCCTTGCCTTCCCCTCCACTGTGAATCCCACCAGGAGATAAACACCCATGGACATTCCTGACCCTTTGAGTCACCAGGGCTGTGCCCAGCCACCCGCCAAGGGCCAAGGACACGGGCTTTGCTGCAGGTCTGCAGCCTCTGAGCACGTGAAGGTGGACAGAAGGATTCAGGGTCTGACATGTTTTGCAGTGAAAACTGCGGTCTCATACTTTTATCCAGGAAAATTTGGCAGCAAAAATGGAGTTTAGAGAGAAGGGTCAATGGGACAAGAGGCTGCTGGTGATTTTTCCACTCCAGGTTATTTGGCTTTGGATACTAGCAAAAATGACACTCATAAAAGGCCTCTTTTGTGTATCTACAATGGGAGTAGTTGCTGGGGTTGCCAGATCGAGTATCAGTGAATTTTAAGGGCAGACACGGCCACTGGTGGGGGGCTGGGAGCAGCGCTGCAGCTGTTGGGGTGCAGTGGAGTGGGGGATTTGCCTGATAGGGATTAGTGCTGAAACACTAAAACCCCACCACCCCAGCCCCACTCAGCAGAATGTGGCTGCCCCCCTGTCCCACCTTGGTCCTGCTCACTGTCACAGGGCACTCCATGGCATCTGGATTCATGCGCTCCTGGTGAAGTCAGGCTTTCCAGGCAACAGCTCCGATTATTGTAATTCCAAAGGATTGCAAGGGGTGGGGGAGGAAACATCTCTATTTTCCTTCTATTTTTGTGAGCATATGATAGCACTTTGATATGAAACTACTTGTTTTGCTGCATCCCTTGGTATTCCGGGCTGGGCTCCAAGCCACCCGGGGGCAGTGAAAGACTGCCAGTGACCTCAAAGGCTGCTGGCCCAGGCCCGGCACCAGCCACTTTCTTCCTTGGTTTGTGTCCATTTTGCACACAGCAAAACCAGAAAATAAAAACCACCCTCACATGTCCAACCAGATGAAAATCCCTTTGCAAGACCACAATTTGAAGACTCTGTAGATTTAAATTCTATGGCGACATTCAGGCTCCTATCCTCTGCAGCTCCTGAAACTTCCACCCACTTGGGTTGTTTGTAGGAACAGCCACTGTCTCCAGGCGATGGGGCTGGATTATAATCGTTGTTCGTGTATGTGGAGTGACTGACGCAGATGTTTGTACAATGGGTGCTTTATAAAATGACAAAATACTTTCAAACTAAGTGGTCGGCATTGCTTGCTTGAAGGACGGCTTCCAAAGCACCATCAATCCTCCCCTTCAGAAGCCTGGGGCACGAAAACACCGCTTCTCACACACGAGGGCACAGTGGAGTCTGAAAACCCAAACCAAGCCACAGCTCCTGAACCCAGAGCTGCTCCACAAGATAGCACCTTCCCCATTATCGACCGCGTGTGCTTCAGTGCCACCACTACAGTGCCCACGAGCAGCCCTGGCGTGGCTGTCATGTCCGTGGCCCTGCGAGGCTGGGATGAGCGGCAGCCCCGGCTGGCCGCGCCCAGGGCTGCCCTCAGCGCACCCGCCATCGCACGACAAAACACGAGCCCGGCCTCCAGCGCCCGGGCAGAGCAGGGGCACCGCGGCTGGGGGACGGCTACGGGAAGGGGCTGGTCACAGACGGCGGGTCTGCGCCGAGCACCGATGCCGGTACCCGCCGGTTTCGCTCGCCGGTGCCCCCACTGCCGCCATACGGGCCGAGCCGCGCCGTTCCCGCCGGGCCGCCATTGGCTGCCGGGGTGCGACTGGCGGGCGGACTGGGACAATGGGCGGGGGCGAGGCCGCCGCGCCACGTGAGGTTGCGGGCGCGACGCGAGGGCGCGCAGGGCCCCGATCCCGGTCACCTCCCCCCGCGTCCGCGCCGTGGGCTCGGTACTCACCCCAGGGGCGCTTCGGCGGCGGCCCGCGCTCCCCTCGGCAGGTACGCGGCGGGCCCGGGGCGGGAGCGCGGGCCGGGCTGAGGGGCCTCAGGCCGCGGCGGCCACACAGCGCCTGCTGTGGCGCCCCCTGGCGGAGGCCGGTGCGGGGTCACACGGGACACCGGGGCAGTGCGGGGACAGTGCGGGGACAGTGCAGGGACAGTGCAGGCTGTCCTGCAGCGCTGTAGGGCCGGACACGGGCACGCGGGGATCTGCAGACATCGTGCGGCTGTGCCCATGTGGGCCCCACCACATCCTAGCCCCGAACCATTCAGGACAGCCCAAAGAGGGTAAGCAGGCAGGCACCTGTCCCCGAGTTCCCAGAGCCACGCTGTCTGTCCCTGCAGGGCGCCCATGGGTTCTCCCACAGCCACCCCGCAGCTGCTGTACCGCAGCACCCGCCTGCTGCGCACAGCCTTCCAGCACCTCTACCAGCAGCAGCAGCGAGCGGACGTCTTCTGCGACGTAGTCCTGTGGGCTGAAGGTGAGCTGGCAGCATTGCCCAGGGAGGGGCCAGCAGCCCTAGGGAGCTTCGGGCAGGGTTGCTGCAACCCCACAGGAAGGACTGGGGCAAGCAGGAAGGGCTGCAGGGCACTGACAGCCACTGTTGCTTTGCAGGGGAGGCAGTGGTGGCCCACTGCAGTGTTCTCTCCGTCTGCAGCCCCTTCTTCATGGAGCAGCTGGGCCCAGAGCTGCCCCCCCAGGGTCGCAGGGTGGTGCTGGAGCTGGCGGGGCTGAAGATCGGGGTGCTGCGCAAGTTGGTGCGCTTCTTCTACACTGCCGAGCTGGAGGTCACACAGGAGGAGGTGCACGAGGTGCTGGCAACTGCCCGCCGCCTCCGCGTCACTGAGCTCGAGTCGCTGCAGCTCTGGGGAGGACGCCTGGTGAGACTGGGACCCCAGCGGCAGCTTGACCGCTCCTGCCTGCATTCCACCCAGGAAGTCTCTGCCATGGTGGCACCTGACACAGCAGAGCCCGGCAGCGCTAGCTCTGGGGTGTCCCCCCAGGGGCAGCCACGCTCTCTGGGGCTCACACACCCCAGCCCCATCGGGCGGATGAGGCTGCGAAAGGTGGAGAGCAAGGGGTGCTGGGAGGTAGTGCGGGAGGTGCAGCTCCCCCCCGTGCCTCCTGCAGCGCCAGCAAATAATGGAGGGCTGACAGAAGCACAGCCTCCCCTATATATGGATGCACGGGAGCAAACCACTGAGCGTGCCCCGCCCCGGCAGCCCCCCAGTGCAGACGAGATGCAGCAGGGTGGGGACTCCCTTGTGTCCCAGCAGGGCTGTGGGCAGGCAATGCCCCCAGCGCCCCCTGGAACTGACACCGAGGAGGAGGAGGTGGATGTAGGGACAGGGGAGCTGTTCCTACCCCCCAACACAGTCTGCCTCTGGCCTTGTCCCTCATCCGAGTCGGAAGAGGAGGTGGATGTCCTCACCTAGGGAGGGCTGGCTCTGCCTCTTCCTCCACCACTGCCTGCACCCTTTGGGCTGTGTGCTCTTGGAATAAAGGGCTGAAGCTGTGCTCTGGAGTGCTAAACTTTATTGGAGATCAGGGGCACAAAGAGGTGTGGAAGGAGCCTGGGGTCCGACAGTGGCAGAGCTGCAGCATCAGAGACAGGACTGGGGCTGGCAGGTGCTCCCCACTTGGTCTCGCCTCTTCATGGACGCTCGTGCCACAGGCGCTGGTCCTGGCTCGGCTGTGGGGAGAGGGCAGTTGGTCCCTGTCCCATCCTTGTCCCATCTCATCCCAGTCCCATCCCTGCTCACCTGGCCGATGCCTCTATGCCAAGCTACTCTTCAGGGCTTCCACTACAGTCTCTGGCTGGGGGAACTTCAGCTTACGCGGGGGCCCCTTCCCGATACCGCTCCACAGTTCCACGGCTGGGGAGAGGAGGTGGATTATTGGATCAGGGGTGCCGGGGAACCCCCGCCACCCCCCAGCCCAGCACTTACTGCTGCCGTCCTCCTTCACCAGGGACACCTCGAAGCTGTTCCTGCGCGGCGGCTGGGGGTTGATGTCCACGGGGAGGTGGGCCATGGCCCCGCGCAGGGCCGCGCTCACCGCCGCCGCGTTGCGCCCGAACACCCGTCAGCTCTTGCTGTGGGGACACGGCGGTCAGCGCCCCGGCGGGCACCCAAGGACCTGCCACCACCTCGCCCTCCCACCACCTCGCAGCACCTCGGCCGCTCACCAGTGCTCAATGACGACGCGGGGGCCGATGTCCCCAGGGCTGCCCTCGTCCTGAGCCTGGGCCCGCGCCCGCTTCTGCGGGGCTCCCGCTGGCTCCGGTGCCTCGGCCGCCGGCGGCTTCTGGGCTCCGCGCTTCCTCCCGCGGGGAGCCATCCTGGGAGAGCCGAGGCGGCGGGGCCTACGCCGGAGCACGAAAAGGGTCTCAGGAATCCCGCTCTGGAGTGGAAAGAGATCTCAGGTACCCCGCTGTAAGGCGCGGGGTACCTGAAAGCCGGGTCCGTATGGGGACACTGCTGTGGGAGGGGGCCAGGAAGGGCCGGTCCCCGGCGATGCGCCACCGGGGGAAACAAGAATCCCAGCTGGGATCCTGCTGTGGAGGGCGGGATGCTGGTCCCCAGGGATCCCGCCACGGGGTGTGGCTGGGGAGAGAAGGGAAGCGCGGCCCGGGGGAAGGGAGGGGACAGGCCCGGGGCCTGGAGCGGCCGCGCCACCTCCTACCTGCCGCTGGCCACGTGCCGGGAGCGCGCGCCGCCGGGAAGGGCGGAGCCGGAAGGGGCGGGGCGGGAGAGACACCGGAGGTCCCCGGTGGGCTCTGGTTCCGCCCGCGCCGCCCAGCCAGTCAGAGCGCGGTGGCTCCGCAGTGGCCCCGCCCCCGCAGCAAGCCCCGCCTCCAAACGCGGACCGGGACCAGGGACACGGACACGGACACGGGACACGGGCACGGCACGGACCGTTTATTGTCAGCGATGGATGAGAGCGAGCGTTAACCGAGGCGGGGCCCCACCTACCGCCCTGCCCGCACGGGGCCGGGGGGCACCGCTGCTTTCCCGGGGCTCAGCCGGGACCAGCCCCCACGGAGAGCGGCTCCGGGCAGGGCCGGGCGGGCCTGCGAGGCCGGTGCCACCAGGGTGATGGTGACATGGTGATGGGCAACAGTACAGGGCAGCTTCTACTTGTTCTTCTTGGACTCTGCCTGAGGCACGGCCGCTGGCACGGCTGGGGGCTCCTCGGGCCCCTCCTCCCGTGGCTTTGACTGCTTCTTGGCCTTCTGGTAGAGCTCATTGAGGTTGAACTCCCGGATCACGTTCTCCTGTGGCCAAGAGGTAGCATCAGCGCCCCTGGGACCTCGTGCTCCCCCTTCTTCCCAGGCACAGGCTGGGCAAGGGAACAGAGGGCTGGAAGGTCCCACCCACCTCGGAGAAGGTCCAGGACACAGCCCGGCCCTTCTTGTCGATCTGCGGTCGCCGCATGATCTCTGTGCCCCCCTGGAACAAGATGAGGGTGGGCAGCTGCTTGGTGAGAGGTGACGTGCTGACCTTGTACCTGTGTCAGGACAAGCCAACAGTGACCCCGGGGCAGCCTGAGGGAGCTGGAGGGTCATAGGGACAGCCCCAGAGTGGGCCCTGCTTGCCCAGGCTGTCCCCCACACCTGGTGCTGACGTCCGTGTACCGGCCAACATCCACCTTCCCAAACTGGAGTCCTGAGCAGTTGTACCTGGGCAGGGTAGGGACATGTGGCTGTGAGGGATGCAAGGGACCAAAGGCCCCGTGACCCACCAAGATCCCAGTGGGTGCCACTCACTTGAGAGAGAGGTCGGCAAAGATGGGGGCAAAGGACTGGCACTCGCTGGACCAGTTGGCAAAGAACTCAACAATCCATGTCACCCGTTTGTCTTTCTCCAGCTCCTCCTGCCACAGGGGCACAGGCTTAAGGGGGGGTGGTGGGCAGAAACCCCCAAAAACCCCCAGGGTTGGGGAAATACTTACATCAATCGTCTTGTCACTGAAATACTTGATGTACTCGGGGCCCATGTAGAGGGGGGGGCTTGCAAGTCATCAGGAACACTGCAATGACAGCACGCTGAGCCCCCAAGTGCCAGGAGGGCCAGGCTGGGCCTGGGACAGGGCTTCTCCGCCCCAGAGCAGCCAGGGGTAGCCAGGACAAGGCAAATCTGGAGCGGGGAGATGTCCCCCCCATAGGGCTCACCTATGCAGAGAGTGAGGTAGAGCAGCCCCATGCGGATGTCGAGGCGGAAGAACAGGATGGCATTGGCCACTTTGCTGAACATGAAGATGTTCCCAATGTGCTGCTCCACCGTGACTGCCGAGGGGAGACAGGAATAAAGGATGGGACCAGATCCCCCCAGAAGGCTGGGGGTAACCTGAGAGAGGGCTGGATTCAGTTCTCCAGACCCCACCCCACTCAACTCCTTGAAGGAGGCCCCATAAGCAGCCCCAGCACCCCAGGTCCCCCTGACTCACTGGAGCGCCGGTTCTTCATCATGACAATGGCGCTGAGGAACATGAGGATCTCCACCTCCCTCTGGCACAGAAAAGGGACAGCATGAGCTGGAAGTGCCCAGGGCACCTTGGAGTCGCACCTGACCTGGCTTGGCACAGGGAGCTGTGGACACGCCAGGCCCTACTGGCCACCTGCCAGAGCCCACATCCCTCCCGGGGGGGAGAACAGCGAGGAGAGGGCCCCGCGGCGATCGGCTGTGGGTGGGACACCGCAGAGCAACGCCAGGGGCTACCGGGCATCCCCTCTCTCAGTCGGGCTGGGGTGCTGCGTGAGCAAGGAGGGAGCCAGGCAGGGCCGGGGGTGCGGGGACAGGCCCGGGGGGCGGCCCGGGGATACGGAGACAAGCCAGGGGGTGCGGGGACAGGCCCGGGGACAGGCCCGGGGACAGGCCAAGGTGCGGGGACAGGCCGCGCCGCCTCACCCAGTCGAAGTCACAGGGGTTGCCATCCTCCCGCTGCGAGGGCAGCCCGCGGCAGAGCGGCGGGACCTTGCGCACGATCAGGAAGGCGGCGGCGAGCAGCGCGGAGAGCGGATAGTAGGGCCGGGCGAGCCATCGGCACAGCCCGGGCAGCCCCCATATCAGTGCCAGCAGCGGAGCCACCACCGCCATCTTCCCTCCGCCCCGCCCACTGCAGCGGGGGCGGGGACTCCCGGCCCCGGCCAATGGCCAATGGCGAGCGGCGCGCCGGGCGCTCCTCTGCTCCCGCGAGCCAATGAGAGCAAAGAGAGAGGCAGCCAATCAGAAGGCTGGGACGAGTCTCCCTTAGCAACGGGGGGACGGGGCGGTGCAGGGGCGGTGCTCGGCCAATGGCGGGGCGGGGCGGCCCCGCGCGGGGCACGCCGGGAACATGGAGAACTTCTCGGCGCTGTTCGGCGCGGCCGAGCCGCCGCCCGCCGCCGCCGCCGCGCTCGGGTTCGGACCCGCCAAGGCGCCGGTCACCGGGACCGCGCCGCCGCCCGCCGCCTCAGCCGCCGCGCCGCCACCGGGCGAGGACGCAGCCCGCAAGGCCGCCGGCGGCCCCTTCTACCTGCTGCGGGAGCTGCCAGGTGCGAGCGAGCCGCGGGGCGGGGCGGGCGCCGTGCTCGGCCAATCAGCGCGGCGAGTCGCGGCCGCGGAGGGGACTGACGGCACGATGAGCCAATAAGCATGCAGAGGGGCGGGGTCACGCAACGCGCCGTCTAGTGGGGAAGTGGGCGGCGGGGGTCCCCGGGGCCGGAGATCGCAGTGCTGGGGGAGCGCGGGGGGTCCCGGGGCCTGGGCAGGGCTGGGGAGAGGGGCTGGGGTGAGACAGGGGGTCCTGGGGAGAGCGAGGCAGAGGGCCCGGGGATGCCGGTGCTGGAGGGGACAGGGGATCCCGGAGCCTGGGGAGAGGGGCCGGGGGTGCTGCCGGGGCGTTTACCCCCTCCGCATCTCCTCCCGTGGCCGGACAGGCACCACGGAGCTGACAGGCAGCACCAACCTGATCACACACTATAACCTGGAGCACGCCTACAACAAGTTCTGCGGGAAGAAGGTGAAGGAGAAGCTCAGCAACTTCCTCCCCGACCTGCCCGGCATGATCGACCTGCCCGGCTCCCACGACAGCAGCAGCCTGCGCTCGCTGATCGAGAAGCCGCCCATCTGCGGCAGCTCCTTCACCCCGCTCACGGGTGCCATGCTGACGGGCTTTCGCCTGCACGCCGGCCCGGTGAGCCCCGGGGCTGGCAGCTAGGGGGTGGGAGGGGAGGGGCCCGGCCCGGCCCGGCCCGGCCCGGCCTGACCAGCCCCTTGTCTCTGCAGCTGCCCGAGCAGTGCCGGCTGATGCACATCCAGCCCCCTAAGAAGAAGAACAAGCACAAGCACAAGCAGAGCCGCACGCAGGACCCTGTCCCCCCAGGTAAGGGCTGCTCCCCTCTAGCCTCTCCCCTCCTGTCCTCCAGCACCGGCAGAGCATCGGCTCATGTGGTGCTTCTGCTTCTTCAGAAACCCCCTCAGACTCCGACCACAAGAAGAAAAAGAAGAAAAAGGAGGAGGATCCAGAGCGGAAGAGGAAGAAGAAAGAGAAGAAGAAAAAGAAGGTGTGTGGTGAGGCTGGAGTCTGATTCCCAGCCCATGTCCCACTGAAGGGCTCTGTGAGTGGCCATCCCCCGGGGGCTGCTGCCCAGCAGCTCTCACAGGCTCTGTCTGTCCTTCCTCCACAGAACCGGCACAGCCCTGAACACCCAGGGGTGGGCAGTTCCCAGGCCAGCAGCAGCTTACGGTGAGGCCTCGCCGGCACCACCCCAGGAATCCCCCAGCCCATGGAAATGGCCCCGGCTGACCCCAAGGGACCCTGGGGCTGGCCTGTGCCCCCCCCAGCAAAGGGGACACCCTTGCAGCCCCCCAGGACCAGGAGCATGGACTCTGTGGGTGCCAACCTTGGGCTTTTGTACCTGAAGAACCCTGAGCGTCGGGGCGTCTTTTTTAATCACCTTTTAATTAAAGTCTGCTCTGAGGAGGGGCTGGTGGCAGTGGCTGCTGTGACCCTCGCTGTCATATGGAGGAGCCCAGACCAAGATGTCCCTGGAGCATGCGGGGCACCCTCCTTTGGATCCTGAACCTCACCAGCACCTGTGACACCTTCCCTGGAGCCACTCTTCCCATGCCCGGAAAATCCTTACCTTCTGTGGGAGCAGAGTTTGCCCAAACGCAGCTCCAAGGTGGTGCCTCCCCAAAACCGGGGCAGGCTCAGCTCTTACCACACCCCCTTCCCTCTCCCCCTCAGGATTGGGGGGAAGGCTGAGACCCTGAGGATCAGGAGCCCTGGAGGGGCTGCTCCATCCCTGGACACCAAACAAAGCACACGGACGGCCCCGGGGTGGCTCATTAAATATCCTTTTATTCCTCATTTTTAAAATGGCTGATAATAATAAAAAACCCTGGCGTGGCTGTGCAGGGCCACGGGAGCTATTGCCGTAGAGAAAGAGTCCGGTAGTGCCGGCAGGGCTTTGGGGACGGGGAGCACGGGGCTCCTTGGCTGCGCTTTTTGGCATGTGATGAGAAAATATTGCTTTCCGGGGATGCACCTGCCTCTTCCCCGAGCGAGTGGAAATAAAAACACCCCTGTGACAGCGAAAAACCCCCTCGGAATCATTAACAGAAATAAAAAAAGGCAACAAAACCAACAACCCCCCAACCACACCCCCCGCAGAAAAGGAACAAAGAGCAAGAACTGTGGGTGGCGGAGGCTGGGGCCTCTGTGCCAGCTTGAGCTGGGGATGTGGGGAGAGGGCTGCCCCCTTCCTGGGCCCCCCCGAGGGGGCTGGAGGCTGCGGACACCACAGATCAGGGAGGGGAGTGTCCGAGGGTGGGCAGCCTGGCGCCCCATGGCCCCCTTCAGGGAGGGAACAGTGACACACAGCACCTACCACAGCTCCTTCCATGGGTACAGGAGGCAGCCCCTCATCCCTCCTTTGAGGACAGGGACAAGGTGGGGGCCCAGGCCCTGAGTGGGGAGCAGGGTAGTTTCTTCCTCTCTCTAGGTAAGATATATAATTTCTGCTTCTTTTTTTTTTTTAATATTTATATTTATATATATAGATATTTATATATACACACACCTGGTAACTCGGAAAGAGAAAAAAAATAGAATCCGTAACAATAATAATAAAAAAAAGTATTCTGGTTTAAAAACAATCCGTTCCTACCACGCCAGGCGAGCGGGTGATTGCACAAGGCCCACAAGTGGCTGGCGCAGCCCAGACAGTGCCGGGGCTGCGGCCCCCTGAGCCCTCCCCGAGCCCCCCGCGGGTGTGTGCCAACCCCCGCGGCCCGGAGGGGCAGAGGGAGGAGCAAGGGGGGACCCCGCCCGGCTCTCCTGGGAGTCCACAAGCGTCCAGCCACAGCGCGTCCCTGGGGGCCGCCGGGGAGGAGGGGAGGGGGTGGCAGCTCTGCCCCTCATACCGAGATCTCATAGGTGGTGCCCCCCACGCCCGAGACCTTCTTGACACCTCCGCGGGTCGGGCTGCTGAGGGGCACTGACCCCGGGCCTGGTGGGGCTGAACCCAGGCTCTTGGGCTGCCCGTTGGACTTGCTGTAAGCTGTTCTCATCTGCACCTCGTCCCTGCAGGAAGGAAGCAAGGACATGGAGTCAGGAGTGACAGGTCACCAGTACCCAGCGTTGCCACAGCCTTGCCCTCCCCAGGGACCAGCAGCACCCACTCCACATCCCAAGGGGCCTGTAGGGTGACCAAAGAGGTGTGGAGGGCACCCACTCTGTTCCAGGAGGAGTAGGAAGATTCCTCTGGCTTTTCCCATCATCTCTCCCCAGAGAGGGGTGTTCTGCTGCCCCGGGGGCTTGGAGGGGCACTGGCTGAGGGCCTGCCCCCCACATGCCACAGATGCCCCTGTGCCATCACAGTACTCACTTTGGTGCCAGTAAGGGCTGCAAGGCCACCTCCTCGGTCTCGGGGCCACCGGCCTGAGAGGCTGTTTTTTGGCTGCTGTAAGACACGGATTTGCCCAGGTGGGGGGCGGCAGGCTGGTCGGGGGAGCCCAGCGAGCGCACCCGCAGTGCCGGCGGGGGCTCAGGCTTGCCGAAGCGGGGCAGGGCCGGGCGGGTGAGCGGGTTCTTGCCCAGGGGCGAGCGCTTCGAATCGTCCGAGGAGGAGCTGGTGCGGGGGGCGTTGCTGGAGCCCGGCGTCGACTGGATGCCTGAGTCTGCCAGCCCCGCGTCCTCCTCCCGACCCGCGGCTGGCGGCTGCTGTAGCAGCTTCTCCCGCTCCTGGATGGAGGCCACGATGTGGCGGGAGAGATTGTCATAGCGCACGGGCGAGGGCTCGCGTGGCACCGCGTGCTTGGGGGAGGCGGCGCTGGCGAAGCGGCCGTGCAGGTCGGTCTCTCGCTGCTGGGCGATGCGGGCCGACAGGAAGGGCGAGGTGTAGCCCACCGGCGGCTCGGGCTCTGGGCCTGCCTGCACCGACTCGAAGTCGGGGCTGTCGGAGGGCGTGAGCAGGCTGTCGTACGAGAGGCTGCCGTTGCGCGTCTGGTTCACCAGGCTCTTGTAGGAGGTGGAGGTGGTGCCCTCCGAGCGGATGGACTGCAGGTGGCCCGTCTCAAAGCCCGTGCCCTGGGCCGACTTGAGGCTGGAGGAGCGGGAGCCACTGGAGAGAGGGTCAAAGTGGAAGCTCTTGCCAAAGGTGGGTGAGCGGAAGCTCTCGGGCTCCAGGCTCGGCTCCGAGCGATAGCTGGGCTTGTGGCCACTGTCACAGATGGAGTTGGGCTCCTTCAGGCTGTTCACTCGGCTCAGCTGAGGGGCAGACAGCCAGCAGTCACCACCCACAGAATGACCACGGGGCCCCACGGAGCTCCCAACACACACCCTAAACCCTCCCCACGCCAGGAATGAGGTCGCATCCCCCAGAGCTGGTCCCACACACCCAGCTTGGCCTTACCTTGGCACTGGTGGAGTGGGGCAGGGCTGCCGAGCTGCTGCTGCTACTGTAGCCGGGCCGGTACTTGTACATGGTGGGAGTCGGGGGGCTGTCCTTGCCTAGCAAGCTGCTGTCTGCGCCGGGAGAGAAGGAAATGCTCAGGGTGGCTGCAGGCAAGGAACACACTGAGCCCCACCCTCCCTGCCTGAGAACCAGCTCCGAGCCTGGGGCAGACAGACCGGGGAGGAGGGACAGGCTGGAGGGGAGGCACACCGGGGCAGGAGAGATGGAGCAGGAGGAAGGGGGCGTCCCCACAGCCACGTGTGTGGGGCTGGCACTTCCGTGCCCCTGCGGCAACCCCGGCTGGGTGACACCCTGGGGGTGCACGGCACGGGGGTGCTGGGGCGCTCTGTGGGACACACGCAAACCACAGCCCTCGGCGGGCAGCAGGGCTGGGCAGCGGAGCCCAGCCAAGGCTGGGAGAGCTGCGGGGTCTCCAGCTGCTGTGCGAAGCAGCTGCCACAGGCTCTACCCATCACATCCCACCTCTGGCCAGGCCCACACAGAGCCGGCCGCAGACGCACTGTGCCGCCGAGCCGGGCCCGCCACCACTTCGCCTCCTCCGTCCCGGCAGCGTGGTGGCTGCGAGGCACAAATCCCAGTGGCTCTGGACAGCGCCGCGCTGGCTCAGCTCAGCCTCCAGCAGAGCAGAGCTGACTGTGAGCATCCCGCAGGCTTCTCCGAGTGCGAGGGGCCGCGTACACCGGCCCAGGAATGCTGATGTGCTCCGGGTTTGCCCTGCAGCCTGTTAAAGCCGCCTACAGCCCTGGCTCCTGGCCTGCCTGGTGCAGCCCTGGGCTCCCCTCCCAGCGGCTGCCAGGGCCCTGGTGCCCTCCTTACCCTCGGTAGTGGCCAGGGTTAAGTGTGTCCTCAGGCCCGTGTATCGGCTGAGGTCGGGCTTGGGTGGGGGGTGGCGGCTCGGCATCAGCAGACTGGCTCTCCGTCACCTCCAGGCTCCCCTTGGACTGCAGAGACAAAGCGCAGGTGGGGTCAGGGGGGACCGAGGCCTCAGCCCCCCTGGGCAGGCAGGGCCTGGGCAGCAGCGCTGGGGGCTCCCGCTGCATCCCGGGCCATCTGAATGAACAGGGGGTGGCGCATGCCCTGGGTGAGTGCTGGAAGTGCCAAAGAGGGGGAACCTCCGGAGGGTGCTGCGTGGGGGAAGGATGGGACCAGTGGGGGTAAAAGAGGGGGCAAAGCCTCATGTGGTCATTGCCACATGGGAGGGGGACAGTTTCCATCCTGCAGGGACATAGAACAAGACGACACAGAGGGGGACAGGGAATGTGACCAGGCTCACTCGGTTCTCTACTCACGGATGCAGGCTTGCACCCCTGGGCTCCGTGGAGGGCCCCAGCGCAGGCAGCGCTGGCCCCCACCTTCCTCACCTTCGTCCTTTTCAGCTCTGTCTGGATACCGTTGTCCATGACCTTGATGGTGATCTGACCATCCGACACCTCGGGCCGCAGGAACGGGGGTCTCACCAGCACCGTCTGTTCGGCCTTTGGGCGCCCGAGGTACCTGGGGAGGGGGCAGGAGGAAGGTCATGGCCTGGAGCCCACAATGGAGCAGTTTTTCCATGGATGCAGAGCCCGGGCTCACCTGGGGGCCGGGGAGCTGCAGAGGACCCGGCTGACATTCTTACAGCAACCGTTGGTGAAGGGGTTGACGCCCCCACGGAACTTGCCTGTCACCTGTGGGACAAAGGAGTGTCACAGCCAGCCATGCCAGCATCCTCAGGACAACCTCCCAGGAAGGGGGTGCTCTGAGATCCTGCCCGTTTTCCTAGTCCCTGTTTCAGTGCTCAACTACCCATGACGGGGTAGGGCCTCCTCAATTTCACCTCCTGCCTGGCTCCACCCTCTGACTGCATCCCCATGGATGCACCTGCCCCTTAGCCACCCTGTGCTCTACCTCCCCAGCTCAGGGGTCTCCCCCTGCTTCAATCCAGCCTGTCCACACCCATCATGTCCCGGGAAACCCCAAAATGTATCCGTAGGTGGCCTGGCCAAGCTGCCAGCCCTCCATGCATACCTGTTCGTTGGTAGTGCGGCCCCTGGCCACGAGCACCACGTGGAAGCCCGTCAGGCCAGCGACGGGAATGAAGAAGAGCCCAGCCACGCACATCACCACCATACTGCCGCAGCCAGCTAAGGAGCAGCCGCAGCCCAGTTTGGCACCATGCCACCCCCGGCCCCCACCACCCCCTGCCCGCTCCCACTGCCCGGGAGGATACGTGACGGCCATGCGGACACCGGAAAGCTCCTCCACCTGGTACAGGACGTAGAGCAGCCCGAAGCCGAAGACGCCCATGATGTGCGTGGTGAGCGACAGCAGGAAGAGGAAGAAGTAGCGGTAGTTGCGCCGCCCGATGCAGTTGTTGACCCAGGGGCAGTGGTGGTCAAACTCCTGCCAGGGATGGGGCACGGTGAGGGGGTGCTCCCGGGGCTCCCTGCCCCGCGCGGGGCTGGCAGGGACCCCGGCAGCTCCTCACCTCCACGCAGTTGTCGCAGACGCTGCAGTGGGAGCAGCGCGGCGGGCGGTAGAAGCGGCAGGTCGCGCACCATTTCATGCGCACCTGGATGCCCTTGATCTCCACCGTCTTGTACAGCGGGGCCCGGAAATCGTCCTCCTTGTCCTCGTCCTCCTCAGCTGATGGGGACACCCCGGCATGGCGTCAGGGCCCAGCCAGCCCCTACCCGCCTGAGCCGGAGGCTCCCGGCATCAGCCTCCTGTCACCTGGCACAGGGACAGCCAGGGACCCCCAAACACAGGCCAGGGGGCTCTCCCAGGCCCTGCCCCAGAACCCTGGCACTGTCTGAGCCCTGGGGACCCAACATGGGGTGCTGAACCCAGAGCTGCCATCCCTGTGGCGCGTATCACTGCCCAATCCCAACAGGCAGGGAGAGGAGGCCTCCTCACCAGCCTTTTGGGATCTGGAAATCCCCTTTACCTCGGAGGAAGGGTGAAACAAGGCAGCTCTTCCCAGCCAGAGCCAGACTCACCTCGTGGGAATATGCCTGGGTCCATGAAGGTGGCCATGCTGAAGTTGGCCAGCACGAAGAGGAAGACAACAGCATTGTAGGCAGGGATGATTGGGGACACGTAGAGACTGAGCCCCGGGCACCTGCAGGCACAGCAGCTGTGAGACCCTTGGACCCCTCACTCATGTCACTCCCACCCTCCCAGGAGCTCCCACCAGTGCACTCCACACCCAAACTGGAGCCACCTCTACAGCATAGTCTGATCCCAGCCTGGGGAGCACCTGGGGGCCACAATGGGATGTGCTCCAGGCATCCATCAGGGAGCAAAATTCCCCTTTGGGACCCCACTGCAGGGTCCCAGAGAGCAGTGGTGCTGGGAACAGGGAAAACCAGGCTGATGGCATGGGGGCACCCAGGGAACCTGCCAGAAATCACCTGTACATTGTCCTCCCTGTGCCCCACCAGCTGATTGGAGGCAGAGGGAACCCTGTGAGTGGACACAAAACCAGCACCAGCTCCAGTGCCTCCAGAGCCACTCATGCTCCTCACATCCTGGTGACAGCTCCAGTGGGACACGGGGACCCCAGCCAGCACCCTGCTCCTCCAAGACGCCCGCGGGAGCGCAGTGAGGGAATCACCCTGCTCCCTCCTGCCCCAGCAGGCGGGTTTGGGACAGCGGGCTTCCCCCTTGCAGGCGCCAGCGTAATTCCCTAATCTGCTTTGCTGCTGGGATTTAATCCCACAGATCTAGGGCAGCATCTGTCCCTCTCTTCCCCCCGCCGGGCTAAGTGCCAATGGATTTAGGTGGCCGGAGCAGCGCGGGGCTGGGCGGGCAGGGTGACATATGGTGTCAGCGCCGTAATCTCCCACAGGCTGGGGTGAAGGGGCAGGCGCTGGCCCTGTCCCCTCCTCCACCACCACCCGCGGGGATAGGTCCCATCGCTGGGCGAGGCAGCCCTGTCCTTGTCACGGCAGCTCAGGGAGCCATGGCAAGGCTCCAGCTGGGAATGAGCCCTTGGTGCAGGGCTCTGTCCCAGTTCAGGGCCCTGAGGAGGGCAGGGGGTCACCCCCGGGTGAGGGGCTGGGGCTGTCCTGGGCTGGGCAGGGCAGGAACAGCGGGCCCACCTTTCCGGCACACGCCTGCCTGGCACACACCTGGCAGGGCAGAGGGTGAGGTGGGCAGGGCACTGCTCCGTGCCCCAGGGAGGGTGGGAATCATCAGTGGGACCTGCCCTCACAGGCCAGGCTTGAGGCTGTCCCCATCCAGGCACAGGGATGAGATCAGGAGGGCAGACCTTTGGCTGCAGGAGATCCCTGGCAAGGAGCACAGCAAGGCCAAGCCACCCAGCACACTCCTCCTCCTCCTCTCTGGCCCCTTCAGACCCCACACATCACGACAAGCTTTTACTGCAAACCACCTTCCCCAACGCCTCTTCCCCCTGCGTTCCTCAGGAGCTGCCCTGCCGGGCACCCTGGGCACTGCCTCCCTGCTCCATATCGGGCCAACATCTCCCGGTCCCGGCATCTCCCAGCCCTGGAATCTCCTGGCCCGGCCCCCCGGAGCTCTGCCCCGGGCTGGGGAGCGGCTCATCGCGCACCTGCAGTGCTGGCCCTGCCGCCTCTGCTGGAAGCCGGCCAGACGGATTCTCCGCAGCTGGGACCGGGTGGAGAGGGAGGAGCCCTCTCCCATCTGTGCCCCAAAACCCTCGGAGAGCAGGGCTGAAGGCACAGCACCTTACGTGACAGTGCCAGGCCACAACCCAAGCAACGGGAGAATCACAGAACCACGGAATCACATAATTATTCAGGTTGGAAAAGCCCTCCAAGATCACTGAGTCCAACTGCTCCCCCAGCACTGCCAACGCCACCACTGAACCATGCCCCCAAGTGCCACAGCCACGTTTTTCGGGGACTTCACCACTGCCCTGGGCTGAACAACCTTTTCCACGAGGAATTTTTCCTAACATCCAAACTAAACCTCTTCTGGCACCACCTGAGGCCACTTCCTCTTGTCCCATCATTTGTTCCTTGGGAGAAGAGCCCAACCTCACCTGGCTCCATCCTCCTGTCAGGGTGCTCTAGAGAGTGAGAAGGACACACCAGAACCAAGGATCCCATGTCTCTGAGCTGAGCTCCTCACTTGAGAAGAGCCTCCCTGGCCCTCCCCTCTGCCAGACAGAGAGAGGCAGGGAGCTCAGAAGAGCCCTGAAAGTGGGTAATGCCCTTTCAGAAACCCTGCGGAAAGAGCTCCTCTCTCCAGGAAGGGAAATCCCAGCCCAAACCTTTGCTTGAAGGAGATGGAGGGGAGCCAGGAAGACCCATGCCCGGGCAGCCATCCCACATAGGCAACAGCCAACAGATGGGCTGAGCCAAGCACGGCCTGGATCCTCGAGAGACAGAGCCCAGGGAGGCAGGGAAGGACCCAGCTGCATTGGAAAGCTCCAGGGCAGGCAGAAAGGGAAGGACCAGGGGGAAGGGAGCACCTCTGTGCTGTCTGGGCAGCCAGTCCTTCCCGGAGGGACACAGAGTTTCCAGGGCAGGACAGTGCCCAGCAGGTCCCTGGGCTCAGACACACTGACAAGGGTGGAATTCACAGGCCAGGGCAGGCACAACACCCTCCCCAGGGAACACCAGGACCCGCTGCCTTCCTGGCTTCCCCACACCCAGGGACCCCGGTGATGTGGAAGGGAGGGAGCTGGGAATCCCCACGGAGCCAGACCACCTGTTGGCATCATGCTGGTGACCCCAGAGCCAGGGAGTCACCTCCGGGAACCAACCGCACCTGCAGGAGGGAGGGTCCTCTGCAGGGAGCAAAGGTTCTATCCATCCTTGAGAGAACCTTCTTATCAGGACAGTCATGTGTTCCTGCCTTTTGCTCTCCTGCCTCGACGCAGGGGGCACACACAGGACAGGAGGAGCAGGAGGAGGAGCACGAGGGAGGCTCCTCACCATCGTGGCCACGCAGGTCCCATAGCACCCACTGGGCTCCCCCTTGGGATCGGGAAGCAACACGCCCATGGCCAGAGGAGCTGTCGGGACTTGTCCCTGGCAGCACATGAGAGAACTCGGGGAACCTCGGGCACCATGAGTCACACGGGGATGCCAGACGGGCTTTTTGCCACCAGTCATGCCTGGAGAAGCCTGTCCCTCCCTGCTGGCGTCCCCTCCCCAGCCCCTTGTCCCCTGCCCTCTCCCTGCCTGCCTGTTCCCCGGGGCTGCGACCCATGGGCTCTCCAGCTCTCCAAGGGCTTGGCACAAACAGTCCCCGCTCACCCTGACTCTCACACAAGTTTTGATCTGACTGGGAGCACGCACGGCACTGTATCCCAGCTGCACTGCCAGCCCCAGGGAGGGGACAGGGAACCTGAGAGCCAGCTGCACCAGAAGCTGGGACCGAGCCAGTGGGGAGATGCAGGAATGGATAAACAGACCCCATGGGGGAACTTCCATTCTAAATCAGCACCTGCCTGAGAGCCCAGCAAGCCTGGGACCCCCACTCATTGCAGGGGAAGGCAGGAACATCCCCTCTCCTGCTGGCCCTCCCCTACAGTGCAACTGGCCTCATTTCCATGGCCATGTGCTCGGCAGCAGCTCCTAATTAAATTAATCAATCAAAGAGAGTTCTTGGCCCAGAGATACAAATCCTGGATGGACCAAAAGGCATCCAGTGGATAGGCTGGACGTAACACAATTGGAGCCTTAACAGCCATGCCAAGCCCTGGCTGCTCCCTGTCTGGGGAGACCTCCTAGAGCCCTCCCATCACAGCTTCCATTGCACTTTCCAAACGATGAGCCTTAGGTCAGATGCTGACAGCAGGAAGGGGGTTGGCAGCCACTCTGGCTGTCCTTGGCCAGGTGGGGAAGGGGAACAGTGGCCCCCAGGACTACGCAGGAGGTGAACCTCGAGCCCCATGTCCCTGCCATCCCGCTCCAGCGGCAGGCGGACGCTGTCCCAAGGGAAGCATCTTGCCGGGAGCAGTGCAGCTCCCTTGCGGCTGAGCCCCGAGTGAATGCTGTGACCGGGGTTTAATGGGAAGTTCTGAAGTAGGATAAACAACATCGCTGACCTGCAATTACAGCGACCTGCCCAGGTGTTCCAGCCCCGGCCAAACCTGCTCCGCGGCGCCGGCTGCGGTGCTGCCTCTCACCGCCCGCTGATAAGCGGCTGCTCCCAGCACTGCTCCCACCCGTGGCTGGGATGGGCTTGGGGTCCAGCTGTCCAGCAGCCAGCCTGTCCCCCAGGTCACACACAGAGTGGCCACACTGCTTGGAGGGCACTGCCCGCTCCCTGCGCTTTTCCCTCATCCCCCTGGCACAGGAGCAACAGTCAGCAGCTTCCTCAGGCACCTGGCAGCCCGGAGCAGCCAAACCCCGAGCCTGGGAGCCTGGTGACCACTCGGTGTCCCAGTGGGGGACAGCCACGCCCTGCTGAGTGACACCACCAGCTGCACCGGACGCTTGACAGGCTGAACCAAACCCGCTTCCCTCTTCACTCGTCAAGTTCCCCGTCCCTGCCCGGTGGGTGCAAAGCCACTGTGACCTTCCCACCACCAATGGCTCCATCCCAGGGAGTGGCAGCAGCCACAGCACCCAGCCCTTTGGCCTCCCGCAGCTCCGGCTGATCCCTGCAGCCCCAGCAGGAGAACCCCAGGGAGTGGGAGAGGCTGCCTGAAGCAGAGGGTGCACCCCTTTCCAGCACCCTGCCAGGACCCCAAACACAACCCCACTGAGACCCCAGGGATTCCCTGTGGGATTTGGTAGCTATTCCAGCTGCTGCGCTCCGGCATTCCTGCCTGGCACACCATGCCACAGTGCCAGCCTGGCTGAGACACTGTCTGCCAGGCTCAGCACCCTGAGGTCCTGCCCCCCCGCCTGCCACCCCCCCAGTGCACGTCACCGAGGCACGTGTGACCGGGCAGGGAAGAGCAGCAGCCCAGGGAAGTCACCACGGATGTCACTATCTCCCACCCCGCCGGACTCCCCAACGCCCCAGTGACCTGCTGGCCACCTCCAAGGACATGGAACCCTCGTTGTCCCAGGGCAGAGGACAGATCACAGCAAATGATCCGCACAGGGGTCAGAGTTCTCCTCCCTGAACTTTCCTTTGTGGCTCACAAATTGATTATGAAACTAAAGATAACATGTGTCCTGCCCCAGTCCACCAATCCACCTCGCCTGGCTCCAAGGGAGAAAGTGATCCATGCATTTTCCACCCACAGGTCACAAACCAGTTCCCGGCACAGCTGACCTGGAGCTGAGTGGTACCTCACTGGGACCCCCAGCACACAGCTTCCCCTGGGAAAACTCAAGGAGTGAAACGGCTCCCACTGTGGCTGCAGCACCCGGAGAACAATATCCCCTTTCCCTCTGTGAGGAAATCCCAACTCCTCTCCCCTGTCCCCCCCCCCCGGCTCTCCCCACTCTGGCTGAGCAGATGGGACTCACGTGAAGGCGAAGAAGAGGGTGGTGGCTCCCACTAGGAAGATGGCAGCAGCGGAGACCGGGACGTACTTGCTGGGTTTGAATCTCTTTCCAGAGGCTGCTGGCATGTTGGAGCTGTGGTGGGGGGTCTGCCCCGCAGCATAGCCCAGGCCCCAGGGGAGTCAGAGCAGGACGAGAAGGGGAGGGGGACAGGGGCTGACCCCTACCCGGCCACCGCGCCTGCTCCGGGGTGAGCTCTGACCGGGGCCGACAGTCCGGAGAAGGCTCTGCAGCAGGAGGCCCAGGAGAGGAGCCCACCCTACACTCTGCCCTGCGAGAGCTTGCGGGCGCAGGGTAGGAGGGTTAAAAACATTAAAAACTCAGAACAGAGGAGGGGATTTGGGTTTAGAACAACTGTTGGAGCAGGAATGCTGAGAGCCCTTCTGATCTTCAGTCCAGCCAACAGCCCACAAGGAGCAGGACTCCAACAGGCACGCTCTGAGAGGAGGGAAGTCCCCAGGCTCAGGCAGGGCGCTTCCCACCAGGCCAGCACCCTGGGAAGAGCACAGGATCAGCAAACTCCTTGCAAAAAAGCCACTCTGGGAGCCTCAGGGAAGCCACTTCTCCTTTTTAATCCGCCTCTGCGGTGGCGCAGCCCCCGGTGCCACACGGGAGGAGGGGGTGGTCTCCAAGCAATCCCAGCTTCCTCACAGCGCTGCCGTGCCTCCTCCTCCTCCCCTCACTGGAGGGGTCACGGAAACACTCTCCCTGATTTCACCAGGATGCAGGGCTGGCTGGCGGTGGCCGTTTAATTTTATTTATTTCTCTCTTGTCTGTTAAAGCCGAGGAACAGCTGGTGCAAGGTTGAGCTGTAAATCCTTTCTTTAGAGGGGGTGGAGGGGAAGGTCTGGCGGATTGTGGGCTTTCCTACTTGCTCCTTTCTCCTGACCCCCTGGGCCCTTCCACGGACTCTGTGTCCACTTGGCGATTGGGAAGTGACAGGAATTTCATCAAATCTTCTCTGCAGCAACCATTTCCCAGCAGGTGAATGGGAAGGGTGCGTTCAGGGAGCACCTTTACAACCCCAGCGGACACTCAAGGGTGGAAGTGGTGCTGAGCAGCTCTGTCTCACCCATGGCCCACGCAGTGCGGGGGAAAACCTCAGTTTGTTCCAAACAGCTCCATCTTCCCCTCCCCCTTCCTTTGCTAAAATCCTTCTTCATTCATCCATCCGTCTTTTAAAAAAAACTACATAAAACCATTAAAACTTGAGGTCTGGTGCACCACAGCTCACCTGGAAAAAACAACAACAGAAATTAGCATGGCGAGAGAAGGGACAGAACCAGCTGTCATTAGCCATGGCAGTCCAGCCACGGCGTCTCCTGTCCCAGCCCAGAGGCACTGGCTGCTGCAGGAATGCCAAGCCACCCCCTTTACCTCTGAGAAACCCACCCCAAGCCCAGAAGGACTGGAGGGACCCCATGAAATCCATCCTGCAGCTCTGGCTCAAATCCCAGTGCCAGCAAGTGCGGGTGGAGACCACAGGAAGAAAAGATAACCAGGAATCTCACCCCCTTCCCTGGAGGGTAGGAGATAGGAGAGACTCATGGAAAACACCAATCCCATGATCTGAGGTGGCCTTTGCAGCTCTGGATTCATCAGCAACTGTAGTGCCAGGACAAGGGGGAGTGGATTTGAAATTACAGAGCTCAGGGTTAGATGGGATATATTCTTCCCTGTGAGGGTGGTGAGGCCCTGGCACAGGCTGCCCAGAGAAGTCGTGGCTGCCCCACACCTGGAAGTGTACAAGGCCAGGTTGGATGGGGCTTGGAGCAACCTGGGATAGTGGAAAGTCTCCCTGCCCATGGCCTTTAACTGCCCTAAGCAGCCACAAGCCCATCATCCATCATATTCCACCAGTTCCTGCTGCTACAGCCACCATTCCTCAGCTTGTCACCATCTGTCACCCACCCTCCCTTTACTACCTCCGCGGCACCACAGGTCCAAGCGGAGCCTACAACTCACTCCTTTCTCCCTTCCAGCTTTCTCTGCCTCCCCAGGCTTTTCCTTCGGGGTGGGCAGGGAACTCTGTAGCGCTGACTAAACGCAGGTGAAGGTTGGAGAGCTGCGGCACCCAATTAAAGGCACGGTTAATGACAAGGATATGCTACCATTAAGTGGGTTCAGTCCCGGCTCACAGCGTCAGCCACCCCGGCTGACTCACCCAGGAACTGCTCCTGCCACCTGGCCTCTGCAGGACCCAAGCTCAACTTCCCACCCCAAGGCTTCCTTGCCTTTGGGAGTGAGAGGAAACGTGGGGCTGATGCTCTGCCCATCCGGGAATGTGCAGGTTTCACCTGGCAGCAGCTCCCAAGTGGAGCAAATTGAACAGTAACATCAGGGAAAGCTGTTTTCTGTGGCAGGGACAGAGCTCACTGGAGAGCAACAGCTCCCCAGCCCCGCTCTGCCCGTTCAGGGAAGAGCCCAACACCCCACAGAGCCGAGCCCAACAGCAGTTCCAGGCATGGGCTATCGGAAGTCCAGGCCTGACATCACGGCTGATTGCTTTAGCAGGAGCAATCTGCTCCCAGAGCACCCGGCCAGGCCCTTTGAACGCTCCGCCATGGAGGCACGGCCACACCTCGGGTTCAAACAGGCGCTGCCAGGCAGAAGGAGTTGTTCCCTGATATTCCTCCTCCGGAGATCCCCACCCTGCCCTCACAGGGCGCCATGGGCGTGCGCCTCGCGGACCTGCTCTGCCCCAGCCCTTCCAGCCAGAGATCCAGGCACTCCAGCCCTTCCACGGGGCGATCCCAGCAGAGCAGTGGGTGCCAGAGCCAGCTCCCCATGGAATCGGGTACCCGTGGGACAGGCCCGTGAGCAGGGGGAGAGCCCCAGCGCTGTCATTAGTGATACCCCAGCGAGAAGCGATGCAAATGCACCCCTGCTCCAGCCGCCTGTGCTCGGAATAACTCCACAACTCATCAAACAGGAGGCTGTCAAGCCCAGCCCAGCTTCCAGAGCCACCACACTGCTCCGGGAATGCCTCCGTGATCGCCCTGGCGTGCTGAGACCCCGCAGGACTCCCCAGCCCCAGCCCTGCTGCAGAGACCCGGGCAGGTGTCAAAATGCAGAACAGCGTGCTGGGATCTCTGCTCTGCAATCCTCAAGGGGTCCGGGAGAAACACAAGGAAAATCCACCCCAAATCCCCACAGATTACACTAATTCAAGCCACAATTCTCCCATACACACATATTCTTTTCCCAGCCCTACAGCCTGCCCACCTCTGGTCAACCAATCCCTCCTTTCCCTCCACCTCTGCCCCAACTCCTCTGTCTCCCTGGCCACTTTGTCCTCACCCACAAAGGCCACTCACAGACTCCCCTGCTCCAAAGAGTCCCCTACTCATCTTGCTTACCTGTGGCACACACGGGCTCAGCTCTTGCCTCCCATTCCTTTCCCTCTGCCAATTCCAGCCCAGCAACTCCTCCTCTCCCGTTGCTCCTCTAGACCTGCCCTGCTCCTTCCTCCCCCAGCGCCTGTGTCACTGCTCACTCCCTCTTCCCTCTCCCTCAGAAATTCCACCTGGTTTTCCCATCCCAGCACCTCCTTTTTGGAGTGTTTTCCCAGTTCCGCTCTGCTCAGCCACCTCCGGAGCACTCATCTCCACTCTCCAGGGTTTCCCTCCACTCACACAGGGGAGATGCTCCTGTTTCCCTCATCTCCATTTCTGGGGATTTCTTTAAATTCCAAATTCCCTCTCTAGGGATACATGCAAGCACAACTGCTTCCACCTTCCATTTCTTTGAGCCTGCAGCTCCTTTTCTTGGGTCAAGGCCCTGTAAAGCCTCGCTGATTTCCTCCTTTTACTCCCCTCCCAGCCCTGTGCTCCTCCTTCCCTGCTTCCCACCTGTCTCTGCTCATCTACTCCAGACCCCATCCAGCCTTTCCCAATGCAGCCAGGTGCTCCATGGCTCATCCTTTCTGGAGCATGAGACAGGCCCTCCCCACCTGTGCTGGGACAAGGACACACGTGTCTCCAG
Source organism: Entomyzon cyanotis (assembly GCA_024500445.1). Classification (NCBI taxonomy): domain Eukaryota; kingdom Metazoa; phylum Chordata; class Aves; order Passeriformes; family Meliphagidae; genus Entomyzon; species Entomyzon cyanotis. The sequence goes on from JAKEPQ010001031.1 coordinate 800,648, forward strand.
CTCCCAACATTCCCTCCCTCACTTCAGCTCCTCGCTCTGCTCCTGCCCGGGAAGGAGGAAATGCACCTCGGCATCAACCACACGACTCCCGCCACCGCCTGGGACCAGATCCCACGGCACGGGGAGGACAGAGCTCCCTCCTGGTTACCAGCTCCCAAATCTGCGTCACTTGCCGGGATCCGCAGCTCCCGACCTGCCCCAATCCAGCCGAGTTCCCATGGTGCAGGGCAAACACACAAACAATTCCTTCCGTGGGAGGCAACTCCCAGACAGGGCAGATCCACGGGAGACGGGATGTGCTTTACCTGTTCCCACTTTGTTTTGATCAGCTGCATCCCAGAGTTCCATACAGCCATTCCAGAGCTTGCTGCCTAGCATCAAGAGTGAGGGGCATCCATGGAGTAAGGATTCTCTCCTCCCTCTGCTTGCCCTGTCCTTGCACAACCAGCACTGACACTTCACACTCCAAAATTCATCAGAGAAAGTGGAAATTTTCCCAAACCTGGCACTGTGGCTGGAGCAATGCCAGCATGAGATCCCCACCGGTCATTGCCCTGTGTCCAAACTGGAGCACCAGCCCCAAGAGGGTGGTCTGAGGACACTCCCCTGCTCCTAACTCCAAAGGAGAATGCACAGCAATGTCTGTTTGGAGATCCAGCTGCCCTTTGGCTCCAGGCATATCCTGCACACCTGCCTTTCTCCCAGGTGAATGTACAGGAGGATCAATACAGAACATGGAGAAATATTCCACTGCAGACAGCCAGAAGGCTGGAATCACTCTGTGCTTATCTCCTGCACAAGGCTTACACTGCTCCCATCCTCCTTCCCCAGCCCATCCCGCTGGTTTACACGGGATTAGCCCCATTTTACGGACAAAGCAAGAAGAACAATGTCTCATCCATCGAGGCCGTGTCCCAATGGGCCCCACAGTGAGGGAGGACAGCCCCAGCCTCTTGTCACTGCATTAGGAGACATCAGGCACAGCGACAGGTGGGAATGTCCCCAGACAGGCCACTCACAGGGGAGTTCAAGGTCTCCCCTTGGACCCACACAATCACTGCCCACTCCATCCCCAGATGGGGCTCCCAGCCTCGGGAACCAATGGGAATAAACGTCTGCTAAAGCAGCACCTGGGCCCAACGGAGGGAAGGTGGCAACTAAACTAAGCTCAGAAAGAGGCTCCACGATAACTCAGGCTTTGATCGAGACAAGGCTGCGGTTGTACTTTACATGCCCCAAAACACCCGAGCAGCTCCTAGTGCAGGGAATCCCGCTTCCCTAATACCCAAATCCAGCTCTGTGCTGGGGCGGGAGCCGGCAGATCCGGGGGAACCACTTCCCAGAGCCAAGGGGTACACCGGGGCAGCTGATCCCCTCCCGAATCGGCGCAGTGAGGGAGGTGGAACCCCGGGCCTGGCGACCTGCACACCTCAGGCGTGTGGGAATTTGGGAATTCCTAGGAGAGGCCAGGCTGGACCCGTGCCAGCGCCTCTCAGAGCCGGGAGCGTGCCCCGTGAGCAGGGACTGTGCCGTGAGGAGGGGCCGTGCTGTGAGCAGGAGTCCCCCCGCGGCCGCGGCACAGGGCCTGAGATCCGGTGCCCCAAAACAGCGCGGGGAAGGCGTTCCCGGGGGCACCGGGGACAGGCCGGGTGCGGGACAGCGACCGAGTTTCCTGGGCGCTCCCTGCGGCGGCCCACGGCCGCTCCCCGGCCCCGGGCGGTTTCCAGCCGCGGGAACGAGCCCCGCTCCGCTGCGCTCACCCCGCGCCCGTGCGCAGAGGCGGCCCCAGCCCGCGGGGCACCGCTCCCCGCCGGCCCCGCAACGCCGCTCCCGCGGCCCCCGGCCCAGCAGAGAGTCCTGGGGCCGGCGGGGCCGCGGGCACGGCAGCCGGGCAGGAGGAAGCGGCGCTCCCGTGCAGAAGCACCGCGGTCATCGGGCAGGGACGGCCGTGCGGAACAGCGGAGCGGGGCCGCGCTCAGAGGGCCGGGCCGGGCAAGGGTCGGTGCCCGCCGGGGCGCCGGGCAGGAGGGTCCGCGGCGCGGTGAGGTGACACCGGGGCACGGCCCGAGCCGCGAGAGGGGGGGAGCCGCGGGGGCAGCGGCCGAGCGGGGGCGGCCGCGGCCGAGCCCCGAGGAAGGGCGCGGGGATGGGCGGGCCGGGGAAGGGGCGGCGGTGCCGGCCCGGCGGGAGCCCGGCGGGGTCGCGCGGCCCACGTGACTCACCGGCGGAAGGCCGCGCGCGGCGGCGGCTCCGGGCACGGACGGCGGCGGCGGCTGCAGCGGGCGGGACGTCGCGCGCGCGCGTGCGCACCGCGCCCCCCCGCGCACCCCCATTGGCCGCCGCCCGCGGCCCCGCCCCGGGAGCAACGGCGCGCATGCGCGGGGACGAGGGGCGGGCGTGTGCCCTCACGCTGCGGTGGGCGGGGCCACAGCCGGCCCCCGGCGCGTGCGCGGGACGTACCACCCCGGGGGCCGGGGCGGGGGGGAACGGAGGACAGCTGGGACCTGGCGCTGTGCACTGCGGGCGCGGGGGGAGCGTGCGGCCGGCAATGCCCGGTCCCCCCGGGGACCCTCCACCCACAGCAGACGCTCACAAGCGGCAATGGGCTTCCAGATTTAATAGCAAACTGTACAAAAAGTATAAAACAGCAGGGCGGGTGCTGCACCGGGGTCACACCGCGCTGAGGGGACAAGGAAGGGGCACAAGGAGGAGGAGGGGACACATCCCGCCCTTCCCCTACTTGAGGTCCATGAAGCGAATGTCCATGATGAGCAGGAAGTTCTTGGGGAGGGGCCGTGGGGCAGGGGACAGCACGGTGAAGACCTGGCGCTCCAGGTCGACGCCGGTGACGACGATGAAGCCAGCCACGCTGGTCTCGGAGATGTTGTCGTCGGGGCTGTCGGCAGTGCTGACGCTCAGCAGGTGGTGCACCATGTCCCGCCCCGGCGTCACCGGCACCAGCTTCAGCTGGTTGTCCTCCTGCGACATTCCCAGCGGCAGGCACGAGTCCGGGATGGTGGGAGCGCCCACCTTGTAGATCTTGACATCGGAGAACTTGACGTCGAAGGCGTGCGGGTAGAAGCAGCCGCGGAAGCCGTAGAAGTATTCGCGGATGCGCTCATCCCGGCACTCCCGGCGGAAGTCCTTGGAGCGCTCCACCACGCCGCCGGACTTGGGCAGCAGCACAGTGCGCACAAAGTGGGGCAGGTCCCGCTTGAGCTCGTTGTAGAGGCGCTCCTGGTCCAGCACCACCACCACGTCCACCTCGAAAGCGGAGGCGGCGTGCACGAGCGCCTGGTAGCCCGAGCTCTTGACCCAGCCGCAGGTGTTGATGACACAGCCGCTCACCGACGCGCGCCGGTTCACCTCGCACCGCTGGTTGAAGACATCAGCCAGGCACGACGTGATCTGCGGGAGGAGGGGGTTACATAGAGGCACCTCTGTCCCCAGCTCCCTCACTACCCTCAAAGCCTCGATTCTGAGCAGCCACCCAGGGTAAAATCGTGGAATTGTAGAATGGTCAGATTTGGCTTAAAGCCCACCCAGTTCCCTAGGGCAGGGACACCTTCCACCAGCCCTGTCCAACCTGGCCTTGGACACTTCCAGGCATGGGACATCCACAGCCTCTCCTCACAACCCTGCAGGGCCTCACCACCCTCCCAGCAAAAGAATTTCTTCCCAATAACTAGCCTAAATTTTCCCTCTGTCACTGTGAGCCCATTCTGCCCTGTGCTATCACTCCATTTCCTGACAAAGAATCCCTCTCAAGCTTCTCTGTAACCTCTCCAGGACTGAAAAGGCTGCTCTGAGGTCACCACACAACTTTCCCTTCTCCAGGCTGAATTGCTGCACCTCACTCAGCCTTTCCATGGGGGAGGTGCTCCAGTTCCCTCAGTCAACTTCATGTCCTCCTCTGGACTTCGTTCCCACCCTGATCTGACAGCTGGGAAGTGGTGACTGGTCGTCCACGAGGCTGAAGCTGTTTTTAAAACGTGTTGTGCTGCCCCCAAACAGCAGCAGCAGGAGCACCCCGGGGATTCAGAGGTGCTCTGGCGTGGAGAGGGAGGAAAAAGCCTGGGGAGCTCTGGGGACAGATCCAACCCGGCGCGAGCCCCCCGTGCTCACCTTGTTGTAGAGCTTGATGTTGGTGCCGGGCGTGGTGGAGCCGAAGTGGTACACGAGGGGCGCCTGGAGGGAGAAGCCCTCCTCCACGTCGGCCGGGCGCTCGATGTACAGCGCGCCCATGGTGCCGGGGATGGACACCGAGCCCTGCCCCACGTCCAGCTCCACGAAGGTGGGCCGACGGCCCAGGCGCACAGCGTAGTTGAGCAGCAAGCGGCACACGGTGGTCTTGCCCACGTCGGTGGGCCCCACGACCATGACGCGGGGCCCGCGCTCGTCCTCCCGCTCGGCCTGGCGCCGCATCTGCTCCAGCGCCGTGTGCGTGTTCAGGTACAGCAGCATCGGCGTGTCCCGCGACACGTAGGCCACCTCGGTGCGGCCGCTGAGCTGCACGGTGCAGCCGTGCCACGTGAACACGGCCACCTTGGCGCCCGCGTCGAACGTGAACTTCTTGTTGCGGGTGAGCTCGGTGCCAAACACCTCGGCCATGCCGGTCAGCAGCTCCAGCTGCACCGTCTGCCCCGCCTCCACCTCGAACCGCAGCTCCGTCTCCCGCTCCAGCTCGAACTTGGCCACCTGCTTCTTCTCCTCGGCGCCATCGTCCGCCATGGCGGCGCAGCGGGGGTCCCGGGCCCGGCGCCCCCACCCGCCGCGGCCGCGACGGAAATGACGTAGAGCAGCGCGCCGAGAGCGGTGGGTGCCCTGGTCACGTGGTATGCCCGGGTCACGTGGGGCGCCCGGGTCACGTGGGGTTCCTGGGTCACGTGGAGGGGGCGTGTCCCGCGCGGCTCCCGCGGCTCGTTTGCATCTCGTTTGCATATCGCCCGCGGTTCCTCCTCTCGTTTGCATCTCCTTGCAGCGGGGCTCCCCCGCTCCCCGAGCCCTCGGGATGAGCCCCGGGCCAGTTTGCGTGCCGTTCGCATGACATTTACAAGCAATGCCGCTCCACCCTTCCCCCCCGCCTGATTTACATCTCACGGGGGACGTGAGGGGACAGGGAAGACTGGGAAGCACGGAGGGACACTGGGGACAAGGCAGAAGGCGGGGACGTGCGGGGACACGAGAGACACGGGGACGTGGGGCACGGGGGAAAAGGGGACATGCGGGGACACGAGGGACACGGGTGACACAAGCGACACGGGGACATGGAGGACACGGGGGGACGCGGAGAACACGGGGGGCCGGAGGGACGGGGTAGCTACGGGAACATGGGGGGACATGGGGGGTCATGAGGGACCGGGAGGTGCCAGCGGCCGCAGGGCATCCCCGGAGGCCAGGCTGACGTCGGAGGGCCGGGCGGTGACGTCACGGCGGCGGTGGCGGGCGGTGACGTCACGGCGGCGGGATGAGTCACGGTGCCGTGATGCAGCCCCCGGGCACGCAGGGCCCCCCGCGCGCGCCCCGGGGACAGCGGCGACAGCGGCAGCGGCGGCAGCGGGGACAGCGGCGGGCGGTGAGCGGCTCCGGCCCCCCGGGAACCCACGGAGCCCGGTACCCCTCCATCGTGTCCCCCGGAGACCCCCAAAGCCTCACCGAGCTCCCCGTCGTGTCCCCCAGCGCTCCTGACATTGCCCTCCCATGGCGGTACCCCCTGTCCTCCTCCGCCGCCACCACAAATATCCTCCCCCAGAACCCTATCCCCTCCCGCAGACCCCCGTCAGCCCCCCCCGGGACCCACAATCTACCTTTCGGGACCCTCATCATCGCCCCTCGGGACCTCCGTCGTCCCCCTCTCAAGCCCCCCACCAACCCCCAGGTAGGACCCCCATCACCCCCCGCCGGGACTCCCATCATCCTTCCTCTGGTTCCCTATTCCCGCCCCCACTCGGTACCCGCAGTTGTCACCCTCAGAGCCACCGTCATCCTCCATCAGGACCTCCATCTTCCCCCCCGCGGGGATCCCGATTTCCCCGGGACTCCCAGACGTCTCAGAAAGAGACCCCAGACCCCTCTTGGGACGCCCCCCGCTTCCGCCAGTCCCTCGGGCCTCCCATATCCCCTTCCCCCCCCGGTTCTCCCGGTGCCCCCGCGCTGCCCCTCACTCCTGCGATGAACCTCCCGGTCTCAGCCAGGTCAGGACCGGGAGCGCCCACACCTGAGGGATTGGGGAGGGGGTCTTCCCTCACCGCCCCCTTTCCCCCTTCGCAGCCGCCCCCCTTTTCCGCCTCCTTCTGCCGGGGGGCCCCGGCGGAGCTCCCCGCGCCCGGCCGGGCGGGACGGCGGCTCTGGGCGCGCTGCTGCGCTGCTTCCCCTGCGAGCGGCTGTGCGGGGGCTGCGCGGTGCCCCCCGGGGCGCTGCCCCCGGCCATGCCGCCCCCGGCCCGCCGCCGCCTGCCCCCCGCCGCCCGCCTGCCCCCCCGCACCTTCCGCAGTTACCTGCCGCGCTCCCACCGCACCTACAGCTGCGTCCACTGCCGGGCGCACCTGGCCCGCCACGAGGAGCTCATCTCCAAGGTGCCACCGCCACTCCCGGGCTGGGTGGGCACTGGCTCTCCTGAGGCTGGGACGGTGGGCGTCCCCCTTGCCGTGTCCCCGGGGAGGTCCTGGGACAGTGGGTGTCCCTCCACCGTGTCCTCAGAGTGTTGCGTTTCTCCCCATGGTGGCACTGGGACAGCCAGCGTCTCCCCCATAGTGCCCTTGGAATGGCAAGTGTCCCCCTGTGGTGTCCCCAGGGTGGTGAGTGCTCCCCCTGTGGTGTCCTGAGGACATTCCAGCGGTGCCCAGCATTGCCCCGCGGCAGGAAGCATCCCCCTCTGCCACCATGTCGTGTTTTGGGGGTGGCAGGTGTTCCCTGTGTTACTCCCCTAGAGGTGATCAACTCCCCCTCAGTGTCCCCAAGGTGGCAAGTGTCGCCCTGCGGTGTCCCCAGGCTGATGTGCTGCACTGTGGCAATGCAGCGGGATGGGAGGAGGACATGGAGACAGGGGGCCGGGGGATGTGGGGGACCCATCAGTGACACATGCCGTGTCCTCACAGTCCTTCCAGGGCAGCCACGGCCGTGCCTACCTGTTCAACTCCGTGTGAGTACCGGCGGACACGGGGGATGGCAGTGGGGCAGGGGGGTCCCCGGGGGTCTCTGGGCTGGGTGTGCCGAGCCTGTGGGACACCCCGCTCTCGGTGCAGGGTGAACGTGGGCTGTGGCCCGGCTGAGCAGCGGCTGCTGCTGACGGGGCTGCATTCGGTGGCTGACATCTTCTGCCAGAGCTGCAAGACCACCCTGGGCTGGAAATACGTGAGTGCCCCCCCAGCTGGGATCCCCACCAGCTGCTGGCACTGCCCGGGGCCTCCAGCTCCTGCCTGGGCATCCCAACTCCTGCCCTGGGCACCCCTGGGCACCACAACCCCTGCCATGAGTACCCCAACCCCCGCCCTGGGCACCCCAAACCTTTGCTGTGCACAGCCCCGAGCCCTGGGGAAGGCAGCGCCCACCGGGGCACGGAGGGCGGATGACACTGTCCCGTCCTCCCCGCCAGGAACAGGCATTCGAGAGCAGCCAGAAGTACAAGGAGGGCAAGTTCATCATCGAGATGTCGCACATGGTGAAGGAGAACGGCTGGGACTGACGCGGCGGGGCACAGCTGGGATTGGGGGGCACCTGGGCACGTGCTGGGGGCTGGCGCTGTGTGACCCCGCCTTGGCACCTTCCCTGTGCCCCCCGGTGCCCCCTAGGTCGCACCAGCCGTGGGGGTTGTGGGGCTTTTCTAGGGCAATAAAGGCTTTTTTTTTTTTTTTAGGAGGGTGCTGAGTGTCACCTGCCCCCGGCGCTGCCACCACCCCCGGCTCACCCTGGCGCAGAGTCTGGCGCAGAGCGGGGGGGCCCTGATGACCCCCTCCTGCCCCGTCCCCCTCCTCACACGCAGGAGGCGGGAGGTGATCGGTGCCTTTATTAGGATCCCAAGCTGGCGAAACTGAGGCACGGGGAGGAGCAGGGACCCCCTGGTGCCCTGGCGAGCTGGGGCGGGTGAAGGGTGAGGAGATGGGGAGGGGCAGAGGGGAAGGAGGGAGGGAGGAAGCAAGGAGGGAGGGAGGGAGGAGAGGAGGAGAGGAAGGAGGGACAAGGGATGCAGACAGGGAAAGAAGGACAGAGGGAGGGAGGGAAGGAGAGGAGGAGGGACGAGCGAAGGAAGGATGGGAGGAGAGAGAGAAGAAAGGGGTAAAGGAGAGAGGGAAGGAGGGAAGGAGGGAAGGAGGGAGAGGAGGAGGCAGGGATGGAGGGAGGAGGAAGAGGAGGAGGCGGGAGGGAAGGATGGAGGAGTGGGAGGAGGGAGGACAGGGACAGGAGGGGCAGACTCATGGCTGGGGGTCGCTGAGGCGGCCCATGAAGACGGGGAAGTCGCCGGTATTGTGCCAGAGGACGAAGAGGAAGGGGCGCAGGGCCTCCAGCACCAGGGCCGAGCGTGCCACCGAAGTGGCCATGGCCGCCGCCGCCTCCACGCCGGCCTCCTCCAGGGTCAGCACCGCCCGGTGCCGCGCCGTGTCCACCTCCGCCGGGCCCCGCGCCAGCCCGCACAGCTCCGCGTCCAGGAACAGCCCGAAGTCTGCGGCACCCGGCCTCAGCGCCACTGCCGCGGCGCACGGGGACACCGGGACAGCGGGGGCCGAGGGGACACCAGGGAGGGAGGGGACACCGAGGAGACCCGGGGACACCGAGGGGGGGGCCGGGGACACGAGGGACCCAGAGAAAACCAGGGGGACATGGACATGGAGATGCAGGGACACTGGGACACTGGGGATGGAGGAGACACTGGGACACACCGGGGACACTGGGGGGACGCCAGGGGACACTCCGGGATATGGTGAACACCAGGGAGATGGGGGACATTTGGGATACTGGGGACATGAGAGACAGCAGGGATAATATGGGGACACTGTGACGCAAGGGGAGATTAGGGGCGCTGGGGGTAGCAGGGCACATCCGGGGCACTGGGGACATGAGGGATACCAGGGACACGGGAGTATGGGGGGACCCAGAGGAAATAAAAGGCGTGGGGACACCAGGGACATTGGGGTCTTTCGGGACACTGAGGAAAGCGACCCCCAGGGGAGAGGGCCGTGTCATCATGCAGGGAGTAATGTCATCATGCAGGGAGTGACGTGACCCCGCAGCCCACCCAGCCCCTGTGGTGTCATCAGGGGTGTCCTTACCCATGTTGTGGACCAGGTCCACCACATCCAGTGCGACGTCGAGGCGCAGGCGGGGCAGGGACAGCGCGGTGGCCCGGAGAGGGGTGTGGGCCGCCCGCCGCAGCAACCCCAGGAAGGTCGGGGGGTCCAGCGCCCGCTCCAGGGTCTCCAGAGGCTCCAGGGCTCCCCGTGGCATCAGCACCACCAGGCTCAGCCCCCCATTCAGCTCCAGCCGTCCCACCTAGGGGACAGACCCCCACTTAAGGGCCACTGTAGGGACAACACGGACCGGCACCCTCCAGTGCCACCAGGAAGGTGCCAGCCTTGCATCCCTCAAATTCCCGGGGGATCGAGGTCACAGCCTGTGCCCCTTTCAGTGCCGAGGGAGTGATATCAACCTGGCATCCTCCCCAAATGCCGTAGGAGTTATGTCACAGCCTGGCCTGCCTCCCTAGTGCCACCGGAGTGACATCATGCCATTATCCCCCCCCGGAAGTGACCCCTCAGATCCTCAGCGCCAGGTGGCTAGTCCCAGCCAAAGGGTACCTGGACCTGCAGGCGGGAGTCGGTGAAGGAGGCCACCGGGTACTTGGCACTGGTCATGGTGGGCACCTTGCGGGGGGGATGTCCGGGCCGCAGGAAGGGCAGCAGCACCGTCTTCTTGCGGTCCAGCGGCGTGCGCCAGGCGGCTGTGGGGACACGGCACCGCGGCTAGGGCTGGGGGACACCGGGAGGCCGCACGGGGTGGCCTCAGCCACACGCCCCATGCCCGGCGGGTCCCGGGGGGATGCCGGGCGGCATGGCCGTACCGCGCAGGTGGACGGCGCCGAGCAGCAGCAGGCGGGGCTCGGGGGGCAGCGCGGACAGCAGCGTGGGCAGCAGCCCCTTGCTGGCCTCCCGCACCCAGGCGTTGATGAGCTGCAGGTCCAGGCTCTCGTTGCCGCTCAGGGCGTACGGGCGGGCGCCGTAGAAGCGCAGGGAGTCGTTGAGGAAGCGGGGCCGGAGGTGCAGCTCTGTGGGGCGGCACGGTCGCGGTGTCAGCCCGCTGCCCACCCGGCAGTGGCGGCTCACCGGCACCCGGTGCCCGCCTCACCTGGGTGGTGGAAGATCTGGGAGGCCGAGAAGAGGCCGGGCGCACTGGCCAGCTGCTGCAGGGCGCCGTGCACGCAGCCCAGCCCCGGCGGGTACGCCAGGAGGGCGGCCAGACGCTCCTGGGTCTCGCCGCGGGCGCCTGCGGGCACAGGGGAAGCTCAGCGAGGTGCCTCGGCTGTGACAGCGGTGACACGGCTGTGCCGGTGCCCGCGGGCAGCCCCTCACCCAGCAGCAGGTGCGAGAGCCCCATGACGACGTTGATGGGGGAGAAGAGCAGGTTGGCGTCGGGCTGGGCAGCCTCTGCCATGTGCTGGTAAAAGCGCAGGGCGAAGGTGCCCAGAGCCTCGGCCACGGCCGCCCGCTGCTCCCCCGTGGGCTCCCCGCAGGTCTCGGCCGGCTCCTCATCTCCGGGGCATGGTGGGGCCCTGGTGCCCGGAGATCCCGGAGCGGTGCCAGCTGTGGGCACTGCCGTGGTCCAGTCGGCCGTGGTGTCCGGCTCCTCCGGTGCTCCCTCGGTCCCTGTGGGCCTGGGGGCATCTGTGATACCCCAGCCAGGCAGCCACTCGGGGAGGGCACTGGAGGTGGGCACAGGCAGGACAGGTGCCCCCACGTCTTGTGAGGGAGCAGGGGCGGGAGCAGGAGGCACAGGCGGTGTCGGGTGCTCTCTGATCAGTGTCATCCAGGTGGGAGAGGCCTCCAGAGAGAGCACCTGGGCACAGGGACTTGCGTGAGGGGGACACAGGGCACCCAGAAGGAGGACTCAGGTGAGGGGGTATAGAGGGGTGTCGGGCACAGGGAGCCCGTGCCCCTGGACCACACTTACTGGGGTGACAATGATCGTGGCTGTGGCCACCAGCCACGCCAGAGGCAGCCAGAGTGTTTTGGTGGACATCCTGGTGGGAGGGCACAGGTCAAGGGCAGGACAAGCACCCAGCACCCCCACTCCAGCGCCTGCACCCCCCACACCCTGCACTGCCCGTCCCCCAAACCCGTGCAGCCCCACCCCAAGGTACCCCCGCTGTGTCCCCCCGGAGGACCGGGTGTGGGGGGGTGCGAGGAGGCAGCACCCCAAGCCCACCTTGGTGCTCGGCAGGTTGGTCCCTGCGTGTCCAGCGGCCGCCGGGGGATCTGGCCGGGTCCGACCCTGCCTGGTTAAAGATTAAGGAGGTTCCCGTAAATCAGCCGGACACAGCCGGTAATGCGGGGGCAGCCGTGGGGGGCGGGCAGGAGGGTGCGGAGGCAGCCAGGAATCGGCCCCGCGTCCCGTTTTGCTCCCGTCAGGCACCCTCTGTCACCCGGCCCTCTGTCACCCACCGCTCCTGGGACCCCGGGGTGACGGGGGTCCCTGGGCGCCCTAGCCCGTCTGTCTCCACCCACCGGTGCCAGGGGCGCGGCCGGAGAACCTCGTCCCGCCCGCCCAGAGGCGTGACCCCACGGAGCCCATCCCCGTGGCACCGGGCACCGATCACCATGGCCAGGCGGATCGCCAAGGTGGGCACCGGGGGCACCGGGACTGCGCCAGGACTCCGAGGCCGCTGCGGTACCTGCGCGGGGTCCTGGTGTCCGCACCGGAGCGGAGGCTGAAGGGAGCCGAGCTTGCGGGGCGACAGTCCCGGTAGCGGAGTGCGGAAGGGGGTTTTGGGGGGTGTCAGTGCCGGTGCGGGGAACCCGGTACCGGCGCGAGGCAGTGCCGCGGGGTGTCAGTGCCGGTACGGGGATCCCGATACCGGGGGAGAGGCAGTGCTGCGGGGTGTCAGTGCCGGTGCCGGGGTTGTGGTACCGGCGAGAAGCAGTGCTGGGGGCTGCCAGTGCCTGTACGGGGATCCCGGTACCGGGAAGCGGGGGGGTGTCAGTGCCTGTGCAGGGGTCCCGGATCCGGGGTGAAGCGGGAGAAGCAGTGCTGGGGGGTGCCAGTGCGGGTGCGGGGGTCCCGGTGCCGGGGTGCGAGGGGAGCAGTACCAGAATGGAGGGTCGCCGGTGCGGGGGTACCAAATCCCCCTGCGCGTTTCGGTTTCGTTTCCCCGGCGGGGCGGCCAGGGGTGTGTCCAGAATGCAGGCACCGCCCATAAAGGTGTGCCATGTAATTCAGTCCTGCCCATTAAGGCGTGGCGCGCGGCGGGACCCCGCCCAGAGGCGTGTCCTGGGTGGAGGATTAGCCTATGGAGGGGTCGCTCGGGACGCAGCCCCGACTCAAAGGGCGTGTCCCGGACGGCCCCGCCCACCCCTTCCCCACCCCTTTCCCGCAGGAGCTGGAGGAGGTGCGGTGCTGGGAGGGGGCCCGCGACGTGCGGCCGCTGGACGGGAACGTGCGGCGCTGGGGCGGGCTCCTGCTGCCCGTGCGTAGGGAGGGGGCACGGGGGGGCCTGAGGACACCGGGGGCTGCGGGGTGTCCTGGGGAGCGGGGGGCGAGGGGATCCCCTGCGCACGGGGGGACATGGGGACAAGGGGGCTTGGAGGGGAAGGTGTGCCCCTGGGGACATGGGAGGGACTGGGGGTGACCCTTGGGACCCGGCGTATCTCATGGGGGCGCTGAGTGAGGGTACTAGGACAGAACTGGGGAGGGTCCCTCTGAAGACACTGCAGGGGCTACGCTGGGGTCCTGTGCTGAGGATATTGGGTGGAGGTTGCCCTCCTGGGGGACTCGGGCTGGCATGGGGGAGTCTGTATGGAGGGCACTGGGTATCAGGGCTGGACAGGGGTCCCCATGATGGGCACTGAGGTGCCCCCCGTACCCCACAGAACAACCCCCCATACAACACCCGTGCCTTCCGCTTCGAGCTGACCTTCTCCTACAACCACCCGCTGGAGCCCCCTGCGCCACCCTCCGTACCCCCATCTACCACCCCAGCGTGGACCTCGAGGGCCGCGTCTGCCAGCCCCTCACCACCCACCAGCACTGGCGCCACACCACCCGCGCCATCCAAGGTGGGCACCGTGGGGACAGGGGGGCGCAGCACCGGAGGTGCCCCTCTGACCCCCTCACTCCTGCAGTGCTGCAGGACCTGCTGCTGCAGCTGGACAGCCCAGACCCCCAGCGGGTGCTGCGGCCGGATGTGGCCCAGGAGCTGCAGGAGCGCCCCGAGGAGTTCCGGCGCCGGGCAGAGGAACACACGCGGCTCCACGCCGAGCCGCGCCCTGACCCCCGCTACATAAAGGCAATAAATCCTCTCCATCACCTGCTCTGGCTCCGTGGTGCCTCACTGGGAGCATAGGGGGTTCCAGGACCTGCTGTTCCCAATGTGCCAGCGCTGGGGGATGTCACCCTCCTGGTGGCAGAGCCAGGGCTGTGCCCAACCCAGCACCAATGCCCAGACACTTGCTCGGTGCCAGTGTTCCTCCCTCCAGAGACGAGGCCACCACTGCCTGCCGTCATGGCCTTTTACTGCTGAGACAAGGCAGGGGACAAAGCTGAGGGTGGCATGCTTGTGGGGCTGGGGGGCACCCTCTCAACGCTTCTTGGTCTTCACGAGGCCCTTGGCCACCAGGCAGCGGTACAGCTCCTGCACGTACGTGTACACGCACTTGGCGTCGGGCACCGGCAGCCGCACCATGTCCTCCACCTCCAGCAGCGGGGCACAGCCTGCCCGCTCCCTGCAGGGGGGACACGGAGGTCACCGGGGCCGCGGGTGGCCGGGGGACCGGGGGGACCGGGGGCCGGGGCTGTGCTCACGCACTCAGCAGTGGCAAAGGCCAGGGCGAAGTTGTCCCGGCGGGCATCAGGCTTGAGGGCGGCGAAGTCGAACGCGTCGGGGAAGAAGCTGTGCAGGAGCGCGCAGAAGGCCAGGCCGCTGCCCCAGCTCCCCGAGAAGTTCTGCACGTCCACGTGCTGTGCGGGCAGGGGGGTCAGGCCGTCCCGGGGCCCCCGCCGGACCCTCCCGCCGCCCCCGGCTCGCACTCACCGGGTACCCGCGGGTGCGGGCACGGCACCACTCCAGCAGCATCGTCTTGACCGTGGCGGCCCCCCTGACCGCCGCAGGTGTGGGGCCGGGCCCTTGGCGGCCCTGGGGGAACCTCGGCTGTGGGACCCCGACACCCTGCCCCAGCCCCACCGTGGGGAACCCCCAGCCCCACCGCGACTCCACTGCCCCCTGGGTCTGGGTCCCCAGTGCCCGATGGCTCTCCCTGTGCCATCCCTCCAGGCTGTCCTATGGACCCCCCACTCCTCCCTGTATCACTCATTCCCCATGCCCCCCAATATCCCCTCTGTCCCATATCTTCCCTCATTGCCCCACATTCCCCAGTATCGCCATTGCCCCACAGATCCCCAGTTCTCCTGTGACCCCATGGCCCTGTGCCTCCCAATAACCCCCCCATCCCATTTACCCCCCAATTTCCCTCGTACCTCCGATTGCTTCATTGCCTCCCAACACCACCACTGCTCCATATAACCCACCCGTCCCACTGCCCCCCACTGTCCCATAGCCCCCCATTCCCTAAATGCCCCTTCTGCCCCCCACCCCTCATGCTCCCAATGGGGCCAGGCCCCCCTCACCCTCCAAACTTCTCCAGGATGGCATTGCGCCCCTGTGCCCGGGTCCCCACGCGTGGCCGTCCCCCGGTCCCCTCCAGCCTCAGCCTCTGCCCTGCTGCACCAGGGGCTGCCTTGCTCTGTGGCCCCCCCGCTGGAGCACCCCTGCAAGCAAACACGGGTGGGACAGCCATGAGCTTGGGGCTATGGGGTGCCACCCCTGAGGAGGGGTATTGGGGTGCCACCTGTGGGGACACTCACCTCTTGCTGCCCCCTGCGTCCTCAGTGGTGCCAGCTGCAAGGAGAGAGGAGGGGTCAGCGGGGTGCAAGGGGGCACCCACACTCTCTCCAGGCATGCCTGGGGCTCAAGGTCCTTCCCCACGGGGAGGATGGACACTGTATGGCAGTGGTGACCCCAGGACACTCGGGTGCCATCTTGGTGCCTGCTTGGCTCTTACCTTTGGGGGATGTTGGGGAGGCTGGAGACATAGGGGATGTGGGGGACGTGGGGGACGTGGGGGACATGGGAGATGTGGGGGTTGTGGGGGACATGGGAGACGTGGGGCTGGTGGCCCCCTCTGGGGACGAGCAGGGAGGGAACTCAGGCCACAGCTCATCGTCCTCGTCCTGAAGCCAAGTGGGCTCCTGTAAGCAACAGGCAGGGTGGCACTGCCAGCACGGGCAGTGTCACTCACACAATGTCCCTGGCACTGTCACCTTGGCCCTGGCACTGTCACCTGCTCCAGCAAAGGCACCCCTGTCCCCATCCCTACCGCGGCTGCCCTCCCCACCGCCCCTGCCCCGGCTGTGCCACCATCTGCCTGCCCATGTCCCTCCTCACCTGTCGGCGCCGAGTGCTGCTCTCTGCTGCCGGGGCCGCTTCCCCCCTGGTACCCTCCTCGGTGGCCCCGGCTGTCCCTGCCTCGGCATCGCCATCGCCACCCCCGGCCCCCCGGCATTGCCCCCAGCACCCCCGGGTGTTTCTGCCCCGCCATCCCTGGCAGCCTCTTTTTTGTGCACTCCTCTGAGCCCTCCGTAGCCTCTGCTTCACCCCTCGTCTCCCCGCCATCGCCCCCCGTATCCCCCCCAGCGCCACCCGCGCCCCGGGCTTCCTTCCCATCCTGGGGGGCTGTCGCGTCCTCACTGCCCGCCCCCGGCCCCGCGGAGGGGTCAGAGGGGGGTGTCCGGGGTGGGGGTGCCGGGGGTGGGAGTGCTAGTGTTCGGGGTGTCCGAGGTGGGGGTGTCGGGAGTGGGAGTGCCCGGGGTGGGAGTGCCGGGGGTGGGGGTGTCCGAGGCGGGGGTGTCCGAGGAGGGGGTGTTCGAAGTGGTGGGGTCCGAAGTGGGGAGGTCCGAAGTGGGGGGGTCCGAAGTGGGGGGGTCCGAGGTGGGGATTTCGGCGTCTCCCAGGGCCTCCATGTTGCTGCGGTGACTGCTGCAGGGGCACAGGGCTGTCACTGGGGTGCCCCTCGATGACGCCGTGAGCTTGCCTGTACCCCCCGGTCCGGCTAACCCCCAATCTGCGCCCTGTCCCCATGCCCGCCTCCAGCCCTGGCACTCCCACCTTGGGCACCCCAGTTGCCCCTATCCAGGCTCCTCCATGCCCCATCCCGACACCGCAATAACAGAGCCTGGTGCCCCCACGTCCTCCTGCAGCCCCCCATGCCTCAAACCAACCCTCCCATTCCCCTTCTGCCCCGCTCTTCCCCCCACCATGCCCCATGTCAGCACCCCTACCTCCCTTCCACCCCCATTTTCCCTCCCGACCACCCATGTCCCGTCCCGGAGCCGCCATATCCCTCTCCCGACCCCACGTGTCTTCTCCCGGCCCTCCAGTTACCACTGCCGGCCCCCCATAAGTCCCTTCCCGGTCTCCCTTGCTGCTCCCCGGTGCCTCTCTCCGGTTCTCCCCGGCGCGTACCCTCCCGGCCGCCCCCCGCTCCACTCCCGCCCTGGGTACCCCCATTCCCTCCGGAGCCCCCCGGAGCCCCTCACCCCGTACCCTCCGGCCGCTCCCGCTCCGCCGCCCCTGCTGCGCCCCGGCCCCCCCGCCCGGCGCTATTTTTACCCGGCGGGGGCAGGTGCCGCCTTCACTCACCGCCCACCCGCGGGGCACGCGTGGGGCCGGCCGGACACCGGGGCATGGCTGGGGAGGGGGGGCACTCCGACAGTCCTATCCGGACAGCGGCGACACCCCACAGGAGCCCACGGCGGGGGACCGAGCCCGTGCCCTGGGACTCTGGGGGCACAGGGGACACGGACACCCTGGGCAGGGACAGGGACACTCGGGGGTCACAGGCACACGGGCGAGGTGGGGAACAGACATGCGGGGGTACAGGGGGGGGACAAAGGGGAGCAAGGGCACATGGGGGACATGGGGACACCGGGAGCGGGGGGGAGCAGAGATTCCCGGCGGGGAATGGGGGACACACGTACGTGGGGACATGGGTCACACGGGGACAGCCCGGGCAGGACACCGGGACACAGCGGGGCCCATGAAGGTGAGGAACAGAACACACAAGGGGAGACCCAAAGGGGAGGTGCCGGGCACCCCGAGCCCCCGGCCGTGCTCGGGCACGGTCCCGCGATGGCCACGCCCCCTCCCGGCTGGCCACGCCTCTTTCGCATGACCACGCCCACTGCGGGGCAAAGGCCGGGTAGAGCGCGCGCCTTCCCCTCCCGCCTCTCGGCCGCCGCCACGCCCCTCCCGAGTGCCCAATCAGCGTTCGCAATGCGCCCCTGGTCCCGCCTCTGCCGTCACGCGATTGGCCGAAGCCGGCTGCGGGGCGGGGTCTCTGCGCGGGTGGGCGGAAGCGCGGCGCCCACGTGGTTCCTGCAGGGAGCCGCCGCCGGGTCCCGAACCGAGCGGGACCGGGGGGGGTTCAGCGGGGCGGATCTGAGCGGGGCCGGACCCAGAGGGACCGGCGTCGGGACCAGGACCGAGCGGGGCTGGTGCTGGCCGCCATGGATCCGCTGCGGGCTCAGCAGCTGGCGGCCGAGCTGGAGGTTGAGATGATGGCCGACATGTACAACCGGTGCGGCCCGCCGAAGGGGAGCATTGAGGGTGTTGGGTACCGGTGGGTGTCCGTGGCGTGGGGGGTGCTAGTGATTGTCAGAGGCACTGGGGGACCCTTGGGTGCTGGGAGTGGAGGGGAGTGCGGTGGCGTTTAGGGGACACCCGGGAAATGGGGGCACCGGAGGTGCCTGAGGATGAGGGACCGTGGGGGTCCTAGGAGTGCCGGCGATGGCTGTGACGGGGCATACTGGGGGGTGTTGGGGAGCAGAGGCCGGGGTCTCGGTGCGGTGATGAGGGGGTACAGGAGGTGTTGGGGTGCAAGGGCTGGGGGTGCCGAGGATGGCGATAATGGGGGGTACGGGGGGTGCTGAGGTGTGGGGCCGGGTGCCGGGGGTGGTAATGGCGGGGTGCAGGGTGTGCTGGGGTGCGGTGCCGGGTCCCGGGTGGCGCATGGCTCAGGCGCCGTGCGGTCCGTGCAGGATGACCCAGGCGTGCCACCGCAAGTGCGTCCCCCCGCACTACAAGGAGTCGGAGCTGTCCAAAGGGGAGTGCGTGTGCCTGGACCGCTGCGTGGCCAAGTACCTGGAGGTGCACGAGCGGATGGGCAAGAAGCTGACGGAGCTGTCGCTGCAGGACGAGGAGCTGCTCAAGCGGATGCAGCAGGGCACCGGCACCGCCTGAGCCCCCGCCCCGCACCCCAATAAATCAGGGGCGTCTGCTGTGCTCCCCTCGCCCCCCAAACCCACCCCGTGGCCGTGTGTTGGGGTACGCGGTGCCCGTGGCTGGTTCTGGGAGCCCCCCTTGCTGTCCCCAGCTGCCATGTGCCGTGTCCTTGTGGGGGGCACCCTTGGGTGCCCCCCCAACTGGGCCCAGCCCGTGTAATCCCCTGGATTAGGCAGAGCCGGGCTGAGCCCCTTGTAATCCCCAGTGGGGTGGGACAGGGCTCAGCCCCTCCCTGTCTGTCTGTGCTGGGGGTCACCAGAGGGGACAGCTGGGGGTCCCTGCACAGGGACACAGCCCTGGAGGGACAGGGCACAGGGATACCCACACAGGGACACCCCTGGGACACCCAGCCCCAGCTGAGGATACAGAAATGAGTCAAGCTGGGGACAACCCAGGGACACCCCTGCCTGGGCAAAGACCGTGTGGGGACAGCCAGAGACCACAGGGGAGGGAGCATGGGAACACCCACGTGGGGGCAGCCTGCACGCACACAGACAGACACCCCCACACGCCTGGGGACAGTTGGAGTGGATGAGGGACCCAGCGGACGTGGACACCCAGGGAGCTACACCCACTGAGTGCCACGTGCCGAGGGGCACCCCAAGGGGGACACACCCAGGGGGACTGAGGGCAGGGGTGGGCCGTGTCTCTGCGCCCACAGCCCTGCAGCGTGTGCTCCATCTGTGTGCCAGCGCCTGCGGGAAGTGGGTCAGCCTGTGCAGGGTGCGGGTGACGGCGCGGGGGTGGCTCTGCGCCCCGCTGCTCCCGTGACACCCGCCAGCATCCTGCGAGGGGTGCGGGGTGTCGGCGTCACGGGACCCTGCGTGTCACCGGCCCCACGGTGGCGCTGGGTGTGTGGCGCATGTCGGGGGGGGACGCGTGGCCGCACACCCCGCGGGGGGTGTCCATCCGTCGTCCCCCCCCCCGCAGCGCCCTGCACGCCTCGCTGCCCTGCCGCCCGCCGCTCCCATCAATATTTCAGGAGCGGCAGGCGGTGACCTGGAACGGCAGTGCCCCCCCCGCAGCAGCCAGGCCCCGCTCTCCCAAAATAAGACCATTTTTAATAAATAATTTCCCACCTTTTGGTTTCTGTTGGGGGTTTTTCCCGCTCAGGATGGGGGGACCCCCTTCTGCATCCTGCGGCCCCCACCCGCCGGCTGTTCCCCACAGTTCTTGAGGCCTCCCCTGGGGAGAAGAGGGGCACGGGCGCCCCGAGGAGCCGGGACCCCCCTGGGGCGCCGAGGGGGGCTCAGAGTCGGGGCAGGATCAGAGCCAGGAGGGGCAGAAGGACGGGGGGCCGGTGGGGCGCGGCGGCGGCCATGGGGGCACAGGGGTCATGGGGGCAGCTGGCGTCCTCCGGGGGCCCGCGGGAGTCACGGGACGGGGGGGCGGCCGGGGCTGGGGTCCCCGCAGGTCGTGGGGGGCAGCCCGTCGCGATAGAAGGCGGAGGGCGGCGCGGCCGGGAGGGTGCCGGGGCGGCCCAGCGCCCTCCCCGGGGTGCCCATCACCGCCACCCCATTGCCACCGCCGCCGTTGCCATCTTCCACCTCCTCCTCTTCATCATCGTCGTCGGGGCAGGCGTCGAAGTCGCGCGGGCGGAGGTGGCGCAGATCGGTGCCGCGGCGGTGCGGGGGGCTGGCGCACGGCACCGGGGAGCTGGAGACGCGTGTGCGGCGGAACCAGGCCCAGAGCGGGCGAGCGCGGCAGTCGCAAGCCCACGGGTTGGCGTTGAGGCGCAGGAACTGGAGCGAGGGCAGGGCGGCCAGCGGGTCCCCGGGCAGGGCCACCAGGCTGTTGTTGAACAGGTAGAGGATGGTGAGGCGCGCCAGCCCTCCGAAGGCGCGGCGGTGGATGACTGCCAGCCGGTTGGCGTGCAGCAGCAGGCGGTCCAGGCTCGACAGCCCCCGGAAGACGCCCTCCGACAGCGCCCGCAGCCGGTTGCCGTGCAGGAAGAGGTGGCTCAGGTTGGCCAGGTCGGCAAAGAGGTCGTCCTGCGGGGAACGGGAGAGGGGTGGGCGTGGGATGGGTGTCCACAGTGCTGTGGCTCTGCCTGGTGGGCATCACCTGGAGACCCACTGGTGTGCACCCCACAGAGCCCTGCCCTGGGTCCTAGTCCTGCCAGCATCACCCATCGCCCTGTCTTGTGTCCCTGCTCCACGAGCATCAGGCAAGACCTCGTCACACGTTCCTGCCACGCTGGTGTCCCCCATGGTCCTGCCCCCGCGGCCACCACCCTGCTCTATCAGCATCTCCTGTCACTGCCCTGCGTTGTGGCCCCAGCATCATCACCTTGTCCCACATCCTGGCTCCTCGGGTGTCACCCATCACCCTGCCCGATCGCACCTCTGTGCCCTGGAGGCATCGCCCAGCACCCCAGCTCACCCACCTGGAGGTAGAGCAGCCCGTTCTCCTGCAGGTAGAGGTACTGGAGGCTGCGGAGGCCACGGAAGATGCCGCTGGGCAGGCTGGCCAGCCGGCACCGGTACAGGTGCAGGGCCTGGAGGCGGTGGAGGCCTTGGAAGGTGTCGGGGGCCAGGACACGGAGGTGAGGGTTGTCACCCAGGTCGAGCTCCTCCAGGGCGGGCAGGTGGCGGAAGGTGCCCGGCTGGATGGAGGAGATGTTGTTGGAGTAGAGCCAGAGGGTGACGGTGCTGGGCCCGAAGGTGCCCGCCCGCAGCGCCCCGATGACGTTGTTCTGCAGGAAGAGGCGGCGGGCGCCGGGCGGGAGCCCCGCGGGCACCGAGGAGAAGTTGTTGGCCTGGCAGCTGACGGTGGGCGGCGAGACGTAGCAGGTGCAGAGCGCGGGGCAGGCGGGAGCCCCGCCGGGCACCCACACCAGCGCCGCCAGCAGCAGCAGGGCCGCCGGGCGCCCGCCTGAGGGCACAGCGGGGCGTCAGCGCGGGGCACCCCGCGTCCCCGAACCCCGCGCCGCCGCCGCCCGCCCCCCGCAGCCCCCCGGGAACCGCAGCCCACGGAGCCTCCCGGGGTCGTGCCCACCCGCCTACCCGGGGCACTCCGGGAACGCCCCGGGGCCGTGGGAACCTCTAGGAGCACTTCAGGGCTGCGCCCTCCCCATCAAGCCATGGTTCTGTAGGAGAGTCCCAAGGTCCTGATCGCTCCATAGGGTTGGACACCCCTAGGAGGCCCCCAGGAATGTACCCACCCACAGGGTCATGGTTCCCCAGGAGAACCCCAAGGTTATGACAACCCCGTAGGGCTGGGCACCCCTAGAAACCCTCCAAAGCCATGCCAGCTCCACAGGGCCATGATTCCCCAGGAGAACCCCAAGGTCACGACAGCCCCACAGAGCTGGACACCCTTCGGTGGGGGACTGTCCCCGCCATAGGGCTATGGCCCTCAGGAGTCCCCAAAGGGCCACCCCTCCCTAGGGACCCCGCAAGGCCATGCCCACCCATACAGCCATGGTCCCCTAGGAAAATCCCAAGGTCATGACCACCCCATAGGACTGAACACCCCTTGCAGCTCCCAGACCCACACCAGCCCCATAGGACTGTGCTCCCCAAAGACCCCCGCAGGGCCATGCTGCTCCACAGCACCAAAGCTGGGCACCCCAAAGAGTGACTGTCCACCTGGGAGCTCCTGGGGCTGTTCCTGCCTCTGGGGCCACGGTCCTCAGGGACCCCCAAAGCTCCCTGACCTCCCCTGCCGTGGCCACACTCCTACGGGACCACATCCGTCCCGCTGTGCACCAGAACCCCCCGCGGGGTCACGCACCCCTGGGACCCCCCTCACCCCAGTCTGGGGGGGGGTCCGTGCCCCCTCCCCAAACGGGGCGGTGCCACGTGCGCGCGTGCCGCGGCCACGTGTGGGGCGGGGCACGCGTGGGCGCGGGCTGACGACACGCACAGCCGCTCCGGGAGTTCAGCATTCCCCCCTCCCCCCCCCACCCGTGTCCACACCCCCCTCAGGCTGCAACCCGAGAGCTTCATCCATAATTCAGCCCGGCGGCCTGGATCCACGCCCGGGGATGCGTGGATGCGCCCAGTCGCCGCTACCGGGGGAGGGGAAGGGAAGGAGGGGGCGGTGGGACCCTCCGGTGCACCGGAGGTCACACCGGAGATGCACCGAGGGGTCCCACCGCCCCCTTCCCTCCCTTCCCCTCTGCCGGTGCTCCACGAGTTGGGAGGGGTACCCACCCCCACCCACCCACGGAGGCGTCCGGCGCATCTGCTCAGCGCCGCCCCCCTCCCCCCGGCGCCCCGTGCCGGCGTGCGCCCCCCACCCGCGTCCCATCTGTCACTCCCCCACGCCGCGGGCTGACTCAGTTGGGAGCTGAAGTCACCGGTTCTCAGCTTCCCCCCACACCCGGTGCCAAACCCCCCCACCCCGGTACTTGTGGGTACCCCAGAGACCCCGCGGCACCCACCCGCGGGGTGACCCGGGCACTCCCGGCTCCCCGGCGGTGCCCACATCCTGTACTGTAGGGCGTCTCCACGCCGGCCCGAGGTTCCTGGGGTGGCACCGCGTGCCCCGTGGGTAGTGGGGTACCCCCCGCTGGGGGTCGTGGGGTGCCCACAGTCCGGGCTGAGGGTGCTGGGGTGCATCGGGTGCCCCGTGGATCGTGGAGCACCCAGAAGCCGGCTATGCACCCCGGTGCTGCACAGGGTGTGCCGGGGGTCGTACGGCACCCCCCACGGCGGTCTGGGGGTCCCCGGGTGGCACCGAGTAACCCACGTGTCATGAGGCACCCCCCCGCCGGGCTGGGGGTCCCGGGGTGGCACCGGATACGCCGTGGGTCATGAGACAGCCGCACTTCGATCTGGGCTGGCAGCGGGAACCTCGTGGGTCGGGGGCGCACCCCCGCGCCAGGCAGCCCGGGCGCCGCGGAGGGCTCAACCTGGGGTGCCCCGGCACGGCGCCCCCACGCCGGGCTGTGCGTTCCGGGGCGGCCCCGGGCTCCCCGAGCACCCGGGACTCCCCACGCACCCCGGGCACCCGCACCCCGAGCGCCGCGGGGCACCCCGAGCCGGGACCGAGGTCTCCGGGTGGCACCCCAGGGGTTCACCCGACACCCTTGGGACCCCGCCCGACCCCGCGCCTACCTGGGGGCAGGTCCCGAGCCGTGGGGGGCCGCATGGCGGGGCGGCCGCTCAGGCGCTGCCCACCCGCGGGGTCATGGCCGGTGCCGGGGGGGCTGCTCGCCCCCTTCGCCCCCGCCGCGCCGCCGAGAGCAGCAGCCGCCGCCGCCCCGGGGCATGGCACGGGTGGGCTCGGGCTCGGGCACGGGTGGGCTCGGCGCGGCGCTGCCCGCGGCTCCGTGGGGCTGAGCCCTCCCCGCGCCGCGCCTTATCCCGGGGCGGCCGCTCCGCCCCCCGCGCCGGCCCCGCCGCTTAACCCTTCCCGGGCCGGCCCGCCCCAGGCGGGACAGGGTGGGCACGGGGACCCCCGGCGGCCTGGCGGGGACGGCGGGGGATGCACTGCGGGCGTCCACGGGGGGCGCGCCCTGCGGCATTCACGAAGGGGACCCCCGATGGGGACACGGGGGTGTGGCGGGCGGGCTCCCCCCACGGGGGAGGGACGCGGGGCTCGCGTGGGCAGCTGTGAGAGCGGGACACGGAGGGTGGTCTCCCGCATTCCGTCCGTCCATCCCTCCCTCCCTCCCTCCCTCCCTCTGTCCCGCGATGTCGGGACCGGCGCCGGGTTTTGGTGCGCCCATGGACGGCGGGACCCCGCGGGGGGCTTCCCACGGGGTGGGTGCAGCTGGGCCGGGAGTCCCGGACCCAGCGGGTCGCCGGGAGGGCGCGGGGGGCGGTGGTCCCCACACCCACGTGGGACCGCGGCGCTGTTCGTGGTGCCGGACCGGCGTTGTCCGTGGTGCCGCCGCGCCGCTGCGCGACCCGGGGCAGAGCCGGTGGCCGCGGCGCGGGGCCGCGGTGCGGGATGTGCTGGCCCCTCCCGGGCCCTGTGCCGGTGCCGCGCGTGGGGGGGACGCGTGGCCGCGCGGGCTGCGGCGGCACCGGCACCGGCTGGCACCGGCGCGTGTTTGCGGCGCCGTCTCCGGCGAGCGAAATGCCACAAGCTGGTGCGGCGGCACCCGTGGGAGGGGGCGTGGGCGGCGCGGGGCTGACTCAGGGGCCGCCATCCGCTCCCCCCGCCGGTGCCCCCCGCCCGTGCCCCTACCTCGGCCGCGGACACGCCGGCCGGACCCCCCGAGCTGGCCAGGGACGGGGAGCCCACCCTGTGGGGGCTGTGGGTGCTGATGCCCATCCGCCTGGGGAGCTGGGGATGGGGTGGACGGGGAAGGGGTGGACGGACGGGAGGACAGTGGGGGATGGATGGAAGGAGGGGACAGGTGGATGGACAGAGTGGTGGAGGATGGATTAATGGACAGGTAGCCATAAGGAGAGAAGAACAGGTGCACAGACAGATGCACGGAGAACATCTGGATATGAGGAGGGACGGATGGAGGGCTGGGTGGAGGAGGAGGGATGGAGAGGACAGACAGACAGACAGGTGGAGGGAAGGGCAGGCGATGGGCAGCTGGACGGTTGTGGAACAGATGGATGGGATGGATAGAGTTGTGATTGGATGGGGACAGATGGACAGGTGACAGACAGACGGATGATGGACAGATGGATGGGTGACGGACAGATGGGTGGGTGACGGACAGATGGACGGGTGATGCACAGACAGAAGGGCAGCTGGCAGAGCAGATGAGCGGCTGGAGCAGGGGGGACAGGTGGGGACAGACCAGGGGGCTGCAAGCGCTGATGGATGGACAGAGGGACAGAGGAGAGGGTGTGATAGAGGGAAGGGTGACAGAGGGGATGGGGGTGTCCTGGGTGGGGTGAAGGCAGGGGGTGGGGGATCAGGGACAGGCAGGGGACACCGCAAAACACAGCGGGGTAGCATGGGGATGACTCTGGGATGGCACAGCTGGAGTGGCCCAGGGGTAGCCCAAGAGTGGTCCTGAGGTGTCCAGGAATCGCCTGAGGGTGACTCAAGCACCAATCAACGCTGGCCCAAGCGTGACCAAAAGGATGATGCCAGGGTGGCCCGAGGGTGGCGCCAGCGGGAGCACATCCTGGGGACACCAGGTGAGGTGTCACACCTGGGGATGCCGAGGGGGGCACCCGCGGGGGGCGTAGGGGCGGCACTGGGGAAGGGCTCCTGCCGGGACGGCCCCTCCTGGGCGGACCCGCGGGTGACCGGGGCCGCTCCACCGAGGCCGCCTCCCGCGACCCCGAAACGCCGCGCCCGGGGGCGGGGCCGGGCTCGGCCGCTCCGCTCGGCTCCGCTCCGCCCCCGGTGGGGTAGGGGGAGCAAGGGCGCGGCATCGGGGGCACCGGGAGCACCGGGAGCAACGGGAGCGCCGGGGCGGGGAGATCCCCGTCCCCTCCCCGCCGGGCCGGGCGGGAGGCGGGTGAGCGGCGCGGGGATGCGGCGGGAGGAGCCGGGGGGCGCGGAGGGGCCCGGATGGACACGGAGCGGCGGCGGGAGGGGGATTGTGACCGGGACGGCAGGATCCGGGAGAGGGGGACCGAGGGCCATGGGGATGTGGCCTGCGGGGCCGGGATCGGAGTGGACGCGGTGCGGGTGCCCGGGGCGGTGCCGCGGGTGCGATTGGCGGGGCCTTTGGGCTGCGCCGGCCCCGGGACCGTGAGGTAGGCTCGGGGGGCTGGCACGTGGGTGTCCCACGGCTGCCCACCCCCGGGACCACAGGCATGGTCCCCCGCCACGCATGGGCGGGCCAAGTCTCCGCGGCCGGGGCTGCCCCTGCTCAGTGGGGCAGTGCCCATCCCAGGACACCTCCTCCGACGGGGGACAGAGGGGTGGGGAGGGGGGACCCAGCCCTATGGCAGCCCCCAGAGGTCCCGTGACCCCACCTGCCCCATTTCACGGCACGGGGGGAGCTGGGGGAACACAGCAGGGACAGAGGGGACAGAGTCACTAACGCTGCGAGTCCCCGACCCGAGCAGGACCCGCCTGCTCTCTCGTGGAGGGCTCACCAGTCTGGGGGGTTCACCACTGGGGGGGCCTCACCAGTACGGGGGTGTCACTGCTTTGGGGGTCACCAGTGTGGCTGAGAGAGAGCAGCATGTCCAGGGCACCCCATATGGCTCCGTGGCTGATGACACCCATAGCGAGCGGCTCGGGGTGCCACAGGCAGTGACCCTCATATCTCAGGGTGCCCTGGTGGCTCCCAGCAGGTGCCACAGCCCCAGTCCCAGCCCCCTGCCTGGGTGACTAAAAATAACACAGCCCCCCGGGCTGCCCTCCCCAGCCTGGCTTTGTCCAGGTTAATCTTTAGCTGCTGGTTGCTTTAATGAGGCCTCATTAGCCGACATTACAGCGGGCAGGGGAGTGGCACAGGGACAGGTTCTGGACAGTCACACGGTGACAAGGGGCTCAGTGCACTGGAGCCAAGGCTGTGTGCGGGTGAGCAAGCTGGGGGTGACATGGTCTTGGTGCCCTTGACACCCATCTGTGGGTCACAGGCGAGTCCCAATTGCATGTGTGGGGTGACCTGTTGTCAGCCCCAGCAGGGTGACTGTCCCTAGTGCAGTGCAGTGGTTAGGGTGGCAGCATGCCCAGGAGACATGTCATGGTCCCCAGTACTGTGTGTGGAACCCTAGAGATGACAGGGTCCCCGGGAGGGTGGCAGGGTCCCAGAGATGTGACAGTGTCCCTGAGAGCCTTTCCAGGGTCCCCAAGAGAGGGCCCCAGGGGCTGTGCTGGGGTCCCGGGCGGTGTGTCACCATCCCCTGCAGCGTGCCTGTGTCCCCAGGGGCTGTGCCAGCTTCTCCAGGGATTGTGCCAGTTTCCCAAGCACTGTGCCAGATCCCCGAGGGGGTGCCAGTGTCCCCAGGGGCTGTGCCAGCATCGCCAGGAAGAGTGCCAGTTTCCCAAGGGTAGTGCCAGGTCCCCAGCGGAGTGCCGGTGTCCCTGGGGTGAGGTGTGTTGTTGTGCTGTCCCCAGCGCTCACACCAGGGTGCGCAGCAGCGTGTCAGTGTCCCCTGGGGATGCTGGTGTCCCTGGGAGAACGTTGGTGTTCCCAGGGGTGTGTCGTTGTCCCCAGAGCATGTTCCAGGGAGCGCCAGGTCCCAGGCTGGGCCGGTGTAGGACAATAAGGACAGCACAGGGGAGTCCTGGTGTTGTGGGAGGACTGAGCCACCCTCGGGGGGCCCGAGGTGCTATCGGGGACCGACAGCTCCGGGGGCCCGTGTGTGATCCCGAGTGATTAGCGGGGGGGTCCGTGGGGGTGCGGAGGTGTGTCCCAGCCGCGCTGCCGGGGTTCAAAGTCCACGGCGGCGGTGAAAGTGACAGTGACAACAGGAGGGTCTGGCCTCGTGCAGGTGGGTGAGGGGCGCCGGACAGGGGTCAGCAGTCACGGTCATGTGTACAGGTGTGCACGCCTGCAACTCTGTGTGTGTGTGCATGCAAACACGTGTGTGTGCATGCAAACAGGTGTGTGCACCTGTAAATGTGTGTGCACCTGTAACCATGCGGGTGTGCCTGTGAGCAGGTGTGTGTACCTGTAAACATGTGTGTGTGCCTATAAATCTGTGTGTGCCTGTAAACCTGTGTGTGTGCCTGTAAACACACGTGTGCACCTTTGTGTGTGCCTGTAAAGAGCTGTGTGCCCACGTGTGAGCAGCTGTCCCCATGTGCGTGAGCCCTGGCTGCCACAGGGCCCTGCCCTGTGCCCTGGCACACGGGGGGACCCCAGTGCCACCCACTGCAGCCAGGGACAAGGGGCAGAGCTGGGGCCACGGTGGCCTTTGCCCAGGTGGCCACGTGCTGCCATGTGCCCCTGTGCACCCCAGGTGTCCCCGTGCCCCCGGTGGGTGCCAGCATGGTGTGATGCCCAGCGTTTGTCACCCACAGGCTCGGCGAAGACGCCCCAGGCGGGTGACAGCCCCGCCTGGTGGCCGCCCGGGCGGGGGGACATGGCAGGGGGCGCGGGGCTGGCCAAGCGCCTGGGGACCCTCCTGTCGGGGCTGCTGGAGTGCGGCGCCTTCTGCGGCATCATCTTCGGCTGGGCCTCCCTTGTCTTCGTCCTCAAGGACCTGGGATACTTCGAGGGGCTGTGCCAGCCCTCTGCCACCCCCGGCCCCAACCTCACCCTGGGGTCTGGTATGGACCCCCGCCTGTCCCAGTGGTCCCTGACTTGTGCCCCAGCTGTCCCCATGCCCCGTGCTGCCCCATGTCCCCACTCTGCCTGTGCCTAATGTCCTGATGCTCTGCAGTGTTCTGTGTCTCTGCTGTCTCCATGCCCATGTGCCTCCTGTCCCCCAGTCCATATCTCCAGCTCCATCGTGTCTGTGGTGTCCCCACATGCCCAGTGTCCCCTGCATCCCTGCTGACCTGTGTCCCCAGGTCCCTGCATCCCCACACCCCTGGTATTCCTGGTGTCCCCACACCCATGTCTCCATGTCCCCATGCCCCACTTATGGCCATCCCCAGACTGCAGCGGGCAGGATGAGCAGTTCTCCCTGGTCTTCACCATCGGCTCCTTCATGAACAACTTCATGACCTTCCCCATGGGCGTCGTCTTCGACCGCTTCGGCACCACAGCTGCGCGCCTCATTGCCATGTGAGCCCAGCGCCGGGGGACACCAGGGAACAGGGCTTGGGCTGGGGGCTGCTGAGAACTGGGGGTCATTGGGGTAGCCTGGCGTGAGGGGCTGGGGTGGGGGAATCCCTGTGATTCCCAGGATCCCATCCCCATGTGTCACTGCTGTCCCCTCAGCTCGCTCTACACCGGTGGGACCCTGCTCGTTGCCTTCTCCACTCCAGGTGAGACCCTGTGGCCTTGGGGGTCCCCAGCCCTCGGGGGACCTCTGGGGTATGCCCTGTCCCCACTCACCCCTATGTCCCCAGAGATGGCGGTGCTGCTCTTCCCGGCCATGTCCATGCTGTCAGTGGGCGGCATCCTCCTCATCCTCACCAACATGCAGGTGGGTTCCCCTGGCACCCTGACCCTCAGCCGGTGGCGGGACACCCTGCTTGGCATGGCGGGGCCCTGATGGCACACGGGGATCTCTTGGTGCCAGGTGGGCAACCTGTTTGGGAACTACCGCTCCATCATCATCACCCTCTACAACGGGGCCTTCGACTCCTCCTCCGCCGTCTTCCTCATCGTCAAGGTGGGTGTGAGGAACGTGGCAGTGGTGGCAGGGGAGGACGGAGCCAGGAACAGCTGGGCACATCTGTGGACACAGCTGAGTCACTGCTGGGGCCGCACATGGGGACAGACCCAGGGCCTTGAGCAGGTGGCCGATGGCAGCCTTTGTCTGTCACTGACTCCGTCCCTGTCCCCAGCTGCTGTACGAGCACGGGCTGTCCCTGCGGGCCATGTTCCTCTTCCTGGCAGCCTGCAGCGCCTGGCACCTCCTGCGCACCCTCTTCCTGATGCCGCGCACACGCATCCCATACCCGCTGCCCCCCGACTACGACTATGGGTACGGGGGGCTGACTGCGCCCTGCTGGGGCTCTGGGGAGAGGGGCGGCTGGGTCCCCACCCTGCGGGCAGCAGGTCCTTTCCCCTGGGCGGGTCCAGCCGCACTGTGTGAGTGCAGGGTGACACAGGCGCTCCCCTAGGCTGCAGTGCCCGAGGCGCTCCCGCTCCTACCGAAACTACGAGGGCAAGCGGCCCCCAGGAGAGGCCGGACCCGAGGAGACGCCGCTGGAACCCCCCAACCCACGAGGTGCCGGGAGCGGGAATCTGGTCTGCGGGGGAGGGGCTTGGGCAGGTGGGCGTGGCCACGTGTGGGCTGTGGGTGGTGCCATGTAAATGAAGGGTGTGGCCTGGGCAGGCTGGCTGTGCATGGTTGGAGGGCAGTAATGAGTATGCAAATTGAGGGGTGTGGCCTGCCGGTGAGCGGGCGTGGTTGCACGTGGGCTTGTTTGGATGGCAGACAGGACCATGCAAATGAAGGGCCGAATGGGCACCCCGTGAGTGGGTGTGGCAGTGTGTGGGCGTGGTCAAATGGCGGGCGTGGTGACACAGGTGAAGGGGCGTTGTCCCACAGGTGGCTGTGAGGCCGCAGCGGGTGACAGAGACAAGGGGTGGGTGCGGCCTGGGGGTGTGTCTGTATGTGCTCCGCCCTGACACCCGTGCAGGTGGGGATCCCCCCGAGACGCCGTTCCGGGCCTGCGCCTGCTCGTGGCTCTTCGCCTGGCACGTGGCGTGGCTCTCGGTGATGCAGTTGCGCCATTACCTGTTCATCGGCACCCTCAACCCGCAGCTCGAGCACCTGGCGCGCGGGGACCACGCCCTGGGTACGGCACAGCGGCGGGGGGGACACGGTGGGGACCCCTGGTTGGGGACAGCCCGCCTGACGCTGTCCCCCCCGCAGTGAGCACCTACACCAACGCCTTCGCCTTCACCCAGCTCTGCGGGGGTGCTCTGCGCCCCCTGGAATGGCCTCATCCTTGACCGGCACAAACGGGGAAAGGGTCCCCGCCCTGAGGGTAACTGTCCACCCCCCGCCCCAAGGGGAACTGACCCCTCCAGCCCCATGCCCTGAGGGGACCTGACCCCCATGGCCCCTCACCCCGAGTGTCACTACTCCCTGGCCCCGACGAGGGACACCACCCTTCCCGGCCGTGTGGTCCCTGGCCCCCATGCCCTCATTGGTGCCACCACCACCGGGGGAGGGGACACAGAGGGGGCTGTGTCTCCGTGCCCTGAGCCCTGTGCCCGCAGGAGTGCTGGCCGCGCTGGCAGACCTGCGGTCGGCGGTGCTGTCGCTGGTGGTGACGGTGGCACAGTGCCTGCTGTTCTCCGTGTTTGCCGCCGTGCCCATCCTGCCCGTCCAGTTCGGCACCTTCGTGCTGCAGGTCATCAGCCGCTCCTTCCTGTACGGCGGCAACGCTGCCTTCCTGGCCATCGCGTGAGTGAGGACAGCCACGACCATGAGGGACACAGGGATGAGGGTGGCAGGGGATGGTGACACGCTTGTTGTGGGCGTGCCAGGGTGGGATGGTCTGGTTGGCATAGCAGGGGATGGCGTTGGGGCTGGTGGGTGTCAGGGGACATGGTGCAGGTGTCAGGGGACAGGGTATCGGGGTGGGGCTGTCAGGGTGCCTCGGGGTGCCCGTTGGTGACGCGGGTGCCTGGCAGGTTCCCCCCGCAGCACTTCGGGAAGCTCTACGGGCTGGCCATGGCGCTGTCAGCGCTGGTGGCCCTGCTGCAGTACCCCTGCGTCGCCCTGGTGCAGGGGCCACTCCAGGGGGACCCTTTCTATGTGAGTGTGTCCTGTGGGCCCCATGAGGCCTTGGGGGGCTGCTCCATCAGGAATGGGGGGCTGCCCACATGGGGAAATGGGGGTTCTGCTCTGGGAATGATGGGGTCTTGCCCCACAGGGAAATAGGGTTCTCATTTTGTGGAGAAAGTGGGGTCCTGCCCTGGGAGGGATGGGACTCCTGCTCCACGTGGGAATGGGGGTGCTGCCCCATGGGGAAATGGAGGTGCTGCCCTGGGAGGGATGGGGTCCTTACCCCAGGGGTGATGGGGTCTTACCCCATGGGAAATGGGGGCCCAGGACCAGGGAGGGATGGGAGGCCTGCCCCTGGGGAAATGAGGGTGCTGCCCCAAGCGTTCTGGCCTAGCACAGGGGACATGCGGGACCATGGGGCTGGCTAAGGGGCCCCCCTTCGGTGTGGTCAGCCCCCAGCCTTCGCCCTGACACTCTTCTCCCCCCGCCCGCAGATGAACTTGGGGCTCATTGCTGTGGTGCTGGTGGCCTTTGTCAGCCCCGTGGTGGTGGCCCGTGAGTGCCAGCGACGAGCCAAGGAGCTGGGGACAGCCACTACGCCCCCGGCAGCCCCGGCTGGCACTGAGATCCACGACGAGACCCCCCACTGAGCCCCACACCCAGCGCCCCATTTTTGTACTGGTCTGGGGGTGCTGTGCCAGTGGTGTGGGGGGATTGGGGGTAATAAACATCGCTGCACCCTCTGCTCGCTGCGCTGCCCTCATGACCCCCCAGCCCCTCCCCCAGGCCCCCAGCACACAGACACGGCTCAGGGCACCTCTGCTTTACTGGGAAAGGACCTGGGGGCCCACGGCAGCACTGGGGGCTCAGTACTGGCAGATGAAGGGGCGCAGCTGGAAGCAGAAGCGGCTTCGCCACAGCCCATCTGGGGACAAGGACAGTGTCAGGGCCATGGGCAGTTACCAAGGCCCCCCTATACCCTTCCCAGTGCCCCCCATACCCTGCAACCACTTCCAGTGCCCCCTGTGTCCTCCCAGTGTCCCCCCAGTGTCCTGTAATCCCCCTCCTGTACCGTCTATGTTCCTCTCAATGCCCCCAGTGCCCTGTAGCCCCCTCCCTGTGCCCAACAGTGTCCCTCCAATGCCCCCAGTAGCCCGGTGCTCTCTCCTTAGCACCCCCCAAGCCTGGATGTGGTGGGGCGGAGGTTTCGCGTGACCTCACCTCGGGTGCTGAGGGTGGTGCAGGTGGTGACGATGTGGAAGGGGTGGGTGGGTGCCCAGTTGGCAAAATTCCAGGGGCTGGAGTCCTCCCAGTACGACTGCCACTTCCCTGCCTGCCGCAACACCTCAGCCCTCAGCGACAGCCCTACCCAGTCCATCACCCCTAAAAACCCGGCCTGCAGCCCCAGCACCCCATAGACAGGCTCATCCCCCACAAAGCAGCCCCAGCACCCAGCACCACTCAGCCCCCCAAAGCAGCCCCCAGCTGATCTCGCCAGCATCCCTTCGGCAGCGCCTCGTCCCCAGCGTCCCCTCACCCTGCGGCTGGTGACAGCCCCGATCCAGGGCGCGAGGTGCGTGTAGGTTCGTGCCACGTTCTGCAGCTCCTGGTTGCGGGCAGCGCTGTGCACGGAGGCCAGCTGGCCGCGGTACACATCCTGGCAGTAGCGCTGCGGGACGGGCACGGGCTGGCACCGGGCACCCACCGTGCCCACAGGCACCGCCCGGCAGCGCCGCTGCGGGACGGGCACGGCCTGGCATCCCGGAGCCCCCGGTGCTCCCGCACCTCCCGTGCCCCGTGTCGCCTCACCTGGGCTCCCGCGTAGGTGCGCAGCTTCTTCACCACCGCGTAGCGCAGCTGGGCGGTCTCGCCAGCGGGGACCCCCTGGAGCTGACAGGGAGCTGCAGGGCAGGGGAGGGGGAGGATTGGTACCGGGGGTCCCTCTGCCACCCACAGCCACCCCAGGCATGTGGCACCCGTGGGGTGGGAGTGGCACTGGGGTAGCAGGGATTGAGGGTGTCCCCAGGGTGTCCCTGGGAGCAGACGGGGGTGTGGGGGGCACTCACCCCGGTGGCTGGTGCAGACAGTGCCCAGCAGGGCCAGGGCGAGCAGCAGGCAGTGCCACATGGCAGCAGGACACGCAGGGACACTGGGGACACCACCAGCACCCCCTGAAGATGGCACAGCCCTGTCACTCTTGGTCACCCCCGTGGTCAAGAGTCCCTGTGCCGCCTTTGGTAACAACCCATTCTCTCTGTGGCCCCTCTGCCATTCACCATGTCCCCACTGTGCTTCTGCCACCCCCATTGTCACCTTGTGTCCCTCACCCCATCCTGCCCTTCTGTGTCCCCTATGCCCACTGTCCTTCCACCTTCCCCTGTGCCACTCCCATGTCCCCCTGGCATCCCAGAGCCCCCGTGCCAGACTCAGAGATGCCCACGCCTGGTCCCAACCCCAGCAGCCAGGGACAGAGCCCACTCTGATGTCCCTATGTCCCTCTTCCCATCCCCACTCCTCACCTGGGGGCTGGGGGGCTTTGCCCGTTTTCCCCCTTATAGGGCTGACAGGGCCACGTCATCACCACAGCCTTGCGCCACCCAGCCTGGCCCTGGAGACACCCATGGGGGCACTGGGGTGACAAGGGAAGGGGCTCTGCCTGCAGTGGGACACACACGGCCCCCAGGAAGGGAGGGCTGCAGGTTACGGGACACATGGGGGTGCCCAGGGCAGAAGGTGGTTGCTGGGGTGACAAGGGGTGCTGGTTGCTCGAGTTTGAGGGGTGCAATGTGGGTTTATGGGGTGCAGCATGTCCCGGGGTGGGGTTGCTGGGGGTGCAGAGGGGATGTTGGGGTGCTGATACCATCTCCCACCGGCCGCACTTGCTCAAGGGCCATTTCCTCCTCAACGGCCATGGCCCCCCAGGTCCACCATGGCCGTTTGCCCACAGACCCCCCTGAGCCCCCCCAAACTGCCCATTCCCCTGACTAGTTCCCCCTGGCCGCGGCTGAGCATCCATAGCCCCCCTGAGCACCCAAACCCCCATCCTCATCCCCATGTCCTTTGGATCCCTGCACCCCAAACCCTTCAGCCCCTGTGCCCCAAACCCCTGCACCCCAAACTGACATTCTGTACCCCAAACCCCTGCAGCCCCCTCCCCACACCCCTGCACCCCAACCTACCTGAACCCCTGAATTGGCACCCTGTACCCCAAACCCCCGCAGCCCCCTCCCCACACTGCTGCACCCCAATTCCCTGAGCCCTGTACTGACACTCTGTACCCCAAACCTCCATAGCCCCCTCCCCACACCCCTACACCCTAAACTCCCTGAGCCCCCATACTGACACCTTGCACCCAAACTCCCTGAGCCCTGTATTGACACCCTACACCCCAAATCCCCGCAGCCCCCTCCCCCACACTCCTGCACCCCAAACTCCATGAGCCCTCTACTGACATCCCTGCACCCCAAATTCCCACAGCACCCTCCCCATGTCCCCTTCACCCCGACCTACCTGAACCCCTGTATTGACATCCTGCACCCCAAATTCCCTGAGCCCCCACACTGGCACCCTGCACCCCAAACCACCATAGCCCCTTCCTCATGCACCTGCACCCCCTCCCCTGGACCAAGCGCATCCTGGGCACTGGGCAGGGTGCTGGCAGAGCCCCCCAGGTTGTCCCCCACCATGTCCCCAACAGTTGGTGGTTTGGGCTGTCACAATGCTGTGGTTGGGGACATGTGTCCCTGTCACCAATATAAGGGTGGCAGCGGGCAGAGCTCCCCAAGACTCAGGTGAGGAGTGGAGATGGGAACATGGGGGTGGGCTCAGCCCTCAGCTGTCAGCGTTAGGAAGACCTCCGTCTGGCATAGGGGGACGCTGGGGTGTCTGGGGGGCATGGTGGTGGACAGAATGGCACAGGATGCCTAGGGATGGGGGTGACCCCAGGGTTGGAGGTGAGGAACTGGGCACATGGTGGGCACAGGAGAGCTGGGGTCTGTGAGGATGGCACTGGGGGCAGCAGAGGGGATGGGGCACGGGGTGATACTGGGGATGGCAGAGGGACAGTGGGGATATGGGAGGGTATCCGAGGGGATGTGGGGAGGATGGGGTGACGCTGGGGGGTGGCAGAGGGGCCATGGGGCTGTTCTCACCGTGGCTGAGGGTGATAGGGCTGTCTGGTGCCCCCAGTGTCCCCACACCATGTGGCCCTGCCTGCTGATCGCCCTGGCCCTCCTGGGCACAATCCCCACCAGTGGCTCTGGTGAGTGTCCCCCACACCCTGACCTGGCATCCTGGGGACACCCCTGATCCCGGGGTGATATGGCTGGTGCCCCCAGCTCTCGCCAGCCCTGTGGCAGAGGATGAGGAGGATGTGAGAGAGCTGGAGATGCCCGAGGAATACAGCGGGTGCCTGGGGGCCAGTGACAAGCAGGCACTCAGTGTTCCCAAACTGCCCGGCACCGCTACCTGCCGCCGCTACGTCGTCGTCCGACGCTGCCGAAGCTTCTGCCACGCGCAGGTGGGATGGGGTGGGTTGGGTGGGGGGGTCGGGGTGGGGCCAGCAGTGCCCCCCGTGACAGCCATGTCCCTGCAGCACATCTGTGCCCGGCGCTACCGCGGGCGCTTGGCCTCGATCCACGATGCCCGCACCAACACCTTCCTGCTGCTCCTGGCACGACGGCACTCCAATGCTGGCCAGGTCTGGATTGGCGCCGTCAGCCAGCCCGCTGTAAGGACCCCTGCCCCGTGCCCACTACCCTGGCCTCAGGGCCCCCTGCCTCCTCCCAGTGTCCCCAGTGCCCATCTTGGGTGCTCCAGCCTTGTCCCAGTATCCCTAGTGCCCCCTTGGATGTCCCATTCCCAACCCACTGTCCCCAGTGCTGGGGATCCCCACACCCTTTCCCCCTTGGCAGGTCCCATACCCGAGCTGCCAGTGGACCGACCACACCCCCTGGAACTACAGCCAGTGGGTGCCCGGGCACCCCCTGCCTGGCCACCGCTTCTGCACCGCTCTCTGCACCAACAGTCAGTGGGGGCTCTCTGGGGGCCTCCAGGGGTTCTGGGGGAGTCCCTGCCCATGACGGGGGGCGCTGAGCGGCTCGGGGTGGGGAGGTGACACCAAGGGGCTGGTATAAGGCATCTGGTGGGGCTGGCACTGGGGGGACTGGGGGCTACCCCTGGGGGGCTGCAGGGGGTCTCTGGAGGTGGGAGTGCTGGTGGGTGATAGGCTGATCCGCCCTCTTCTCTCCCCAGGCGGGCTCTGGAGGAGCGTGCGCTGCAACAGGCGGCTGCCCTTCATCTGTGAGATATGAGGGGCTCAGCCCTCCTGGTTCCCTCCAGGCCTCCCCTACCACTGTCGCCCCACGGGAGGCTGCACCCCATCTGTCAGAGCTCAATAAAGTCCTGGTGTCAGCACACACTCGGTCTTTGGGCAGGGCCAGGGGCCCTGGCTGGGTGCTGGGAGCATCCAGCAGGGGCACAAAGGGGTTTTGGGGTTGTCCCTTGTTTCCTGCACAGCTCCTATGTGGGCAACGGCGGTCACATGGTCGCCTCTCCAAGGATCTCTGTGATCCCCACCCAGGGCCCAGGAGAAGAGCAAGGACCCCCTGAACTGACCAGAAAGGTTTTATTGTCTGTGGCAGTGGCACCACGAGCCGGACCCGTCGCCCTGTGTTTGGGGCCATACACAAGCAGGGGGGAGGGGAAGGGGGGGGCTCGTGCCCACCCCCAGCCCTTGGGGACCGAGGGGATGGGGTACAGTGAGGGGATGGGGAGGAGATGTTGGGGAGACGGGGACCCTGCGAGCTCGTACAAAGTGCATAGGTGTGTGTGTGTGTGTGTCCCCAAGGGAGGGGACAGCCCTGGTCCGGGGGACAGCGGCCATCGGCGTCGGGTAGTGAACCTGGAAGTGACAGAGTGTGAAAGGAGTGAGGACCCTGAAGTGCCCCCCCAGGGGTGACCCAGCCCAGGGGGACTCAGCCAGAGCAAGCAAGGAGGGAAGGAGCTGCCCCCCCAAAAGTGCAGACCCCAGGGATATGGGGAGGCCCCAGCTGCGGGAATGTGTCCCCAGCATCCCCCCGATTCCCACACTCACCCCGCTCAAGGCTTCTTCCTCTTCAGCTTCAGCGCCTGCAGCCAGTGCGGGGGAGAGGCCTCGGATCTGGGGTGTAGGCACAGCCTCAGCACAAGCCCCCCAAAACCAGTTCTGGGACCCAGACCAGCCCCCAGCCCCCTTTTTGCCCCCAGTGAGGGTCCTGGCACCACACTCACCCTGAGGATTTCTCTGGCTTGGGGGGCAGCGCTGGGGGTTTCCCACTTACACCAGGAATCTTGCAGGACTTGGAACGCTGCACATGAGGGTCCTTAGGGGTGGTCCCCTTGCTGTCCCCTGATGTTCCCTCCTCAGCCGAGCGGTTGCGACCCCTCAGCTTGGCCTGCAGCAGAGAGAGGTCAGGGAGACACAGTGCTCTGCCACCCAAATCCCCCCACTGCCTCCTCCCTGCCTTCAGCCAGCCCCCAGCCTTACAATGCCTCAGTTTCCCCCACATTCCACCCTCCCTTCCACCTCCCAGCCAGGAGTCCAAGGGTCTCACCTTGATGGCAGAGGTGCTGAGGCCAGGAAAGAGTGGCACCTTGACCCCCTTGCCCGAGGAGGAACCCCGCATCCGCCGGCTCCGGGGCTCCTCCGCTGCCTCCTCATCAGAGGACGCTGCCAGGGTGGGCCGGGGCTCTGCAGGGACACAGCGACAGTGTCACAACGACACTGTGCAGGACAGACACCCTGTTCCCATCCCCATCCCCACTGGGCTCACCCGTGGAGTCCCGGAAGATCCAGCTGTCCCCCTCGGTGGCAGTGGGGCGCAGGGATGGTGCCCGGTGCTGGCGCTTGCGGCCCAGGCTGGCCTTGCTGCGCAACACACTGCTGTCCAGGAGCTCTGTGTCCTGCTGAGCCCGGGGCACAGGTCAGAGCTGGCAGGGGGAGCCCAGGGACCCCCCACCCTAGCCAGCACAGCCACAGCCCCCACAGCAATGCTGGGGGTCCTCGATCCATGGCTGTCCCTGGGGGCAGCAGGGTCAGAGGTCAAAGCCCCCATCCACAGACACGTCCTGTGACAGCCAGTCAGTCCCAGGCCATTCACAGGGTGATTGGAATCTTCCCACTCACCTCCAGCAGAGGAAATTCCTGCCCCTGCTCCATGGACCCCTCAGGCTGGGGGGTAGTCAGAGAGAGCCGCTGCTCCCCCCAGCCCGAGGAGCTCTCCCCATCCGGGTGGTCAGAGGGGTGTTCCTCACTTCCTGTGTCTACTGGGATCCTACTGGCAGCCTCCGGCAGCAGAGGGGGAGCCCTGGGGCCCTGCAGGGCAGTGGCCAGCTCAGAGGGGTCTCTCTCCTCCGAGGGGCTGGGTGGCTCACTCCGGGGCAGCTCCACAGCTGGTGGATCAGCTGGAATGTCACCCACTGACAGGCTGGGGGCCAACCTGCTTTGGAGACAAAACCCCAGAGCTGCCTCAGCCCCAGAGAACAAGCCCTGCCCCAAACCTCTCCACCTCCCTCCCTGCCACCACCGGTGCCCTCCCCTTACCCGTGCTCTGCGCCGGTGTCCCCTCCCAGGCTCCACTCCCCCACGCCAAGGTCCCGGCTGCGGGCGGCACAGCGGGCGCCAAAGGCACTCGCCCACTCCTGGCGCCTGGCCTCAGCATCCTGTGGCTCCACGCTCCAGCTTTCCAGGTCCTGGCTCCAGTGGGCATTGCCCATGTCCAGAGAGAGATCCCTGTGCCAGTCTTCCTGGGACTGTGGCAGGACCCTGGACACGGAGCCATCTAAGGCTCTGGCACTGCAAGGGTCTGGCACCCGCTCTGTCCCAATGACACCGAACTGGTTGTGGCACTCTGCTGCTCTGAGCTCCTCAGCCCAGTCCCTGCTGCTGGAGCTGCCACACTCCTGCTGCTGGGCACTGCCCCAGGCGGGCTCCTGGGCCGGGGCATCGGGGCTGTGGGAGCTGGGCATGTCCTCCTCACCAGCCCTGAGCAGCCCGGTCTGCCCAACACTGCCCTCACCGGGCCAGCTCAGCCGGGCCGGGATCAGCTCCCGCTCTTCCTCCCTGGGGGTCACGAAGCTGTGCTCCCCATCCTGGGCTGCTCTGCTGGGGCTGAACTCTCCGTCCTGGGCCTCCACACCCCTGCTGCTGGATCTGTCATCCCAGACAGCTCCGCTGGGGCCGAACAACTCCCCCTTCTGGGTCTCCATGTCCCCAGTGCTGTGCCTGTTATCCTTGGCTCGTCTGCTGGGTGTGAGTTCACTGTCCTGGGTCTCCATGTCCCTGGTGCTGGATCTGTCACCCCAGGCTGCTCTGCTGGGGTTGAACTCGCCATCCTGGGTCTCCAGGACCCTGGTACTGCACTCACTGGCTTCAGCCAGCCTGCTGGTGCTGAACTCACAGTCCTGGCTCTCTGTACCCCTGGTGCTGGATCTGTCATCCCTGTCCAGCCTGCTGGGGCTGCACTCCTGGTCATGGCTTTCCATGTCCCTATAATCACCAGTCCAGGCTGGCCTGCTGGGGCTGAACTCCCTGTCCTGGCTTTCCATGTCCTTGATTTCAGTACTCCAGGCCGGCTGGCTGGGGCTGAACTCACAGTCCTGGCCCTCTGTATCCCTGGTGCTGGATCTGTCATCCCAGGCCAGCCTGCTGGGGCTGCACTCCTGGTCCTGGTTTTCCATCTCCCTGTAATCACCAGTCCAGGCCGGCCGGCTGGGGCTGAACTCATGGTCCTGGCTCTCCATGTCCTGGGTGCTGTACCTGTCATCCCAGGCTGCTCTGCTGGGGCTGAATTGCTGGTCTCGGGAATCCCCATTCCTGGTGCTGCACTCACTGCCTTCAGCCAGACGGCTGGGACTGAACTCCCGGTCCTGGCTTTCCGTGTCCCTGTATTCTCCAGTCCAGGCTGGCCGGCTGGGACTGAACTCCCGGTCCTGGCTCTCCATGTCCCTGGTGTTGTACCTTCTGTCCCAGGCTGGCCGGCTGGGGCTGAGCTCCTTATCTGGGCTCCCAGTGTCCCCAGTGCTGGATCTGCCAGCCCAGCCCAGCGTTAAATCCTCGTCCTTGCTCCCAGCATCCCGGCTGCTGTATTTCCTGGCCCAGTCTGGAGTGAGCTCCCTGTCCTTCATCTCCATGTCCCCGCCGCTGTACCTGCCTGCCCAGGTGGGCTGCCCAGAGCACGGCTCCTCGTCCAGCTGCCGGACGTGTCCTGTGCCGAGGCCGCTGCTCCAACTGGCCTGTCCGGAGCCAAGCCCCTCCGTCCTGCCATAGCCCTGGCCCCATTTGGCTGTGCTGGCACTGAAGTTTGGATCCTGCAGGCAACTCTGCCCGGTGCTGAGGGACTGGGACCAGTCGCTGCACCCTAGTTTTGTGTCTCTCATCACCTCCGTCGCTCTGTAGTCACCGCTCCAGCTCTCCCGAGCAGCGCTGTCCCTGTCACTGCGGGTGCTGTCCCAGCTGGATTTGGTCCCAAATTCCTGGTCCTGCTTGGTCTCAGCAGGCCAGTGTCTCTCTCTGGACAGAACTCGGTGGCTCCAGTTGAAGGTGCTGTCCTGGCGAGGGCGGCCAACGCCGAACTCACTGCACAGGTCCTTCCGTGACCAGCCCAGCAGATTCTGGGGGAAAAAGGGGGAGAGGGATCAGACAGCGGAGAGAGGCTAGAAGGAGGAGAGGAGTTAG
This sequence comes from Entomyzon cyanotis, assembly GCA_024500445.1. Taxonomy (NCBI): domain Eukaryota; kingdom Metazoa; phylum Chordata; class Aves; order Passeriformes; family Meliphagidae; genus Entomyzon; species Entomyzon cyanotis. The sequence continues at coordinate 842,088 of JAKEPQ010001031.1, forward strand.
AGGGGGGCACAATCCTGGCTCCCACAGCAGAGGAGCTGGGGAGAAGGAGGGAAACACCTTAGGGACACAGCACAGAAGGGCCCATCCTGAGGGGAAGGCAAACCCCAACACCTGCCCCTCAGTGCACAGTCCTCCTCAGCCTCCACCCACCCACTCACCCGCCTGTCCTGTCCCATCCTGCTGCTCAGTGAAGAGAGGAGCCCAGCCCACACCGACTGCACAGAGCCCTCCAACATCCCTCACCTCTGGCGAGCTGTGGACCCCAGGTGACGCCAGTAGCTCCGTCAGCCAACCTGGGTCGGCATGGGGGTCAGGACCCTGCGAGGTTCCTTCAGCCTGGCCTGGGCCCCCGGGACCCTGCAGGCTCTTGGGGCCATCACCTGCCCAGGCTGAGTCAGATGGAGCAGCTGGATCTGGGGGGGCTGGATCCAGACGGGCAGCTGTGGTGAGGCTGGGCTGTGTGGAGGCCTCAGGCTCAGCTGGGTCCTGGACTGGCTCTGTCACATGAACTGGGGTGTGGGACATGGGGGCATCCCGCTCTGCCTCCCCTTCCTCTTCCTCCTCTGTGAAGCCCTCAGCCTCTTGCTGTGCCACGGGACCCCCTGGGCATGGAGCCCCCTCTGCCCCCCCAGCTGTCATGCCCTTCAGACCCTCTGTCCTTTGGAATAATGGGGGCCACAGCCTCCCCATCCGAATCCCCCTCTTCGGAGAGCCCTGAGTCAGGTGTCTCCCCGGATCGGGGAGCGGGGTGGGAAAGCTGGCAAGCGTGCCCCCGCGAAGGGAATGTCCACTCAAAGGACTGGGAAAGGCTCCAGCCAGACTCACTGCCCAGGGAGGGCTCGGACAGGAGGTCTCCAGGCCGGGGCAGGGCACTTAGTGAGCCCCCCAGCTCCCCCAGGCCCTGTCCCGTGGGCGGGGGCCGCAGCACCCCCTCCGAGGAGCGCCGGAGCCCCACATCCCGGGGAGGCAGGTTGAAATCAGGACCCTCATGGGACTGTGGGGACACTGCAGAGTCATCGGGTCCCTCTGGGGAGCCTGGGGGACAAGAGGCTTTGGCAAGGGGTGGGCTGGGGGTGCCCAGGAACTCGGCAGCAGCCTCGGGAGAGCCAGGGGGACAGGTGACTCGTGGGGGCAGTTCAGGAGTGCCAGGGGGGCTGGCAGTGTCAGGGGGATCCCTCCCCCGGAGTGTGGGGGGAGCCGGGGGGAACGGGAGGCACCGAGTCGGGGTTCAGTGGCTGAGGGAGCACCCGGGGCCTGGATGGAGGTGATGGGGTCCTTGGCTGAAGGCCGAGCAGGGGATTCGGGGGAACCGGGGGGCAGTGTGGGGGAGTCGGGGGCCAGGAGTTCAGGGGGGGCATCAGGGGAGCCAGGGGCTGGGGCAGAGGGCTCGGCAGGCTGGAAAGGAGCTCCTGGGGCTGGAGCTGGGCAGGTGGGGGGCCTTGGGGAGCCTGGAGGTCCGAGGGCACCCAGCTGCAGAGGGGAAAGCTGTGGAAAAAGCCGGCAGGGGGTCGTGTCACTCAAGAGGCGCTTCCAAACATCACCCATCCCAAAGCCAGCCCCCCAAACCTCTGGAGGGTCCCTCCCTCCAGCCCTGCTCCCCTCCCTGCACGCGGGGCAGGAAGTGCCCGTGCTGCATGCCAGCACCAGGCTGCTCCTGTGTGACTCAGCCAGGGCGGCTCCCGGTGCCCCGGCCCTGCTCCTTGCCCAGCCCCCTGCTGCCCCCGGAGCACCTGGACAGATTGAGAGAAGAAATGAAGTAGGAAGAAGTCAGAACCCCCTATCGAAGTCCCCTGCCCTGCCTGCGGCTGACATCCCCCCTGCCCAGCACCACTGGGGTTTGCTCCCTTGTCGGGGTGACCCGGTGCCACTGCCAGGCTGCCACCAGTGGTGTCACTGTGGCCCGGTGTCCTGGTCACTGCCATGAGTGAGCACGGCATGGGGAAAAGGGGCTGGCAGGGAGCCCGTGGGGCCTGCCCTGCCACATACCTGTCGGGTCACCGAACCCCAGCTGGTGACTCACAGCTGCTCCCTGCCCACGCCTGGCACCGGCGCTGGCACACGCAAACCCCACACGCCCAGGCCCCACACCAGGCTCCTGCTACAAGGGGCACTGACCCTCCCCGGAAAGGGGCAGCCAGCACCCTGAGGAGAAAGGAGAGACACGCACCCCACAGAGAGGGAGCCCCGGAGGAGACAGGAGAGCCCCGAAGGAGAGAGCCCAGGAGCGGAGCCGCCATGGCGCCGGAGGGCGAGGCCAGCACTCACGTCAGGGGGGGATGGTGGCCTCCGGCGTCCGCGGGGGTCCCCGGCACAGCTCGGCCTGGCTGGGGGGGAGCTGCTGCGGAGAGAAACAGGGAAGGAGGATAAATCCCACTGTGTGCCTCAATGCTACTCTCCCACCACCTACGAGGCACCCCTGTCCCGAACCACCCTTCAAGGACACAAAGTACAGGGGTCAGGCCCTGCCACGGCTGCACACCAGGTCTCTGGCTTAGGCAGCCAGGGGAGGGACGCCAAGTGGCCCCAGCTCCTCTTCCGGAAAGTTTTCGATCCTTTGGGAGCGAGTTTCTCACATTCTCGTTCAGAGCAGCCCCCGCCCAGCTCTCCCTGACGTGCCTGGCTCTCGGGAGTGTGGCCAAGCCCTGGCTCTGGCCCAGGACATCCTGCAGCCAGGAGTCCTGCCGATCCGCCTGCTCCCTGTGCCCTGCCATGGCCCAGCAGGGAAAAAATAGAAAGGCTGGAAAATCAGGAGCATTTCCTGGGAGAGCGACCCCCTGCCCGTTACTCCCAGCCCAGTCACTGCCTCAGAGCCCGCCCACAAGCAGCTCCTGGCCCGGGACAGCCCATCCTGCGGTCGGCACCGGCTGCCCCGGCCTTCCCACGGAGGCAGCTCGAGGCGTTGCGGCTCGGGAGGAACCCGGGCCCCGTGCCGGCGACCAGACCTCAGCTCCGTTATATTCCCAGCCCTGGGATGGCTCAGAGTGATATCCCCCTGTTCCCACTGCCACTCTCTTCTCGGAGTTGGTCCCTGGGCCCTCACCTCATCTCGGCCACGGGGCGTGCATCATCCCCCACTCCCAGCTCGCCTGCTGCAGGTCGGGGCGTCTGGGGGTCTTCATTGGCAGGGTCTGCATCTGCCTCCCTGCTGGGATGCCTCCGGAAGGCAGCAAAGGTCTTGGAACCGAAGCGGGAGGAGGAGTCGGTGCAGAAGGCCGAAAGCCGGGCCCGGTCTGGGCTGCCCGGGCCCTCCCTGCTGTCCATCTTGGCCAGGATCTCCTCCACGGTGGTGCCCGGGAACCGCCCCGGCCTCGCGGCCACTGGCACTGGCGTCACCTTGAAGGGCGCCGGGCCTTTGCGTGAGGGGGTCGGTGGGGCCGCAGGCACCTCCTCCTCGGTAGCTGCAACTGAGGGCAACGAGAGCCCCTTCCCATTGGGGGTCTCGGGCGACTTGACAGTGAAGGAGGGGCGCCGGAGGAGCACCCCCGTGCCTCCCCCGCTGTAGGGCTGGGGCCCAGCCAGGCGGTTCATCTTCTCGGCAGAGGGAAGCTCGGGCCGGGGGTGCCGTGGGCCTGGTGCAGGGGGCGGCAGCGACGGCTTGGCGGGCACGGCTGGCTTGGGCAGCACGTGGGGCTTGGGCCGCACCGGGGGCTTGGGGCGTGCACTGCCTGCAGAGAGCAAGGGAGGGGGACGGCATCAGGAGAGCAGTGCAGACCCCCGACAGGGAACAGCCCTCGGGGGGCTGCCCTAGCAACCTCTCCGCCCCGTTTCCCCCCAGCCCAGGGTACTGACCTTTGTCGGGGCTGCCGGCCAGCCCAACCCCCGCGGTGCCAGCGGGGGAGGTGCAGGGCACAGCAGGGTGCAGGGGCTGTGGCTGGGAGGCCATGGCGATGCTGGACTGAGGGGGGCACGGCGCGGGGTCAGCCCCTGGGGAGAAAGGGAGAATCATTTCGAGGATTGCCCTGAGCCCGGGAGAACCCAACCACCCTGTGGGGCCCTGTGCTGAGCTCTGTCCAGTTATGCCAAACGGTGATCACACCGTGGTGCCACCCTTAGTACATCGGCTCCGGCTCACCTGAGCCAACTTGGCCCCGGCAGCAGCCGCAGACACCGCCCCAACCCCCCCCCCGTTACAACACAGACCCCACACTATCCTCTAGCGCCGTGAGGCCCCTCCTTTACCTGTCTGACCCTGCGCTAACCTGTCCCAACACACACGTGTCACTCTCACCGACCTTCGCCAACCCCCCAGCGCCGGGCCGGCCCCCAGTTTGCCCTAGTCCCCACCTCATCTTCCTGCCCAGGTTACCCCCGGACCCCCGAAAGCCCGGGAGGCACCGCCCGGCCTCCCAAGACCCTCCGCCAGCCCCTCGCAGTGGCCGGGGGCGCCCCACTCACCTTCCCCACATCAGCCTCATGTCGGGGGCGGGCCGGGGACGCACGTGGGGGGCGCAGAACAGGCAGGGAGGAGGGGTTACTGTCCCCACGGGTCTCACGCTGCCGCCGCCGCCTCTCCCGTGACTCACCGGGGCTGCGGGGACAGGAAAAACCCGCTCGGTGCCTCCTCCCGGCCCTGCCCTCCCTCCTCTGCCCTCCCCTCCTCACCCCTCCCCTCCCCCGCCTCCCCCCATCCTGCCCCGCCGGGGTCCAGCCTCCCCAAGACCCCCCTCCTCTCGCCTTCCACGGGGGAACCGCCGCCACAACCCACATCTGGAAACCATCGGGCCCTTTTCCCAGCCCGGGATGGCGGCGGAGCCCCGGGATGCAGGTCCGGCCCCACCGGGGTCCTCCGCCAGCGCGGCCTACCCCTGTAGCCACGGCAACGAAGCCTCCGATCGAGTAGCTGAGTAGGCCGCGACCGCGGCCTGCCGCTGTCCCCATGACAACGAAGCCCCCCACTCAATTCGGGGGTCCCGGGCCCATGTTGGCCGCCGGGACCGAAGCCGCGTGGTCCCCCCGGCGGGCACCACGAGTCCGGGGGAATGCCGGTTCCCCGCAGCCCCATGCCGGCAAAGCGACCCCCACTCACCCTCCACCGGCACTGCTCCTGCATATTCATGAGCGCCGCTGACCACGCCCCCAATGACGGAGAGGGGCGGGGCAGAGCGGCGCCGCGTGGCGGGCGGACCATAGAGAGGGGCGGCTAGAGAGTCCTCCAAAAGGCGGTGGGGGGAGACGCTGGAGACCTCCAGCAGCCCCCGAATCACCTCAGGGCGCGGGAACAGCGGGCAGGACCCCATGGACACCCCATGGACCCCTCCCGCTGCGAATTATCCCCTTCCCGGGGCCCTCCAACCGGCGGGCCTGCTGCCAGAGGGGCAGCAGTGCATATTTAGGTGGGGTTGCTATGACAATCCCACATCTGGGGACCCAGGGCCCCTTGTGCCCAGCCGGCCCCCGCGGCTCCCGCCCCGGGGAGCTCCTGCTTCCCCGCAGCCTCATCCCGGCGGTGCCAGTAAAGGCAGTCAGAGAGGGGGTGGAACAGGCAGCCACGGGGGCTCCCCGGGGCTGGTTCCAGACCGGGAATCGGCGGCAATCAACACCGGAGGGGAAACGGGACTTAATCGGATCAACCCCCTCACGAGGGAGGTAGAAAAACCCCCAAATGGCATCAGGATCGAGCGAGGGGCTGTAATTAGGAGCCCTGATGGCTGAGCAGGGGCTGGGGGCCGCTAATGGAGGGTGGGGAGAGAGTGAAGTCAGTCCTGGAAGCCGTTCAAGGAGGGGAACGAGCTCCCGGATGGCTGCAGGAAGGAAGGAGGGATGGGGGAGCCAGCCCCACACCCACACAAACACCATCAGTAGGGTTTTTTTTTTATTCAACCCGAGTTGCCATGTGAACGGACCCAAAATACAAAAAAACAACACCAGAAAAAAACATCGAGGGAAGAAAAGGAGAGAAATCCAAGTATTTAGAAAAAATAAATTGATGGGAAACAAGGGTGAGGGACTGAGGAGCCTCTGGCACCTCCCGCCACGACGGGCTGCTGCGGGGCACAGGGGAACCTGGCCCTGCTCCTGGCTGGGAGCCATCCGGAGCCTGGGACCCTGATCCCTGCCGCGGGGCTGGCCCGCCCAGTCCTCTCCCGACTTGAGAACCAGCCTGGAGCCAGCCGGGATGGCGCTAATCCGAGCCGGATGCAGAGTCCTCTGAGCTGGGGGGTGGGCTGGCAGCTCCCTCATCCTCTGAGTCCTGTGGGCAGGGGATAAGGAGGTCAGCAGGGGACAAGGAGGGGAGCGGGGGACAATGAAGGCAGGGCAGCATCCTCCACTTCTCCTGTGCCCCCACTGCAGGGACAGGGTGATGATGGTGACTTAGGGACACCCCCGAGGGATGACTGAGTACCACAGACACGAGGTACCAGAAGGACCAAGCCTCCCCAGCAGAAAACACTGAGATGTTCCCCGGGGAACAGGAGTCGAGACCCCCCCCCAAACAGTTGGTCCCCAGGGAAAAGGGGCCAGGATGTCGCCTAGTTGGGATCCCTACCTCCTTCTTGCTCTCTGCAGAGGAGCTCTCATCGCTGGACACAAACTCCTTGCTCTTGAAGCTGTCACTCATGCCCTTGGCTGGAGACTTGGAGGATGAGGATTTGGAGGTGGCACCTTTCTTGTCCCCTTTTCCCTTCACCTGCTTCTCCTGCTTCTTCTTCTTCTTCTTTGACCTCTCCCTGAGCAGGGTTCGGTGGGCAGAGGAGCAGTGTTATCCAGCTGGCAGCACATTGGCCCCAGGAAACAGCCTGATTTTGAGGGGCCAAGCCCTGCCAGCCCCTTGCCCAGGACACTCACCCCCTGTGGCTGTCGGCCTTGCTGCCCACACTGTATTCCTTCATGGCCTTCTCGTAGTCCCGCCTGGCGTCTTCCGCCTTGCGATCCCACTCCTGTGGCCAGAACATGGGGCCAGTGAGGCCTTCCCTCCTCTTCCACCATCCTCCAGCACCCACCCACACTCCACCCTGCTCCCACTTCTGATCACCCAGCTCACCAGCCTGAGGACATACCCTACACTTCCCAACTCCCCACCTGTGGAGCTCCCAGGAGCAAGGAAGGTCCTCCCATATTCAGCCTCCTCTCCTGCACCAGACCCAGCTCTGCCCTTGGTCTCCCATCACTCACCTCCTTCTTCTCCTTGGACATGGCCTTCCAGAGCTCCCCGGCCTTCTTGGACAGGTCAGTGATGCTGATGCCAGGGTGGTCCGACTTGATCTTCTCCCGGCTGGCATTCAGCCAGAGCATGTAGGCTGACATCGGGCGCTTGGGAGCATTGGGGTCCTTTCCCTTCTTGCTCTGGAAGGTGGAGAACACCCATGGAACCCCAATGCAGCCCTCACCCAGCACCTTGGGACCAGGCTCTGCTCGCCTCTGCACCCCCCCAGCAATCAAGCTGCAGCCCTGGGAGAGGGGCTGGTGGGTCACAGCTGCGGAGGCAGGCTGCTCGAAAACAGCCCAATAACAACCAGGACAGACTGGGCGTGGGAACAACATGCCCTCGGGAGAGGCTCAGCCTGGACCCATCTGGAGGCAGTGAACCAGGTCTGGACAATAGCTCTGACCAGGGCACCAGCCAGTGCTGCAGAGGCTGAGGTGAGGCGGCTCAGATGAGGCTGTGACCTGCCTGATCCCTCTCCAGGAGCTGGTCCTGTTCCCACAGCCCCACAGCAGCCCCTCACCTCTGGCTGCTTCTTGCGGGGCTTGCGGTCCTTGACGATCTTGGCCTTCTTGGCTGGTTTCTTGTCATCACGGTCACTGTCACCGTCACCGCTAGAGGAACTGGCCGAGGCGTTGCTGTCAAACCTGTATGGGAGCACCAGCCTCAGACCTGCCCCCAGACACTCACAGCCCCGAGGTTTCCCGAGCTGGAGCTGCCTGCTCCCATTAACAGCCCTCAGGAGAGTCGCCTTCCACGAACATGGCTCATTGTGTTCTGCTTCCTGGACGTTGGGGGCTCTTGTGGCACCAGGGCTCAGCTCCAAGCTCCCCCACACGACTTCCACTCATCCTCATCTCAGCTTGGGGCTTTAACCCTCCTCCCACTGTTCTTCCCAAACAGAGCAGCCAAGGCCTCCCCAGGAGGAGTTCCCTTCCAGAACTCTCTCATACTGCCTAATGCCATTACAATGAGGTGGGCCCAGAACCGCCCCTGCTGCCCAACATTCCCAAATCCAGGGCTGTACATTCCCAAATCCAGGTGATCCCAGTCATTCTGCAAGCATCTCTCAATGTTCACACAGCTCTGTCTGGCCTCTACTCACTCTTCAGCCACATCGTCATCCTCTTCTCCAGGGTTGAAAGACTCATCTGGAGGAGAAAGTGAGGGGTCAGTGCTTTGGATCATCACAGGGAGATGGAGCTGGAGCAGCCCCTCACAGCCCCAGCCCTCACCTGTCTCCTCCCCAGAGCCGTCGCTGCTGTCATTGGCATTCTCCTCCCGGATCTTGCCCTCCTCCTTCATCCTCTCCAAGTACGCATCGTGCTGGTCCTCATCCGAGTCAGCGTATTCATCATAGCTCTGCTTCATTCCCTATGGAGAGGCAGGATGAGAGCTGCTCCCTGTGCCCCCCATGCATACTCCCCCTCTGGAACACAGCCCCTGGGTGAGCAGGGCCCTGGGCATGCACAGGGCAGGGGAGAGACACGGCCATGTCCCCTCCTTCCCCCCATCAGGGCCTCGGAGAAAGTGGCAGAGCAGTTATGGGGGTTAGGGGGGCCTCGCACACCACGCTGGGGTTACTGGGTTAGTCAGAGACCACCACGGCCATGCACAGGAAACCTGCACCAGGAGGAGGAGGAGAAAGAGGAAGGGATATCGCACGGACCTTTTTCCTCTACAAGGGCAAGGAGAGAAAAGAGAGGTGAATAAAGGAGGGAAAAGCAGCCAGATTCTGGGAGAAGGCAGTGCTGGTGCCAGCAGGCGCGAGCCTGGCCCCGCGTCTGGTACCTCCTTCAGCCCCCGGTTCTTGATGTTCAGCTTCTTGGCATTGACGAAGTCGAAGAGCTTCCCATACTCCTCCCTGTGGGAGAGCGCACGGTTGGGCCGGGGGTGCAGGGGAGCCCCAGTGGGCACAGCCAGGCACGCCCCACAGCCCACACCCACCTCTCGATGCTGCTGAAGGTGTATTGGGTGCCCTGCTTGGTTTCAATCTCAAAGTCGAAGGAGCGGGTGGTGGTGGTGCCACGGGCAAAGTTGACAAAGGAGATCTCGTCAAAGCGGATGTGCACGGGGGGCTTGTGCACGTAGATGAAACCCCCTCTCCAGAGGGTACAGCAGCCCCGAGCTGGCTTTGTAGGAGCAGGTGATGCACTGGGCTCCAGAGTGTCTGCGGGACAAACACTGCTATCCACGGGGACAAATATCCTCCCTATGCCCAGCCCCAGCAGCCAGGCCCTGCTCCCCGGCACAAATCACACAGAGAGCCCCTTTCCCCTGCCCATGGGAATGAGTGGGAAAGAGAGGGACTGGTCCTGCAGCCACTCACCCCTGGAAGTTTCCGGGCACAGTGATCTTGCGGTTCACCAGTGCCTTCATCACCCGGCTGACCATCTCATAGAGGGACCCCGACATGTTCTTGGTGAGCCGCCCCTCAAAGCGCTTCTCCACCTCCTCTCTGTGTGGAAGGAAGGATGGCAGAGGTGAGAACAGGGTCCAGGGAGTCAGTACCTCCCTCAGGATGCAGGGGCAGGTCTGTGAAGCAGCCTGGTATCGGGGGCACTCACTCGTTCATGTTGAGGGTCAGGGAGATGTCCTCATCCTTGGAGAAGAGCAGGATCAGGAAGTGGTAGCGGGTCTGGCCTTGCTTTATTGGGGGGTCCAGGCTGATCTGGAAAGAGAGGGGGAGGTGAGGACACAAAAACCCCCGAACCACCCCCATCCTCCTCCCCGGGAGAAGGCTGAGCCATTCCCGCTCACCACGAAGAACATCTGGCGCTGGTCCTTGTGCGGAAGCAGGAAAAGGCGCAGCACGGTGGTGTAGGGGATCTTGTAGTCGAAGGTCTTGCCGTGCAGGTGCAGGAAAGTGGGGTAGATGCGGATGTCGTAGCGCCCACGTGGTGTCAGGCACTGCAGCTCACGGAAGATGCAGATGGCATCTCCGGTGGCCTGGATGACATCTGCCTTGGACAGCACGTTCTGGGCGAAGGCCTGCAAGAGAAGCGGTCACAAAGGGTCCCTTGCCACCACCCCCTGCCCTTCTGCCAACCCCACACACCTCCACCGGGTCCACGCCGTCCTCCTGGGTGGGGGGCACATAGAACCGGACCTCCATGAGCGAGACCTCGGCATCGTCATTCTGGTGGAACTCCAGCGTCACCTCGTTCTTGCCCGTGGTGCACTGGGACACGTTGCTGAGCGGGATCTCAAACACTGGCTGCTCCCCAATGTCAAAGGACAGCAGCTGCCCTGCGGGGACATCACAGCTAGCTCAGAAATCCCATCTCCAGCCACAGTCTTGCTCCTCTCCCAAAATCCAGCAGTGCCTCTGCTCTCATCACTGCATCCCCACCCTCCAATATCTCCAGGCTTTCTCCCTTCTGGCTGCATCCCTGGAAATTGGCACTGGTCAGAAACACACAAGAAGGAACTGTCTGTCCCCACATGTCCTGGTCCCTGAGCTGAGGGCACATGCACAGCTCCCCAGGCTCCCTCAGGAATGGCAGCTCTGCCAGACACATGCAGATTCCACACCAGGCATGGCTCCCTGGGATTCAGGGCCCTACTGCTCTCCTCAGATGGCAAATGCCCTCGCTGTCCCTGAGAACATCCCTAGAAAGCAGCTGCTCCCAGGGGAAGCTGGGGCCACAGAACATCCCACCCCACAGCCTCAGACTGCCACTGGGACTCACCTCCAAACCTCACCGTGCCCCAGTTCCAGCCCTTCACACACAGATCCTTCTCTGCCAGCTCCAGGCAATAATGGGCCTTGAAGAAATCTGAGAGCTTGTCAAATTCCTGGGTTGGGCAAGAGAGAGACAACACCATCAGGAACCACCACTGCCCAGAGCTCTAGGTGAGACACAGCCACCAAGCATGGAGATGCAGGGGGCAGAGCTGTTCTGAGGCTGGCAGGGAGCACAGCTGGATCCGGGACAGGGACGAGGCAGCAGGAGCAGGGAACAGGACTCACCGACTCCCGGAACCCATCATACTTGTAGACGTGGCCGTTCTTGGTGAGCAGCTTGAGGCCGTGCCCCAGTGCCACGCGCCGCCACACACCCTCGGCCAGCTCCGAGGCCTGGATGTTGTCCACCTTCCCCGTCTTGCTGTTCTTGAAGATGACGCCCTGCCGGCTCAGCCGCAGCCGCCCATCGTTCTGTGGGAGAGCCAGGCATGAGGCGACTCAGCTCCATGGAACAGTGGGGGAACCATAACCCCTTCGGGTGCAGCCCCCCAGGCAGGACCCCGGGACCCTCAACTATCCACACCTTCATCCCCCACATCCTCCTCACCACACAGCATTCTCTCACCTCATCCACACCCCAACACGCTCCAGCTCTGGAAGTGCCCCTAGGGCCGTCCCAGGCTCCCCTTGCTCACCATGGACCCCTTCACCTCCTGGTAGATCTCGTTGAACTCCAGCGTATCAGCCATGGCGGCAGCGGGGTGTGGGAGGAAAAGGGGACGAGCTCAGGGGGAGTTCAACAGCCCCCCCAGCCCGGCATGCCCGGGGCAGCGGCAGAGGAGTCACTCAGGGCAGCTGTGGGAGAACAGCGGGTGAGCCGGACCGGCGACGGGCTCCTGGCCCTCCCCAGCGCCCCAAACCCAAACCTCACCCTCCAAACTGCTCCCACTCCCGGACGCTGCCTCTCGCGGTGGCACCTGACTCACTGACGGGGGCGACCCCGGCCCCTCTAGCCCCCTTCCCCAGATGTGCCGTGGTCCCCGGGGCCACCCCCTGCGCCCCTCGGCCACCACTGCCTCACCGCGCCTCTTGAATCCTCCCACCCCTGCCCTTCCCCTCCCTGGTGCAGCCTCTCCGCACCCCAAACCACCTGCCGCACCTCCCAATTCCTGCGGGCTCTGAGCTCCCAAGCGCCCCCGTGGCCTCCCCCCCAACCCCAGGCCTGGCCCCCAGCCCCGGGCCTACCCCCACCTCAGACCTGTCCCCTCATCCCAGCCCTGTCTAGACCGACAGGTTTCCCCCCTTGAGATCCAGACACACCCCCAATCCCCCGGGCGAGCCCGTCCGGCCCCCCCGCACCGCCGCCGCCGCTTTTCCCGCCTGCGCAGCGCGAACCGCGCGGAGCCGCCGCTACCGCCGCCGCCGGAAGTCGCGCGCACTTCCGCCATAGCGCCGGTCCGCAATGGCGCCCCCTGGAGACTGGGCGGGGCCGTGCAGCGCCCGCCGCCGCCCCAAGCGCGGCACCGCAGCGAGCCTGATGACCCCGCCCACAGAGGCGGGGCTAGAGCGGCCGCGCCCCCGCCCCCGCTCTGCCCCACCCGGCACCATAGAAAGGAGGTGGGGGAGTGACCCCATTGGCCAGCGCGGGGCGAGCCCCGTGACGTCACCCCGTGAGGGAACACCTCCCCAAACCCGGGGCGCCCCAAAGTGTTGAAATCCGACAATGGGGCTGCCCAGAGCGGGGCACCCCCGAAACCGCACACACGGGGCACCCCCGTGTGCTCCCCTGCACGGGTGTCCCCCCAGCCTGGCATCCCCAGTCTGGGGCGCACACCCTCCACGTGCATCCCGACGCGAGGCTCCCCGGTGTCCGAACGGGAGCCCCAAAGGTGGGACCGAAGGGCAAGGACCCCCGGGGAGCACCCCGCCTGCTCCCCTCCACCCACCCAGGAAGAGGGGGCGACCCCTCCCGTCCCCCTGGGCTGTGCCCCCGCCCCCGGCCCCCGCCCTGCCCCCGCCTCCGCCCGCCCGCACCGCCCCCGCTGCCCGCACCCCTGCGGGCTGCTGCCCACACCCTGCCGGTACCCGCACCCTGCCCGTGCCCCTGCCGGTACCCCTGCCTGCAACCGCACCCTCACCCTGCCCTGCCCGCATCCCCGCTCACTGCCCGCATCCCTGTCCTACCCTTCCGGCATCACCCTTCGCTCCCGCAGTTCTGCCTGCCGCTGCCCTACCCGCAGGGCTGCCTTGCCCTGCCCGTATCCCCTTCTCCGGCTGCCCCCCCGCGCCTGCCCATGTCTCCCCCGCGCTCCCGCACCCGCTGGGTGAGCGACTTCTTCTCGTACGAGACCACCAAGTCGGTGGTGGTGAAGAGCTGGGTGGTGGGCGTCGTCAACCGCGGCGTCCAGCTCCTCATCCTCGCCTACTTCGTCGGGTGAGCCCCTCCGGCACCCGCCGGGACAACCCCCGGGCACCTCTGGGACACCTCACCCCGGGACATCCCCCGGGACACACCCCCGAACCCTCTTCCCGACACCGCGGCAGCGCGGTGACTCCCGCTTGATGCTGCAGGTGACACCCGGGGTGACAAGGGTGATGGAGATGACAGCGTGTGGCAGTGGGGTGACAGCGAGGGGACACTCGGGCGGCAGTGCGGGGCGAGGGGGTGGCCAGGCCGGGAGCCGTGGGTGATGGAGCGGAGGAGGGATAGGAGAGAGGGTGACAAAATGTGTCAGTGCCGGGAATTCGTGTGTGCCGGAGTGGGTGACACGATGGGGACAGCCAGGAGAGTGTGCCGGTGACAAGGCGGGACAGAGGATGTCGGTGCGAGTGACACAAAGGGGACAGGCAGAGAGTGTGCTGGTGCGGGCGACAGGAGGGTGGCAGGGCAGCTGACATGATGGGGACAACGAGGTGTCATTACGGATGACAAAAGGGGGACAGCCAGGACAGCATCTCGGGTGGGTGACGGGACGGGGACAGTGTGCGTGACACCGAGGGGCAGAGCAGCCGCTCGGCCCCAGGGGATGACAGAGAGGCGTCCCTGTCCCCGGGTGCTCCCGAGGGGTGACAGCGGCGCGGGGGTGACAAGCGGCTATCGGGGACCGGCAGTCGCTGGCGCTGGCAGCTCCGGGGAGCAGGGGGTCCTAGGCAGGGCCGGGGGGTGCCGAGGGGCGCAGGCGGATCCCGCGGGGTGCCGGAGGTGTCCGGGGGTGGCTGTCCCAAGCGTCACCCGCGGTGCTCTTGCAGGTGGGTGTTCCTCCATGAGAAAGCGTACCAGGTGCGGGACACCTCCATCGAGTCCTCCGTGGTCACCAAGGTGAAGGGCGTGGGGGCGCTACGCAGGGCAGGTGCTGGACACGGCCGACTACGTCACGCCCCCTCAGGTGAGGGCCGGGGACCGGAGGGGTCGCTGAGGGGCGCGGGGCCACCCCCTCCTCAGTTCCCCCCACGCGGACGGGTCGTGTGACAGCGACGTCCCTCAGGGCACCTCGGTGTTCGTGGTGGTCACCAAGCAGATCCGGACCGAGGACCAGGCGCAGGGCGTGTGCCCGGAGGTGCGGAGGGACAGGGGGGCTCGGGGGGACCCCTCGATGAGCCCCCCCGCCCGCTGACCCCCCGCCCCCGCAGAGCGAAGCCGCGTTCCACTGCTCGGCGGACCGGGACTGCCGGGAGCTGAGCCCGGCCACGAGCAACGGTGAGGGAGCCGGTGGGAACGGGGGCTGAGGGGGCGGGAGGGACAGGGGGTAGCCACCACGGGCAGTGCTGAGGAACCCTCGGTGGGCTCAGTGGACTGTGGGGGCCCAGGGTGCTGATGAGGGAGCTGGGGGCCTGGGGGGAGCCGAGGGTTCAGGGTCCCAGAGGTGCTGACGGGGGTCTGGGGTCTCAGAGGGGCGCACGGAGGTACTAACAGGGGTCCGGAGTTTTAGGGGTGCTGAGAGAGGTGCTGAAGGGGGTGTGGGGGTTCCAGGGTCCTGACAGGGGGCTGGGGTCTCAGGGGTGCTTCTGGGAGTACTGACAGGGGTGGGGAGTTTCAGAGGTGCCGACAGAGGTACGGGAGCCCCAGGAGTGCTGACAGGGATCTCGGGGTCCCAGGGGTGCTGATGGGGGTCAGGAGTCCAAGGTTCCAGGGGTGCTGATAGGGGTCTGGGGTCTCAGAGGTGCTCTCGGGGGTACTGACGGGGATCCGGGGGTGCCAGGGATGTTGACTGGGGTCAGGGACCCGAGGTCCCAGGTGTGCTGACGAGGGTCTGGGGTCCCAGGGATGTTGACGGGGCGCTGCGTCCCCTACAACGCGACCCTGCGCACCTGCGAGATCCAGGGCTGGTGCCCGCCCGAGGTGGACACTGTCGATGTGTGAGTGGCGCCGGGGGGACACGGGGGACACAGGGAGGAGCGGGGGACGTGCCACCTGCCGTGTCCCCAGAGTCACCCCCTTTCCCCCAGCCCCGTCATGCTGGAAGCCGAGAACTTCACCCTCCTCATCAAGAACAGCATCCGCTTCCCACTCTTTGGCTTCGAGAAGTGAGTGGCACAAGACACAGGGCGACACAAGGGGACACGGGGACAGGGGGACGGGGTAACACAGGGACATGGGGGCACAGGGACGGGGGACATGGGGACACAAGCACAAGATGGTGGGGGACACTGGGATGGGGGTCCATGCACCCCAGCCCGCTGCCTGATGGCATATCCCTCCGTGTCCCCCCGTGTCCCCCCGTGTCCCCAGGACCAACCTGCCGCCCCCTGGCAGTGGGGTGGAGCTGGGCCGGTGTCGCTTCCACCCACAGCTGCAGCCCCTGTGCCCCATTCTGCGCCTGGGGGATGTGGCACGTCTGGCCGGGCAGGACTTCCCTGCGCTGGCTGCCACCGTGAGCGGGGACACGGGGCAGGGGTGTGATGCATGGGGTAGGGGGGAATGGGGTGGGTGTGGGGACATAGGGGTGCAAGTAGGTGGGATGTGAGGGCGTCGGGACATGGGACTTGGGGACACAGAGACATGGGGTGTGGGAATGCAGGGATGTGGGGATATGGGGTGGTGGTATAAATGGATATGGGACATGGGGACATGGGGTGCATGACATGAGGACACAGGGATGTGGGGTGTTGGGAAGAGGACATGAGGAACAGTGTCACAGGACACAGGAACAGGAACACAGGACACACAGTGATGTGGGGCTTGACACAAGGATATGGATATGGGTGCATGGAGTTTGGGATGTGTGACATGGGGACATGGGGTGTAGAGATATGGGGATTTGAGACAAGGAGTGCAGGGACATAGGGATGTGGGGCTTGGGGACATGGCAATGTAGGATAGGGGTTAATGGGAAATGGAGTATGGGGCCATGGGACGTGGGGCTGTGGAGCTGTGGGGACTTGGTGCCATGGTGCTGACACAGGGCTGGGGCAGGGTGGGGTGCTGGGGATCAAGATCGGGTGGGTGTGTGACCTGGACCGAGCCTGGGAGCGCTGCCTGCCCCGCTACTCCTTCACCCGCCTGGACAGCCTGGGCCGGACCCCTGCCCCTGGCTACAACTTCAGGTATGGCCGGGACACGCAAGGCACGGGGTGGGGGCGGGGTGCGCTGCCCGGCATGGGTCCTGTCCCCGCGTCCCCATGTCCCTCTGTCCCCGTGCCCCCGCAGGCACGCCAGGTACTACCGCTGGGCCAACGGCTCCGAGCGCCGCACCCTCACCAAGGCCTTTGGGATCCGCTTCGATGTCCTGGTGTACGGCAACGTACGTGTGGGGCTGGGGGCTCGGGGGGCCACAGGGAGGTCGGGGGCTCCTGCCAACCAGGGCTCTGCTCCTCCAGGCCGGGAAGTTCGGCATCGTCCCCACCCTCATCAACACGGTGGCCGCTTTCACCTCCATCGGTGTGGTGAGTTGTGGCCGTTATCAGCCCGGAGTGGTGACACGTCCCGGGGGAAAGGGGGATCCCGTGGCCGTGAGGCACGGGGACAGAGCAC
Organism: Entomyzon cyanotis; assembly: GCA_024500445.1. Lineage (NCBI taxonomy): Eukaryota > Metazoa > Chordata > Aves > Passeriformes > Meliphagidae > Entomyzon > Entomyzon cyanotis. The sequence continues at coordinate 858,891 of JAKEPQ010001031.1, forward strand.
AGCCGCAAGGTGACAGCAGGCTGGCTCCGTGGCGGTCGGGGGTGCTCCACAGCGAGGGGCCCCCCACCCCAACGCTGCCGCCCCCAGGGCACGGTGCTGTGCGACATCATCCTGCTCAACTTCCTCAAGGGCGCTGAGCACTACAAGGCCCGCAAATTCGAGGAGGTCAGACGTGGGGCCGGGGTGCCTTGGGGATGGGGACACCGCCGGGGGGCTCGATCGGCTCCTCCAGGTGCAGTGACTCACCCAGTGCCCGTCCCCTGCCCCGCAGGTGACAGAAGCCGGCGTGCCCGCCACCCCCCAACACCCCCACTGCGTGTCCTCCCGGGGCGCTGGGAGGCTGCACCCGGGACAAGCAATCCACCGACTCGGGCACCTTCTCCCTCGGCCTCTAGCCCCGGGCGCCGCGGGGCACGCCCCCGCCTGCACCCCAAGCTGTGGGGCAGCCCACGGCCGGGAGAGGGGCTCGCCGAGACCCGCGTTGGGCTCCTACTGCCCTCGCAGTCTCCAGTGCTCACCCTGTGAGCCCCATCCGCGTCCCACTGTCCCCAGTGCCCACCCCAGGTGTCCCAGTACATCCCGGTGTCCCTATTGCCCACACGGGCTGCCCCAGCCCTGTCCGTTGTCCCCAGGGTGACCCTCCGCACCTCCCTGTCCTCGCTGCCCCACGCCAGGGGGCTACACCGCCCCCCCCAAATAAATCCGTGGATCGCAGCACACACCCGTGTCCAGCCTTGGGGGGACACGGGACTGTTTTGGGGGGCCGACGGGCAGGGCTGGGGTGCAGGAGCAGAGGGAAGAGGGGTCAGGGTGCTGTCCCTGGGAAGGAGGACACCGCGGGGGGGGGGAGGGGGCTGCTGCCAACAGGAGGAGCTCTGTGCCAGCAGCGCAGCCTTGGAACGGGGGACAGAGGGACAGAGGGACAGTTGTGCCCCAGGGGTGTCACTTCCTCGGTCGGATGTGAGCAACTCCGAGCAAGGTCGGATTCGGAGGAAGCTGCCGGATCCCTCCTCGTGCAGGGTCAAGCGCTGCCCTTCCTGCTCGGGGTGGGGTCTAGCTCCTCATCCCACCCCCGCGGGGGATCCCACTCCAATCCCCCTGCAGAGCCAGTGGGGACGCTGTGAGCCTGGCTTGTTCCCAACGGAGCCGCTGGTGCCAAGCCCTGGGGTTCATTCCTGGGAAAGAGGAGCGAGGGTCCCGGAGCCCCTCGCTGGTGTCCAGGGCAGCCCCCGCCCCGCCGGGAGAGCGGCTCCTGCCCTCCCCCCGCTGCAGATAGCGGGGCTCGTTATCAGCCCCGCGGGTTCCTTATCAGCCCAGCCCCGGCCGCCCACCCACCACCCGTGGCCACCACAAACCCAGCCCGCGGGGCTCTTTCCCCGGCGGTGACATCGAGGGCGAGCGGAGCCATCCCAGCTTCCAGGACAGCGAGAGGGTGACCGAGACACTCAACCCTCAGTTTTTGGAAAGGGATGAGACTGGAAACGGATTCGTGTGTGACGGCTAGAAAGGGATACCTGTGCCGTTCTCCAACAGGACAGAGATAGTTGGGACTACTATTACTAGTCATTAATAGAGTTGCTCATTAGCTGTCCTGCTCATTAACGGGGCTCCAGCCAGGGCGGGAGCAGCCCCGGGAGCCTCGCTGCGATCCCGGGGGGGCTCATTAGCGGCGCTGGGATTTCCCTGTTAATGCCCTTAATTAGCGGAAAGGCTCGAGTCGTGTCTGCACTGGGGAGTGGGGGGTTTCGGCTCTTCTTCATTCCAGCTTGGGATTTCAGCCGGAACCGGGCACCCTCGCTGTTCTGCCACCAGTTTGACCAGCTTTGGGGTTTAATTCCTCGCTCCCCGCAGGCCAGCTGTCCCGCCACTGGGTTACGGGATCGTTCCTTATCTCCAGCCTGGTTAAGCCCTGGTTTGCTCTCTCGGCTGACGCTGCAGCTCTGCACGTGTGGTTCGGTGCTGCTCTGCCCCCCACCTCCGGGGGCCCTAACCTGCATCCCCATTTAGCAGCCCCTTTTCCTCCACCACTCTGCCTCATTTTGAAGATCCCTGTGAAGCCCCTGCCCCCCTATTTCAGCCACTGAACTCTCCCCACAACCCCTCCTTTACACCCCGTTGCTGGGAGAAGGACCCCACTGAGCCGGCAGGGGGTCCCGGGGGCTCTGTGCCCCCCAGCCTCTGTCCCTGCACTCGGGTGTTAAACCTGCCCCTTCCCACAGCCCTTCCCATGCTTCATATCCCCTCAACCCCAGCCCAGACCACAGCCCAGACCCCCCAGCGTGTCCCGAGGGACTTTGGGCTATTCAGACCTCGCTCTGCAGTCCCGCTCGGCTTCTTCTCTGCTTTCCCCCAAAGCTGGACTTGCGAGAGTTCAGTCCCAGTGGGACAATCCCAGCCCACGGCCTCACTGCGGGGGTCTTCCCTCCTCCATATCTCCCCTCGACCCCCCTAATTATTTTCGGGCTGAAGTTTGGTCTCTCGGCTCAGCGCTGCCGCGTCCGGCTCCGTGACCAACCGGCGGAGTTGGGATACTCTGAGGGCTCCGGTGGCAGCCCAAAGTGAGGCAGCTGCTGCTCTAAAATGGTCGTTTTACAGCCTGGGGGGTCCCAGACACCCCCTCCCCGCCCTGGATTTTTGGTAAATGTATAAATCTCCTCGTCATGTTGTGCTCAAAGCGGGGCCCCGGCGCTGCGGGACACCCCGGAGCCACCGCTGTGTGCACAGTGAGGCAAAGCTGGGAGCAAAACGGGGAATCCCAAGTGCCGAATGCAAAATGCCAAATGCACCCCGTGCAACCCCCCCCAGTGTGACACCGCCTACCCAGTGCTACCCCCCGCCGCCAGGTGCCGGATGTGACACTCCCCATGGGAAAATGCAGCCCCGATGTGTGACACCCCGGCGCTGACCGCGGCGCCCTGAGGTGAAACCCCAAATGCTGGCGGCCCCCTGAAGCCCCCCGTCCCTGAGCCCCCCAGCGCTGCCGTCCTGACCCCAGCACGAATCCCATCGTGGTGGGAGACCAAACCCCCGGACGTGGCGGGGCCGGGGTTATCTCGGGGGTCGGCGCGTTGACACGCGGGTGAGAGCTCGGCAAAACCACCCGGGAAGGAGCCAGATGGAGGTGGGGGGAGCTGTGAAGTTTCCCACGGGGGCTCCCCCCGGGCCCTGCCTCCTGCCCTGTCCTGTCCGTCCCCTCCAGGAGGAGGGCGGGGAGGAGGAGGAAGGGGAGGTAACGCGGTGGGATTCGCGGGCGGCTCAGGGGCCGGAGGAGTCGGGTGAGCCCGGGATGAGCTGAGCCGAGCGGAGCGCAGCGCCGGGATGGAGGAGGCGGCGGACGCCTACGCCTATGGCTTCGACAACGACACGGCCTGCGAGTACACGGAGTGGGGCCCCTCGCTGGCCCTGCTGCCCACCATCTACCTGCTGGTCTTCCTGCTGGGCACCACCGGCAACGGGCTGGTCCTCTGGACCGTCTTCAAGGGCGGCCGCGACCGCCGGCGCTCGGCCGACACCTTCATCGCCAACCTGGCCGTGGCCGACCTCACCTTCGTGGTCACTCTGCCCCTCTGGGCCGCCTATGCCTGGCTGGGCTACCACTGGCCCTTCGGCACGGCCGCCTGCAAGGTCAGCAGCTACCTAGTGTTCGTCAACATGTACGCCAGCGTCTTCTGCCTGACCGGCCTCAGCTTCGACCGCTACCTGGCCATAGTCCGGCCGCTGGCCACCGCCAAGCTGCGTTCGCGGGTCAGCGGGCTGGTGGCCACCGTGGCCCTGTGGCTGCTGGCGGCCCTGCTGGCCCTGCCTGCCCTGGTGCTGCGGCGGGCGGCCGCCCTCGGCGAGGACACCAAGATCACCTGCTACATGGACTACGGGGACCTGGCGGCGCAAGGGACGGAGGGCGCCTGGGAGGTGGGGCTGGGGCTCTCCTCCACCGCCCTGGGCTTCGTGGCCCCCTTCGCCGTGATGCTGACCTGCTACTTCTTCATCGCCCGCACCGTGGCCACTCACTTCCGCCGGGAGCGGGCCGAGGGGCCCCGCAAGCGCAAGCGCCTCCTCACCATCATCACGGTGCTGGTGGCCGCCTTCGGGGGCTGCTGGCTGCCCTTCCACCTGGTCAAGACCCTCTACGTGCTGATGGACCTGGAGGTGCTGCCCTGGTCCTGCGCCTTCCACACCTTCCTCAACAACCTCCATCCCTACTGCACCGGCATCGCCTACGTCAACAGCTGCCTCAACCCCTTCCTCTACGCCTTCTTCGACCCCCGTTTCCGCCACGCCTGCGCCGCCCTCCTGTGCTGCCGGACCCCCGGCCCCGGCCCCGAGCGCTCTGCCAGCTACTCCTCGGGGCACAGCCACCCCCCCGGCGGCAAGGGGGGGCCAGGCCCGGGGGCAAGCTGGACCCCGCCACCCAGGAGACGCTTTTCCGTGCCTGAGTCCCCCCCCTGACCGCCCCCGGCGCCCCCCGAGCTGGTCTCCTCGGGGGACCCCCCCTTCCGCCTCGCCCCAGAGCCTGGCTTGCTTTGGGGATCCCCCGCTAGAAAGCCCTGCTCGCGGGAAGGGGAAACTGAGGCACAGCCGGGGAAGAGCCCCTGGGGGGCTCAGGCGGGGGCGGCTCCCCCGGCACCCCCAGGGCTTTGTGTTTTGTGACAAATAAATGAATTTTGGTTAAAAAAGGAGCAGGGTGTGCGCAGTTCCCTTGGGGGGCTGGGGGATGTGGTGGAGGGGAGGATGGAGGGGTGAGGGTACCGCTGGGTTTCGGGGTGTCCGTGAACGAGGGTGCAGTGTGTGCGGGGTGTGTGTGTGCATTATGGGGGTCCCTTCCTGGGACAGATTCTCCTGGTCTCTTCCTCAGCAACACTTTGGCAAATGCAGGAAAGCCCCCATGCCAACCCTTTGGAGCGTTGCAGCCCCGGGATGGGGGTTTTTGACCCCGCGGGCTGGGCGCCAGCCTGCCCCAGCCCCTCAGCTCTGATTGTATCAGGAGGCAGCCCCGTCCCATCAAATCCCATTTTGGGGCTTTAGCCTTATCTGAGGCTGGGACGAGTCCTGGGTGACTCACCCTGGCGTGGAAACGGGACCTGGCGCTGTGAAACACCCAAACCTGAGGGATGGGGATACGGGACTCCCTGGGTGCAGACGGGGACGGGGTGTGAAGAGTGACACAGGATCCCCCGGGCACGGATGGGAGGTTTGGGCACCGGGCAGGACCCCGCCTCACCCCAACCAGGATTTGGATGAGCCACCAAGTGGCTCCTGTCCCATTCCCTCCCACCCCCCCGCTCCCCCCAGCCTCCGCCGCTTCCTGAGGCTCTGCTCGAAATAAATCTTCCCCCTATTTGCTATTTACATCCTTCATTTATTGGTGATGAGCTATCCTGTCTCCTCAGTCTTTGTTCTCTCTTGGAAAGGATGCGGGATCATTACTGGGTTCCTTGGGATGCTTCCCGTCGGGAGAGCTGCCTCCGCCTTCCTGCCGGCCCCCACCGTGTTTTGGGGCCACCGGCCAGGGTCCCCCGTGTGGGGACAGTCCTTTGTCCAAAGAGAAATAAGAGAGGGGTGGCCGGGGGGCTGGGGACTACACAAATCCCCACCTGGAGGGGCGGGAGCCCCCTTGGGGGTTTTGGGGATTTTCCTGATGCATCTGGTTTGGTCTAAGGGCGAGGAGGGCTAGAGGAGTGGGAATGCTGCATCCAGGGACATGTCCCAAAGTGTGTTTACATTCCAATGCCGTTCAGGCTCCCTCACCCTGGAGAGACCCCTGGATACCACTCACCCAACTGTCAATCCAGCTGTCCATCCATCAATCCAACAGTCCCCTCCTTCCATCCATCCATCCATCCATCCATCCATCCATCCATCCATCGTTGAATGGTTTAGGGGTTACAGTGGCAGTGCTGGGTTGATGGTTGGAGTGGATCTTAGAGGTCTCTTCCAACCTTGATGATTCCATGACTTTTCTTTCTCTCCCTCCCTTTCCCCATCCCTCCATCCCACCATCATCCTTTCCCTCCCTCTCTCCATCTCTCCCGCTGTCCCTCAATCCCTCCACCACCCCCAAATATCCCAGCACTATGGGGATGTTGGGGTTGCAGCTTCCGCAGCCGCCAGGCGAGGAAATGGTCGCAGGCGCCCAGCCAGCGGAGACGGAGCTGCCGACTTTCTATCCGCGTCTTGGAGATTTCCCTTTCCCTTCCAGGAGGGAAATGTTTGGTTGAGCAATCTCTGGGGAGAAATGCAGGGACACTCCAGAAAATAACAAGGACAGAGCTGGGGGTGAGGGGCAGCAGGGCCGGACCACCCGTCGGAAGAAGATAAGGAAGGTGTTGCCTTCCTGCGACAGCCTGGGGAAGATGAGGAGGGAAGATAGAGAGGGAATAGCAGCCACGGGGGGATGGGGAGCATCCTTGAAAAGGATGGCTGGGGAGTGGCGGATGGGTGTGATCCTCAGGGGAATCTGGGGGCCCTCAAACTCCAAAATGCGATGCCGTGGGGGCGCTGCAGGTCCCAGCTGGGCCGGGGGGCACGACCAGGCGTTCCCCAGACCGCGGTGGCGGGAATGTGACACTGGGAAAACAGAGATTATTCTGCACAGGGACGAAAGTGGGCTCCAAGGAGATGGATGCGCCAGGGATGGGGATTGGGACAGGGATGGGGACAGGAACAGCTCCCCCCCGCCCCAGGGAGCCCCCCCTACCCGCTTTTCCAAGTTGCCAAACGGGATGTTCCTCCCCCCACCCCCCTTCCTCCGTCCCCCGCCTCGCATCCCGCCCGGGGGTGCCGAAATAATCTGGTGGTGCTAAGGATGTCCCCGGGCGTCCCCTTTGAAGTGACCTCCGTGTTTACAGCCCGGCTCGGGCTCCTTCACACCTCCCGCCCCAAAGCAAACGGAGGGGGAGGACCCGCGTGGGTGGGGGGGGCTTCAGCTCCCGTTTGTGCCGGGAAACCTCGGATTTGCCAAAGCCGCGGGACAGCTTCGGCACAACACCCAGAGCTCAGAAATTTTGTCACTGTGGGGTGGGAGCGGTGACTGCCGGGGGTGACATTTCGGGGGGGGTCCCTGCCTCAGTGTGTCCCCAGCGTGCCAAGTCCTGGGTGACCCACGCGACACCCCTTGGGGGGCTGGTCCCCCTGCCATGTGAGGGGACACCTGAGGATCTGGTGGTCCCTGTGTGACCCTGCAGGACTGCGGAGGGGACAGAGGGGGAGGATGGAGAGAGCAAAAGGGGTGGAAAAGACCGGGGGGGGGCGAAATTTGGGTGGGTGGGGGGAGGTTTGGGATGGGAGGTGGGACTGGATTATGGAGGTGGGTGGATGGATGGATGGAAGTGTTGGGAGGGAGGGAAAGAGGGGTGCATGGAAAGAGGGATGGATGGATGGATGGATGGATGGATGGATGGATGGAGGGATGGATGGATGGATGGATAGATGGATGGATGGATGGGCGGGCGGGCATGTGGGAGGACATGCAGGGCAGTGCCAAGGTTCGGGGGCGCCCCGGGCACTGGGGGTGGACACTGGCAGCCACTGTCCCCATCCCCCCGGCGCGGCCGGACGCGGCACAGCTGCTGCCCGACCCCTGGGCTCCGGCCAGGCAGGAGGGGGTCCCGGGGAGGGGGGGACGCGGAGGTGACTCGGCGGCCACAGCTGGGCCCCACCGGGGCCGGGAGATGCTGCCGGAGGAATAACAGGAAGCGCTGGAGGGAAAAGCACGGCTGATGCCTTCTGCAGGCTGCGGGACGTCTCCTGTGCCCGCTGCACGCACGCGGGTGTCTGTCACACACATGTCCCTGTCACACACACGTCCCTGTCACACACACCGTGTCCCCTCCACACGCACGTCCTTGTCACACACATGTGTCCCCCCGCCACACGCGTGTCCCTGCCCCGGCTGCGCTGACGCTCTTTATTGTCGAGGTTTGGCGCTGAAAAAGTGCCCCATGGTACAAAACCCGCGGTTACAAAATATACAAAGAGCGGGATCAGGGGAGAAGGGAGAGAAAAGAAAAGAAAAGAAAAGAAAAGAAAAGAAAAGAAAAGAAAAGAAAAGAAAAGAAAAGAAAAGAAAAGAAAAGAAAAGAAAAGAAAAGAAAAGAAAAGAAAAGAAAAGAAAAGAAAAGAAAAGAAAAGAAAAGAAAAGAAAAGAAAAGAAAAGAAAAGAAAAAAGAAAAGAAAAGAAAAGAAAAGAAAAGAAAAGAAAAGAAAAGAAAAGAAAAGAAAGAAAGAAAAGAGAAAAAGAAAAAAAGCATCTAAGATAGAAGACAAGAGGAGGAAAGGAAAGGAAAGGAAAGGAAAGGAAAGGAAAGGAAAGGAAAGGAAAGGAAAGGAAAGGAAAGGAAAGGAAAGGAAAGGAAAGGAAAGGAAAGGAAAGGAAAGGAAAGGAAAGGAAAGGAAAGGAAAGGAAAGGAAAGGAAAGGAAAGGGATAGAGAAACAATGAAATAAAAAGACTAGGAGAAACAAAAGAGAAGGAAATAAAACGTAAGTACGAATATAAAAAGAAGAGGGTGAGGGTGAGGGAGAGGAAGGAGGCAGTGGGATGCAGGCGGATGCTCCGTGCCTGTGTGGCCAGTCCAGGGGAGCAGGAGTTGTGGGGGGTGCAGGGCTTGTGGAGCAGGGCAGGGTTCTTGGACTCACTGAAAGGAAAATAATAAAAACCCAGAGAAAATAGAGAAGGCAGAGGCTAAGTTCCCTTTCCCGGGGGCAGCGCTGGGGCTGGGGTGCAGCTGGAGCCCTTTTGGGGTGGGTTTGGGTTAAACCACCCCCCCCCATCCCCCACACACTCAGCCTCCAGGGGGCCATGAGAAGGGACAAAGCAGCCCCCAGGTGACATCAGCCCCAAGTCCCCACCTGATGTGCTCCCACGGTGACAGGGTGACGCAGACACCAGGGACAGGTGACACAGGCACTGGGGCCGTGGCTGCCCTGGCTGGACAGAAGATCGTTGGCTTTCTGCTTTTTTGCCTTTTTTTCCTTTTTGTGCCCTTTTTTGGAGCTCCTTCCACCTCCCAACCCTCCCCCAGGATGGGCAATATTGGGTGCCCTATTTGGCCCAGAAGAGCAGGGAGATGCTAGGAGATGCAATCTCTTGGAGTTGCCATCCCTGGGAGATCCCAACCCCTGGAGATGTCACAGCCTGTCCCACCACTGGGCTCGGTGGTTCTGGTGCTGTCCCAGCACATCCTGGTGTCACCAGCAAGGTGCAGGCATGCCCCGGAGCGATGATACCAAGCTGGGTGTCAGCACCACTTCCTGCCCCCCTGGATTTTTGGGGAGGCTGGAGAGTGAGGGCAGGATTTGGGGGGCTCCAGCGGTGCCGCTTTAGGGCTGAAAGCGGGGATTTCCTCAGTGCCCCCAGGAGAGTGGCTGTGGTCCCCAAGGCACACACAGCTTTGGGGGTCTCTGTCTCTCCGAGGAAGAGGTGGGGGGTTCCCAGGGGATTCCCACGTTGCTGCCTCAACCAGTCCTGGGCAGTGGGAACAGGACAGGCGGGGGTCCAAGCTCATGGTGATGTGGGGTGCAAAAACTCCCCACTTTGGGGCAAAAGGAAGCGGGGCTGTCCCCTGGTGTCCCCAGCGTCTCGAGGGCCACCCTGGTGCGGGGGCGGCGGGAGGGGACGCGGACAAGGCACAGTCTGGTGTCCCCGCGGGGGGCGGCCGGGCTGGGGGGTGGCCGGGGCGGGGTTCTATTGGCGGTGGTGGCGGCAGCGGTCCCTAAACGTCCTCGTCCTCGCTGGCCTTGCTCCAGCGGTGGCAGCAGTTGGCCGTGATGCCCAGCAGGAAGTTGGTGGCAACCGAGGCGATGGAGACGACGAAGCCGACGAAGGCGATGAAGAGATAGTCGTCGAGGGTCAGCGTGAGGTGGCAAGCCTGGAAGCTCTCCTCCGTCAGCGACAGCAGCGGGGCTCCTGCCACCTCGGGGGGAGCCCAGCACTCGGCCTGCTGCGAATCTGCGGGACGGAAGGACGGCGTCAGCCCTGCCCCGGGCACTCCGGGCGGGATGGGCGCGGGACGTCCCGGCGGCACCTACCTGAAGAGCAGCGCTGGATGCGTCCCCGCAGCCACTTGAGGAGGGGCTCCATGGCGCAGCCGCAGAGCCAGGGGTTGCCCCCCAGGCGCAGCCCCACGAGGCCGGGCAGCCCCTCCAGGGCGTCGAGGCTGAGGGCGGCCAGGCCGCCGTAGCTGAGGTCCAGCTCTCGCAGCTGGGCCAGGCCGCGGAAGGCCTGCGGGTGGACGCGGCGCAGCCCCGGGTTGTGGCTGAGGTCGAGGCGCAGCAGCGCGCTGGCCTCGCGGAACATGTCGGCGGGCACCAGGCTGAAGTTGTTGTAGCTGAGGTCCAGGTGCGCCAGGCGCCGGGCGCCGCGGAACAGCCCGGCCGGCAGCGCCGCCAGCGAGTTGTTGCGCAGGTCGAGGGTGCGCAGCTGCCCGTAGCAGCCCAGGTAGCCCGGCGGGATGCTGGCGATGCGGTTGTGGGCCAGGCTCAGGTTGCCGGTGTCCAGCGGCAGCTCGGGGGGCACGGAGAAGAGCCGCTGCCCGCTGCAGTCCACCGCCTGCCCGCGGCAGCTGCACAGCACCGGGCAGCCCGCGCCCGCCGCCGCCACCGCCGCCGCCGCCGCCAGCAGCCAGGGGCCCAGCAGCATGGCCTCGTGGCCGCGGCCCTCACGGGGCGCCGGGGGCCATCCCGCCCGCCCGCTCACGCCGAGGGCTGCCGGCGGCCAGCCGCGGGGCCGGGCTGGCGGCGGTCACGACAACGTTCCCAGCATCCCGGCGGCATCCGGGGAGCAGCGCCGACCCCTCCGAGGGCACCGGCGGGGCCGGCGTCGGGCCGTCACCGGCTGCCTGCGAAGAGGAGGAGCGGGAGGAAGCCGTGCCGGCCACACGCCCCGCCGCGGGGGCCGCAGCTGTTGCGGCCCGGGGTGGCCTCTGGGGCACCCACACACTCCCCGTGCCCCCCGGGACAGGGTCACTCCTCCAAGCATCCCCCGGGGATTTCGGGCAGCAAAGGGCCCCCCGGTCCTGCTGACCTTGGCCAGCCCATCCTGGCTGGTGATGAGCAGAGCAGAGGTGCTGCTCCACGGCCCCAGCAGCCCCCTGCCACCACTATCTGAGCCCGGTGCCAAGGACACCCTCCCCGCCTCTCCTGGGGGAAGGTCCCTATTCCCAGCACCCACTGGGGTCCTCCCAGGCCTGCCCTCGCCCCCCACCACCTGACCATATGTGCTCCATCCTCCCTCGGCCGCACCACCCCAGCTCCATCCTCTCCCACCGCCCCACTTTATTCCAGTCACACTCCATCCCCACAGCCCTCGACCCCTCCGGTGGGGCCGAGTTCCCCCGGGGTACTCACTGGCCAGGGAGGGAGCAGGGCCTGCCTTCCTGCGCTGATGTGGGGGTCCTGAGTGGCGATGTGGGGGTCTCTGAACGGTGATGGGGTCTCCGGTGGCCACCCACACCTCGGAGGCCGCCAAGTCGGGAGCTGCGGCCCCGGCAGCGGCCGCCAAGGCTGCTGCGAGCCTAGCGATGGGAGCAGGTCTTTCCCCACCTCCTTCCTCCCCTCCTCCTCCTCGTCCTCCCTTGTCTCTCTCTTTCTCTGTCTCTTTTTTTTTTCCTCTTTTTTTTCCTTAGGGCCAGATACTGACGTGTCGGTGTCTCTTAGCAACTGCCTCCACATCTCTGAGCAACAGGAGAGCGGGATGCGGAGCCGCCGAGCCAGGGAGACAGCGGCGGGTGGAGGTGCCCCCGCCCCAGGGACCCCCTGCCCAGGCCGGGGAACCCGCACCCGCACGGCCCAGGCACCCGGCAGGGATGGAGCAGGAAGAGGGGTGGCATCCTGCTCCCCTGACCCGGTCCCCAGCCCTCCCACACTCTCCCAGCCCCGGGAAGCATCCTCGTGGGATGGGGTGAATCAGGGGTTCCCAGGCGCTGAAAACAGAAACAGATGACGTGGCGGCAGAGGGGAGAAACGAGGCAGCCGGGATCCAAGGGGAGCTCTGGGATCCAAAGGGAGTGCTGGGATCCAAGCGGCACCGCCACCCTCTTGTGCTCCTGCTGTGCTCACAGCCCTGGAAAATGCCTCAGGTTGACATGGGTTATTTTGCTTCACGCAAGCTGAAACATTCCCTTTCCCTCCTCCTTTTGGAGGGACACAGCAGGGTCAGCTGCCTGCCCCCTCCCACCTGAGAATGGCCCTTTAAGACTCAGGGATGCCCACGGTTTGCTCTGGGAATGCTGCAACACCATGGTTCCAGCATTTCTAGGAAGGAGGCACTTCCACATCCAGCTCGCCCACGCCTAGGGGATTCCTGCTTAATTCTCTCCTGCTGATTTCATGGAGCTGCTCCTTTTCCAGCTGGCACCAGCAGCCTGCTGGGGGGCCTTTTGCTCCCCACATCCCATGGGATCGATCCTCCCTGGTGCGGTGCTAGCAGACAGATGGCACAGCCGCCTCTCCTGGGGTGGCATTAACCAGCACTGCTCCAGGCTCCCGAGGAGCTCCTGGGAGCTTCTGGAGTGTGAGGCCTCCAGAGCTGGGCTCCCAGCGGGCTCCAGGAGCTGCGGGAGCCAAGCCGAGCCAGCGGCAGCACAGACACCTCATTAGCGCTGCCCTGCCAGCAGCTGTTGGCGCCGAGGTTTTTTCCACTCCCCCACTGTTCCGGGCTCTGCTGGCACCAAATAAACTGGGAAATTGTCCTGACTGGGGCTGGGCTGCAGCAGGGCTCATATCCCCCTCACCAAATCCCCTGTGGGGACTCCACGGTGCGGGGCAGCGTCCCTGAGGAAGCCAGGGGATGATGCTCCCCTCTGGGGTGGGAAGGAGGCTGGCTGTCCTCCCCACCTCACCCATGAACCCCCCGCATGATCCCAACCCCATCCAAAAAGCATTCCTGGGATAAAAGTCGCCTTGGAAAAGCACTGGCTCGGGGGCTGAGTGCTCCAAGCCCCTTGTTGTTGAAGGAGTGGCAGGATGGCTCCAGGGATTCTGGCTCTGTAAATCTACCTTACAGCCAGAACCTTTTCTCTTTCAATCTGTCACTGCTACTGTCAATCCATGTGCATTCAGGCTTGGGAAAGGAGGAAGGAAGGAGAGGGATGAGTACAGCTCTGGTGCTGAGGGGTGTCAAAGGTGTGAGTCCGAAGCAAGATGGCCCCAGCAGCAACAGTGACAGAGTCCCTAGGGAACAAGCCCATCCCCTCATCCTTCCCAAATAAACCTAGCTCCTACTCAAGACACTGTACCATACACTGATCCTGCCACAACAGGATCCAGAACTGAGCCTGGGCTTCCTCTTTCCATTAGAAAAGAAGGGTGAGGAGGCATTAGCCCCTGCTTAAATTGTCCAGGGAGATTTTTCCAACAGCAGGAAGAAGATTCTGGCTCAGACTAAGATGAAGGCAGAGGTAGTGTTGAAGGAAAAGGAATTGCAGATAATTAAGATGGTAAAGATAGAGAAATACATAAATATATAGAAAAAGCATTACAAAAACATCACCCTGTGGGGATAATTAAGAAATCTGATCTTTGCTACAGCAAATTGTGTGAAAGAATAGCCTAAGTGAATAGGAAATGAAGCAGAATAGGAAATGTCTCTGGTTGCAGATTAGTAACTGTGATTTCTGCAAGGCAAAAGGTACAGTCACCAAGGTATGGGAAAGGAGACACACCCACAGCGTGTTGAACTTTATTAAAACTTTATTTTTGCTCAGAAAAAGAAAACAAAGTTAAAACTGTAAATAGAGGGTAAGTAGAAGACAAAGTGCCCTAGAAACCCCATACCCTGCCTTGGCTCAGCTCTGGGAGATGCAGGAGGGGCCGGGCGGGGAGTGCCACACGGCCGAGCTCGTGCGCTTGAAGTAGCGGGGTTTGCTCTTGTAGAAGATGTCCTCCAGCTTGGGGCTGGGGATGGCCCCGAACAGCGCGTCCACATCCACCGGGTGGTAGTACTGGTGCACGACGGTCTGCTGGAGCTGCGCCCCTGCAGGAAGAACGGGAATAACACACGGATGCAGGCCCTGCCTAAGCCCGGAGGATGTGCACTCTCCTCCCTTTCCCCTCCAAGAACCCAGGATCTGTGCAGGTGTAGTGGGACATCTCCCATAGCCACCACACCTCACTTCCCCTCAGCATTTGGGGTTTTCCCCCTTCCTCGCAGAGGGCTCCCGTTTCACCTCAGCCCCTGAACCCTCGCAGGAGGCAGTGCTGATCCCCTCAGCACACAGAGCTGGGAGCTGCCAGTGCTTCCAGGGGTGCACGCACTCCTGGACAGCGCTTAGAATGCCTCCAAGCCCGGCTGGAAAGCTCCAGGGCAGGATGGAAAGGAAGCCAGCCCAGAGCTGACACCTACCATCGGCCCAGGCAGGGACAGGCTTCCGAGGGTTGCTCTCATCATCTGTGGAGTCATCACTGTTCAGATCCAGCCCATAGTTGTTCTCATCGGCCAGAGGGGATCGTGGTCCCTCAGCACCCTTCAGGGACCCAAGGCAGGATGTGGAGAAGGATCTCTGAAACCACACACAGAAGTGATGAGCAAGGGAAGCAGCACTTCATGGGTGGGATGGCCACCAGAGCCCCAAAGCATTCAAATCCTGAACCAACACAAAACTGTCCCTGGGCTCTGTGCCTTGACACCTACTCTTAACCCTCCCTCCCCTCCTATTTTCTGTGGAAAAACCTAGGAAAGGTGCACTGTGCACATCCCAGCACTCAACTCTACACTCAGATCCTTCCACCTATTCTGTGGCAGGTCGGTTATCCCTCCCTGGAGCTCTGACACAGCCAGGATGGACGCCGCATCCCCACGGCCGATTCCCGGCAGAGACAGCGTTCCACCCCAACTCCCGAGCAGCCTTTCCTGCCGCCCTGCCTATGGAAAGCTCCGCATTTGCAGCTGGCACAGCCTGGCTGCCCAGGGCCGCTCCCGGCGGGACATCGCCTCAGGACCTGCTGCCCTCCTGTGGCCGCTTCCAGCATCTTTTCCCCCATAAACCACTTGTTTTTCCCATCGGATGCGCTGTGCCGAGCGCTGCCATGGCTTCGAGCCGCGGGGGCCAAGTAGCCACAGCAGGGGGGGGGGCCACCCGAGGGCTGTGCGGGGACCAGGGCTCACCTTGACGGCTTTGTTCGGCCATGTCCCAGGGGCTGCTGCTTGGATGGGCTTTTTCTCCTCTCCCAGCTGCTGCTGACAGTCTGCCGCCTGTAAGACAGGGGAATGAAGTCATTCCTCAATCTCATGGAACAGCCTCTGGAACAGAGCTGTGTTCTCAGCAGCTCTGGCAAAACCTGGCCCTCAGTGCCTCTGTGGCTTCTTCTGCAGAAATGACCCCAGATCCAAGACTCCCAGATAATGCCACTCCTGTCTCTGCTCAGGTCCAGCCTGGCACTCTGGAGCCCACACTCACCCTCTCTGCTTGGAGCCAGACATTAAGAGCTGGGAAAAAGGGCTCTGGTGGCTCATATCTTTTCTCCAGCCCAGGCACAAAGGGCAGCTCTTTGGGAGTCTCATTCCCCTAATACAGGAAAAAAAAAATTCACTGCTCAAGTTTGTTTTTGACCCAAACCATTTCTCCCAGAGTTTCCCTCCTGTGCTGCTCACCACTTGGAGTTACTTCCATTTTTCTCCTGCCTGGAAAAGTTTTGCCAGGCTCATTCTGGCCCAGCTGCTGGCAGCACAGGAAAGATTTAGACCTTAAATTAAATTTATACAGCATGAAAGAGTCCAAGTGCCAGCGACTGAGGGAAGGAGTGCAACAGGAGCCCACACAGGAGGAAGAATTGATCCTGAAGAGGAAGAACCATTTGGGGCATTGATTTTTCACTAATGAAGCAATAAATTTAAGAATAGAGAGTGAAAGAAAATGCTAGTGTGATATTTCGAGACCAACAACCCTGACTTTAAGCCCCAACATTCTTTGCGTGAGTATAAATGAAGTGACAGAGCCATGGGGCACCTCAGGTTTGGTTTGGGGGTCACATCCTTTGGGCATAGTGAGGAAATGTGGTAGGAAGACATGAATAAATCTCTCATTTCCATATTAATTTCAGCATCATGAATGCCCTTTGGGGTGTTCTTCCAAGTGCCATTTCATGGCGGTCACCATCTCACGCCAGGGCTGAGGGCTCACCTGTCAGCTAGGAAATCCCCAGCCCTTGGCTTGTTTCTGCACAGTGTCTCTGTACAGTCACAGTCATTAGTTCTATTGCATTTGATCCTCAAAACATCCCAGCGACACAGCACTTGGAAAACACCTGATCCTGAACCCAGCCTGTGTGCTGCAGAGAGGCTGATCCCAGAACACTACAACCCCACCTTGGTGGCCTTGCCAGCCAACGCTGCTGGCTCCAGCTGTGCTTGGGGGAGCATCTCCTTCCCTCGCTGCTTGGGATCCCTGGGGAAAAGAGAATTCAGAGAGGGAAGCATGTCCATCTGTCCCTCACACTCTTACGGCTCCCTGTTCCTGCCCCCCAACCATCCAGGCAGCCCCAGAGCCCAGTTTCAACACCACATTTACACCCACTGCTTCCCTATGCCCATGGCCAATTCCCTGCTCCAGGACAGGCACCAGCTTGCACCTGTCCTTCACTCGTTCCAGCTGTTGCTGCTCCAGAAGATTCTTCAGTTCCAAGACTTTCTTCCCTCTTTCCTTCACTTCATCCTCTCTCCTTTTCTGCAGTGGTCCTTGCTGCTCATTTTCCTCCTGAAGAAGCAAGAGCAAAACCCCTGTAAGCCTCCAGCAGCTGGGACACATCTCCCTTCTGTCCCAACCCAACCTCAGCTGCCCAGACAGAGATCTGGCAGCCCAGGTCCCAAAACCCCTGCAGAAGCAGGCAGTGACCTGTCCCTGTCCCACCAGGCACACCAACACAGCGGGTCCCTGCTATCCTCATCCTTTTCCATGTACAGTAGGGTCCTGAGTTGCTCTTACCCCTCTTGGTGCTTTCTGCTTCCGTGCCTCTGCTTCCCCGTGTTTTTTGGATGTTTTCCTCTTGCTCCGCTCCTCTGCCACCTTCTCTTCCCTCACCTGTGAGGTGTGCACCTGGGAAAGCCACACCTGTCAGCTCCATTGCTCCAAGGACACACCTCACAGCCTTGGAGGGAGGTTGGGAGTTTGGGATATCCCAGATCCTAAGGAGACCAAGGATCCAGCACCCAGCAGGCCGTGCACTTTTGTCTGCTCAGGGTTTGGGAGGGGCTGAAAGGAACATGACTCCTTGTTTTCCAATGCTGACCCTTTTCAAAGGTAATTTCAGTCCAGCCCAAAATGAGCAGCCAGGCATCACCCAGAGGCTGCTTGGGCTCCAGCCCTCAGGCACAGCTCCCTCAGCCCTGCAGGGCCATAACATAGTGGCAGCACTGTGCATGTGGCCACCAGCCCAGCCTGATCCCCAAAAAAGGGCCAGGTCAGGCTCTGAAACCCAAACCTGACCCAAATGCACCCCCAACTGAGTCACACTCCAGTCTGAGCATGTGGGTCAGGTGAGGCTGTCACCTGCAGGGCAGGCAGGGGCTGCCACATTCCCTGAATGCAGAGCAGCATGAACAGGGCCTGTCCCAACAAGAATGTGCAGAAGGATGGAGAACAAAAGCCTCCCCTTGTCAGAAGGAATTCTGGCATGCACAGACCTTGCCAGTGCCCTGCTCACACCTCCTGGTCTCACAGCTCTCTGAGAGACCCAAAGCCCACTCAGCCTTCTCACCTTCTCATCACTCTGCAGTATCTTCTGCTCCATCCGCTTCTTCTTCTTTTCCTCCATCTGTTCTGCACGCTCCCGAGCCTGCAGGGCCTTCCTCAGGCGCTCTTCTCGCTTCCTGGGCAGCATGTGGGCAAGAGGGCCCTGTTAGCTCTGCCTGCTCCCAAAGTGCTCACTCCAAGTGGGAGGCACAAGGCAAGTCTGTGCTGACCGAAGGAACACAGGGAAAAGGACCCAACTCACTGCTTCATTTCTGCCTGACGCTGTCTCTTCTCCTCCTCCACTTTCTTTTTCCTCTGTTCCTCAGCTTCCTGCTTCTTCCGGAGGTTCTCCAGTCTCTGCCTCTCCTTCTCCTGAAGGGAGAAGAGTTCAGACTGCACCAGGTGCTGGGGTCTGTGTCTCCCCCCAGGCAGCCTGGTAAACACAGTCACTGTCAGAGTCATTCAGCTGGACACCAGGATAGGGAGTGAGGAAAAGGGAAGACAACACACATTTGGCAACAGGATTATCCAATGCACGCAGAGGTACAGGAGAGAGAGGTACAGCTGCAGAGAACATGTTTAGGCAAAGAACAGCACACCCCTGCTGTAGATGACCACCTGTCCCAGGAGCCAGGAGGGAGCACGGGGCATAGGGCAGCTGGGCCTAGAGGCCAGAAGCTTCCAGCAGTGCCCAGTCCCAGCAGAACACACCTGCACAGAGATCCTGTCACCTCACCACTGGTGTGGCCAGAGGGCTGATGGACATTGGTGTGAGTGCAGAGCATGGTCAGTGTGTCCAGCCCCACAGCTAAGGTATCATACTTACAACAAAATCTCCCTGCAGAGAAAGGCCATAAAAAACACGATTAAAGGTTTGGGAGTAACACCAGAACTCCCCTTCCCAGCACATACAGCCTGTGTTCCTCCCATCCCTCGGACATGATGCACCTTCAGGTTGGGCCGGGTGGGAGTGTTGCGCTTGAGGAAGTCCTTGATGCCACCTCCTTGTCCCTGCAGGAAGTTCTTCAGCGGCCTGACAGCCTGAGAGGAAAGAGGGAGGTAGCTCAGGGCCTGCCTGGGACAGGAGGAACAGGGCTGTGGCACCACTCACCTTGCTGGCTGGAGACGGGGATGACGGAGCCTGGTTTGCTGAAGTCTTGTGCTTCTCATCCAAAGGGGAAAGGGGCCGGCCCCCCAGCTGCTGCCCATGCCACAGGGCACCCAGGGCTTGCTTGCAGCTTCTTGTCCTGGTGGCATTAGCAGGAGGGACAATAAATGGCTGTTACACCCCCCCAGAGGGATTTACTGGCTGTTACACACTTTCCCCGAAACCTCCCGCAGCAACACAGAGTGAGGAAACACATCAGGTGTTCTGGGAGTCAGGTCAGGTATTCCAGACACTCACACAGACAAAAATAACCAGGTCAGTCACTCGTTCCCTGACCACCCCCTCAGGAGCCCTCAGTCACCTCCCAGCTCTGAGCTAACTGCTGTATCACTGCTGCTGGTTTGTGCAGGCCCTCAGCTGCTCTTCCCCATGCCAGACCCAGTCCCAGACCCAAACAAGGCTCCAAAAGTCACTAGGAATTTCAGGAGATAGGATCTGTCCAAGGGGATTTCAGAGCTACTGGAAGTTGGGAGAGAAAGGCAGGAAAACAACCCCCCCCCCCCTTTTTAACACAAATTATTTAAAATGCTAAGCCTGAGTCCTTCCAGACCCCTGACTCATCCCTGCTCCTTGCAGTGTCTCCTACCACATGCGGGAGGGATTCTCCTGGGACTTGGCACAGTGGGGTTGTTCCTGGCTCTTCTGGAGTTCACTGTTGGGATTTATGTGGTTTCCTGTGGAGAAACCTGCAGTCAGGGCCATGTGTGAGGCATCCAGCTCCCTCCAGAGACTCTTCCCTCCATTCCAGCTCCAGCTGCTTGTCAGATCCTGCAGCTCCCATGGGGAACACAAAACACCCCACAACTCCTTCTTGCTCAGAGGCACAGAAAGTAACCAAGACCTCTAAATCTTCACATAATGCAATCCCAGAGGGAAAGGACATGACATTCTGTGGAAGATTCCAGCTCCAGGAGCTCATTCCCAAATTTCCCCACTCACACATTGCATGGACTGAAGCTGGACAGGGTAGTGTTTGTCTCAAGGCTTGGACACACTTGCATGCCCCTGCCCACCTAACTGATGCCACACCTCTTCAGGAGGTCCAAACTTCACCCAGAAAGCTTCCTTGACTGGTCAGAGGTGGTTCTGTTTCAACACAAATCCCTTATTTGCCAGGACTGCCTCAGCTGACCCCTAGGTCTGCATGTGTTGGGGGTTTCATGCAAGGAAAGCAAGACCACCTGGAAGTTACCTGCAGCATTCCCTGTCTGCTGCTCCAGAGGGGACAGGTGCTGTGCAGGAGGACTTGCAGCTCGAGGACTTGTGCTTGGAACAAGGACATCTTCGGGAGCCTGCGGGGAAAGAGGACAAGCATTCCCTCAGCACAGCTGCTCCACAGAACAAGGCTACCAGGGACCTGCTGCCCTAGGAATGCCAACTGCTTGCTTGGATAGGGTCTGCTTCCCTGGGAATGCCAACTGCTTGCTCGGATAGGGTCTGCTTCCCTCCCAATGAGGGCTGTGCTGGCTCATTTTGGGATACTGGCCACATCCCTGCATCCAGTGACAATCTCAGCAAAGATGCCAGCTCAGCAAGGTGCTCACAGAGACTGGAGGCTGTTCCTTGGAACTCACCTTTTGCCTTGGGGAATTTGGCTCCAGCTCAGGCCTGTAAAGGATAAGGGGTTTTAATAATTTAAATTCTCTCTGAAGGCGAGTTGCAGGTGATAGAGGCAGTGTATGGGACTCCAAGGGAAGTGCAGGTTCCTAAGCACATCCAGAGGCGGTTCCAGGCAGGCATGCCAAGGTTAGGCTGTAAATTCCTCTAAGAGACTGTCCCACTGTGCTGCTGAACACCCCATAACCAGCTTTGGCCCAGCAGCAGGTAAGGAGGGAGATCTGAAAGCCTCAGGCTAAGCCTTCCTTACCTGTCCCCTCTCCAGCCAGAGGGGAGCTGACTGACCCCCACCATCCTGGCATTCCAGGGCTAGTGGCAGCCAAGAACACCAGGAGACACCACCACCCACCCCAGTGAAAGAGTTAATCTCACTGTGCCTCAACAGTACATCTTGAAATCTCATCCAGCCCCAGGTGACAACACCACCTGAGCAGTCCCTGCCAAAACCTGTGACAGAAAAGCCACCTGGAAAGTGTCCTCACAGGGAATTCTGGGATCCCTTCCCACCTACTTTATGTAGCAGCCTTACCTTGTACCGCTGGTTGCATCTTCTCCCACAAAAGGCTCCAAGGCGCTCTGACCTGGAGAGAAAAGCCTAAGTGGGGTTGGGGATTTCACTCCCAGGCTCCCAACAGCCACTTGGTGCCTGTGGAGGAGCTCAGGCTTCCTCCCAGGAACATGGATTGCTCAGCTTTTCCCACCAGCACCACACCTCCCTTGAGTGCCACTGAATCTGGAGTGGGCTGGGAAGGCAGAGCACCAAGGCAGCAGCTCCACTGCCTGCAGCCTGCTCCAGCTGCCTGTGTCACAGCCAGCATTCCCAGGCCATTGGCTGCAGCTCCTGCCTCCCTGCATGCTCCAGTGCGGGGATCTGGGGGGTTTGGGCTGATTCCAGGCTCATTCCACCCCCCCATCACACCCCTTCGCTCCAAGTGTTATAACAAATGCCTGGATACGGCATGACTCAAGGCTGACAAAGCTGAATTCCAGAGGCCTCCATGCTCCACCACAGCCCATTTGCCTGCAGCAGCAGTGGTTTTAGAAAGCCCAGTCATCCAAACCTGGTCAAGAGCAGCAGAAATGGAAGACACAAGGGTTTTGGAGCTACCAGGAGCAACCTGGGCTACTGACCCCTGTTCCTCTGGTGACACAGCTAATTTGAGTCTCTTCTATCCTCCCCAAAAAAGCATTTGAGCTCCTCTGCCCATTTCAGCCTCATTTCAGGACTGCACTTTAAGCCCTATTGATTTTTTTGAGAGTTGGCAGAGGCCATAAATTAAAGCCCTTCCCCAGGGAATGCAGCAGTCTCTCCTAATTCAAAGGCACATGTGGCTGGAACCACAATTGTGCTTTTTGCCCATTCCCAACCTATGCACCCCAATTCCACCTGCACCCCAGCCTTCACTTGCTGCAGCAAAACCCTGGCCTCAAGCTGCCCCCAGGAGCCCACAAGGACAAGGAGATTTGGGGGAGCCAGAGCCAGGGATTAGGCGCTCCATTCCCACATGGAAGTGGAGCAGGGACTCACAGCTCACTCTGCTGGAGGCTGAGGAGGACTCTCGCGCTGCTGCCTTCCTGGCCATGGCCCTGCCAATGGATCTCCGCATCAGGTTCTCCCTCTTGACGGCCAGGGAGCATTTTTTCACCAGGGAAGCCCTGCGGCTCTTGCGGGTGGCCCCCACCCCGCTCCGGCAGCACGCCCTGGATTTCTGTGTCGTGCTTTTGCTGGGGGAGTCCTGAACGAGCAGTGTCTCGAGGCCTTGAGGAGATCCATCTCCTTGGAGCACGGCAGGATCACCATTCCAAGTGGCCTTGGGTGTGGAGGCGCTGGCTCTCCTGGGGTCCTGCTCCTCATCCCTTCCTGGCTGTTCAGCCAGGATCCCAGTGACACTGGGGACCTCCAGCAGCTTGGCTGCTGCATCCGCCTCAGGCAGCTGCTCCCCCGAAACTGCTGGAGAGGCTGCATCACTGCCGGCAGCACCCTGGGGACACTCCTGGCAATGCAGATCTGCCCTGGGAACACATGCTTCCACAGGCTGCTTCCCAGGTAGAGCTGGGAGCTGGGGGTGTGATGCCAGCCTGAGATCCTGGAGCGCAGCCAGGCACTGACACCTCCTGCCCCTCACAGCCAGGGCTCTGGTGTCGCTGGGAATTCAGACTGGAAGACGCTGGCTTGACGCCACTCCTCCTGCGGGATAACCTTAAAGGAAAAGAATTTTGAAGGAAGTGATGAAGGAGTCATCCACTCCCAAATAAGTTTCAGAGTGAAAAGCAGATGGTGTTGAAGTGAAGTGAAGCTGCTGCTGGCTTCTCCACTCCACCATTTCCTCTCACAGCCCATCCTATCCCTGGGGAGAGGCACATTGACTCTGGGTATCCAGAGTAAAGTGTGGAGAAGTGGGAGTGGGAAAGGTGTATTTAGCCCTACACCAAGAGCTGGGTTTAATCCCCACCCTGGAAGCAGCACAGGGCAGAGGACAGTGCCTGCAGAGGGACGCATGCTGTGTCACCTTCCTGCTGACAGGCCTGGCTGTATCAGCACACCTTCCCAAACCAAGCTGGAATGAGGGAAAACACAAACAGAAGTTGCCTTCTCCTGAGGAACAGCCCAGCTGTGACCTTGAGCACCCAGAGCAGGGCCGAGAGCTCTCTCTGCTCTGATCCACAGTGCTGCTTCTCCTTCCCTCCATCACACATACACAAACCTCCCACACTCCTGCTATCCCTGCTGTTCTCCCCACCCTCCATGTCTGCTTCCTGACATTCTCCCAGCTCTAACTCTTCCTCCTGTGGGCTTTTCACCACAGTCAGCATGATTTTAGTGCCCTAAACACACCAACAGGTCACGTTTGGGCAGCTTTAAAAGTATGGTGGGTTCTAAGCAAATCACTAGGAATTTCCACTTCAGCCCCTTGAAAACCTCATGGAGCCTCCCTGCTTGCCAGCTGCTGGGAGCACATCCTGTTCACAGGTTTTCCTGGCACTGACACAGAGATTTAGGGAGCGAACACTAGGAGTAGCAACTTCAGGCCAAAAGCCAAACCCAGTGAGACAAAACCTATATCTAAACAAATAAGAAAATACAGTGCTTATTATTAATTTACTATAACCAGAAGAAAAAAACAAAGTGAAGGAAAGCAGCCAGCTTTATCCCAAACTCTCACCAGAATCCGAATGATGCTCAATCCCAATGTGCCACTTTGCTAACTCAGGGAACACAGGCAGTGTTTTGTTTCACCCCAACACCATGAGGCAGAGCCAGAGCAAGCTAATAGACCTACCTCCTCCTGCTCAGCTCCTTGTGCTCCTCCTTCAGCCAGGAGGACTGCCTTTTTCTGGGCTTCCTCCTCTGCGAGGGTGTTTTGGGCAAGAGCATAGGCTCATCCCTAAAGCTGCTGTGGAGCAGAAGAGGCAGAGTACATATTGCTTCCCCCACTGCCCACATCAACCCTCCGAAAACAAGGGAAGGATGGGCCCAAACTCACCCCCAAGTGCAGCCACACGCAGCTGGGAGCTCAGGTGGGCACAGAGGGGTCTCCTCAGGGCAGCCCCTACCTCTCAAGCATCCTCATGCCCTGCTCCTCCACCTCCCGCAGCCAGGCCAGGTGCTTGTACTGGGCGTCATGGAGGAAGCGGGACAGTCTCTGCCCACACACTTCCAGCAGCTGCTGGGGACCCTCCGCCATCGCCTCGCCTGGAACACAGAGAGAGAGAGGGCAAGGTTGGTGGGCAGCCAGGACATTTCCCGGCCCCACGCCGTTTGGGAAAGAGGGATGCAGGCACCGGGGTGCTCCCGGGCATGGGGGACGTGTGACGACAGGCCAGAGCAGAGGTCCTGAGGGACCCCTCTTAAGCTCCCAGGGACCCTCCAGACCTCTCGCTCGTCGCCCGACCGGAGCTGCTGCTGCCACCGCCTCCTCAGCTCACCACACCCTCACACCACAGCCCTTCTCTTCCCGCCCCGAAGTTATCCCGCGCCTCCGCCAGTCACAGCGCGCAGCTCCCAATCCTCAGCCTTTTATTGGTCAGAGCGCCCGTCCGTCAGCCCTAGCGATCAATTAGAGCGGCCCGTGGGCCCGCCCCCTCAGGCCCCGCCTTCCGAGCGGAGTCCTCCAGGACCATAGAGGGGGGCGAGCAGAGCGGCGCCGAGTGCGAGCCCTTCCCCCGACAGCCAATGGAAAGGGCGAGCCAGCAGAGGCGACGCGCGGTGATTGGCTGCTTAGGGTGTGGCGGCTGGTGATTGGCCGCTGTGGGGGAGGGGCCGTGTTTGAACGGCGTGCCGCGCGCGCGCGGCCGTTGGTGCTGAGGAGATGGCGGCGAAGGGGGCCGCGGCGGTGATGAGGGGCATGGAGCCCCCAGCGCCTCCGCTGGACTTGCCCAAGGAGTGCGACCGGCGTCTGGCCCAGTTCCTGCAGCAGGTGAACGAGACCGATATGCTGTGGCTGGATGAGATCTATAACGAGGCGGTCACGATGTTTGTCAGGTACCGGCACCGCGCTCCCCGCTAGGCCCCTGCCCGTACCGGCCGCCTTCCGCGCTGATCCCGTCTTGATCTCCCCTTCCTCTCTAGCGACTTCCACGATGAGCCCGAGCTGATGCCCAAGACGCCGTCGCAGAAGAAACGGCTGCGAAGGAAGCGGCTGTCAGCCGTGGAGGATAAAGTGCAGGAGCCCGTCAGGAAGCGGTAAGGGACGGCGGGAACGGGGATTGGAGAGCCCCTTTCGGGACGGGCCGCGGAAATGGGGAGCGCAGAGGGCGCAGAGGGGCTTGGAGAAGGGAGGGAGCCCGTGGAAGGCTAAACAGACCTGCTGCCAAAGGTTCAGGGAAACAATCCCCTCCCACGGAGCATGTCTTTTGTCATGATCCATTCCTTTGTCCAATGGGTGTTCCCCTTCCTTCGTCCCGCGGGTCCCCCCGGTGTTCAAAGTCCGTTCAGACCCTGTGTCTTGGGCACTCTCGGCCTTGTGGTCGAAAAACATTAGATTTTGATTCTCACAAGAAATGCTTTTATTTGTTTCCTGGTTCTGTGTTCCCGTGTTCCCGTCTGTTATCTTTCTGATTTAGTCATCACATCCATTAATTACTGTCTGCCTTAGCTGCTTTGTGCAGCTCTGTGTCTCTGGGGCCCATCCCAGGTGTTTTGGCTCCATTCCCACGTGTGCTCCAGGCTGTTCCCCACTCTCGCTCCTATTTAACACACTGTTGCTCTGATCAGGCTTTCCAAGAGGAAGAACAGCAGCCTCAAACCGGTGCCTTCTGTGCGATCTTCTCAGCGACTTCGGAGCAAAGTAAACCTGGAACTCAGCAGGGATGAGGCCAAAGAAAACTCTCCACCACAGCGTGTGACACGATCCCGGGCTGCAGCCTCTGCTAGACACCTCAACGTGGTTCCTGAGACCTCTCCTACCCCACAGGCAGCAGGGAAAGGTCCCTGGGTGGAAGCTGACCACACTGGCACTGCTGTGCCACTCCAGAGCAGTGGAGCGAAGCTGGCAGAGCTGCTCCCCACGAGCTCAGGGAATGGTTCTCCCAAGGAGCGTGATGTTCCCGAATCGCCGCTGGTGCCCACAGCCTCTGAGCTGGTGGTGCCCTGTACTCCCGAGGCCAGCCAGGCTGTGCCCGAGCTGCAGACAGCAAAAGCAGCCAATGTCACCATCATCCTGAGCCCAGAGGCTGGGCTGGAGGAGGGGGATGGCTCCCCTCGGGAACACAACCAGGCTGAGGAGCCATCCCAGCCCCTGAGGGACAGCCCAGTGACTCCGACTGGCTCCCGGCTCAGCCGCCGCTCTGTGCGCCGGAGCCTGATGGGGAAAGCCTCCCTGAGACACAGAACATCCCTGGCAGAGAAATACTCCCTGGCCAGCAAGAGAGAGAGCATGATGCGGGCATCCATTGCCAAGGCAGCGAGCAAGAAGGCGGCAGCTCAGAAGAGATCCGTGTCCTCCAGCTCCATGGATGGTGAGTTTGGGCATCACCAGCGGGTTCTGTTGCTTTCTGCTGCTGAGAAAAGCAAAGTGCTGGGGTTGGGTCTTCAGTATGTGGGTAGCAGCTGAGCTTCCTGGACAGGCTGCAATCCCTCAGAGAAGTTCTCCCTGGCTTTCTGGAGCCCCCTATGAGCAGAGAAACCCAGGTAACTGAATTCAGCCTTGTAAATCACTTGGGAGAACAGCCTCAGTGTCTCCATTTCAGTTTAGCTTTAACCATTGGTGATTTACTGGGAGAAGTTGTTAAACCTGGAATCCCAAGATGGTTTGGGTTGGAAGGACCAGTTCCACCCTCTAGCCTGGGCAGGGACACCTTCCACTCTCCCAGGTTGCTCCAAGCCCTGTCCAACCTGGCCTTGGACACTTCCTGGGATTAGGCAGCCACAGGTTCTCCGGTCAGCTGGTCTTCCTAGTTTCTGTGGGGACAGCTGGCAAAGCTGAGAAGGGTTTGGGAATCCAAAAGGGGTGATGGATTCTCCCAAAGCCCTGCCTGTTTCCTGTAGGATAAGATTCCCACCAATTACCTTTTCCTTAGCAGGATCTGACTGCTGGTTCTAGAGTTTGTTTGAGAAGGGAATTTTGAGGCTGAACTCTGTAGATTAGGAGTCTCCCACACTTCTGCAGTTGGTGATAGAGGCAGGTTTGGGGAATGACAGTCTGATCTAAACTGCTTGAATTATTAAACAAGAAAGCTAGAGAGGGACTCTTCATCAGCAACTGGAGTGACAGGACAAGGGGAAATGAGTTCAAACTGAAAGAGGGCAAATTTAGATGGGATATATGGAAGGGATTCTTCCCTTTGAGGGTGGTGAGGTCCTGGCATGGGTTGATAGAGAAGCTGTGGCTGCCCCACCCCTGGAAGTGTCCAAGGCTAGGCTGGACAGGGCTTGGAGCAACCTGGGCTAGTCCAAGGTGGTCCTGTGCAGAGGCAGGGGGTAGGACAGGATGATCTTTAAGGTCCCTTCCCACCCCAACCGGTCTGTCATTGTTACTATGGTTATTCACGGCAGGTTCCGGCTGTATCAGAGCTTCTGAGCTCACTGCAGCAGAGCCAGCTGGAATACAGGCTTGGGAAGCAGCACTCCCACTGTAAATAATACTGGCTTTATCTGCTGTTGATGTCCAGTGTGGGTCCTGCAGATAAGTGCAAAGCCAAGCCCAGCACTGTTAATGCCAGCTTGTGGAATATCGCCCTGAAAACATCCATAATTGAAAATTGCTTTCCTGCACCAGAACTGCCAGCTGCATTCCTGCAGTGCCACCTGGGTGTGCTCTGGTGCCCCACCTGCCCCAGGGCAGGATAAGCCCCTCTGCAGTGTCTGGAGGTCCTTGCCCCACCAGATCCCTGGCCTGCACTCCAACCTCACAGCTCAGGTGTGTTTTTTCCTCTCCCACAGCCTCCACCTCCATAAGTGAGTCAGTTGATGAGGAAACCATTGTCAAAACTGGGTGAGAATGCTTTCGGTTATTTATTTATCCTCACTATCCTGCTTGTAAGACTTTTTCACTGCCATTCTTGGTGTAAAATCCAAGTGGCTTCCCAGTTTCCTCAGTATTACTAAGCACAGCCCCTTTTGTCTTTCTTTTTTCTCTAGGCCTCCTCCTGGACCCTCCACCCCCTCCAAGCTGGTAAGGATTGGGCAGTGATTAAAAGCATTTGTGGATTTGGGAGGAAAATGTGTGGAATACACCAAATTTCCCAAATTTGGGAGCTCTGGCTGTGGATTGCCAGACTTTGCCAACCTGTCCCATAGCAGTGAGTGAGGAAGGCACAGATCATCTGGCTCAGAGGTGCATGACCCCATCTACAGCCTCTCTGGTTCTGGTTCAGAGTAGGGAAAGTCTTAATCACAACGTTCCAGAACCAGCAAAACCAAAACCAGCAAAGTTTTCTTTGGGAAATGAGCACATGTTACCCAAGGCTTTGGGTGCAGGTCGAGGTGTTCTGTCAGAAGGGTGTTACAATCTCAGATGCTTTTTAAGATTCTCTGACTAAAACATGGCCTTTCCTCTGTCATTTTCCTAAATCTGTTGAAATTGTTGCACAGCACCCTGGCCTGACCTCAGGGCTGAGTCATGCTTGGCTCTTCCTTCTTAACCTCTTGCTAGAGATCATTGTGTGAAGATTCAGTCCCCAGTCTCTACAGGTAAAAAAACCTTCTTACAGTTCAGGGAAGTTTGGTTCAGCTGGTGTCATGGTTTGCACACTGTATTTTTAAAGTTTCTTTTGATCTTTTGGTCAGTCCTGCAGGTAATTCAATACTTGTTAGCTTGGACAGACACAGAAATTGATGAATATTATTCAGGTCAACACCTTTCCTGCCACAATCCTGTCTGAGGAAGTAATCCTGGGATCATGTCAGTGTTTTGTCCAGAATAAATTTCAATGAACAGAGCCTGAATTAATGGAACAGAGCAGTGGCCTGAAGCACCTGTGAAAACATGGAGAGTAGTTATGGCTGTGCAGGAACTAAAAAAAAAAAATCAGTTTTTCTGGGCCCTGCAGAAGCAATTGGAGAGGATGAAATCTCCATCAATCCCTTTTTTTCCCAGTGCAGTGCTGTGAAGTGCTGACCAGGAGGTAATGCTGGTGCTCCTAGCAGAGAGCAATTCCAGAACCACAGCCCATTATCCCAGTGGAGTGTGCCCCAGCCTAAGTGCAGAGGCAGAGAGCAGTGATAGGTATCCCATAACAAACAGATAAATCATGGAAATGAGCCATTTGTCCGCTGTCTCCGGGCTCCCCATTCAACACTGCTCAGGGAAATGGGCATGCTGGCTCTGGCCAGAGCTCTGGCAGCACAGATTTACAGCTTGGAAGGCTCCTGGCCTTAATAGTTGATGAGCTGTTTGAGTTTAAGCAGCACAGATGCTCGTGTTAATGTCTGTGCCTCTCCTGATGATGCAGCATCCAGGGCTTTGCCAAGTGCTGGTTTGGCATTCCCTGGTAATGCTGCTGACCATACCCAGGTCATAACCACCACATGATCTGAACCAGGAATGGGCTGTTTCCATATGGAATTGTCCTGAAACTCCTTTGCTTTTTCCCACAGGATTTCCAAAGCCCTCGAATGTCCCTTCGCTCCCACACAGTCAGCAAACATGGGCAGCCTCAGGAGCTGAGCAGCAGCGGTAATTCTGGAGGGGTTTGGGGCAGCACTTCGGGAAGTTATCATTTTGGGAGGCTGGCTGGGAAGCTAGAAAAATTGACTGGTTAATTTGAGAGCTCAGTTTGAAAGAATAATTAATGTTTGATGAGCAGGGATTTGTTTCAGACAATTAGCAGTGAGAAAACTCCGTGCTGAAGTTATTTCCATCCTGGCAAGCACATGGAGATGGATATAATGAGGCTGGAGGATTGTGGGAGGCCCAGTTGAGCCCTGTTGCTGAAGCTGTGTAGAACACAGACAGCTTTGGGCAGCTCTGCTTTGTCTGGAGTTTCCAGGTGGGAACGGTGCCACATGAGCCAGGTCCTGCCGTGCCCAGGTCACGGCAGGTGGTTTTGTTGTTCATTGAGCTGCTACATCCCTTCTTTGCTGTCAAACCTGTGTTGGAGAGGATTTTTCCTGCTAGAACTCACTGTGTAACTGTTCTCTTTCAGAAAACAACTTAAATAAGAGCGGGGAGACCCTGGAACCACCCCAGAGTGCCAGGTATGTCCTGGATGGCAGTCTCTTGAGGGGGCTGTGCTCAGGTTCCAAACAGGTTCAGTGCTGGAACGTTGTTGCTCTGTTTGTGACAGTGAAATTTCTGCAAATAAGTTTCCTCTGCCTCCATGATTCTGTGATTTAATTTGTATTTTCTTCTGCATTAGGATTTTTTTTACTGGCTAACAGCATGCATGATCTTAGAATCATAGACTGGTTTGGGTTGGAAGGGACCTTAAAGCCTGTCTAGTCCCACCCCACCTGCCCTGGACAGGGACACCTTCCACTGTCCCAGGTTGCTCCAAGCCCTGTCCAACCTGGCCTTAAACACTTGCAGGGGTGGGGCAGCCACATCTTCTCTACCAACCTGTGCCAGGGCATTCCCACACTGGAATCTCTTAAGCCCAGGATAGTTTATGGCCCTTTGCAGTCCTGACTTGGAGGCACAAGGAGAATTTGCCCGGTGTGATGGGCTGTGCTGTCTCACAGGAGGAAGCCAAGCTACAAGAGAGCTGTGGACGAGCGCTATGACCACCAGCAGGCAGAGGAGGGAGGGCTGTCTCCTCTCAAGAGGAAGACCCCATCCCCAGTCCTCCGAGCCAGCAAGGTGAGATCCTTGTAACCCTGGAAAGCCTCAGCAAGAGCCTTTTTTACTCGCCCCCACTCACACTTTGGTGCTCCTCCCACAGGTGGTGCGCCCATTCAAAACGTTCTTGCACACTGTGCAGAAGAACCAGCTCCTCATGACACCAAGCTCTGTGGGGAGGAACGGAGTCATAAAATCCTTCATCAGGTACAACACCCCTCTCCAGGCTGATCCCAAGGTAAGAGGAGGCTCTGCTCTAAGCCAGTACGTGGTGGTTTGAGTAAGTGCCTAACTTAAAGCACAGACATGAAAGGAGCTTTGCAACCCATTTGAAATGAAGTGATTTGGAGCTGTCTGTTTACACTTAAATAAATAAAATTTGGGTTAATCAGCTTCCTAAAGAATTCCAGTTTGAATTCCAAACTTTATTCCTACATCATTCCCCTGTTCTATTGGCAAGTAACAGTCAGGGATGGAAACTGGGAAACAAAAATCAAGGGGATTGTGAATGTTGACTTGTATTGATAACTGAAGCCTGTACGTCCCAGGTCTCCTTTCTAGGATTTCTCTCATGAGTGAGACTGAGCAAGTACCTCTTAAATCCAAACCTTGGAGGTTTTCCAAACCCTTGAGGCAGGAGGAAACACGAGGCCGTCCTGGATGTGGGGCCAGTAAGACAACTGCTGGTGTCCAAATCAAGCAGGCATCCGTATCACCGATGGATCCTGTTGGAACCAGCAGTGCACCTTGACTGGCTGCAGGCAGGTGCTTCTGCACTACCCCAGGGAGCTTTCTAAGCCCCTGGTTTTCCAAGCCAGGAGCAGTTTGGGAGGGAGGGATTGGAGAGCTGATTCTTGACAAGGGTGTAGCTTCCTGGGTTCACTCAGAGCTGTGCTGGAAGACATGTGCCAAGCAGAAATTGCTCATACTCCTGGTACCCATCAACTCACCTGCAAATTAGCAGGCTCTGGGGCTGTTTTTTCTTTGCAGGAGAGCTGGGAGGGAGAAAGAGGAGGGCAGGATGCAGGAATTGCTGTTGCTGCATCTAGCAGCCTAATTACAGAGCTTCCTAGAGCTGTGCTCAGAGCCTGGCTGTGCTCCAGCAGGTCAGGGAAGGCCATTGAGAAGCAGTGAAGGATTCCAGCTTCAATCTCGCTGGGCCCCTGCTGATGTTAGTGTCAGTAATACAAAGGAGTTAATAGGATGAGAAAAGAGTCTTGTGGCTAGGGAGTCCTTCCTCTGCTGCTGTCAGTTCATGGAATGTTTTAGGTTTCATTCCAGTGCAGGCAGCTCCCCCTTGGGAGTTTTTCCATGTGGGAGCTAAACATAACTGAATAGCAGCAGAGCAATAAGATATAATTGTTAGTTTTATATTAACCAGTTTGAATGCTGACAGCACCAAGCATTTACAGCACAGAGCCCAGTGTAAGGGAATCCCTTGGATAATCCCCATGCTGGTCTGTGGGTTTGTAACCAGGCCTGCTTTGGCATGGAGCAGGATGATATTAATCCATTTGCTGTGGTTGTAGTGGTGGCTGGATCTTGCTCCCCTGGCTGACAGCGTGCCTTGACTGGGTCAGGAAAATGAGGAGAAAGCCCCCATTTCTGACTGGCACACGGAGCTGGCTGCGTGCCAGAGCAAGCCGGGAGCTCTCGGAGTGCTGGTGGTTCACCACCAGATAGAGCCTCGTGGGAGGCACAGGCGCCAGCAGGAGCTCAAGGTGTTTCCTGGAGCACCATCTGTCCCTGCGCTCGCCGCAGGATGCGGGAGCCGTGCCAGGCATTAGCGCTGCTTGGTGGCTCCTTTGCACCAAGAGAAAGCATGGGGCTGGCTGCCTGCAATCCCTGAGGATGCTGCCTGGGCTCCCAGAGGTGATGCTCCTGTTTCAGCACCCCAGCTTCTCCTCTTGCTCTCTGAGATTCACACCACTGTTTTCCTTGCATATATCCAGTCATGACCAGGTCATAGGCTGCTTGAGCTCTGCTCCAGGGCTGTCACCATCCCATAGTCCTTCCTGCCCAGAGCAGGTGAGGTGGGAAGGAGCCCTGGGCAGTGGGTACAATGGCATTTCAATTCCCCTCAGGAAAAGGAGAGGCAGAAGCTGGAGACTCTGCGGAAGAAGCAAGAAGCTGAGCAGCTGAGAAGGCAAAAACTGGAGGAGGAGAAGAAACGGCGACTTGGAGAGGCAAAGCTGTGAGTAGATGTGGTCGCGCTGCTCTTGGCACCTGTAGGTTTCTGTGTCCAGGTGTTTTTTCTTGCAGGAACTGTGCAAGCAGCAGAAATTCCTGTGGGCACAGGCAGTGTTTGTCCTTGGGGTATCTCTGGTACAGGGATAAAAATCATTGACTGTCCTCGCCACCCACTGCTGCAGGTTTTTGCCTTGAGTTCCCCCCTCTTTGACAGCTTAAACGTGGCTGGTGCTAAAACAAATGGGGAATTGAATGGTCCATTGAATTTCTTGCTGTGTCATTTTGGCCTTGTGCTGAGCTGGGGGGAGCTCACCTGGCTGGAACATGACAGTGAGCTGGGCTGTGTCCTCAGGAAGCGCGAGGAGCGCCTGCGCAAGGTGCTGCAAGCCCGGGAGCGGGCGGAGGAGATCGAGAAGGAGAGGAAGAGGAGGATTGAGCAGAAGATTGCACTGTTTGATGAGAAGACCGAGAAGGTACAGCCTGTGCAGAGCTTATTTGGGACAATCAATAATCACTGAGGTAGTTGGTAGCACACGAATGTTATCTGTGGAAAGAGGGGCATGGAGGCTGCTCGGATTCTAGAAGCTGAACCAGGGAACAGTTGAATAAAGAGCTTTCCAGAGCCTTGGTGATCCTGAGGGACTGCCTTTCTCTGGCTACAGCAAATAGCAGCTGAACCCCTGTTTTTCCATAATCATGAACCTAAATGGGCTTTATTAATGCTCTGGTAGATGGGAGAAAGACTTGCAGTAGATAAAGGCAGCCTAATGGCCCCAAGTCTTTATTTGCTGCTTCTCCTATCTGAGTAATAGCTGGACCGGGGAAAGCACATGTCCATCTCTAGAGCCTTCTTCAGATCCCAGGCTTCCAAGCAATTTGTGCAGTGGCCTAGTGGTCATTTGTCTGCTTTAATTATCCCCACCTGCCTGTTTGATTGCATGGCTCTGAGGTTATATCCAATGGCTTTGTGGCACTGGATGTGTAAACCCCAGGATGGGGTCAGCTCTTCCCAGGAGGCTGTGAAATAAATACGACCTTTTAAAACAGAACACAGGCCCCCTTAGTTCCTGGGGGGGAAGGAGAGAGGGTTTGCCCTGTGAGAGGGTGGGATTTCTGTCTGTGAGAAGTCCTGCTGTGCTGTCCTTGACAGTGGATCTGTGTGTGCTTCAGGTGCGGGAAGAAAAACTGGCAGAGGAGAAGATCAAGAAGAGAATGGCTGCCAGGAAGATGGAGGAAGCTGAGGCCCGGCGCAGACAAGAGGAGGAGGCCAGGAGACAAAGAGCTCTGCAGCAGGTGTGTGTGTAGGCCTGTCCTGTCCCAAAGGTGGAACTGGACAGGAGATCCACCTGCCCTGGGCACTGGGAATTTGCCCCCGAGGTGTTTCCCTGCTGTGTAGCGATGGGGATTTGGGTGAAGTGAGGGGTTCCTGGTGCTGTCCCTGGAGCCTGCTCCTGTCAGGTGAGTTACTCCTGCCTGGGCTTACAGGAGGAGGAGGAGGAGCGGCGGCACAGGGAGCTGATGCAGAAGAAGAGGGAAGAGGAACAGGAGCGTGCCCGGAAGATTGCTGAGCAGAGGCAGGCAGAGCAGGAGCGGGAGAGACAGCTGGCAGCAGAGAGAGAACTGGAGAGGAAGAGGGAGCAGGAGCGGATCCAGGCAGAAAAGTAAGGCAAAATCCCCATTTATGTACCAAATTCTGTGCTGGGATTGGAACACAGTCGGAACAGAGGGCAGGAGTGGAAGGCTGGAGCAGTGGGGAGCTGCTGTGACCTGGCAGTGCTACTTTGGACTGTTGCTTTGCTGAGCTGCCAAGGAGGAACTCTGGGCTCCAGGATGGGTGGGGGGTGCCTGAAGAGCTGGGAGGGAGGGGGAGGCAGGCAGTGATGGGGAGCCCTTATGTGGTTCTGGGAATGAGGGCCTGTGCTGTGATTCCCAGGCTCCGGGAGCAGCAGGAGAAGGCTGCCCGCCTGCAGAAGGAAGCAGAGGCCGCTAAGGAGCGACTCCATAGGGAGATGGAGAAGAAGGAGGTAACTGGTTGATTTTGGAGCCATGCAGTCTGACCTCAGCAGCTGTTGCTGTCAGAGCAGCTCAGCTGGGACTCTGTGGAGAGCCCTGAGGAGCTACTGTGGCATTTCTGAGCAGGAAGTTGGACCTGTTTGGGATGGTTATAGTACTGTGGGGTGACTTGGCCTCTGAAAATACTGTTTACTGGTCTAGAAAGAGGCCAAGATCAGTAGCACAGTCTTCTGCAGATAGTCAGCTGGTTTCTGGCTTTTATAGCCCCAAGATAAAGTCAGCAGCAAGTTTTCCAAGGTGGGAGGCCCTGGCTTTGTCAAGGAAAGGCAGCTGATGCCCTGGCATGGGGGTCAATGTGTTTGTGCCCCTCTGAGGAAACTGCACCATGTCCCAAGTGCTCCTCAGCAGCATGAGGAACAGCTGTAGTTATGTGCTTGGGTATTTTGCCTGTCACAAAGATGGATGGCTGGATTGGCAGTATGGTCCCTAAGGGTAATCCCGTGGGTGTCGCTTGGCAGCGGGAGCAGCAGATGCTGGCGGAGAAGAAGAGGCAGGAGGAAGAGCAGAAGAAACTGTCAGAGGAGCAAAAGGCCAAAGACAACGTCCGGGCACCACTCCTGGAGAACAAGGAGGTAACTGGAGTTGGGTCCTTAGGGATGACAGCAGAGTTTAGTCCCAGCACTGACCTACTCCTACCTTATGCAGTTTCACTCTCTGCTTTTATCTGCTTTTCCAGTAACACAGGACTTCTGTAAATCCTGGTTATCTGGTGTTGACTCCATGAATATTTCAGTGACAGAGGGAAGGGAAGCAGGGGGGATGGGCCAGGGTTTCTGGCTGTGAATAAGACAGCAGCTGTTGGAGCTGTCTTAAGGGCCTGTTAAATACTAGAAGAACCTCAGGGGCAGAAAAGTGCTGCAAGTTTTATTTCGGGTCAAATTTGGGAACACCCACAAGGTGGCAGTAGAGGCTGTGGAGTGGTGTTGGTTTGGAACAGGCGAATCCTGCAGGTGCCTGTTCATGTCCTGGACATTGACAACAAACAATGTGGCTCTTGTCTCCTTGCTAAGCTCGGAATCTTAGTCTTTAAATGCAGAACCACTGGATGGAGGTTATTGTCACTGGACACATAGCCATGAAGGGAGTCTCTGGTTGGGAAGAACAACTGTGTCCAACCCTCCAGAGACTCATTTCCTGATTGGAAATTGAATTTCAACTGAAAATTTCCAGTTGGAAAAACTGAATTTCGCAGTTTTTCATAGGTTTTTTTTTGCCCTTACACTTCCCATGTGTGCCACTCCCATGGGCATGAACTCGATTTGGCTGAGTGGAGTGGAGATGCTGTTCTATTAGACCCGTTAAATCCATGTATTGCTGCATGCTCATGGCACAGATGGCAAATTAATCAGCCTGATTAAACAGGAGAAGGCCATGCACAGCCATCATAGGGTCACAACTTTGGAACTTGGGTCAAGCCCTTGGGTCCAAACTTGAGAGCTGCCAGGCTCAGAGTTTGCTGTGAGGTGACAGAGCAGGAGGTAGGGGATGAGCTGGTGCTACTGTAGCTTGGAGGTGGTGGTGGTGCTGCTGCATCCAACACCTGTGGAATGTGTTTCCTTTCTAGAATTCCCCTGCCTGCAACTCATACGAGATGACTCCTCAGAGCAAGAAGGAATTCAAGCCGGCTGTGACAGGCTCGAACGACTATGGGATGGACCTGAACAGCGACGACTCAACAGATGATGAGAGCCAACCACGCAAGCCGGTCCCTGCCTGGGCCACTGGTATGTGTGTAGGGGGAACACGTGTGTCCAGGCCCCCCAGCAGACTCTGGGACCTGCTGTGGTGCTCTGCCCTATTCCTCCTGCCTGAAGGACTTACAAGTCTCCAGCACGGAGTGAGTACTTCTATGTCCACTGGACAGGGGCTTGGAGCAACCTGGTCTAGTTAAGGTGTCCCTGCCCATGGCAGGGGGTTGGAATTGGATGGGCTTAAAAATCCCTTCCAACCCAAACCATTCCATGATTCTTTGTGGAATGTGGAGTCAGGGGCTTCTCCACCACTGGGGGATCTTGTCACAACGTGATGGGGAACAAATACACTGCTAAGCTGTCTTGGAGTGATGAGAGACGAGCAGAGTGGGGACACACCATGTACAACAGCCTACACAGCAATCCCAATTAACAAAATTAATGCAACCCTCATCTGTTCCTGCAGGGAATGAGCTCAGCCAGGCTGTGATCAGGCAGTACTACAACCCCCCCGATGTGGACGCGCTGTTCGGGGCCATCCCCAGCCCCAAGCTGGAGGACATCTTCTACAAGAACAAACCCCGCTACTTCAAGCGCACGAGCTCGGCTGTGTGGCACTCCCCGCCCACAGTGGGAGCCAAGATGGCCCTGGGGCTGCCCTCTGGCCTCAAGAAGCCCTGAAGTGAGCACAGGTGTGCAGCAGGTGTGCCTTCCTGTCTTCAGGTGAGGAAGGAGCCACTCTTCACTTTACGTATTTAGGTTCTAGTGTTGAATAAATGGCAGCTCTTCCTGGGTTCCTGCGCCTCGGATTGTGGGGCCGCTTTCAGTCAGGCCAAGCCATGAGGTGCTGCCCTGGGAAGTGCCTTTCTCTTACCCTTAGCATGGACTCAGACCTTCAGCGGGTGAGGGATATCACTTGAAGCTGTGGGACCCCCCTCTCCTGCAGGTGCTGGCAGTACCTGCCATCTGTTGTACCTCTGTGCTGCCCTCGAGGCTAGTGACAGCCAGGGGCTACTGCACCAGGGCACAGTCCGGCCTGCTTC
Organism: Entomyzon cyanotis; assembly: GCA_024500445.1. Classification (NCBI taxonomy): domain Eukaryota; kingdom Metazoa; phylum Chordata; class Aves; order Passeriformes; family Meliphagidae; genus Entomyzon; species Entomyzon cyanotis. The sequence continues at coordinate 896,551 of JAKEPQ010001031.1, forward strand.
ACTGCTCTTCTCAGGAAGGCATTCCTAGGTGTGCTCTTCATCTTCTGCAATCCCAAAGGGATTTGTTGCTCCATGTCCCACCTGTGTGGTGGTGTCCATCAGCCGGGCACAGCTGACATTGGCACAGCTGGAACAAGGCTAGAACACTCTAAGCATCTTCCATCAGTTATGGAGAGATGTGACCACAGGTGTGACTGTGTCCCCAAGGATCTGCAAGTGTTCGAGCCAGCTCTGAGCCTCGATAGGAGAAACTCTGCAAGGGTTCTGGCAGACTTTTGTTTCCCAGTGGAATTCCAGCTCTGAGGCCAGATGGGATTGAGAGGATGTGTTTAACCTTAATCCCTCTTATTCACCTTTGGCTGTGGCTCAGCATCAACTTGTTGTGTCTCTCAGCCTATTTAGCACTTCCTATTCAGTGAGTCGCTGTTAACCAGACTCTGGCCAACCCAGTTTCATCAAACCAAAAACTCCAGCTCAGCCTTCCCATTCCAGGAGCCCGTGGTGGTTTAGTCATTCCTTCTGCACCCAGTCCAGTTGTGTAAAATCCGTGTAGAGACTGTGCTCTGTGTGAGGGGACGTGATCCTGTCTGTGTGTCTGTAGCCAATGCACTGTTTGCCAGCAAATGTTCTTCAAAAGATGTGGGTTTGTATTTAAATGCACTGGTGTCTGTATTCTGGGGCTGCTCTGTATGTCCAGATCTGTACTGTGGAGTGTCTGTGCTTCTGGGGTTGCTCTGTAGATCCAGGTCTGCTATTGCTCTCTGTACCCATGGGGGTGCCTGTGCATCCAGGTCTGTATCTGTGTGACTGCGATTTTTTGTACAAAAGCTTCTAAACTGGCCAAACACTGTTGGATAAATATGTGTTTAATCTGCTCTGGGCTCCTCACAGCTTTTTGTTTGAGAAATTGAGGGTTTGGAGTCTGTCCCTTTTGTGGGGACAGACATTCAGTGTCATCTGTGTCCCGGGGTTCCCAAGTACTTTGCAGCATCCATGGAGGCTTTTGGTGCCTAGTTTTTAAGGTCTGGGGCCCTTGAATCTGTGGGTCCACTGGGGATATCACTCTTGCCAGCCCCTGTCTCTGTGCTGTCACCCCGGCTGCAGGTGAGATCCCCCTCTGTTGCAGGGCCAACTCCTGCCCCCCAGGCACAGACAGGGACACAACACTCAATTGACACATAATTTATTAGTGACAAAGGGGCTGTCTCCAGGCACAAGGGGATGTCACCAAGGTGGGGGGATGACACTGTGTCACTGGGGCAGGGAGGCAATGGGGAAGGGGGCTTTGAACAACATGGTGTGATCCAGTGTGGGGACGGGGTGTCCTTGTGTTTTGCCATGTTGGGAAAGACACCATGTACATGTGGGGACTCACAGGGTCCAGCTCTATCCCCAGAGGTGTAACAGGCCGCAGGTGTGGCACGTCCCCATCCCTCATCCTACCCGCGCTCACAGATGAGCTCGACGACGCTGTGCTCCATGGGGACAGGGTCGAGGCAGCGGTGGGCAGCGCTGGCGGCCACCTCGTCCAGCAGCCCCTGCACCACGCGCTCGTCGGAGGCGAAGCGCCACAGGTAGAGCTGCAGGTAGTGCCCGTCCACCTGCACCTGCTGCAGCCCGAAGCGCCCCAGCGTGCGCAGCCGTACGCACTCCAGCAGCGTCTTCAGGCTGATCTTGATGATCCCTGTCAGCACCGACACCTGCGCGAGGGGACAGCGGGGTCACGTGGCACGCGGGCACAGGGATGGTGTCCACACAGGATGTGGGGTCCCTTGTCCTGGCTGCCACTCCCCGGGATCTCCTGAGCATAGGGATGTGTGGCACATGGACACCCCTTGGCCTGGTCACTACACACACATCCTCCCCTCCCCCCAGAGTCCTGATACCTAGGATAGGGGACCCTGGGGACACCCTTGTCCTGGTCATCAGCTCCCAGGGACACCCTGACAAGAGGGACATGTGGCCGTGGGAATGTGGGCAGTTTTGGGCCTCTGGGAATGCTTAGGGACATGGCAGTATCCCCATGATCTCACCTTGTTGAACTCAACAGGGCTGAAGATGTCGATGCGCTCAGAGAAAAGCTTCTGGATGTTGCTGAGCAGGTGGGTATCCATGGGGGCACTAAGGACAGGGACACAGGGACAGTCAGGGACTTGATAGGACCAGGGATGTGGGGACAGGGACACAGGGACCGCTAGGAGTCATGGAGACCATCAGAGAATGCAGGGATGGTTGGGGACAGAAAGGCAGAGGAATGTGAGGATGGTCCCAGGACATGGAGAGATGAGGTAACTGAGGGACAGAAGGGGCACAGGGATCACCAGGGGATTCCAGGGCAGTTGTAAGGAACATGGGGATGGTTGGGACAAACAAAGATCATCATTAGGACAGTCTGGGATATCAAGACTGTGGGAGGATATTGGGACAGTCTGTGATCATGAAGAGGATGACAGGGAAGATGAAGTGAGTACTGGAGTGACAGGGAGCCCAGGGGTACTGGGGTGGCTCAGGCAGTGACACAGGGAACCCAGGGGTGCCAGGGCTGACCTGGGGGTGTAGCTGGGGGCGTAGCGGCCGGGCGCCCGCGAGCTGCTGTAGACTGAGAAGGCGCGTCGGCTGGAATCGCTGCTCTGTGCCCGTCTCACCCCCTCCTCAAAGAGCTGCCCCACCTGTGTATGGCACCACATCCTCAGTGTGCAAAACCTCTTCCAAGAACCCCCAAACCACCCAGCATCCCTCAAATCCCCTGCAACCCACCCAAACCCTTCGGGGATCCCCAAAGAGCCACACTGGGATCTTGGGCAAACTCCCTGGACCTCTCCAGGGGTGTCCAAACCCCACAGCCCCAGTGGCAGCCCGACCTGAACGTCGATGGCGGTGATGTCCTCCACCACGCGCTTCATGACAGCGCGCACGTTGCGGGGCTCAACAGTGCCCAGCCAGTCGCGTGTCTCGACGCTCTTGCGCAGCATCTGCGCCACAGCCGCGCCCTGCACCTGCACGTAGTGGTCCAGCAGCCGCTGTGCCGCTGCCCGTGCCTCTGCACACAGCGCCGGCCCTGGCGTCACCGCCGGTCCTGAGTCCTGGGGGACACAAACAGGTAGGAACAGCCCCGCACCTCCCCTGCAGCACTGTCACCCCTGGGGATGTGAGGGGCATGGGGACATGTGGGGATGCCCCCCGTGACTCCACATCTGATCTCCTAGGGGCACAGGGACATTGGGGAAATGTGGGATGCTGTGGGCCACTCTGCCTGCACCAGAACCACTGCCCCTCTAACACATCCTTGGGGCTTCAGGGGCTCTTGGGGCTTCAGGGGCTCTTGGGGCCATACAGAACATCCCTGGGGACATCTCGGGGACACTCAGGGTCTCCTTAGGGCCCTTTAGGGGCTCACCTGGGGCGGGAACTGCTCATCAGTGAGGGTGAGGATGTAACTGATCGTGGAGTTCTCATAGTCCAGGCAGAGGCGGGAGAGGAGCAGCAGCAAGGCCGGGGGGGCAGCAGGAGCTCCCCGCTCAGCTGGGCCGTCGGCGAAGCCACGGGCAGTGCGGCACAGCCAGCGCACAAAGGCCACCACCAGTCCCGCGCGCACTGCTGTCACACAGAACTCCCCCTGTGCCACAAATGGGGTGGGGGGAAGGTCACACCCTAAAACCTCCCAGACTGCCCTGTACAGGCTTCAAACCGCCCCGTGTGACTCCCACCCTGCCTTGTGCCAGGCCCAGATTGCTCCAGGGACCCCCAAACTGCCCCCAGCCCCTTCAGCCCATACAGTGCCGCCCCAGGTCACACTGGTCCCACCCAAAGCACCCCACCCCGCGGTGCCACACCTTGAAGTAGGGCAGGCTGGCGAAGGCGACATCCCTGGCAGTGAAGAGCTGTACGTAGGCCAGCACGGCCTTGAGCTGGCCCAGCACGGAGGCAGCCAGCGTGGCCAGCAGGTCAGGCAGGCCAGGTCCCTCCTTGCCGGGGGCCGAGGGGCCGCCAGTGCCTGGCGCACGTCACCCAGGCAGCCCAGGAAGAAGGTCTGCAGGGCACGCAGGTAGCGGTCAACGCGCTCGCGGGCAGCCCGGGCCACAAGTGCAGCAGCAGCGTCTGCGCCTGCAGGCAGCAGCTCGAGCAGCGTGCGCAGCCGGCGGTGGAAGCGGTCGAGCGCCCGCACCAGCAGGGACGTGTCGCCCAGGCCGCGCTCCAGCGCCAGCCGCCGCTCCAGCAGCGCGAAGTAGCAGGTGGCCAGCGCGGCGGCAAAGGGCTCCAGGCGCCCCGTGTCCCCGCCGAACAGCGTGCGGTACGAGCCGGCCAGCTGGCACAGTGTGCCCACGAAGGCCGAGCTGCCGCGGTCCACGAAGTCCAGGATGTCAGAGGCGGGTGGCGGCGGCGTGGTGGCTGTGCCTGAGGGATCAGCTGCAGGCAGCTCGGCCTCCAGCGCTGCCAGCTCAGCCTTGAGGCGTGCGCCTGCCTGGCTCAGGAACTCCTCGCTCAGTTCCTCAGGTGGCTCCTCCAGCTGCAGCAGCATCTCCACACACTCGGTGAGTTCCTTGGGGTCCAGTGTCTCCTCCCTGGCAGGTGGGAGGGTCCAGGGTTAATGGTGGCAGAGCACAAAACACAGAATAAGCTATAGAAGTCACCATTTGGCTCCAGAGTGTGCACCCTCAAATCCCCGTTTCCCAGAGCTGCCATCAGCAGGCTCCAGGGTGAACGCACCGGAGGCGTGTGCGGAGGCGCTGGGCCAGGTCGGCCATGATGGCGTGGCTCTCGTCCTCGATGGCGTGGAAGGAGGGCAGGTGGCGGTAGTGGCGCAGCACGGCACGGGCGCGGGCATGACAGCGCAGAGCCCGCGCAGGCTCCGTCCCTGCCCAGCGCCGCAGCCGCCCCGGCACCTCCACCAGCGCCTGCAGCTTCCGCAGCAGTGCCTGCACCCCTGCAGGGACAGGGATTCAGGGCTGGGACAGCAGAGGGGTGGAGACACAAAGGGAGCAGGAGGAGACGTGGAGGTGGAACCAGGAGCTGGATCTGCCCCGTGTGGGGGACACCTGCCTCCCAGATCTGCTCCTCTGCCCCCCCGATAATTTGTCCCCAGCCCCCCCAATTTTTCCCCATCCCAGCAAATCTCCCTGGATGCATTCCGTACCAGCCAGCTGGGCGCCGCGGCGGTGCCGGTCCTGCAGCGCGGCGCTGACGCGAGCGCTCGAGGCACTGATGGCTGCCATGTTGGCTGCCAGGTCATCCATCTCTGCCTCCATGTGCCGGAAATCCACTTTCATCTTCCGGATGGTGTCTGGGGGGCAGGAGCCACATGTCAAGTCCCTTGGCTGCCTGGGACACCCCTGGCCCGCCCGGGATTAAGACACCACAACCATAACCCCCCAGAGAGGGCTGGTTACTGGAGTGGCTGTTGTTAGTCTCCAGGGTGAAACACCACATTCCCCAGGGCAGTTTCCCAGTGCTGCCAAGAGTGAACAGCCCCAAACCCCCATTTTGCAGCACTGTCATCAGTAGGGTCCCGAGGGATCTACTCACCGGTGGCAGAGATGAACTTGTTGTAGTTCTCGTACAGCAGGGTCTGCATGTCACTGTCCAGGGCACGGATCTCCCGCCCCAATGCGGCCTCGCGGGCCAGGAGCTGCCCCAGGGGACACTCACTGCGCACCTAGTGGGGCAACAGCTCCACATCTGCCCCTGCTCCCCTCCAGTAACCCCCTGGAGCACCCTCAACTGCCCTCCATAGCCAGTCTGGGACCCTCAGCTGCCCTCCAAGATCCCTAACTGCCCTCTCTGGACTCCTCCTGGGATATGGAAGAGCTCCCCAAGAGCCTTCCCCTGCCCTCCAGGGATCCCCAGCTGCCCCCCAGGACACGCCCCGTCGCCCCCCCTTCTTCCCGAGTGCTAACTTCCCCGAGATCCAGCTGCTCCAGAGCACCTCAGTACAATTCCCATAGGGAACCAGCGTCCCACCGGGTCCCTATAGAAGTATACCAACAGAGATGCCCGAAGAGCCCCTGTCTGGGGTCCCCCCGAGACACTGGGGGTCCGAAGGTTCTGGGGACCCTGGGGACATCCCCCGCCAGGGTCGGGGGCATCCACCGGGAGCCCTCGTGACGTGGCCCCGCGGGGACTTCCCAGCGCCCATCGGGGTCCCCGGAGCCCTCGCCAAGGTGGGGGTGCCCGCGGGAGGGCTCTCCTGGGGGGGGATCAAAGGTCACCTTGGTCATGAACACCTCCGGGTCGAAGTGGGGCCCGTTGATGTCGGTGGGGTCCGGGGCCGCCTCAGCTGCCTCGGCAGTGGATGGGCCATAGTAGCGCTGGAGCGGCCCGTGGGGACGCCGCCACCCGCCGCCCCCGGTGCTCCCGCCGGTGGCCTCGGGGCTTCCCCCGGCCCCGCTGCCGGCCCCGCTCCCTGCTGTCACCGCCGCCATCGCACCGCCGCTTACGTCCTCGCCGTCGCTTCCGGCTTACGTCACTTCTTGCGCGACGCCAGGTTGCCATGGCGATGGAAAGCGACGCCGGACATGGCCGGGCCCGGTTACCGGGGTCTGGAGCGGCCGTGACACGGACGGAGCCGCCGCGGATCGTGTCCTGCTGCGCCCCGGGGACAAAGACTCCCCTGAGGACAGAGACATGGGTGGAGACACCAGCCCTCGAGGGGTGGGCGGTGGCACCCCCAACCCTGGCCCAACCCTGGCCCCGTGTCTCCTAGTGTCCCTTCTCACCACTGTCCACCTGTCCCCAGGCCTCCCAGTGTCCCCGCGAGTCCCCACTGCCCCGGTGCATCCCAATCCTCATTGCCCCATGACACTGGGTGGGGACCCCCACCCCACCCGAGGGTCCTGCTCCAGCCCTGGGCTGGCTCTGGTTGATGCTGGAATCGGGCTGTGAGGCTGCAAGTGCTCCCTGGCTCAGGTACAACCAGGTGATCGACCTGGGGCCTCGTGCAAGGAACAGACATTTGGGCAAAAAGGTCTAAAATCAGCTTTATTTACAGCAGAAAAGGCAAAATAAACCCCACCAGGGTGAGGAACAGGCTGCTCCAGTGGCCTTTCATCAGGAGTCACCTGCTCCAGGAATCACAGGCTTCCCAAGGGAGAGTCCAGAGCTGCCACGTTGCACCAGAGAAGCAGGAAGAGCCAGAGGAAGTTCCTGCTGCCTCCTTTCTCCTTGCTTTCCCAGTGCTTTTTTTTTTTTTTTTTTGCCAAATGTGGAAAAGAATGCACCTAACCCAGCCAGGGTGTTTCGTGAGCAGTTTGGTACACAGGACAACATTGCCATCATAGCTGTGGACCTGAGTTAGTCCAAGGACAAAGGAATTCCCAGTGGGAACAGGGAGAAGGCAAATGGAACATCCAGCCATCCATGAAGAGGGTTTGCTGGAGAGTCAAAAATCAGAGGAGCAATGGCTGAGTCCTGGTTTGTTACAGAAGAGAGAAACAAATAATCAAAGACACCCCCCAAGGCAAGGCAGGGGCTCCTTTTGTACCTTCTAAATTCATAAACAAATCAGCAAATCGCTCAATTCCTACACCCCTGACAGCACTGTGGGAGGAATTCCACCTCACCTCAACCTCTGCTTTATTGGCACAACATCTCCCCAAAGCGCTCTAAAACCAGGGTGCCACAGTAACCAAAATTAACTGGACCTTCTACTACTGGTTTACCCTGATTTAGCAATTTAATCTGCACATGTGTGGGAAGGTTCTGGAAGGTTTCACATGCATGCAAATCCACCTGGTTATGGACTGTGACCCTCCCTTCCCACAGGGTCCAGCCCAGTTTGTCCACAAGTATGATAAAGACAACCAAGCCAGGATTTAATGAAAGTCCTGCTCCTCTGCAGCTCTTCCCTGCCACAAGCTGACAGTATCAAGGCCCAGATCTATTGCTAATTCCACCTGAAAGCAGCACAGGTTTCCTTTCAGCCCGAGGATATGGTGTGCAAGTCCCAGGGAAACGGAGAGTGGCCACATGGAATGTAAGTCACACATTGGTACTCCCAAATCCCATAAATCAGCATCCTAAATCCTATAGCTTGCAAAGCTCAGCTGGGTTATTAAACCTTGGAGTATCCACAAGTCCCTGGATTTGTCAGTTCCTGGTCTCAGCGAGGAAGGTGATATGGAAGTGACCTTTAGAAACAGCCCACGGGATGTGGACAAGGCAGGAGGTCACGGACTGAGCCTTGACCCCAAAATCATGTTACACATGAAGATCCCTTTGGAGCCAAACTTGTTTGGGAAGAGCTGTCTGGGCCCAGCAATGATGAAGAGCTGGAGGAGGAAATGTCACTTGGAAGGTGGAGGTCTGGCTGGAGGCTCCTCTGGAAAAAGCGTGTACAGGTCTGTGGTTGTTGGGGGTCTGTCCTGTGCCACCTGCCCAGCTCGGGGCCCTGGGACAGCCTCCCAGCTCTGGCTCAGGTCCCTGCCCGGGACACCAGGTAGTAGAGGATGAAGAAGATGAGGATAAGTGCCACGGACACAGCAAGGAGCAGCCGGCGGTTGTCCCGGCCGGAGCGCGCCATGCCGGAGAAGCGCTTCACGCTGCCCGTCAGCAGCCCCGTCACACTCAGGAAATCCGAGTCCTGGGGGCAAAGACACGTTGGAGGCGTTGCAGAATCATGGAATATCCCGAATTGGAGGGACTCACAAGGATGATCCAGTTCGACTCCAGGCCCTACACAGGACACTCCAACAATCCTGGTGCTGATTTAGGGCTTCTCCCTTAAGGGCTTTTGCCATCCCGCCTTTCATCCCAATTCCCTGATTTGCACAGAAAGCCCCATGGTCCCAGGTCCTTACCATGCCATCCAGATAGCGGTTCTGTTCCTCAGCATCCTTGTCGATATCTAAAGCCAGCTGCAAGGCAAAGCAGGAAATGGGCATTAATGAGCTTTTAATGTCCAGAAAACCTCTAAAATCTGAAATGAATGTTATTAAAACAAGCTGCTGCTTTCCCAGCTCCAACAGACACACAGGGTACAGCTTGTCTGGTACAGGAACAAGGAAATGATTCTCAATTCCCTGTCAGGCAGGTAAACTTTTCCAGCTCTGAAAATGAAGCCTGACTGTCTTAATCTGTCAGGTAGAGAGGGGAGTTTAAACCCTGGGACACAATGGCAGGAATTCAATCTGCCCTTTCACACACAGAGCCATCGACTCCTTTCATGGTTTATACTAAACTTTTAGTAATAATTTAGAGCTTAATTTGATGGTAGTAGGAGCAAACCAGCTTTAAGAACATTTGCATAGAAATACAGGTATTTTCCAAAATTAATCTACCTGCCTTTTTATTGTGAATTTTTCCCTGAGGAGGTGAGCTTAGCAACCTCCCTGTGCTCAAGGCCAGGTCAGAGGGGACTTGGAGCACCCTGGTCTAGTGGAAGGTGTCCCTGCCCATGGCAAGGGGTGGGACTGGATGAGATTCAAGGTCCTTTCCAACCCAAACCATTCCGTGGTTCTGCGATCCCCTGCAGTGCCCCCCAGGTAACCAGAGCCCATCCTTCACCCCAACACCTGATGTGACCGCGGCACTCACCGACTTCAGCCTGGTGACCTTGCTGGCCAGGCTGTCGGCCATCCGCTTGTTCTCCACATCTAGCAGGTCCTCCATGGCACTCGGACTCTGCCCTGGGGAGAAGAACGAGGAGCACACACTGTCCCTGCCCTGCCACAGCATAGTTGTGTGCCCGTCACAGCCCCTCCTCGCACGGCTGGCGCCGTGGAATCCTCCGAAAATGTAACCAAAACACCCCAGCCTTTCCCCAGAGAGGCCACGGCAAGAACCCTGACGTACACCCTGAACTGCCACCTCGGCCCAGCATAGCAGCACGGGAGATCTGTGCCCAGCGACATGCAGGGATGAGATCTGGGTGAAACCCGGCAAGTCCGGGGCCCAATGCCCCTTGTCTCTCGGCATTGACCCCACTGAGGGGCAGCTGAGGGTTCAGGGGGATTAGGCGTTCCAGGGCAATTAGGGGTTATGGGGGCAGTTAGGGGGCTCAAAGGGGTATTAGGGTTTATGGGGGGCACTTGAGGGTTCACGGGGACAATTAAGGCTTTGGGGGGACAATTAGGGGTTCGGGGGGGGGCAACCGAGGATCCTAAAAGGGGCTCAGGGAGGCAATTAGGGATTACGGGGAGGGGGCGCGATTCCGGGGCTCCAGAGGGGAAATCGGGGCACTGCAGCAGGCCCCACGGGGTTCAGTGGGATCGGGGGCTCCCCTTCCCCCTGACCCCCTCCTGCCACCCAAAGCTGTGCCTGCCGCTCCCGCTATCCCCTCACCTCGGCCGCGCTCCGCCATGGCCGCCCTGGCCCGTCCCGCCCCGCCGGGCGGAGCCGCCACGAAATGTCCGCCCGTTCTTCCTCTTTCCCCTCCTCCTCCTTCCCCCCGGCACCGGGACCCTCGGGCCGCTCGCCCGGGCCGGGGCGGAAGGGCTGGAGCTTCCCCCGAGGGATCCCGGGCCGCAGGTACGGCCAGTGCCCTGCCCGGGCACAGGGGCACAACAGGGGGCTGGGGAAGAAAATAGGGGCTTGGGGACAAAAATAGGTGCTTGGGGACAAGAAGAAGGGGGGATTAGGGACAAATATGGGGGTTTGGCGACAAGAATAGGGGTCTGGGGACAAAAAATGTTTGGGGGAAAAAATTAGGTATTTGGGGGGGGAAGAGGGGTTTTGGGGAAAAATATAGGGGCTTGGGACAAAAATAGAGGTTTTGGGGGGGGAAGTAGGGGTTTAGGTACATAAATAGGGTTTTGTGGACAAAATAAGGGGTTTGGAATGTGCCCAAATGGTGGGTGAAGGAGGTGGCAGTGCGAGGAGCCAGCAGGGGTATGGAAAAGGGGAGTATGCCCGGTGATCCATTGGCTCATGCCATCCCTCCAAAAGCAGAGTGGATCCCCTCCATCCCAGCCCCTGGGCGTGGGGATGCTGTGTCTCTGCCCCGGGCCAGCCCAGCCTCCTGTCCCCGCAGCTTTCCGCCTTCCAAAATGCAGGATCTGCCCCTTTTGATCCCCCCAAAAGCCCCTTCGGGGCTGCGTGGGCAGGAGGAGACAACCCGTGCGATCCCCAACCCCGGGGGCTCTGGGCACAGAGTTCCTGTTTGTTGAGGTTGGTGTGACGAGCTCAGCCTCATCCTCATGGGAACACGGAAGCCGGACACGTGTCCGAGCCCAAATCTGCTGGATTTCCCCCTACCGGGAGTCACGTCCCAGCACCGTGGGCTCGCGTGGCTCCGTGAGCCGCTAAACCGGCGCCGTGTCCAAAATAATCCCGCGGTGCTGCGCATCTGCTCGCTGGCATTGTCGGCAGGGACATCCTCTCCCGGGGGGCGGCCGGCTCCGGACGCGCCTTTTGGCTGCGCCTGCAGCGATCGGTCATAATCCAACCCGCTACCAAACCCTCCTCGTCTGCTTCCCACCACCTGCGAAGGTAGCTCCGGCTGGAGCCGGAGGATGCTCTCCCGCCTCGCTTCCTCGCCGCTCCATCCCTTGTCACTCCACGGGAATGTTTCTGGCTTTATTTGTTATTTTCCCCTCTGTGCGGCAGCAGAAATCAGGGCAGGCGGGGTGGAGGAGGAGGAGGCAGGGAGCTATTTCAGGGAGCTGCTGTTATCTGCTCCGCGTTAATCCTCAGCTGGTGGGGGGAAGGTTTTCCCTGAGTGCTTTCCTGGGAGAGCATATATTAAACATTGAAAAGCAAAGCGAGGAAGAAGAGGATTAGTGGGAGAGAGAGGAACCTGTCTGCTGGCTTTGCTCGGGTTATCCATCTGCTCCACTTTAATGGATGCAGCAGCGTGAGCAATATCACTCGGGATTTTTTTTGTCTTGCGTTTTTTCCCTCCTTGCTCTTCCCACCCCCTTCTCTCTTCCCTCTCAGAGATCTGAGTGCCGAGGTGCTTTTCCATCACCCTGGAAGTCCCCTCGCTCCCCTTGCACTGGGTTGCACCGTAGCTGAGCTGTTGGGATAATGGAGCTCCAGGCTGTGGTATCCACGCTGGAAAACGGGGAGCAGGACAAGGTTCTCAAGGTGCTCCAGGTCTACAACCAAGAGGTGAGTGAGCATCAACCCCTTCCACAATTCAGGGACTCCTAAAAAAAATTATTATCCAGATCCCAAGTTAAACCTGGCAGGGAAATAAGAGTCGGTGTGAGGACCAAGTAAGAGGAGCTTTTATGTTAAGGCAGTTTTGGAGGTGCTAAGAGAGTCCAGGGAGGAGCTGCAGGTGAAACTACGTTGGGATTTGCAAGTCAAAGATGATTAGGGTGACTGCTGGGATCTCGTACAGGCACAGCTCTGAAAGCAGGAAATAATGAATACAGAATATCAAATCGCAATGATTTGGAAGCAGGGATGGCAGCATTTCTAGCCTTAAAGTAGGAAAAGATTATCCGTGGGGGTAAATCTCTGCTTGGAGAAGGAAATTGAGGGGACACCTCAGCTATTTACAGCTTACTCCCAAGTAGCAGCAGAGGGGCAGCTCCAACCTCTGCTCTCTGTGACCAGTGGCAGGACCCAAGGAAATAGGTGGAGAGGTTTAGGTTGGATATTACGAAAAGGTTCTTTCCCCCAGACGGTGGTGGGGCACTGGAACAGTTCCCCAGTGAATGGTCATGGCTCCAAGGCTGCTGGAGGTTCAGGAGAATTTGGACACAATACTCTCAGGCACAGATTGTTGTGCCTGGGATTGTTGGGGTGTCTGTGCAGGGCCAGGAGCTGGACTGGATGATCCTGTATGTTCCTTCCAGCTCAGGATATTCCATTGTTCTGTGAAATCCTGTTTGAAACAGACTCTGGTTGTCAGGGAAATTTCCTTCGGAGGTTTCCCCTGGGAGGGGCTGGCCCTGTGGATTGGTCTGACTCACTCTGCACCAGGCTGGAGTAGGTGGAAGCCACCAGGGAAAACCTGAGGAATATTTTGCGAGAGTGTGTGAGAGAGAGACTGTGTGGAACTATTCCTAACAGTCGGATTTGGAAAGGAGAAATATTGGCCAAGAAGGAGCAGGTGTCTGTTAAGGACAGCACTGAGGATTAAGCACACCAGCAGCAGGTGCAGCACCAGAGTCCTCGGGCTGCAGTGTTGCTGTGCTCCCGAACCCTGATACTTCCTGTTGGATTCCCCCAGCTGAGTCCTTCCCAGGGTATCAGGCCTAGGGAGCTAGAACCAGAGAGTTTGCTGGCCCCTCTGGAGGAAATGGAGCAGTCAAAGAGGATTATGAGACTGCAGATAAACCCGGCATGGCCTGGCACCGCTTCTGCTGCAAGACTGACAGTTCTGTATCCTTTTCCTTTGGATTTATTTTAATTCACTGTCATGCATGCAATTTTTGGTTGCTGGGAATAAACTACAGCTAAAGTGAAACCCCAGGTGTGGCCAAAATACCCCCAAAAGGGATAACAGCCTGCAGAGAGGATATGCTGAGGGAAGAACAAGCAGCCTGCCTGTGGAGCACAGCGGTGCCGGGATTGAGCCGTCGGTTCCTGGTAACATAGTCCAGCAGCCTTTGGATGGATCAGCTCGTGGAGCTCACACACAGCCTGGCCAGAGTTCACCTGTCCTGCTCCCACACTTGGGGCTGCTCCAGGCACCATGTCCATCGCTGCTTCTAGGCTGAACAGACCAATGCTGTTCCTGCACTCTTGGTGACTGCACACAAGTAATCAGTGTTTTACGGATTTTAAATGTTTTTGTTTTCCAAGCTGGGATCAAATGCTCTCTTGATATGAATAATGATTGCCTCACTCACTGGGAAGTGCTGCTTCTCCTCAGGCACCTGTGATCTCCTGAGCTCTCCAGTTCCATGGGAACAAGTTTGGCCAGGAAGGAGACTGTCAGTGAAGAATAACCAAAATAGTGAGAGAAACAGAAATGTTTCCCATGAATGGAGATCAGGAGTGTTTGTTAGGAAGGGCATAGGATGGAGTGTGGAGATCAAGTCCTTTGTGTTTAAAGAATGACCTGGATTACCATGAGGATCCATTCCCATGAACCAGGGAGACAGGACTTCTTTTAGCTAGGAGAAGGAACAATAAATATCAAGGGAAGACATGTAGGCACAGTTCAGTGGTGTCGCTGAGCAGGGGAATTGCTGGCTCTTATGGGATATTGGGATTGGGATGAATACCCACTGTGCTGCTGCAGTATTTAAACTAAATCTATCTGTCAGCTGGCCTGTGGCATTCCACTGGTGCTGTGGATCCAGGGGTGATGCCCAAAACGGGATGTGGGGACTGTCAGGAGATGGTGTGTTTGCTGTTGCAGCATGTTTTGGACCTGCTACTTTCCCGCTGAATGGCTCTGCCCTGGTCCCGTGGAGCTTTAACCTATTTCTTGTTCTGATTTGTTTTGTTTTTCCAACAGAAATCTCAGTGCTTCATCTTTGAGGATGAGGAGAGGGAAGAGAGAAAGGTAGGCACACGCTCCTTGCTTTCCTTCTCTGGTCTGTGTGTAAGTCTGGTGCTCTGTACTCACGTCCAGCTGGGCTTGGCAAGCAGCTCCCACAGAAGAAGAAATGAGTTTTCCATTCACTTGGTTAGGGCATGGTGTTCTTGGAGTGTCTGGCTCTGTTTTTTCCATCAGTAATTGGTATCTTTGGATAAAGGTCAGCATCCATCCGGCATTAGCAGGAGTTCCGCGATCCATTCCCAGCCATGGGTGTGATGCCTCTGTGATGATCTCTGGTGCTTGTGGGCAGGGATCACAGCAGTCCTGGCTCCAGGGGAGGGTGAGAGGCTCCGCTGGGAGCCAGCAGCAGGATTTGCCTGGAGCTGTGTATTGGCAGATCCTTTAAGCTGGTGTAATCTGGCACTTGGAGGGAAGGAACGCTCTGCCTGCACATTCTGACTCCTGCAGCTCTTCATGCCAGGGCAGGCCTCAGCGTGGCTGTTCTGCTGTAAGGATGACTGTTTCCCCTGGATTATTTTCCAGCTGGCTCAGTTTTGTGGTCAGTTCACTGGTGGATGGTGCCAATGCCTGTGTTAGCACAGCAAGTGCAGGCCAGGCGACCCGGGTGGAGAGCGGGACCTCCTTTGGCTGTGCCAGGGCCAGCTGCTGCCACACGGAGTGTTCCAAGCACAGCCTGAAATGTGGGGCTGGATCTGATGAGATCTGAGCTCTTTGCCTTGTGCTGACCCACTGTTTGAGCTGGGACAGTCACACAGGATGTGGCTCCAGGCAGAGTCCCACTTTTGAGGTGTATGCAATGAAATACGAATTGAGCATCACCACCAGTTCCTGATGTTTGGGTTTTCAGATGGTCCAGCTTCAGGCACACACCCCAAGATCTCTTTCCCCTGAGCCAGCACAAGACTTTGGTCACTGTGACTGGATCTGAAACTGTCTCCCTGTGAGGAAGGAGAAGAGGAACAGCTGTACTTCCTCACTTCCCCACAGTGTGAGTGTGGGGCATACCATGAGCCTCACATTAAGGACTGAAGTTCAGTTTTCCTTCATTCCTTCCCTCAGTAGTTTCATTTTGCCAGGGGAGGGTCAGGTTGGACATTAAGAGGAATTTCTTCATGAAAAGGGTGGTCAGGCATTGGAAGGGGCTGCCTAGGGAGGTGGTATAGTCACCATCTATATCTGGAGGTATTCAAGGAACAACTGAACATGACACTGAGTGCTCTGGTGTGGTTGTGAAGGTGCTGGTTGGTCACAGGTTGGACTCGATGGTCTTGGAGGTCTTTTCCAGCCTGTATGATTATGATTAATGACTAAGGATTAGGATTAATGATTCCAACCTTAATGATTCTGTGATTACTTCAAAGTGTAACCAGTGGGGCTATGTGAATCAAATTACAAACCTCATTTTTGGGTTCTTTCACTCTTGTAACATCATGGAAAGATCCGTGCTCTGAGCTGTGTTGTGTTTGAGGTCTGGTGGTCTGGTGGTCCTGCCCCAGCTGTGTGTGTGGGTTACTGGTGTGACATGAAGTGTTGCCACACATGGTTCAGCCTGAGCTGCCAGTGTCTGTGTGGCCTTGCTTGTGCTGTTGTGCTGCTCCATGACTCAGTGTTTCCCATGAGCTGTGCAGCTCCCATGAATTGTGTTAGTGGGGCTCTGCCAGTCTGTACCCACGGAGGATCTGGGCCAGTAGGTCTCCAGACAGTGCTGAAGTTAAGGAGATGCTGCTTATTTGAACCTCCTGAGGTCTCTTCACCTCTTTTCCCAAGGCATCACATGCTCTCCTCACCTCCTTGGGTCCTGTGGCCCTCTCTTGTGCAGTGGTCAGATCAACCCTGTCAGCCTGAGCCATCCTCACCAGGGCAGAGCTACAACAGTGACCTGTTTGCACTCTCCCTTTACACCCAGTACCCTCTGCAAGACATTTTTTCCTGGTTGTTCTTGCTCACACTCATCCAGGATCAATGCCAGAGCCAGGCACTTCCTGAGTGCAGCCAAGTGCATCCCTGAGCAGGCCCAGCTGACATTGCTGTTGTCCAGGGCAGAGCATGCCAGGGGTGGAGGGAGCACTGGGAAGTGTCAGTATCCAAGGCATTCTTGTTTCCAACTGCACAGAAAATGGCCCAGCTGCTGATCAAGTTCCTGGAGAGGGAGCTGCAGCCGTCCTGCCAGGTCACTTGCCTGGAGAGCATCCGCATCCTCTCCCGGGACAAGCACTGCCTCGACCCTTTCACCACCAAGGAAGGCCTGAAGACCCTCTCCAGGCACGCCGGCATCGATTACTCAGAGGAGCTCATCCGGGAGGTCCCAGACTTGGACGTAATCCTGGAATCCCTGAAATGCCTGTGCAACATCGTGTTCAGCAGCGTCATGGCGCAGGAGCTGACGGCAGAGGGGCGGCTGGTGGTGGGGCTGGCCCGGCGCATCAAGCTCTACAACGAGCGGAGTCTTCCTCACGACATCAAGTTCTTCGACCTGCGCCTGCTGTTCCTGCTGACGGCCCTCAGGGTGGACATCCGGCAGCAGCTTGCCCAGGAGCTCCGGGGCATCAGTCTCATGACAGACACCCTGGAGCTGACCCTCGGGGTCAAGTGGTTGGACCCCTACGAAGTTGCCACTGAGGAGGGACTTCTCCCACCTTTGCCTCGGCAGGAGACGGAGAGAGCCATGGAGATCCTCAAAGTGCTCTTCAACATCACCTTTGATTCCAGCAAGAGGGAGGTGGACGAGGTGAGCTCCTTGGGCCTGTGGCATTCATGTGTCTCTGTGCTCTGGCTTTACAGGTTTTCTCCTCCCTTGCATTTCCTCATATCCCAGACTGGTCCTTGTGCGCCCTCAGGGTGGGGAGGGACTCAGGTGTCTTTAGGGCACTGCCTCTGTCCAGTGCAGTATTATCCCTTACTTTGCCTGTGCTTTTAGAGTATTCCCAAAAGCAGAATTGAGAGTCTGCTTCCCCGGGAACACCCTGCAGAGCATGATGAGGCTGGTGGAGGGGGGTATAGGCTGTGGGATGTGTGGGATCCCCTTTGCTGATCGAGGTGTTCCTTTCTCCATGTTGGGGCCAGGAAGATGCTGCTTTGTACCGGCACTTGGGTGCCCTCCTGCGCCACTGCCTCATGATCTCCGCTGACGGCGAGGACCGCACCGAGGAGTTCCACAGGTCTGTGTTGGGAAGAGCTTCACCTGGAGCTTCAACTGCTCCCCCAAGCACATCCTGCCTGAGCTTGAGCGACTAGGGAGGGACACTGCTGACCAGCAGCTCTTGGGTTTAGCGTGGGGATCCCTTCACCCTGCCGGAACTCAGAAACAGCCTTTCCTGCCCTTGGAATGCCCTGTGGGAATACCATGGCCTTCTGGCCCCTGAGATCTTGTTCCATGTTCTGTGTCAGGCTGTCCCAATGGTGACATCCATCTCAGTGGACAACTGGCCAGAGAAGATGTGTGCTGCTTTAATTAAAAAGTCCATGAGGTGGCCTTAATTAACCTTAAGCCGTACTGAGAAATTTGCTGTGTCATGTTGCCAGGCGTTATTGGTGCAGGGGTTTCAGCTTGGAGCAGGTGCCAGCATCCTGTCCCCAAGAACACATAGTCAGGGAGATCCCAGGCAGTGCTGGCATGGACCATCAGGATGAGGAGTGATACAGGAGACTCCAGAGACAGACCTTGGACCACCAAGATTGGTCCTGCTTGGCTCTGTGTCAAGGTCTGTGGGTTCTCAGTTGTCACTGAAGTCTCTTTGGACTCTGAGCACATAGGTCAGCTGCCCAAAAAGCATTTAAATTTATTCCCTTTCAGTGATATGAGGAGCATGAGATGCTCCAGGAAAACTTGGATTGCAAGGTCCTCACACTCCTTCAAGTTAATGACAGGCCTTCCTTTCCGCAGAGCTGGAGAACTTCTGTCAGCAAAGCTCTATGTTCACTTCTCTTCTCTTTCACACGTGCAGCCACACGGTCAACCTGCTGGGCAACCTGCCCCTGAAGTGTCTGGATGTGCTCCTGACTCCCAAAGTGCGGCCGGGCTCGCTGGAGTACATGGGCGTCAACATGGACGCCGTCAGCATCCTCCTGGACTTCCTGGAGCGGCGCCTGGACAGGGTGAGTGGTGCGGCTGCTCCTTCCCACGGATCCAGGGCACCTTTTCCTCACCTGGAAGAGCCTGGTGGGAGCACCATTGCCCTTTGTAGGAGGGGCAGCTCTTGGCAAAGTTGGGGTTGGTGAGACTAAACCAATATCCCTGGACTGGGAAGGTGACTGCCATCGCTTTGAGGGCTGCAGACAGTGAGGTCAGTGGAACAGTGGATGATTAGCTGGTAATTAACCAGGTGATGGACAAATCAGCAGTAATCCAGTGGGCAGCTCGGAGTTTGTGCTGTTTACAAGCTGACTATGGTTTTCGGCCTCTGGAGTTGTTCCAAAGGGCCTCCAAATTTTATTTCTCTGCCCTGTATGCCCTGCCCAAATATTTCTGGCACTGCCTGTGCCACAGCCCAGTTTGGGTGTGGGGAGGAAGGGGGCACTGAATGCCTGTGGCAGAGGCTGGGAAGCTTTGTGTCCATTCATCTCCCTGATGGTCTGTGCTCGTGTTCTCCAGCATGAGCCAGATGAGCTGAGCTCAGTGTGATTGACATGCTGCTGCTTTTGGGGATGTTTCTGCAGGGCCACAAGCTGAAGGAGAGCTTGACTCCTGTTCTGAACCTGCTGACGGAGAGTGCCCGAGTCCACCGGCAGACCAGGAAGTTCCTGAAGGCGAGGGTACGCTGTGCTCAGCCCCGTGTTCAGGGGTGCTGCCCTGACGGGAGGGGAGATGAGCAAAGCCCTGCTTGTGGCCACCCTCCAGCCACCTCTGGCTTCTGACATGGGTGCTTGAGGCCTTAGGTACCCAGAGCGACCTGTGACCCTCGCTGTGGCCCTGCAGGTGCTGCCGCCACTGCGGGATGTGCGCAACCGGCCGGAGGTGGGGAATTCCCTGCGGAACAAGCTGGTGAGGCTCATGACCCACATTGACACCGACGTCAAGCACTGCGCTGCCGAGTTCCTCTTCGTGCTCTGCAAGGAGAGTGGTGAGTCCCGGGGGGCTTCCACAGGGACCCTCTGCAGGGCTTCTGCCTTGCCTTGGGACAGCCATGCTGAGTGGGGAAAAGGGGAGAGCTCCAGGAGCTCTGTGGGAAGCAGGTGGTGTCTCAGCCAGCAGTGAGTGACAAGCTGTGCTGGAGGACACCCCTGCACCCTGCACACAGCCTGGCCCATGTTCAGACCCCACCCATGGGCCTTGCTCCCCGTCAGCATCTCCATGTCTCCATGGCCTGGAGACACGGCACAACTGTACTGCTGGGGCGGGTGGGGACACAGGGCCGGAGGCAGGAGGGGAGCACAGGGTGGTCTCTGTCCCTTCTCCCGGCAGTGTCCCGGTTTGTGAAGTACACGGGCTACGGGAATGCCGCGGGGCTGCTGGCGGCACGGGGCCTCATGGCTGGCGGCCGGGAAGAGGGGGAGTACTCGGAGGATGAAGACACGGACACAGAGGAGTACAAAGAGGCAAAGCCCAAGTAAAGAAATCTGTTTCCCCTCTGGAATCTGTTCCCTCACCTTCCTCCTGCTTCTGCTTTATCCCGTTTCATGCACCTCCTGCCATCTCCCTGTTCAGCTCTTCCACATGCAGCAGGGGTGGAAGTGCCTGTTACTCCTATCCCTCTCCAGAGCTCAGTGTTGCTACACCCAGCTGGTTTTTGGTTCCTCTTTTTCCCTTCCTTCTCTTTCTTTTTCCCTTTGCTCTTTTTTTTTCCCCTTTGTTTCTCCTCTCCTCTGCAGTGGGTGGTATCTCAAGGGAGGGAGGTCCAAGTCCATTCCCACCTGTGTTTCCCACATTCACTGGCTTCCTGTTCAGTGTCCCTGCAGGCTGGGTTTGTTGGGATTTTCTCTGTTAGTTTTTGTCTTCTGCCTTGAGGAGAGGGAGGAAATGTCACCTGCCCTCATGTACCTCATTTCGAGTGGCACCGTGGCATTGGCAGGAGTGGGTGTTAGAGAAAAGGGTGGTGTTTGTAAGGATGGAGGTCAGAAGCCTTTGTAGCACTGTGATGGCACTTGGGGCTCAGGACCTGAGCAGGAGTGACAGCCAGTCCTGCTGTGCCATTCCTCTGCTTCACAAAGCTCAGAAGGATTCCAAACAGCCCTTTGTCACCTGCTGTCCCCTCTCCTGAGCCCTGGCCTCACTGCTCTCTGTGCAGCATCAACCCTGTGACGGGACGTGTGGAGGAGAAGCTGCCCAACCCCATGGAAGGGATGACGGAGGAGCAGAAAGAGCATGAAGCCATGAAATTGGTCAACATGTTTGACAAATTGTCCAGGTACTGGGACATGGTGTGTGTCCGGGGGGTACATCTGTCACAAACCTTCCTTTGGCTGCATTCCCAAGGCCTGAAGGGATCTAGGAGAGGGAGTGGCAGGGGATATGTGAGGAAACTCTTCCCTCAACATGGCTCCTTGATGGGCAGGGGAAGCACTGCCAGGCCCTCCAGCTTTGGCATGATGGGACACTGTGAAATTCCTCGCTGTGCCTGCGCTGTTCCCAAGCACCTGCTGCTCGCCAGCTTTGTCCAGGTGCTTGGGAAGGACAGCAGCCTCTGTCCTGGCAATGCTGCTCAGGGGGAAGCAGCATTTTGGGGACAGACAGCAGGGACAGATGGCATCCAGTGCCACCAGCCACTTTCCCTGTTGGATTGCTTTCTCCAGTTATCTCTCATCCAGAGAAGCCCAGCTGAGTTCAGGCTTTCAAGAGTAGGAGGGAAGTAACTCCGTCACGTGTTGGAGGGAGAGGAACACGGACACCAGTGCTAGTTTTCCTCTGGGAATCCTGAGCTACACAGAACAGGACTCTAGAAAAGAGCCTATTCCAGGGAATAGGATTGTGCTTCCAAGCCATTGCTTTGCTATGCTGGAAGTTAGAGGGCTGGGACTGTCCCTACTTCTCAGAAGGGACCTTTAGAAGGGTTTGGGCATATTTCAGGTCATTTCCACAAGCCCCACATTCCTGCAGTATTCCTGGTCTGTTCCCATGCTCTGCTGCAGCTCTGCCTTACCTTCCCCCTCTCCTCCTGGCCACAGGGAGAAGGTGATCCAGCCCATGGGTGTCACTCCGAGCGGCAACCTGGCGCCCATGGAGAACGCCATTCGCCACATCGCCGACGAGCGCTCGTCCTCCGACTCGGACCTGGGGCTGGACTGACCCGGCTCCCGCCCCCAGCCGCGGAGAGCCGCGCTCCAGCCGCTCTCCCTCGGAACTGGTGCTGCACCCAGGGGCTGGCACTGCACCGGGACTCTCCCTGTGGGATCCGGATCCAGCCTGGACGCCTCACAGCCCACCACATGGAACACCTGCCTCCTTCCCAGCTCCATAGCCACTTCTCCTTCCAGAGGTCTCTGTGACCTGACTCCACCTTGGTCTCTCCTGTCAGCAGCCTTGAGGATTTCACACTCCAAATTGCTTCCAGGACTCTCCAGTAGGGTTTTTGGTTTTTAAATATGTGCTGTTTGGGAAGAAGGGTCAGGGGGAGGCTCTTCCTGCCACTCCATCAGGGTTCAGTGATCCACGGAGCCTCCGGTGTGCGCGTGGCTGTGTGCGTGCCTGGCCCCACAGCGGGGGCTGCTCCCTGGGAATGCCATGGGAAGCGGAGATGCCAGAGGTGGGTGTGGGCCTGCAGTGGGAGCAGGATCCGCAGGGTATGGTGCACGTGGCTGTATCCATGTCCATGCGCACCCAGAGCATGTGGGTGAGCAGAGTGGAGCCCAGCGAGGCCTTGAAAGCTTCCAGCATTCCCCTGGCCACAGGAGAGAGCGCGTGGGCAGCTGCAGGAACGCTCTGATCTCCCTTCTCTGGCACTGGGTGCTGTCCCTGTCACCATCCAGCTGGGTTTGGGCGTTCACGTCTCCCCACCTCCAGCTTTCCAGACAAAAGGCCAATACCTGTGCTCTGTCCTTGGCTCCTCCTCGCTGTCCCCAGGTCACTGTGTCCCCAGGGGCTGCTGTTGGGCCTGGTGTAGATTTGTCTTTATTTTTATTCCTGTTTTCTTTGGAAAGAAAATCTTCCCGTTTGTCTCATGTACCTGAGTTCCCAAATCTCCTGTCACGATTAGGAATGCACAAGTGACGCTAGAATAAAGCCAACCTGACACGTGGGAGCGTGGTTGTGATTCCTCCGAGCAAGGAAATCCCTGTGGCTGTCCCCGTGGCAGAGCATCTCAGGTGTTCCTGGCCCTGTCTCCTTAGGACCTGGGGATGTTCCTGAATGTGGTCTTGGAGGTGAAGAGCTGGAGTGGTGCTTTGCTTGATTTTTGAATTTCCACTGCTGAGGCCTCTTGAGTGCTGTGTCCAGCTCTGGGCCCCTCATGGCCAGGAGGATATTGAGGGGCTGGAGCATGTCTGGAGGAGGCAATGGAGCTGGGGAAGAGTCTGGAGCACAAGGAGCTGAGGGGGCTCAGGCTGGAGAAAAGGAGGCTCTGGGGGGAATCTTCTGGCTCTGCACAACTCCCTGACAGGAGGGTGCATCGAGGGGGTGTGTCGGGCTCTGCTCCCAGGGAACAGGAGGGATGAGAGGAAACAGCCTCAAGCTGTGCCAGGGGAGGTTCAGGTTGGACATCAGGAAGAACTTCCTCATAGAAAGTGCTGTCAGGCACTGGAAGGGGCTGCCCAGGGAGGTGGTGGAGTCCCCATCCCTGGAGGTGTCCAAGGAATGCCTGGATGTGGCACTCAGTGCTCTGGGCTGGTGACAAGGTGGGGATCGGTCACAGGTTGGACTTGATGGTCTGGAAGGGCTTTTCCAACCTGGATAATGCTGTGGTTCTGTTTAGTTCCTGTGCCATTCCAGGCTGTTGGGCTGGGGACAGCCCTGCTCTGTCACAGTGGGAGCTCTTAGGCCAATTGCGTCGTTCTCTTTTTAGCTAGCAAAAATCCCCCCACTGCCCTTCTGTGTGCTGACACACAGCCCTGATCCCTTCCCAGCTGTTGAAGCTGTCCCAGGCTTTCCGTCCAAAAGGAAAAGGGGGGTTTGGTGTTTTTAATGCAGTTGCTATTGTTGTTTCAATTTTCCAGAGTGCTTTCAAATCCCTAAGAACAGCTGCCAGGCCTGGCCTGGAATGCCCTGGAGCAGGGGCTGAGCTTGGCACTGGGCATTTAGGGAAGAGGCGTTCATAGAATCATGGAACTCCATTTTGGGGGGAAGCAGGGGATGGTTAAAAACAAATTCCCACCATTTCCACGAGGCTCTGTATTGTGTTGTGGCAGGTTTGGGACACAGCATGACATGGCTGTGACACTGCCACCCCCTGGGATGGCATCTACAACAGGGAAAGGCACTTGTGTGAGGGGGAGAAAAAGGAAAACTAAAAAGCAGGTGAAAGGAGCAGTGGTGGGGAGAGGTGTCTTTACAGAAAACCCCTTAGGTGATATCCAGAAACGAATTATCTCTCTTTATTATTAAATAATTAACACTCCAGTGATTCAGAAATTCCCCAGCAGCTTGAGCTGGAATGGGAATGGGGGGCATCCCCTCCCCCACCCCTGGCTTGTCCCCTGATTAGCAGAGATTTCATGGAAGACTAAACACAGCCTGCAGCAGCTGAGGATCATGGCCAAGGGAACAGTGGCTGGGGAGGAGCTGTGACAGGAACTGGATTGCTCAGCCCGGTGGGAGCTGGAAAACTCACTCCAGTCTGTCCTGGCCTGACCTCATGGCATTCCAGCTCCTGCTCCGTGGAACCAGTGCCTCTGAGGGGCTCTGGGATGGATGGCTGGACAGGAGGAGGATCCAAACAGCCAACTGCAGACACAGAGCTCATTGGATGTGCTGGCATGAGCCCCCAGGCCCTCGGACACTTACTGGTGACACTTACGGCTGGACATCCTCAAATGACGTGGTGAAGGGTGACAGGAGTGCCTTCCTACTTGTCCTTGGCATCCAGCTGGAAACAGAGACCACAGCACTTGCTAGGGAGCATCAAACATTCCAGCCCCAGCACCATCCCCACAGGTTTCACAGAATCCTGCAATCCTGGAATGGTTTGGCTTGGAAGGGACCTTAAAGCTCATCCAGTCCCACTCCTCACCATGGACAGGCAACTGTTTGCTCCAAGCAACTGTTTTTTCTCTATGACAGTTGCATCAGCATTATCCATCAGGGATTCAGAGGAGCACAAGCATCAAGCCAAGGGCTGGCTAGTCCCCAAAATGTTGGTACTGAAAAATCAAAAACCTGGCCAAAAGGCTAAGAATTCCTACTCATTCCAGCCTCATAATCTGATGAAACTAAGAACAACCTGGATGTTACAACTGGAATCTTGAAGCCAGATTTGATGAAGTCACATTTGGACAACATATCCCTAAAAAAATACAGCTGTGTTTGATGTCAAATGTGGAAAAATCCTCCAAGCGGTCTAAAGGAATGTAGTAATTAACATCAGAACCGAGCTCTGAGTAATTAAGATCTTGTTCCCCTGCAGTTTTTCACTCTTGAAGATCCCAGAAGGTTAAAGATGTAAGAATGGTGGGGGAAAAAAGCCTGTTTTAAGCATTCTTTGCTATGAGCAGGAACCCCACTCCCTGTCCGGCCACGGCAGCACTGATTGGGTCTCAACACAACCAGAGCATCCCTTCCCTCTCTCCTGCTGCTTATTGCTCCAGAGAAACCTCTGGAAGTGGGAGCACAGCCATGAAGAGACTGTACAGTGAGGGTTTCCAGCCCCACACCCAAGGGAAGCGCTGCCTGCGGAACATCCCTTTTTTGTGTGGAGGCTCTGCTGCCTCACAGCCTGGCACTCCTGACTAAGGGGATTTCCTGGCTGGTTACTCCCAGGCCCTGGAATCTGCACCTGCAGCTACAGCTACAGTGCTTGTTTGAGAACAAATCACACACCAGGGCACATAACTGGAAGCTTTTCATGCCCTGAGGGGGTAATTGCCTGAAGGAACCCCAAAATGCTCACTTTTAGCCCAAATCCTGCCCTTTGACATGTTCCTAATTCGTCTGGGACTAGCAGATCCATGTCTTCCTGTCTATCACAGACATATTCAGCCAACAGCGCTCTGGCCTGGCACCTTGGCTGTGAAACAGCACTCAGGTTTGGGGTTTTTTTGCACTCTTCTGTGCAATGACCCCAGCAAGCAAAACCCACTCCCCTGGATAACTCCAGCACAGGGAACACAGAGGCTGAGGGGGCAGGTGGGGCTCTGAGTCTCTTCCCACCTTCTCTTTCTCCTTCTGGATCAGTGTTTGCATCTCGTCGTTCCAGCCCAGCAGCTCCACCAGCTTCTCGACGCCCCCGACCACATCCCCGAGCTGGGCCACGTCGTTGTGGCGCTGCTGCCACGCAAAGGGGCCCACGAGCTCCCGGTTGATGAGGACCCGCGGCACGGAGCTGCGCACGGCTCCGGCCAGGCTGGCAAAGGGCTCCACCTGAGGGGGGAACCGAGGGGGCACAGGGACAGTCACCCTGGCAGGGGCACCAGTTCCTGGCACACTCAGCCTGGAACTGCTCAGCCACCCTGGCTCTGAACAGGTCACGGTGTCACCAGTTACCTGGTGGCCTTTCCTCAGGTAGCCCCAAAGCTCTCCAGGTGCCCACCTGGTTTCCAGAGGGGCTCTCAGTGCAACTCCACCCTATTTCTTACCCTCCACCTCAAATTTCACATCCCTAACACATTTTCTTGCCTTTTCCTCTAAGCCCTCTCCCCCCTCCAGAGTCCCTTCAGGCCACGTTTTCCATGTGCCTTTTTCCTGGGGGTTTCCCTTATTCCCAGACCTCCAGGGATGTCCCGACGATGAAGAGCAGGTCTGCCATAGGGAAGTCTGTCAGGTGCAGGAGGAAGCGCTGCGGGAGCTGCTCGCCAAAGAATATGATGTCAGGCTTGACAACTCCAGTGCAGACAGGGCAGCGAGGGACCCTGTCCTCCATGACGTCACCCTGAGGGGAGAGACCCCAAAACTGCCTGTCACAGGGACCCTGTCCCTGTGAAAGGAGAGACCCCAAAACTGCCCCTAACAGAGATGCTGTCCCCCTGAAAGGAGAGGCCCCAAAACTGTCTGTCACAGGGGTTCAGAACCACCATGTGTCCTCACAGCAATGCCCAACCCCAAACCTGGTCCCCTCCATAAACCTCTCATCCCCAAGGGCAAAAGAAGAGGTTTGGACCTGTCATTACTGTATTAATTAATGCCTCCCCGTGTTAATTGCAGTGCTGATGCCCAGCTGGGCCCACTCACCCTGAAATCCTCTCCGGGAAAGTTCCTCTGACACACTGTGCAGGTGGCAGTGGCAAAGGTGCCATGGGCTTCCACCAGCCTGTCAGGAGGGATCCCAGCCACTGGAATGCAGTGTGTGGGAGAAGACTGAGCCAGAGCCTCTCCATGTGCATTTCCCCAATCCTGCTTCTCCCCTCAACTCCTGGTGCTGCTGCTGGAGATGGGAAGGAGCTCACCTCTCTCCAGCCCATCGATATTCTGGGTGTAGAGGCGCAGGAGCAGCCCCTTGTCGTGCAGCAGCCGGAGGAAATAGTGGGCGAAATTGGGGCGGTAGTTGCCGGGATAGAGCTCCTTGGCCAGGGTGAAGAAAGGCTTGGGGTTGATGAAGAAATACCCCAGCTCAAAGATGGCCTCGGGGTAGGGGATGTTGTACTGCTCCAGGTTGCTGTACAGGCCGCTCCCAGGGGACCTGTGGGAACAGGGGGCAGCTGGGAGGAGCTGCAGAGGTACCTGGGCTGGAGGCAGAATCCCAGGATCACTGAGGTTGGAAAAGACTTCCAAGACCATCAAGTCCAACCTGTGATCCATCATCACCTTGTCAACCACATCCCATCGTTTCTTGGACACCTCCAGGGATGGGGAGTCCACCACCTCCCTGGGCAGCCCTTTCCAATGTTTAATCACCCTTTCCGTGGACAAGACCTGAGCCCTCCAAGGACCAAGAGGATGGAGGCATCACCTGAAGTCCGGGATGCTGCTGGGCGTGCTGATCCCGGCGCCAGCCATCACCACCACGCGCCGACATTCCTTCTTCCGGAGCAGCTCGGCCACATCCTTCAAGGTGAGCTTCTGCTTCCCCTCGTCACCTCCCCACCTGCCCAAAATTGCTCTGGCAGCTGTGCTCAGACAGAAGGGTCTGGAGCCTTGGATCCTGCTTGGCACAGGAGGAAGCACAGCACTGAGAGAACTGACAGCGACTTCGGCTAAGCGATAGAAAGCAGCCAAAAATTCTGCAGAAAGCTCCTCCCTGGGCAGGATGGTGCTAGGGCATCCCTAGGAGAAATCTGGCTGTTATTCCAAGCTAACAACAAAACCCTGGAGCAGACAAGCCCCTCTGCACTTCCTTAGGTGGATCTAAAATACCAAATCACTGGTGTTTCTGTGAGAGGTTTTTTTTTGACCAGGATGGACACAAAGTTGGACCCACTGGGAATCACCAGTCTCAGTGTTGATTTACACTCCTCTGGGTTCCAGGAGACTCTTCTGTGTCCTGCGTTCAACATGTTTCTCTCAGGATGATGTGTAACCCTGCCCAGGTGAGCACAGACACTGTCATTTCCCTGTTCTCCCCTTGGGCTCTGTGTGTCCTTGTCCAAAGGAATGATAGCTCTGTGCCCAACTGGGCTGGGAACAGCCATTGTCATCTGGGAACAGTTATTAGCATTTTGGGAACAGTCATTATCAGCACAGAACAGCATCTCCCAGAAAATTAGTGCTGCTGGAGTAGGGCATTGTGCACAGTCCAAAGCGAGTGTAAGGAGAGCTGGGAGAGCTGCTGGGGCTTGGCAAGCCCAGGCAGCAAAGGCAGAGCTGGAAGTGTCTCCAGGCCTCGGGGTGGTCAGCTCTGCCTTCCCTGGGATGTGACAGTTCCTTTACAGGGATCTGACAGTCCCTGGATGTGATCCTTTCCCATGGATGTGACACTGCACTGCCTTAGCCAACTGCCACAGGGATGTGGCTCTGCCTTCCAAGGGATGTGACATTGCCTTCCCTGGGATGTGTGACATTGAATGCCTAGGGATGTGCCCCTGCACTGCCTTTCCCTGCTGTCACAGGGATGTGGCTTTGCCTTCCCAGGGATGTGACCCTGCCTTACCCTGCTGTCACAGGGATGTGACAGCACCTTCCCAGGGACGTGACACTGCACTGCCTTTCCCTGCTGTCACAAGGACATAGCTCTGCCCTGTCAGACCGAGTTCCCGGGGTGCTGAACTCACAGTCTTGGAAAAACACTGATATTTCCCTGGCAGATCCGTGCTCTCCGGGCTCCCAGGCCAGCTCTGGCTCATAGAGTGACGTCCCTGCTTAGACGGGGACAGGACATCCTCCATCCCATCCCACCACCGATGCCCATCCTCCCCTTCCCGCAGGGATGCTCCAGCCCCCGGCCGGGCATTTCCCACCTACCTCCCGGCTCCACCGCCGGCCAGCCCCTTCCCGTCCCCGCCGCACCGTGCCGTGCTGCCGCCGCCGCCGCCATGGCGGGGCCCGCGCTCCCACAGGCTCCTCCAGGCTGCAAGAGAGCAGAGCGGAGCTCGGGGCGGCCCGGGGCTCCCGGGGCTCCCCCCGCCCCCGGCCCTCACCGGCCGCCAGCAGCGCCCGGGCCCCGCGCTCCATCGCCGCTACCGCACTGCCGCGAGCGCGCGCGCCCGCGCTCCCGCCAGCCGCCGCCGCTCACCCCGCCCGGGGTCTGTCCGGCCGTTCCGGGGCTGCGGGAGCCGGGAGAGGCGGCGGGGGAAGACCCGAGGGATGGCGGCGTGGAGGCGTTGCCACGGCGACCGCGGGGCGCGGCGGTAGCGGCGAGAAGCGAGTGCGCGGCGGCGGCGGGCTCGGGGCGTTACGGTACCCGGCGTGCCCCGCGCGGCCGGAAGTGAGTGCGCAGAGCGGGGACGGCGCGGCCTCCTCGCTCCGCTCCCGTCCGGCCCCGTCCCGGTCCTGGTCCCGGTCCCGTCCCGGGCCCGCCGCCGCCATGAAGGACGTGCCGGGCTTCCTGCAGCAGAGCCAGAGCGCGGGGCCGGGCCAGGCCGCCGTGTGGCACCGCCTCGAGGAGCTCTACAACAAGAAGTGAGCGGGGACGGGGTGCGGGGAGATCGCCGCCCCGGGTCCCGGAGCCGAGCGCGGCCTGAGGAGCCCTCGCGGGGCCCGGCTGGACCCGCGTCCCTTTAGCCGCCTCGTTAGTCGCCCGGGAGGTGACTCCCGCGGTGTTTGTCCCTGCCAGGGGTCCCAGCCCCCGGTTCGCCCCCGATCCGCTCTCTCGTCAGTCCCGGCACGATGCGATCGGAACGTCCCGGGATGAGGCACGGTTTGGCGGGGTTGGGCTCACGGCGGTGTTCTGTGTCCCCAGGCTATGGCACCAGCTCACTCTGCAGGTGCTGGACTTCGTGCAGGACCCCTGCTTCGCCCAGGGAGATGGGCTCATCAAGGTGAGCGCACTCTTCCCAACTTTCCTGGTTTTTTGTACCAGGAAAAACTCAGCCTGTGGCTTCTCCCTGTCTTAATCCTCTTGGAGAATTACCGACCAGGGTGGATTCAGCTCCCGGGGTTTTTGCACTGGTGTGAGCCTGCAGGGTCTGTGTGAAAATTCTGCTAAAACCAAACGTCTCAATTTCAGAAGCTTCAAAGTGATTCTTTACTTCACTCACTTGAAATGTTTATTTTTAGGAGTTGCAGGGGGATTGTTTTTTTAAATTCCCTATTCTAGCAGGAGGTTTGCAAGTGAAGGATGGGTGTTTACAGATGCTTTTCTTGAGTCCTTGCTTGCAGCTGAAAGAAACCTGTGGAGGTAGAATTAGATAAAACCAGTTCTGGGTTCTGAACAGTGCAGGAATTTCTGTATGGGATGCCAGATTTTCTGGAAAAATCATAGGATCCTGAAATGGTTTGGGTTGGAAGAGCCCTTGAGGATCATCATGTTCCACCCGCCCAGGAAGGGACACCTTCCACTAGCCCAGTTGTCTTGGAGCCCTGTCCAGCCCATCCAGGGATGTTCAGATCAGCTGGAATAGAGAGGAAATAGGGTGACAAGCTCTGAACTGGGGTGTCCTTTGCTATAAGTGTCCCTGTCCTTGTCCCTGCAGCTCTACGAGAACTTCATCAGTGAGTTTGAGCACAGGTGAGTTACTAGGGGTCACCTGGGAGGTTTGACAGTTACCTGGGGGGGTTTGGGGGTCACCCTCAGGGCTTGGGGCCCTGTGCTGACTCCAGGCTGCTCCCTGCAGGGTGAACCCCCTGTCCCTGGTGGAGATCATTCTTCATGTGGTCCGGCAGATGACAGGTGTGTGTCCTCCCCTCTTCCTTGTGCTGTTGTTACCTCTGGAATGTGGCCAGGGATGGGTCAGTCTTGGATGTGGAGTTGTTGTCCTTCTGCTGCATCAAGATGAGAAAACACTGGCTTAAAAAGCTTAAGTTATTGCTGATGCCTGGAGTAGGAAGTCCACAGCTTCCCTGGTGAGGAAAGGCCTGGCTTACCTGGCAGCACCTGCTGCAGGTTGAGGGTACACTATGGAAACCCCATATTCCAGCCTTCAGGAATCCTGTAAAAGGTGCATTGGTAGGTGAGGTTTAGCTCCATAGGAGCTGCTCTTTTAAATCTGTTTTTTCTCTACTTCAGATCCCAATGTGGCCCTGACTTTTCTGGAGAAGACCCGGGAAAAGGTATGTTGGAAGTTGCTCTTGGTGTGTTTTGCCTCTGAGCAGGCCAAGAGTCACCGCCATGTGTGACACCCATGCTGGAGAGCAGCACCTTTCCACAGGGGAGTGTAATCACAAGTGACATGCATCCAGCCTCTGGAGCGCACCTGGCTGCAGGTGACACTCCAAACAGGTCCCGGTGTCCCTGCAGGTGAAGAGCAGTGACGAGGCCGTGATCCTGTGCAAAACAGCCATCGGGGCCCTCAAGCTCAACATCGGGGACCTGCAGGTCACCAAGGTGAGGGATGGGGAGTTTTGGGGTGCTGTGACATTCCTTGGTTATCCCAGCTCCTGGCTCAGAGGGGCTTGTGAGCTCACCAGGATGTGGGAGCTGCGCACGGTGACCTGTGGTGTTACTGCCTCAGTGGAGCACGTGGGGGTTTGTCATCCTTGGCTGCTTTTAGAACCATGTTTTAAAGCTGAAATGATGTTTTTCATGCAGGGCAGTTTTGGTTCTCCTAGAACATGTGCAGAGGGATGGGTTTGGGTGATGGAATCCTGGGAATGGTTTGGGTTGGAAGGGAACTTGAAGGTCACCCAGTCCCATCCTCTGCCATGGCCAGGGACACCTTCCACTAGACCAGGTTGTTCCAGCCTGTCCTGGAACACTTCCAGAGAAGGGGCAGCCACAGCTTCTCTGGGCACCCAATGCCAGGGCCACAGCACCCTCACAGGGAAGCGTTTGGGAGCAATAGTGGCTTTGTCTGGTGTCACAGCTGTCGTGGTGTGTCACTGGGGATCTCCCGGGAATGCTGTGATCCTTGGAGCCAGGAGCACAGGTGCATTCCAGGTGCTCCTTCCCCTGTAAGAGCCAGGTCTTGCCCTTCCAGGAGACCATCGAGGAGGTGGAGGAGCTGCTGAACACCCTCCCCGGGGTGACATCAGTGCACAGCCGCTTCTATGACCTCTCCAGCAAGTACTACCAGACCGTGGGCAACCACGCCGCCTACTACAAGGATGCTCTGCGCTTCCTGGGCTGCATCGAGGTCAAGGACCTGCCAGGTAACTCCTCTCCAGGGGAAATCCCAGTTTCCACACTCTGCTTCATCCCCCCATCCCAAATAAGTGCCCTGGCTGAGGTTTTCTCTGTGCTGTTTTGGCTGTGCTGTGGTGGATCTGAGGTCTGGCTGGACTGAGAAGTGACCCCCGAAGACCTACCTGCTCCTGGGCTGCACCAGGGGGAAAAGGGGGAATGCTCTGCCAGGAGGGCGAGTTTGTTCCAATACCCCAAAACCTTCACTCTAGGTTCTAAAAGCAGCCCTTTTGTGCTGTGGTTAATGCAGGCTCCTGAATTTCAGGCAGCATGGGGGAAAACAAGAGCTGGGAGTAGTTTAATGTAGGTGAGGTGTAAGTGGTGCTTTCACCAAATAATTTTTGGTTTGGTTTTTTTTTAATCCATATTGGTTTTGGTTTGGGTTTTTATTTTTTCTCCATATTATTTTTCGTTTGGTGGTTTTTTTTTCCCAGTATCAGAGCAGCAGGAGAGAGCCTTCACCCTGGGGCTCGCCGGGCTGCTGGGAGAAGGTGTCTACAACTTTGGGGAGCTGGTGAGTTCTGCCACATCCTTTCATCCCTGGAGCCCCAGGAGCTGGTTTTTCCCTGCTGACACCTCCTGCCTGTTCCCTGCAGCTGATGCACCCCGTGCTGGAGTCCCTGCGCAGCACAGACCGGCAGTGGCTCATTGACACCCTCTTCGCCTTCAACAGCGGCAATGTGGAGACCTTCCAGGCCCTCAGATCATCCTGGGGACAGCAGGTGAGGACTCTGGGGCTGCTGAAGGCCCAGGCTTGGGATTTACAGCTGACACTTGGGGTCTGTGGATCTTTACTTAGTCACCTTTGCCTCATTCCTGGCTCTGGAGCACTGGTATAACTCTAATCAGAGCATAGGAGTAATTATTCCATCTTGATACAGATAATTTCATTTCATTTTTGGCTTCCCTCTCAGAACGCTTCCAATGGAAAACAGTGGTTTTGCGTTCTGTTCTGGGAAGCGTGAGGGAAAACAGGGATGTTGGATGTTAATCTGCACTGGCTACATCAGGAACCACTGACACAGCAGTGGATTTGTGTGTCCACTGGCACAGTGGCCATGGACTGTTTTCAGGAACCATTCCCAGCTGGTGGGTGGGCTGTGATGGTCTCCATCCTCCTAAATGAACCCTCGCAGGGATTTATTCCTGGATGTAATGCTATTCTCCCTCAGGACGGGGGGGAAAATGCAATAATGATCTGATTTGGTGCCTTTTCTTCCCTCAAAGCCCGACCTGGCTGCGAACGAAGCGCTCCTGCTGCAGAAGATCCAGCTGTTGTGTCTCATGGAGGTGAGCTGGGATGTGCTCAGTGTGTCTTGGTCACTCAGCTGCAGGAACTCCTGGATACAGGAAGTTCAGTGTGGATTTTGCCTGTAGATGGAGCCACAGACAGGTGCCATGCTGGGCTGCTTGTCCCTAGTACCAGGGGAGCTCTTGCATGGAGTGCCTGGGCAAGGGGGAGTGGCTTCTCTGACAGAAGGTTAGGTGGAATATTGAGAATATACTCTTTCCTGTGAGGGTAGGGCGGCCCTGGAATGGATTTCCCAAAGAAACCGTGGCTGCCCCATCCCCGGAAGTGTCCAAGGCCAGGTTGGATGGGGCATAGAGCACCCTGGAATAGTGGAAGATGTCCATTCTGTGATACAGAGGAGGGGGAGAGCAATCCCTCAGGAATGGTGTCTGGAGTATGTTCAGTATAACAAAAGAAGTTTAGAATACAGTTAAACATCTTTGTTTCCCAAAGACTGAGGGTCCTTACCCTGATGGATAACCTGAAACAGTCCCTTCCTGTCACTGGAGGGCTCTGACTCTGTTGTCAACACACCACACCACCACACACCACACACCACACCACACCGCTGTAAAACATTCTTGTTTAACTTAATTTAGTTAAATACAGGAAATACAGTTGCCAGTGCAGAGTGAGACTGGGCAGGGCAGCACGCAGAGGGAGGCTCTGTGTGCTGTGGGAAGCCCTAAAACCCTGTGGGGGTTATTTTTTTGGTCTGTTCCCTGGATCCAGATGACTTTCACCCGCCCAGCCAATCACCGCCAGCTCACCTTTGAGGAGATTGCCAAGAGTGCCAAAGTCACTGTCAACGAGGTGAGTTTGGGGTTAGACACACTGGGTAATGTCCAGGTTCTGGAGCTCTAAGAGTGTCTGGATAGACCTGAATCACACAGAATCCCAGAATCATTTAGGCTGGAAAGAAGCTCAGAGATCATCGAGTCCAACTTGTGACCAATGCTCAGCCCAGAGCACTAAGTGTCATGTCCAGTCATTCCTTGGACACCTCCAGGGATGGTGACTCCAACACCTCCCTGGTGAGCCCCTTCCAATGCCTGAGAACTCTTTCCATGAATAAATTATTCCTGATGTTCAACCTGAACCTCCCCTGGTGCAGCTTGAGGCTGTTTTCTCTTGTCCTGTCACTTGAATCGTGGGGGAAGAGACTGACTCCCACCGGCTGCTTGTGGACAAATGTGCTCTGTTGGCTTTTTCCAATTGCCTTGTTCTTCCTGGGATTTCAGAGAAAAGAAAGTAAATCTGGTTTTAGGGGAAAATAACTAAAAAAACTAAAAAGCCCTAAAATCAAGATTTAGGGAGAAGTTTTAGGAAGAACTCCACTATGTTGAGATGCTGAGTCTTGAGGCTGTTCTATGAGCTGAAAGAGGACAGGTGTGAGAGCTGCTGCCCTGGATTCTGAGGAGATGTCATGTGAAGATACCAAGTTTTATTCATCTCAGGGGGGGGAAACAGGGTGATCTGGGTCATAAACTGGAATTATTTGTGTTCCCAGGTGGAGCTGCTGGTGATGAAGGCGCTCTCGGTGGGGCTGGTAAAGGGCAGCATTGATGAGGTGGACAAGAGGGTGCACATGACGTGGGTGCAGCCACGGGTGCTGGACCTGCAGCAGGTAATGGCCACCAGCACCAGCTGAGCCAGGGTGAGGTGACTTGGGAATGACACTGGAATGACACCGGGAAAGGTCACAGCTTGGGAATGAGCCTCCTTGGGGGCTTGGCTTTGCCCCAGCGTGTTTCACCCAGAAACTTTTCAGGAGGTGGGACAGGACATGGGTGGCATGTCCCTTGTGAAAGCCACACAAACACCATGGAACATAGATGCCATGGCTGTGTTTTCCAGAAGGATCCAGGCCTCATTCCTAAATGCATGAAACAACTTCTAGTAATTTCAGGAGGCACATTGTTCTTGGGAAGAGGGAAGTCCAGGATGGTAATGGAGCTGCTGAGCTTCTCAAGTTCATCCTTGTAATGTTTAAGGAAACTGTGCCACGTGTCTTTACCTTTAAACCCAAAAATGAGTGCATTGAATTCCAGCTGCAAACAATTCCTTTGGTGCATTTCAGTTTAACCCTTGCTGATTTGCTGATAGAAGCTGCTAATCACAGAATCCCAGGATGGCATGGGTTGGAAGGGACCTTAAAGCTCATCCAGTTCCATCCCCTGCCATGGGCAAGGACACTTCCCACTATCCCAGGTTGCTTCAAGCCCCACCCAGCCTGGCCCTGGACACTTCCAGGGATGGAGCATCCCCCTTTCTCGGTGTGTGGGGTTTGGAGGAGGGGATGGGATCTCAGGTGTGAGAGGAGCCTGTGGGCATTCTGGGGAGCTGAGGCACTCTTGCCTTGCAGATCAAAGGGATGAAGGACCGCCTGGAGTTCTGGTGCACGGACGTGCGGAGCATGGAGATGCTGGTGGAGCACCAAGCCCACGACATCCTGACATAGAGGAGAGAGTGATTCCTGCTGCTCCTGAGGCCGGCAGCACTCAGACCACTGACTGCACTGAATCCATGGAGGGGTGGGTGGGCAGAGCGGGAGCAGCCTGGGATGTGGTGCGCAGGACGAGGACATGGCCTTTTGCTGTGTGACCCTTTGGTGCTCAAGCCAAGCTTTCCCTCTGCTGGCACTGATCCCTGATCCCAGAGCTCCATCCTGGGGAGATGGATCACTCCTGATCCCTCCTGCCTCCGGCTGCTGCAGGAGGGTAGGATCCTGGTACAGGATCCGAGGGGTCTTGGCCTTAGGGGGCACAGCCTGTCCCACTGCCCTCTCCCCCTGCCCCTCCAGCAGCCTAAGGCAGGATTTCCCAAATCCTTTTCCCCAAATCCTCTTCTTCCCTTGGCCCTCCTGCCCTCCGCCTCTCCTAGTCTGCAGCAGAGGGAGTGTTTGCTCCATCCAAGGGTTTTCCCGGGATTCCCGGTTAGTGGGTGTGTCCATACACTTTGAGGGGGTGGTTGTCTTTCACCAATGCTTTGTGCTCAGGTAAGGTGCAGTGGCATTGCCGGAATAAAAGTCTCTGCCTTCCCTTTTTGGGAATTGTGTGTCGTCTCCATCCCTGGCAGCTGAGCTGCTGATCCCTTTAAAGATGTGTTTCCATGGTCAGGCCTTGCCTGGGATTCAGGAGCTTTCCTCACCGGTTTGGTTCTCTGGTGTCATTAACAAATGGCTGGAGGTTTTGTACTTTTCTCTGCTTTTCCTGCCGTCACTGAGGGTGTAAATCCAGCAAGGGAAAGAAAGAAGCATGCAGCTAATGCCAGACTGGTGCAGGCACAAAGATGCCTCACACAAGGGAGACAAACTTTGGAAAACAAGAAGCAATGGAATTGCTTGAGTCTGTATCTGCTCTCCCTCCTCCTGCTGCTCTCCAGGCCCTTGTGGCCAAAATTCCCTCCTGGATGGGGGTTGTTCAGTGCCCGGTGCCTGCCTTTTCCCTGCCCAGCCTCTGGGTTTGACTTTCTCAGCTCCTGCTGCATCTTGTCTTCCAAGGCTTATTCCTGCTGCCACTTTTACTGACTTCAGGAGAGCATGTGGAAGAGGTAAGTGTTCTGATCAGGAAAATATTCCCTTTATTTCATAGTGGAGGACAGGAGAAAGCTTTAAGGAGCACAGTCTCCTTCCCAGTGTCATGTCAGATCTCATTCCTAGGGCTGTCACTACATGTTATGGGATAAAGGAAACTCCACTGGAGTCAGTGAGTTCTGGGGCTGCTGCTGCTTGAGACTGGCATCAAAAACCCAAAATGTCACAGTGGGAAGCAGTAACAGCTTCTGCCTGGAGGACTCCAACAGCTCCCATGCTGTGGGAGTGCTCTCCTGGCTGTGAAGCTCTGAGAAGCTCCCAGGAGTGAGGGTCAGATCTCCAAAACTGACAGCCCCAGAGGTTTTTCCAAGATACCTGGAAGTATCCCTTGCTACCCAAACCTTCCCTTGCACAGGTAATCTGGGATGTGGTGGGTGGATGTATTGGTTTGAAAACAAACCAGTGGGAGATCACAAGTCAAGACTGAAATTAAAAATAAGTGAAATAATACAAGGAAAAGTACTGACAAAGTCAGATACAACCTAACACCCTGTTAGGGTGGTAGTAGCAGTCCAACTGAAGTAGTCCAGTTGAAGCGGTGATCCTGTGAAGGTCTAGTCTCCAGCTGAAGATCCAATGGTAGCTCTTGTCCTCTGGGAACCCGGTAGACCGGGCTAGCTCAGGCAGTTCCAAGGCCAGGTTATATCCAGGTGGGAACACCTGGCTCCTCCCTCCTGGGCAGAGCATCCCACAATGGGATGAGATAAGTCCATGAGTCACACGGTGGGTCCCTGATGGCCCATTGCCTGTCATCCGGGTGGGTCATTAGCAGCTGATAACAGCTGACGGATGGCCCATTGCCTGTCATCCGGGGTGGGTCATTAGCAGCTGATAGCAGCTAACGGCCCACAGCTGGTGGTAATAGAATACTTAAACACATCTATATTGCAACCCAGGACAGTGGAGAAGCCCTTCCTGCAGGGAGGGGAGCAGGCAGGTGTGCAGCCCCCAGCCCATGGCACCCTTTTAATGTCACTTCCAGCCTTTCAGTGTTTTCCTGTCGGGAATTTACCTTGGATTGGCTTCCTTGCTTGTGCTGGGAGAGGTGACTGGGTGCACACAGTGCTGCAGCTGGTAGAGGCTCCGGAGGGAATGTGCTTTCCCACTGGAGCCTGCTGCCAGCCCTTGAGAGGAGGGATCTGGATCATTACTTATGAACACACCCATGGATAGAGCAAACCCCAAGAGCCATTGTTGAATGCAAACGTGGCTTTTAATGAGCAGGCTCGGGGGGTTCCATCCCGTCGAGGGTCTGTCCTGAGGCCTCTTCCCTCGGGATTCCCTGGGCAGGGAGCAGGCTGCTCCTGCCACTCCACACTCCTCACTCCGGCCTGCTCTTGTAGTGGTGTATGTTGGCCAAGACCCAGGCTGTGGGCAGCAGGAAGGCAGTGAAAATCACAGCGAGGGCGATGCTTTGCTCCTGAGGGGGACAAGGAGCAGGAATCAGTGGGATGGCTGTGCCATGGCACACAGAGCTCCCTGGATAGCTGTGCTGGTGCCGTCCAATGCCACACACCCTGTGCTTCCCTGTGCTCTTCCCAGTCCTGTGGGTTCTGGAGGGAGGTTTGGGGAGCAGAGCTGTCCCCACTGGCAGTGCACTGAGCTGGTGCTCTCCAGGTTTGTTGTTTCTCTAGGAAACTGGAGCAGTGCATGACCTTGACGCTGTGTCTGGGGCCTGCAGCGTTCCTGACTTTCAGATGACTTTGGGATGGGAATTGCAGCCAGCAGCAGCCCTTCGTTTCCCTGAAGCACTGGGCCAGCCTTAACCCCTCACACTGGCACCTTTCTTTAATTGATTTGCCTGGAAAAAGCCTTTCCAGTCTCCTGCACCTCATTTGTTGCAGAGCTTGGAAAGGCAGCAGAGAGAAAACCTCCCAAACAAGGGGGGTGGAGGGGGAGCCCAGCAGGTTTTTGGTGGAAAGCTCTTGTTCCCCAGCTTGTTTCACCCAGCCTGGGAGGGTCTGGTTTGCGGGGGACTGTCCCCACAGAGGGAGTGTCAGAGGGACTTTGGGCTCTGCGGTGACAGGAGCCCTTGTCCTTGGGGACACCCCTTTGAGGTGACTATTCCAGGGTAGGGGGACAGGGCCTGGGTCTGTCCCTGAGGGGCCACCAGTGTCACTGCTGCCCCTTTCCCTGGGCTGCAGGGGACCCCCAAACCCCAGAGGTTAAAAGAGGGCCTGAAAGGACAAAATCAAACGGAATCAGGAGCC
Organism: Entomyzon cyanotis; assembly: GCA_024500445.1. Classification (NCBI taxonomy): domain Eukaryota; kingdom Metazoa; phylum Chordata; class Aves; order Passeriformes; family Meliphagidae; genus Entomyzon; species Entomyzon cyanotis. The sequence goes on from JAKEPQ010001031.1 coordinate 935,774, forward strand.
AGAGGTGGGGAGCAGGGCATGGACACCGTGGGAGTGTGGGCTGGAGCCCAGTGCCACATTCCTTCTTTTCCTCCCCCTCCCCTTCTGCTTCCACCCCCTTCCAAAATCATTTGGCCCTGACACAGAGGGTTTGGGCCCCTCTGACCGGGCTGTTCCCAGTTTTTCAGCCCCCCAGGATACTCACGCCAGCGGAGAGCGGGTGCTCGGGGGGTGGGAGCGGAGCTGTGCCCGGGGAACCTGGCTGATCCGGAGTGCAGCTGCCAGGAGCTGGGAGCCCCTCTGGAAACCCCTCATGGCGCTGTCAGGGCGATCCCGCTGCTCCTCACTCTGCAGCTGCCCTGCTTGTCACTGTCACCGCTGCCACCACACCCCTGCCACCCCTCGGCACAGCTCCAGGGGCACGGGGAGGAGCAGCCTGACATGGCAAGCTTTTCCCAAATTGCTCTCTGCTTCATTTTTCTTCCCTTAATTTTTTGGGGATTTTTTTCCCTCAGCGCTGCCCAGGACTCTGAGACCAGAAACTGTCCCTAGCCAACACAGGGGAACATTGCAATGCCCTGCTGGAGACTTTTTCCCTTGGAGCAGAACTCTTCCTTTGGAGCAGAACTCCTTTCTCCTTGAACCTCTTCTTCTGTGGACTACTATAACCCTTATAACACTCAAAATACCATTCAGTGAGAAAGGACTTTCTGGAAAAGGCTATTTCCAAATTCCTCTGATAAAGGCAAGGAAGTGGGGTGCATGCCACTGGGATCAGCATGGGAAGGAGCTGCTAGTCCCAGATCCAGTGCCCCAGAATCCCTATGGATGCCCAGGTGCTCCCCAGGGGATGGATATTCCTGCCCCTGCCACAGACTCAGCCTGTGCTGGAATCAGCTGCTGGTTGTGAGGAATAAACCAAAGGGGAAGCAAATCCTGCTGGGGCACAGTTGGGATTAGACTCTGGAATACCAAAGGAGTAGAGCTGGGAATAAAGAAGCTCTAGTAGAGCTCTGCCCTTGGTCAGGGTCTCCCCAAAGCATGTCTGGGACAGTGGCAGCTGCAGGACAGACCCAGCCAGGCTCCATGGGGCCTTTTCCATGGATTTACAGTGGAGGGCAAATGTGTTACGCCTGTCAGCGCTGGGTCGGGCAATAAAGTAATCCCAGTGAGCACCGGTGGCCGCTCAGAGAGGCTGGTGGTGCCTTGCTGCAGCTCCATCCTTGCATCCCTGACCCACCAGGATGGGACAGCCGGAAAGGGCTTGGAAAAGCACGCCAAAGCCAAAGTCCAGATGGAATTTTCTTCCTCCCTGGAAACAGGCGAGGGGAAAGGTCAGCGTGTGTCTGGGGACACGGGAGGTCAGCGGGGTGTGTTGTTAACCCGGCTCTCCGCCAGCAGCTTTGGGATCAAAAATCACACGACTTGGATTTTCCTCTTTCAGGTCCTCCTTCCCAGGCACAGCACAGCCCAGGACGGCCGCGCACCCACCGAGCTCACCTGGACAAACACCTGCCTGTCCAGGATCATTTTTCTAAATTTTTTTTTTTTTTTTTTTTTTTTTTTTTTTAAACGAGAGGGGAAAAAAGCGATTTCCTTCCTTCTTTCTCGGCTGGGTAACTTCCGTCCCTCCCTGGAGCGGCTGCTCTCCGCCTGCAGGGCTCGACGGAGCCCCGGGACCGAAGGCAAGACCCATCTCCTCCCTTCCGCACCCTGGGGATTAGGTTGGATTGGGATTTTTCACTTTCCCGAAGGCAGGATTTTCCTCACGGTTCAGTCTCAGCGAGGAAACCGAGCTGAGCCTGAGTGTTCCTGCATCCGGCTGCTGTCAGGGAGGAATTTGCGGGCTGGGTGCCCTCCTAGCCCCTGTGTCACCCCGGCTGGAGTCTCAGCTCAGCTCGGAGTCTTTCGGAGCCTCATTTCATCATTCCTGGGGTTTTCCAGTGCCCGGCATTGCCAGCTGCAGCTCCCTTTTGTCAGGGGCTGTTTGCACGTGTCTACATCTGTCCATGTCTTTAGTCTGTAATTATATATGTGTTTATAAATGACACTTAAATATAGTTTTATGTATAAATCAGTGGAATAGAATGGTTCTGTCCCTGGAAGCTGAGCTGGAGATACAGGAGTGAGGGGGAACAGAGGGCTGCAATGAGCTGGGAGAGGGGGGAGTATCAGGAGCATTTCAAAGTGTCACAGAACAGCACTGGGAGGAAGAGGAGGCCAGGTGGAGAAGGTGGCTGGGAAAAGCTGGTGCAATCACATCCATGCAGCAGAAGAGGAAGAGGAGGGAGGCTGAGAAGTGATGAATCCCGTGAGCTGTCGGGGTTTGGGACCGCTGGAGGTGGGGTGAAGGAGTGGAGGGAATCCACACTGGGGCTGGGAGGAAGCTGGGATGGGGGAAGACTGCTGGAGGTAACTAGATGGGACACTGAAGGGAGCAGAGACGGCTGGTGGCAGGCGGGGCATGACGGGGAGCGGGGCTTTGTCCCCTCTTTTTCCCCTCAGCCCTCGTCCCGTCCCTGTGGCTCCACAGGTGGTGGCGATGGCCGATGGCGAGGGCGACCCCGGCGTGTTCATGGCCACAGCGCTGCCCGGGGACCCACGGCTGCTGCCCACGGTAACCAACGCGTTCCTGGGCACCCGCGTGTTCCGGGACATCCTGCACGTCGCTGGCGTGTACAGCGGGGCCGCGGGGGACACGCACCGCGCCGATGTCCCCAGCCCCCTGGGGCTGCGCATGGCAGCGCCTGGTGCCTGCACGGCTGAGAGCTTCGTTCTCAACACCTGGACAGGTGAGCCGGGCCCTTCCCCATGGGCTCTGCCAGGGCTTCAGTTCTCTCTGCTTTTGTCGCCTCTTCTGCTCTGTCACAGCTTCCTTCTCCTTATTCTCCCTTTGCCTCGGAGTGCTATTCCTCTGGAACAAGCAGAAAATTCCCCTTTTTGTGTGGGAATAAGCGATTTTCAGGCTGTAGCTCAATCCCTGCTGGGGCCAGGCTCGACAGACACCCTTTAATCACAGAGCCAGATAAAATGTTTGATGGCACAGACCATCCCTCAGCAAGTTCGCCAGGCTCGGCATCAGCAATGCTGTCCAGACCACAACTGGATCTGGACCCGGGAAAAGCAATTCCTTGGCTACTAGGGACCAGTAGGTAGAGCAGAGATGGGAATCCAAGGGTTTCCAAAGGCTGGTGGCTCTGGCTGTGCTTACAGGGACCTTCAGCCACACGATTCAGTCCCCTGGCTATGTGGCCACCCACCAGCTCTACGCCCACCACTCCCTGGTCCACCTGATGGCCTCCAGCATCACCATCCAGCGCTTGGATGGCTCCACACATCCCGTCACCATTGAGCTCCAGAGCCTGTTCGTGCCGCAGAGCCAGGACCTGGACCTGACCCGAGGGCCAGACTTCCAGGGAGCACAGTGAGTGTGGAGAATGGGGGTCCCTGTCCTGAGCCCACCCTCCGCGGGCTGTGGTGCAGTGCCCTGCTCTCCCTTGGGGGATAAACGGCAGGTGTAAGGCTGGAGCCAGGCTGGAATGCTGAGGGATGTGGAGGCTTCTGCACATCCTGCTTTACCCTAGAAGAAATCCCTGAAATTAAGTATAGAAACATTTTTATTAGTTGCAACTCCAGAATTTTCCCTCACATTGATGTGTGAGAGCAACGAAGGTGACAGGGGCTAGATGCGATTCCAAAGAAGTGAGGTTGGGGAAAACGGGAAATTTGGAGTGGATGGCATTTAGAACTGGATTCCCGGGACTGGAGACCATTTGTGGCAGTGTTAGATGGGATATTGGGAATGAACACCTCCCGCCATCGCCTCCCGTCTCCCACAGCTACATCTACGGGAGGACGCTGATTCCCGAGGTGCAGGGAGGCCCCCGTCCCACCGTCCACATGCTGTGGAGCCCCATCCCACAATCACTGATGCTGGGCGGGGAGGAGCGGGAGCGGCGCTGGGAGTTCCTGACGGCCGTGGCCGGGAGCGAGGAGGAGGCGAAGCGGAGCTACGGTGCGGGGCTGTCGCTGGCGGCCGCGGGGTCGCTGCACCGCTCCCACATCCGGGCCTGGGCAGCTCTGCGCCGGGACTGCTCCGTGGAGCTGGACGGACCGCTGGCCCTGCGCCAGGCGCTCCACGGCTGCCTCTACTACCTGCTGAGCGCCATCCCGCCCCGGGACAGCCCGGCATTCCTGTTCCATGGCATCAGCCCCGGCGGCTTGTCCAACGGCACCCGCGGCGAGGACTACTGGGGACACGTCTTCTGGGACCAGGTGAGGGGGACCGTGCTGACCTGGGGGCTTGGCACGGCGGGTGGGGTGCAGGAGACTCCATCCTTCCTTCGGGATGGGGGATGTACTCGAAGGGTGGAGCTGGCGGGAGCATTTGGCTGCTTACCCCGCAGCCAATCGCCGCCCCACCCGGCCTGGCAGGACACCTGGATGTTCCCGAATATCCTCCTGCTGCATCCCGAGGCTGCCCGCGCCATCCTGCAGTACCGGATCCGCACGCTGGAGGGCGCCAGGCGCAACGCGCAGGACCAGGGCTACGAGGTGGGACAAGGGACACCAGCGGTGGCACCGGCTGGGGTGGCACCAGTCGGGGTGGCACCAGCCCCTGTCCCCAGGGCCATCCCGGGCTGTTACAGCGGCGGGAACCACAAGGTGATGTGCTTATGAGTGCCTTCTCCTGGCAGGGTGCGAAGTTCCCGTGGGAGAGCGCAGCCACTGGCCAGGAAGTGTGTCCTGAGGAGATCTACGGAGCCCAGGAAATCCATGTCACCGGGGATGTGCTGATGGCCTTCGAGCAGTATTACTGCACCACGCAGGTAAAGGGAGGGTGCTCCACCTGATGGCCTGGTGGCAGGACACCTGGATGCTGTCACTGTCCCTTTCCTGAGGAACTCTGCTCTCTCTGCTCTGCAGGCTCCCTCCTGCAGCCTTGCCTCCTCTGTCCTTGCTCCCGTGGGCATCTCAGTATCCTGTTGGCTCCAACCAGGCCAGTTTTTCCTCCTGCTCCCTCCATCTCCTCAGAGATCCTCTCCATCCTCCTGCTGACTTTGGGTCTGGCAGAGTCTCCCTCATGCCCCTGCTTTTCCCCCAGGACCAGAAGCTGTTCCGGGAGGACGGGGGCTGGGAGCTGGTGGAAGCCGTGGCCCAGTACTGGTGCAGCAGGATGGTGTGGAGTGAGGAGGAGCAGCTCTACCACATCAGAGGTACCTCTGCCCTGTAAATGGGGTGGAAAGCAGAGGCTCAGAGCCACCTGGTCTAGTGGAAGGTGTCCCTACCCATGGCAGGGATGTGGAACTGGATGAGCTTTAAGGCCTGTGCCAACACAGGCCATCCTGGGATTCCATGACTTGAAGACCCCTTCAAGATGCCCTCAGGATGAGGTACCTGCGCCCATCAGCCAGAGCTGTAGCCCAGATTGTTCCTGCTTCAGCACCAGCATGGTGGATGCTCCCTACTGAGTATCCTGCTGGGACCGTGTGGGATCCTGCCAGCAGGACGTGCAGGCAGGAGGGTCCCCTTCCTCCAGCTGTGTCCCTGAGGAGGAGCCCAGAGCCAGGGCAGCCCCTGGGTGTGCTGAGTGTCCCCTCCTGTCCCCCCAGGTGTCATGCCCCCAGATGAGTACCACAGCCAGGTCGATAACTCTGCTTACACCAACGCCGTGGCCCGGCGCAGGTAACGTGTGGAATGTCTCCTGGGAGCACCTGGAAGCATGGCCTGGCTCTCTTCCCTTCCACCTGGCACTCCACGGGGATGGGGGGCAGTGGGGCTTCTGAGGGGAGGATTCCTCCCTCTCCTCACACCCTCCACAGTCAGAGGAAGGAGTGGGGGCTCCCCCAGCTCCTCTGAGCTGTTCATGTGCTATTCAATGCCTCCCTTGGCATTCCATGACATGTCTGTGCTGTTAGCCAGCTGGAGACATCCACAGCCAGAGGAACAGGCTCCTGGCTCTGTGATGGAAGCTGTTACCTCTGCCTCAATCTATGACCCCTGTTCTTCCACAGAACCTTTTCTGCAGGCTCCTTTCTCCTCTCACTGTCACCCATCCCTGACATAAAATGTTCCTCCTTCTTTGCAGCTTAAATTTTGCCGCTGACATGGCTCGGGAGCTGCTGCTCCCAGTGCCGGAGGAGTGGGAGGACCGTGCCAGGAAAATCAAAGTGCCCTTTGATGAGGAGAGGAAATATCACCCTGAGTACGATGGCTACAGCCCAGGTGAGTGGGGAGGCGGCAGCAGCCCCTGGAAGTGGCCATGGATCACACTTTTAATCCTGGAAGGAGTGGAATTTTGACCAGTTCAGACTTGGGAATGGCGAAAGAAGAGTTCCTGCTGTTGCTGCAGTACAGAGAGCTGGGCTTGGGGTGTTTTTCCTGCCTCACTGGATTGTTTCTCATCAGTGGGCTCAAAAACCTAGGAAATTTGGAAACTACCGCAGTCTGACCAGCCCTGTCCCCAGGTGAGCCGGTGAAACAGGCAGATGTGGTCCTGCTGGGATTCCCACTGATGCATCCCATGAGCGCCGAGGTCCGGAGGAACGACCTGCAGATGTATGAGCCTGTCACCGACCCAGCTGGGCCAGCCATGACCTGGGTGAGGAGAGGGCAGAGCCCAGCCTGGGATTCACTTCTGGCAGCTGTTTCCATCCAGGGGACACTACAGAGCTGGGATGTGCTCTGGAAATGTTCCCTCTGGATCAGTGGGATGGCAGAAGTGGTGCTGCTCTGCTGCACTGTTGCCTTCCCCTCTCTGGCAGAGCATGTTTGCTGTGGGCTGGCTGGAACTGAAGGAGCTGCAGAGAGCCCAGAGCCAGCTGGAAAAGTGCTTCAGCAACATCACGGAGCCCTTCAAGGTGAGCGGCAGGGCTGCATATCCCTCCTGCTCCCAGGCAGGCAACAATGGGATTAAAACCCACAAAACTGCCTGGAGTGTCCCACATCAACTCCTGAGCTGTCTCTTTCTCGTGCTGGAGCAGGTTTGGGTGGAGAACTCGGATGGCTCAGGAGCTGTGAACTTCTTGACAGGGATGGGTGGATTCCTGCAGGTTGTTCTCTTCGGCTTCACTGGGTTCAGGTGAGACCTGTTGTGTCACTTTTAACTCCCAAGCAACTGCTTGTCCCTTAAAATGTCCTTGTTTGGCTGGAGCAAGATTGGGAACAGGTAAGAGGCTCGCTCCAGGTCACGTTTGGGAGGCAAAAAGCCATTCCCTAAGCCTGGCTCAGCAGCAACATCATCCTGTCTCCTTTGGATGTGGTGAGGAAACACGTCCTGCAGCCCCACTGTGGCCTCCCTGCTCACGTGTGGCTCCAAGAGCCTCCCTGGAGGGAAGTGCTGAGTGGGCATCGCCTCAGCTTTAAAATATCCTGGGAAAACATGGAACTGTTCATGTAATTTCAGAGCTGTGGTGGTTTCCACCCTGGAGCCTCCGTCTCTTCAGCCTATTCCTGGTTTAATTGAGGCTGGATCAAGCCTTTTGATTACCAGTGAAAACTTCCAGCCCTAACTACATATTTTCCCTCCGTGCGTGTGGCCGGAGCTGCTGGCAAACCCACCCTGTTCCTTGGCAGAGCTGGGTGTGAGCTGCCGGGTTCCCAGATGGAAAAGCCACCCATTCCCTGGTGGAGCTTGGTGTGAGCTGCTATATTCCCAGCTGGAAATCTTGAGCTGGGAGGTCTCCAGGCACCTGGTGATGTGCCAGGTCAGACCTCTCATGGCACCGGCTTTCAGGCTCTGGCCAAATTCCAGAGGCAGCGATGACATCGTGCAGCTGTGATCCTGCCTTTCCTGCTTAGGATGTGGATCCCACCCGGTGGTGGGGCTCCCCAGGCTCTCAAGCCTCCCTTGAGCCCTTTCCAGTCCCTGAAGCCCTCTCAGTGTTCTGGAGTTGGTGATGGAAAGCTCTTGTTGGCCAGGATTTGGGTCAGAGATGAGAGGAGCTGTTGTTTTTCCTCACGCAAAGCCAACGCCCACACAGGCAGCTTGGCTTTGGATCAGGGATGGAGAGAAAATCGGGATGCTTGTTCCATTATTTCTGGGGAGGGAACACAAAGAGCTGTGCCGAGCTCCCAGCCCTCCATCCCACAGGAGTAGGAGCTGAGGTGGGTGTCTGGGGGTCACCTGCTCAGAGAGGAGGAGCAGGGCATTCCCGAAGTTTTGCCAGCACAGCTGCTGCTGAAGCCAAGCTCTGAACCGGAGCAGGGAATTGAGCTGCATTTTTTTTTTTTTTTTTTACAAAATCCAACTGTATGTAAACCCCAGGCCCCAGCTGTGGAGCTGGAATGGGACAGGAATGTCTTGGGGAGGGCTGTGGAATCACAGCCCCAGCAGCTGCTCACCAGGTGCCCCATCAGTGTGTTCGGGATTTGCCTAGAGATCACTGGAGGACCCTTTTGGACTACTCTGGGGTGCACAAAGTGGTGATGCCTGGAAAGGTGGCTGCCCCCACACAGAGCTGGGCTCCTCTGTGGCTCCCTGTTCCCACCCTGACGTGCTTCTGCCTTTCCAGGATCACGAGGTCCAGCCTCCTCTTCGATCCTGCCTTTCCTGACGATATCACCAAGCTGAAAATCTCTGGAGTCTCCTACTTCGGCAACAAACTGGAGTTCACCATCACTAGGGAGGAGATCAGGATGGGAGTGACTGAGGCCTCCCAGGACCCTCTGGCATCTCCCCTGGAAGCTGTGCTGGAGTCGGGGCAGTGCTTTCCCCTCTGGGAAGGTACGGCAGAGGCATCTGGATCTGCTTATTGAAATCATTTGGGAAGAAACCATTCCCATGTCTCACACAAGGGGTTTTGTGTTGCAGGGCAGAGCATCTCCTTCCCCACAGCACCTGGCTGGATCCAGAGGTCACCCAGCAGGACTCCCTAAACCTTGGCTGATCCAGGTGTTGTCCACTGGAGCAGCAAATCTGGGATCTTGGTGGAGGGGGAAGGTGATGGAAGGTCCTGGGCTGTGCCAGGAGGCCTTTGCCCCCACGGGACTGTGTGTGCCACCTGTGCTTGTGGCCCTGGGGCAGGTTGGTGGCTGGAGATGTCACCGTGGCTGGAGGTCACCACGTCTGAGCCCCCCACTCCCCTCCATGCATCTCTTAGCACAGGAGAGGAAACCAAGCCTGAAAAATGACTATTTCAAACGTGTTGTCTAAACACCCAGGAGCTGTTTATGTTCTCGACATGTTTGTGTTTGTAAGGAAGCCCCTTCCTGACTCCAGGATCCGGACTCCAGCTCTCCAGCATGTCCTGCCCTGGTCCTTGCCTTTCCCCTCTGTTGCTCCAAGGTCTCAAAGGGCTGTGGAGGCTCAGCCAGTGCTGTTTCACCAGATGAGGGTGTTTTGGCACAAAATATTACTCCAAAATATGCAGCCAAAAGCCTTTTAGCCCACTGTGGGCAGCACACAGCTCCTTTCCTGTTATTTGGTGTGCAACACCCCTGATGTATTTTTAAACCCTTATCTACATTATTCCCCCTCTATCCAAGCAGTTTTGGAGTTAAATCCTTTCTAACTTGGCATCTGAAGGGCTACAGGAAGCCTGGACATCAGTGATCTGTAGCATTATCCTGTCAGACGGTGACAAGGGCAGCATTTTTCCAGGCCTGAGCAGCCTCGGGGCGAGCAAAGAGCTGCTGTGGGTTTGCTCAGGGCGCCTTTGGTGTCCCAAAAATCCCAAGGAACGGCTGTCCCTGCACGGGGGGAGTTGGTAGCCCCTTGCTGTGGGCTGCACAGCATCCTCCCTCCCACACCCTCCCTGCTCCTGGGGCCGCTGCAGAGCAGCCGTGTGTGGGAGCAGGGAATGCTGAAGGCGTTCCCTGCCCCGAGGGGTCTGTCCTGGCCAAACCAACCCCAGGAATCTCGGCCCGGTTTATAAAAAGCCCCGCGGCTGCTCCGTGTCCCGCGGCATCTGGGAATGCTTAGCGCTGGAGCAGGGACTCTCCCGCTGCTGCCGTGTAATTACTTGGGTTCTGCTCCGGCCCCGTCAGAGCCACCAGCCCCTAATTAGTGGCAGCTCTTGGCAGGACAAAGGGACCCTTCTGTCCCCAGCCCTGAGCACTGACCCGAGTTGGGATTTGGATGGGGCTGGGATAAAGCCCCACTCTGAACCAGGGCAGTAAAGGGGGTTTATCCTCAAAAAAGGGATCCTTTAGTCCCGGAATGAGCTGTCTCAGCCCAGGCAGGGAGAGTGGGGAGCAGTGAGGGTGCATCCCGAGCTCTCCCCATCCTGGCTGGCACTGGCTGGGGATGACTGGTGTTGCTGTAATGAGTTTGCAGGTCTCAGCTCCCCTTGGTGAGGTGGGGAGGTGACACCCCATTTGCTTTAGCCTGTCCCCACGAGGCCAAGGAGTGTCTCTGCTTCCTCCCCTCCTCTGTCCCGGGGGTCCCGGTGGTCAGAGGGGCCCCTAAAGGCCTTGGGAATGATGGTGTCTCCTGGCTGCCAAGATCCCAATCAGAGCCAGAAATCCATATTTATGTTTTCCCTTTCGCAGCCCCCCACCGCTTTCCACATGCAGAAACTCACGCTGTGTGAAGCATTTAATGATTTAAATAGAGACCACGGAAACTGGGGCTTCACACGGGGTAACAGGACGTAAAAAAACCCCACAGGACAAGCAACAGTAACTCCTCCCTCAAAGCCTGGCAGGGAGCGGGGTGGCAGAGAGGGGTCGTGGCCTTTTTGGGGGGCCACCAGCCCCGCACCGCCTGGTCACTGATCGTCGTCGTCGGTGCCACTGAACTGGTAGGTGAAGAAGCCGACGGACTCTTGGGCCAGCTTGGAGAGGTGGATGACGCCGGTGACAATGAGGGCACCAAGCAGGAGCGGCAGCACCACGCTGCCCGCCGTGGCCAGGGCGTTGTAGCACCGCGCCTTGGAGCTGAAGTGCCGAGCAGCTTCCACGTCCCCGGACACTTTCCGATCCCGTGCCTGCAGCAGCCGAGGAGAGACCCTTCCCTCAGACCCCTCCTGCACCCCCTTCCCTCAGCCCCTTCCCACAGCGCTTTCCTGCAGCCCTTTCCCCCTTTGCGCAGCTCCATCCTCCTCCAGGGCTTTGTCCCCCTTGCAACCCACAATTTATCCATCCATCCATCCATCCATCCATCCATCCATCCATCCATCCATCCATCCATCCCAGGCTGCTCCAGCTCCCTTCCAGCCCCTCATCCTTTCCCACTGGTGTTTTCCTTCCTGCTAAATCCAGAGCGTCGCTGGCTCCAGCCCCTGCTTGTCCCCGTTTTTTCCACAGCTGGAGCTGCTCCTGACATGAGGCACGGGGCATCACGGCCCCCATGCCGCTTTCTAGGATGAAGCAGCTGCTCCTCGGGTGGTGTGCAGGGGGCACTGTCCCACAACCTCTGGAATCAGTGGCAAAAGTGGAATCAGGAAAAGCAGGGAGGGTTCACCAGCGGCAGGTGTCACCTGCCTCTGGAGGCTATCGAGATCTGGCTGCCCGCCCCAGCCCGCCCAGGAGTTATCCCAAGCACTCTGTGCCCCCTTGGGCATCCCTCCCTCCCTTGGCGCCGGTCTGCGTGGGGAGGAATTCCCGGAGTCCCCGAGCGCTCCGGTCCCGCCGGCGCCGGTACCTTGACGGCGAAGGCGAGCGCCACGAAGCCCAGGCAGCAGAAGTTCATGTAGAGGGTGTTGAAGATGGCCCAGACGAGGTGGTCGCGGGGCGCGGGGGCGGCGGGGGGAGACCCCCGCTTGTGGGGCGGCCGCTCCTCCCGCGGGTACGAGGTGTCCATGGCCGCGAAGAGAGGCAGCCTCGAGAGAGCGCGGCCGGCGCCCGTTTTATATCCCTGCCCCGCTAAATATAAACCTGGGAAATTACAGCCCTGAGGCATGTGGTTGTCCCACAGGCAGGGCTGGAAGAAAGGCTGGGATGGCGAGCCCACGGGCTTTTTATAGCAAGCCTTCCTCCCGGGATGAGGAGCACGGGTGGCTGCAGCGCGACTCTGACACCGCGGGAGGGTCACTCCCGGACGGAGCCCGGGAGCACCGCGGCACTGGCTGGCGCAGGAACCCCCAGCCCCGCCCCTCCAGGTGTGCTGGGCAGGGCAGAGCCCTCCTCGGCTGCACCTTTGGGCTGCCGGACGGATGAAATGGGAAGGGAATATGGAAAGGTGGAAGAGCCGCATCCATGGGGCTCCCCGGCAGCGGGGAGGAGACGGAGCGGCAGTGTGGGGGGCGTGGACAGCCAAAAGAAATTTTCTTTTTCTGCCATGCCGAAGCTGTTGGAAAGGAGCTTCCCTGGGATTGGGGCTGGAAGCGCTCTGCTCCGCGGCAGGATGGAGGCAGGGAGAGGAGCTGGAAGAAGAGGAGGAGGAGGACGCTCCAAAGATGCCCGAGGACCCTCTGCTCCGTCCCGAGGTGAGGGAGGTGACAACGAGGGGGTTTGGCAGGATCAGCTTTATTGGTGTCAGCAGTGACCGACAGGTGTGTCACAGGTGCCTGGAAGCGCGCGAGCAGAGCAAAGAGGGGGCGATGTCCCTCCACGCCCCAGCCTGGCCGCCCTGTCCCCTCCCGCGGCTGGGCAGGGACACCCGCGGATGGGCAGCGCGGGGACGGCGGTCACTCCCTTCGGCCCCGGGCTCCATTGTGGGGGCACGAGGGGGAGGGAAGCATCCCGCGGGTGGAGTCTGGCGGTGCTCAGGTGTGCCTGACTGAGGAGATGACGATGGTGGCGATAATGATGACGGTCACCCAGGTGAGGGCGACCAGCACGGAGCAGATGATGTTCACCGTCTTGGCGCGGTCGCCGTGATGCCGGGCACCCTCCAGGTCCCCCACCACCTTGCAGTCACGGGCCTGGGGGGCAAATGGGGGACTCAGTGTGAGGGGGGACTGGCTGGGGGGCCAACTCACCAGGGGGAGGCCGCAAGGTTGTGCTGGGACCCCAGCGACGCGTCAGCCGGGACAGGGGGTGAGGCCACCGGGCACTGTCCCGCAGTCCCGGCACTCGGGAGGGGCAAGATCGGGGAGGGCACACAGCATCGCGGGTCCGGGATGGGAGACTGGATCTGGGAGTCCCGGGATGGGAGAGAGCTTTGGGGTGGGGTGGGGAGAGGAGGGCAGAGGACCGGGGGGGACCGGGGTGGTGTCAGGGAGGGCTGGGCGTGCGGGTCGGGGCTAGGGGTCCCGAGGTGAGGGAAAGGTCCGAGTCGGGCTGGGTCGGGTCGGGTTGGGGGGTCCCGAGTTGGGGAGGAAGTCGGGACATGCCGGGGGTCCCGTGCTCAGTCGGGGGGTCCTGGGAGGAGCTGGCTGGGTGGGTATCCCGGGGCCGATCAGGGCTAGATCCGGGGTGTCGGGTGCGTGTCCCCGGTCGCCCGCCTCACCTTGACGGAGTAGATGAGCGCGGGGAAGCCGAAGCAGCCCAGCCCGGCCACCGCGGACCACAGCAGCACATTGAACACCGACCAGAGCACGAAGTCCCGGGGTGGCGGCTCGGACGGGTGGCAGCGGGAGTTCGCCCCCCACCCGGAGGACTGCAGCGGGATGGACACGTCCGTATTCCGGGGCTCCATGACCGGGAATGAATGCCTGGAGCTGGACTGGAGCGTGCCCAGGACGGGGGACCGACCCCGCCCCGCGGAGCCTGGGGGGGCAGGGCAGTTCTGGAGACCCGGGGGGGCTTAAGGGGACTTGGGAGGCTCTGAGGGGACTTGAGGGGACTTGAGGGGAGTTGGGAGTGTTGAAAAAGATGCAATGTTTAATCTTTTTAATGTAACTTTAGTCAGGGGTTTGTTCACCTTTGCGCAGGGGGAGGGGAATTCAAGATTCTCGTCAAAGGGCTCTATTCGCCGGGAGACGCCTGATGATCTGGACACCCAGAGACTGGGAGGAGCCAGAAGATATTGAGATAAATTACAATTAGCGAACATCAACGAATATCATTCTCCTGGCGTGGTCGGAGACACTGGGTCTGGGAAAAGATCAGCAAGAGAACCGATGGATGAGGGCCAAATTAGCATCAAAGGCGAAGTGATCAACAACCAGTAGTGGACTGAATACTAAGAATTGTGTAATTTAAGACCAGTGAGCAAGAATTTCTTTGGGTTTTGTCTGTATAGATATGCAAAATATCAGGTAAGGAACTATGGGTGGATGGAATGTTTTCCTTGGCACACCCTGGCCAGAATAAAGTAATGCCCAATTCTCTGTCACTGCATACATAGTGCTGGAGGGGTTTTTCTCTTCCTGCGTTTGGGGTGACAGATGGACTAGGGGGAGCTGTCCATGGCAGCCCAGAGTGGTCACATGTAGGAGGGAGGGAGGGAGGGAGATTTTGCCATTGACTGGTTTGGGCTGGGAAAGGGTCAGTTTTTTCCATGTTGGCTTGTGTGGGGCTGCCCTTTGGATTTGTGCTGGAAACTGTTGATAAAAACAGGGAGAAGGAGGAAGAGGGGATCTTGGACCAATGGCCATTGTTGTCCTGAGTTCCCATTGGATGTGCTGGGGTTTGGGCAGGTCAAGCCTGGGGCAGGGCAGGCAGCAGATCCCATTTGCAGTAAAGAGCCCCATGTTTTCCAGGAAAACACAGAGCAAAAAATGATTCATCGGAGGCTCAGTGCCAGGGATCCTGCAACAAATATCCACTGTGTTTTCGAGTGGGATTTCTGACATCTTACAAGTGTGGTGTCTTGGCAGGAGCCTGATGTTCGTGGGGAGAGGGAAAAACAGGGTTTTGTTCCCATTCTTGCAGGGCCCAAGCCCTGAGGACCGGGGCCTGCCGAGGGCAAGGAGTGCAAAGGGGAAGGGGGAAGCCAGGCCAGCTGCACAGCTGAGGCTCTGCAAGATGGGCTCCAGCCAGGATTGTCCATGTCCCTGCCGGGGTTGCTCCAGACTCCGCCAGAGCCGGGCAGGTGGTGGCACATGCGGCAGCCTGGAGGTGCAAGGATCGCTGCCCGCTGCCCTGCCAGCCCTTCCAGCCGGGTGACAGGGGCGGCTGGTGCTTGCTGTGGCTTCCTCCGGCCATAGTTCCCTCCCCCGTGGGATGAGGAGGGAATCGGGAGCGTAAATGTGAGGAAACTGGTGGGCTGGGATGAGTTTAATAGCGAGAGCACAGACCACGCACGCCAGTGACAAAAGGTAAACAGTCTTGGTCTTGCAATCAGCCTCAGCCCCTGCTGGGGCGATTTTGCTTATCGCCCTTAATGTCTCACGTTAACTGGTGACAGAAGACTTATGTAGCTGCTGGACCTCGCAGCTAAAACCTTGCACTCCCTCAGGGGATGCTCCTGGTGACACCCTGGCATGGGTGAGGTTCCACCTACATCTTTGGGATGACCCTTCCAAGACCCTCCTACCCCATATGGATGCAGAACCCAGGTTCATGGAGCCTGGTGTGTCCCTTGAGCATTGTCTCTGTGATGAGGGACAGTTTCCCCCCTCCTCCAGGCACATCCCACTGGATGATGCTGTCTCTCATCTGGCCAAGCTGCTGTGCAGGAACCCCAAACCACTTCCCTGTGATAGGAAACCAAGATGGGGCAAAAGTGAAAGAAATCTTTATTTGGGTCAGGGTTTCGCTGAGCCAGGTGCTTCTCCTCGGGATTATTTTGGGGCAGTTGGGGCTCCAAACCCAGAGCAAAGCAGCAAGCAGGCTACAGCAGGGTCAGAGGTGCTCAGCTGGGGAGGGCTGTCTATCCCAGGCACTTCCAGCAAGGGCTTCACAGCAGCTCCGGGCGGTGAGGGAAGAGGGACAGGACAGGACCCCCGCGGGATCCAGGGAGGCACACGGAGGGTGCACCCGGTTCCGAGGGGTGAGGGGAACTGCTGGCAGGTGTCGGGGGTGGGGGATGCACAGCCCGTGGGGCGAGGAGGGGACTAAGTGTGGCCCTAGCCGTAATAAGGGTTGTTCCCGTAGTTGTCGGGTGGGGACGGCATGCCTCTGATGACGCCTGTGAGGATCAGGATAACGATGGTGATGACGATGATGACGATGAGGATGTTGATCAGCAGGGCCGTGATGTTCAGCCACTTGGCCGTGGAGCTGTAGCTCAGCGCCCCGCTGTAGTCACCCAGCACTTTGCGGTCCCTGGACTGGGGGAGGAAGGGACAGAGTCAGTGGGGCTGGAGGGGAGCACCCCAGGGGGCTCAGGGCTGCAGGAGGGTGGCAGGGGTGCTGGAGGTGCCAGACCGGGCTGAATCCCCCCAAAACACCAGGGGTACCCTGAGGTCCCCACAACCCTCCCCATCCCAAACCCCTGCCGTCTCCAGAGCTTCCAGCCAGGACTCTGGCTGGAGGTCAGTGGTCCATGGAGAGGGGACTCTGTGTGGTCCATGGGGCACCCTCTGGTCTGGGGTTTGTGGGAACCCCTGAACTGAGGCTCTGTGGGCTCTCCCTGGCGCTGGGGGCTCTGTGGGCCCTCTGGGGGCTCCGTGGAGTCCATGGGGCATCCCGAGCTGGGGGCTCAGTGGGCTCTATGGGTGTCCCTGAGGTCGGGGGGCTCAGTGGGGTCCCCAGGGCCGCCCCCCACCCCCGGTACCCCCGCGGGCTCCCCACCTTGACGGAGAAGATGAAGGCCAGGAGGCCGAGGCAGCAGAAATTGCAGTACAGGGTGGTGAAGAGGGACCACACCACGTGGTCCCGGGGGGGCTTCGGCTGATCCTCCATCAGCACCGTCGTGCTCCGGGGCAGCTCCTCCATGCTCACCCCCACGGGCAGCACCTCGTACGGCGGCACCGACGACTGCATCCCTCGGGCTTGGCGACACCGGCGGCGACAGCGGGGGAACTTGTGGTAGTCCGGGAGGTAGAAGGCACCGGTGGGCGGGCCCAGCGATTCTGGTTTCGTTTCTTCGAAATTTAGGACGGAGCGGGAAGAGGCGGCACCTCCGGACGTCCCGGTGAGGGCGCAGGAGGCTCCCCCTGCCTGGCGGGGAGAGTCCCGGACCCTCTTTCCTTGTTCCTGCTTTATTTATCTCTTTACCACTTTCCTCCCTTCTTTCTTTGCCCCTTCATTGTCCCTTTTTTTCCTTGTCTCATTCTTTACCTGTTCTTTGTCCTCTTTTTGCTTCACCCTTTTCTTTCCCTTTACTTTCTTTGTCCCCTTGCTTCCCTCTCCTTTTCCTTGTCCCCCTTTTTACCCCCTATCCCCCTTTCATCCTATTCTTTACCCTGTTTTTTTTCACCTGCTCTGTTGTCCCTTTCTTCCCTTTGTCCCCTCTTTGTCCACTTCTTTCCTTACTCTATTCTTTCCTTCCCCTTTCTTTTTTTCCTCACTTTCCCTCCCGTCCCTTTCTTTGCCCCTTTCTCCCTTGGCTCCTTCTTTACCCCCTTTTTCTTTCCCCTTCTTTCTGTATCCCCTTCTTTCTTCCTCACTCCTTTCCCTGTTCCTATCTCGTCCCCTTCCTTGTCCCCTCCCAGGTGGCCACGTGGGGACAACTGCGAGCATTTTGGGGTGCATGGAGAGCAGACCCTGAACAGAGTCCTCTCCACACGGCCCCGGGACCCCCCAGCCCCCCATTGCTGGAGTTTGGAATCTGGGTGCCGATGGGATGCAGGTTGCTGCTCCCTAAATTTTTTTGGAGGAAGTTTCTCCTGGGCGCCTCGCTTGTGTGATAGAACGGGACTTGGGACGGCCGGTGAAATCCCAACGTCCTGCTGGATCTCCAAGCCCAGCTCCATCACCCACAAATGCAGGGTGAGGTCGGGAGGTGCCACTGTTTGGCGGTGCCGTTTGGGATGCGTGGAAAGCTCCAGGTCCCGAGGGCAATCCCCCTCTCCAGCTGTGTGGTGTGAGAGTGCTCGAGCTGTGCTAATGCATCGGAATCCGCAGGACACGCTGTCCCGTAACATTTCACTGGCAACTCCGGGAATGTTTCTGATTAAAGAAACCGAATAGGGAAGGCCCCGCCCTGAAAATTGGGATTTGGTTTCTAGGAATCGCAGCCCAGGGCACTGGTGCCCTCTAGTTTTCCCAGCCGTGAGTGTATTTTCCCCTATAATAACTTATTTGTCCCGTGTTTTTGCCCCTAGCCTGAGCCGCAGCGAGGAGGGGACACTGCCTCAGCCTGCAGAACGGGAGAGGAGGGAAAAGTCCCATTGTTTTCACCCCAGCGCTGCGGAGGGGAGAGCCAGCCCGCACATGGGTGCAGGGAGCTGCGGCCGGCCTCAGCCCGGCTGAGCAGAGGCGGCTGCGGGGTCACTGTACCGAGGCCCCCGGGGTCTCTGCATCCAGCGAGGCGGATCCCGGGGATCCCGGCACCCAACAGGGAGGGTCTTGGGAATCCAGCCCCCACAGGACTCGTGCACCCAGGGATTGGGAGTCGGGGGGTGGCAGCCCCATGGGATCCCCGCACCCAGCGGGGGGATGATCCCCGGGATCCCCGCACGCCTCTTCCCGGGATGATCCCGGGAATCCCGCCCCTGATCCCGTGGGATCCCCGCCGGGTAGCGCCCCCTGCGAACCGAACCGGGCACTGCAGCCCCCGCCGCGGCCGGCCGGGAATGTACCATCCCCGCCGCGGGGGGGAGAGGTCGGGGGGCGGCTCCGCCGAAGCCCACGTCACCAATCGCGCCGACCCCTCCGTCCCCGCTGCACGGAGACCCCCTTGGCTTCCGCCTCGCCGCCCTGCTCTCCCGCCGAGCAGGGCCGGGGACGGGGCCGGGGGCACGGCGCCCCCCCCCCCCCCCCCGCGCCTCGCATGGCCGCGCCCGCGGCGCCCCACGGGGATGCCGGACCGTTGGCGTGGAGACGCGCGGCGCCTCCGCAGGCCCCGCCTCCGCGGCGCGCCCATTGGCGGAGAGCCCGCGGCAGGCGCCTCGCGATTGGCCGGCGGCGCCGTCGCTCCTCGTTGGGGGCGTGGCCGCGCGGCGCCCGCTCATTCATTCCCCCCGCGGGCGCGGCGCGGGGGGGCGATGCACCGGCGGGCCCGGGGCCGCCGAGCCCCGCACCGACCCCCGGCCCCACGAGCCGCAGCCGCCCCGCGGCCGGCCCGGAGCGCGCGGGCTGGACGGGCGGGGGGCCCCATGGGCCGGGGTTAGCCCGGCGGCGGCCGCGGCGGTGGTGGCGGGGGCGATGCGGGCGGCAGGATGCCGCGGCTCCCGGTGAAGAAGCTCCGGAAGCAGCTGAAGCTGCTGCTGCTGCTGGCGCTGCTCACCTCGGCCGCCTGGTTCACCTACCTGCACATCAGCCTGGTGCGCCAGGGCCGCGCCCTGCGCCTCCCCTTCGCCTACGGCAAAGGTAACGGGGCGGGGGGGTCCCGGCAGCCCTCGGAGCGGAGCCTCAGAGGGCTTTGGGGGTCCCCAAGGGCTGGTGGGTCATCCCCGCCACGCCGGGGTACTGGAGCACCTGGGGTTGTGGTCCCCAGGGGGTGACGGGGCTCCCCCTCCGGCACCAGCCTCTCCGAACACCTGGGCTTTGGGGGTCCCCGAGGGATTTGAGGGTTCCCCGCCTCGCAGGGACCCCAAAACACCCCCTCGGGGTGGGACCCTTTCCTTCCCAGCGCTGGTTTTCTGTCCCGCATCCCCCGCGTGGGTTTGGGGCGAGCGGGACGCCTCCGTGGGCTCCGCGTCCCGGCGCTGGACCTGCGGGAGAAGGGAACACCCAGGAGAGCCCCCAGACCGGCCGGGGCGTTCATTGTCCCCTCTCGAGCCGCTCCGTCCTCATTTTTCCACCCGCTGCCTTGGCTGCGATGACAAAGAGGCCATTTACAGCCGCTCGCCGCTGCTGGAAGGGGCAATCCTTCTTTCCCGTCCCTTCCCGACGTTCCCATCCTTTCCCAACCCTCTCCATCCCATCCCAACACTTCCCCAGCCTGTGCTTCTCTACTGTGAAAAACAAAAATTCCTTTCTTCTCCCGCCCTCGGATAGCGGCCGGGATGGATTCCGGGATGCTCCGGAGGGACAGGTGCCCTGAGGCTCGGATGCGTGTCCAGTCGCTCCCGGTTTTCCCGTGGCAGACCTCCGCGGGCTGCCCGGGGGGACACAAAGCGACTCGGAATATTTGCTGGGTGAAACTTGAGCCGTAGCGTTCCTGGTGGGACTGGCCTCGCCCAGCGCGTTTTGTCCTAAAAAGTGAGAAGGGGACGGGATTTGGTGCTTGTTGAGAGAGGAAAAGGCTTTCCCCAGGGGGGTCAGAGCGGTCCCGGAGGTTGGCAAAGCATCTCGGCTGGAAAACGCAAAGTTTCCGAGCGGAGCAGCAGCATGATCCTGCAAATTTTTGGGCCTTATGGTAAAATCGGGAAATCGGGATAATGCGAATGAGCGAGGCAGGAAATGAGGCTGCCGAGGGGAGGGGGGCACTGGGGGCTGCCGGCTCCCTGCGGGATCCTCCGTGGTGGGAATGCCACACGGTGTGCTTTGTATTCCCGAGGGGATCGTCCCTGTGTTCCCACCATTACCCCGAGGTGCTTCCCCATGGCCCCCCCATTATCCCAGCGTTCGGG
This sequence comes from Entomyzon cyanotis, assembly GCA_024500445.1. Taxonomy (NCBI): domain Eukaryota; kingdom Metazoa; phylum Chordata; class Aves; order Passeriformes; family Meliphagidae; genus Entomyzon; species Entomyzon cyanotis. The sequence continues at coordinate 956,143 of JAKEPQ010001031.1, forward strand.
AACGGCCATGTCTGGCCTCGGGCAGGGGGGAAATGGCATGGGATCGCTGTCCCTGGAGATGGCTGGCTGGGAAATCCATGGGTCGGGGTCCCTCCGGGTGTTGGGGTGCGAGGGTGAGCCGAGGTTTTCCTGTGGGGAGGATGCACAGGGATGCCGTGTGCTGGGATGTTCCTAGGTGCCGAGCCTGGCAGGTGCCTATCCCTGCTCTCCCTACGTGCCCTGCATCCCGGCTGGCCCCTCAGGGTGCTCCAAGGGGAAGCCATAGGCTTTGCTGTGGAAGTGATGGGATGCCCAGCCCCACTCAGGAAATACCTTGGTGCGAGGGTTTGGGGGAAGAGTTTCACCCCGTGGGTCTGTGTGCCAAAAGGAGTTTGGAGATGACTTTTGGATTTGGCCGCTGTGTGCCAGGACCTGCCTGTCTGTGCCAGGGGTGCTGCCCAGTTAATTAACAAGGAAAAAGGTTAATTGCTCATTAAACAGGATGCCAGTGAGCAGCTGGACGCTCTGGAGGCTGCAGGTGTAGGGCATGATGATTTTAGGTAGTTTCAGGGGGTGTAAAGTGGGGAAGATCCAGCCAAGTGGGGTTGGGAGCACAGTTGGGTTATCCCGGGGGTCCCCATGTCCCCTTGGCCAAGACAGTGGTGACACCTGGAGCTGGAGCATCCAGGGGCTGGGCTGGGAGCTGTGTGGGTCCCTGATAAAATTCCCCCCTTTTCATGATCTTCTTCAAGGGGATAATTACCCTTCTCTGCCTAATTGAAGACGCGGATTCCTCATTGGAAATAATGAGGCCATTATGGTGCTCTCCCAGCTGGAAACTGCGCCGAGGCAATGGGGTGGAAACGTGGATGTACCAGGTGGAAAGGGAGGAAAAAAGGTTTGAAATCCCAAAAAGAGGGGGAAAATGATAATAAAAACCTCAAGTGGCTCACAGTGGGGGGGTGGGGGTGGGGGTTTGCTGGGATTTAGCATGGAGGGTGTTGGCAGTGCTGGAGTGAGTTTTTGGGAGGATTTTGGGGATTGGGGAGCACAGGATGGGTGCTCAAGGGTGCTAAAGCCAGATTGTGGATGAAATGGGGTTCTCTCTGCCTGCTGGACATGGTGTGGCTTGGATCACCCCTCTACCTGATCCAGAGGGCTCCCAAAATCCCTTGAGATCCCAAGGCAGCAATGGAATGGATGCTCTGTGCCCAGTCCTTAGCTGTGCTCCCCCCAGGGAGCCCATCCTCAGGGGTCCCACATGCAGGGAGAGCAGGAGGGAGAAGCTTTGGGATAATGTGTCCCTCTGGGATCCGTCTCGGCAGATCCTTTGATTTTAATTGAGAAGCTGGAATGCTGCAACCTGCCATGGGGTTCATCCTTTTTGTCAGGGATGCCGGGAGCAGGGAGGGAAGAGGATGAGAAGAGCCCTTTGAAGATGAAGGGCAGTGGGATTTGCGAGTGGGCTGGGAGCTGCTTTTTCTTCTCCTGGCATCACCCTGCTTTCTTATCTCTGCTGGGAAAGGCTGGTTTCCCTGGATGGACCTCCCTTGGCATGGGATCCCAGTGCCAGGGAAAGCAGGTCTCATCCCTGCTGCTGAAAGGGAAGTTTGGAGCTGGGGTAATGGGCTGGTTTGGGAGTCACTGGAACCCTTTTTCCATATGGGAAGCCCTTGCTGGGCTGCCCCAGGCTCCACGTCCTGCTCCTCTCAGGTGCCCAATAGGAAAAATTTGGCACCTGCCTATTTAGGATTATTCAAAGACAAAAATTTGGCTCTTTAGAGGCACGAATGACTTTGAGCCACCCCAAGTGAGTGGCACCTGTCCCTAGCCAGGCTGTGACCCGGCCCCCTTGGCACCCGGAGGGTCCTCAAAATTGTCCCTTGAAGCCTGGGAAGGGCTTTTCCCAAGCACCAAGAGCTCTTCGTGTTAGTGTTTGGGAGCTTTCCCTTCCCAGCACTGCCCTGGATCTCCCCTCCCTCTTCCCTGTGCCTGCAGCTGGGCCTCTCCAGAGCTGCTCCTTGGGAAGGGGTGAGCAGCCCCCTGGGGTATCAGCAGCCTTGACACTGGCAGAACACAGGGATTTTGGCAGGGTGAGGAGCCAGGTGGGAGCCAGCTGCTGGAAGAGGCTGGAAAGCTGGAAATGGGATGGCAGCCCCAAAGGCAATGTGGAACTCAGAGGCTGGAATGTTTCTGGGGTGAAATGCACTCTAAAATTCCCAGCATTTTCCAGTGACCTTCTCCGGAGACTGCATCCCAGGGAGCACAATCTTTGTGGGATGGAGCAGGATCTCGTGGGAGCTGCTCCAGCTCTCTTTGGGGCTGGAGCAGGTGGGACTGCAGGGCATTGGATGCACAGTGAGGGAAATGGGGGAAGTCTGGGGGCTGTCCAATCCCAGGAGGAATTTGAGATGCTGATTACAAGCATGGAAGTGTTGGAGCCGCCTCTGCTGGTGGGTGTTTGTCAGCTGGAGTGGTCTCATGGCAGCTCCATCGCCAGCCAGCGCGATTCTGCATCGATTTCCACGGCTCCAGCCGAGAGGGCTGTCACAGAGTGGGAAAGCAGCAGGAAAGGAATTGAGGAGGCAGAAAAAATCCCCCTCGCTCCTCTAGTTCCCTCAGCAAGGCAGTGCCAGGCCCGAGCAAGCAGCAGTGCCCAAGGGAGGCAGGGCAGGGGTGTTCTGGGGCTGCTCCCGTGTCCCCATGGCTGTCACAAACCCCATTCCCCTCGGCCCCATTGGTGTCACCAGCTGCCACCCAGCCCGTGCCACCAACTGCTGTCTGGGGACTGCAGCCAGCCGTTTTGTCCCGTGTTTTTGTGGCACTGACAGGGGGGTTTGTGGTATTGATTCCTTTCTGAGTAACTATAATCACTTAACATCTCGTTAGGAGGCTGGTACAGGGATGCTTCTTCTCCAAGGCCACATCTGCTCTGGAAAAATTTGGGAATGGAACCTCTGGGTTCAATGGAGGCACCACCGCCACCTCTGCTGCAGCTGTGTCAGGGTTTAAATGTCACCTCCCTCCCTCCCTCCCTCTGTCCATGTCGCAGGGCTTGGAAAAGGGCCAGGAGAAACCCCGGCATGGAAGAAAGGGGCTGTGTTCAGGGCTGGGGAGGAGGAGGCGGGAGGTGGGATGTGAAAGGCTCTCTGTGCTTCCCAGTGGAGTTACAGGGCTGGGATAACAGGGAGACGCTTCTCCCATGGGAGGCATCGATCTGTGCCCTGCCTGGGTCCCTCGTATCCATGGCCTCCTCCCCAGGATGAGGATCCTGGCTCCCTGTCTGGAGGCTGCTGTGACTCAGAGCTGGTTCATGCCATGCTCTGTGCTTCCTGCCCCCTCCTCACTTCTCTCAGAGCATCAGTGTCGCTCCAGGGAAGAGCTTTTTTCCATGCTCTCCCTGAGCATCCCCATCCTGCAGCCAGTGGGTCCTTGCTTGTCCTCTCCTGCCCTCTCTGGTCCCGGGATGTGGGAGCCCCTCGGAAAGGATAGGGAGCAGGCTTTGGGTCCTGAGAGCTCCCAGGATGAGCCTGCCCAGCTTGGATTAACTCCTGTTTTTTCCTCACTTTGCTTCAGTTTATATCAAACAATCTCCTACCAGTTCACTGGGCCCAGTCCTGGCATGGAGGAGAGTGCAGTGGGGTGGATCCAGCCATCCCTGTGGATGCAGCCAGGGATGCTGCTGGCTCAGGGTGGCTCAGCTGGCCCCAGGCTGGGCAGCCAAGGCTGTACAAGGGGTTTGTCTGTAGCAAATCCCACGGGAGACAGGTTTATCTCCTCCAAGGCCAGGAGAGAGGCCCCGAGTGGGTACCACAGAGCCGGGCACTGCGTCCCAGCCCTGGGCAGGTCCCTTGGGAGCGCTGAGCTCCTCGTGGCCGTGATGAACACACGGATCAGTGTGGTGGGAATGATGCTGTTCGTGTGTGGAGCGCAGGAGCCGAGTGCTGGCTCAGGTCCCGCCGCTCCCCATCACCCTCCTGGAGGAGGGAAGAGGGATGGATGCGGGAATGGAGCTGGGTGAGGGGAGGGGGCAGCCGGGGGGAGCTGCCAGGAGCGAGCTGGGGCTGCCAGGGGCTGAAGAATGGCCAGGAGCAGAAGAAGGGGCTTTAGAGCTTAATTTCCTGTTCCTGCCGTGGGGATGGGATTTGTGCTGCCATCTCCAAGGAGACGCTGGCTGCGCGGCCGCTGGAATACTAATGGTGTGGGAGGTGTGTGGTGGGGGGCTCTGGGCACCCCGAGCCCCTCCCTGGCTGTGGCAGCCACTCAGGCTGTTCCGTTTTGGGGAGTAGGAGGCCCCAGCACTTGCTGGTGGTGGGAAGGAGAGTGTGGAGGGACAGGGACATCTTTCCGTACCCTTGGGACTGGGTCGGTGACCCATTTCCAGCAATTCCCGTAGCAGGGGTCACTGCTTAGTGCACCTGGGGCTCCCTCTCATTGCCATGTGGGGAGACTGGTTTTTGGGGACCCACAGGTGTTTGTGTGGGTGGCTCTCTGACACCCTCCTCTCCAGGCATTGCCTTGAGCTTCCCTTGGCTCCGAAAAGAGCTGCGGATCCGTGTGCCGGCAGCAGAGGCTGAACTGTGAACTCTCCCCGTGGCTCTGGGTTTTGGGGTGGCAGAAAAAGGGGATGTGCCTCCAAAATAATATTTTCCAAGTCTGCACCATTGGTTTGGGGGGGAACGAAGTGGGGGCGGTTTAAAATTCCCTGCCCAAGGAAAAGGGGCTGCAGAGGAGAGTTAAAGGTTGGGGATAAATAACTCAGCACAGTAATGATGCTGATGGGTCCGGGAGCAAGGTCTTGATGTGAGTGTGGTGTTGAGGGGGAAGATGGTTTGGGGGGATGATATCTGGGGGGGTTTGGAACTGGTGTGCTCTGGGCAAAGCTGTGGGATGCTCCAGGAGAGCTGGGGGCTGGAGGGGCAGGAAGCAGGAATGCATCCCTGAGGATGGATGAAGAGTGAGACCCCCAGGAGCTTATCCTGGCATCTCTTATGTAAAGGGCCAGGAGCTGTAGGGGCTGTAATTAAACCTGCTGCTGATGAGCTGTTGCAAAGCTGCTTAGTGCAGATGGAATGAGGGGAATCGCAGCCAGGGCAACCCCCGTGTCACCCACCTTTCTGTGTCCCTGTCCCCTGGAGCAGAGGCTGTGCCAGCACTTCCCCTTCCCGGTGCCAGGCAGAGGGCTGTCCCCAAAAGAGGTGCTGGGGTGGGGGGCCATGGTCTGATCCCTCTCTGCTCCCCTCGCAGATGGAGAGAGGCCGGGGGAGGTGACGGATCCTGGGAGGCGGCCGGCGGCAGCTCTGGCATCGGCACGGCACAGGAAAGCCGAGGATTCCAGCGAGAGCCACGAGGAGGATCCAATGGTAACACGGGTGGGAAGGAGCCTGTGAAGGTCATCGGTCTGAGAGCAGCGTGCTCCCAGTCTCGTCCAGCTGCAGGGATCCAAGGATTCAGGGGATGTGACCTCTGGTTCTGCCCAGCAGCCCTCGCAGTGGGGACATACCCCCAGTATCCCACTGGAACTGGGTGGGATGTCCCACATGATATCCTACATCATGCTCTGTGTGCCCTTGCCCTGGCACAGCTTCCCTGGAAAGGGTCCTGCTTCATTTGCACTGAAATGGCCCTGCTGTCCCTGTCCGACTTGTTGTCACCAAGAGGCCTTGGAGCAGGGCAGCCAGGTGGGATGGAGGGAGGGGGAAGCCACAGAGTATTCCCTGCCCCATCCCGACAGTGTGTCACGCCTCAGAAATAAAGGACAGATGGACAAAGAAGGAATCTGAGGCGCCCAGAGGAGGCACAGGCTGGTGCTGGGTAAGGACAGAGGGCACAGCAGGAATCACATCTTAGCTTTTCCTTGGACGAGAGTGAATCTTTCCAGCGAGCACAGCACAAAACCCTCTCTCATTAGGTCTTCCAAGGGCAATGCTCCCTCCTCCGGAGCTCTAATGAGTTTGTTTAGGCAGTTTGCTAATTACTTCCCTGGCACTGTGCATCCTAACGGGCTGTGCCATGGTGGTGGTGCTGTGTCTGCTCCAGGGGTGGCTGAGGAAGAGGGAAATGCTCTGGAGGGGCTCCAGAAGTACCTGGCTCTTCCTTGTCACCCATCAGTGATCTGGAGGCAGGTGAATGCTCGCTTAATCCCTCTAAATTACGGGATACAAGCAATAGGATTAACCTAATCCCCTTTAAAGAAAGAGGGGGAGTGGAGAGACATCCCGCTTCTTCTGCTGGGGACATAGAGATCACCTCTGTTCTTTTGGAGATGGAGGCCAAAATTCCAGCAGCCCCCAAGACTGGCCAAACATTTTGGATGAACAGAAAACTCACTGTTTTGGGGGAAGTTTTGGCAGAGGAAAGGAAACAAGTTCGGCTGGAACATTTTTGAAACTGCTGCCTGCGACATCTTGCCAATATTTTTGTGCCTCCTCCTGCTTTCCTTTGCCGTGAGCTGTGAAATCTTTTGCCTTGGTTTGGCAATGCTCAAAATGAGGTGTTTGGATCTTGGAATGCTGGAATGGTTTAGGCTGGAAGGGACCTTAATGTCCATCCAGTTCCACCCCGTGCCATATGCAGCGACACCTTCCACTATCCCAGGTTGCTCCAGGCCCTGTCCAACCCAGGACATGGGGGTTTTCCAGGGATGGGGCAGCCACAGATTTTCTGGGCAGTCTCTGCCAGGGCCTCTGCACAGATGCAGGGAGATGTCCCAGAAGCACAGGATGTGCTGGCCCTACTCACCCATCCCATCTCTCCCTCTGTTCCTCGACAGAGCGATGGGCAGGACGTGGATGGCTGGTTTTCCAGAGGCCAGCGTTCCAACCGAGGCAGCACCCACCCCAAACTCAACCTGACCAAGCAGGCCTTGCCCTGGAACGAGCAGGTGGGCAGGGAGCAGCCTGGCGGGGCTGGAGGAGGAGAAGGAGCCCCACTCAGCTCCCTCTCCTCTCCCACAGTACAAAGGGAAGGCAAACCTGCACGTCTTTGAGGATTGGTGTGGTGGAGCCGTGAGGCACCTGAGGAAGAACCTCCACTTCCCGCTCTTTCCCCACGTGAGTCGTGGGACACGGGCCAAGGGGTCAGAGCCAGGGTCCACCTGTCCCTCCTCGGGTCTCCACTGGTCCTCTAGGCCTTGGCTGGCAGGGTTTGGTTTGGGGAGGTGATTCCCAGCTGGAAGGACAGGTGGGTGGTGATGGGACCCCCATGACCCCTCCGTGCTGGGGGTGTGGGACACTGAGATAACACAGAGCAGGTGACCCATGCCCATCTCCTCGGCAGACCCGCACCACGGTGAAGAAGCTGGCTGTGTCTCCCAAGTGGAAAAACTACGGGCTGAGGATTTTTGGCTACATTCATCCCTTCAAGGATGGTGAGTGATGGAGCATGGCCTTTTCCTCCATGCAGCAACATGGAGATGCTGTGTGCTTCCCTTTCCTGGCCACAGGAGGACACAAAGGCTCTCAGGAATGGTCCTCAAATCCTGGATCCCAGGCAGGAGGGTCCTTCTGGAGCCAAGAACTTTTCTCCTGTGGCTTTGAAGAGAGGCAAAGCCTTGATCCCATCCAGGACAGAGCCATGGCATGGGGTGTTTGCCCCATCTCACCACAAGGCACTGGGACCAAGCCCATGCCATCAGGGTCCCCATGTCCCTGTGTAGTGACCCTCTCCTTGGCTCTCCGCAGGAGATTTCCAGTTTTCCGTGGCATCGGATGACAACTCGGAGTTCTGGCTCAGCTCCGATGACAGTCCCTCCAATTCCCGGCTGGCCGCCTTCGTGGGCAAGGTATGGCATTGCATCTCCACCTTTCCCTGCTCCAGGGAGAAGGATCCATGTGGGATTCATGGGTGGCTTCTCTGCTCCTTTGGGAATGCTGGGCTGTTTCAGCCTGCTCCCGTCCCTGCCCCTGGCCAGGCCTGGCTTGGCTTCCAAAGAAGCCCCTTTATCCCTTCTTGGTTGGAGCTGCTGAAGACCAGGAGATTTAACATTTATTCTTGGATTTTCTTGGGGTTAATTTCCATAATGGGAAGCTCTGGTGTGGTGTCCTGCTGCTCTCATGCTCCCCCTTCCTTCCCAGCTGGGCACTGAGTGGACAGCACCGGGAGAGTTCACCAAGTTCAGCTCCCAAGTCTCCAAGCCCCTGCGGTGAGTGTGTCCTTGGGATGCAGTCAGGGACATGGAGTTGCTGGCTCTGACCTCCCTGGGCCACGGTCCCTTCCCAAAAGGCATGTGGGGCCGGGCTGGGCTGATCCATGGTTTGAAGGTGCAGGTGACGAGGTGGGGATGGGGATGTCCTGATGTCCCCCAATCCCACAAAACCCCTCATCAGTAGGATGGGGGAGCAGACATCCTCCTTGGCTTCCTGTCACTTTGCCCCAGGAAGGTTTACCCAACCGTGGGCAGGACAGGAAGGCTTTCCCAGGCTGGCCCTGGGCTCTGACAGCAGTGTCCCCTCCCCTGCAGCCTCATGTCCTCCCGACGGTACTACTTCGAGCTGCTCCACAAGCAGGATGACCGGGGCTCGGACCACGTGGAAGTTGGGGTGAGTAAATGCCCCTCCCTGTGCCTAATTCCTTCCAGGACTGGCCAGCCAGTGCCAGGGCTTTTCCACGTGTGTGTTGAAGTTCTTTATCCTGGAGCAAAGCCACCATTTCCCCCTCCCGTGGCTGCCAGTGGGGACAAGTTGGTGTCGCTGTTTTCCTGGCTATTCCAGCACTGGAGCACATGGAGTGCTGTTCTCCTTTTCCTGCTGGTGGTCTCTGAGGAGGTGAAGACCCTGCTGTCCCTTTCCCTTGGGCAAGGAGAGCCCAGAGCAGGCAGGTCCCACCTTGTTGGCTGCATCCCAGCTGTGGGAGAGAGGTGGCCAAGGCCATGGAGCTGTTCCCTGTTTTCTTCTTCTCCCCGCTTGGAATTACCATGAGTTTCAAATCTGAACTTGCCTGCCTTGGCAGCACAGCCCTGGCAAAGCCTGGAGCGTGTGTCAGGGGCTCAGGCTGGCTGAGGGGAAGATGTTGGCTTGTTAGCAAAGGTTTCCTTTCTCCCAAGAACTCATTAATCACTGGAGTCAAAGCTGTGCCAGCAAAGCATCAGGGAGGCCAGCAACACCCCTTCCTCGCTGGCTGCCTTCCTCCCTCATCCCCAGCCCCTCCATCCCGATAAGATCTGCGTTTCTTCAGGCAAAAACAAATAGTGGGGAAAACAAATAGAAGGGGGAGATGCTTCTGAGATGGGATGTTTTTGCTGGAGGGAGGGAGCTGAGCCTTTCAGCCATGCAGAAAAACCTCTCAGCTGTGCAGAGAGAGACAACAACAACATCCACAACAAAAGCAGGACCCTGATGTGTCTTGCCCCGGGGCATTGAAGGGCTTGTCCCGACAAAGGCTCCAGATTGGCTTTCAAAATGCTCGAGTTAAATCAGGGCAGGCAGCTCTGGAGACCCTCTTAAATCAAAGCAAACTCTTCTTTATAAAGCACTGCAGTGAGGAAAGGAGCCCTTTGGCCACAGGACTTGTGATAGTCCCAGAGGGAAGCAGCATGCCTGTATCCCACCCACAGGAGCCTTTCCCTCTCTGACCCTGCAAGGATTCCTGCTAATCCCAAACCCTGATGGATAATGGCAGGAAATGGGGCAGGATCAGCCCTTTCTCTTACTCCTCTTGTGCAGGGAAATTTCTGGGAGCTGCAGGCAGGGAGGACCTATCCTGGGGTGCCGGGGTTGGGGAGCTGCATCCTGATCCCTGCCACCCTCCCCCTCATTCCACATCTCCTTTTATTTTTTCCCAGTGGCGAGTGTTCCTCCCCAGCCTGAAGTTTGAGGTGATTGACTCCTCCTACATCTCCCTGTACACAGGTAAGGGCCAGGTGCCTCCTGCAGCCACAGTCAGCAGGCTCTCTGGGGGCTGGATAATGCTAGGTGCAGTTGGGAGAGGTGGGAAGGAAAAACAGAGCCTGGGAAGTTGGATCCTGGGGGAAGATCTCAGCTTCTGAACCCCTTGCCACACTTCTGCTGGTGTAAGGAGGGATGCAAGGGTTGCAGTAGGTAGGATTGATGATGGGAGCATGCTGAAATGCTGCTAAAAATGGGATGTGGAGGCAACACACAATGGAAGCACAGCTCTGTCCCTGCTCCAGCCTCGTCCTGGCTGCCAAGACCCCGCTGGCTCCCGGGCCTGGCCCTGAGTTATGAGGAGCTGTCGTGGAAGCGGGGATGGATGGCACAAGGTTTAATTAAATCTATAGATCTTCTGCTTCCTGCCTTTGCCCTGGCAGCAGGAAAGGGCTTGATGGATGGGTCCTGCCCTGGCGCTCCGCACGGAGCGGGAGTGGTCATCATTCCTGCTCTGGAAGGTGTCGATAAGGAGGAGGGGGCAGGCAGCAGGCAGGATCCGTGGGGAGGAGAGGGATGAGGGGTGCCAGTGGTGCTGATGCAGGTGCCCATGAGATGGATGACGTGCAGATACATCCCTGTCCCTCAGCACTGGCTCTTTCTGCATCTCCTTCTCCTGCTTCCCAGCTGCCTCAGACCCAGCAGCACCCTGGGGTGAAGCCATGTCACTCCTGGGGAGCCCATTCCTAGTGGGGGCTGCTAGCAGCAGGCAGAGCTTCTTCCCATCCTTCCCATCCTTCCATTCTCCCTCCCTCTGGACCTTTGCAGGGGCTCCAGCCCAACCCCAGCCAGCTGCAGGGACACATTAGGACAGCTTTTCCCTGCCACAAGCAGAATTTGGGGCTCAGGAAGGGGGATCCTGCTTCCCTGTGGCTCTGCAGCAGGCAGGGCTTCCTGGAAAGGGAGCACCCATGGGAGGCAGCTTGGAGAAGGGCGAAGGTCATGAGAGCAGGGTGACCTCCCATGGGAGCCTGGGGGCTCGTCAGCCTAGGGTGACATGCCACCCTCATCTCTGGGTAGGAGGCAAACCAGCTCGTATTGCAGTTACTTGCAGGAAGGACATCTATGGTTTAATCCCTGTGTCTTTGGGCACTAAAGCCCCGAGCATTCCCTCATTTTTGAGGCCGTGGTATTCGGAGCAGGACAGCCTGGCTGGGATCAGCTGTCCTCTCGTCCTCATTAGTCGATGCACTAATCATTGGGCTGATTAGTCACGGGGTCTGCGAGATGGCTGCGAGGGCAACATTGGCTTTCCTGGGAGCAGGAGGAATCCACAGTGCTCCCAGCCCTCTTGGAGGCATCGGGAAAGGCCCCTAGGAGGACACTCCTGGTGTGCCCCTGGGGTTCAGCCCTGGCCCTGTCCTGCAGATGAGTCGTCCCTGAAGATGAACCACGTGGAGCACATCCCGCAGACCTTGGCCAGCCACAGCGGGAGCCACCTCTGGGAGGCCCAGCAGGACGAGCACGGGGCCGACATGCTCAAGGCTGACCCCAGGGACACCTTCTTCCTCAGTAAGTGCCTGGGAGTGCATCCGTGCCGATCCCTGGAAGGTTTGGGAAGAAAAAAGGCTGCTGTGTGCAGCTGGGTCATCCCTGCTCCCCTCTGCCCATCTCTGCTGGGAACACATTGGGATTTTTGGGCTTCTCTGCAGCCCCTGCCATCGAAGCGTCCCGCGTGGAGAATGTGCTGGTGCCCTGTGCCTACAGCCCCACCTATGTGGTGAAGGATTTCCCAATTGCCCGCTACCAGGGCCTGCAGTTCGTAAGTATCTCCCTGGGGACAGGGCCACGCTCCCATGGGGACACGGCAGAGCCTGGGGCGGGGATATTCCCATCCGGGTAAAATCCAGGACGAAGCATCCCTCGGTGGAGGGTTGGGCTGAGCTTCCCCAGCTCAGCCTGAGAGGGTTGGGGTTAAATCACTGTGAGTGTTTGAGGTGCCAGGGGTCACTCTGGTGTTGGTGGTGGCCTGGGGTCCCCAACTCCTCAGGGTGACATGGCACTGTCACCCCCCCAGGTCTACCTCTCATTCGTGTATCCTAACGACTTCACACGCCTCACTCACATGGAGACGGAGAACAAGTGCTTCTACAGGGAATCCCCCCTCTACCTGGAAAAGTAGGTACTGAGGGCTGGGATTTTGGGGTTCTGCATGGAGGGGCTGATGTCAGCAGTGCTGAGGTGATGCATTCTCAGCCCCGTGTCCCTGTCCCCCTTGGAAGGGCCACCGCAGGATGGCTCTTTCCCCCTTTCCCTGGCACGCAGCAGATGCGAGTGCTGGCAGTGCTCCTGGATTTGGGAACCCCAGCTCCCTTGGCAGCTGGGTGCTCCTCCCCACACACATTCCCTCACTCCTCCCTTCTCCCGGGCCCTCACCTTCCCTCTCCATCCCCAGGTTTGGGTTCTACAAGTACATGAAGATGGATGAGGAGGAGGAGGATCCGCGGCAGCGGGCGTTTCTCTTCCTTGGCCCTGACAGTGAGTCACTGGGATCGCTGGGTATGGCGCCGAGCTCCTGGCGTCCTTGCTGGCAGCTCGTCCCTCAGAGCTGTGGCTCAGCGGGATGACTCCAGCACTGCCAGAGGCTCTGGGGGGCAGGGCTGTGCAGAGCAGCATCCCTCAGAGAACTCCTCCAAGCATCCTGCTTGGCATGATTGCAGAGTGATGCGGGAAGCAGGACACTGGATTGGAATTTGCTCTCCCTCCCACATCTCCTGGGTTGGCCTCGGCAGTGGGCAGCAGGAATCGGACCCAGTGTGGAGTCTGGGGATGTCCATGGGGCCTGGGGGAAGCCAGAGGGTGTTCAGTGCCTGCCTCAGTGGGTTTGCAGCTTGGCAAAGCCCTGGCAGGTTGGGTTTGCTCCTGGATGGAGTGAGATTGGTGCTGAGATTCAAGGTGGGGATAAGTGGCAGCAAGTAGAGCTGCCAGCCCCAGTGGGCATCCCTCAGTGGGCATCCCTGGGTCTGCTCCCTCACCTCAGCCACTCACAGCTTCCTCTCCTGCTGGGATCAGGCTCTGCCTCCTTGTCTTGGCCTCAGGGTATTAATCTCTGCCTTCACTCCCTAGATTTCCTGGAGGATGAGGAGGAGGAAGAGGAAGGAGCGGACAGCCCCGAGCCCACAGATCCCCCTCCCGAGGCCAGGGAGCAGAGCTTTGGGCCGGCAGCCAGAGCCAAAGGGAAGGGTCCTGCACCCGTCACTGGGGATTACGGAGATGACCTGGAGTATTACAGCTTCCGCCGGCAGCGGGGCCGGGCGCGGGCCGAGGCAGGCACCCCCGGGCAGCTGGGGACATGGGGCACATCCAGCCCGCCAGCCGCCCTCCAGGAGCATGCCGTGCTGGAGCGGCACCCAGGGCGGGCGCTCCGCTGGCTGCCCCAGGACGAGGGTGAGGAGGATGAGCTGGGGCTGCTGGCATCTCCGAAGCACGGCACAGCCCTGGGCCTCCAGCCCCACCTCTCCGTGTCCATCTTCAGTGGCAAAGCCAAAACGCCGGGTCCCAGCAGGCCGGCAGCTGCCAGCGAGGACAAGAAGCCCCCAAAAACCCAGGAGAAGGTTTACGTGACCCGGCTGCAGCCCGGGAAGCGCAAAGCCCCAGCCCAGGAACCAGCTTTCCCCGGCATCTTCCTGTACCCAAAGCCTGTGAAGAGAGTCCACCTCCACTCCAGGACCCCACAGAAACATCCTGTTGCCCCCAGCAAGCTCCGGGCAATCCCTGGCCACCGCAGCCCCTGGCTCCTGAGCAACCTCTCCAAGGAGAGGGACCCTGCCAGGCGGAAGAGTGGCAGGAGGTGGGATCGGCTGCCCAAGCAGAGGCTGCTGCCCGGCCTCCTTGCCCTGGGCACAGAGGGGCTCTTCAGTCGCGAGGACACGACCCCTGCCCCGGGCAGGATGGCGGCCACCACCGACTACAACTCATCCGAGGCCACCCATTCCGAGGGGACACGGGCGACGTCCTTTCTGAAGGTGTCGGAAACGACGGCGTCACAGCAGGAGGAGGGAAAGGGCCAGGAGGAGGAGGACGAGGAAGAGATATCGGACTATTCCTACGAGGCGGGGGAGCTGCAGCAGGGCTGGCTGGAAGACTCCATCAACTGGCAGCGGACGTTCAGCGTCAGCTCCGTGGACTTCGAGCTGCTGCGCTCCGACTGGAACGACCTGCGCTGCAACGTGTCGGGAAACCTGCAGCTGGGCGAGAGCGAGGTGGTGGACGTGGTGGCCCAGTACATGGAGAGGCTCAACGAGAAGAACGGAGGGTACGGAGGGAGTAGCGGGAATTAAGTTGGGTGGTCCTCGATGGCGGGAAGCAGAGCTTATGGTGACTGTGATTTCGAGGCTTCTCTTTTTCCCATAGGATCTACACCCTCCTGAGGATCATCAACGTGGAAAAGCGGCGGGACACGGCGCGGGGGAACCGTTACCTGCTGGAGCTGGAGCTGGCAGAGCGCGGCCAGCGCACGGTGCGGCTCTCCGAGTATGTCTACGTCCTGCTGCACCAGGGCAAGCAGGATGACAGTGCCGAGGCCAACCTTGACGGGCTGGCCCTGGGGGCCACTGAGCCCCAGCCCAGTGCTTGGAGCATCCTCTACGGAAAACCTGTCCTGTGCCGGCCCCTGCGGCTCAGCTGGAGGCAGGACGTCATGGTGCACTTTGTGGTGCCGGGTAGGTGACGGCGGGACGCGGCTCTCCGGGGTCTGTGCTGCTCCCTCCACAGCCCCTCGGCTCCCTGGGCTGCCCCAGCAGGATGAGAGTGTCATCTCTCCTCGGAAGGGGTCGGTGTGGCTGGGAAGGGTGCCGTGGATCCCCACCGTGAGCTGGAGGGTTGTGTCTCTGGCAGTGAAGAACCAGGCCCGCTGGGTGCAGCAGTTCATCTCGGACATGGCTGGTCTCTACGGGGCCACAAGGGACACCAACTTCAATGTCATCCTGGTGGACTTTGACAGCGAGGACATGGATGTGGAGAAAGCCCTGCGGGACGCCCACCTGCCCCGGTAACTCCCAGCCTTGGGGGGACTGGGGGGTCCCTGGGGTGTCCCACTCAACCTGCTGCTGCTCCTTCCCCGCTGGCACAGTCCCTGCCTCGCAGCCCCTTCCCTCATCCTCATTTTTGGGGGTTTAAACTACTTTTTCATGTGGATTTGGGGGTGCAGAAACTTGTGGCTCTGTGGGGGAAACCCTCAGCTTGAGCTGTAGGACTTCCTGAGAAGGTTCTTTCCCTGTGTGGATGGTCCCTGTCCCTCTCCTGGCTGTGTCCCTGTCTGTCCCCAGCACTACCTGCCCTGTCCTGTCTCCCCAGGTTCCAGTACCTGCGGCGCACGGGGAATTTCGAGCGCTCAGCTGGGCTCCAGGCAGGTGTGGACATGGTGGAGGTGAGTGGGGACAGGGAGCAGCTCTCACCATGGCTCCTCTCCCAGGACTGTTCCTGTCCCATCCCACACGTGTTCCCTCCCAGGATGAGCACAGCATCGTGTTCCTGTGCGACCTGCACATCCATTTCCCCACCAACATCCTGGACAGCATCCGGAAGCACTGCGTGGAGGGGAAGCTGGCCTATGCTCCCATCGTCATGAGGCTGAGCTGCGGCAGCTCCCCCCGGGAGCCCAACGGTGAGCAGGGACCCCTTTCTGGCTGGGAACACCCCAAAACCGGGCTGTCACCTGCTGCACCCCTGTGGAAGGTGGCATGGATGGGGATGGACCCGCAGTGGGAAGAGGGGTTGGGATGGGGAGTCCTTGTGGCTCACAGGTGATGGGGAGAGCTCAGAAAGCATGACACGAGCATTTTAGGGTGCCTTCTAAAATCCACCCCTCACCTCATTGCTCCCCCCCTTCAGGCTACTGGGAGGTGAACGGCTTTGGCCTCTTTGGCATCTACAAGTCAGACTTTGACCGCGTGGGAGGGATGAACACGGAGGAGTTCCGGGATCGCTGGGGCGGGGAGGACTGGGAGCTTCTGGACAGGTGAGCCTGGGGGCCCCCAAATCCCCACGTGGATTTGGGTACATCCATAAAGCTGGGTGATGGGGTGGTGAAGGGGAAAACTTCCCTTTGGGAGGGCCATGTCCATCTGTCTGTCCACCCTCAGGAGCCCTGTCCCTCTGTTTATCATCTCTTGAGCCATGTCCCTTCCTTCCTCCATCCCCTGAGCCCTGTCCCTTTGTCCATCCATCCATCTCCTGAGCCCTGTCCTTCTATCTTTCCATCCCCTGAGCCCTGTCCAACCGTCCCTCTGTCCACAGGGTGCTCCAGAGCGGGCTGGAGGTGGAGCGCTTGCGCCTCAGGAACTTTTACCACTACTACCACTCCAAGCGCGGCATGTGGAACGCCCGCAGCAAGAAGTCCTCCAAGGACTAGTGCCCGAGCCTGGCCAGTAGCCACCGACCCCCAGCACCCGCCTGTCCCCCACCACCACGGCCACGGCGCCCTGGTGCCGGCACGGGGGTTACCCAACACCGCCGTGGTTATCCGGGGCAGGGGGTAGTGGGGAGGGCCGCGGCTCGTGGTGGTTTTTTTCTTAAGGGTCTAATTTCTTAGTCAGCTATGGATTGATAAATTCCTTAGTGCCGGTGGGTCCTGGGGGCTGTGCTGCATCCTGGACAGGCTGGGGATACTGGAGGTGGAATGGTGGCATCCAGGATCCCTTTGCAGCCCCTTTCCTGCTTTGCCCCCCACTAGAATACCCAGTACCTCGTCCCTGTGTCGGGCTGGGGAGCTTTGGGAGGGCTATGAACCCACTGGGGCTGCCCAAAACCTCCTGCTTCCTTCCAGGACCCACGGAGGGAAGGGGGGTGTGGCTGTGCCCTGCTGGGGACACGCTGTGGGTGGGGGGCAGAGCCCCAAGGCTGGCGCTGCCCGTGCCGGGGGGGCTGGGCTGGGGGGGACAGGGCAGAGCCTGGAGCAGGTACGGGCAGATGACATTTCCAAGCTAATTTCTGTGAAATTATGAGGTAGGAAGCTGTTTTCAGGAAGTTTTTGTCTGTTTGGTTTGGTTGGTTTTTTTGGTTTTTTTTTTTTTTATTCTTAAAAAATTAAAATCAGTGTCTTGGCTGGGATTTTCCTCCGCTCCGTCACCCTCACACCCGGGCAGGGAGGCAGGGCACGGGAGCCAGGTTGGCCTTTGTCCCTCGGTCCCCAATGGTCCCCTCTCTGTGGTGGGAGTGGGCAGCAGTGTTGCGTGCTGTTTCCATGCAGGGAATGGTAGGAGGAGGCAGCACCCTGTTTGATGCCCAGCCACACGTCCGGGCTTGCTGAGCCTCCGCCCCACACGTGGGCTCCACCCAGCTCCATGGGGGGCTGCCCTGGTGCATGCATGTCCTGGCACACTTGTCCCTGCCCACCCCTGTCCCAGCTCTGCATTGGTGCTTCCCCTCACCCGTGTCTCTCTGTGGTGGCATCTGTCTTGTCCCACCTGCCATGGGCTTCTGCTTCTCAGCCAGGTCCCCCTGTGTCCCAAATCCCCTGGGCTCCTCCCTGGAATAGCCTCGGAGTTCCCCCTGCAAGTGTTTCTTTCCCCATCTGCATCCCCCAAGGGATCAAGCAGCCCGAGTTTGAAGTGAGGATGGACAAGGGGGGCTCAGCCACCTACATGCCATCAGCAGACAGCTGTGGGCTTTGTCCCAAATTTGTTACCTGTGGCTCCAGGCTCTGTTGAGAAGGGACCGTCCTGGCAGGCAGCAGTTGTTTCTCCCCTCTCCTTGCCCTGCTCCCTGTTTTTTTGCAGCACTTTGGAAGCGCTTTGTTGTGGGCGAGGGCTGTGCCCGCTGCGCCGGGAGCTGGTCTGTGGCTGGGCTGAGCGGGTGGCCCCGCAGCCCCCAGGCCACCAGTCCCATCCCAAAACCAGCCTGGCCTTAGGCGCAGCTTTTCCAGCAGCTTCCCAGCCGGGAGAGCTCCAAGAGCCACCACCATGAGAGCAGGCACCTGGCCCAGCCAAACCCAGAGCTGCTCCTGGTGCTGGGAGGGTCTGGTGCCAGCAGTGCCATCCCCACTGGTGCTGGGGACAGTTTGGGGCCAGCTGATGGTGTCTGCTTGGGACAGGGCCAACAGCATGACGCCGGAGGGTTTGTTTCTCTGGTGGCGGCTGAGCTGCGGCCACAGGATGACACAGGGATCACGGGGATGGCAGGAGCCACAGGGAGCCCCTCCCGGGCCAGGCGTTGGAGCCCCAGGTGATAGCAGGGCACAGGCAGGTCCCCACTCCTGGAGGATCAGCTGTGTCTCTCCCTGCCCTGCGGGGACACTGTGAAGGCGTCGGGGCTTGTCCAGGGTGGTGGAGGCGAACTCCAGGCTGGAGTTCCCTCGCTGAGGGGCTGCCCCAGCCACGGGTCTGAGGGGGAGTCTTGGAGGGTGAGGGGAGCACAGGAACCTCCTGACACCCCCGGGCTGAGAACAAGCCACACGTGACAGCAGTGGCTGTGCGGAGGGTCCTGGCACCCCCTGCCCTACTCCAGGCTTTGCCGGGGGTCCCTCCTGGAATCCCCTGGCGAGTGTGGGGTGCGGTGGGGGGCCTGGGTGAGGGGTGGTGAGAGGTAAATGGTGACCCCCCCCAAACTGGTTTGGCCCGTTTCAAACGCTCCCTCTCAGCTTATCTGGCTTCAAAGGGCTCCTGCTCCATCCCACGCACACAAACATGCTCCCAGCAAACACGGGGAGCCCCCTGCATGCCAAAAAATGCCTGTGCCCCCCAAGGTCTGTCTCCCCTCCATCTTCTCCTTCTGGCACCCCCAAACCCTCCCTCTTGCACCCAGGGGTGCCCTGAGCTGGGTGTTCAGGGGGATGTGGTGGGAAGTACTCGTTGGATCATGGCCATGGTGGCCATGGTGGGGATCCCTGGGGACTCTTGGCAGCATCATGATGTGGGGTCCCTCAGCCCCCCGGCCATGCTGACGATTTTGAGGAGCCCCGTGAGCCCCGAAACGGCAGGCTCGGTGGGGAGGCGAGCGGGTTCCACGCAAAAGCCCGGCGAGGAGACTGGTTGGGCGAGGTGCGGGGCGGGCCCGTGCGCCCCACGCCCGCCGCAGACGCCGGCGCCCACCCGCGCCCCGCAGCACCCAGGGCTGCACCTGCCCGCCCGAGGATGCTGCAGGACCACGGCCCCCCGGGGCCACCCACCCAGGTACGTGCCGGCCGCGGCCATCGGCGGGACTGTCCCTACCGCGGGTCCCCGGGGAGAGCCGGTGTCACACGCCCTGCCACCCACCCTGTCCCCGCGCGCTGGCCGGCGTCGTGCCGGGAGTCTGGGGCTCCGACGCGTGGGTCTGGTGACTGTCCATACCGGGCCAGCTCCGGCCGGGAGGCTTGTCCCTCCCCTCCCTGTGCCTCGGTGTGCCCAGCGTGGCTCGTGGCACGTGCGCGTAGTGGCCACGCCGGCCACTCCCTGTCCTAACGCCGATGGCCCCGGCGAGCACTGCCAGCCCTGGGGACCCGCGGTGGGGATGGGCGCTCCGTGCTGCTGGCGGGGTGGGAGAGGACGCGGCGCTCCCAGGAGCCAGGGCTCCCCGGGAACGTGGCTCTCTCACCCCGCGAGGCAGGGACAGAGGTGCCACCAGGCTGGGGGAGGTCAGCGGCCGCTTTCGGGATCCCCAGATTTGGTTTATTTAACTCTGTGTCACTCTGGCTGTGGTCGGATCCCCTCGGGAATCCCACAGTTTTGCTCGAAATGTTTTCCTTGTGCTGACTTGCTGTTTTTAAGCCCCCTGGTGTATCCCCCTCCTGTCCAACCCTTCCCCAATTAACGAGCTGCTTGATGAGGCGAGCGCTGCACATTCCAGCTCAGAACATTCCTTGAATCGCCCGGGACCCCCAAATTTCCATCTGTCAGCTGCAGGGCAGTGTCATGCCGGGGGGATAAGGGCTTGGGAGGTAGGCAGAGCTGGGGGAAAGTGGGGCTGCCAGCGCGCTCCGAGGTGTCACCGGAGCCCCTCTGTCCCGCAGGGCTGGGGGCTCCCCGGATGGCCCCGATCCCCCGGGATCCTGGCACGGGGACGGCGGGCAAGCGTTGGCTTGCAGAGGGAGCGATCCACCCCCTCCGCCCGCTGCGGGGGGAACCCGTGATTCATCCGGGCTCGGAGGGCTGGGAGCGCCCGCCGAGCTCTGCCAAACTCGGTGCGCCTGTGGGGCGGTGCCGCGGTGGGAGAAGAGCGGGGGCCTTGCGGGTTTTCCTGGGTGCTGCACCCCAAAAGGCTCAAGGGCGGCCCCAGAGGAAAAGGGGGCTCCCACAAAACCCGGAGCTGGGGAGGTGGGTTCCCCCCACGTTGGTCCTTGGCGCATCGGGACGGTGTCACCAAGGAGGATTTGGGGGACCGGCAGGGGACTGTCACCCCAAACTGCTGGCCCGCAGCTCTCGCCACCCCGCCCCTGCCCCGGCTCCTGCTGACGGCGGCACATTCCTCGGGGACAGCCGCCCTTTTCACCCCCGACCGAAGCGCACACGCTGTCACCGCCGGGTGTTGTAAACCCGGCCCAGCCCGGAACGCCGCTGTCGCTGCCGGAGCGGTGACGCCAAGCGCGGAGCCACGGCTGGCCACAGAGCCGGGATCGCGTGGCCACGCTCACCCCAAACCACCCGGTCGGTGACACAGAGCCACCGTGTCCCCAGTAGGGGCTGAGAACGGCCACAACTCTGGTCACGAACGAGCCGCTCTGCCGGCGAGCCGGGGCTGTGGGAGAGGGCCGTGTCCTGGCAGCGGGGGGATTTCGGGAGCTGATCCCGAGCACAGCGGGCCGGGGGGATGTGGTGTCCCCAGTGTGGCTGTGATGGGGCGGCCCGGCAGGTGGGGCGAGGCTAATTAGTACCTGTAGTGGCAGCGGGGCCTGAGTCACCGTGTTCGTCACCGCGGGCCCGCGGCGCTCAGCCGCCCCTTTTTTATTATTGTTTTTTCATTCCCCGGCTGATTTGAAAAGCAAAGCAGGGAGTGCCCAGCCGAGAATTACTGCAGGGATCCCCCACTCCAGGCCTGTGGCCGAGGGGGTCCATAGTGCTCTTGGAAAGTGGCTTGAGGGATCTGGGGGTCCCATCTGTGGAGGCTGCCTGGGGCTTTGTGGTCAGAGCTGGCTGAGGGGTCTCCCTGGGGGTCTGGGACACTCTTGAAGGCCATGTGGTGGTCTGGGGCTCATTGGACTGACAATATGGGGGTCCAGAGCACTCTCCTAGGAGGTTTCCTGGGGCTTTTGAGCTCATTGGAAGGACATTGTAGGGGTCTGGGGCTCAGCGGAGGGACCATGTGAGTCTCTGGAGGTCAATGGGAAGGCTGTCCTGGGGGTCTGGGGCTCTTCTAGGAGACCACGTGAGACTCTGGGGTTCACTGGAGGAACAATATGGGTGTCTAGCAGGGATCTCTGGCATCAAATGGGAAGCCTTCTGGGGGGGGTCCAAGGCTCTTCTGGGAGGTTGCTTGGGGGTCTTGGGCTCCTTGACATGACAGGGTGGGGATGTAGGGCTCACTGGTGTCGCTGCCAAGGAGCCAGGGGTGTGGCTGTCTGAGGGGATCCTGGCTTTTCCCAAGGTGGGACCCCCCAGACCCCCGGACCACCAGCCTCCCTCGTGCCCTTGTCCTCCCGAGGTCGCCCCTGGGCACCTCCACCTGTGGCGGTGACGATGGTGATGGTGACGATGGTGACAGTGGCCCCGGTGGGGCCCCCTCCTTTCACCGGCGAGGCGTGGCGGTGGGGCGGGACGGACGGGCCGGGACGGAGCCTCCCTACGGCTGGGGAACGCCGGAACGCCGCCACTGCCGCCGCTCACCTGCACAGGGCGGCCGGGCTGGCCGCGGCCCCTCGCCGCCATGCAGGAGACTAACGCCTTCCTGCTGTCGGCCCTGCAGCCCGAGGCCGGAGTCTGCTCGCTGGCCTTGCCCTCGGACCGGCAGCTGGACGAGCGTGGCCGGGAGGCGGCCGAGGCCCAGCGGCTGCGCAGCGCCCGCGTCCAGGAGCAGGTCCGCATCCGCATGATGCTGCGGGGACAAGCGCCCGCCCGCCCCGAGGACCTCGCCGACGGCATCAGAGGTGGGAGAACCCCCGGGCACGTGTGGTGGGATGGGCAGCGGGGGCCCTTCGGCCGGCACTGGGCTCTGGGCATAGCCTGGTTGCTGGTCGGGGGGTGCACCCCACCCTGGCCGAGCACCCCCAATGCCCCCGAGCACCCCCCGGCACTGGGACGGGGGTAGCTCAGCCCCAGCGTGGGCTCATTTCACCCCACTCGGGGTCCTGCCTCGGTTCCCCCGCCTGCCCTTGGAGGGCTTTGCGCTGGGGGGGTCTCACACCCCCCACCGGGCTGGGAGGGGGGAGGATTTTCCCGCCCTGGCAGAGCCCCCCCGGCCCTGAGCGGCAGCGCTGGCCAGGCTCCAGCTCCTCCATTTAACGTCTGCGCCGGCGGCCTCCGCCCTGCCGCCCCGCCCGGCACTGCCGGGATCCCCTGAGCCCTGACCCCCGTGCTGGGAACCCCGCTGGTGGGGACAGACCCCCTTTGACACCCCGAGGGCTGCCCCACATGTGAGTCACGCTCTCGGCACCGCCACCACTGGCGGCGTCCCTGTCCTGTCCCGCCGGCAGCCCTGGGGCGGTGGCACGGCGGCAGATGGGCAGCGTGGGGTGCCATGGGGCGCAGCGGGGTGTCCAGGTCCCTGCCAAGTTCCCATTCCCAGGGTGGGGGAGCCGGACTGGCTGTGGGAGATGCCTGGGCTGCCGATCCGGCTGCGGCAGGGGACCCCGGGCTGAGCCGCAGAGTCCCCGCCAAGGTGGCAATTAGTGCCCTCGCCGTCGGGGCACGAGGCAGGGCGGGGAGGCCACTTCTGCCCCCCGTGGCCGGCAGGCAGGTGAAGCCTTCCTCCTCCCACCCCTTCGTCCCCCAAGCTCTACTTGTACTGCCGCGGTTCCTGCAGCAGCTTCCCCTGGGATGAGCTGGGGCGATCTTTGATCTCCAGGTCCCCTCCCTTATGCTTACGCTGCCTCCTCTGTTGCTGTCCTGCAGGTGGGCAGTACAGCTCGACCCTGCGCTCATCCTTCAGCTCCCGCTCGCAGAGCAATGGGGTGGACCCCAAAGCCTCGGTATGTACTGGGGCTCTGTCCCCCGCCCAGCACTGTGGCGGCTGGGATGCCAGCAGAGATCCATCCTTGGCTGTGCTGAGGGGAGCTCCGGGTTCCCGTGGTGGGGATGGAGAGATGGACCCCTAACCCCCTGTTTCCCCCCTGCAGCTGTACCAGCCGCTGGCCAAGAAGGATTTTGGCACACTGCGGGGCAGCGGCTGGTCCTCACGCTCGGCCGTGGACCTCACCCCGCACAAGCGCATGGCCACCATCAGCAACGGGGGCCTGGCCAAGGGCCGCGCGTACGTCGCCGGCTACGCGGCCTCGCAGGCGGCCACTGCCTCGCCGCGGCCCAGCTCCTTCCACGAGCGCAACTTCCGCTGCCGGCAGAACCTGGACACGCTGTCGCTGCGCTCCCTGCGCCTGGCCGATGGGCCCCTCCCCGCTCGCCGACGACCGCTACAGCGTCCTGTCGGAGCAGCTGGACGCGCCGGGCCACCGGCAGCTCTACAAGAGCCAGGCCGGCGGTGGCTTCGGCCGCTCCTTCGCCTTCGAGCGGCAGCTGAGTGCCGGCACAGCTGCCAAGGCCGGCTGCGACTGGCTGGACGGCGCCGAGGGGCCGCCGAGCCGCACCATCCGCGCTCCGGCCATGCGCACGCTGCAGCGCTTCCAGAGCAACAACCGCTCGCGGCTGAGCGCCGGCTCCTTCGGCACGGTGCCGGCGGGAGGCAGCGGAGCCTTCCTGGGGCTGGGGGAGCACAGCTCCCGCGCCCCCTCCGTGCGCAGCCTGGCTGAGTCCAGCCACCACCTTGCGGAGCCACGCACCATGGAGATGTACAACGGGCACGGCACTCTGCTCGGACACCATGCCGGCGGGTGAGTGCCGTGGGATGCTCCGGGGTGTCCTGGTCCTTGTCCCCGCTGTGGTCACCTGCCAGGGGAAGGCGAGTCCCTCCTTTACCCCGCCGGGGCCAAGGGATGAGGGAAGAGGGGTGGCATGGTGGGTGCAGTTTGGTCCTGTGGTGATGGACCACAGCACAGGCTTACCTCCGAGTGTGTCCTGCCTCCGACCTCGGCTCCTCCACAGACACATCCTGAGACATGGCAGGAGGATGGTGCTCATCCCACTGGGAATGGAGTTCCGTGCCCGAGACTGCAGTGGAAAGGAGATGGGTTGTTGGGGCTCCTCGGAAATGGGGGACGTGGTGGGGTGTAGAAGTGGAGGATCCTGTGGGATGCTCTGCTGGGGCTCCCCCTCACCCAGCCGTGGTTCCAGGTTTGACGACATCGACCTGCCCTCGGCCGTGAAGTACCTGATCGCCAGCGACCCCAACCTGCAGGTGCTGGGTGCTGCCTACCTGCAGCACAAGTGCTACAGTGACAGCAGCGCCAAGAAGCAGGTGAGCCCCCGGCAGGGCGGGAGCAGGGATTTTCCCAGTGGGAGCAGGGGGTTTCCCAGCTCCTCAGACACCGCGGGCAGGCTCAGGGGCTGGAGGGAGCCCCGGGAGCGCGGCATGTCTGACCCCCCGGGCTGTCCCCCAGGCCCGCAGCCTGCAGGCCATGCCCAAGCTGGTGAAGCTGTTCAACAGCCCGAACCAGGAGGTGCAGCGCCACGCCACCGGCGCCATGCGCAACCTCATCTACGACAACGCCGAGAACAAGCTGGCGCTGGTGGAGGAGAATGGCATCTACGAGCTCATGCGCACCCTGCGGGAGCCCGACGATGAGCTCCGCAAAAATGTCACAGGTTGGGGACAGCGGTGGAGTGGGCGGGGGTTCCCCTCCCCTGGGGATGGCACTCTCCTCATGTGAGTAGAGCTGGGATGATGCTCCACGGGGATGATTCCTTTGCATCGTTGTCACCAGCATGAGCCCCCCCAGGGCGGGGAGTTGGGGTGGATGTGCTCTCCAGCCATTCCAGTATTGAAGGTTCCTCTCTGTGCAGGCATCCTGTGGAATCTCTCCTCCAGCGACAACCTGAAGGACCGCCTGGCCCGGGACACACTGGAGCAGCTCACAGACCTGGTCCTGGTCCCTCTCTCTGGGCTGGGGGGCTCAGGTGTCATCCAGCAGAACCCCTCAGAGGCAGAGATCTTTTATAACTCCACGGGCTTCCTCAGGTATCTTCTTTAGGTCCTCCTACTGGCAGCAAAGTTTTTGGGGGAGGAAAGGACAGGAGCAGAGTCTGCAGGGTTCTTTTTTGGGCCCAGGAGGGGGTGGCTGTGGAGGATCCCCCTTGCTCCATGACAGAACCCCGTTCCTGTGCAGGAACCTGAGCTCTGCCAGCCAGCAGACCCGGCAGAAGATGCGTGAGTGCCATGGTCTGGTGGACTCCATGATCCACTACGTGAACAGCTCCCTGGAGGTGGGGAAGTCGGAGGACAAGGTGAGCTGCCGAGCTGGTGCTGGGGGGGCTGAGGTGCTGCTCCCCCCTCCCGTGGTGCAAAGGGACATCTTGATGTTGTGCTGGGAGAACCAGCCTGGCTCCATCCAGGCTTGCTGGGCACAGCCAGTGTCGTGACTCTGCCGTGGAGCCCCTGTGCCAGCTGGACACACCCTGCAGGCAGCCCAGGGATGACACCTTCATGTCCCCTGTCCTCCCCAGAGTGTGGAGAACGCTGTCTGTGTCCTGCGCAACCTCTCCTACCGCCTGTACGATGAGATGCCCCCATCCTCACTGCAGCGCCTCGAGGGCCACCGGAGGAATGCCAGCAGCACGGTGACAGGGGAGCTGGTGGGCTGCTTCAGCCCCCAGAGCAAGAAAGCTCGGGAGGTCAGTGGGGGCACATCCCGGCCGCGTCACTAGGGTGGGGCTGGCACTGAGTAGCGCTGGCAGTGGAGGTGATGCCAGGGCGGAGGAGGACGCTGGCCTCGGCTGGTGGGTGGGACACACAGGTGAGCTCAGCGGAGGGTGAATCAGGTGTTTGGGGTGAATCAGGGTGTTGAACCCCCACTTTTCCATGCCATGAGGCATGATGCATGGCCCATGCATCATGCATTCAGGCCAGGCAGGCAGGGAAAAGGGGACGCTGGCAGTGGGGACACTGTGGAGGGGACAGTCTTGGAGTCTAATAGTGCCCCTGTCCCTCAGCACTACCTGAATGCAGACATCGTCACCTTCACGGAGGTCTCCAAGGACCCCAAGGGCATGGAGTGGCTCTGGAACCCGCAGATCGTGGGCATTTACAACCGGCTGCTGCAGCGCTGCGAACTCAACAAGCACACGACAGAGGCAGCCTCGGGTGCCCTGCAGAACATCACGGCCGGGGACCGCAGGGTGAGGCTTGGGGGGTCCTCACCACCTGCCCATCACAGCCGTGCCCAGCACGGGGGGCACCTGGGCAGGGTTCACCCCAGCCTGCTCCCGGTGAGTGGGAGGAGGAGGAAGGAGGAGGGAGCTGGCAGAGTCTCCAAGGGGGTGTTTGCCTTGCAGTGGGCGGGTGTGCTGAGCCGGCTGGCACTGGAGCAGGAGCGCATCCTGAACCCCGTGCTGGACCGTGTGCGCACTGCTGACCACCACCAGCTGCGCTCCCTCACTGGTCTCATCCGCAACCTGTCCCGCCACGCCCGCAACAAGGATGAGATGTGTGAGTGCTGGGGGAAACCAGGGCTTGGGAGGTGCTTCCCAGCTTTTTCCTCAGTCTGGCCTCCCGTTATCTCCAACCCTGCTGCATCCCCACTTGCAGCTGAGTGTGCAGGCTGCTCCATCCCTCGTTCCCAGACACAGCTCTGTCCCCTCCTGGCTCTGACCGCCAGCCCTGAGGTGCCCTTTGCCCACAGCCACGAAGGTGGTCAGCCACCTGATTGAGAAGCTGCCAGGGAGCGTTGGGGACAAGGCCCCGCCTGCCGATGTCATCGTGAACATCATTGCGGTGCTCAACAACCTGGTGGTGGAGAGCCCCATGGCCGCCCGCGACATCGTCTACTTTGACGGCCTCAGGAAGCTCTTCTTCATCAAGAAGCGACGGGACAGGTGGGAGTTGCCATGTCCCAACTCACACCTGGGCTCCTGTCCTGCCCTCCCCTCCCTGCTCTGCTCCAGCACGGTGGAACAGGGTCTCAAGTCTCCATTCCCAAGCCTTGGTGGTAGGAGTCCCCAGACCGCCTCAGAGTGCCCTTGTGGTCACCTGCCAGCCCTTTGTCACCCCCTAATGACACCCCACTATCGCCACAGCTGCCTTTTCCCATCAGGGAACCTCTCTGCTCCTGTCTTTTATGGTGGGATCCAGCTGTTCACTTCCTGCTTCTCGCCACCCGCACTAAGCCCCCAATCCCTCCGGGCCCCTCTGGGGTGGTCTCCTTGGGGTGCTGGACACTGTCCCATGCTCAGTGGTCTCCAAAACTCATTGCATCCTGTCCCTTTCTCAGCTCAGACAATGAGAAGTCCTCCCGAGCTGCCGCCAGCCTCCTGGGAAACATGTGGCAGTACACCAAGCTCCACCGGGACTTCAAGATGGTATGTACCATTCCAGAGCCTCCTGCAGCCAGCGGGGTCCTGGGGGAGATCCTGAGGGGGGATCCCAAGGGAATCAAGGCCAGGGGATTCATCCTGGAGAGCCACACCACCCAAGTGTTTCCCAGCATGTGGTGGGTCCCCACTCCACACCTGCTTTTCCTTAGGTGTGGGTCCATCTCAGAGCATTGTTGCTGTGCTGGTGGGGTGGGGACAGTGTGGTCCATCAGTGCTAGAGCAGAGGGGCTCCGTGTGCCTGAAGGGGTTGTCTCCTTGCAGAAGGGGTACCGGAAGGAGGACTTCCTCAGCCTGTGAGGACACCCTAGGAGCTGGAATGCCCCACTGGGATGCTCCATGCTGCTGGCCACGCCATAGGGAGGCTGCTCGCCGCCGGACCCCAGCTCCATAGCCTAGTCCCTGCCACATCCTATCCGCCTCCCCCCTCTGCTGGGTCCCCTTTCCTGGCCGGGGGACACCTGTCCTCCCTCTTGCCCAGCCTTAAACCCAGCGGCTGCTTTTGGCTCTGCTGTGGAGCCCCACTGGGACCTCAGTTAGGGGGCCCTCCACACTCTCAGGCAGCTGTCTGCAAAACTTGGCTTGTCCTGCAGCTTGACAGGGGGGCAGGAGCCGCAGGGATTTGGGAAGGCTCCTGCAGAGCAATGCTGGGTGGGAGTGCTTCATCCCAGCTCCCTGAGCCGCGGGGCCGGCTGGGTGTCAGTGCCCGGTGCCAGTGTGGGATGTGCTGTGGGTTACATGTGTGTTGTGCCCTGGCTGGGTGGGGATGGGGCTTTGCATGGCTTGGGGGCTTGGAGGGCTCTGAGGTGGCTTCCTACAGTTTATGGGGTGGCAGAGTGCCTGCAGGGAGCTGGGAAGGGACACTGTGATGGTGCTGCGTTCCCCCTTTGCTAGTGATGGTGGGCAGGGGGTTGTGTCTGATGGGCTGGCTGTGCCCTCACTGCAGGAAGCCCGGGGAGGCCCCATCTGTCACCTTGTGGGGACTCTCCCAGTGTGGCAGAGCCGCTATTGTTGCTCCTCACCAGCTGCTGCCAGGGCTGGGCCCTGCTGGCATGGCAGGAGCAGGATCCGGGCAGGGCTGGCCGGGTCGTGTTTGCTGAGTGGCGTCGCCCCGTGGGTGGGGAGATGTCCCCGGTGTCCCCAGTACTGGGTGCAGATGGGTCCAAAGCTCTCCGTGCCACGGCGGTGGCTGGCAGGGGACACATGGGTGGGCTGGGAGTGGCTTTGGGCTGCCGGCAGGTTTGGGGCTGGGGGAGCCCCTGCACTTGGGGGGCACAGAGCACCCTGGGGGGAATGATGTAGAGTAGGCAGAGGGGTGGGGGGAGTGGGCGGAGGGGCTGGAGAGGTCCCTGCGGTGAGTGGCACTGGCGTGGTCCCGGCTGGGGTCACGGGGTGTTTGGCTCTGCAGCTCTCTGTGTACAACTCCCCCAGCCCTGTGTACCCCTGAAATAAAGGCCTTGAGTGATGCCCACCTGCACCTGCGTTTGGATGGCACCTGGGAGGGGGCACAGCGCCCCAGGGACACCGGTGACGTAGGGACACCAGCACAGGGTGAGCTCAGCCAACGGTTCCACCCTGCGCTCTGTGTCCAGCATGGCTCCCAGTTAGTGTGACAGGGACACTGGCATGGGAAGGACAGAGCACAGCACCGCCTACCTCAGTGCCTGCAGTGGGGACACCCCCTCCATGTCACCCTGCCGGTGCCACCTGTGTCCCCACCACAGACAGCTGTGTGCAGCAGCCTTTTATTGTCACAGGGAATTCCACGGGACAAAGGTGCTGCCGCCACTCCTGTCAGACACTCCCTGGGGCTGGGGCACATTGTTCCTTGGAGAGCATCACCCATCCCAGAACCTGTCCATCACGCAGGAAGAATGTCCCTGCCACCCATGGCAAGGAACAGATCCCAGGACCCAGGGGTGGCACCCAGGGGTGGCACCCAGGGATGGCACCGAGGCACTATGGGCAGGGTGTTCCTGGTGATGGTTTTCCACTTTGGAGCCAGCTCCGGCTTTCCCAGCATGGCCATGGCTCAGATCCCATCATAACTCCTGGGCTCCTTGGCCATGACCTGATCTGTGTGTCCCCATGAGGATGGGGGACACCGTGTCACTGGCCCATGGCCCCGCTCAGATGTCATCCTCTGTCACCAGGCAGTAGAAGTCCGTGCGGGCGCCGTAGTTACGCGATCCCAGATCCGAGACATCGAGCTCAGAGCGCTGCCCGTCCCGCAGCTGGGCATCCTCGATCCCGCTGGATGCCGGAGCCCTGGGGGTGCTGCGGCTGCCAAGGCGGGGTGGCAGGGGGCTTCTGAAGACGCGCCCTCGGAGGCCTGGCAGGAGCAAGGAGATGGGTTTAGGTGGAGGGGAAGGGTCTGCACCCAGCCTGCCGCCACAGGAGCAGGAGGCAAAGCCCAGGAGTGACATCCAGTGCGCATCTGTCCCCTCAGGGGAAGCAGCAGGGATTCGGACCTGTGCCGAGGTCCCCGTCCGGGTCCAGGTCTCCGGCGCTGTCCAGGTAGCTGCTGTGCAGGATCAGCATGGGGTCCTTGTCCTCCTGCAGCTGTGTCTGTGGGTCTCCCACGCTCCCCGGGAAGGACACCTTGCGCGGCAGGGCCAGGCACAGCTCCTTCCAGAAGTCCGACGAGGGGGTCTGCAGGGGCCAGGAGGGGATGAGCTGGGCCAGGACGGCAGGAGCACGGCCCCACATGGTTTCACAGGCCAGGCTCTCTCCCTGGCACTGGGAGCTCGGCCAGGGTGAGGGCTGTGCTCTGGCGTGGCACTGTGCCTGCGCGCCGGCGGAGAAACCGGCCCGACCTGCTGGAACACTCCTCTGGCTCCCAGCTTGGCCCCGAAATGGCCGGAGTGGCCCTGGGCCAAAGCTTTGCTCGGGGAACTGAGGCTGGGGAGACCCTGGAGTGTCACAGGGTCCTGACCATGCAGGTATGGGGGGTGAGCTCCCACACCCAGGGCTCTTCTGGTTGGGTTTTTAAATTTCCTCTGAAAGGCGAGTGTCCCAACCTGCCCTTTAGCACTGGAGCGCGGGGAGCAGCCCCAGAGGGCAGCAGGGAGGCTGACACAAAATGGGGAGCTGGGAATGGAAGAGGGGTGCTGGTGGGATGGGTCCTGCTCAGCTCTCACCATGGGCAGCTCCGAAGGGCAGCAGGGGTGCTGGGGAAAGAAAGGGAGTGCCGGGGGGGACAGGATCCTGCTCAGTGCTCACCATGGAGCTGGCTCTCCACACCAGCAGGGTGACGGCATTCTGGTGCTGCTTCAGCAGGGTGATGGCAGGATGGGTTATCTCCCGATACTGGCTCTCGAAGACAATGAAGATGGGTTTCCTGGAAAGCTCCAGCAGCCTCCAGAGCCCTTCCCTGCAAGACAGGTGGGTGGCAGGGGGGCAAGGGACCCGCCAGCCCCTCTCCTCTCCTGAGGAAGCTGTTCCACTCCTACCTGAAGCTGCTGTTGCACCAATCCTGCTCCAGGTACGTGACGGAGAGCACCACGATGAGGCGCCGGCACCGGCTGACGTTCATGATGAGGTCAGCTGACGGCTCTGCGGGCAAAGGGGTCTCAAGCCCTCAGATCCCTGTGTCACCCCCTGCCCAGCCTAGCATGGTGCCCACCTGAGTTGGGCAGGATGTTCTGCTCGTCCAGGAAGAGCTTGTAGCCATAGCGGTTTTCCAGCTGCGGCTTCACGATGAAGTGGACGAACTTTCGGTCATCGGGGGCGGTGGCATGGGAGATGTAGGCGTCATACAGCTTCCCGTCTGGGGAGATCCACGGGGCAGGGATAACATGGGAAGGGCTCTGGGAGCCCCCAGACCGCAGGAGGCTGTTCCCAGCAGGGTGTCACCTCTGGCTCACCATTGATCTCCAGCTCTCCATAGCGGTTCCGGTACCAGAGGAGCACATTCAGGCGGCACTGGATGTAGAGCACAGCCAGGAGCACCAGGAGCACCAGGACCAGAAGGGCTGCCAGCACTGCTGGCACATGCCCTGCTGCCTCTGCCAGGACAGGGCAAGGTGAGCATGTTACCTGGGTTTGGTGCAGGTTTGCATCCCAATGTGGAAGAGGCAGCAGTGCCCCATCACTCTCCTCAATCCCCCCTGGGCTCCCCAAGCGATGTCACCTCCCTGTCCCCAGCAGGCCCCTACCTGCTTGCCGCAGGGTGAAGGTGGCTGTGGCATTGCTGATCCAGCAGGCAAACACCCCAAAATCAGCATCATGGGTGAGGTTGAGCTGCAGGACGCTGGCCAGGAGCTGCTCCGAGGTGTTTTGGCCAGACCTGATGGGACATGGGGATGCAGTGGGTCGGGCTGGGCGGTCACACCCCCCAAGCAGATGGATGGATGTCCCCAGGGCAGGCTCCTTACCAGGCGGTGTCCTGGCTGCTCCCACTGCCCAGCCACTGCCCATCCTTGCTCCAGGCGGGAATGGGCTGGCAGCGCTCAGTGCCCACCCAGCGCACGGTGCAGTTCAGCTCGACCCGGCTGCCCAGCACCAGGTCCAGTGTCTCGTTGGCAGCCGGCACCAGGATTTCGGGGGGCAGGCTGCAAAGGTCTGGGGGCACAGGGGGGATGGGATTGGGATGGGAAAGCTGATCCAGTTCCCCACCGGGCAGGTGACTGCCGTAGCCATCCCGGAAAAACAAGCTCTGCCGTGGAGGTCTGGCAGTGAGTGGCACTCGTGGCTGTTTAACAACAGGCTGAGCCGGTTTGGGGGGCTGGGATGGACCCTCTGCACCTTAAGAGGTGACACCAGAGCAGGACCCCCAGCCGTGCCTGCACGGGAAACCTTCTCAGCTGAGAACAGGGGAAAGTTGAGATTTCACCTACCTGCCATGGCACACTCAGGTGACAGGCATGGGCGCTGCCGGCATTGCACGCAGTGTCTTCTGGGGGGACGAAGTCCACCTGCCTCCGCTGCAGGGCGGGCTGGGCCTGGGACAGACTGGGAATAGCTCTGTGAGTGCTGGCACAGGGAGGGCCTGGCCACCCCCATCGCCCCCACAGCGATTCCGTCTGGGGGTGGCGGGTGCTGCTCTGCGGTAAAGCCAAAGCCACGTCCCACCCACGGCTTGTTGGCCACTGCATGACCTGCTCTCCCTGTGCTGACTCCCAGCCTGGCTTTCCCAGCCATGAATTTCTGGGTGGGAGGTGATTAATGACCAGCCGGGGGTTGCAGGTTTTTAAAAATGTGGCTTCAGCCCAAATCCAAAACCAAGGAGGGGAAATGAGCTCAGCCATGGGAAACCACAGCTTTGGGGTCTCAGCCGGACCCACTTCACCTGCCAACCCCCTGCCTGGGCTGCAGAGCTGCCTCCAGCCTGACATGCCCTTGAACCTGCTAATTAACAGCGGTCTGGTTTGTTTATGGAAACGCAGCCTCCCACCTGGAGAGCTCCCCAGCGGGTGCTGTGCTCCCAGCACGCTGGGAGCCTTGGCGCGTTGTTACCCTGTGCCGGTGCCCAGGGATTGGCACAGCTGCACGGCACTCCAGGCAGGTGGGGAGCACAGGGATGGCACACTGGGACCCCCCAGCTGGCATCACGCAGTGGTGTCACTGCAATGGCCCCGTGGGAAGAGGCAGATACTGGGAGCAGACAGTGGAGCAGAGCCTGGGAAGGTTGTGCGCCTCTGTCCCCACACACCTGATGCGGGTGATGTGGGTGCTGAGGCTGAGGTGGGAGTCTCAGGGACATCATGGTGCTGGTGTTTCCATCGTAAACACCTGGCCTAACTGGGAATCAGGAGGGGTGGAAGCCTCTCCTGGCCTGCTCTGCTCTGGAGCTTCGATACTCCTGGATGCACGCTGATTTTGGATGGGAGCAGGGCTGGTCCCCCTGTGTTTGTTGGTGTAGAATGGGAAGGGGGAGGTCTGTGGTGCAGCCTGGCTTAGAGCAGGGATGCAGGCATGGTGCTTCCCTCTGGAACAGCCTGGTGCCAGGCATGGGGTGAAACCAGGGATCAAGGTACGCGAGAGACGCCCAGTACGTGTTCAGCTTGACCAGCTGGAAGTGATTTATACCTAAAGGATTAACTGAGTTTCTCCATGACTGGGGGAAGGAAGAGGATGGGGTGGAGATGAGCCAGCCCACCTGGATTTCACATGAAGAAAGGGTGGGAGATGCTCACGAGGCTGGTGTGGGGCTGTCTCTGCCTGATGGGATGCTCCAGCTCTGCTCCTGGATGGGTCACTCCTAAATAATTTCCTCTGATGGTCTGAATAAGGAAGCTACAACAAGCTGCAGCCTGGCCAGGGGATGTGGGGAGGCCCCAAAACCCCCAGAGCCCTTTGCTCTGCGGCATGGCAGTATTGGATGCCCACCAGGGAGTGGGTGCTGGGGCTGCTGAGCGCCAGGGAGAGAGGGAGGAACACTGGCTAACGGGCAGCAGTGACTCCTGTTTCCCATATCTTGGGGTGGGGACACCCCGGATTTGAGGCAGAGGACTGTGTGGATGTTGTGGGGTGGTAAATGATGGCTGGGCTCAGCATTGCCTGGAGCACAGCCATGGGGAAAGCAAGGCGGGCAGGGAGGCACTGTGGCTGGGGAGTTCTGGGGTGGGTGTGCCGACAGAGCAAGCAGGATGGAGAGCTAGAGAAGAGCGAAGGAGAGCCACAGGACAACCACAGGGAATGGGATGAGGGTGAAACCCTGCTGACCTCAGCTGAGGTGGCTTCAGCATGGAAAGGGAAGCGGAACAGAGCTGCATTTACCTTTGGAGCTTCTCCAGCCGCAGGCTTTCCAGCTCGTTGCCTCCCGCTCAAGCCGACCGGACTGGCCAGATCAGTGCCTGGAATTTCTCTTTTTTTTCTTTCTGTTTTAATAGTTTATCTATTTCCCCTCCCAGTTCAGCCCCTACCCTTGGCCAGGCGTTCCTGCTGCCCCAATCCCTGGGTGCCAGGCCTGTGGGAAGGGCTGGCTGTCCCTCCTCCCACTGCTCCACCTCCACCTGAACCTGCGGAGGGGAAAAATCCAACAACTCTGGCTTCAGGGGAGGAGAAAAGATAGGAAAAAAGAGAAAAGAAGAGGGGGACAGCAGCCTACTCAGCAGGTGTCACAAGGTTTGGGGGCCAAGGAGGAGCCCCTGGTTTTCCATGGCTGGAAGAGCCCACAGAGATGTCAGGGCAAGAAGAAGCCTGCCATCAGCCATGCCTGTGGGCATTGTGGGGTCTCCCGTTTGTTTCCTTCTCCTCCCTTTCCTTCTCTCCGTGACTTTAGAGCCTTTTTGCCAGATGGAGCTGGTACTGGAGGTGGGTGTTCCGGCTGGCGCTGGCTGTGGGGAGCTGGATCCAGCCGTGGCCGCTGGGGGACAGCAGGTATCACCTGTGCTAATTACCATGGACGTGATTAGAGCCTCGGCACGCCCCAGGCATGGATTTGGTCACAGCAGCATCAGCAGCCTTTGGACAAACACTGACCTGAGCTGCAAATGCATCAACCAGCACGTGATTTGAGGCCAAAAAGGGAAGAAGAGTGCCGTGGGCATAGTGTATGTATTTACATCGATTTTTTTATATCTATCTGTATTTATATAGATATATTTAATAATAATATATGCTATTTAATACTATATAAATCTATGTAGATATATATTGAATAACTGTATGTATATATGCAGAAATAAACAGGTACAGGTCACAAGTAGGTCTGTGGGCCCGTTCCCATGGAGAAACATCCTGTCTCTGACTCCTCGTTGTTTAGGATATAAGCTACCAGGGCTGTTGACTTGTTGTAGGAGGGGGGAGGGACAGAGGGAATCCCATTGGAGCTGTGGGAAGAATCCCCTGCTCCAGGGCCCCACAGCCACTGGCTCTGTGTGTTTGGGGTAGCGGATGTTGGAGCAGCCCTTTCTGAGGGGGGCTGCACTGCTGACCACTTGTCATGCTGACCACACTGTGATGCATCGGCTACAAAATCCAGTGTAAACCTGTTGGATTTGTGGGATGGGAAGGATTACGTGGAACAAGCTCAGGTCGTGGGGATGTCAGGGGCATGAGGAAGCTTGGGAGCAAATCAGGAGCTGATAAGACTTCTTTTGTCCATAAGGGTTGTCCCTGTAGCAGATAAGTTAAATGGAGGAGTGGAGGTGGTTTTGGTCTCAGTGGTGGAATAAGACGACAAGCGTGAGGGCTCAGTAAACTCCTTTTCCTTCCCTTTGGAATTATTAGTGGCTTTAGTGGCTTTCCACACTGTTGGGTGGGAAGTTTTGAGGCTGAGTTAACCGTGGTGCCTTTCCCTGCAGTTCTGACTCGGGTGTGTCACCTCCAGGACACAGCCCCCAGGAGCCACACCTTGGCAAGTGCCTGTGGTGGGACCCTCGTGGGACATGGGTGGCATCAGGGTGGTGTCCAGCCAGGTTGGGGTTACTACCTGTGGGAAAGGAGGGGCTGCCCCCCACTTCTGCCTCTGGATCCCCCATCAGAACCCCCTGAGCTGTGTCACCTGTCCAGCCCTGGGGTGTCACCCCATTCGTGCTGCAGACAAACCCTTTCTGTCTGGAGTGGGGGGGGGGAGGGCAGCCAACAGTGGTGTCTGTAAAGGAAAAGGTGGGATAACCTTTATCATTTGAGATTTGCTGTGTTTTTCCCATTTTCCCCAGATATTTCCATTATCCTGGCACATTTACCAGGCTGTGTTTCCACTGTGCATAGCCAAATCCTGGTGTCCCACCAGCCAGCTCCCACACAGCCTTTGGAGTTGACACTGCAGCTCCCACCTGCTGGGATTATCCCTGCTAAGACAAGGAAAGGTTTTAGGGGATGATTTGGGATGGCAGAGGAGGAAGGCAGGGGCAATACCAGGCAGCAGGTGACAGTCTGTGTGTCCATGTGGGTGCTGTGTTTATTTACCGATGGCTGGTGGCAGCTGAGCCAGGCACAACTGTCAGGACCTGGCTGAGCCTGGAGTGAAACACAGGATAACAGCATTTTTCCAACGTCCATGGAGACAGCAGGGGGGGAGCTGCAGCCATGTGGGAGTCGTTCTGGGGAGCAGTGTGGTGAAAGAGGGACTCAAGTTCCCCAGCGGTGTGAGGATGGGGAGATCAGGGGAGGCAGCGGAAAAAGAGGCCTAAGTGCAAAAAAAGGGCTGGAGAGGGAGCCTGGAATGAGGTAAGTGGTGTTTTCCTGTGCTGAGGAAGCGAGTGAGGAGGACCCAGGTCATTTCCTGCAGCCCGGCAGCTGGGTGCTGCCCCTGGGTTTATCCCCAGTGCCACAGCTCTCTGTCCCAGCCACTCCACGTGCTGGGGAGGCACATCCTGGCTCTGCCTCAGCGTCCTTCCTTCCCAAATCAGAAAGCGGCCTGCTCCTGTGAAGCTGCTGTCTTGTCATCACTTCCCAGCTCAAGTCCAGCTCGGTCCCAGATGGGACATATGGCACCATGTCGTGGGGTTCATTCGGCACCCCTGGCACTGCCAGGCTGGGAAAGGGGCTCAAGTCCATGTTCTCCTTCTCCTTGGTGAGCAGGGGCTACACCTCTGTGGAGTATTCCATCATGCTGGGGAGAGAGGAGAGAGGCATTGGGAAGAAAACTGTCTGAGCTGGGAAGTGTGGAAAAACACTGAGTGGAAACAGGGCCCTTTGCCAAAAATAGATGGAGAAAGAATGACAGGCTGTTAGTGGGAAACCCCTGTTTGTGGAAAACCGCTCAGGCAATAGGAAGGCAGAGACAGAAAGCTGTGACAGTGTGGTGTTTCCTGAACTCCACTCTCTGCATCCATTGGGATCATGGGCAGCAGCTGGGACAGGGTGGCCATGGAGAGGGGTCAGGCTGAGCCCTTCCCAGAGCAGGGCTTTATCCATGTGGGACAGAAGCACTGGGGCAGCTACAATGGTTCTGTCTCCCATTGAAATACTTAACCCTTTCTCTGTAAACAAAGTTTAGGTGAAAAAACTGGGCAAAGTCCCTCCTTGGTCAAAATCACTTGTTTTAACTTAGAGCTTTTCTTTTTCTAAAGGAAAAGGGGCTATGGAGCAGTTTGATCCTGAAGCCTGGCAGTCCCTGGCACCTCCCAGGGCAACACCCACCTCAGTTCTTTACGAAGATTGGTGTGTTTTTTCCCCAGAAATTTATTCTTGACCTTCTGCGGGACGTCAGGGATGTACCAGGCTGCGATCAGCTTCACGCACAGAGCCACGTGCTGCGGGAAGCAAAGGCAGTCAGGGGTTCCCAGCCCGGAAATGAGGCATGGGTCCAACCCCTTTCCCAGCCCTCTCCTGCCTCCCTGGGCACTCACCTCGAAGAGGATGAGGAAGGCGAGCCGGGCTGCAAAGATGTGCCAGAACTGGACGGTGTAGGTGTAGTCGTCGGCGTTCCGGTAATCCCGGTACCTGCAGTACAGCCCCATCAGTGCCAGCCCCAGCCATGCCATTCCATTCCAGCCTGGATGTCACGGTGTGGGATGGGGGGTGGCAGGGGCCTGCTCTTACCTGCACTCCTTGATCTGGTCCCCATCAAATTCCTGCAGCATGTCGGGCACGCTGGTGTGGGGCTCGAAGTCCTGGATGCGGAACACGGAGAGGCTGTTGTTGATGTAGCCGGTGGAGCAGCTGTGGGGAAGGACTGGGTTGAGTGCTGATTGCACCCTCCTGCTCTGGGGAAGCAGAACCCACCTGGGGCTCTCACTTCCCACTTTCACAAAGCCTGGTGGAAATGGAGGACTCTGAGGCTTCTGTGCAGTTGGAGTGAACTGGGTCAGTCAGCCAAGGCTTGGAGGAACAGGGGCAGGGCAAGAGAGAGCATGTGCTGGCATCCTGGGAATCCTGCAGATCTCCAATGTTCCATGCTGCCCTTTCCAGTCAGTTTACCCACCACAGGGATGACGTGAGTGGGAGGCTGAAGATGATGCCATGTGGGAACATTCCCCTGCTCCTCCTTGCCCCCACCTCGCTTTGGGGGACAGCTCAGCTGCCTTGTGCCCCTGCAGGGGTGGCACTGAGGCAGGTGGGTAGAAGCCTGTGGGGATGCTGTGGGAAGGGACTGTCCCAGGAATGAACTCACTCCATGCCAGTGTGGTTCTCCCTCGAGCAGGGACTGTACATGTACTTGTAGACCTGCACAGGGATGAAGTCGGAGGTGATGGCGATCACCAGCCCGTTCCCGATGACAGCCAGGATGCCGATGGCCTCCAGGACCTGCAGCCAGATCCCTGTGGGAAGGGGAGCAGCCAGTGAGGTCCCTCTGCCAGCTCGCTGCCACCATTCCAGCTCAGGAAAAGGTTTGGCACGGCCAGGTCAAGGAAGGAGCCTCCAAGCTGCCCCTGAGCCTCTGGCAAGGTCTGAAGCAGCTTCTCCTTCCCCCATGAAGAGCCCATGGCTCTCCCTGCACTGTCCCATGGCCATGGGGTGCTCAGGGGCTCAGCCTGGGGCTGGCAGGACTCCCCTCACCGATGTCATTGGCCTTCCTGGGCACCATGCGCCGGTGCAGCCGCATCATCTTGATGGCATCCATGTGGATCTCGATGATGTTGTTGAGGAGGGCCAGCAGTGGGGCCAGGGGAAAGGCTGCCACGAAGATGGTGGTGAAGCTGTACTGGATCACTGTGGAGGGGAAAACACCAGGTGCTGGTGTGAAGCCGCCATAGAGGGGGCGTCCTGCACCGCCTGGGCTTGTGCTGCTTTGTGACTCGTGTCACAGGTTTGCAGGGGTGCAATGGGGACATAGCCACATCTTGGGGACCCCAGCTCTCACAGGGCTGTCATAGAGTGGGATCTGTGGGGATAGTTGAGCCAGCCAGGCACAGGGACACCCTGGGCTTGCAGCCATGGCCCTGGAAGTAGAGGAAGGTCCGAGGCAGGGCCCAAGGCCAGCACAGTTGCCTACTCTTTGTTTTGGGAATGATCTTGGTGTCCCAGGGCTCTCAGAGTTGGGCTGGGTGTGGAGCTGTGGCTCAGAGCTCTCCCCTACCTGCCTATGGGCTCCCCAGCCAAGGAGTGCACATGGATCTGCCTCCTGCCCCACATACCCATCTCCAAGAACTCATTGAACAAACTGAAGACGTTGACCTCATTGAGCTCATAGTTGTTCAGCCACTGCCTTTTGCAGGGGTCCTCAGCCTCCTCCTCCTCTCCTAACATCATGCTTCTCTTCTTGGGGCGTTTATGCTTCTTCCGTAGGTGGTGGGATATCCAGCTGTAAGGGGAGAGAGCAGTTTGTGTGGCTGCCTGCAGAGAGCAGCAGGGCTGGGCTGATGCCAGGACATCCCTGGAGGAAGGGAAAAAGGAAAAAGATCAGGGTTCCTCGCTAGAAAATGTCAGTGTGGGAAGCTTACGGGATCAGATACTCCATGATGTTGCTGATGGTCTGCTTGAGCAGCATGATGATGCCCATCTGGATGAAGAGGTCAGTGATGCAGCCACTGGGGTGGCACTGGAGGGGACAACAAGACAGGGGTTGTGCCCTGCAAACGGGGTGGGTGGGCCCGAGGGACCCTTTGGCAGGTGCTGTAGGAGAAAGCTGAGCTTCCCAGAGCCTCCCAGGCAGTAGGGAAAGGAAGAGGAGGAGCTGTTTGTGGGGTCAGAGAATGCCTCACCTCCTCCAGCCTCCAGCGGCCAGCGATACGCACGTAGTGCCCTGGGTGGCCGTTGATCCTGAGCAAGGAAGCAACAGGGATACCCATGGGGTCATGGCCCTCCTCAGTCCCAAATGGGGTCCCTGTGCCTGGTGAGGAGGGCAGAGGGGCTGGGCAGGGGTCTGTCCCTAGACTCTGGGGAGAGTTGGGAACATCCATCCCAAACTCAGCTGCCCTGTGTTCTCCACTCACCGTCCCAGGAAGAAGGCGATGTAGATGAGCGAGGAGAAGTTTGTGAAGAACTGGAAGGTGAAGATCTTCATAGTGAAGCTGTTCTCCCTCTGGGAGAAGGTACGTGGTTTCTCTAGGAAAGGGAGCAATGCCCAGGGGCTTGGTCACAGAGTGATGGGACCTTGCCCTGCTCCCCTGTTTGTGCCACCACAGCTCTGAAGGTTGGAAGGGTGTCTCTGCCCCTCGTGCAGCCTTCCCTGCCCTCCTCCTGAGCCCTTTGATGGAGATGAGTCCAGCCAAGCGGGGACATCCCTCAGAGTCATGAGCAGAGGGAGAAGGGGCCTTAGAGCTGAGAGGAAATCCATGTTGGGAGCTCTCCTGGAGCTAGGGTGACTTCCTGCTTACACCACGTGTCAGCCCCCTATAGTGACTGTCCCTGCTAAGCTGGCTGTGGGACAGCCAGCTGGCAGCACATGGGCCACAGGTGAGTGTGTGCTGGCCACCCTGGCTGGAGCTGACCTGCACTGGTGATGGGAGGGAAGGGAACAGCAGGCTGGCTGTGCTCAGGGACAAAGGGATGCCACAGGTGGGGGACAGACACGCCATTTCCCTTACCCAGGTCGCAGAGGAAGAGGGCCACCCAGCGGTTGACCTGCGGGACAGAGGGATACCATGAGCAAGGAGGTCTGGCCATGGAGAAATGCTGCCAGGCACCCCGTGTGGCTCCTCACCTTGGTCATGATGACGATGGTGACGTAGTGCAGCACGGCCCCTGTCATCACAGCCATGGTGTTGGCATGCTCGCGCAGCAGCTCCAGGTGGCTCTGCGTGAACAGTGCCATGGCCACCACCCGGTAGATGACAAGTGCATGGGCGATGCCAATCAGCACCACGATCTGTGCAGAGGGAGAGGAGGAGTCAGGGGCCATGAAGGGCATGTGCTCCATCCCATGTGGCCTCAAAGGCAAAACAGTGCCCTTCGGTGGAGGCTGGCAGGTTCGTGAGGTGGGTGCAGTGATAGGACAAAGAGTAATGTGTACAAACTGGAAGAGGGGAAATTTAGGCTGCATGTTAGGAAGAAATTCTTCCCTGTGAGGGTGGGGAGATACTGAAATAGGCTGCCCAGGCAGGTTGCAGATGTCCCAGCCCTGGCAGTGCTCAAGGCCAAGTGGGACAAGGCCTTGAGCGACCTGAGGTAGTGAGAGGTGTCCCTGCCCATGGCACAGGGGTTGGGACCAGATAAGGTCCCTTCCAACCCTTAAC
Source organism: Entomyzon cyanotis (assembly GCA_024500445.1). Lineage (NCBI taxonomy): Eukaryota > Metazoa > Chordata > Aves > Passeriformes > Meliphagidae > Entomyzon > Entomyzon cyanotis. Next base: position 997,501 of record JAKEPQ010001031.1, read on the forward strand.
ATTCTGTGATTCCAGGATTCAATGTCTCCACCTGAACCAATCTCCACTGACCCATGGGATGAGGATGAGGGCATCAGGATTTGCCTCATCCTGCCTTCTGTGTCACTGCTTTGATCCTGGCTGCAAGGGCAGAGCCTTCAGCCCATGTCCCCAAAGGGTGGGTGGCCCCTGCTGTCAGCACAATGAGGTATGAGTATGAGGAAATCCCAGGATCCTTGTGATGGGCATGGAACTGCCCTAAAATCCTGGTCTCTGCCTTTGCTCCTTTGGTCCATGTGCCCTTAAACCAAACCTTCCCATGGTCACTTGGCGCATACCATCAGCAGAACCAAGATGAGGACAATGGTGCTGCGGAAGTAGGAGTGCTGGTACAGCCGGGGTTCGTGCTGCAAATTATTGATCAGCTCCAGAGCTAGCTCCTCCTTAAAAAAAAAAAAAAAAATTAAAATAAAAATGGGAAATAAAGTGCTTTGTGCCCCTTGTGCCAACGGACATATGGGATGAGCAGTGCTGGAAAAGGACAAGGTTGAGCACCCAACCCACAACAGTGTGGCCAAGCCTGACTCAGTTCTGTCTGGGCAAGGGACCCCTCTGACATGTCTTTTCTAGGTCAGGATGGTTCCTGCCCTGAAAAGGGAAGCACCAAGCAGGAAAAATGATGTCCTCACCTCTTCCTCATCCCACCCGTACAGGTCCCAGTCAGTGACCACAGTGGCTCTCTCCCTCTTCCACAGCTCCAGGAACACAGTGGCTGGATTGGGAAGGAGAAAGAGCAGTGACACTCAGGGATGGCTCTGAAAGCCACCCCTCTGTCCGCCAGAGGGTCACATCACATCCAACCTGATGGATAACCAGCCCAGACTGCCCTTGGCCCATGAAGGACAGGCAATCCCCTCTGCACCTCGGTGACCTGAAAGGATCCCAGACAGACAGCAGTGAGGGAACGGGGATGGTGCAGGTGAGCTTTTACTGGCAGTCAGGCCTGTTCTAATGTCTGTAGGGAATTTGGGACAAGTCACTTTTCAGGTGGAATGGGTGTCTCGCTTCGCACCCTGGCAAGGCTACACCTCTCCAATTCCACTCCTTCCGTAAATTGGACTGACCCCCTGAGCACCCCTTCTGTTAATTGGACTGACCCCCTGCGCATGTCCCTGTGTAACCCAGCCCATGGACACACTCAGGACCGTGCCGTGGCTTTGCAGGTGGGACACTCGGCCCACTCCTGAGGTGGCTGGTAAAGAAAAGGAGTGCAGAAAAGCCAGATGAATGTGTAACTAAGGCGGTGATGGGATCCCATCATCCCACAGCAAGTAACAGGCTGGGCAGCGATTTGGAAAGGAGGCGGGGTGGAGGAGGAGTCTGGAGGCCCCTCCTCCTTGTGGCCACTAATGGGCAGCTGCTGGAAAACTGCTGGGTGCTTTGGGAGAGGCTGTGGTGAGCGGAAGCTTCAGGTAGGACAGGTAAGGAATATCTGGGGAACTGGAGGATATCACCAGGTTGATTTTGTCTCTTGCTGTGTCTGGAAGGGTCTGTGTGAAGGCCCTGGAAGCGGAGGAGATAATAAAACCCCCCAAAGGGTGAAGCTATGTTGGTGTCCCATTTTCCACCTTCTGCTCCCTCTCCCAGCTGTGTGTGCTGGGCACTCAGACATGGACACCTACCCCAGATGGCCATGAACATGGCAAACACTACTGTGGCCTCGTTGTCAATCATGTGAGTGACCTGGAAGAGATGAAGGAAGAGCATGATGGGGCACTGGGATGCAGGGGCTCTGGCACCTCGGGGTCCCTTGCTGGCAGGGTGGAGTCCCGAGACAGGTAAAGGTGCTACAGGAGGTCAAAATGCAGGAAGGTGATGGACACTGGGGTTTGTTACTTGTAAAATCTTCATTGATGGTGATGGAGACTGATTTGGGGTGGTGTTTCTTTCTAGGGGTGTGAGAGCAGCACAAGCTGGGAATGTTTCCCCATCCTTTACCTTGAGCCAGCCTTGAGAAGGGGGTTCCCTACCTTGGCATAGGTGCAGGTGTCGGAGAGGACCCAGAATGGGCACTTCTGGTCACAGAGCGGGCACATGATGGTGGTGTTGGCGTCACAGATCTCCTTGCTGGAGAGAAAGGAGGAGGGAAGCCAAGGGGGATAAGGGTGCCTCAGAGCCACCTGCAGAGCTGAATGGGACGTGCATTTGACATTCCCAAGGGCCTTACCTCACCTGGCTGGAACTGAAAACAGTAGTCCCAGCCACGACGGTTACCAGCCCAGCCAGGGCAGCAAAAACCAGCAGGTAGGTGTACCAGCCCAGCCAGGCAAAGTATAAGGCCACCTTCTCTCCAAAATAGCACCTAGGAGGAAAGGTGAGGTGAGTGTTGTGGCCAGAGAAGAGATAAGGTTTTGGGATGCCATGGTGGCAGTATTGCAGTTCCTACGATGTGGGCAACAGGTTGGAGTCATGGATAAGAAATGATCTACTGACTGAGGCACTGGGAGCCCTGTATCCCACAGGAATTAACTTCGTGCCAGGTGTCAGAGGTGCATCTCTGTTTTAAGATCTCCCCTCTCTACCAGAGTCTCCTGGCAGGTTTATGAAGTAACGCATTCTTTTTGCCCTCCTGCCCCTGCCCATGGAGTTAGTTTTCAAAAACAAGAGCCGTGCTCTTTCTGGGATTTCATGTGGTTGTAGGAGCCCCATGTTGCCTTTACTGCCCCGAGTTCAGCCTTGGGCTGGGTGTGCAGCACTGGTGCTCCATTCCCACCTCTCCTGCCTTCTGAAGGTGGCTGAAAACCAAACAAGTTCATTAAAGTCCCCACAGACGCAGGGATTGTTTCATGCTGCAGGATTAGCAGATGGAGCTCGGAGCCACAGGGATAACCCTCAGGCTAAGAGCTTTGGAAGCTGCAGAAGCAGCCCAGTGCTTGTGAGAAGAGCCAGCCTCAAACAAATGACTTTTAGACAATGCAGGAGCCTGGCAAAGGGCATTGAGCTCTCTGGGTTTCAGGTGGTTTGAATGATCTGCCTCTTGTGCCTATGTTACCTGATCTTCTCAATTGGCTGTTGCTTAAACATAACTCTCCAGCGAGCCCACTTCTCCTTTAGGAATTCCCTTACCTCTTCTTTCTAGAAAGCAGAGAAGTTGGTTGGATGCAGGAATGTCAGGGCACCCTTAATACCCCAGGTTCCGAGGCAACTGCCAGGAGCATTGCCGTGCCCTTCAGCCAGTGAGCTCTTGGTGCATCTCCAGTCATCCACAGGTTCCCCCACCAAGTCCTGCTCCTCCATCTCTCCTGGCTTTTCCTCCCAAGCACTGTGTGCTCGGCCTCACCTCGTGCAGGGGAAAGGCTGCCTCAAACACCTTCTTCTTCAGCAGGTCACGCAGCTTCTCTGGGAGCAGAGCAGAAGGGAGAGGGTTAGGCTTAGGGATTTAGGGAGAGGGAGCAGAGGAACCTCTGGTTCTTGCAGCCTCTGGATGCAGCAACAAATTGACTTGTGTGAACTCCCCCTTTTCTATCCTCCCCAGGATGGCCAGGCAGCGGGGACGCCAGTCCCCACCATGTGGTGGGATTTTTTGGGCAGATGGAGGCTTAGCATCACCCCTGTGATCCCTGTTCCCTTACCTAAGTCAGACGTCACAGTGTTCTGCAGGATGAAGTGCACAATCCGTATCCTGAGCAATGAGAAAATCTGGTTAATGGCTGCTCTGGGATACAGACTTGTGTTGTGTGGCTCAGGAAAACAGGACAGAGAAGGGAGAAGGTGTGCACTAAAATCTAGGGAAGCGAGGGAGGGAGAAATGTGGGCAGTGAGAAGCTGTCAGCTTTGCACGTGGGAGGTGAAGGAAGGTTCTGTGGAAAATGAAAAGCTGTCACAGCTGTGAACTGAGCTGGAAAATGGGTGCTCGTGTGGAGAACAGTGAGTACAGGATGCTGCAAATTAGCTCAGCACACACCTGGTGGTGACTGGGACATCATGGTGGGCATTGGAGTTTTGCTGCCTGGTGTCAGGGTTCCTCAGGAGACACTGGTATTTCCGGAAGATGTGCTGTGGGGCACGGACTCCATAAAAGAGCTTCGTGTCCTCAATTTTCTGGTGAGGGGAAGACAAGGGCTGTTAAAACAGGGCCAGAGCTGGAAGGGCTGGGCACTATGGGAGTCCTGGGCCTGGGGTCTCTCTCCTCTGATTGAGGAAGTGGGTTATTTTGCAGCTCTGATATGGTGAACAGCTCAATGGTCCAGGCTTCTCCCATTTCCTGGGATGCAGGAGTCAACAAGGCAGGCCAAGTATCTGCTGCCTTTTCCTTCCACAGCCCCTCACCTTGATGGTGAAGCCCTTCTTGCTCAGCTCATCCAGGAACTTCTTCCTCTTGATCTCCTTCTCGCTGCCCATTTCGTGGATGTCACTCACCAGGACAAAATCCCACTTCTCTTCATTCTGCCCACAAAACCACCAGGAAGTTATTAGGGATGGAAAGCTGAGAGCTCTCCCTCCCAGCTCCAGCCTCCTGGAGGTTTGGACCCTCATCGTGGCTGTGTAGAGAGGAACTGGGAATGAGCAGGAGAAATGGGGATTTGTCCCCTTTCTGAGCTGGGCTGGACTCGCTGCAGGTTCTGAAGGAGCAAAGCTTACCGGGGAGGCAAAGGGGTCCGTGTCCTCAACAGGGAATTCCCTCCAAGGAGTCAACAGGATTTCGTCCTGCTGAAAAGAAAACCAGTGAAGGGTAGGCTTCAGCAGGCTCCCTGGGAGATCCCATGTTTTCCTCTTCCAGCAGCCTTGAAGGGATGCCCAGAGAGGAAGGTAGGAGCTGGCTTGTGTGAAACTTTCTCCCACGTGCTCCTGATCACCAGTCTGGGGTCTTGCCGAGCCAGCCAGGAATTTGTGTTTTGGGATGCTGGAGGGCTGGCTGCTGTGGGAGAGTGTGCAGCCTCCTCTAGAACTCATCATGCCCAATGGTGCCCTGGGGCTGTGAGTGATCTGAAAAAACCTCCCTCAGCTCTTTCACCTGATGCCCTGACATTTGTACTGGGAAAGTGTTCACCCTTCACCCTCTCTCTCCATGCTGCAGTGGATTTTACAGGCTTTAATCAGCCTTTTTCATTTGTCAGTTGTTCCTATCAGATAGGGCACTGTTGGCTTTTTAGGGAGGGTGGAGAAAGTAGTTTTAAATCCCGGTGGAGAGTGGACACTTGGAGGCTGGCACAACCCTGCAGGAAAGCAGGTGAAAAAAGTTCTTGGAAAACATGTTGAATGCCTCAGGCTGCAGCCAAGGGACAGAGAGGGGAGGATGAGCTGTTCATCATGGAATCAGAATATCTCAGTTTGGAAGGGACTCACAAGGATAATTGAATCCAGCTCCTGGCTCTGCAGAGGACCACCCCAAGCATCCATGTGCATAAGAGTGTTGTCCAAACACTCCTTGAACTCTGGCTTTTCCCTGTTCCCCTCCTGTGTGTCACTGGCTCTGGAGAGAACGGCTGTGCAGGGGCCAGGGCAGCTCCCACCTTCCTGGTTACAGGGAATTACACTCAGACACCCAAGGATGCAGCTCTGGAAGAGCACACAGCAGGTAATCATGGAATGGTTTGTGTTAGAAGGAATCTTCAAGCCCATCCAGTTTCACCCCCTGCCATGGGCAGGAACACCTTTCTCTGGACCAGGTTGTTCCAAGCCTTGTCTAGCCTGGTGTTGGACACTCCAGGGACGGGGCAGCCACAGCTTCCCTGAGCATCCTGTGCCAGGGCCTCATCAGTCCTACAGGGAAGGATTTCTTCCCAATATCCCATCTAACCCTCCTCTCCTTCAGCTTAAGCCATCAGCTGCCCTTGTGGGGGCTTTTCCCACCCTTTGATGTGACTCGTGGTGTGTCCCCACAAACAGTTACGCCGCTGTTCCTGAGGGCAGGTGACGCAGCACAGCAGCGGGAAGGAACTGCCAGGGATGGGAATATTGTCACTTGGTGTCACCAGAGACACTGTGACCTGAGAGAGTGGCCAGCCAGACAAGTTCCTCCGGCTGTAATCTCAGCAGCAGAACTGTGGTGGTGCAACTGTGCCCTGATGTAAGATTTGGATCCCGAGCTTTCACTGGAGAATGAGGCCATGGGAACAGAGAGGCCAGGATGAGGAAAGGCTGAAATGTTCTGCCAGATCCTGGCTCACGTGGATCAGCCAAAGCACAAGAGGCATGAGGAGACTGATTGACAGGAAGGAGAAGTGGGAAGGCTTGAGAAGAGGGATGGTCTCCCCCAGAGGCGCTGTTGGATCCAGAACTTCTCTTGGATAAAAGGTATCCAGTTTATGGCAAGAGGCAGAGGTGGGGGCTACGGTGTTGTCATCTGCTCTAACCAGGTTTGGGGGACAGGATTGGGTGCAGCAGTTCCCAGTATCCCTGTCTGAGCTTCTCTCTGAGCACAGGAGGGGGAGTGGGGGCGTCTCTGGGCTCTGCCCCACTGCCATTGCTCTGATGCTGGCACAGATCTGGCCTGGCACAGCTCTCCACTGTCATGTTGGCTCATTCCTGCCCGGCTGGTTTCTCTCAGCCTCCATGTGCACCAGCCTTATCCTGCAGCAATTCCCTGTCAGCGCCTCCTGTGATCATGGGATGTGGAGGAGAAGCCATCCTTTGGGTATGGGGACGTTTTGGGGTGTTCCTAATGCCACCTTGGCATATTTTTCCTGCTGCTGCTGACCCTAGTGGAGCTTAAGATGAGCTGAAGGGACCTCCTGTTCCATTATTGCTCCCAGCTCCAACAGCTGCAGGCATGGTTCTGATTAGGAGTCAGAGCATCCCAGCCAGCACATCCACTTCCTTGGGAAGAGGCTGAGAGGTTACTAAGGTGGACGCACAAATGGGATGTTGGATTCATCCCAGTGGCTGCTTTAAGCCCGGTTGTTCGGGCAGCTGTGCAGGTGCCCAGCCTGCTTTTGGGGCCATATGGGGTGTGTATAGAATCCCAGAATCCCTGAGTGGCTTGGATGGAAGGCACCTTAAAGCCTGTTCTGTTCCACCCCCCTGCCATGGGCAGGGACACCTTCCACTGGCCCAGGTGCTCCAAGCCCTGTCCAACCTGGCCTTGGACACTTCCAGGGATCCAGGGGCAGCCACAGCTTCTATGGGTAACCTGTGCTAGGGCCTCCCTGCCCTAAAAGGGAAGGATTTCTTCCCAATATCCCATCTAACTCTGCTCTCTGACAGTTTGAAGCCATTCCCCCTTGTCCTGTCACTGCAGTTCCTGGTGGGAAGGCAGGGATGTGTGGGCAGTGACAGTCACAGAGGACAGGGACTTTGGATCACTGTTACTCTCACACCTAAATATTTTTTTCCCAGGAATTAGGGATGCTGTCTGACGGTGGCTGCTGTGCTCTGGCCTCACAAGGCAGTGGGATCAGGTGCAGGTAAGGCCACCTGGGCTCTGCAGTGGTTATACGGACCCTGGACTCTCTCCCTGCTCTTGGGAAGGACAGTTTCAGTTTGACTCCTTCCGGCCCCGTGGTCGGAAACAGGATGTGGAGGTGTCACTGTGCAAAGGTGTAGGAGAAGTGACTGGCACAATGGGAAGCAGAAATTTCCATGCTGAAAAGGGCTTCCGTGCCTCCAGGTGCATCATGGGTCCTTGTGGCCTTGTCACAGGCTGGGTAACCGACTGCCCTGCGTGTACCTTCTGGGAAATAGCCACAGGAACTATTGGGCTGGAAGCAGAGTCACCCATGTGAGTAACTCAGGAAAAGGGCCTGGATAGGATCTGGCATCCTTGTTTTCCTTTCCAGTCATGGATTGGTGTGGGGTTGGGTGGTTCCCATCACCCACACTGAGATGATCAAATTGCTCTTATCTCCAGGATGTTTCTTACACAGCTTCCCTTGGAGCACTTCCACCTTAGCCCGTGGCTTCCTGAGAGGATGGACAGCCTTTGCTTGGACAGGCAGACCTGTACCTTTACTACTGTCCCAGTCTTGGAGAATTTGCCTGTCTTTTTCCAGGAAAAAATTCACATATTTTCTTCCAAGTTAGAGAAAAAAAAGATCACAGCTGCCCCTCTGGCCTGGCTGGATTCCAGGTGCTCCTGGAACACCTGGGGCTGTCACCTCTGCTGTGCTCATTCCTAGGTTTACATAAGCTCCATCCATACCATCCTTCTCTGATCCATGTTCTGGCACTTCTGAACTCAGGTACCAACGTGTGGGGCCAGTGTGACCCCACTGCACCTTGGGATGGTGCATGGGACCGAGAGCATATCCCACTTCCCCGTCACACACTTGTGGTAGGAATTTCTTACATTAAAGGCCGAAAGTAGATGAGTGGTAGAGATTGGAGATTAGTATTTCCCTGTGCTCAGAGGTGCTGAAAAGCAGCATCCTGGGAATATCGGGGCAGTTTCTGTTCCTACCTGCATGGTGAAGCGGAGAGCCTTCCTTGGTGCCCCTCTCTCCCAGAGCCCCTCGGGGCAGATTCCTAAGGAGCAGGCTGGTCGGCAGGATGGGCCAGAGGCTCCTGGGCTCTCTCACCGTGGGGTTTCTTTCCCCAGCTCCTTCGCCTGAGGTCTCATGTGAGCTAAGCAGCGCCTTGACTTCCGTGTGGGACTCGTGCCTGCCTTGGGAGGGAGCTGCCTCTGCCTGGCAGTGGGCAGATATCGGGAGGAGGTGAGGGATCTGCCCTTCACCCTCGCCCAGAGGAGTGGCAAGCCCAGAACCGCCCAGTGCAGGTAACAGTGCTGAGCTCCTGCCAACCCCAGGGCTCTGCCACCCTCTGCTTCCCCCTCTGCCCCTTGCGGTGCCAATGCCATGTGCCATACCCTGTGACATCCCCAAGAGGTGCCATAAACTGGCCAAAAGGAGCTATTAGCAAAAGCTCTGGAAAGCTTGAGAAATCTCTTGATGCCTCACTGGTCGGTAAAACAGCTGTGGAAGTCATGTGCTGTTTTCCCCCCATGTGTAATAGTGCTGTACAGCCTGGCCTTGAACACTTCCACAGCTTCTCTGGGCAACCTGTGCCAGGGCCTCTGCACCGTCACAGGGAAGCATTTCTTCCCGATATCCTGCCTAACACTGCCGTCTGGCTGTGGGAAGCCATTCCCCCTTGTCCTGCCACTCCCGGCCCTTGTCCAAAGCCCCTCTCCAGCTTCCTTGCAGGCTCTCTTCAGGTACTGGAAGGGACAAGCAGGTTACCCCGAAGCCTTCTTATCTCCAGGCTGAACAATCGCAATTCTCTCAGCCTTTCCTCATGGCAGAGCCGCTCTATTCCTCTGATCAACTTGGTGTTCCTCTTCTGGACTCTCTCCAACAGGTCCATGTCCTTCCTCTGCTGGGAACCGTGGAGCTGGATGCAGCACTTCAGGTGGGGTCTCAACTGAGCAGAGCAGAGGGGAAGAATCACCTCCCTTCTGGACCTGTGGCTTGGAACAGGGAATTACTCTTATTACAAAAGTGAGTGAAAATGTTATCTGTAAGCCATGTCTTGCCTTATACTTGTTTTCTGGGGGGGTTGTTGCTTTCATTTACAAATAAGAAGAGAATTTCCTGGGAATAACAGGAGGGCCAATAACTGCTCTGGATTCCCACATGCCCTCCAACAGCTTGCCTGTGGGCTGCTATAAAATAAACTAAGTCCTGGGGTGTGGTAATCCAGCTGTGTCCTGCTAGGAAAGGCAGCCAGCATTTCCAGAGTGGTGCTCCCAGTCAAGCCACCATCACCCTGTGGCTTTGCCAAGTGCCTTGAACAGGTGCCAAACCAGACCTGGGGATGGATTATTAGGAAAAAAAAAAAGAGCTGTCTTCCCAATGTACTGCTGTGTGTGAAACCAAGGTGTGGGCAGACCTTTAGCCTTCCAGGGGTGATCCACAGGCTGAGAGCAGAGAACAGGCTTTGTCCCTGGGTGTGGGACTGTGTGTGTGTTTACCTGGAGAGAGTGAAGCCCTGTCAGGTGGTGCTTTCTACCAGACAGCAGAGCAAAGGCCGTTGCAATGGGAGCACTGTTGTGTTCCAGGGAAATGGGATTACCTGTGGGAGGAACAGCTGTGGCGCTCCTCCCGTGCTCCTGCTTCCCCTCCTGAGAAAGGCTGGGAGCATCCAGCTCTCCAGACAGCCCAGGAGTTTGTGCACCCAGCAGCAGTCCTGAAATCCCATGGGCGTCACCAGCCAGTGGGTAAGGTGAGTCTGTGCCTGCAGGTTGGCTTTGTCTGAGGTAAACTGAGCCCCTGCAGCATCTCTCATGGTACTGGTGCTGCTCCTGTTTAGGAGGAATCTGGCTTTGCCTGGGCAGGGTTTAGCTGCGTTGGCAATGAGGCAGGTGAGCAGGTTGATGCTGTCCCTCTTCCAATGCTTCCCTCCCCTCCTGCATTTGCTGCTCTTGGGTGACAGGGACTGAGGACGGCAGGAGGACAAGCTGAAAGTGGGGAGGGAGATGTTTCACCTCCCAGGCTGTTGTGAAAAGTCCACTTGAGACAGGAGGTGGTGTGGAGCTCTGCGTCGCACCTGTGCCAAGGAATTGCAGCCACACAAACCCTGTGTGAACAGGGAGAGTTATTTGGGATACGATTGGCTCCGTGGCTGCTGGGGCTGGTCACACACCTGACCCCATTGGACTCCAGCCACCGTGGGCAGTGGTTTGACCCACGCTGAGTGTGTTGGCAGGGAAGTTCCAGGAGCACTCCCTGACCTGTTGGTCCTGGCTGGATATGGAGATAATAATTCCCACTGGAGGAGATCACTGAAGGCTTTTGTGTGTGAAACCACTGCGGCTGGATAGACAGACGAGGCTGCCTGTCCACCCCACCTGGCAGCAATGCTTTTGGACAGGGAGCTCCTCTTCCGAGGGTGCAAAGGCACTGATTCAGGATGGTGCTAAAACAGCAGCAGATATCTGTGTTTTCTTGTAAAATGGGAGTGTTTTCACCTCAAAATGGGTCTGTTTGGATCCATGGATATCCCTGGAACTACAGTCAATACATTAGAGCAGAGGATGTGGTTTGGGATGAAGCCCTGCTTTTAATTAAAGTACTGGGTGTTCATTCAAAGCGGGGAAGACTTAGTCTGGATATTAGGAAAAGGTTCTTCCCCCGGAGGGTGGCTGGGCCGTGAATAGGCTCCCTAGGGAATGGTCAAGGCCCTAAGGCTGCCGGAGCCCCAGGAGTGTTTGGACAATGCTCTCAGGCACGGGATGGGATTGTTGGGGTGTCCTGTGCAGGGCCAGGAGTTGGACCAGCTGATCCTTATGGATCCCTTCCAACTCAGGATATTCTGTTATCTCTTGGAACAAGGTGAGTGCCTCCAGCTCTCATAAAGCATCGTGGGATGTGAAGGAGAGACTCTTTTGGGCTGGGGGGTGGAGGGCAGGGGAGGGGATTGTGAAGCAGCCAAAAATGTCCTTTCTATATCCCAGAACTGTGTTTTGCCCGCTCCTCGCCCAGCCCGCTGCTGCCCTCCTGTGGCCAGCTCCGTTATTCCAGAGAGTCCAAGAATCCTGGCGTGGTTGCCATTGGAAGGGCATTAAAGCCTGTCCAGCGCTACCCTCTGCCATTGGCAGGGACACCTGCCACTATCCCAGGTTGTTCCAAGCCTTGTCCAGCCTGGCCTTGGACATTTCCAGGGATCCAGGGGCAGCCACAGCTTCTCTGCGCAACGTGTGCCAGGGCCTCCCCACCCTAACAGTGAAGGATTTCTTCCCCATATCCTATCTAACCCTGCTCTCTTCCAGTATTCCATAGAACTATGGAATAGCTTGGGTCCAGAGGGACCTTTAAAGGTCATCCTGAATATTTGCAGTCCTGTAAATGTTTCCTCTAATCTCTTTCCCTTTCTCTGCTCCCGTAGACTCTGCCTTCTCTCCATGAAGCATTCCTGGTGCTCGCTGCCACACCAGGATCTTTCCAGAAGGCCGGAGTTCCCTGCCTGCTGTCCAGGATCGGCATGGCACATTCCAGACGAGGAGCCTGACCATGGTAATTTGGGAAGGGTTGAGGAATTTTACAATTCTTCAAATCCGAGGGCACAGGGGCACTCAACGCCCTGCAGACACTCCCAGTTCTCCGGGTGGGAACAAAAACCTTTGCCAAGCAGAACACATTTTTATTTTGCCAGCAAAACACAGATATTTAACATTCCGCCGCACAAAGATGTGGGAATCGGGACGGCGACGGCATCAGGGATGGGACTAACTGGAATCGCCATCGTGGGGTGATTAAGAGCAGCACGGCGGCCTGGCCAAGGACACTTTTCCCCGCACAATTCCGGTCAGTGTGTGCAGAACGAAGGCATTTTGTTTCATATCGCTCTTTGGTTGCCCTGAGGGGCAGCGGAGGGCGCCGCTTGGCGGTCGCGCGCTGGGATTGGGGGAGGAAGGCCACGCGGTTGCCACGGCAACGGGAGGGACGCCCCCCGGCCCCGCCCCCCTGCCCCGCCCCGCGCACGCGCCATCGCGGGGTCGCGCGCGCGCGCCGCGTCACGCCTCCCGCCCCGCTCCCCGGCCGCCGCCGCCCCGGCCCGCCGTGTCCCCCGGCGTGTCCCCTCCCTGCCCCCGCGGTGTCCCCGCCGCCGGTCCCCCCGCCGCCATGAGGCGCGGCGAGCGGCGGGCGCACGGCGGGAACGTGGGCAAGGCCGCGCTGGAGGAGCAGCCACCGCCGCTCGCCGCGCAGCCTAACGGCGGCACCCCCGGGGCGGAGCGGGACGGCGCCGGGCCCCGCCGCAGCACCGAGTCCGAGGTGTACGACGACGGCACCAACACGTTCTTCTGGTGAGAGACGCCGGGCATGGCTCCCACCCCACCCGCCGGGGGTCCCCGTGGGCGAGGGGGGGGCCCTGAGGAATGGGATATGGAGACGCTGAGGAATTGGCTGTGGGGGTCTCCGAAGGAATGGGATATGGAGGGAACCCTAAGGAATGCGATATCCTAGTTAGTACCCGTTATCTGCTGTTCACGTGGCTTTTCTGTCGCCGATTCCGGTGCTGGAATAGGCTGCAAGTGTTTTCCTGGTGTGGCCCTACCGTTAATTGTTTCCTGGCAAATTAACGGGGATTCAGAGCTGGCTTTTGGCGGTGGCACCTCCTTTCCCAATCCTGGTTCCGACCTTTCCAGGAGCAGGACTCTCAGGGCTGACCCCGACAGCTTGTCCCGTCCCGGTGGGTGCTCTGGAGGTGTTTTCCAACACCTTGGGAGCCCCCGGTCTGTGGGCAGGCATTCCTGCCTAATTTCAGCACTGTTTGTATGGACTCCACCTCCTTCTCTCCTCTTAGTCTCGGAAGAGGCTTTTTCCATCCTTGTTTTTCCCGGTGATCCTGGCAGAAAGCTGAAGGTGTCATGCCCCATTCCTGCTGGGCAGATGGTCTGTATTTTTCTGTGTCTCAGTCCATAAAATGGGTGCAGAAACCCACGACTAATGGTGTTGGGCCAGCAGGGAAAATCAACTTTTTGTTAAATTCAGTCCTTGCAGGAAGAGGTGTGTTTGTACCTGGAAAAGTGCTCCTAAATCCTGGCCTCGCTGGAGTTGTTCCACAAATCCCCTCAGCACGTGTGTGTGTAGGTACAGGGTTTTCTTGTGTGTTCAGCACACATCCTTTTCCATGAAGGAAACCAAGCTGACACTGAAGACTCTTGTTTGGAATATGAGCTGAGGGCGATGGGATTTGGCTGGAGCCTGGCATGGAGGAGTGGGAGGGGAGGGCACTTGGCTCTCACCCTGCCAATCTGGGCAGCAGCGGGGCCAAGGGTGTTGATCCCGGTGAAGGAGGTGACATTCCTGCCAGTGCAAGCTGCAAAGGAACACGGGGATGCTGCTGGATCCTGACGGGATCTCTGCACAGCCCTGACGCGTGTGGGTAACCGAGGGACATCGTGGTCTCGGGGACAAAAGGACCTTTCCTGGCGGGCGCAGCACATGTAGGCTGAGAGAATCACAGGATCCCAGTGCCAACCTTTAAATGGAAAATGGGTAAAACTGTCCTTCCCTTACTCCCTTGTTAAGGTGGCTCTTGCCCGGTGCTTTGTGAAGCCTTAAAATACCTATTTTTGCTGTGGAATCTTGCCTTGTTGCACCTTTTTTTGTGGTGTTGACAGGGCTGTCACCCCAGATTAAATGCTGTAATGCAGTTAGTGTGTCCATGTGAATTGTTCCTTTGGAAATCTGGGTGTGCCTTGTTCTCTCAGGAGCTTCCCTGTGTTGGGTGGTCCCTTCCAGGAGGGAAGCATGGACAAGTGTGTTCCTTAGCTCCCCTATTTATCCGATTTTCTTTTCCCTAGTAGCATGTGCTGGCAGCCAGGAGTTTAAACACCTGGAAAAGTCCCAGGGTTTTTCTTGGTGTTACTTTTGCCCTGTACATGTTAGAGTATCCTTTGGCAATGACTCAGTTCCTACTGTGTGGAAGAATAAAGATTATCCAGAGACATTATTTTCTTCTTGTGACCCTTGGGACTCCTCTTGTGCTGTGGAGGTGGCCACAGGAAAGGGAAGGTTTTAAGAGTGGCTGCCCTCTGACTTTGGAAAAATACGGAATGTACCTTCTCTTTGGAGTTCAGGAATTAGGGATAAGGTTACTCGTGTGGCTTATTCCATTTGGGAAAAGAAGAGGATTTGGGATCTGTGGACACAGAAATCATTCCAGGAGTAGTTTAATTTTCAGGGGTTATTTTCCTGCTATGAATGTGGTCTTTGGGAAAGGTGGAGCTTTGTAGCTGGCTTCCTGCTCTTTAAATCAGTTTAAAACTTTGGAAAACCACTTGTGTGCTAATATCTCTGCACTTATTCCATATAAATTACTTGGAGCTGGAAAATACTCCCTTGTGGGAACCTGCTCTGTCAGCGTAGCCTCACAGCTCCCTTTGCTATTAGGAAATGCCAAGGGAAGGGAACAGGAGGAAGCTTTCTGAGGCAGATTGGTGTTTTCTGTGTCATCTATCCCTGAACTAATTTCCTAGCGGGGAGCTGGGAATGCCAGGCCTGCCTGGGAGCCACTGGAACATGTTCCCCGTTGCTTCCAGCACCTTGGATTGTTCTTGTCTGTGTGCCTCCAGCAGGAGCTTTCACACAAAGCCCCTCTTGTTTTGGGATCATTTAGTTGGATATTGTGTATGATGTTCTCCTAAAACTTCGTAGATATTTCATAGCTTGTCTTTAACCGAAGGACATTTTCCAGGAGTATGTCCATCCAGTCTCGATTTGAGGGTGTTGGGAGGTGCTAGATGTACCTTTGCCACCACATGGCGACTCTGTGGGTTAATTGCTTTTTCAAAGCCTTACTTTAATTTTAATTTGATTACCATTAATGCCACCTTTTGATTATGAACGTGTTTTATCTCTCACACTAATAATCTCATATTGCCAGCACGTGGATGTGATATTAATTCCTGAGGTCATGGTGTGGCAGCAGAGATCTGTGGAGCTCAGGATGTTAAAATTAATAGGAAAAGAACTAAAAAAGAGCGGATGGCAGTGATTCTATAGGCTAATGGCAGTGTTTGTAGAAATTATTTCCACCGTTTTCTGCAAAAAGTGTGGAATTTGCAGCTAAGGAAGAGGCAGTCTCTGCTGCTATGTTCCTCTCGGTGTGTTGTGAGTCTTCCCAGATATCCTGGGAAATGAGGATATGTGTGGTCAAAGCAGGTGTTTTTGGAAAGAAGGGATTGGTACTCAATCCAAAACACTCCTTACCCATTCCTTTTGGAGATTGCTCTTATCTCTGAAATACCTCCCGGGATTTGCTAAGGGCGGTCTGGAGGAAGAGGTGGGGATTTCTCCAGAAGAGAGATTAGGGAGACGGAATATCCGCAGGTTGGCAGGAGCTGCTGTCTTGGATGGCCGTGGCACTTCCAAGGAACATTCCTTGAGTTTGCTGGGAACAGAACACTGAATTTTTCCATGCTTTAAGTGGGCTGTGCTGAACCGCACTGGATTCACCACTGGAGCAGAGGAGCGCTGCTCCAGAGTCCTGGGTCACCCTGCCATGTGGGAATGCCCTGGACAGGGCAGGGAAGCAGGGACATCCAGGCCTTGTGCAATCCCACCGGGCCACATTCACCAGCTGGTCATGGATGAGAGGGCTTGTGCCTCGGGAATTGCGTTATGGGAATGGCACTGCCCTTTCCTCAAAGGAAGGGGTTGCATGGTTCTGCCAAGTTAGCTGGACGTGCAGAAGGAATATCTTTGTGGAGAGGCCCTGTGGGAGTTGAATGCCTCATCTGGGCATCAATTCTTATATTGCTTTTTTTTGTAAACATGCTCCTGAAATTTTAAGAATAGGGAAAAACATGCTCAAAGAGTGTTACCTGTAAATACCAGTCACCTGTCCCGGTAGAACTGCCCTAAACGAACTCCTGAGACACAGATTTCCATAGTTTTAAACATAAAAATGTTTAAGAATTGAAATAGGACATTGAGGGAACTTGCAAGCCCTGTAGAACTGATGGAAACTTCGGAAACTTTGGGAACTTGGTCTTTCCTCCTGTTTGGAAGGAAAACCCCCGATTTGCCAAAGGTTTGCTGTTGATGTGTGGTTCTGATTCTCTGGAGGTCTGTGTTCCTGAGGAGAGGCTCACGGCAAGGAAAAGGCAGGTTGCTATTTTGGAGTGTCACAAGTCCGTACAGAAATTTAATCAGCGTCGAGTGATTTCAGGGATGTGCTGAAGACGTGCGACTGCTCTAAGAATAGGGACTGTTTTATTAACTCTGAGAGTTTAAACACATTTTAAAACGTAACTCAGAGCTTAAAACCAATGGGGATATTTATATGGTGAGGTTTGGGTTGAAGTTTTCCAAACCCTCCATTGGTTTATGGAGGGTACAGAGCTTTGACATCCATTTAAAAATCTTTCACGAGTGGTTTAATGAATTTACCATTATTTGGAAAAAAGAATTAAACAATGAAAAAGTCACTGATTGGACTGATTGGGTTTGCTGACAGATCCTTTCACCAGCAGCAGCAATTGATGACCAACTTTTTTAACCCAAGGGGCAAACTGGACTGCCTCTCCTCTGGAATTTTGTTCCACTTAAGAGGACTGACCAAAATATTAATAAATAAATTCTTTTCATGGTGTTCCAGTGATTGTTATTGTGTTTAATGGAGTTGTTGCATCACTGGTGACAAACAAGCCATGGATAACAAGGGTGTGGTCCCTGCTTAAGCTGATTTTAATTTGTGGGAGATTGAATGAGGCCATGGGCCGCCTGGTTCTGGGTGTTACTCTCTCCTTTCCACCCAAGGATCCGCCGGAATCTCCGGAAAAAAAGAGATATTTAAACAATTTCCTTACATCATTTGTGCCACAAACTTCAGCTGGAAAATAAAAGCGCTCGTAGTCATTTCCTTGACAAACCTGCAGTGTCTCAGTGGGACAAGAGAATGACTTAGCTTGAGAAAGAGAAGTTGGGATCAAACGTAATCCCACCAACTGTGAAAAAACTCCACTTTTTTGTGATCTGCAATGCAGGAGTGCTTTGCTTGCTCTCACTTGTTGTTTGAATTAGCAGGGCAAGGGCTTTTGTGAAAACAAACCTGATTTATTTCATTTCAATCTCCCAGGGTTTGAGTGGGGAAAGAGCCAAATGTGTGGTGCAAAAAAGCAGAAAAATAAGCTACTTAATATTCTAGCTTTTTAACAGTTTGGGATTTGTTGTGAGTTCTCTCCCTGACCTTACATACTTTTGTGCTCAGGTACTTCAGGCACTGCTTTGCAGAGGTTTTGATGTGAAACTTCCCAGATCTGGCTGCAGTTTGTACCCCCTTTGCTTCAGGCATGTTGCCCAAACTCCTGTGTATAATTGCAAGGGGAAGATTCCCAGCTTAGCTCTTTTCAGCCTCCCGGGCTCCAGGCCAGAAGAACATATGCCTTTCTGTGTAATTCCTGCCATGCTTACCTTGCTGGGATGTTCTTAGCTCACCTTCCTCTGGTGTGTTATTTTAAAATGTGTGTGGAGACGAAAACAATCCCCTTTTGCCGTTAAATTCATCTTGATCACTTGGATGAGCCCTTCCTTAAGAAGAGCTGCTCCTTTCTGTGGAATTTTATTTTATTTTTAAGCTCCCAAGCTGTGGGAAGACATGGTGTACATCCATATTTCCTGGCTTTTTTCCCCCTCTGAGGTGGATTTGTGTGGTGCTGTGCTACCTCTCCTTGCTGTGTCACTGCTCGCAGCTCTCTGGCAGAGCTGCTAACTTGCTCTTTCCAGAAGACAAGTCCCTCTCCAGAGTCTTTCATCCCAGCTCCTGGAATTCATGCTGTACTGGAAGCACCTTTGCCTTGAAAACCTGCTAGGAGGGAATCTGGCAGCAGCTGGAGATGAAAGCTGAGCTTGAAGGGAAGTGATGAGAGCAGCTTCTTGTTTCTCCTTAAACAGGGCAGCTGGTTGGGTTTCAGGCTGGTGGCTGTGGCACCAAAAATAAATGGGAAATGGGGTGCATGAGGCTCCCCAACACTGACCCTTCACTGTCCTACAAGATCTTCATGGGGAGGATGCAACAAAACCACCCTTGTGCTCACAGAAGAGTTTCTCGAGGTGTTTATCCAAGTGAGGATGTGTAATAACTGATTTTTTTGGGCAATTTATGGGATGCTGAATGGATTGAAAAAGTAGCTGACTTGGTGCGCATTTTCAGGTGGTGAAAGGGTAAGGTGGGATTTCTAGATTTGTTTTCATAGCCTCTTCAAAAATAAACAGCAGTGTAACAATTATATATCATGTATAATATATGTAACAATACAACAATACACAAAACTAATATATAGCAATATAACAATACAATAATAAGTTTCAAAAACAACAAAACAAGGCATAAGATACAAAAATAGCCTTGAGTTAATGTAACCTTTCTGGTGATGGCAACAGAATCCATTCATTATATCCACATGTAAATGCAGTGCGCAGGAGCGTGGTGTGATTGGAGTGTGGTGTGATTGGAGTGTGGGTTCAGTGCCTGCTGTCCTGCCTCCTGGGAGAGGTCGGGATTTAGTTCTCCAGCTCCTGCAGGATCCAGGGCAGGTCCCACGTGAGCACTGATGGCTGAATCACCTGCCCTGGCACCTGGGAAGATGCAGCTGCCGAGCAGGAGCTTGTGGCTCCCAGGCCTTTCCCTGAGTTTTGGCACACTGATTCCTTGCTAATTCCAGAACTACTTCTGGATCCTTGTGTTTTTCTTCTGGAGCTGGTGGTCCGTGTTCTCAGGACTGTGAGGAAGGATAACCTTCAATGCCAAACTCAGTTTTAGCAGGGGCAGAAGAGGATTGTGCCTGCTTATGAGGTATTGCGTGTGTTCCCACTGGGATTGCAGGGATGCTGTGAAGTACGTGGGGTTTGGAGTAGGGTGGAATTTTCATTCAATAGCACCCTTTCCTTGACTTCCAGAGCAGTTTTAGATGGGTTACTGGGGGGGTTGTTCAAAGGTAGGTCAGTGGATGACTTGGAAATTCCAAGGTTTATTGTGCTCTGCACAACCTGAATATATAAACCTTGGCATTACGTGGAGATGGGATGTTAGCTGCTGTTGTAAAAGAATATATAAAGAAAATGGAAATAGAGCCAAATATGTAATGTACAGGTGCTTTCTTTTACAGGTTTTCTTCTCCCTAAGCTTTCTCTTTATACCTGGGTTGTTTTATCAGTTTGTGTTGAGACATGTTGTCCTCTAAACCAAAACTCGTGGCTTGTCCTTTGGCCTGACATGGACAGAATTCCCGTGCTTCCCAGCTGAGGCCAGAGGAGTTTTCCAGTGAAAACAATCAGTGGCTTCTCATTAGGAAAAGGAATTTTCAACTTGAAATAACAAAAGATGTGGACATTGTAAGAATATTCCCTGTGTGGTGATCAGTGAGTGTAGGGTGTGGGTGTCATCAGGCTGGGTGTGCTTGGCTCACTCTCCTTCCATAGAATCACAGAATCCAGGAATGGTTTGGGCTGGAAGGGGCCTTAAAATTCATCCAGTTGCAAGGGCAGGGACACCTTCCACTGGCCCAGGCTCTTCCAAGCCCTGTCCAACTTGGCCTCAGACACTTCCAGGGGTGGGGCAGCCACAGCTTCTCTGGGCAACCTGTGCCAGAAGAATTTCTTCCTGAGTGCTTTACCAAAATCCATATAAACGTATGGACTCCAATGGATTGGGATGTTTTACTGGTATAGAACAGCCACCCAGCTTTGTTGACGTGGCTGTTCCCACAGAAACCCCTTGTGTTAAGTGGACTGAAACTGTAGAAATCCCTGGAAATCGGACATCTTGAGGTGGAATCAGAATTCTTACAACAGCAGCTGTTCTCCTTTAGAGACTTTTAAATTTTTTTTTAATGACGATTTTTTTCTTGTGTCATTCTCATGTCTGGAGTGAATTCCCTTTGGTTGCTCTCAAGGGCCTGTTCCCTCAGCTGCAGTTTTGATTAGTGGGCTGTGAAATAGAGCAGCACTGTCAGGTGTGGACCTGCCAAACCTGGGGAGACACCTGGAGCTGTTTAGATCCGGGTGTTTGCACTGGGTGCTGGTTTTTTCCAAGCAGTTGCTGCTGCTCGCACCTGGTGCTACTGTAAGTTCTGCTCTCTGTACCGTGCAGTGCAGAAAACCTCGATATTCCTGTCAGCTGGCTATGGTTTTGGTGTCCTGAGGCTGCACTGGCAGGGGGAGATATGCGTTTTCCTGCTTTTTAATGTCGGTTTTCTCTGTTCTGGATTTCAGGAGAGCTCATACCTTGACAGTCTTGTTCATCCTCACGTGTGCGCTGGGCTACGTAACCCTGCTGGAAGAGACTCCCCAGGACACAGCCTACAACACAAAGAGGTGAATATCTGAGGAATATCTGAATATTCCCAGGTGTGTTTTGGAACAGGGACCTCCAATGACCCCTGCACTCCCTTGTTGAAGTGCCTGTTCCCTTAGGAAGTTACAAAACCAATAATAAGTCCATAAGCTCCTCTGATGCTGTTCATTGAATTTAATTTCTAATCAGTTTAGTGTCACTGTCAGGCCTGTGGCTGCTCTGTGGTATGATGTAGAACAAAATACAGACTCTTGCTAAAGCCTCCTGGCTGGGTTTCTTTGGCAAGGATTCTGCCTCTGTTTCTTAAAATAGCCTTTTCTTAAAAATAACCATTCCTTAAAATAAGTGTAATTTTGAAATGCTGGGAGCTGTGACTAAATTTTTTTGGCTGAAGTGCTTTTTGTAAAATTCTGTTCAAGATTTCAATACAAATCCTTGTTTGTTGTTGAAAATTGCTGTGAGATTGTGTAGCCCAGAGGGAAACTCTGGGGAAATAAGAATTAATCTTACGTGTGTGGTCAATTCCTACTGTCATTTAAACCAATTCAATGTGGTTGGATTTCTCCCCTTTTGAAATACAGTAGGGAAGAAAAGGGAGGTAGAGAAGTAGTGTTTTAAAAACCTAAGTATGTTTTAAAAATATGCTGCAAAGCATCATTGCTAGAAGCATGAAAATCACTGTTTTTTACCAGTCTGGCTTCTTAAATATAATGAATTTTTTTCCCCTTGCTGTTTAAGGGTTTTTTCCTCTTTTTGTATATTTCTGAAGTGACTCAGGATACAGTACTTATTGTCCCGGAGATGCAGGAATTGGGATATTTCCTGAGATAATCTTCATTGTTGTTCTGACAGTTACACAATGCCTGGGGCTAATGGGGCTCACACTGTACCCCGCTGAGGGCTTGGATTTCACACGTGGGGGTGACATGGGACAAGCTGGAAGGTGTCTGGAGCTGGGAAGGGTTCTGGAAGGCTTCTGTGTGAACAAATGCCATTTCATTCCCAGTCACAATGAGGGAGGCAGGCTGGAGGCGTGGTGTGGCCTGGCATGGCCACTCAGAATTGGGAAGGGGAAAAGCTGAAACAGAAGTGATGACGCATCCCTGGGGAGTAATACAGAGCTAAGGTGACTCAGTGGAATATCTTATTATTGAGCTTAGAGCCTCGACTGCCTTAATCAAAACAAACCCAGGGAAGATTAGTCAGCAGGTGGATCTTTCTCTCAGGAAACGCGAGTTGTTTTCTGCTTATCCAGTGCCCAGTTGTTAAAAGCAATTTACAGCATCATGCCGGGGAAGGGGCTTTGGTCACTCCTGCAGCTCTGCAAGATCTTGGCACAAAAATCCTTGAAAAGCAGCATCCTGAGGTTTGGACATGATCTTCCAAATATTCCAGGTTTCATATATTTAAGTGTATCTCTAAAGAAAAAGAGGCATTTCAGAGCAGGGTAAGATGGTCACAGTGTGCGTATAAATATATCCATAGCCCGGATTATCACAGGTTTTGTATTTTTGCTTCCATAACTTAAAATCCCATATCCTGCCCCGAGACCTTTGTCAGTCCTAGTGTGGAGTGGTGTTGCAATTTGATTCCAAGCCCTGTCCAGCACGAGGCAGGCCTTGTGTGTCAGTATTCCACGGGAACACTCCATGCCTAATGACCAGGAGGGGTTTTGTCACCCGGGAGCAGAGTCTGGAGCTGTCACGGGGTTTTATTTCCACCTCCTGCACACTGACAGTGGAGCAGTGTCAGGGGCTAGGCGCAAAGCCTAAATGCACACTTGCAAAGGCTCCAGCCTCCTTTGTTTCCATGCCCTGGCTGAGGTGCCTCTGTGAGCTGCACTAGGTGCTCGGAGCAGTAAATTGCAGTGAAGTTCCCAGATTTGCTGGCTCTGTGTTTCCCGGACTGGAGTCATATGAGGTTCCCACCTTCCCCTCTATAAAACCAGATTATGCCACCCTATAAAAGTGCTCCATCCAGTCGCTGGGAGGAGCAGGACGAGAGGTGGATTGGTGGAATCACTCACAGAAGTGATGGACAAGACCCAGATGAGAGCAGCAGCTCTGAGCTCACGGGGTGTGGTCTCTGTGGTTGAGATTGGTGCTTGCATCTCTTGCGGGACATTTTCCTTCCTGCAACAGGGCAGGGCAATGAAACAATTAAAGGAGGATTGTTTTTTTCAGGATAAGGTTTACAGGAGCCTTTTATATGTAACTGTAGTCAGAGTTCATTGGGATCAAGCTGCCGCTGTTGTAAGGACAGTGAAACATTGCCTTTGTTAGGCCAAGAGAGATTGTGCTGCAAACCTGTCTGATCCATGAGACCTTTATTCACACAGTTCTTCCAGCTTTCAGAGCAGCCGTGTAATAGCCCATCCTGATGGACAGCTGTGACATTCTCCTCTGTTCAGCCTGGACTGAGCACCGGTGCTGAGAGTAGCCAGATAAATACTGAGCACCTCCTCTGCATACCATGGCTGTGGAAGAAATACGCAGCTCCCAAATATTTGGAATGCTGAGCAGGGTGTCTTGGGGGGAAAAAAGCTAATTTTTCTTCCATAAAAACACATTCAGGTTTAAAAACGCCTGTGTGCTTCAGCATTGTACACTGAATTTCAAGCTGGGAAATGTCTCTCCTGAGATGCTTTTTCACAGCTTTTGGCAATCCCTGCCTTCCATGGGGACAGATCCAGGGATATGTGGGTTTGCATGCTGAACTCCTGCTGCTGTGGCTGAGCACCCACAGGGAAATGGAGGTAACAGGAGGCCAGACCCCTCTGCCAGGGCTTGTGGTACCCCGAGGGTGTTGTACCAGCTGTGCCAGCATGGATCCAGCCCGGGAAGGGACAGGGAGTGGGAGCTGGCTCCTTGAATCCCAGGACAAAGGGCCATACACAGCTCCTCATTGTCCTGTGTGCCTGAATCGACTCTCAGCACAAACAAGAGTTTGTTTGTGCTGATGGAGCTGCTGCCAGGCTCTCCCTTTTCTATTTGGTTAAGTGCTGAAATGATTTTTGTGGACATGCTTTGCTGTTTTGTGCTTTCCTGATTTGCTGCTCAGGAAAATCCATTGGCTGTGTTCATCCACGTGAGGAGAACCCCTCTCAGGTGCTGGAGCATTCCTGCCTCATACCCGGCTGCTGCTTAGGCATTGGAAGCTTTCTAAGGAGGCAGATTAATGATGATAAGGGGGAAAATTTAATTACCACTGAGGAAAAAATATATATAATGGAGCTGGTGTGGTTACTTAAGCAAATTTATGATTTGCTTCCAAACTTCCCATGGTGAACTTGAAGTAAATGAACGTATCTGGATCCCCAGCAAATTTCAGCACAGCTGCTTTTGGGCTGAGAGTGGGTTTTAGAGGAAGGAGCACAGCTAAGCTCCTGTGGTGATTTGGATGCAGGATTTGAATTCCACCTTTGGGGAAACAGCCCTCCCAAGGCCCCGAGCAACGGTCTGTTCTCCTCAGTTCATGGCTGAGCAGGGACGGGGTTATCACACCACACACTGAAGCTTCCAGATGCAACCAGGGACTCAAAATACAGAATATTCTCATTATTAGAGGTCAGCTGAAAGGGTTTTGCCCTCCAAATCTTTGGAAATCCCCATGGAACTGTCTATTCACAGATCCATTCAGCAGCTAATTCTGGTGTGCTTCCCAGTGTTTAAAGCAAGCAAAACAACTGAGTTACTTCTCTTAACTAAACCCCGTTTTTATTTTCAGGAAGTACAAACATTTATACTCAGAGGTGAATGTTACAAAATAGTTTTTGTAAATCCTTTTGTTTTCTATTTTGAAAGAAATTTTTGATGTGTTTAAGGCATGAACAGTCTCCTGTTGCTTCTGCTTTGTAGCATTTTCTCTCTAACAGCAAAATTATTGGGTATTTTCTGTGGCTCCTGCAGACTGAGCCATTTTATTTGCAGTCAGGGGTTGCATAATTTACTGCAAACATGGAATGAGCTCTTTCCCAATTGTCCATCCCTTCAGCCAGCTTTTAAGCAGGTGATGAGAGACAGCAGGCAGGATCCAGTGGGAGTTGAGGTGTAGTAAAAAGAGCATTTTTGGATTGCTTTATGCCATTTAATCCATTAAAACTAAAGGGGCATACTGAGGGTTGTGGGTCTTTGGTATATTTGGGCTCCTGGTCTGATAATTTGTTTTTATTTAAAGTCTCTGTTATTTTCCTTAGGCTCTGTGTTATGGTTTCAGCTCTTGAAATAGCACCAGTGCTGGTGTGGTCTGAAAAGCTCCTGCTTGTCTTTAATTGGTTAAGAAGCTGTTTTGGAGTGGTGACAAGTCTGACAGCTCCTTTTTAAATTCCATGGAAATCTAGGGGAGCAGTGAGAGCTTTCTCTCTGCTAAATCCTGCTTTTATTCCCGCTTTTATTCCAGTGGGAATACAGGCTGCTCCCAGACACTGCCGAAGTGTTTGACTCACTGTGATCCTCAGCGGTTTTTCGGTTGGTTTTCTGTATGGTGTCTGGATCCATTTGAGACAGACGCATCCAGCAGCAAAAAAACAAGGGCCAGACGTTTCTCACATCAAAGAACATAATTTGCACTCCCGAGAGGAGGATGAGGCAATAAACCAGGGTTTTCTATTTTTCCTTCCAGAGGAATCGTCGCCAGTATTTTGGTTTTCTTGTGTTTTGGGGTGACACAAGCTAAAGATGGACCATTCTCAAGGCCTCATCCAGGTAATTCTTGCTGGGCTCACTCATGTACTCCTGAGGAGCTGCCTGGTTTGTGGGGAAGGTAAATGTTTATGTTGCCTGGAGAGCAGGTAAGTTGTAATTTCAGTAATAACAGAGGTTTGTTAGCACTGCACACTGATCACAGAGGCTGCTCCACAGCCATCCTGCTGTGCTTCCACGGAGCCTGGAGACCTGTTTGGATCTCCCTGGTTTGGCTTCCTGTTGTTGCTAAAAAGCTGTGAGAGCTGCCATGTTCTTAAACCTGAACTTCCCCTGTTTATTCTCTCTTTATGCCTCTTCTCTGTGCCGGGACTGCACTTGTGACCATGTATCCAGTGCTGGAGTGCTTCCTTAGCTCCACGTCCATTACCCATGGGAGATTAAAGGTCCTTGATCATGATTTTAAAGGTTTTTTGTAAGACTGGAAGCCTTGAAAGCACAGCACAAACCTCTTCCACATAATCTAATAGCAGGCAAAACATGGAAAATATTTAAATAGCTTTGATCTTTTGCCTGTTTTTATCTGTAAATCATTGGAAGAGAAAGAATTAAAGGAATTCGTATAGGCTTAAATAATATGCCTGAAAGCATTAGGCTCTCCTGCAGCTAAATAAAGCTGGTTTTTGTGCCAAAAATTTAATCCAGCAGCCATCTCACAACCAAAGCAGGCATGGTTCCAGAGCGGTGCACACCTCTGCAAACCAGGGGGTTTTATTACATTTGCCTTTCTGGAGTCTTATTAAGTAGCAGGTTTTAGTTTTCCCTTCTGTTCCAGTAAATTCTGGTTCCTCCTGTAGAAGGACACCAGTGACCCTTGGGTGCATCCAGGTTTGGGACAGCAGTGGGTTTGTCTGGGCTGGTTTTATTCCCTAGAACAAAGCAGAGAGGTTTGCCTTTTAGTCTTGCCCTCAATGTAACATTTCCCCATAACATTTTGGCATTGTTTTGAGCTTTCTGCTTCCAGATGTCCTCTCCAGATCTGCAGGGTTATTTTGGGGATTTTTGTGATAGTGTGATGCTTCCCAAATTCCTGGTTCCAGAGTGTGGAGCTGTGTTAGGAGCTCCTCTGTCACTCCAGTTCCTTGGGATCATCTTCTCTGCTGTCCCTGCCTTCCCTGCTCCTTCTGTGTGTCATTAACCTACTTTTCACTAAGGCCATTAAGGAAACTGATCCCAGCCACCACCTAAGTGGCACCTGTCCAGACTGGTGGCTTTATTTCTTTTTTTGGCTGCCTTTTCACCATTCCCAGCTTTAGCCAGAGGCTCATCCAGCTTTGCCATTTTCTTACTGATTCTGCACAGTCCCGTTCCCCCCCCCCCTCCCCCCCGCCCTTCCCAGTTTCTCCAGTTTAATAATTTGCTGCATGGACAGACACCAGTTGCCTCCCTGTAATTCAAAAATGTAGGATTATAATGGAAATGAGTAGACATGACTGTTTAGGCAAGACTTAACCAACTTGCCCTGCTTTTATCCCATTTTCCACTGGCTTTGCTTCCATCCAAACCTTCTGGCAAAAGAGGAGTGCTTCCTTAGCCCTAGGGAATGGTATGGTATGGCACAAGGGACAGATCTTAAACTCTGCTTGAGGGTCCGTTGATTGGTGGGTGATCAGCCAAATTTGGGGAGCATTTCCTGGTAAAATTAATCCTGGATCCAGTCAGCAGCAGTAGCCTGTCTCCTTAGGATTTGCAGATGAAAGATATTCTTCATTCTTCCTGCCAGCTCCTTTTCTGAAGCCTGGTGTTGCAGGTGCCCAGGGATGCTTTATTGCCTCTGTCAGGATAACACATCCACGTTGTCATTCCAAAGAAATTTTCCATGACAGTTATTAATGCCCTGAGAAGCAGCTTTTAACGTTCCCAGCCTTTGCCAGGAGTTATTTTGACTTAGTACATCGTGTGTGACAGCACGAGCTGTTCAGGGAGTAAATTGTGAGGGTTTGGAGTAACCCATGGGGTTGAGGGCTGGGATAGCTGGGAATGCAGGCAGGGACCAGGCATGGGCAACACTGGTGACACTGGAAGGAGCAGCTCCAGAACAAGTGTTTTCCTTGGGCAGACAACCCAGATTTTTGAATTTTTTTAAAATCATTTAGCCCCTCAGGCGGTGTGGGCCAAACTCTGAGCAGAAGTAGGGAAAGAAGCTGGTTGGAATGAGCTCTCTGGGATGTTCGTGCCCTGTTCCCAGATCCCTGCAAAGGCAGCAGTTTGATCACAGAAATCACTCAGTTGTCAGGTGTGTCAATGATTAGTGGAGACCTTAATCAGGAGGGAGCCAAAATCAAATGAATTTAAGGAAAGCAAGTATTGGAGACATGCCAAAAATAACCTTACAGCTAAAGCTGAGGCTGGCCCGGGAAGAGAGAACAAAGTTTGTGCAGGCTTGAAAATTTGGGGTGCTGGTATTGAGTGTATTCAGAACCTCCTGGGGATCTCTGTCAGCTGGGGAGAAACCACAGCACTAAATCAGAGCCAGATCTCAATTTTTAGTTACCTTTTTCTGCTGAGCCTCCTTGGCAGCTGCCACAACCCTGTCTACAGAGAGGAATAAAAGCTCAGACAAGGATTTAGATTTCTCTCTGTGTCTACATCACTTTCAGGAGCAGTCTGTCAAATTCCTGACTATGAGCGGTGTAAAATTTCTTGTATAAGGTTTATGGGTCAGAAAAAACGGCATTTTCTGGCATCTGGCAGTGACATTTGAAGGAAACAGCTCAGTTCTGCTGGGAGAAGTGTGGTGAGGAAAGGTTCATTCTCCCTGCTGGCTTGAGCATGGTGCCAGCCTGGGAAGAGGTCCCTCTCTTCCAAATAATCCTGTGACTGAAGGAGAGGGTTTTTTGCTGTTTGGTTTTTCCTGAGCTGCATTCTGGAAAGACAAGAAGCTGAAAGCTGTTGCAGAGCTCTGAACTGATGGTATCTGGGCTACACCTGCCATTTTTATTTTCCCTTCTTTTTTTATTTTCCAGAAGTGTAAAATAGGTGATTTTGATGGAATTAATTTAGCAGGTTTGCTGCGAAAAGGCCCCACCTTCTACACTGTGGTCTATTTTAATGATGGTGTCAGTGACTGCTTTTAAAAATGTGTGGGGTTTGCTGGTATTTTTGGTGTGGTTTATTTTTCTTACTGTTTCTTTCTTGTTCTGGGGTTTGTTTTTTTTTATAATTTATTTCCTACTTGAGGCTGAATTGGGCAAAGACACATTTTGTTTTGGGAGAAAACATTTCCTGGGGAGCTCCATGGTGAGTTGAGCTGGGGTTCAGAGCTGATAACTGTTTGCAAGCCTGGAATTTGTTTCATTCTTGCATAATTTATGCCTGGCCCTGCTTTAAACATGAAAGTGCCTACATTGTCTTGGAATAAACAGGGAGAAATTCCCACGCCAGGCCTGAGGGTCTGGCAAACCCTGTTGGGTTTCCTGGCAAACCCTGTTGGGATTCCTCTCCATTACCCCCATGGACCTGAGGAAAGAGAGCTCCATTTATAACCAGGAAACACCTGAAGGCAGGTCCCATTCCAGAGTGGTTGATGTGTGACTGGAATTACAATGTCCACTTGGAATGAGTTTTCCTGAACTCCCTTGTGTAGAATTTTTGAATCTGGGTAGGGAAAACTGCTGGAGCTCTTTGTGCCCACCCTGGCTCTGCATCAGCCTCTCAGGACCAGAAACAGAAACAGTGCAGGAGTTCAGAGCTCAGAAGTCACTGCATGGAACAGAAAGCAGGCTCTGGGTGGAGCAGGATGGATCAGGGGTGTGGATGAACCCGTGGAGCACAAGCCACCCATCCAGGATGGCCTGTGACCCGAGGGCTGAGCCTGTCAGGAGAGCTGAGGTGCCAGGATGAAGCTGGAAGTGTGCAGACACTGTAATTTGGGCACCCTTTGGATTCAGGTGTTGCTGGGCTGTGAGCAGATCTGTAATCACACATCTGGGAAAGGCTGCAAAGCAGCTGAGCTTTGCATGGCATTTCTTACGGAGAGTCTCATGTGATCTCAGAGGCCTTGCATCCAGCACCTGCTGAACCCTAGGTCCACTTGTTTTTAATTTCATTCCAAGCAAAAGTGAAATTACCTTTGAGGTTTTGAAATGTTTTGTGCCCTGTGGGGGCATGACCTTGTCTTCAGGTTGAAAGTGACTCCTGCCTGCCTTTGGTGTGTCTGGTGTAGCCAAGGTTGGGCAGATCAGGTCACCTGAGACCAGGGAGAAAGTTCAGGAAGTATCAGGTTCTCCTCCAAGGACTGCTGGAAAGCATTGCCGGTGGCACATGCTATTCCTTCCACTTCTTAACTGCCAAGTTTGTTGGATTGAAGTTTTCCAGATCCAAGTCCCTCCTCCTAGATCCGGGTCAGTGCCTGAGCAATTCCAGCAAATTTACAGAGCAGCCTGTGTGGGAGTTGAAGATCTTTTCTGGTTGTATCCCTCAGGGAGGGTGGGGAACACTTGGGAGCTGGGATTTGTAATTCCTTGGTGGGAGCATCTCTTGAAATGGAATTGGTTCCCTGAGAAGCTGTGGCTGCCCCATCCCTGGAAGTGTTCCAGTCCAAGGTTGGGCTTGGAGAAACCTGGGCTAGTGGAAGGTGTCCCTGCCCATGTCAGATGTTGGAATGGGATGGGATTTCAGGTTGCTCCCAAACCAAACCCCTCCAGGATTCCATGATATTGAAGTAAATGAATAATTAATTTATGGTTTGCTCCAAAGCTCCTGACATCCCCCCTGTGTCTCTCTGCAGCTTACTGGAGGTTTTGGCTGTGTGTCAGCGTGGTCTATGAGCTCTTCCTCATCTTCATCCTCTTCCAGGTAGGTGACTGACACCTCCAGCTCCTAAATGGCATGTGGAGATCAGCTCCTTTGTGGTGGATTTTTTTTTCCCGCTGACTACAGGAGATGCTCCTCATTTTTGTGAAATGCAATCATCTAGCTTTTGAATGAGACTTTGAGGCTGAGGGTGATGATAATATAAAAATATTTCACCTGCTCTGACCTCCAGTCACCCTCAGCCCAGGGTAGACATAGTATAGAAGTGGTTTTAGATGAGCTGGTGAGAGAGTTCATGTTGAGGAGCTGGAGTTTCACATGTCCAGTCTCTGCCCTGCTGGGCCATGTGTGACTCGGGGGGAGTTCACCTGGTTTCACCTTTGGAAATACCTTTTACCTTGAATGACAGGTTCTCTGTAGGTGTGGGGTTTTTGTGATAAACCAAAACTTCACACCCAGCTTTGTGTGGTGGCAGGAACTGAGGAGGAGGAGGTTTTTCATAGAAAGACATGCCCTTGGTGCTTCCAAATTAAATAGTTTTTACCATATTCTTTTTTGGCCACATTTTAGCATATCTTGTCCTTTAGTAAACGGAGAAATTCCCCCTGACTTTTACAATTTTCAGAAGTTGAAATTAAATATTTTGAGACAATATACTCATCAGGCAGCTCTAAAAATCATTTCACATGAGAGAAGGATAAGGAATTTTTTTTTAAAGTTTTTCCTCTAGAGACCATGGGATCTTGAAGAAATGGGGCTGGTTACCCTGTTTTTTTTCCAACCATCCTTGAGCATGATATTCATGAGTAGCTGCAATCAGACTGAATAATTTTTGTTGGTTGTACTGGTGTAGTTCTGAATTCCAGCCGAAAAGCCTGCGATGGCTTTGCTTCCCTCTGGCAGCGTGTGGTGTCAGCAGAGATTTCGTGGTTAAGGAACTCCCTGCTGTTGCTCAGCTCTTTACTAAAAATACATCATTGCCTTGCCCAGGTTTAAATAAGGTTAAATTCTGCTGAGGCTGCAGGTGGCTGAACTTCCTGACAGCAAATCCAGGCTTGCTGGTGGCTGCAACTAGTCCCAGAGTTCATGCGACTTCAGCAGTTTATTCTATAATTTTATTATTATTCTATTAATTAATTTTGGCCTTGTCCTGCTTTGAAAGCCTTGACCACAACACTGAGTGATTCCATTGAGAAATAAGTACTCAGCAAATGTATGGGTGATTTGCTGGCAGATGAGTTCACATTTTGGTCATTTTGATAATTTCTTTTTGCTGTTTGCATGGGACCTTCTTGGAAATGAGGGTTGGGAAGGATGAGCTGTGTGAAGCTTTTGGGAGAGATGAGGAGCAGAGAGAAGTGGCTTCGGGAAAAGGGTTAAGCATCACTGATTTCTCATCTTTAAGGTCATTCTGTAGCCTTTTTTTCCCATTAATATTTAGGATTATAGGCTCAAAGTCAGGTGTATGTGTGGGGTGCTTTGAGGCTTGGCTTTATTTCAACAGTTGTTCTGCAAAGAATTTGAAAAAAGGTCAATTTGAACATCAGTGTTGACCTTAATTCTGTTTGTGCCTTGTGTGTGTGAATCCTTCAGGGATTCCCTGGTTTCCTGGATTCCTCCCTAGTTTCTGTGTTCCTTTGCAGACCGTGCAGGACGGGAGGCAGTTCATGAAGTACATTGACCCCCATTTAGGGGTTCCTCTGCCAGAGAGAGACTACGGGGGCAACTGCCTGATTTATGACCCTGGCAATGGAACTGATCCCTTCCACAACATCTGGGTAAGGAACAAACTCACTAATGAGGCTGGTTTTGGGTAAAAACCTGCTTAATTGAACTCTTCAAGGTGCTGGTGTAAGTCTGTCTGAGTGCTGAATCAGAGCACAGACTGTGACTGACTCTTCAGCCTCATTATTTCTCTTCCCTTGACCTTTCCTGTCCATCAGATGGGGATGTGTTTCTCTGGATCCCAATTATCTGATTGCCTAGGGGTGAACTGTGCAACAGCCCTTCTTTCTAAGGTCACTGGTATCAATTTTCCCCTCAGAGTTTAGATTTCTTTGTATGCTTGAGGAGGCTTCTCCTCGGTCACCTTGAGGCACAAAGCCCAAAACCTGCACCACGGAATCTCTGAATGGTTTGCGTTGGAAAGGACCTTACAGATGATGTAGTTCCACCCTCTGCCATGGGCAAGGACAGTTTCCACTAGTCCAGGTTGCTCCTGCAGCACTTTCCTGATTACCAAAACCCATCAGGTGATTGTTTCTCACTGGCAGAAATTCCAGAGCTGAGGAATGACAGTTATTTACAGCTCCCAGATTGCATGGAGTGAGGAGCACCAAATCCTTTGGGTCTGCCCTGCAATTCTTCGGTTCATCAGGGACTGGAATAAATGGGATCTTCTGAAAGTAGAGGGAAAGGCACTGTGCCTGGGGACTGGCAGGGCTGGTAAGATTTAAGCAGCTCTGCTGAATTCCTTCCTGATGAAGGAATGCAAGTATTTATGTGTGTAAAAAAATCGAAGTTTATTGCTGCATTTTTCTTGGGGAAAAAAATAAAAAGGCTGTGACCTTCAGTTTGGGTTTTTTTTTTTTTTAATTTCCAGGACAAGCTGGATGGATTTGTTCCTGCTCACTTTTTTGGGTGGTACCTGAAGGTAAGAATGGCTCTTTTCCTTGGGGACTTTGGTTCTCTGCTCCAAAAACCTTACTGCTGCTGCTTTTGTGGTGCCAGACCATGGTCAGTTATACCAGCCTGTGTTTGTACTACAGGAAAATACATGTAAATACATTAAAAGCCTTTGCCCCGCTCTTTTAATGTCTCCTGCCCATGTTAGGCCACCTCATTTCTTTCCAAAGCTTTGTTGCAGCAGCTCCCTCCTTCCTCCACAGGGATTCATTCTGGGGTCAGATCAATAGAGTAGCAACAGAAATGCTGGAATGACCTTTGGAAGTGGAGTGTGGGGCAGGCAGTGGCAGTGATATTCCCAAACACAGATGTTGCTGCTACTGGTGCTTTCCCAGTGGCATCAAATCAGGATTTTAAACCATTAAATGGGCAGTGGTTTAATTCTTGTTACTTTTTAGTTGGTATCAACTAACTGTGGGAGGAATTCCAGCTGTGCTTGTCTCTGGCAGAGCATTCAACAGTGTTTTGCTTATTACTTTGGTCTAAATATTACCTTTTTTAACCAAAGCAGACTGACTAACTCAGGAGATTTTGCCCCCTGCAGATCTTGTTTGAGTTTGTTATTTTAAAAACAATCTGGAAGTGGTGGTTTGTATTTTCATTTAGAAGTGCAGATGTGTTCTGTGAGTGGTTTTGGGGGATCCAGAGCTGAATTTGCTGGGCATGGGGAGACCTGGACTTCAGCTTGTTCTGTTAATGAACTGAATTGTAAATGTGGAAAACTTGGATCCTTTTCTTCCAAGAGAATTGGACTAGAAACAGCTGCCCAGCTGGAAGGAAACTGGCTGCTGGATTTCCTCTGGACCATAGCATATTTTTCTCTTAAATATGTTAAATATGAACCTATTTCTCTATTACAAGCTGGAGGTTGAGTGTGTTGTCTCAATAAACAGAGATGGGCTTGTGTTTGGATATTTTCCCCAAATCTCAAAGCACCAGAATGGCAATATTGAGAATGAATGGGCCTCATGCATCAGAAATTATTGTGGCTTTGGACTCATTTGGAGCCCATAAA
This sequence comes from Entomyzon cyanotis, assembly GCA_024500445.1. Taxonomy (NCBI): domain Eukaryota; kingdom Metazoa; phylum Chordata; class Aves; order Passeriformes; family Meliphagidae; genus Entomyzon; species Entomyzon cyanotis. The sequence goes on from JAKEPQ010001031.1 coordinate 1,031,371, forward strand.
AGACTCTGAAAAGCCTTTTCTGAGCACTGTTAGAGCAATGCTGCCTGTGGTGGTTGAGCACTCAGTAATTCCATGCATTTAACTAATTTCCCTCCTGCTGAATCCTGTTTTACCTGACTCTGTTCTTCCATGTGATGGGATTATTATCATAATCTCTATTCCTGTGCTGGTTTTGTCTGAGATAGAGGTGATTTTCTTCAGTGTCTTTCCTGTCTATTGTGCTGGAAATGATGATAAGTTGAGAGGCCTGTGAGCATTTGGACCATCACATCATGAAAATAAAATTGTCTTGAGTTTCCTGATCCTTTTCTGGATACTGGAGACAAAATCTACAACTATAGCTGGTTTTTAGCAGCTGTTGTGGGTGTTGAAAAGCCTTTTTTCTCCCTTCAGACTCTGATGATTCGGGACTGGTGGATGTGCATGATCATCAGTGTCATGTTTGAGTTCCTGGAGTACAGCCTGGAGCACCAGCTCCCAAACTTCAGTGAATGCTGGTGGGATCACGTACGTACTGCAGGCATCAGGCTTTATTTGGGAATGTAGATTTTATAGGGAGGGCTAGGAAGTGGTGAGAGCTGAGTTGCATCACAGTTGTGGCTGCTCCCTGTTGAGTTTGTAAGGTGCCTGACACTGTTTCTGTACCTTTGTGGGTTTCAGACACTTGCATGTGGTAAATATGTGTTTGGGTTCATTTCACGCCAGAGATTGACTCTAAAGCTGTACCTGAACACTTTCAAATATTTGCTGATGGTATAAAGCATGAAGTCTGAAATACAGAGAAAGGCAAAACTTGGTGTGAGCTTAAAGGGACACCCTTTTAAGTTTTATTTTCCTGTGAGGTGTAAGGTGGTGCCAGAGGAATCAGAATTCCCTGCAGTCGGGGCACACAGCTCTGGGTCTGTGTTTGGGTGCATTTTGGGAAAGACCCAGCTTAGAATGATTTGCTCCATGGCTGGATTTATGAAAGTCACTGCATTATTAGAGACATCAAGCCAAACTTTTTTGCTTTCAGTAAACCTGTGGAATTAACACTCTGTCCCACTCTGTGGAATGCAGAGGTGTACCTGTAGTGATTCCCTTTCCCAAGCTCCTCTAGTGTTCCTTCCCCAGCATCACTCCTGTGTTTCTCCTTCCAGTGGATAATGGATGTGATCTTATGTAACGGGTTAGGAATTTACTGTGGGATGAAGACCCTGTCCTGGCTTTCCTTGAAAACCTACAAGTGGCAAGGACTCTGGAACATTCCAACCTACAAGTAAGTTGAGGGGGAAGGAATTCCACAGGCACAGCACAAAGGTTGGGCCTGCATTCAAGAGCTCAATTGTTCTGTCTGGGTTAGTGTGGATTAAAGAATTCTTGGGTGTTCAGGTGGCTCCAGGATCCAGTGACTTACTAGTGCAGGGAAGTTTGTTAGAGAGTTTTATTCACCTTGTGAATGGGATTGTTGGAAATACACCTGTGTCCCAAACATTGCCTGATGACTGAGAGGGAGGGCATCCTGTGGAACTGAGATTATTTGATGAAATTGTTTAAGGAGGTGCAGGAATCCAAGTTGGCATCATACTCCCATTCACAGCAAAGATCTGTTTGGTCTTTTTGCATTCCCTAGTAACCAGAACTTCACAGGAACTGGGACACTGGGAATTAAAATTTAATAAATCCCTTGTAGTCGTGTACCAGTAATGACCCATCCTACTCTGTAGTGTCTTTGCTGACTAGAGCAGAACGGCTTGCAACAGAGGGTGTAGTATATTAAAGCCTAAATTGATAATTAAAATAACAAGCTCAGAGCTAATCTCGTTAAGTTGTGATTTTAATGGAGTAAATGGAGGCATTTTGCATATCTGAACTGGTGTCTCAAATAGAAACGCTGGCAGATGCCTCTTGCCTGCTTTTCCTTCATGCTGCAGTGGTTATTTTGCCTTTTTTCCAGAGGGAAGATGAAGAGAATTGTGTTTCAGTTCACCCCGTACAGCTGGGTGAAGTTTGAGTGGAAGCCGGCCTCCAGCCTGCGCAGGTGGCTCGCGGTCTGTGGCATCATCTTCGTGGTGAGGACACCTCTCTGGCCCCTGATTCCAGGTTCTGTAACTCAGGCTGCAGCTCTGGGGACATTCCTGAAGCTCAGGCTGGGATGAGTCCCTTCTCAATCCTGCAGAGCAGGGGGCTGTGTCTGTGTCTGGGACAGGTGACACATTCACTGCAGAAAGGGTTGTCCTTGCTTGCTGAACACTGTTGCTGGCAATGGGAGCAATGTAAACTGGGATCTTTGGATTTTCAGCAAGTTGCTGGCCCCCAGAGCCTTGGCTGTGAGTGGAAGTGGCTCGAATCCCTTGCTTTTGTGCAGGTACAGGTCACATTGCAGCTGGGTAGGGCTGTATTCAAGGCCTTGGGCTCCTCTGAGCTCGCTCCTGAAGCACAACTGGACTTAAATAATTCAATTCTCCTAGATTTTTCATTTTTTTAGTGTTTCACTGCACACACAGCACCTGAGTGGGTGGAATTGTTTCACGCTGGGAATGCAGCATCTGAAATTCATACCTGTGCCTGTGAAACACAGCTTGTCACCTACGTGTGACTGGGCACTTTTAAGATTCTTTTCCCCACTCCTGCCCCTTTGCCAGCCAGGGGACTTTGGCCTTTGTGCTGACCATGGGATGTCACTTGGTTCTGCACTGAGCAAGTCGAACTTACTTCAACCCAGCAGCTGTGAAATTTAACTAGAACCAACCCTATGATCACACTTGTGGTGATCCAGAGGCACTGGGCATGAGCCAGTTTCTGTGGCACAGGACAGAACTCTGTGTTTTGCCAGAACAAGCTCCCAGCATCTGACTCCTGGTTCAGGACAGATTGGCCTAGCTCACTTGGCACGCCAGGCCTGCTTTGTGGGAGAAGTAAAAGAGAATAAATGGAATAGATGTTTCCCCAAAAGGTTTCTGGTTGCACCCTGAAGAAGGTGGGGTTTAGGTGCTGCTGCAACAGAGATCCCAGTGAATTTATGCTGGACTGTGGGATTATGTTTCTTTTAGCACATCCCAGCTTCAGCTGACAGGTTCTAAGCAGCTTCAGGTTCTGGCTCACTCCTTTGGCTTAAGCAATGCTTAATGCCCTTTGTTATCACTTCTTTTGAAGTGACAATCTGGTGTCTCTCCGCTCCCTTAAGCACATTGCCAGGGCAGCTGCTTGAGAACATTTTGCTCTTAATTTATAATCAACTTTCCCAAGTTGGCTTTGAGGGTGACATTTGCATAACTGAGAAAAAACAACCCAAACCCCCAGGATGTGCAGCTCATGCCTCTTGTTATGGTGGGGCTCCCTCAGCTGGGTTTTAAAGGACAGGGAAAGGAAAAGCTGTGCTTTTGGGATTTGTCCTCAGTGTTCCTGCAAGTACTTCAGGCTCTTTGTTTGAAGTTCACAAACTTGTTTGAAATTTGAGGGTACTGCTTGTCCAGCTTTTTGTTGTGGTTTTTAGTGCCTCTTCTAACACACAGGAAGTGTTTAAAAACTCAGTTGTTTTTGGGTTGGTGCTGGTGGTTCACTCAGTGATACTGAGCTGGGCTGAGATGTGGGCAGGGAGAGAGGGACATTACAGGCTTCATCCACTGGGATTTTCCAAATGTAATTCAAATGTTCTCTGTCCCAGTTTTTATTGGCTGAGCTGAACACATTTTACCTGAAGTTTGTGCTGTGGATGCCCCCAGAACACTACTTGGTGCTGCTACGCCTCGTGTTTTTTGTCAACGTGGGAGGAGTGGCCATGAGGGAGATCTACGACTTCATGGATGACCCGTAAGCCCCACCTCTCTGTACTTCCCATGTCGAGCTCCACGTGCTTTGTTTTGAACTTGCTCCAGCTTGCTGGCATCCATCTCGGGCACCAGTTCAGCTTGTCAGGGACAAAAAGCCTAATCCCAAAGCATCCGCTCTGTGTTCCTTTGTTTTGGAGGTACTGCTCTCACTCCCCCCAGTTCAGAGAGCAGCTGTTGTTAAGGGCATTGTGTGTGCACTGTTTTAACCTCAGTGTCTGGTAAATGATCTCTCTGTGGAGAAGGGAGTGTGGAAATGAGCTGGAGTGCCCCTGGCTCGTGGGCAGAGGAGCTCTGGGCTCCAATTCTAGACCGAGAGCCAGGAACTACAGTCCTTGGATATGCCCTGTGGGGACATCAGGGCCCAGACTGAAAAAAAAATGTGATTCTTAAAGGCACTTCTTTCCTTGAGCTGTCTTCCCACCGGCCCTCTGGAGCTCTCCTGGCATCCTCTTGCAGGTCAGAGGCCCTCGGTAGCAGGATGTGCTGCAGGTGAAGCACCACACACAGCAGTGCATGTACTTGAGACTGTTCCCACCTCAGCATCATATTTGTCCTCGCTGCTTTTGTTTCTGCAGACCATGTGAGAGCTGAGAAAGCTTTGTTCTCAAAATCACCTTTTCTTTTAATGTCACAACCTGCCTGAGCCCACATCCTCAGCCTAAGGCACCGTCTGGCTTCCAGGGGTGCTCATTGTCTGTCGCTGACCAACGCAAAAAAGTGTCTGTGTTCAGAATTTAGGGTTCCAACATGGTCTGAAGATCAGTTTCCCTTACAAGGCTTTGACTCCTAGAACTGGGAAGAAGGGCCAGCCCACATTGCTTAGTCGGAATTCAGGACATTCTGCAGGGGCAGGATGCCCTGCCCTTGGTGTTGGACCTACTGGTTTGGGACGTGCCTCCAACTCACAGGTAAGAAGAGTCTCTGCCTCTCTGCTGAGCTCCTCTCCTTAGCACCATTCATCTTGTGTTTGGGTTGGAAAAGCTCCTTCGCCCTCTGTTCAACCACATGGCATAACACTGAAATTAGGGAGAGCCATCCCTTGCCGGTGCCTCATCCCTGGTTCCGATGGTTGCCGTTCTTTCCACAAGTTGGAGCAGCTTATCCCGAGCTGCATGTCCCTGTCACTGCCACCGCCTCCTGCCATGTTCTGTGCTGGGGAAGGTGACTGCCCCCCCACCCTGGGCTTCCTGGCTCTGCTTGATGCCCCCCAGAGCTGACCTCAGGCTGATCTTGCAGAAGGGCAGAACTGAGCAGCCCCTCTTACCTGGTACCTTTTCTGTGGAGGGTTTTGCAGCCAGGCTGTGAGTCCTTCCTGCATTCCAGGCCATCCAGGCAGAGGGGATCTGCCCCCGTTGCCAGCTTCACTTGCACATCATTTCATGCAAAGGATCCTTTAGGATTCTTCCCATGGTGGTGTAGGGAGAAGCTGCTGGGAAGAGCAGGCTGTACCAGAGGCTTACATCACATGGGAAACCTTGCCGACCTTTTCCTTTTGGAAACTCTTAATGCTCAAAGATTGGAACGTTCTGTTGCACTTCCTTGATGGAAACGTGGCTCACTGCCGTGTCTGGTGGTGATGGGATTGTCTGGGATGAACTGTTGAGGTATCTTCAGCCAGCACTGGAATGCTGGGTCTAGAAAGCAGTGAAATTCCAAGATGAAGACTCCTTTTCCCATTCAGGATTCTGAGTATCTGCAGAGAGTTCTGGGGCTATGCTTGCAGGACCCTGGGCTGAGCATGGTGACAGTGAAGTGCCTGGAATTTCCATAGTCCCAGAAGAGGGGTGAAGCTGTTCTCCAGCCCTCACACACCACACTGCCATCCTGATCTACATGCTGCCTCCGAGTTCCCAAGGGCTGGATGTGTGAAATGTTCCTGACCAGGAATGTCTTGATGCAACAGCCTGTAGCGTTTGACCTAGTCACACATTCCTGAGTGGACTCTTCCTGTCACTTCCAAGGAGTCTTCATAGAGGTTGTGAATTTTTATCTCCTTCATCACAAGAAAAATACTTCTCATCTTCCCTGAGTATTAGGGTAGGAAACCAGCTCTTTTCCTCACCCCAGCTTTAGGGACTGCCCAGGTCTTGGGGTTACCTTTAATTCTGTTGTCGGTGAAAGGATGGCAGAGGAGGAAGCAGCCCAGCAGAGCAGAAAGCTGCCCTCATCGTCCCAGCAGCTGGAATCTCCTGTGAGATATCTGCTGTTTTCTTTCATGTCTCTGCCCATTTAATCTGTCACCACCTGCAGCAGTTTCTGCAGCCCTTTCATCTGAGCTGATCCAGCCAGGATGCCTTTTAAGGAGGAATGCACTCATCCCCTCTGCATCAGCAATCACCTACACTTGAGATATTCCATTTATTTTCCAGTGTATTTGGACCATTTGGTGTAGCTTGAACTATTCGTTGGTGTCAAATACAGCGCTGGGCCTTGAGTGTGAGAAGCTCCTGTTTGGAACCATACCCTGAACATCAGCTGGTCTCAGGCTGGTCAGAGAATTGTTTCATATGGATTTACCTGGGAATGGAGACATTTCCCTTCATTGTGTGGTTATGCAGTTTAACTTTTCTTGCTTTTAGAGCTTCTGAGAGGAAACTGAAGTAACACCAGCGTGAAAGTGTCAGCCTGCAGAGCCTTAGTGCATGTGTGATCTTGAACTAGACTCGTAGGACTGTGCAAAGCTGAATGAAATCACTGCCCCAGCTGTCTTTTTGTGCAGATTTCTCCACATCCCTAATTCTACAGCAATGAAATGCTTTTATCTGTGTTTCTCTTGCAGGAAGTTCCACAAGAAGCTGGGCCAGCAGGCCTGGCTGGTTGCTGCTATTACTGCCACGGAGTTCCTGATCGTCATCAAGTACGATCCCTACACACTCACCCTCTCCCTGCCCTTCTACATCACCCAGTGCTGGATCCTGGGGATTATCCTGGTGCTTACCTGGACAGCCTGGCGCTTCTTCATTCGGTCAGTGGAGCTGCATTTGGGCCTGGTCAGGGTTTTAGGGGGATTTGTCCAACACCCATCCTCAAACTGTGCTGTCGTCACCCCTGGAGCTGCCTGGACACAGCACAGCTCTCCTGGGTGGGTGTAAGTCCTGAGATAAACAGGAAGTTCTCTGGGTTTGATCCTGGTGGGTTCCTTTCAGGAGCACAGAAAGCAGCTGCACAGAGCTTAAGGAGTTAACAGCCGTCCAGTATTGGAAGGGGCCTACAAGGCAGGTGGGGAGAGACCACATGTCAGGGACTGGAGGAATAGTAAAAGAGGGAATGGCTTCCCACTGCCAGAGGGCAGGGGTAGATGGGATATGGGGAAGAAATCCTTCCCTTTTAGGGTGGGGAGGCCCTGGCGCAGGGTGCCCATAGAAGCTGTGGCTGCCCCTGGATCCCTGCAAGTGTCCAAGGCCAGGTTGGATGGGGCTTGGAGCACCCTGGGATAGTGGAAGGTGTCCCTGCCCATGGCAGGGTGTGGAGTGGGATGGGCTTTAAGATCCCTTCCAAGCCAAACCATTCCGTGATTCTTTGCACTGCAGTGATATGTGGAGGGGGCAGCAGTGGCTGCTCCTGCAGGATTTGCTGTTGTGCTCTGGCAGAGGTAGGAAGAACCAAACCACCAGCCAGAAACACAAACTTGCAGTGGATCAGTGCCATCAGCAATTGTAGATATGCCCAGCCAGAGGCTCCAGTGAGTTGTTATCCCCAGGAAGTTTCGTGCAGAGCAGGTTCCCTTGCCGTTCTTCCTGCAGGCTGGAATTGTGTGCTGTGTGTTGCAGGGACATCACCCTGCGGTACAAGGAGATCCGGCGGCAGAAGCAGGAGCACAGGCACGACAAGGACAAATGCCTGAGCAACGGGGATGGACACTCAGCCCTGCTGGATGAACCCAATGGGAACAAACTCCGTGACAGGAAGCTCTGAGCGCGGACACGGGGCTGATGGGAACTCATGGTGCCTGAGCGGGCCTGGTGCACAGTCCCAACTTTATCCTACCTAACTCCTAATTGTCATTGTTAGCGTTCCAGCGTGTGGGAATCCTCTCGGGGGAGGATGGCACTGACACAGCCCCCCTCTCTCCTCGTGTCACCTGGGCAGGGCTGCAGGAAGTCTGTGTGGAGGGAGGTGTGTGTCCTCCTCGAAACCGGGTGTTGGAGACAGGGGCTCAGAGCATGGCACACGGGGATCTGCTGCTCCATCCCCAGGGAGCTGAGAACTTCGTGGGGCATTTGGGCATTAGGAACACTTGTTCTGGAGCGTACAGAGACCAGGCATGGGAAATGGATTCTGTTCTTCTGCTGGGACTACCTGGAGCTGCGGAGGAGGACTGGGTGAAGTGTTGGGTGAGGTGACTGCGGGTACTCGGGGACCTGTGGCCAAGCTGCGTTCCTTGCACAGGATGTACCACACTGCACTGCTGTTCAGCCCCCTCCGCAGGGCATCCCACTGACTTCCAGCAGCCTGGAGTGGCCAGCGGCACTTGACTGATGTGTCCCAGTTCTGGGGGGACAGACAACTTCTCCTTAGCTCTTATTTTTAATTTCTCTTTTAGTCTCGGTCATCTCTTAAATGTAAGGGAAGGTGAAGTGAGAAGGGTCAACCTGCCTTGGCTCTGCGGAGTAAAATGTGTCACAAGCAGAAGCTGGGAGTGTCCCATCGGTCTGGAGTTCTTTGCTTTATCCTCAGCTGGGTTTGTGTCTTCACTGGGGGGGTTTCAGTCCTGGCCTCTGGGCACATCAGGCTCTGCCACCCTCTGTCACTGCGCCGTTCCTGCAAGGAGAGCTGCAGAGTGAGGGATCTCTGGGAAAGCTGTTCCCTGCAGTCAGTCACACACCCACCCCTGACCCTGTCGCCCCCTTGCCAGCAGCAGGCCCAGGCCAAGCACGTCACTGGCACAGTGTGGCCAGCGAACATCCTGAGCCAGGCAGTGTTTCTGCTGGTGACTCAGCATCCTGGGAAGGGAATTGAAAGCCTGGGCTGCTTTGTTTGCTCAAGTCATTATTCCAAAATGTGAGAGCTCCACTAAGCATGGATTCTGTATCCTCTGCTCTGAGCCCTCGCGTCACTGTCCCGGGCACTGACGTCACCCTGTCACTGCTTAATCCAATCTGGCTGTTTTTCAGGGAAGCGTTTATCCAGAAGAAAATGACACAAATACCACAGTACAATTCCAAGAGTGCAACCCCAAACTTTTGAAGTGGCAGAGGCTTGCAGAGCTGCTGCCCAGAACACATCTGGGGTTTTAATCCGTTTGGTCTTGTATGGGAATGACAGCCAACATCTGCATTTCTCCGAGCTTTAGTGTCCCAAATGCTTCCCACCCATAAAAAATGGTCAAGGGGCAGTTGGGAGTTTGGGAATCTTCACTGGGGGTGGTGGCCAGGTGACTGGGGGTGACCCGTCCCTGCACCCCCTCCTGCCAAAGGGCCGCTTTCCTGCGCTGGCAACACCTGGTGAGGAATATCCAGAAAGATCCTGGAGCTTTGACGTCATACATGAACCACTGACTCATCTGTCTGCATCCAGGGGATCCCAGGGATAGTCTGGATGTTGCCCATTAATAAAGCTCTGTGTGCCAGTTTGTCCTTAGGGACAATGTGTGCCCATGGGTCCTCTCTTGTCACCTGACACACGGAGCTGGGGGACTTGGGGGTTTGGGCTGTGTCCCCCCAGCACACTGGATGGGTGGATGGATGCTGGGCAAGTGGGGAAGGACCATGGCCCACTCTTCTCCAGCTGCACCCAGAGGAAGAGCCCGGAAGCCCCATGGAAAGGAGCCTTGTTTGCAGGATGAGGCAGCTCTCCCACCCAAGCAGCATTTTTGGTACAGTCAAACCTTGCTCCATTTTCTGCCTGAAAATGAACTTTCTACCAGGAAGATCATGGGAGCATCTCCCGGTGCTGCCCTCCAGATCTTTCCAGAGCAGGGAGCCTGCAGCCAGGGTTGAGCTGGCCCTGCAGTTGGATATAGTGGTATTCCTGGGAATTACAGGTCCTCTGGAATGTCACGCTGCTCCGTGGCCCCTGACCCCATCTTTGCTCAGGGTGCGTGGGTGTTTTTCCCTGCAAAATGGCAATTTTGCAATTTTCTCCAAGCCAAACGTTTCTTCTGCTGTTTGAAATTGGTTCTTGCTGCCCTGGAAGTCACTTGCAATGTGACATGAGGTGGCTGAAAACCATGGATATGAAGGCTGGGAAAGGGAAGATCCCACAGCAGGGTGTGTAGGCATAGTCTTTCCGATGGTCATGGTGTCACAGGTGTGGGCATGGAGCCAAACTGTCCGAGGGGCTTTTGGGGCCAGATCCCAAGACATTCCACTTTCTGTGGCAGAGGGAGAGGATCTGATGGGTTTTCTTAGGAACATCCAAAGCCAAGACCTTTCTGGATGGCCCAGGAGGGACACAGAGCTGGAAGCTGTTTGGGACAAGGGAGAGCTCAAGGATTGGGCTTCGGGGTGGTGATCCAGAGACCCCAAGGTGCTCTGCACCCTTTGGGGGGCAAGGAGAGGAGCCATGGGACCCCATGGAGAGAAACACTCGGCAGGGGAAGGAGCAGCTGGAGAGGCAGAGGTGCTGTGGGATGGACCAGGGAGTCCCTGGGAAGTAGGATTTGGGGAAGGCTGGTGCGGCCAAGCACCCAGCAGAGGGTCTCTGGTGTGGGATGAGGGAGCTGGCATTGTCCCTCCTCACTCCTGGCAGGGATTTGAGGGTGGGTTTGCAGGGTTTGGAGTGATTTTTGTTGAGGGTTCTTTAGGGCAACTTCCTCAGGAAGGCTGGGAGGCAAACCAGAGCGAGAGCCCGCCGGGGTCCCCAGGCTGTGCCGGGGGCTTCGGGTAGGGCTATGCCGAGCTCCGGGGAGGGTCTGGCGAGCGCAGAGACCGCCCAGCTCATGGCACGGATGAGCGGCGGCTCCGCCCCGGGCTGGGCTGGGCGAGGGAGCGGAGCCGTTCCTGGTCCCGCACCGCCGGGAAGCATCCCGGGTTTGCGGGGGACATCCCGGATCCCGGGGCTCGGCTCCGGACCCGCAGGGACCCCCGGGCAGCGGCGGGGGGCTCAGGCCGGCCCCCGGGGGTGGGGAGATCCGTGGATCCCGGGGCTGAGCTCGGGGACCCCCGGGCGGCGCGGGGGGCTCTGCCCGGTCCCCACCGCCGGCCGGGAGGGCCCCGGGGGTCGCCGCGTCCCGCCAGTGTGGGAGCGGGCACAGCTCGGCGGATGCCGGGGCCGCCCGGGGATCCCCGCGCTCCCCGCACATCCCTGAGGATTGGTACCTGTCCAGGTAAAGCGCGGGGAGCGCCGCTTTGGGTGCCCACGGGTGGGATGTGCCCCGTGCAGGGGGCTGGGGAGGGCGATGCGGGAGTGCAGAGCCCAAATCCTTCTGTTCGGGCTAGTTTGGGATGCGTATTTATCCGTGCCGGGAGCAAACTCCATGCCGCTCGTGTGCCCTGCGGATGGAGATCAGGCAGGGCTGGAGAGGGCAGGAGAGGGATGGAAGAGGCTGGCGGAGCAGCGCTGCAGGATCGGCCTCAGCGCTGAGTTGAGTTTGGCCCGGGCTCAGCACGCCGGCCACTGGTGCCTGGGGCAGGACAGGGAGGGCAGGACGAGCAGGGAGGGCGCTGGAACCTGGATTGGGACGTCTGGGGACTGCAGCGTGCTCGGGGGGGTCGTAGCTAGGTTGGTCCGGGTGCTTTGGGACCAGCAATTGGGGTTTCTGTGCCTGTGGCCTCGGCAGCAGCGAGGCAACAACCCCCTGAAGGCTGAGGGGACCTTCTTTTCCAGGGGGCCAGGTGGCTTTGGTGCTGTTTTATTGTCCCTCCAAGCAGGAAAAGGGACCTGAGCTCCGCAGCAGCTCCGGAGGAAAACGAAACTGCCCTGGCCTTGTGCATTGGGGTGTTAGAATGGATGGAGAGGGCTCTGCACCCCAAACCAGGGCTCTGCACCCTGATCTTTAGGCCTGCAAGTATAAAATCCATCTACCTGCCAGCAGTGGGAGAGCAGTGCCTGTTCCCCTCCCGATGCCTCAGGTTTGATTTCCCAGGGATTTGAGGGGCAGGTCAGGGATGTCAGAGCAGCTCAGTGCAGCGCTCCAGGGAAGAGCTTAGTTAACAAAAAAAAGCCATAAATCTTTCCCCGAGCACCTCCACCCCCGTTTCCTCGCTCAGGAGAGATTGATGCTGTTTTCCTAATAGGAAAATACCTCTGGGTTTCATCCCAGTGCTGAGCACCGCAGTCTCTTTTCAGGTGATGCCTTGGAAATCTGCTTAACTTGCTGCTTAGAGCTCATTAGAGAGGGAGGTTTTGGAGCGAGAAGCTCTGAAGGAAAAAAAACCTAGAAATTCTTTCTAATTTCCAGAAGAAATTGGGAGGGGGGTTTAAATGGGATGATTGTCCCTCCTGCGGGGAAAGTTGGTCCTGAAAACTTAGCTATTTTCATATTAAAAATAATTGGGAAGCAGGGGGAGGAACAGAGCCTCTTTCTTGGGCACGGGAGCTTTTCAGGGCATAAAAGCGGGCAGTTTAGGGTAAATCGTCATCGTGTTGCTCTATTGAGATGTCAATTTTCAGCATTAAACAGCAAAGTGTGCCTTAAGGTGAGCTCAGCCATGACACGAGCTCAGCATGTTCTCAGCCAGGATATGACTGTTTTATCCATTGCACAGGGAGATTTGTGCCAGAGGGAGGAGGGTGGGGAGGAGCTGGGCATCTCCCAGCCCCATCCTAGCATCACTGTCACTTTGGGTTACATTTAGGGCCCCTCTTCCTTCTGTTATCCCAAGGATGGGCCATGTGTCCCTGCAGAGGGTGTCTGGCCAGGCCAGCATATTGATACTCCATGCTGTAACACACTGAAATTCCATCTTTTTCTGCTAAAATCCAAGCCTGGATGGTTTGGAGGGAGTCGATCACCCCCCAGTCCCTGAGGCTGCCAGCATCCGAGGGGAGCCAGAAGGTGGGACCCAAATATTGCGGGGTCGTCTGTCCAAAGCTAATCCAGTTCCGTGAGTGGGCTTTGGGAATTCTGTAGAGGGGCCTGCGGGCTCTGAGGGAGGTGGTTTAGGTGCAGTGCTGAGCTTGTGCCCCCTTGGGGGTCTCTGGGATCCCCTGGTGTAGATGCCAGCGAACAGGGGGTGCTGATCAGGATTTGCTTGTTGGGTGTTTTTGGGGATCCCTAATCCCCTTTCCATAGCAGGAAGTAGCTGGCTTGGATAAAGCCCCTTCAGGGGTGCCTGTGCTAGGATCTGCCTGGGAGAGCAGCTTCCTTACGCTAGGATGGATCTTGCACGCAACTGGACTGGGAAAACCCCTTTGTGGGGAAGGCAGTGGAGCTTTCCCACTGCAGGAGCTGAATCCTGGGGAACAGCATCCCCTAAACCCCGCGGGGACCCCAAAATGGGGGAATGGGGCTGCCCCCTTGGCTGGGGCCAGGGCAGAGCCTCGGGATAGGCTGGGAAACTGCAGGAGGCAAAGGAAGATTTCAGCTGGAAAAGCAGCGAAGGGCTTTGAGGACTCCTGGAGGGGGGACGTCCACACGCAGAGAGGTTGGGAATGTCGCCTGTTAAATGCTCCCGAGGGAAATCGAGTGGCTCTGCCTCTCCCCGAGGGTTTCTGTCCCTCCTTCATCTCCTGCCGGTGGCTGAGAGGCTTCAGCACATTTCCTCAGCGCCTGGAAGAGGAGCCAAGGCCGGGAGCCATGGAAGGGGAACAGTGATGGAGCATCCCTGCTGGAGAATCACAAGGCATTCAATTTTTGAATTCTTCCTCTTCATCCTAACACTGTGTCTCGTGCATTCCAGGCTGTCCCGCTCGCAGGGAGCATTTGCCATGGACACTGGGCATGTAAGCAGATCCCGCTTCAGTGGTGAGTCCTCCTGAGGGAGCCCGGGAAGGGTTTGGGGCCAGAGCTGCTCGGGCTCACACTGAGGGATTTTTTTTTGGGGGGGGGGAAAGGCTGGTCCTTGCTGCTTTCCATGGGGAGAACCCTCCACTCCATGTGCCCGTGGGATTTCGTTTCCTAAAACATAGGTAAAACCCCTTAAACCTCCAAGTCTTCCAACGTGAGTGCTCAGCCCTCAGAAATGGGCAGGAATGAGGGGAAGCAGGTTCAACTGGGATTTGCACTTGGAGTTACTCAGAGGCAGGAAACCAGTAAAGGATTATTCTGCTAATTTTATTTTTTTCCCAAATTTAATTCCCGGTTTTGTTCCTCCGCCATAGCGGGAGCCTGGGAGGTCTGGCACAGGAAACCTCCAACTGCTTCCTCCAGCATGCGTAGCCGGGATGCACGGATAAAGCAGAGCCCTTGAGGGATTTGGTCGGGGTGGAGGAAGCAGGAGCCGGCTGCCACCCCAGTGTTTAACTCGGGAGATCCCTCTGGGCCGCTCCCGGGATCCAAAGCAGGTGCTTTGGATGCGAACACTCAGTTCTTCTTGCTGTTCCTGCTGGAGGAGGGCTGGGGTGAGCAGCAGGTTGTCCCTGCGCTCGGATGCGATGTGGGAGTTCAGCCTGGCTTTGGGCTTTTTCCGGCTCCGAAGGAGGGAGCGCTGCGGCGTGGTGATGCCGGAGGACGCCCCGGCAGAGCTCCGGGATGAGAAATGCTCTCTTCCCCGCTTTTCCCGTGCTCCACGGAGCGCTCGGTGCCGGTTCGGCGCGGGAGTGATGGAGGCTGGTGCAATGCAGCAGGAATCGCTCGCTGCCGACCCGGCGCTCCCTCCCCGCTCGCTCCGGCGGCACCCGGAGGGCTCTGCCTGTTCCCGACAGCTTTTCCTTTGCTTTTCCCCTACTTCCGGCTTCTTCTGGCATCCCCAGCCCGCGGGGGCTGTCCCGCGGGGCCGAGGGAGAGGCAGATGTGCGCCGGGCACATCTGTCAGCGGGGCAGAGGCGCAGCTGGCAAAGGGACCCCCGGCACCACGGGAGTGACATAGCCGCTCGCTGGGAAGCGGGGCTGGGACAGAGGAGCGCCTCACCTCCCGGGAAAGCCGAGCCAGGGCTGGCATTTTTTGGCTGGCAGAGCCTCTGCCTGACCCGTTTGCAGCCACCCAGGTGGGAGCTGCGGTTTATTCCCCCCGGGCCCATCCCATCCTCGGAGTTTGGAGCCGGAGTTCCCGGCATGGAAGCAGCCGAGGCTGAAGGCTCATTCCCGGGATCGTGACCAGCTCATGGAGCCCTCTGTCCCCTGCAGTGGCCTCCAGCCCGCCGCGGTGGGAGATAGGGCTCTACGCCGCCGGCGCCTTGGCGCTGCTGGGAATCGCAGCCATCAACCTGTGGAAGCTCTGGCGCTCCGGGAGCTACCCGGCCCCTTCCCCCTTCCCCAATTATGACTACCGGTACCTGGAGCAGAAGTACGGAGCGGCGTGTCCGGACATCAGGAACAAGGTAAGGGGGCAAGTCGGGTTTGTCTCCTTCCCTCTGCAGCACGCGGGATGCTGAAGGGGTGGGAATATCTCCTGGATCCCCTCGCGGTGGGGAAGAGCCACGGGCAGCGAGCTGGTGGTGCTGGAGCTTTTGGGGGGATCGCTGGAGTCCGGAGCTGCGGGAAGCTCCGGGCTCGCTGCCGCGGCAGCTTGAGGCCAGGCAGGGGCCGGGATGCATCCAAGGAGGCGCCGGAGAAGCCCAGCTGTCCGGCTCCGCACTGAGGGATGGGATGGGATGGGATGGGATGGGATGGGATGGGATGGGATGGGATGGGATGGGATGGGATGGGATGGGATGGGATGGGATGATGGCACCGCCTGCTCTCCTTTCCCTGGCAGCGAGGGCTGGCTCCGGGCTCCCAGCGGGCACCAGGTCGGAGCTCTTCGTCCCGCAAGAGCAGCCTGAGGGCAGAGGACACCTTGGAGAGCATCCAGGAGCTGGGCAGCCTGGAGCTGATGGGCAGAGACCTGGGCCTGGCCCACTGCGGCCCCCTGCGGAAATCCATCTCAGCCGACTCCCTCAACTCCATCTCGTCCATCGGGAACAACTTCGGGCAAGATTTCACGGTTGGGCAGGTGGAGGTGTGCATGGAGTACGACGGGAGGGCAGCAGCCCTGCACGTCACGCTGCTGCAGGGCAAGGACCTGCTGGAGAAGGAGGATGCGCGCTTCGAGTCGTGCTTCATGCGGATCAGCCTCCTCCCGGCCGAGCAGATTGTTGGCATCTCCCGGGTGAGCCCCTCACTCCCACCCAGACCCCCCCACGGACTCGTGGATGGCCCTGGGGTTTTGGGTGGCAGTGTCCCTTGGTTGCGTTCCCCAAGGAAGTGGTGGGGGTTGGGAGCAGAGAGTTCCAGACATGCCAGAACCGGGTATGGTTGGCACAGGATTTGGGGGATATCAGCTCCCCAAGGCTGTTGTGGGGTTTGGGAGCACAGAGCTGCAAGGCTGGATGAGGTTGACATGGGATTTTGGGAGTCTCAGCTCCCCAAAGCAGTGATGGGATGTGGGAACAGGGAGCTCTGGGTTGGCACAGGATTTTGGGGGATGTCTCCGGTGGGTTTGCACATCAGAGACCTGGCAGAGGCAAGAATGTCTCCCCCTTGGCTGGGATTTGGGCTGACTTTGGCATCTCTGAGCAAGCGTGGCTGGTGGCAAGTTTTCCTGCTTGCGTCTCCTTGCGCAGAAAGGATGCTGTGGCAGGTGGAGAAAGTGGCCTGGGGTGGGATTTGGGTTGCAGTGGCATTTTGGGCAGGTGCTGCTGCTGTCTTGGCATGGCCCCACAGACCCCTGCAGTCCCCACAGTGATCCAAGGTCCCTTCTGTTCCCCACAAAGGATGCAGCAGTGGAAAATCCATGTGGCTGCTCCAACAGGGCCACAACCAGGGGTGGATCTGGGGCAAAACCTCCATTTTCACATGCCTCCAAAGCTGCTTTTGGAAAGCAGGAGCCTCAGTTCTCTTCCAGCAGCTCCACTCTGCAGGGCCAGTTTGATTTAATCAAAGGATATTCTAGAGAGGAGCAGGAATCTGCATCCCATTATGGCACCTCGCCACTGGGGTGGAGGCACTGCTCCATCCACACAAATCATCTTTTTCCTCCAAAATATTTCCACAGTGCCCTTTTAGACCATTTTTCCATCCAAATCTCTGGCTCTTTATTTATGCTCTGGAGATATTTATTATTTAGTGTCATTATTTATAATTCACCAGCACAATTTACCTCCTCTGCTGCCCCAAGGCCACAGATAAAGGCCCAGCCAGAGCTTTTCCAGTGCTTCTGGAGGGGTTTTAAATAGCAGCTCCTGTTTGGTTGTACTTGATCCAGAGCTCCCAAAATACAGCGTGGGCTGCAGACAGACAGTCTGTAAAATCTGTAGGGCTGTAAAATCTGTTCTTCCCACAGAGGAACTTCAATCCTCCGGGGGCTCTGTTGGTTGGTGGTATCCAGTAGGAGAGCATGGACTGGGAAGCGGGGGATGGCAGGTGCCACCTCGGTGTCCTTCATCCCAGGAATGGAGCAGGGTTAGGAACAGACTGAGACAGGGGAGAGTCCTTGGGGAAATGAACCCTCTCCCAGGGGTACTTCAGGGGTGACAGAGCCCTACAGACGGGTCCCTTTGCCAACTGGATTTGGGTGGCTTTGATGACCTGGTGGATCCACTTTGCACCATGCTATCCAAGGCTGAAGCTTTCCATCCCATGTGACAAACTCCTGGTTCGTGTGGGGCATCTTGGATGCTGAAATGGGGGTGGAGTAGGGAAAAAACCTCCCTAAATCGATGATTGCAGAGCAGTTTCCCCCCCTGCCCATTCTTTGGGATCAGCACCTGCAGGATGAGCTGTGGGAGCTGCTGCTGCCGCTGCTCCCAGGGAATGATATGACACAGGGACAACGCCAGCCAAACAGCACCATTCCCATTGGGCACATGCAGGAGTTGGTTCTGCTCTGGGCTTGGAGACGGGCTGGGGGTTACATCCTCACTCCCAGGGGGTTGGGATGTATCTGAGAGCACTGGGCCAACCTTTATTGCTTAATTAAAAGAATTCACAGGCACTGGGGCAGGTCACAGCCCTGATTTTTGCCCCACTGGCTGAGCAGTTGCTGTGGTCAGTTGGGAATAAATCATCCCAACTGGATGTGGGATGTCCTGGGGATGCCCTCCATGCGCTCCTCACAATTCCCATCAAATGGGGCAGAGCAGGGATGCAGCCCCAAGCCCCACAGGCAGCAGGGCAATCCCCCCTTCCCTTCCCGCGGCAGATCCAGCGGAGCGCCTACTCCGTGGCCTTCGACGAGCGCTTCTCGGTGCCACTGGATCCGGTGGCGCTGGAGGAGAACAGCCTGCGCTTCTCTGTCTTCGGCATCGACGAGGATGAGCGCAGCGTCAGCACCGGTGTGGCTGAGCTCAAGCTCTCCGACCTGGACCTGGCCACACGGCCCTTCAATGCCTGGCTCTACCTGCAGGACACCAACAAGGTGAGCTGGGGCTGCCCCATGTCCCAGGTGGGTTTTTGGGGCCAGGCTGGTGGTGATGGGATGTTGTTGTGTACTGGACTTTGTGTCCCGCAGGCAGTGGACACGGTGGGGGAGATCCTGCTCTCCCTGAGTTACCTGCCCACAGCCGAGCGGCTCACAGTGGTGGTGGTCAAAGCCAAGAACCTCGTGTGGAGCAATGGGAAGGTGACTGCAGGTGAGGGGATCTCCGTGGTGGGGTTTGTCCCGGTTTGTCCCATTCGCTACATGGATCTTTACTGGAGTGGCTCCCAGTGAGGACAGGCCTGCCAGGAAGGGCCACCAGGAAGGGTCCCCACCCTTTGTCCACACCACTGGGGACGTGTGTAACCGATCCCTCTCGTGCCCCGGGCAGATCCTTTCGTCAAGGTGTACCTGCTGCAGGATGGGAGGAAGATCAGCAAGAAGAAGACAGTGGTGAAGAGGGGAGACACCAACCCCGTGTTCAACGAGGCCATGATCTTCTCCGTGCCTGCCATTGTGCTCCAGGTTTGGCTCAGCCCGGGGGGTCGGGGAGTGGGGATGCATCCCAGTGCTCCTGAAGCTCCCCAAACCCACTGGTGGGGAGCTCCTGGGGGGGATCATGGGAGTTGTGTGCATGCAGGTCTGGTTTGGGATGGATGTGTGGCTGCTGTGGGGTACGTGGATGTGTGGGAGCTGTTTGGAGAAGTGTGGAATTGGCTGCTGGAGGGGGGATGTGTGGCGGTGGGACTCCTGGGGGGGATATGGATGTGTGGGTTGGGATATAAGGGGTGCACATGGATGGTTTTTTATGTGGACGGGGCACAGATGGATTTGGGGAATGTGTAGGTGTGGGGGGTACAGGAGGGTGAATACATAGAGATTCAGGGAGGTTCCAAGAACAGGCTTGAATGGCGTAGGGGCACAGCGGGCTGTGTGCATGGGGTATGGTGGGTTTGGGGTGAATTTATGGGCTGGGATGTGTTGGCACTGTGGGTGTGTCCCCTTGGAGAGGGCACAGGGATACATTTCCAGTGGGTTCCACACGCGCTGACAGCCCCGTGCCCCCCAGGAGCTGTCCCTGCGCGTGACGGTGGCTGAGAGCAGCGAGGACGGCCGCGGGGACAACACGGGCCACGTGCTCATCGGGCCGGCGGCCAGCGGCATGGGCACCACGCACTGGAACCAGATGCTGGCCACGCTACGCAAGCCCGTCTCCATGTGGCACCTGCTCCGCAGGAATTAGGCTGCGTCCTGACACTAGGGACAGCAGGCCCGGAGTAGGGACTTGGTGCCACCCCACGAGGCCGAGGGGCTGAAACACCCAGAACACGGATGGAGCGGCTCTGGGGGTGCAGCCAGAGCTGCCAGGAAGGAGCCCAAATGGACCAAAAGCAGCAGAAACCTCCCCAAAGTGCGGCTCCTGAGCATCCCGCGTGCTCCCGGTGGCCTCGAAATCCGTGGAATCCTCGAATGTGGACTCCAAGCAAGGGAGAGGGGGGGATTGCTTTGGAAGGTGGTTTTTGGGCAGGAATGGTGAGGGGGTGATAAATGCCAGCACAGCGTGGGAAGTGATCCTGAGGGAATTTTTTGTAGGGATTTTGGTGCACTGTGCCAGGGCTGGAATGTTTCCAGTGAGAATGGAAAAAGGGAGCAATAGCAGCAGAAAATCAGTTGTTGTTACATGTGGCTTCTCCTTCCATCTGTTTCTCCACAGAGTAAATCCCTGCCCGTCTCCACTGGCTGCACAGGCAGGGCTGGACTTGGGTTTCCAACCTCTTGGGTTTGAGGTCAGATCCATGCTGGGAACCATCCCCTAAAGGTCCAGTAGGATCAGGGGCAGCTGTTCCCAGCCCAGCCACTTTTCCAACCCAAACTCACCCTCAGGGTGCTCAGGACAGCACAGCAAATTTCTGCTCTTTTAACACAACTCTCACAACCACAGACTGTTTTTTCCAGGCCCTAATCCTGGACTTGGACTGTGATTTATCCTATAACTCATTTTATCCAAGATTTGGGCATAGAGAGGAACATCTTGGCTCCATGACCAAAGGAAGGTGGGAGAGGTCCCTAATTTTTAAGCCCAAGTCGTGTTTCAGGAGGAAGGGAGAGCAAAAACCGGTGTGGATCCTGTCTGCTGGTGGGCTCTGGCTTAAGCCAGGTTTGGGATTTTTGGGGAGTGAATTCCCACTCTGGTTGGTGGATGGTGATGGAGCCCCTCATGGCACAGGCTGGTGGGCAGAGCATGCCCTTGGGGCCACATCCCTCCTTGTCTGGAGCCTCGGCTTTTCCCTGCCTGCAGGATGCTGGTGGGAAGCCAGGCTGGGAAATCTGGGGGTTTCTGGGGCTGAGTGCCAGGAAATCAGCACCACGGGATGAGCATGGGCTGGGATGTGGCTGCTTGGATGATCTGAGCAGGCAAAAAGGTGTGAATGAGCCATTTATCCATTCTTCTCTGATTAAAAGTAACTCCAAGGTGAGTTATCCCTGAGCTGGTGACACTTTTCCCTCCCCACCTGAGCTGCCTGACCTCCCCTTTGGGACACGGCTGGGATGTCCCCGTTCCATCATCCCCCTCTGCTCCAGCTCCTTCCCCTGCCCATCTCCACTCACTGATGCCCAGATTTCCTTCTCCCACACTTCCTTCTTCCCACTTGTCCCTCCAGGAGCCTCCCTGTCCCATCTGCTGCCGGTGCCATCCCTCCATGGGTGACGCACAGCCCACCCCAGACACCAAGGCACGAGCCAAGGATGGTGGGGTTTGAAGGATGAAGTTTTCTGAAGGATAAGAAAGTTTTTGTGGGAAGTTGTTCACAGCCAGTACCCAGAGGCCTTGAGGTGTGGGGGTGGAAATTCACTTATTAGCTACCCCAGCCAAGTATTTGGGAAGAGATGGACACAGAAATCCTTGGCTGTCCAGCTGCTGAGCTTTGCTTGGGATGAGTTGAGTCGCTTCCATAGGTGCTGGAATCTGTGAAGTTCAGCCCTAAAATGATGGGGAATATGCGGGTTAGGGGTTTTTATGGTGCTCCTCTCCAGCCATTCCTATTTGGAGGCACCTCTGCACCTTTCCCTTCATCCTGGGGACAAAAAGTGCTGCTGGAACTAATTTTTGGGGGGGATGGGTGGATCCACTGCGAGGGATTGGGAAAAGGTCTGGGAGGGACACAAGGTTCCCTCCCACCTGGGAGGGCTGCACTGAGCCCACGCTCCTGCTTGGGGACATCCATGGTCTGCTGCCGCAGGGAGCAGTGTGACAGTGCCAGCTTTGGGTGTTTAATGCCTGTATCACCGGCGTGCTCCAGCCCTGAGTGCATCCATCACCATGTCTGTATGGATAACCAGGACAATACAGCAGCTCTCCCTCCCCTGCCTCAGCCCTGCTGCTTGGGAAGGCTCCCAGCTCCAGCTTTTCCCCCAGAATGGAGCCCCCCATTCCACCGAGGCCCAGCACAGCAGCTTCGCCCTGCAGGGGGCTGAGCTGCGACTTTGAGGTTAAAAAAGCAGGATTCAGGTCCCTCATTTCTCCTTGTCTTTCTTCTTGCCCTTCCTCTGGTTTGTCAGCTCGCTGAGCTTCTTGTCCAGGCGCTGCTGGAGGTGGGCTCGCTTGGTGGGATCCAGGGATTTGTCCTTGGAGCCACTCCCGGGATACAGGACACCTTCCCGGCTGATCCTCTGCCGCGCCTGGGCCTTGGCCTTCTCCCCGCAGCCATGGACCTGGCGGGAGAGAACGGACACCGGGAATTGGGGCAGGGATCACCCGTGTGGGAACCAAGGCTTTTCGCTCCTTGAGCCTGGAATTCCCTTTTTACCTGCTTTGCATCCCCCTAAAATAATCTCCCATCATTTATAGTCAATGCTATCATTATCAATTATTATTTATCATTATGTTACACATTATTGTAGTGTTATGTTAAATTATGTATTTATATTTTATAATTTAATTTTTATTATTTATACTATTTTATTTTTATTGCATTTTATATTTTATATACTTATTAATATATTTTTGTTTAAAATCAATAATTAATGTTTATTACTGTATATTTTATTAAATCATCATTTGTAGCTCCTCTCACAGAGAACAAAATATAAAGATCCAGCTCCTGGGCTCTGCACAGCATGTTAATCACCCTTTGGGGTGGTTCAAGTGGCTCCCTCCACCTCCTTTCCAGTGAACTGGGAAAGATGTTTGGGGAATAGCAGACCTTTTTTAGTCCTGGATCTGCCGCTTTAATGAGCCAAATCCAACACTGGAATTATCTCCTGCATGTGAGACCCTAAAATCTGATCCCTTCTCCTGGTCCATCCCAAAGTCATTTATGTTTCCATGGAGTGTGCTCCCAGCTTGTTCCCTCAGAGCCATGACAGCCCTTCCTGGGGCTGACATGGATCTGAATCCCTACAATGGTTGGAGCCTTGTTACAATTCAGCAGGGAAAGGCGATTCTGCAGGAAATAAATCTGCATCCCCCTGGATGATGAGTGACCGTAAATACGACAATTCCTTGCCATGGAAACAGATAGCTCTTGACAGCAGGAAAAGCTGTGCCGAGGATTTATAGGGCTGCTGAGCTCCAGGAGGCTCCAAAGGGCATGGAAGCTGTGGGATGAGGAACAAGGACACAGAGAATTCTGAATTGGTGGCCAGGCAGCACAGCTCTGTGCCTGACCTGTTCCCAGGATGCAGAGAGAATCTGCAAAGGGCTGGGAATCATCTTCACAATGCAGAGGGAATGTGCAAAGAGCTGGGAACTGAGTTCAGGCTCCCTTGAGTCTGAAACTTGGGCTTTTCCATTTCTCCTTCCTGCCTCACCTTACCCCCACGGCCTCAGAGTGTACATGCCAGAAAATGGTAAAGCAGGGCACAAAGTGAGAGGAAAACATGGAAAAGGAAGAGCTGATCAGAGCCCAGGTGTCAGCACTTGCCAGCCGTGTGTGCCTGGAGCTCAGCACAGGTTCTGACAGGGAGGGCTCTGCTCAAACTCCCTGTGAAGAAACCCTGCCTGGGAGCTCCACAGGGAAAAGAATTCCCAGGTTAAGCCCATCCTGCCCCGCTGTACCTCAGGGATGTGGTGGCTGAGGCAGAAGAGCCGCTGGCAGTGGTGGCAGAGCTGGCCCAGGGTGGTGACAGAGGCCTTGCAGCGAGGGAAGCCACAGGTTCTGTCAGCTTCGATGGCTGCAGAGATCAGAGCATCAAAATCCTCTCCATCCGGGCTCCTGACTGCCGGCTTTCCTGGGAAAGGTGAGCACACACCTGGATTGGGGCCTGATACACCCTCCTGCAGCCACGGGGCAGCCTCTGCCTTTGCATCCTTCAGGGTGGGCCAGCTACTTCCCTCAGCTCCTCTCCCTGCAATTGGGAGCCTCCCATGGAGCTCCTGGGCCTCTCTCCTGGCAAAGGGTCCCCAGCATTTTGCCTTGGACTGAAGGAATGTGCCTCCAGGTATCCAAACCCCTCTCCCTGGATGCTGCAGCCACTTCCCACCTCCCTGCAGCTTTCCAACAGCCACATGCTCCATGCATGCAGACCAATCCCGAGGTCTGGAGCAAACCCACAGGGATTAAGGTCCATTCAAGGAAGAGCATTAATTGCGCTGATTAGGAAAAGTCTGACCAACCTTTGGCTTCACTCTTGTCCTTTTTCCTGCTGCCACGGCCTGGCTCCTGCACCTTCCTCGCCGCCTCCTCCCGCCTGGCCTTCTCCCTCTGGACTCTCTCCAGGTGCAGGGATTTCAGATTGACTTTCCCCGAGCCCTCGCTGCTTTCCCTTGGCTCTACAGGGTCAGGGCTGTTCCCGCTGGGATGCTGAGGCTGAGGAAGGGACTCGGAGGGCAGTGGGGGCTCGGAGGGCAGCGGGAGCTGCTCGGGGAGTCTCTTGCGGACACTGATGAACCTGTCCCGGCCCTCCCCGGAGCTCAGGTGCTGCAGCCCGAACTCCTCTGCCAGCACGTGAACCAGCATCCGCTCGTGGGAATTCAGGGATGCCGGGAAATCCAGCTGCGTCTCGCTGCTCGCCAGGAAGGCCACCAGCACGGCCCTGAACCTGTCCCCGCCCTCCTTTGTCTCGGAGCCCTCTCTCCCAGCTCTGTCAGCACTTGGGGAGCTCTGTGGTCCCGGTTTCTGGCTCCCTGCTCTGGCTGCTGGCTTCTTGAGCTTCCCACCGGGAGCTGGCCGTGCTTTGGGGCCAGACGCTGAGGGTGCTTTGGGGTCAGACGCTGCATGTGCTTTGGGGTCGGACGCTGTGGGTGCTTTGGGGCCCTGCTGGCGCTGGGCCCGGCTCTCCCCGGGGTAGTTTTGGGGCACGAGGTCATCCAGGTACTCGAAGGCGGAGCGCATGAGGCCATGCTGGGACAGGTGGTCCAGGAGGCGCTGCAGGAAGGGGAGGCTGCCCACGGTGTGGCTGTCACACACCACGGTCACCTGGCGCCGCGCCCGTGTCACCGCCACGTTGATGCGCCGCTCCTCAGCCAGGAAGCCCACCTCACCTGGGAGACAGGAGGGAAGGGATGCCAGAGGGGGCAGGGCTGCCTCCAGGTCCAGGTTTCGTCTGAGTGATGAAGGATTTCTTGGCTGGAGGGTGGGAGTTGGTGTTTACTGGGCTCTGGTCCCTGCTCACACCTGCGCTTCTTCCTACCTGTGTTCCACAGGCTCCACACTAAGCTCCTGGGATTGGGAAGAGGATGGAAGGCACACGGAAAAGACAAATATCTCCCTGCCTGGCCCACGACACAAGCTCAGGTTGGATCTGGGAGCAAACGCAAGACAAAGCAGCGTGGAAAAGGCTCACCTTGTGACAGAGGACTGCAGGTAAAGAATACCCCCTTCCTAGAGAGCTCGCCCCCTGCTCTTAAATTCTCAGAGGGTCTACAGGAACAGCCATTTGGGAACTCGGGGAGGTTTTTCTCTGCTCACAGACAGCAGTGAGAACCAGCAGTGCCGGGATGACTCAGGCAGGAGCAGCCAGTGAGAGTGGAGCGTGGGTGGCTGCCGAGCTCCCAGCTCCAGGGAACAGTGAGGAGGCCAGTTGGGAAGGGATTAATGCCTCTACCGGAGCAGTGCTCAGCCTGGCTCTGCCTCAGCAGCCTCATTTGTGCTGAGACGGAGCCCCTCTCCCTGCTCTGAGGCTCAGAGAACAATTCCCAGTTTCTCTGATGAGGTTTAAACCAGCTGCAGGGGCAAGTCCAGCTCCTTTGAATTCTGGAATCGTTTGGGTTGGGAGGGACATTGAGGCCCATCCAGTTCCACCCCCTGCCCAGGACACTTTCCACTATCCCAGGTTGCTCCAAGCATTGTCCACCCTGGCCCTGGACACTTCCAGGGGTGGGGCAGCCACAGCTTCTCTGGGCAACCCATGCCAGGGCCTCAGCACCCTCACAGGGAAAAATTTCCTCTTAGAATAATGTTTCCTGCTGGATCAGGAGTGGCTGCAGAGGGACAGGTCAAGGAGAAGCCACCGGGAAAGCAATTCCTGCAGGCAGGAAAAGGGACTGTGGGACACACACCCTCCCGGGGCCACCAGCTCCCACCAGCACAGGGGTGAGTCACTCCTGGATCAGGACTATTCTTAGTGCTGTCGCCACCTCCATTCTCCCTACAATGCTGCTTTTCCTCCTCTAGGCTTGGAAAAAGAGCCACCTCTTCCTTCCATGCATATTTTCCCCCTTTTTTCCCCTTTCCAGCCCTCAGCACTCCACAGCACAGTTAGGGCAGCAGGGCTGTGGGTTTGGAAAGGGAACTGATCCCTGCATGGAACAGAAGGAATCACCGAGTGATCTGGCTCAGCCAGCTCCACAAAACCCTTCAGCTCCCCTACAGCAGCCTCGTGCCCCCAGGGCAGCAGCTTTTTTCCAGCTATTAACTTTCACTGCAGCTGCTGATAGCAAAGAACTTGATTTTCCGCTCTAGATTCTGCTCCCAAAAGCAGCGTTTTCTGTGCATGGCTCGGGATGCCAGCTCCTGCTCACTTTCTGCAGGGAACTGACCCAAAATGGGCTCAAACCCATAGAAATTAACCCCCAACTCCACTAAATGTGGGGCTAATGGGATGTGACACTCTTAGGGCCCTGGTTAAAATAATTTCTGAGGCTGAGGGCCAGGAAACCTTCAAACTGAGCAGTCCTGGACCTGCTGTACCCCAGTAGCCTCCTCTGCAACCCTGACAGCAAATATATTCACCAATTAAACAAAAAAGGCTGAAAAGGGAGGGTTTGCCAGTAAATCCATCCAGAGCCAAGTGTTAGAGCACTGCAATTAAACCATAGCACTCGGCTACACGACTTCCATCCCATTCCCCAGGGAGCAACGCTCCAGCAGTGAGCTCTTACCTTTCCTGTTGGATCTGACAAAGGACAGGATCACTGCCTCCTTCTCCCTTCCTTGGAAACCATCCACTGATTTGATTTCTAGCGCAGGGTGGCTGTGGCAAAGGTGCTGTCGGAGCATGTCCACCTGAGAAACAGGCCAAGGGTAGCTTTTAAAGGAAATACATGAGTGGAAAGGATTAAAATGGCACAGTTTTGGGGCAAATCCCTTCCTCCCAAACCCACAAGGATAAACAGTTGCATCTCCTGTGGCTGGGAGTGGAACACCTGACTAACAGCTCTTCCCTCCACAGCCTCAAGCTGCTCAAAGGTGCAGGAGTTGGTCCCACACGCTGGTTAAATTTGGCTCTGCAGGTCTCTGGGATGTTGTGGTGCTCCGTGTGCAGGGAGAGGAGGGATGCCAGGAGAGGCACAGCTCACCTGGAGGTTGTAGGGGGCCACCACAGCGATGTCCTTGGCCTTCACACCAGCATCCACCAAGGCCTGGACATGCATCCCCACCAGCTGGACTTCCCCTGGGACAGGAACAGAGTGTGACAGGGAATAGAGGCCAGAGGAATATTCCCACCTCCCCCAAAACAGCTAGAAAGGCTGCCACACTGGTTATCCAAGATGGTGCCTGGTTCAGAGGGACCTAATGGGAAAAAATTAAATCCTATACAAATTATTTCATGGTTTATTGGCTGGGCTTCTGCTTTGCAGCAAAACACAGTGATAAACATCAAGACTCTGCAGTGAGCGGTGCCAAAAGGCTGCCTCCCAAATTTGGGGAGATGTGCTTCTAATCCCCTGCTCCAAATCCCTGCGTTCTCTCAGACCAGGCTTTTTGGCTCTCCATGAGGGAACAAGAGCCTGTTGTGTTCAGCAGGGCCCTGGGAATGATGCATAGAAAAATGAGGCACTTAAATGCTGGTGGGGGTCAAACAGAAGGTGAAAGACATATAAACTGGTAAAAACTGCCCTTGTATTTTTCAGCCTGACTTTGCAATCAAGATCCATAATGTAAACTATGTTTTCAGGTGAAAACTAGCAGGAACTCAGTGTCCTAGGAAAATCCATGGAGAAGAGCCAGACAGGATTTCATGGAAGGAGCAGAGGACTGGGTAGTAATTCTGAGCCCTATCCACAGCCTTCCCAAACCTGTGCTCTGCCTGCTACTATTTGCCCTTCCTTGGTGTAAAGCACCTACCACAGGGATTCTCCACCCTGCCCTAGCCCTCAGCATGGAACAATGTCCCTGCAAGGTGACACGGCAGCCAGAGTGGCCACCCACAATCTGGACACTGTCACCAGAGCTCCAACACAGCTCAGAGTCCCTGGAGGTTGAGGATTTATGGAGGGAATGACCTCAGGTAAGCAAGGCTCCCTGGGACCCCACCTTCCCCAGAGGGACGTCCCTGGGATGTGGCCAAGCCCGTGGGGGAGCCAAGCACCTCAGTCCATCCATTCTGGCCAGTGGTACCTGGATTGCCCTTGGACTGTTCATCCTCCACTTCCAGCTCAAACAGGCCACAGCCAGCAGTGTCTATGAGCAACAAGGGAACGCTGGTCTCTTCCGTGGAGGAGACGCCTGGCAGGTCCCTGCACAAGGTATTGGGAAAGGGCCAGTTAGCAGCGCTGATGTTTCGGCAATATCCAGAGAAGCTGTGGCTGCCTTGTCCCTGGAAGGGCCAGGTTGGATGGGATGTGGGGCAATCTGGTCTAGTGGAAGGTGTCCCTGCCCATGGCATGGGACTGGATGGGCTTCCAACCATAACCATTCTGGGATTCCACGATTATCATAGCAAAGGAGGACACAGAAGACAACTCTGCATCACTTCTGCTTACAGAGCAAAAAGGACAACCCCCAGTTAATGTCTCCTTGATGAATTAACAGCTGACACAAAAACGCTACCACAGCCACAGGAGGAGCAGAAAACTCCCCAGGGAAGGGACACAAGGATGGAAAAGACGTTTCAGCAGACACAGCAGTGGAGAGCAAGTGACCCACCTGAGCAGGTGCTGTGCCACGGAGGGGTGTGCGCTGAGCTGGCCGCCGTAGAGCTCCGAGGACGCCCATTCCATGATGTCCCGGTGCATGCGGTACTGCACCGTCAGCATGCGCACTGCCCGCTCCCCGTAGTGCCCCGCCAGCCGCTCCATCAGGCTCAGCGAGAGCCCCTCGGCCGCTGCCCTGTGGGAGAAGCACCTCAGAGTGGCAGTGTCCACTCTCAGGGACAGCCCGGGGCGGGATGGGACTCCAACAGCCCTTCCTGACACACGCAGTGTCCATCAGTGCCAAGGGTGTTGGTGGGTGCCAAGGGTGTTGTTCTGGGAGCACCTGAACTCCAGCCCTGCTCAGCACCCTTGCGTGGCTCCCCTGGGGTGGCATCGTCACCCCTGTTCCACCTGTCAGACCCTCAGGGACAGACTCATGCCATGAGATCAGAGAAGCTTGGTCACGGATCCTGTCACCATAATTCGAGCAATGCCAATAGCGTGGCCTGTGGAGTCACCACCACTGTGGTGTTCAAGGAACAACTGGATGTGGAATGCAGTGCTCTGGTCTGGTGACAAGGTGGGGATCACTCACAGGGTGGATTCGGTGGTCTTGCAGGTCTTTCCCAACCTCAGTGATTCCGGGATTCCGTGATCCATCAGTGTAAAGCTACACTGGTGTTACTCTAGCACATTAGGACCAGAGCTCCACCCCAAATTTTGGAATAGTCGGTGTCAACCCTTGCTGGTTTTGTCAAGATCCCTGCTGCTCCAGCATTTCCATCCTTCCCTGGACACTCACCCTGGACTAACAAACAGATGCACTGCACTCGTAATGCTTTTTCATCCATTATGCCCCCTTCACCTCCAGCAGCGCCCTTTGCTTGTATTTGTGGCACAAATTAATCAAATTCCTGCTGAATTCAGCCTTTCAGGAGCCTATTTGCTTTCTCCTGGCCCCACAGAGGGTTTGCTGGGAGGCACCACGTGAGGAAGAAGGCTGGAAGTCGTTGTGCTCAGACGTTGTGAGCATACGGAGATTTTTTGTACTGAGGCTGACACTGAGGGGTGCTGGCGGCTGCCAGACACAGTGAAGCAGCACGAAGATGATGGAATGATGACAGGGAACAGCTCAGGAAAATGTTTTCCATCAAGCTATGGGGCACAGCATGCATCCAATCCCTGCTGGGGGAATTCCAGCGCTGCATGGCCCCACAGCGAGCGGATTGCTGTGGCACCGGCCAGCTCTGCCACGCTCACCACAGGCACTTGGGAAATGTGACAAGAGACTGCCAAGTCATTAAACCTGCAGAAGGGACAATTAAGGACAGATCTTTCCAAGATGCTGGGCCTCATTAGCTCTCATCCTCGCTGAATCAGGATGCATCACACAGGCAAAAAACGGGAAATAACCTCTGGATGGGCACAGCTGCAGTACTTGGGAGGCAGCAGTTTGCCAGAGGTGGGCTGGTGGGGTGAGGGGACAGAGCAGGATGTGGGGTTGGGGAATGCATAATCAGGAATTAGCTTGATTCTCCCAGTGCTACACTGCCCATGGATCTCCTGGACAATGAGGAAATGTAGCAGGGAGAGCTGTCGGCACTCAGGTGCCTGAAATAGCCATTAAACTTCACAGCAAGCCTCAGGAATGCTGCTCTTACTTACCCTTCCAACACCATTCCCACAGCACGGATCCACAGGAGGTTATATGCTGAATAAATAATGAGGAATTAATCTTCTTGGGAATATTTCACCTGTTAATAATTTTCTAATATTTTACCACTCAATTAATTCCTATGGTGGTTGATTTCTGTGCCAACAAAATCCTGAGTGCCTTGAGCAGATGTTTTTCACCCATCGATTGCTTCAGAGAAATAAAACTGGGATAAGAGGTTGGACAGACAGAACCATGCATGGGATGCTTGGGAATATCTACTTGAAAGTACCTAAAGTACAGCTGGAAAAAGCAGAATTCCCAAACCCAGCCCACAGCAGGCAGGATTTGCTGCTAACCTGTTTTCACCTTGTTTTGCCTGCAGGAAACGCTGTGCTTGGGCAGCCTGCCCTGTACCTGTCCAGAATGATCAGTAGTAGGAGGAAAACAGGGAATTGTTTCCCATGGAAGGCTGGAGCTGTGTCCTCAATCACAGCATATCTTTCCTGAGACAGGAGATGCCGCTGTGACTGATCCCTGCAGCACACACTGGATTTGGCTGGAAAAGCCTGGAGAAGGATGTCACTGTGTTTTCCTGCCTCAGAAACTCCACATTAATGGGCTTAAATAATGGATGTGCACCCAGGACATTCCAGCTGTGGAGGCTACCAAAGAAACCCAAGGCCTGGCACCTGAGTGACAACGTGAAAGCAAATCCATTCAGAGCTGACATGGGAATCAGCACACGGATTTGGGATGATGCAGACATCCAGACTGACCATTGAGAAAAAAGACGGCAAAATATCCCTGTTTGTCTAGGATGTCGGTTCAGAGCAAGAGGTTTGGTAAGCACCTTCTGATACCTGAGGAGGGTAAAACCAAATTAATAAATCAAAGCCCTGATGTGGAGATGAATTAATCACGAAAAGGATGGAATGAGGGCTCCAACAGACACAAGGCAAACAACTGCTCCTGTCAGACTGCAGGAAGTGCCCTGGCATGGAGATGCCCACTAGGACAGGGACAAAATGGAGGAGGAGGAGGAAGACCTCCGAGGTGGACATCGGGAGCCACTGCCCATGAGCCTCGGCTTGGGCTGCTGAGGGGGAATCAGAGGGGGCTGGAATTTGCCAGCATGGACTGCAAGGTGTGTGTGGAGATGCCCTCTGATCCTGGGATAGCGCCAGGTGTGTCAGAAAGCCGGGAAGAGGAGCACCCTTCAGCCTCTCCATCAAACACTCCCTAGGCCTCACGGGGTTGCTGCTGATAGTAACAAGTAAATGCTGATTCCATGGAGGGAAAAGCAGGTAAACAGGAAGGTGGACAGAGTCCCACAGCATTCCTGCTGGACAGAGGCTTCCTGCCTAAGCAAGGCTGATTCTCCCTGCTGTAGTAACAGCCGAGCCTCTTGCCAGCCTGGATTCGTCCTGGATAACTTTAGACCCTTCCCTGTGGCCCCAAAAATAGGAGTCCGCCCACTCTGGGCCCGCTGTCATCAATGGAGAAGGAGAAGGTGGGAGGAAGGGTTGGAGTCCTCCACATGAATCATCCCTGCAAATAGCTCCTTGCTTTCCCTGAACCACAGAGGAGGTGGCAGGTGATCCAGGGCCTTCGTGGGAACTCTGGAAATACCCATGGAAGGAGGTGGAAGGGATGTGCCCCTGCACTGCTTCCTGGGCCTGCAGGGAATGTGGAAAGCCCAAAACCAGGGCTCTCCAGCATCCCATTTATTTGCATCACATTGTTCAGGCTGGAAAAGAGACCATGGAGTTTGACTGTTCCCCCAGCACTGCCAAGGCCACCAAGTTAAAGCTGACAGAGAGAAAAGCACAGGGAAGAGCAGGAGGAGATCCAGGACATGTAGGACATGAGGAGCTTTTCGCTGCTGGCTCCAGCCAAGGCTCCTGGCAGCAGCCACCGTGACAGAGCAGAAAAAAGCAGCTGCTATAATGTTTTTGGAGTGAAGAAAATCTGCTTTTGTCTCAAAAGGGAGCCAAAAGTGACATCAGCTGAGAGTTACCCCTGTTCCAGAGTAACTGAGCTGGGATTTTTACTGTTTTGCCCTTAATCTGACAGTCTGAGGGAAAAACCAGGCTGAGGCTGCTGAGGTGGATCCAGCTGGATGAGCACTATGGAGCATTATGGAGCTACAATGCAGTTCCTCTGGAGGAGAAGAGGAACCTTGTGCACCGCTTACAGAACATAACGATAACCCTGAAATTAGAAGGAAAAAATGGCCAATTTCTTCTTGCTGCCTACAAGATACTACTCCAAAAAGTGCCTTGCTTGGAAAAGCCAGGCATGGAGAGCCAGCCTGCAAATTCACAGGGAATGCACAGCCGGACACCAAGGGTGGAGGGCTCTGGAGAGGCTTTTGGAGCTCACCAGCCTGGACACCTCCAGGCAGTGGAGCATGTGTTTATCACCTGCCAAGATCTGCAGAACAGCAAGCTTTTGGGCATCTGAGAGAGGTAAAATGAGAGGATGCTGCAGCCCCTGAATGTTATTCTCACTATCTCTCAGCCATGTGCTGGGAACTGCTGCCTGCCTTGGATTTTTCATTTCCTGTGTTCAAAATTCAAGTGAGATGGTAGATAATGTGTCTTGCTCATTATTTTCTGTAAGTAGGAGAGGACATTTATGAAGTCAGTCCTATTTCTCTGCTTCTGTGGTTCAGTAATTCCAGATTTGGAGCTGCTTAAACCAGATAAGCATGAGCACATTTATGTTTTTAATTACTCAAAGATTCCTCAGTACTCTTTGCAGTATCCCCCTGGAAGCACAGGCAATTTGCACTATCCACAGATCTTTTCCACAAACTAACTGTTCTTATTATCCATGTTGTAGGGATTGGGAGGTTTTATAATCCCTGTGGTGTGTGATAATGCAACATCTCACTGGGCCAATTCACATATTAATACATTAAATAAATAAACATGGAAACCACAGAAGCAGAATTAAAGGGAAGACTTGCATTACCCTGAGGATGAGCCCAAATTCATTCCACAGAGCCTGAAGTCAGCACAGATCCCCACTATGAAACATCTCCAACCGCGAGGATTCAGAAGCTGCACCAAAACCAGGAGGATCCAGGATTTTTACCTGTGGGAGATGATGGTGGGGGGCAGCTGCTTGTGATCCCCGGCCAGGATGCACTTGGGAGCCTTCAGCAGAGGGATCCAGCAGCTGGCTTCCAGCGCCTGGGCACACTCATCGATCACCACCAGGTCAAAGTGGCTTTCAGGCAGCAGCTTCAGGGGGCCATCCGAGGAAGCACCTGGTGGAGAGAAGGAGAAGGTTCACAACTGAGCAGGGAAGCGAGGAAGAGCAAGAAACCAGCTCTGGAAACAAACTTCACCAGCTGTAGTGGTGATTGAGGCAAGTGAAATAATGTTTCTTTGCAGAGATTTAGAAATTCAGCCCTGCCAAACACGTATCCATTGATATGTGTAAGTCAGGATTGTTTTTGCCAATCCCTCTTTGTCCTTTTTTCCCTGGCATCTGGGCCCAGAAGCTCCCAAGCATCTTTGGGAACAGCAGCGAAGCCCAGATGCCAAAGAGAACAATATGCTCCAATGCTTCACCTGGAGCAGAGCAAGGAACACACACCTTCCTGCTGCCCCCCAGAGCCAAGAGAACTCCACATCCCTAGCACTGAGAGGCTGAGGGACTGGGGATCACCTGTCTGGTAACTGAGGCACACCCCAACAGGGGGAGATGGGCTGGGAAGAGGGAAAGAATGGGAGACTGGAACCAGACAGCCACAGCAAGGGCTCATTTTTAACATCAGAAGTCCATTTTTAACATCTGTCTCCTTACAGACATCCTGCTCTAACCCAGAGCGACTGATACCGAACCATGAATTGATCAGAAATCTGCATTCCAGGGACATCCAAATCTCCCTGCAGTTCACAAAAAAAAGGGATGCAAAAGGAGGAGGGCAGGGTGAAGAAGCCAGCATCCCAGACCAAGGGATTTTTCTTCGCAGAAACGTGTTTTCCAAAGCTCCCATGCTATTGCAGATCTGAGAGAGAGGATTTGGCTTTGCCACTGTAAATCCTGCTGCCTCTACAGCTCTGCAACACTTCAGATGTTCCAGTTTGTCACTGAAGACACTGTGTTTTCCCTCAAAAGCTGTTTTCCAGCTTGTATTAACCCTCTCTGGTGAGTTATGCAGCTATAACTTGACTTTTGCCATTTGCACAGACCCCCAGCTGGCTGGGAAGCTCCAGTCCCAGGGAAAATCACAGCTTATAAACAAAAATACCAGTTCTACTGGGAGAAGAAAACCTCCCTGTCTTTCAGGTGAGTTTAAAGGAGTAAGAGGCCAATTCCCAGGGAATAAGACACAGAAGGATTTATCTTTCCTTTAACCTTCATTCCAGTAAGCTGATTTTTTATGACCTAAAATTATTGATGTTCCCTTTCAGCAAATGACCCTTGAGCAAGCAGATCTGAAGATTATAAGTGGGCCCTGGAAAATCAAAAACCTGAGCCACAAAAGCCCTTTCCCACGTGCTAAACCTTCCCACTTGTGGATGCAGATGGGCACCTGGAATTGCTCCCTAAAATCCTGTGTCACACCATTTGGGTGAGTACAGAACCAGCCACACACAGCCTGGGAGCAGGCTCTGGAAACACGTGCTGGATTCCATCAGCCCTGGAAGTGGTCCAAGCAGGGATGCAATTCCATGTGACTTATGCAATATGGAGCAGATTGCACACCTCCAGCAGCCCTTGTTTACTCACTGAACCCTCAGCTCCTACTCAGAGCTAACAGAGGCCCTTCCAGATCCAGATTCTGTGCTCAACAACATCCTGTGCCAGAGTGGAAGCGGGGAGAATCCCACTGGGGAGGGGTTTGGGAGACTTTGCTGACTTCCCAAGAGCTCAGAGCACATCTCCCAGCTATCCCAGCAGGATGATGCCCTGCAGGGTACGTGGTTTACCTGGCAAAGGGAGGGAAAACACTGAGCAGGAGGATCTCACACCTGTATTGGTGGCAAGGACAACGCTGGCCTGGCTGAGGGCTGCGGCCATGGCAGCCTCTTCTCGCTCCTTCAGCTCCTTCCTCAGGGTCTTAATCTCACCCAGAAAATGGCTTCGCTCTCCCTTGTCCTGGGCCTTTTTGGTTTTTGCCTAGAAAACAGAAAAATCCGGATAGAATAAACTGCTGCTACTGTATCTGTGACCAACCAAAGCACCTAGGCATGGAGCAGGGAGGAATGTTTGGGAAGAGATCAGCTCAGCCACTTGTTTTGGTGGAACTCATGGGTATTTGAAACTGTGAAACTTCCATGTGTCTGTCAAGTGTGGTCAAAATGGGCTCAGGAATTCCAGCGGAGGGATCACAGACAGGCAAAAGTAACCACACAGGCACCTCTTCCTTGGCTGGATCCAAGGGACAGCTGGGCACAGCCCTGGAAATCACTGAGCTGAAGGAACAAGGGCAATGAGCACCAATTTCCTCCCTGCTGGAACCAAGGAGATTAGAGGGGCAAACTGGTGGTGCCGGCAGCACCAAGGGGAATCTGCTCTGCTAAAAAGATCTCGTTAATAAGTTAACAACAGGTGGACTGGACCTGGACCTGTGCTGCATTTCTTGCTCAAGTACTGCATGGCTGAAACCTTGCTGGGACAAGGAGCATTCAGAAGTTGAGGTCATGGGAATCTCGAAGCTGGGTGAGGAAGGAGGCACAAAGGGGTAGGAAATGCTCCAAGAAGGCACAGGTTTTCATTTCTGTTACTGGTCCTTCTGTGGGTTGGGGTGAAGGGAAGGAGGGAGAAGAGTCAAAATGTGGAGTTGCAAAGGAGGAAATTGTTCCAGGGACAAGTAGGGAATGTGGCAGGGGAGAAACAGAGGAAGGAGGAGGGAAAGATGGGTCAGGACCCTGGAGATGAGCTCTCTGCAGCCAAGGGCAGCTTCTGTGACAGAATCCTCCCAAGGAGATGAAAGGGAAAATTAATGACCACTGAGAAAGATGGAAAATAAAGAAGTAAAAAATGGCTTCTGGACAGTGTTGCCACCAGAAAGGGGAGGGAAAATAACTTAATTAGCATCAAATCCTCACCCCAAGTATCGGAGCTGTGTTGTGAGATAAGGTTAGGAAAATTAGGGTGAGAAAGAAGAAATTAAGGATGCATTTTCAAATGTGCTCTGCTTTCTACTCGAGGTGGCTGAGAGTGGGAGGGAGTGTCAAGACATGCAGACAGCTCCCGAGGAAGTGAATTAATGATGGGAATGTTTCTCTGGAGAAGAGGAGGGCAGGGACCAGGCCACACAGAGGATGTGAGGGGCAGCAGCTCACCACATAGCAACAGGGGTTGGGATTTTCCCACTTCCATGAGGGATTCAGGCAGGAAGCGTTCTGCCCTCCAGCAGATGAAGATCAGAGAATCCCAGAATGGTTTGGGTTGGAAGGGACCTTATGGATCATCCCATTCCACTGGCCCAGGTTGCCACAGGCCTCATCCAAGCCGGCCTTGGACACTTCCAGGAACGGGGCAGCCACAGCTTCTCTGGAAAATCCATTCCAGGGCCTCCCCACCCTCAAAGGGAAGAACTTTTCCCTAGTATCTGACCTTCTAACCTCCAAGCAGAGTAAATGGGATTGCTCCAGGCCCCAGACACGCCCACCCCCATGGGATGTGCTGCCGGGCCACCCACCCAGGCCTGGTCGATGTCCTTCCTGATGTCAGCCACGATCTGGGCGTTGTCCCCACGGGCCAGGACGGCGTCCAGGGAGTGCTGCTGGATGGGCTGGAGCAGGCGGGCGGGGTGGCCCAGCCGCAGCAGCCGCACCCTGCAGCCGGCCAGCCGCTCCACCAGGTTATCCACGGCCACGTTGGAGGGGGCACAGCACAGCACCTGCAGGGACAAACAGCACCTTGGCACCTCTCAGGGCACCCAAAGGCTGCAGCACAGCTATCCAAGCAGGAAGAAGCAGAGAGAGGGAGACCGATGCACTTTTGTTGGGAAAAAATCACTGGCATCACCACAGGTAATTCCCTCCTTGCTTTGCAGCATTTGTGTAAGGTCCCCAGTGAACACCAAACCCGAGCTGGGAAGCTTCTGTCAGCACCTCAGTGGAGCTGGTGGGGAAGTCACTGGTCCCTGCAAGCCAAGCCAGGCTCTGGATTAGCACAGCTCCAACGGGAGCTCCAGCTCAGGAGTATGCAAAGTAATCACAGAAACCTGGAGTAGTTTAGGTGAAAAGAGACCTTAAAGGTCATCCAGTCCCACCCCTTGCCCTGGGCAGGGACACCTTCCACTGTCCCAGGCTGCTCCAAGCCCTGTCCAACCTGGACTAGGACACTTCCCACAGTGTGGGAAGGGATGGGGCAGCCACATCTTCTCTGCCAGGGCCCCACTGCCCTCACAGGGAAGGATTTTTTCCCAATATCCAACCTAACGTTCCCCTCTTCCCATCTGAAGCCATTTCCCCTTGTGGCATCACCCCAGTTCCTGATGAAGAATCCCTGTCCAGCTTCCATGCAGGCCCCTCCCATAATTGGAAAGCTGCTCTGAGGTCTCCACTCCAGGAGAGGAGGTCACTGGTGACCACCTGAGGTGGCCGCTGTCCCCACAGCCCTGCACTGAGCCTCACCTTCAGGCCCTGCTGCACAGCCTGCAGGATGATCTCCACCAGGGTCGTGGTTTTCCCAGTGCCAGGAGGTCCGTGGATGATGGCAAGCTCCCTCTGAGCCAGGGAAAAGGACACAGCTTCCCTCTGTGACTCATCCAGGGAGATATTGAAGAACTCCAGAGGCTCTGGGGAGACAGCAGGAGAGTCACTGGGACCTCAGCCCCAGCTGGGAGCTGGCTGAGAAGCACAAATCTAGAATTACATGGAGCTCTCTGGAGCTGGCCCGAATCCATTTGGTAATGAGGAGAACCTTGGGAGGAAAGCACTGAGGGGACTGGAAGACCCCAGAAGGTAAACATAAACTTTTTATGCTTCCAAAACAAACAGGCGCCCCATCCTGCACCCATGCTTCCCCATTCCCTCCCCCTCCCTGATATTTGGCCTTCAGCCAGTTGGTGGTGAAATTCCCAGAATTTAAGAGGCATTTAGCTGCTCCAGCATCAAACAGGTAGGTTCTCCTGGCTCTGGAGGGAGCTCTGGGTTTGTTTTGCAGGAGAACCAGCATCTTTAGTGAAACCTTCAAGGAAAAGTTGGGGATGATGTAGCAGATCTGGCAAACAAATCACTGCCAGTGAACAAACCCAATGCAGCACCAGTGAAAAAGCAGGAAAACCTAGAGAGTCTGTGAGCAGAACAGAGCAGCCCTGTGGTGATCAGCCAAGACTGGGAATGAAGGCAGGAAAAGGTACAAATAGCAATTTAAGTGATAAAACTAAAATTAGTTTCTGCTTTCATAAGGGAGGTAAAAAGAGAAAAGAACATGCAAATTGCATTAGAAGAGAATTGGTTTCACTGCAGAGACCGAATTCTCAAAAGCTGCTTTTTAACTTCCCAGATTTATCTCATTTAGGCCCAAATTTATTCTCATCCCCCCTAATCCTGCTGCTAATCTCCCTGTTCATTATGGGAGTTAATTACAGCAGGGATGATGACTCATTACACTGAGGTTTCCCGAAAACAACGTTCCCACAGAAGCTTATATAAGACACATCTCTGGGCATCCTTCCCTGCTGGGCATCATGTGGTTCATCCCTCCCTTTTCTTTACAGGCTGGATTAACAACATGGAAGTTTCTTCTGGTTTTGGGCAGGTGAACTCGTGTGGCCTGTGGCTTTTGAAGCAGCACAACTAAATTAGGTTAAACCAAAACTACTCATTGAGAAGGTGATGAGGAAGAGAGAAATGGGGCTAAAGGTGCTTTGTGCTGTCAATCTGCCTCTTGGTTTATATATAATTTTTGGGTGAGTGTGATAATGACTAAGAGAAGACCAGGAAACATCCCATAGGCTAGGGAAAAACAAGAATTGCTAAAAAAGAGAGGCTTTTCCCACAGTGAGGACCAGCTGGGCCGTGGGAGTCATTGATGTTTCCTTACTCAAGGATGAGCTCAGGAACTTCTCCAGGCATGTGCCCAACCTCATCCCTCCCAACCACATGCTGCCAGGAGCTGCTATGTGGGAAGGCCGGGAATGTGCCTCTCCTGGGCTGGACACAGTGGTGGGGAGGAGGGAAGAGCCTCTTATGGGATGCTGTGGCTCCTCTGAACTCTTCTCCCTGCAGCAGGCTGGGCTCCAGGTAACCTCACCCGAAAAAATCCCTGGAATGTGTCTCACTGGTGGCCAGCTAATTGTGTCCTGATGCACAACACCATTTATTAGTTTTAAAAACCAAATCACCTTGGGCATCCCCAACATTCCCGGGAACTGAGATGCTTATCTGCACAGTTCCAGCAGCTCTGGTGAGGCAGTGGGTTGAGGGGTGATATCCAAGCCCAGGAAGGGAGTATTTGCACCAAAAATGGATGGAAACCTGGGAGGAAGATCCCAGGTTTTCCGAAGCTGGAAGCCTTTTCCGAGGTATATTCCTCCCCAAGAGCAATCCAGGCCCCACCAGCAGCTCCGCCACGGCACAACCTCATTGCAGCCAATGCTGCTGGACAAAATCCAGATGGGTACTTCAGCCTGGATCAGAACTTTCTCTGTTCTTCAGAGGAAATATCTGGCAGCTGAGTTGTCTGGACTGCTTAGTCTTCCCCATGAATCTTGGGGGCCTCTCCATGGGCCCTGTGATGACAAGAGGTGTCACGGGGCAGAGAGACAAGGAACATTTAAGTTCTTTTGCAAGTAATTTGTGCTAAGAAGGTTTTGCTGGAAATCCCTGGTGCTTCCCCAGTGCTCTGCTGCCAGGTTGGCTTTTACTGGGGACATTCCCGCCTTTTAACCAGGATTTTTAATTGCTTCATTCCCTTTTCAAATGTTTTTACAGCCATGGGCAGAGCTGGAAATAAGCCAGGCCTTCTGGAGCCAGTGCTGGGAACAGAAATGAGCATTCCTCGCTTTCTGCAGCCCAGGAGCACAGGAGAGAGCTGGCAGCTATGAGCGCCCTGCACAGGTAAGGCACAGCCTGGCTTCCAGAGGGAAAAGGGATGTGTCCCTCTTGGATGGCTGGGAGGAGCACAACAAGCAGAGCAATGCTGGCCTCTGCTGGCAAACAAAGCCTCTCCATTCCCCCCATTCCCAAAATGCAGGGGTGCAGGGGTCCCACAGGGATGCTGGGAGCCGGGTAGGATTATTTGGAGGAGATTTCAGGTGAGGAAGCTCCACCAGGGCCATGGGTGCAGGTCAAAGTGGCAGGGAGACAAGCAGGGCATTTTTGATGGATGAGCACCAGGATTCTACTTCCCAGGGAGTCTGATAAGGGCAAAATTCCTGCTCAGTCCAGAGCTTGCCTTTTTTGGAAAAATTATTCTCCCTCTTGGAACCTTTCTGGAGGCAGCAAGGTGAGGTGTGGAAGTGCTTTGTGCCAGCCCAAATCTTTGCTGCAGATCCCAGCTACCCACTGGTGATGCCTTCTCTCCTTTTGACTATTCCATAGGTTATCCTTCCCACAGCCTTTCCCACGTTTTTGTGTTATGCCAAGGGTATTTACTGTTGCATTTTTAAGTGTTTTGAAAGGACTTGGGCTTTGATGTGCTGGGCTGGGCTGCTGGTGTCTGATAATTAATTACTAAAATGCACAGTGGTACCAGAACCTACCTACAAGATTCTCTGATTGAAAAATTAGGATTCTCATCTTTTCCCCCACATTTAAAAAAAGATCACATTTAGGCTTCTGCTGCTGCACATTTCACCTGCTGGAGTGGATTGTGCCCTCACTCCTTCCCGTGGCTCCCTGGTTTCTGACGGAAGCGAGCTCGTCTCGCATCTCGGAACGGTGTTGACACAGATGTGTGTCTAGACAGCCAATTTCATGAGCTGTCCAGGACTTATTGACTCAGCCTGCTGATGGGTTTGTTTGAAGCCAGATAATGGATGGGATGAGACAGATCTCCAAAGAAAACAGGCTGATGGGTGCTTGGTCATGGAAGGAGAGGCTGTGACATGGAAAAGTTACCTGAGTGGTATGAGGTTTGTCTGTCAGAGCCCTTCA
Source organism: Entomyzon cyanotis (assembly GCA_024500445.1). Classification (NCBI taxonomy): domain Eukaryota; kingdom Metazoa; phylum Chordata; class Aves; order Passeriformes; family Meliphagidae; genus Entomyzon; species Entomyzon cyanotis. The sequence continues at coordinate 1,072,587 of JAKEPQ010001031.1, forward strand.
GCTCAGGGAAGGCTTATTCCAAGCTATTATCACTTAATTCCTGGCTAGTACAACATCTCTCTAGCTGGGGAGAAGGCAGCTCTGAAGTGAGGAGGTAACTGGAAGGCCTTTGTGTTCATATTGCACCTCCTCTGCCTGTCTAATGTGGCTCAGTCTATCCATCAATATTCCCAGAGCTGAGAAGATGGAAAATTCATCTCTGCTCAGCCTGGCACAGTTGAGTGATGTGGTGAAAGGGACTTTTCCTTCATTAGAGGCAGTTCTGCTCCCTCAGAGGTAAAAGCACTGTTGAAGAAAGCTGGTAGATTAAAATTTAATTATTTTATTTAACATTAAAACCTTGAGTGCACCAAGGTGCCCAAACAGCCAAAGGGCTAAAAGGTTTGACTCAGATTAGGATCAGTGCTCAGAGATCCAGGGACAGGACTCGTTAATACCCATTTTTTGTCCCTGGTATATCCTATCAGAAGTCAAGCCTGTCTGAAGGGAATGGGAGAGGCAAACCACAGTGGGCAGACAAATCCAGGAATCAAAGGAAGACAAACAGTGCAGGGAGCTGTGGAGGGCAGGTAAAGGGGCAGAATCCTGACAGGGATGGATGGCACGAGTGGGGCAAGCAGAGACCCGAGTTCTGTACATGGCTTAGACACAGCCCAACCTATCCTCAGCCCTCATTCCCTGATTTTTGCAGCCCAGATGATCCTTTCCTTCTGTCAAGGGATAATATCCATTAGCAGCTGCTGATATCTGACACAGCTGCTGATATCTGACACAGCTGCTGATCAGCGGCTTTGCTCTCACCGTGGTTTCTCTGAAAGGTAAAGCTGTGTCATTTCATCTTTAATTTTTTCCAAAGAACTACAGCTAAGGGGATTCTACTTATATCCAAGTTTTTTGTCAAGGTTCTTTCCATGAGGGAAATGTGCCCAGTACAAACCAGTATGAACACAGAGTGTTCAATGCCACCAGTTGCAACAGCACTGATGACTTGCATTCAACAGTGGGGCCTTTTCTGTAGCAAGGCAGCTGCACGTGTGGATAAAAACTGTACAAGGATCAGAGCTATTTGTGTTCCCAGGGGCAATTCCCAAGGATGCCCGTCAAGCCTGATAAAAAAGGATCCTTACTTGTTTCAGGGAATGCCCTGGGAGCAGAGGCAAAGAAGAGGACATCAATCAGGTCGGAGGCTGGGCCACCACGGTACTGCTTTAGCGCAGTTAAAGCTCTGCCAAAGAAGGGAATATCCAGGTTACAGGCACAGCAGGAATTCCTTGGAGACTCCCAAGGACCCAGACACAGGCTGTATGGACTGAACTCTTCCAAAGCTGAACAATGCTACCCCACAAGACTAATCCCACACTATTCCTACATATCCCAACCTGTGCTGGTCAGGCTGCCACTTCCCATTGCTCCTGCTTGGTACAGCCAAATGTGCTTTTTCAGGATGTTTATACTCCTCCCACCAGGATGGAAAAGGCCCTGCACAGAACCCAGAGAGTTCCAGAGGTGATGTAACAGGACCAAAACACGGTTGGAAGAGGGAAAGGGAAGAGCAGGACCAGCCAGCAGGTGTGTAAATGGAGACTGTTGTGAGGCTGTAGACTGACAAATCCAAACTAGCAAGTACCTGGGAAGAGCTTTTCCAGACTAAACTTGGCACTACTCACCCCGCTGGGCAGAGTGAGCCCAGGTGAGCCCTCACCTTTTGAGCCTGTTGTAGGTGACGTCATTGGCCAGCTTGAGCAGGCGGAAGGAGCGCTCGTGGTCCACGCCCAGCTCTCCATCCCGGGGCTCCTCCAGGGCCACTGTCACTGCCTTGGGGGTGATATGTGTCACCACGCCCGTGCACAGTGGGTCCCCCTGCCCAGCTGACTCATAGAGCCCCACGATGTCCCCTGCAAGGGTTTGAAGGGACAGCGTGAGGTGAGGCAAATGTGTCACTGTCCAGAGAAGCTGCGGCTGCCCCATCCCTGGAAGTATCCAAGGCCAGGTTGGATAGGGCTTGGAGCAACCTGGGATAGTGGAAGGTGTCCCTGCCCATGGCAGGGGGTGGAACTGGATAAGCTTTAAGGCCCCTTCCAACCCAAACCATTCCATTACTGTATGACCTCTTTCTTTGGAAAGACAGGAATGTCACTGACCAGGCCCAAAGCTGTTGGAGGGCAGCTCGGTGTCCGAATCCCATTTCCTGGGCTGGAATGTCACGAGGAGACGCCCGTAGAGGCCGGTTCTCTGGCTGGTGACCTGGAGCTTGAGCAAGCAGACCCCTCTGCGCTGCAGTTCCTTCAGGGAGACACTCTCCTGCCATGCCCTGGGAACCACACACGGGTGGGAACGCCATGGGGTGAGGCTGAGGGTCACAGCTCCAGGAGACAGAGCTTATCCTGGCTGCTGGCATCCCCATCCTCATGGCTGGGTAAGAGTCTGTACGCCCAACATGGGCATCTAAAAGGGTGACTGCCCTAAGGGGCCGAATCCAGCAGGATCCCCCATGGATCAGAGCCTTGTGGGGTGGGTTTCCCATTGGGGTGGGATGGCTAGAAAGGTGGGATTCCAGCAGAATTGCCACAGGTGACAGGAGGGTTTCCATTGGTGACACGAGGTCCAGGGGAGGATCTCTCAGGGTTTCCATAGGTGACAGTGGGTGCCAGCTGAGCGCCCCTCTGTGCTCCCCCGGGTGACAGCGCTCCCGTGCCCCCCAGCCGCACGTGTCCCCGGCCTTCCCTGCCCCGTAACCCCGCGGCGCTCGGTGCTCGTGCCCCCTCCGGCGGTGCCTCCGGCATCCCGTGGACCGCACCTGCTCTGTGCCACCTCGGCCTCCCGCTCGTCCCGCAGCAGCCCCAGGTGCCGCTCCGCCGCCTCGGCCGCCATGTCCGCCGCGGCTCCCTCCCTCAGGCCGCCATGGCCCCGCCCAACCCGGGCGCGCGCCCCGCCCCTCGCGGTTCCGCGTCCGGCGCGAGGTCACCGCCATGGCGGCGGCGCGAGCGCGGCGGGCGGGAGGTGAGGGGGGGTCGGGAACGGGACAGGGAATGGGAGGGAAGGGTGATATCTCTGCCCCCTGCCTTCTCTGCTGCTGGGGGGGAAGGAGGGAGAGAAAGGAAGGAGGAAGCGAGGAGCTCTGCCTGCTGCTGGGGTGGACGGGAGGAATGAAAGGAAGGTGCTCTGCCTGCGGCTGGGAAAGGAGGAAGGAGAGGAATGTGCTCTGTCTGCCGCTGGGATGGAGGGAAGGAAGGAAAGGAAGGAGCTCTGATTGCTGCTGGAAAGGAAGGATGGGTGGACTGGGGTAGTCCATCTGCTGGAGTGAAAGGAAGGAAGAAAAGAAGGAGGTATCTCTGCCTCCTGCTGGGAGGAAGAGAAGGAAGGGAAGATGCTCTGCCTGCTGCTGGGATGGAAGGAGGCTGACAGTAGGCCAGGGTGTCCACTGCTGCCTCCTGCCCTGGTGTATCCCTGCCATGCACCTGCTGGATGAGACTTGGAACCCTTCCCTGGGCAGAGGTGGAAGGGACTCGGGTCTTGCCCAGCATCAGCCTTGGAGCAGCCTAAAAGCCAGGGAATGTTAACAAAAAGCTAGGAGCTTTTTCCTAGCTTGGTATAAAGCTTTCAGCAAAATCCAGGGGCTTGGGGGAAGTAGGGTCTTCATCAATCTTCTCCATCCGAGGCTAGGAAGGGGCTGCCGAGGGAGTTGTGGAGTCCTCTTCCCTGGATGTGTCCAAGGAATGTCTGGACATGCCACTCAGTGCTCTGGGCTGGGGACAAGGTGGGAATCGGGCACAGCTTGGACTCAATAGTCTGGGGGGCTTTTCCAGCCTGAATGATTCTGGGGTTCTGCACAAGCCCAGCAGCTGCTGCCTGTGTTTAATTCTCTCCCCTCTCCCTTTCAGCCTCCTTGCTTTCAGCTGCGGTTCGGCACCAGAGCTCCCAGAGCTCATCCCCACAGCCAGGGTAATGTCACGCATCACTTTGCCTTTTCCCCCTGGAATGCTGGCCTGCTTCAGCAGGGTGGCCAGGGCAGCTGGTTTTCCTTTGCCTGCCTTTCCACATTTCCCAGAAGGATGGGTTTTTTTGGTTTTTTGGGGTTTTTTTTTTTTTTGATCCCATTCTTGGTCTGGTGGAAGATGTCCCTGCCTTGGGTTGGGACTGGATGAGCTTTAGCATCCATTCCAAGCCAAACCATCCTGGAATTCTGTGATAACTCTTCTGACATGACCTTAAGGCTTTGCTTTTTCCTATACTTTGGGAGCTGCTTGTTGTGCCTTTATTCCATTCCCTGTGCCGAGATCTCCTGGACTGAGCTGCTGCTGGCTGTGACCAGGAGGGGACACTGCAGGAGTAGAGAATTCCTACTGTGGGGAATGGCAGGATGTACTGTTCTTCTTCCTGCTCATCCTCTAGGATCAGAGATCCTTGGATCTCTGCCTGGGTGACACAGCACCCAAAATCCTCACTAAACCCTGTGAGGTCTCGGTGCCTGTGGTCATGTACTCACAGGTACTTGGAGTTGCTGTTAAATTAAAGCCCTTTGGTATGTTTTGCTGGGGGTTACAGGGTAAATCAATCATTGCAAAGGATTTTGAGTAAATTTTGCATTTTTTCACTACATCTCACATTTATTCCTGAATATTTTATGCCATTTGTACATACTGTATTGTTCAGGCAAAATGTGGACTTGTGCATGCAGGAAAAGCTGAACTGCCCAGTCCTGATGGGGATGATACTTGCTTTTTATTATTTACAAAATCTACTAAATTTTCAGGTTTCAGAAACCACGACCTTTGTGGTCATCTTATGGAGTTTTCCAAGGCAAATCTCACTCCTCTTTATACACAAGATTGGTTTTGGGCTGTTGTAGATTCTTGCCTAATTGTTACCTAAAATGTGATGCCTTTTGGTTGGGTGTTTGTGAGTAATATCCATTTCTACTCCATCTCCATCTCATTTTTCCTTCTTTCCTCTCCCTGTTTTCCACCTCTTGGCAGTATCTGTTTGCTGCAGTGAATTTTACCTTGTCCTTCACAGACTTGTTGCCAAAACTTCCCTGACTTCACCCCCATGGCCTGAAGTGAAACTTCCAGACCCAGTGGAAGAAGCTAAGTATCATGCAGGTAAAAGTCTCAAATCTGGTCCTCCAGCATTGCTTTGAGGCTTTATCAAGCATAAATGTTTTCAGTTGGAAGCTTGTGTTCTTAATTTTAGGTTTTTTTTATTATTCCTCACGCATTTTAGTGTCCCAAACTAGCTGCTGGTTTGGGAGATTTGGGTACAATATGATTTCTCCTTAGTTTATGGCAGCTTGTCATGCTCCCAGAGGAACCTTTCCTGATGTGATGTGTGGCACGAAACAATACATTAAAAAAATTGAAGCACGAGAGAAGCCTTTTGGGCCGGAGAAAGGAGTTATTTTCCATTCACTGGCTAAATCAAAGCCAGCAGGAGCAGTTGGATGGTGGGCACACAGGGAGCTGGTGTATTTTGGTGCATAAAACAGAACATCCAGGCAGTGGGAGCAGTTGGAAGGTGGGCACAGGACAGAGCTGCAGAGGTGGGACACAGTGTGACAGAACGTTGGTGATAATGCCCCTGTCCCCTCAGCTTGTCAGGACCGCTGGGTGCAGCCACAGGATGAGAGGAAACAGCCGCGAGCTGTGCCAGGGCAGGTTCAGGTTGGACATCAGGAAGAATTTCTTCCTGGAAAATGCTGTCAGGCACTGGAAGGGGCTCCCCGGGGAGGTTGGTGGAGTCCCCATCCCTGGAGGTGTCCAAGGAATGACTGGACGTGGCACTCAGTGCTCTGAGCTGGGGACAAGGTTGACAAGAAGAGCTGAGCTCAACTTCCTGCAGATCTCCCCCATGCTGTGGCTGGAGCGTGTTCCTGACTGAGGGATGTGCTTTGGAGAGAGCCTCCTGCTCCACGTCTCCTCCCTGTTTTGATCCTGCTTTTTATCTGCTCTGTGCTCCTGGGGTTTCTCAGGTGACAGAGGGGCGTCTGCCCCTGTGTGTGACATAACCCAGCAGTGCGAGCCCTATGGGGAGCAGGGTCCCATCCTGAGGGATTGCTCCCATCCCTGATGGATTCCCCCCTGCTGCTGCTGAGCTCTGCATCGTTATCTCCTGGCTGTGCTTATCCAAAGGGAACAGCAGTGAGAGTGTTTCGGTTCTGCCTCCTGTCTCCCGCTGGCTGTGCAAACAGCCCCGGATATTTTAGGATGGGTCTCTCCATGTGGTGCTGAGATCCAAGCCAGCAATCACTTGATGTTTCCTGGCACTGGAGGTGCTGGAAGAGTTATCAACAACTCTTTATTCTGGTGGGAACTGCAGCAGCTCCTGCCCTGCAAATAATGTGTGTTCCTACCTCTACCTTTGAGTTTGTATCCTCTGGCTTGAAACTTGGACCTTTTCCAAGCATTCCTGTAAGGATTGGGTTGGGTTTGCCTGGCTGCTGGATTCCTGTCTGTCCCAAAGGGATGTTCTGTTTGCATTCCAAGAAGGAAACCAAATGATTCAGCCACTTTTTAGGACAATGGTGAAAATGCATTTTTCTGAGCGGCTCAGGAGGGCGGGAAGCTGCTGTTTGGTGCTGGGATGGTGTCAGGGAGCAACACCTTCTGGTGTTCCCTGTAAAAATTGGGTTTGGATTCACTGCCCAGGAAGCTGATTGCAGGGAATGGAGTTTGTCCGTGTGCAGGACCTGGTCTCTGGGATCTCTCCTGCTCCTGGCCCCGCTCTGAATGCATATGGGAAGAGATTTTTCTGGGATGGAGAGAGGGTCAGGTCTCTCTTGTCCTTGGCTGCGGGTACAAGTTCTCAGGCCAGGCTTTGCTGTATGTTGGAAACCTTTTCCCTGATACTTTGCCAAGCTCTTCCCAATGTTCCTGTGTGCCCTAGGCACTACTCAGAGTCCTGGGCTGTCTACACATGACTTGGAAATGGAGGGAATTTTCTCCAAATGCGAGACGCATGGACAAGAGCTCTTTTCTGGAATGCTTTATATCCAAGTACAGTATATTTTGGGATGCCTGAGGAACAGGCAGAGAGTCAGCAGTGTAGGGTAGCTGCACGGTGTATACAAGATGTTTACTTATGTGTGGCTTTGCCAGCACCTAAAATACAAATAAATCATTAATTTTAAGAAAGGGAGGCTCACGCGTCTGGGAAGCAACACTGCTGTTGATCCTTTCTTAAAGATTCCCAGGAGATAAGAGTGCTGGGGGGAGAGCAGGATGGTTGGGTGACTTTTCCCAGCCCTTCCCAGCTCTCTGGGAGTGCTGCCCTGATCCCTGCCCTGCTGTTTGCCGGCAGAAGTGGTGCGGAAGGTGAACAGGCTGATCTCTGCGGGGGAATACAGTCGGCTCTTCGCCGTTGTCCACTTCGCCAGCAAGCAGTGGAAAATCACCAGTGAAGACCTGATCATGATGGACAACGTGCTGGAGGCTGAGTGTGGAGACCGAATCCGGATGGAAAAGGTGAAAAAACCGGAGCAGATTCCCTGCAAACGTTCCCTGGAGGCAAAACCCATCACCAGTTTTAACACCACATCCCAAAGCGCTCCTGTGGGGTCTCCCACCCTCATTCTAGCCCTTTGCTTTGTTCCAATTCCCTTAGTTTTGTTCCAGTTTCAGATGTTATTGTGATTTCTGTTCAACGGTGCTGGAGTGAGTCTTGCCAGACTCCGTGGGTAGACAGATTTTTGTTGTCCTAATTCCTTCCAAAAAAAGAAAATGACAGTTGTTGTTTCCAGAGCCGGCAGTGAAAGCCTGTTTTTGCCTTGAGACTCCAACACCACGGATCACAGAATCATTTAGGCTGGAAAAGAGACCTCTAAGATCATCGAGTCCAACCTCTTAATTCCTTGCAGGACTCCCAGAAGGATTATAAACTCCTCAGGGCTCTGCAAGATCCTTATCGTGCTGGGCCGGGTGGAGGCAGAGGGATGGGGCACAGAGGGGAGAATTGCCAAGAGCCAATTAATATCTTTATGTTCAGGCTTGGACAACCAGCAGAAGCTTGCAGAGGCTCATTAATCCAGACTGAAGGGAAATATTATGGAGTGGGATTCTGTTGGCTTCACCTTTGTGTTGGTTGTTAGTTCTAAGCAAGTAATTAAGGAGAGCTGTGGAGTTTCTGGGCTCCTCCATTGCCTTGAAGCCCAGTTTTGAGGCAGCTTTTTAGGGATGTCCTCAGCTGTACCCCACATCCCTGTGTCCAACAGAGAGGAGGGATTTCTGTGGTGTAGCCAGCTCAGAATGCAAAGGTCTGGATGGGAGTGAAGGTGAAAATTTGCCTGAGCACCAGAGCCCTTTGGGTACTTTTTTCTGGCAATATCTGTCTAAAACAAAAGCCAGGACTTCTCCTGACCATTTCTGTGTGGTTTTTAAGTGCTGCCAGAGGATTTGGGAAGCAGCCTGGGAGAAATGGTTCCAGATGTGGCACTTGGGGACATGGTTTATGGGAGATTATGGTGGTGCTGGGTTGATGGTTAGACTTCGTGACCTTGAAGATCTCTTCCAACCTCGATGATTCAGTGAAATGCAGTCTCTTCCCACTGTATCCTCTCTTATCCTGCCTCTTCCTTTAGATGAGGCTGAAATGCCCCAAAACAGCAAGGGCTGGTGAATCCTCAGATGGTCATTTCTTTATTTCCCATCTTGAGGCCTTATGGAGGAGAGGGAGGGAATTGTTTCTCCACTGGGGTTTGTAGCAATTGCCGTAAAAATCCAACAGTTGAGGAGCTGCCATTTATGCAGATCCCACACAAGGCAGGTTATTCTTCTTCCCTGATTGCTTTCCATATTTTTTACGGCTGCTGATGAGCCAGGACAGAGAGGTTCAGTGTGTTCTGATCATAGAGAAAGATACTTCTGCAGAGTGTTCTAGTGGGATAAGCTCTCTGGAAGAGTAATGGCTCTGTCCCCTCCCTGTTCACAGCTTTCCTGACCACCCCTCCAGTTAGTGTCAGATTTGAAATGTGGGAAGGCCTGGTTTTAAGCAGTTTTACTCCTTTATGGCTGTAGGATTCAAAAGGTCTTGTTTGCATTTCTGCCTGGACAATGAGCAGTGATTTGTGCCTGATTTATTCCCCCCAGGTTTTGCTGGTTGGTGCTGACGACTTCACGCTCATTGGAAGGCCGCTGCTGGGGTAAGATGCTTCATAAAGGAATTATATGACATTTTTGTGCTTAATTGTGGCTTCAGGGCTCCACAGTGCCTGAAACTGGGATTTATCAGCACTAACTTTGATCCCGGCCCCGTGGCTTTTGGAAGAATCACCAATAAAACAGCTCATTAGCCTCTGGTGGTTCTCCCCCTCCCCAGTGCTGGGAGAGCAGCAGTTCCTAGTTCTGAGGTGGCTCTTGGATATTCACCTCAGTTGGATCTTTTCCTCCTTGCACAAACTAGCAGGACATGTTGCTCTTCAACATCTTTACCCTCTTACCCTAGTTTTGGTCATAGTCATCTTGAAATAAGCCAGAAATCCTTTTCCTAATCCCTTGAGTTGGGTTTTTAACCCTTTTCCTTTTGCCACTGTCTTACCCAGCAGGCCTTAACCTTAGTTTTACTGTTCCTAATTTTTCCTTTCCTCTTAATCATGTAATCCAGCAGTCACAGAGCTTGGGAGGAGTTTATCCCTTGGCACTTGAGGCAGACCAAGCTGGCCTGGACTGCAGGGCCTTTGGCTGAGGGGGACCAGCGGGAGAAAGAGGAGGAGGAGGAGGCTGGCCAGGAAGGGTGAAGGCTGGGGGGAGATGCCATCACCCTCTGAGCTGCAGGGAAGCCACGCAAATCCCAGCTCTCCGATATGGGATGAGGGAAAAGGGAAGGGGGAAAGGAGAAGGGGAAAGGGTGTCACCAGCAACGTTCTCTCACACAATCCCTAACCCACAGCCATTTTGGAGAGAAGAGGCTGGATGAGAGCAGAGGCAGTTCTGTGTGTTTGTTGCTGCATAAATAAACACCCAGTGAGTGCTCACAGCGTGACACTGCACCGGAGCTGCTTCCTGCCGGCTCCCAATGTGTCCTGCTCAGGACAGCTGGACAGGGTTTGTTCCTGTGATACCTCCCAGGATGACACTCCTTTAAACCCTAAAACACCACATCTGCACAGTGGAGGCTGTTCTGGGAGCTGCTGGCTGGCTGCTGCTCTGGAATCCATTGAGCTCTGTGTTTGTCCAGGTCACTGCCTGCCCCGGCTGGCACAAGGGCTGGAGCCCGTGTTAGGCAGAGTGGAGGGAAAGTTTGGCTTATTTCTAGATAAAATAGAGTTGATGGGGGTTTTCCCTCTAGGAAACCTTGCTGTTTCTCCTGCTTCCTGCCCCTTTTTGCAGTGGAAATGCCAAAGGCCTTGGACCTGTTCTTGTCCCAGGCAGCTGGGCTGGGCTGGGATTTAGTCCTGCAGGGAGCAAGCTGGCAGCTGGAGTTATGACTTCCAAGAGTTATGATCCTGTGGGGTTGTGGCTTGCCTGGATCTTTTTCTCTGCCTCTTGACAGCACCTTTCAGCCCAGCTCAGATCCATGAGATTCTAGCCTGAGTTTTTCTCACCTCCTGCAAAAATCCAATTCGTGAAACATTTTGCTGCTGAAGGCAGCAGGCCCAGCTGTGTCAGGCTCTGGGAAATGTGTGACCCCCTTCTTACTTTTATGGACATTCCAGGCATACTTAAAACGTTTGATAGAGATTTTTATTTTTTTCCTTGAGCTCTGTTTTGCTGAGAACTCATCCTGCTCACGAGCTCTTCTCCAGCAAGTTGGTTTCTGTTGTGCTTCAGCCTCCCGCCGGCAGTGCCTAGAGCTGTGTCCCACAGAGAGCTCAGCAGGGCCTTGAATCCAGGAAGTCTAGTGCCAAATTAGTGGTGAACCACGGCTGGAGTGCAGTTTGCTCTCTGGTTTCCCCCTCAGGGTTGCAGGGTTTGTGTGTGGTTCAGTGGTGCTGGATATGGTGCACATCCTGGAGCTGGGATGTCGGGGTCACCCAGTGGTCTCTTAAATCTACATTATTTTATGTCTCTTTTCTTCTGGGCTGGTCACTAACTGCAGATAAATCAGTTCCCTCCAGGATTCAAATCTCAGGTTTAATCACATCCCCAGGGTGGATTTTAAGAGATGGTGACTGTCTGAAGCCTTTGGCCTCCCAGTGACCTTGCTGGAACAATTCCGGCTGGATGGGCTTCCCCCTCTGCCCCCCTCAAGTGCAGACAGAGCCGTTTGTCAGCAAAATGGTCTTTAAATGTCTTCCTGTGGCAAACCTAACGAGCTTTTAATGGAATTCTGCACTGCTGTGCATGGAAGAGCAGCTCCTCCTCCTTCCCTGTGGCTGCTGACTAAAGCCCCCCTGTCCAAAGCTCCCGTCTGGATGCTGCCTGGGGGTTCTCACCTTCTGAGACTATTGAAGCATATCAAGGTTGATTACAGTTGTTTTAGCAAAACTTAGTTTCCGTAATTTTCCCCAAAATTGTGTTCCCACAGCAGCAGCTTATGGGTAAGCCTTGCTAAATGCTGGCTACAGTGGAAAATTGCTTATGGTGGATTAAAACGATTAATTGGAAAATTATTGGCAAAATTATAACACTTCCAACAAGGTGAGAATTTCTTCCAGCTGTCTGTGATGTTTTAGAGGAGCAGGAAGGACTTGTGTGGGGACCAGGATGGGAGGAGGAAGAAGGATTTCTGTGGTGTCCAGGAGCAGGGATGGGCTCATCCTGTGCCCAGACCAAAGCAGGACACATGAGATCACCTGGAGGTGCCAGGGGAATTCATCTTGCTGCAATCCTACAAGTTCCTGCAGGTCCCTCTCCCTCCTGCCTGCTCAGAGGGAATGATCTCATCCCTCACATGGCAGGGAAGTCGTGAGCTGCCACATTTCCTGTTCCAGGTGCAGCACCTGGAGGCCTTTGGCTGTGCCTGGGCAGGTGGCCCTCCTCCCACGGAGGATCTGTAATTCCCAGGATTCAGCTCGTCAGGCAGGATGGGTTATCCCTGTGGCTCTTAACCCAGAAACCTGCTCCCCAACACTAGGATGTTGTCGGGGTTTGACTTTGACTAAACGCCAGGCACTTTGACTCTCTTTTGCTACAGAAAAAACTGTAAAACTACACACTAATCTCGTGAGTTAAATGAGATAGGACACTGGTTTGTAGGAGGACGCACAGAAAAAGAAAAAGGGCAAACAGGCTCTATCTTTTAGTTGCAGAAAGTGATTTAATTACTTAACAGAGTTGGAGGATAAATGCAAGGCAAAAATAAACTTTTCATACATTATTTTGTTCACTCCCCCCTCCCTCTTACGAACCTATAGTATTCACCCCCTTTCTTCTTTTATAACTAACAAGCTTGGGTCGGGAGGCAGGGTGTGGGGGTATTTTCTTAGTTTACAGAGTAGGTTCATAAATCTATTCATCACTACAATTCTTCTACTACAAATACTCTTTATCTCTATTAGTTTTTTTTCTTTTTCTAGACAGTTTTTCTGCTCTCAGTTCTCACTCTCTTAAGAAGCAGTCTCTGTGCTCACTCCCTTTCCTTCTTTTTAAACTAGCAACACAGACAGGGGGCAGGGTGAGAGGGGTTTTCTGGTCAGCTTAATCAGGGAGAGGGGTTCTCTACTTAGCCGTGGGGTCCCTGCCACGAGAGACAGTCTTCTGGGAACATTTTTGGCGTGGGTCTAATCTCACGAGCAACATCCCGCTCGAATTCTGCTACAACGTGAGTCTTCTTGTCTATAAAGTGCTGTGCAGACTCTCCCGAGCCGAGACCAAGCTGCTTCTATGCCAGGAGCAAGGCTTTTCTCTCTTTTGCAAGGCCTTTTGCAGTTTTAACTCTTAGATGAGACTTCTACTGGTTCACAGTCTTTTCTAGGCATCTATCTGCTCTTCTGGAGTGGGCTGTGGATGGATTTCTGCATCTTTATGGACTCCATGGGCTGCAGGGTGACCTCCTGCTCCCCCCATGGCCTTCACCATGGATAGCAGAGAGTTTTCAGCTCCGGCACTGGGAGCCCCTCCTCCCCCCACCTTTTTCACTGACCTTGATGTCTCCATGCTGTTTCCTCTCTACATATTTTCACCTCCACCTCCTCCTCCTCCAACTACAAAGAAGTGAAAGAAGTGTGTGCCTGCCTTGTTTTGATTTCTTCTTAAATAAGTTTTCACAGAGGTGTAACTAGCACCTCTAATTGGCCCAAACTTGGCCGGCAGCATGTCTGTCACCTTCAGAGCCATCAGAGATTGGCTCTGCTGGACTTGATGTAAAAACTTCCAGACCTTTCACTCAGAACACACAGGAGCCATCTTTGTGCCACTTCCCACCCCTCAGACACCTGCCCAGGCCTACCACAACAGCTTCTGAGGGGTCCAAATTTCTCCTAGATGTTAAAAATACTTTACTGATGTTTTGGGCCAATCAAAACCACCACAGATGTAAAGAACCAAAACCTGATGCTTCTGACACTTCTTTCTAAGGAAGGACCTGGTGCGTGTGGAGGCCACAGTGATTGAGAAGACAGAGTCATGGCCCAAAATCAACATGCGCTTCTGGAGGAGGCACAACTACCAGAGGAAGAAAAGTAAGAGGGAAAGGACACATTTCCTTCCCTGCTGGGTGTGGGAGGGAAGTGTCCCAGCACAAGAGCCCAAGGAAGGGGCTCATTCTCTGTGTCCCCAGAGCCCTCAGGGCCCAGCCCCTCTCCCAGGTGTGCCCACAGAGCACCAGCATTTAATATTCCCTCAGTGTTCCCTAAACTTCCTGGGCAGAAGAGCAATCCCATTCTCTTCCCAAAGGCTTAATCATTGGATGTGTCACCACAGCTCCCAGCAAGCCCGAACAGGGTCCTGGACATGTTTGGGTTGCCAAATGACCCTCCCTTCTCTGAAAGAGGAAAGAATTACGGCTGTTTTTATACGGGATGGATGGTAAAGCCTTGACCAGGCTGCCCCAGTCCCACTCTGGGACCTGCTGTCCTTGGCATTCCCATGGAATGCAGCTGTCTGCCAGGGCAGCCTTCCGGAGCCCTGGCATGAGGTAGGCACCAGGTTTATGCTGTTAAATTATTCTTTTTTTCCTCTTTTCCTTCTTTTTCAGTCATTGCAAACCCCCAGACTGTCCTCCGGATCAACACCATCGAAATCTACCCCTGCCTGTCCTGACTGGGGAGGGTGTGCCTGGGAATCATTATTGCTCCAGGCATTTGTGGAAATAAAACTGCCTCGGCACTGGAAAGTTCTGGACTTGTTGCTATGGTGGGAAATGGAAATCTCTGTGTGCTGTCTTTTTAAAAGAATGAAATACTTTTTCAACTATTACTTCAGCCTTGCTGGTGTTTATTTGCCAGGCGTTTTAAACCACCCCAGCTCCATAGCTGGCTGTCCAGCCTTTTCAGGCCTCATGGATCTTTTTGCCTCTGCAAGTCTCTGAACTTTAGGAATTCAGGAATTCTGGTCATGTAATTCCTGGCACTGTGTGGCTCCAGGGAATATCCTGGGGTACAGCATGGCCCACGGCTCCTGGGACTGAAGGGAGCAATGAAACCAGGTGACTGCAGCGTCCTCAGTCTACTCCCAGATCATGCCAAGGGGTGAAAATCCTTTTTTTTAAGGATTAGTACTGGGAAATGGAGCCAAAAAATTCCCCTCTTAAAGGTGAGCAGCCATAAATTGTCTCTCTGTGTAACACATCAGAATAAGACACTGGTGGCTATGGGGGGATTTTGTGCCTATTTCAGAGCTGGGTTTTGACCTGCTGAGTGTGTTCCACATCTAGATCTGGTGTTTTCCCTCTTCCGTGGCTGCATGCTGAGCACTGTCCTTTCCTCAGCAGCACATGCAAGGCCAGGTCTGCTGGTGTTTCCAGGCTGGATGTCCACCAGGAGGGGAGTTCCCTGGAGTTCCTTGGAGCTATGGGGTTCTTAACGGCCACCATGGGAGGGATAATGGGCCCTGCTCACCTTGTCAGTTCCCTACGGAATACCTTCCTTCAAATTGGGAGTAAAATCCACATTTGGGTGCACCCACACCATGGCTTCTCCTTGGACAAAGTTGGCCACAACCCTGTGCTGAAGGAAATGGGAGTTTTGTTCCCTCTGAGGCTTTTCCTGACTGTCCAATCTCACAGTTCCTTTGGGAGATCACTTCAGGTGGCGCTTTGGTGGCTCTGGCTGCATCTCGCCTTCAGCTGGAGAAGAGTCCAGGTGTGCCAGGGTCAAGCTGCTTCTTCGGCCACTGGAGACAGCTGGATCTGCAGGGGTGGACTCAGCCCTTCCCGTTTCAGATCCTCTGGCACAAATATTCCTTGGGAATGCTGCTCCTTCCCTGCTGCTGAGGTAGGACACACAGCTTTTAGCAGCTGATGGAATGTGGAGGCTTGGATTGTCGCATCCTTGTTCTAGCCTCTTGCAAATGGAAAGGGCGGGGAAATCATCTCCTCACCTCTCCAAAAATCATCTCCCACCTCTCCCCCTTCTCCCACAGGTGACTGTAGTTCCATGCTGGAGATCCCAGCAGCAGGCAGAGTGTGCTGTGGGCTGGCAATAGGAGCACAGCCTCCGGATACAGGCTGTTCCTTGCCCGCAGCGGAAGTGGCTGTGCCAGCCCAAGGAATTGGACTGGAAACCCTCAGTCCCTCAGTGTCTGAGCGCTGGGGCTAAGAAGCAGTATGTCTTGGCTTTAAGGGGATGTAGCAGGAATGTTCTGTCCTTCCCAACTAGGAAGAAACACTTGGAAATAACATGAGATTCAGGGCTCAGAAACATGGAGGGCAGAGTCTGCTGTGGAGTCAACGGAGAAGCAAAGGGTTTAAGTTCTGTGAGCCTGATCCCCCAAAAGGCCCTTGGGAATGTAGTTCTGATCCAAGGGAGATACTACAAAAAATTAGGGTGGTTTCACAGCATTTTGGGGGAGGACAAAAATTCAGGAAGGGAAAATCCAACTGATATCAGGAAGTTTTTGAGTTGAGAAGTTTATAATGCGAAACAGTCAGGTTTTATTGGAATTACTTACTCAGACTGAAGTAAAAAGGAACTGTTTTAATGTTTTCTTCAGGAGAATTTAAATCAAAAGGTTTTTGTCATTCCAAGTGGAAGCAGAAATGCCCAGTTCTCTGGGATAAAGCCACAGATCTCCATGTGGCTTCACATGTCGGGGGGTGATCCTTGTCACCCTCTTCCTGGTGCTAAATAAGCACCCAAATAGTTTAAGAGCAAGCATTTCTCAACAAAGCAGGTTTTTTTCCTCAAGTACTGATTCATGGTGGAAATTTCTCTGGCAGGACAAAACAGGTCCGGGTGGGACTTGAGATGCTTTGCCCAGAGCTGAAGATCCCCGTGGGTCAGACAAGAAGCAGGCCTGGGCTCCGGCCACCCCTGCGGCGTCTGTCCCCCCGGGAGGGAGGCTGGGGAGCCGGAGCAGAGGGCATGTGCTGGGAACGGGAGCGAATTCCAGCGCTGATCCCTGCCCGGTGGCCACAAAGCCGCTGCCTGTGCTGCTCCTGCCGTGCTTTCCAAGAATGCCGGCCGGGCTCGGCGGCTGCAGGACAACTGGCTCTGAAGCCCTGACATTTCCCAGCATAAGGAAGCCTTGTTTTCCTGCCAGCTGCAAGGTTTGCTCGGCAACAGCTGTCGGGAATGGCTCGGGAGGTGCCGATGCGGCTCTGTCGGCTCCCTCCGGCATCCCCGTTTTGGGCAGGAACACCAGCAGGATCCCTGGCTCTGCTGCTCCCTGGACCGCAGGTGTGTGTCTCCCTCAGGCCCTCCTTGCTCTCCTCTAGCTGGGAGGGGTTTGAATCCCGAATTTCTGTGTGCCATGCACTGAGCCCAGCGCTGACCTCCTCTGCCCTTTCAACAGTGCCCCATGGCACCGGAATTCCATCGTGGCTCCAGATTTTCCCCTCCCCCAGCTCCGACTGCTTTTAGGAGCAGCTTTGGAGCGAGTTTTCCATCATTTCAAAGGCTGGTGCCATTCCAAACCCCTCCAATGCTCCGGATGTTGCAGTTTCGAGGGGGCTGGACTTGTGTTTCACACAAAATCCTTCTTGTGACTGAAGGTAAAACAGCCCCATCCTGGTCATCCCACAGGATCATTTTTTCAGCATTTCCAGAGGTTTAAGTTACCTCCATGCCGGGGTTTGTGTCCTTCCCTCAGCTCGTTGCTCTGTGTTCTAAAATCAGCTTCCCAAGCAAAGCCATTCCCGCAGCAGGAAGCTTCCCGCCGTGAGGAGCTGCTAGTGGAGTCTGGTGGAGCCTGACAGACAGGGCCTGTGGCAGTGTCCTCCTCCCCACCAGCCAGCTCCTGCAAGAAAACAAAGTGCAGGACACTCTCTTTGGAGCCCACGGTGCAGCAGAGGGATTTAGCAGCTCTGTCAGGACATTGGGATCACGCGCTCTGCCAGCCCATGAGCTGCCAGCGTTTATCCAGTGCAAAGCAGCTCGGAAAGCTCTCGGGACATGTTGTTCAGGCCCTGGGGCGGGAGGGAAATGCTGTTAATTTGCCCCTTCTCTGTGTTTTTTTATCCCTCACGGCTTTGGGAAGGAGCTGTTGAGCTCTGACGTGGAGCCAGATTTGTTTTCTCAGCGTGATCCGGCCGCGTGTCAGAATCCGCTTCAGCAGCAGACGGGAACAGGACACCAGGAAACTGTGTTGGTTGGATTTCTCTAGCACTAGAGGTTTTATTATCTCCTGTGACCTAAAAAACAGCCTTTCATTAAAAAAAGAAAGGCAATGTGTTCCCAGAGGGTCCATGTTGATGTAAATCCCACACAGAGAGGTCCGGCTGCGGCCAGCACGCCTGGACATGGGGCCTTTCATCTGTTTTCCCTCTCCCTATTTATAGCAAATGCAGAACCAAGTGGGATCCGTGTCCCTGTGCCTTGTCCTGGATGTGAATGCAGAGGTTTCACAGCTGGATTGGTGTCAGAAGGAGCAGAATGAGTCAAGGAAGATGAGGGGCCAAAGGCTGCGAGGACCCTTGGGCATGCTGGGTTTGCTGTAGCAACCCAAAATATGTTTATTGTCAGAGCAGTGTGGCTTCGGTTATATCCTTGTAGAACATTCCCTGATGGAGCTGCACACGGGAATGTCTGTGCAGTAATTCATGAGTGGCAATTAAATGTGGTGGGTGAGCTGGAAAAAGCTTTGAGCCCTTGAAATGGAGCTAAACCTTGGGGAATCAAAGCTTTGAGATCCCTCAGCCATTTTTGAAATGGAGCTGGCTCCTGCATGGGACTGTTGGTATTCCATGCCATTGGATCATCTTGTGGAGAGAAAAGGGATTTGTGTTATTTTATCTTCCTTTCCTAAGTGAAGAAACACCATTGCCCTGTTTCAAAAGCATCAAAGTTCAGTTTCTGGGCAGCTCTCAGAATAGCTGACGAGCCGGCAGGGAAGTGGTTTGGACCATGGACTGGGATCCCCCTGATCCGAGGCTACGTCCTGAGGGGATTTGGTTCTTTGCTTTAGGCCAGCTTTTCATTTCAGCTGATTTTCCGTTTGCAGGGCTATGATTCATGGGAGCCTCTGGCTTGGTTCCCAGGGCATGACTCCATGTCTTGAAGGACCGGCAAGTATGGAATAGCCTGGCCACAAATATTTCACCAGGAAAGAATATCTCCTGCACCTTTCCCACCTGGCTCCGCTGCAGAACGCTGAGGTGGATGATCCAGCTATCACCGATGATAAAGTCCTGTTTCCATTGTCATCCAGCCAAATATTCCCTGGCAAACGTGGGATGTGGTGCTGAGAGCTCCTGTGGGAACACGCGTGTGGCTTCCAGCACGCCAAGAAGAGCTGTGTGTGAGGAGCAGGAGTTTCTTCCAGCTGTGCCATCAGGGACACAACCCCCCCAGCTCCAGGACTTGCACTGATCTTTTCCTGAGGAATCCAGGATATATTTTTCTGGAGCAACTGATACTGGATTGGAAGGTCATAGTGGTCATGGAGGTGGTGTGAAGGGAGCGGATTTTCCCAAGGTGACGTTGGAAGTCTGTGGCATGAGTGCACCTGTGCTTCCCCTTTAACTCCATCCTTCTTGTCCCTTTGTCCCCTCATCCCTGCAAATCCACGTGCCGTTAACACACTCGGAATTAAGGCAGGTGTGACTGCCCAGCTCCCAGGGCTGTGGTGCCAAGGTGCTGTACCTAAGGCGAGGGCAGCAGGAGCCTGGAGCAGCAGGAATTGTTACTATGGATTCCCCGCAGACAGTTCCTGCCTTCCAAAGTGTGAGGGTTGATTTTCCATGGAATTTGCCCATTTGTTGTCGCACAACACGCAGGAAAAGGGTTTTATCTGTGGCTTCTCCCTCATTTGCCTGGAATCAGGCGATATCTTAAAACTGGTATTGGAGAGGATCAGGCAAGAAGAGGACTTGATTGCAGACAGCTCATTTCCGTAGGAAATGGGGCTAAAAATAGGGAAGGAATGTAACGGAGACTTCTTTTTCTTGACGCCCCCATTCCCCAGCTGGGAATCAGCTTTTGTCCCAAAATCTGGTTTTTGCCTTGCTGTTGTTTTCTGGGCCCCAGATGTAGCTGTGAGCCTGATTTTTGGCTTTGGAGAAGCCGGAGCAGGGCTGTTTCCAGGGGCAGATGCACAAGGAAGACACACGTGATGGCAAGATGGGTTTTTGGGAGAGGTCTGCTGGCTCTCCAGGCTCTCCATGACAGTCCCTGTGTTATCCAGGGGCCTCTCTCCAGCACTAATCCCGCTGGCAGCAGCTGTGATCCCGATAACCCTGCAGCTGGCTGAGTGCTAACGTCCCTGCAGGCACCAGGATGTTCCCTTTGGACACCTGATATGGGCTATAAATACCAGGTGGGTTCATGTTCCCTTGAGCACCAAGTGGGCTGTGCCAAATCACCCCAGATGGTCAGGCTGAGAGATCCCTGTGCCAGAGAAATGGCTGCAGCCTTTGGAAAAGGGACTGAGCCCCTGCTGTGGGCATTTGAAGGCTTCACGCCCTTGGCCAGGTCCCTTCTGCCAGCTTCTTCTTTTGCAGCACTGGTGTCACCTGGGATCTGCATCCCACGGGTCAGAAGCATTCTGGGGTCTGATGGAGAGAGCCAAGATGCTGCTCGAGGTGTTGCCCAGCTTTTCCCTTTTCCCAGGATGCCCAAGGCACATCCATGCCTGCTCCAGGTACTGCTCAGAGCTGTTACACGTTCCCCGCACACCTGGGTACATCCTGCTCACACTGCTTAGCCTGCTGGTGCTGCTCCCCCAAAATGCACAAAGTGTGGTTCCAGGCCTGCTGTGGAGTCCTCACTCTTGGATAGCCATAGGGATTTAGTCGCTGGTCTCTGCGGAGCCAGGATTGTCCTGGCTGTGGGACAAGGGGAAAGGCCAGGGCTAAGTCAGCTCCTCTTGTCTTTACTAACTTGTCTTGTGCACAAACATGGGGAAAATCATTATTTCAGGCAGGCATTCGGGGGCAGGCACCATTCTGGCTGTGTTCCCCTGGCTGGGGGGTGTTGCACCACTTCTCTCTTTCCTCCCTTTCACAGACACAAGGAATCCCAGGATGGTTTGGGACTGGAAGGGACCTCACAGCCCACCCAGTGCCGCCCCTTGCTATGCACAGGGACACCTTCCGCTAGCCCAAGTGGCTCCGAGCCCCGTCCAACCTTGGCTTTGCCCCTTTGGGGGAGCAGCTGTCCCGGTCCGGGAAGTGCCGCCCGGCGCTGCCGCCTGCGGGGAAACTGAGGCACAACTCCCGCAGCGCCTCCGGGACGGGGTGAGGACCGCCTCCGCTGGCCGGGGAGGAGGAGGAGGAGGAGGAGGAGTAGGGCATCAGCCGAACCCGCCCGGGGCTGAGCCCAGCCCGGCCCCTGGGGCGGAGTCGGCGGAGCAGCGCCCGGCGGAGCGGGGAGCGGCGGATCCCGGGGCAGCCCCGGCCCGGCTCCGGGATGAGCTTCCCGCGGCCCCTGCGCCGCTCCGTGAGCCTCAGCCCGGCCCGCACCCTGCGCCTCGTCGTGCTGGGACAGAGTGCCGTGGGCAAGACAGGTAGGATGGGGTTCCCCGGCATCCCTGCCGTGTCCCCCGGTATTCCCGCATCCCTCCGGCATCCCCCCCGGCACTTCTCTGGCATCTCCCTGCATCCCTCTGCTATCCCCTGGCACCCCTCTGGCATCCTCTTCATTCCCCCGGTATTCTCCCTCCCGCGCAGAGGGACCAACCTTCCCATGTCCCTCTGAAAGCCAGGACGAGGGACATCATCCCGGTGCACACCCAGCCCGTGGTGTTTAAAGGCACTGAGTTTCCTTCCCCTCGAGTTTCCCACATGGACACTTTGCAGCCCGGGCTCGTCCCATGCCCAAAGGGATCCCCACCTGCCTGGGGGCCCGGGGTGGGTATCACTGACCCGGGAGAACTTTCCCAAGAGCCGGGCTCGGGATTGGGTTTTCCCGAATGTGAGGATTTCGCTGCTCATTCCCAGCGCCCACAGCAGCTTTGCAGAGCCTCCTCCACAGCACCGGGCTGTTTTCCTTCAGGAAAACTCCCTTTCCCTGTGCCTCGTTCAGTGCTCTCCGTCTGCACCTGCTGGGGTGGGAGTTTGGGATACTGTGCTGGGAGCACCTCAGCTCCCTCCTTCACCCCATTCCTTCCTGGGGATCATCCTTCCCCGCTTCCCACTCCTCCATCCCGGGCTGTGAGCACCTGGGGTCAAAGGTGTCCCCTCTAGCATGCAGAGTGCCAGGAGTGGGGTCAGAGGCAAGGATAATTGTGGATCCGTGTGGATCCACATTGCAGTGATCCATGATCCACGCAGAGGGTGATAGGACACAGCTAAGCTGCCGTGCCCTTGGGGACAAGGAATGTCCTGCCCCTCTGGAAAAGGGAAGGCATCACAGCAGCGGCACCTGTGCCGGGCTGTCGGAGCCGCTGGAGCTGCGTTTCCACGTACAGCACCAAACCGGCGTTAGCGAAAAATCCTAATTCCCTGATTAAACTGAAGGAAGCAACTCCCAGCTCTCCCTGAGCAATGCCGAAGCACGGGATGGGGCTCAGCTCCGGGGTACCCAGAGCCCCGGGGGAGTCCCTGGCAGCGTTTGGTCCCGACGGAGCAGATGGAGCCGCGGGCGATGGTTGTACAGGGTGTACGAAGCCTTTGGCTCGCCCCCACCCCAAACACGCGTGTCTCCCTGCTGCTGTGCATGCCACCCGGCACACAGCAGATTCCTGGGCGCTTTGGGCTGCTCCTGCGGGCAGCTGCGGGGCTGCTGTGCCGCCTCCTTAGGGTGGGAATGTGCCGAGGGGAGTTAGAAGTTCCTCCGCCTGGGTTCGGCTGTCAGCCCTTGTGCCCCGCAGCAGCGGGGTTTATGCCGGTGCGGCAGAGCCACAGGCCATGGAATCGGGGCACAGAGAGGGAATCCATACGGAGCTCGGGCGGAGGAGAGCCGGAGCGTGCCAGGAACAAGGAGCAGCCCCCGGGAACGGCAGGCACGCCATCCCCCGCGGCCTGGCAGCCCCCTGAGTGAGTCCCTCCCCATCTGCGCCCCCTGGGCGCTGTTCTGCACGTCCTCCCCCGCTAGGCGACATCGTGTCACCTTCCCTGGGAGCTGCCGGCTTCTGCTGCCTGCCAGCCTCTGCGCTGGGGACGAGGACACCTGTCCAGCTGTCCCTGCCCAGCGGTGATGGAGCGAGTGTGGGAGAGGCGAGGAAGGAGCCAGGATCAGCAGCAGGAGCCAGGAGCAGGAGCACCTCCTGCGGGGCTGGGGTGGACATGGGGGGAGGCAGGTGGTCCCCAAGGCGGGGGTGACATCTTTCTTGGCCAGGAGAGAGGGGTGGGTTTCATCCCTGAGCTGCCAAGCTCCCTTCCTGGCAGGATGTAAGCGGGCCCCACGCCGGAGCATCCGCAGGACGAGCTGCTGCATCCACGGGACAGAGTCAGGTCGGGAGAGCTGAGGGGTGGGAACGACCAAAGGGAAATCACATGTGGGCAGCTGCAAAAGGGAAAAATAACCCTTGATTCTCAGCAAGAGTTTGGAGTTTTTTGGAGCGGTTTGGAAACCTTCAGGATCTGGTGATCCGAGGTCCCAAACCCTCGGAGCAGGGATGGGTTTGGGCGCGCAGCCGTGTGGTTTAAGGATCAAGGCTGTGTGAATCACCAGCGGGGGCTGGAAATGCAGCCCGACCAGGGCTTGTGTTATCCTCTGCTGCCGCTGCCCAGCGTAAACTTTGCCATAATCCAGAGCAGAGCTCTGCCTGCAGCACGTGAAGCGAAGATGGATCGGCGCTGGAGCCGCTCCGCAGCGGCACAAACAGGGCAGCACGTGGGCGCTCGGTGCCATCCCGAGGTGCCCAGCCGCTCCCCGTGGCAGGTAAATCACCCCTTGAGCCCACGGCCGTCCCCCCAGCCCGCATTTAATGCACAATTAACCCTTCCAGCCCCGCGGAGAGCCCTTCCCGAGGTGACTGATGTTCACGGTGGGGAGAAAAACCTCCTTATAAGGCTGGGCGGCCGCGGCCGCTCCGCCTGCAGCCGCTTCCCCCACTGGCAGCTCCACTCGTGTTCCTGCGCTCCAGCCAATTTTTAATCAATGTAATTGGCTCCTCTTCTCATCCCACACCATGTGCTCCAGCTTTGGGTGGCTGCCTGACATATGACACACAATCAGGTGCCGAGCCTGCCTCGTCCTGCTACCCCCGAGAATTCCGTCATCTCTTTGAAGGTGCCTGTAGGTGCTTCCTGCGGGATCCCTGGCTATGTCCTCAGAGCAGTTTCGCTAAATTACCTGCTTTTTCCATCAAATCCCTTCCCTGCTGGGCAGAGTTTAAACTCAGAGATGGATTGGGAGGTGAGAGGATGGTGAAGCCCCCAAAGAGAAGCCAGGCAAGTGTGGGAGGCAGAAGTTCCTGCATCCCTCTTTCCCTTTCTGTGGTTATTTAAGCCTGGCCCATGTGGGGTGCCACATTCCTGGGATAAACACACAGATCCTGACCGGCCTGGTGTAGGTCTGTGAGGGCAGGACACCAGAATCTGCTGGTGGGCAGCTGGGACAAACTGACCCTGGGCTGCAAGGGAAAAGGAGCTCGGAGTGTTGCTCCAGCTTGGTGTTGGCTTTTCATTCCCCCTTTTATTTCTGGAGGGGTTTTCAGCACATCCTGGTTCTGGTAAGGTTTATCCTCCTGTCACACTCCTGCTCTGTTTTCCTTCCCTCCCACCACAGCTTCTCCCTCTTCTCCCTCCTGACTCTGTGCTGCTGCCTAGCTCTTTTTGGGTTTTTTCCCCCTCTGTTTTTTCCCCCCCTGTTCCTGTAATTTCACTTTCCAGTCCTGTTCCCTTTCCAAGCCAGCTCTCAACCTCTCCACTCCTTTTCACTCCCATCTCCATTACCATCATTAACACCTTGAAGGGCTCAAGCACCACTTCCACCCTCCACCTCTAGGCTCTCTTCACCCTCCCAACCTCATGGCTTTGTCCAGAAATTCCCTCTCCAGGCATCAGCACTGCATTTCCAAAGCAGCTTCCTGGAAAGGATTGTTAGGGCCAAAGGCTCCAGGGAGAGTTTTGCCAGCAATTGGGGATTTGCTTCACTGGGCTCTGGTGCAGGGAGATGTGTAATCAGATGAGGGGGTTTAATTGCCTGAGCTGTGGCTGCTCCTGCTGCTCCTTTGCCCTTGCAAGGAGGAAAAATCAGTCCAGAGGACTGACGACTTTAACAGGGCTTGTTGTGTTCTTTTCCAGCATTGACCGTTCGATTCATCACCAGGAGATTCATTGGAGACTATGATCCAACCCTAGGTAGGAAAACTCCTTTTCCTCAGTGCTGTCTGAGCAGACAAGCAGACAAGCTCTGTGGCAGAGCCAAGATGGCTCCCAAATTCGCCATATTCCCTCTTCTTTCTCCTCAACCAGATGGGCAGCAGGCAGAGCCGATGGCCGTCCTGACACCTCCCTGGCTCCTGCATCCCTTCTTCTCCTTTCTGTTGTAATTTAAGGCAAAATCTTTGGGATGAGCCATCGGATTGCACAGGGAGGTGCTGCAGGCTCAGTCATGGGATCATGGAATCATATAGGATCACATAGAATCATTTAGGTTGGCAAAGACCTCTGAGAGTCCAACCATCAAACCAACAGTTCCTCCTCAGCTCCTCTAATTCCTTCCCAGTCTGCTGGGAGGTGGCTTTTAAGGGACTGGAAGCATCTAAGCCCCTGGAAACTGTGCTCTCCTGAAATCTAGGATTTTGGGGGGTTTTTTTGCATTTGGGTTGTTTTTTGAGCAGTGAAGCCATGTCCCTGCTGGAATGTCCCAGAAATGTCTCCTCCTTTCACTCTCCTGCAGAGCTCCTCTCCCACACTTTGGTCATTGCTGCCCTGTCAGCCACGCAGGTGATAGAGGCCACCTGGGCTGTGGCTGCTCCCCGGGGGTTCTCTTACACCCCTTCCCTGTCTGTGCTCCCCAGAAATGATCTACAGGCACGTGGCTGTCATCGACGGGGAGATGGTGCACTTTGAAATCCTCGACACGGCCGGACAGGTGAGCTCAGCCAGGAAAACACCGTCGGAGCAGAGCAGCCCACCAGGCAAGGCAATCCCTGCTCTTCCAGTGGCTAATCCCTGCTGAGTGGAACAGCATGGTGTTTATCTCAAGAAAAGGGTGTTTTGGTGAATTTATGTCTCTCTAACATCAGTTACAGTGTGGCTTTGGGCAAATATTTCCCTGTTCCCGAGTAGGTGCAGCCCTGCTCCCCATGCCAGTGGAGCATCCTGGCAGCTCCAGGGAGCACCGATTCCCACCATATTCATGTCAGGACAGGGCTGGTGGCTGTCCCCACCTGCCACACTGCCTCAGCCACCCCACCCCTGCCCCAGGCTGCCACTGTTCCCACCGCTGTCCCCAAACATCTCACAGTGCTGGGCCCTGGGGAGTTTTTCCAGCAGTGCCAGCATTCCAGAGGTGCTAATGGCAGCCCATGTGCCCCGGCAGGAGGAGGACTCCCTGCAGATCGAGGAGAAGATCAAGTGGGGTGATGGCTTTGCTGTGGTGTACTCGGTGACCGACCGCTGCAGCTTCGATGAGGTGATGCGGCTCTGCTTCCTCATCAACCACCTGCACGGCAGCCCCAAGCGCAGCAGTGCCGCTGAGCAGCCGCCCATCGTCATCGTGGCCAACAAGAAGGACCTGCAGTTCGACAGGATGGTGTCCACCGAGGATGGGGAGAACCTCTCCAAAGCTCTCAAGATTCCCTTCTATGAGATCTCCACCCGGGACAGCTATGAGGAGCCGGTGGCAGTGTTCACCAGCCTCTACCAGGAGTTGCTCAGGCAGGGCCACTTCTCACCGGGCTCCTTCAAGAGGAGGACAGTGTCCAAGCTCATGGAGAAGATTCCCAAGATGCAAGCCAGCTCCACCCTGAACTCTGCAGGCAGGAGCCTCAGCTTTAACTCCTTCAGGGACTACATTCCCGAGTGAGCGGCCCTGCTCTAGCCTGGGATGGGGGCAGCTGCTGGGGCTGTGCCGGCTCTCTGGAGGGGAAGGTCAGGAGTGGAGAGGGTGGCATTGGGCTACAAAAGCCTGTAGGTTCTTACAAGTGGGCTTTGTGCCAGCAGGGAAGGTTTTCTCCATCCAATCTGACCCCTTTGTTCCCTCCTTCTCCTGTGGAATGGCTGCAGTCGCAGCCAAGGTGGCCCTGGTGACTCCAGCAGTGTTGGGACAACCCTTGGAGGCTCAGCCGTGTTTTATGGGGCTCAGACCCAGCACAGACACGGCTGGGGAAGCTTTCCCCCTCCGGCTGGGTGTGTCTGTGCCCCAAACCCAGCACCCACCACACCGGGTGACCCCGAAGGCTGTGCTGGCTCCCAGCCATTCCCTGGGAATGGAGCCTGCTTCCTCAGCATTCCTCAGTCTGGTGAGTAAAATGCCCTGGATCCTCCAGCCCATCCAGGCTGTGCTCAGCAGCACGGACACAACGGAGCCAATTCCGGAAGCTGCTTGCAGGTACCCCTCTGTCTGCTCATTCACCACCCTGTTCCCAGAGGGAAAATCACAGTGGGCTGAGGATTTGTCTTTTTGCACAGGGATGGGGCAGGAATGGCGTGGGAAGGATCTGGGCTGTGCTGAGACCCTGTGGTGTGAACCCCCTGTCCCCCTGTTGTGACCCCATTGTCTGCTGCTGTGTCCTCTTACAATAAAGGAGTTCCCAACCACCTGTGGCACTCCCGGGATAGGTTATTTTAGGGAGCTGAAGAAAAGGGGTGCACGGTGTGGGATCACCCTTAAATTAGGGCTGGGCATCCCCCTTACCCTCCCTCTGAGCCCTGGCACCACACGCCCTCCTGGCTCCCTTCATCCTTAAAAGGCTTCCCTGGAGGATCGCAGCCTGGGAAACCACTTATCCCACCTCCCTAGCCTGCTCCAGAACCCACCTAGACACTACTTCCCCTCCTACAGCTCCCAGAGGTGTTTCCTGGTGCTGCCTGTGCCTGTCCAAGGAGTTTCCCTCCAAGGGGGGGGGGGGGGATTCATTAAATTCCATCTCTGTTCAAACAGCCACACTCTCCTGTGGGGGGATAAATGAGCCCCATTAAGGGGCTGGGCCTGGAGAGAAATTTGGGGCTGCTCCTTCTCAGCACCTTCATTAAAATCCCAATTTTATTGAAGTAAATATAATGAATTAAATCTGCTCATACACAGAGCCCAAATGGGGCTCAAACACCTCAGGGGACTGGACAAGAAGGGGTTTTTGTTCACTTTTATGGGGTTTATGGCATTCCCAAGGGAGTTGAACACTGGGAACTGGGCCTGGGGGTTTGTGATCCAGCAGCTGCCCTGGTGTCACTGCCCTGGCTGGAGAGGATCCAGTTTGGGAAGTGCTGGGATGGGGAGAGAAGAGCTCAAGAGGAATTAAACTCCATTGGGATGCTGAACACACACTTGAGCCTGTCAAATGAAGGATTTGGGTGCCCTCATTCCACATTGCTCAGTTCCCAAATATCCCCAAGGCTCATCCAAGGGGATGGATTTCACTGCTGGCTTGAGCCAGGCGTGGCGGAATCCCGCAATATTCAGAGGGAATTATTCCAAGTGATGGATGAGACGGGAGCAGCTCGTGAGCAGGAAGCCAGGCCAGTTCTGGAACAGCATCCCCAGTGCTGCTGGCAATGGAGGAGCACTCGGCACGGCCGGGATCGCTGTCCTGGAGTAACCCCAGCCCTTTTTTATATCCCCAGGAATCCAGAAGGCTCCGCGTGGTCGCTGCTGCGGCCCCTCACCAGAGCTCCTGGCCCTGCCTGCTATAATTAGCACCAGACCTCATTAGGAGAGGCAGGGGCAGCTCTTCAGGACTGGTAATTGCTAATTACTGGGAGCCTCTAATGGCTCTCCAAGGGCAGTTTCCTCTCCCTTATAAAGGAAGCTCTTGAGGAGGCAGGATCCATGGGGGTGGGGGAGATGTATGGGGGGGGAATTCTGGGGGACATTGGGGGGGGGGGGGGGGGTGCACTGGGGCAACCCCGTGAATCCAAAATTCCCGTGGTGAGGGGTCTGCAGGGGTTGAGCAAGGAAGGAGGAGGAGGGAGAAGAGGAGGAAGAACAAAAACAGGAAGAAAAAGAAGAGGAAGAAGATGAGGAGGAAAGAGGAAGGTCTGTGCCTTATTCAGAGCAGAGCCTGCAGCTCCCTGAGGCAAGAGGGATGGGTGGAGCTGGGGTATCCCGTGCTGATCCCCTGGATGTTCCTGTGTGTAGCTGGCAGTGCCACCTCCCTGGGGACAGGTGGCTATCCTGAAGGTTGTCCTGCACCTCTCCAGCCTGCGGGGGTTCAGCTCCACAGAGAGAAGCCGAAGGATTTCGGTCTCGTCATCCAAACGGCATCTCCAGGGCAGGGATTGAATTTGGCAGCAGGCGGGCTGCAAATCTGCTCACCAGATTTCTGGGAAGCTTGGGAAAGGCAGCTGAAGCAGGAAGGTCCTTTCCAAGAGCTCCTTGGCTGTGCTCACCCCCAGCAGCTCCCTGGTATGCCAAGGCCCCCGATGGTCCCCCCTTTGTCCCCTCTGCCCAGGGCTTTGCTGGAAAACCCAAACCATGGGGTGCAGCTGCTCTCTCTTTGCAGTCACAGCTTTTATCATCAGCTGTGCCTTGTTTTAATTGAAAAAATAAAGGTTTGGGGCTTTTGGAAGGCTTCTCCTGGAGGAGCAGCACATGGATCTGGCCTCACCACAGCCCCGTTCCTGGGAGCGATAGGGAGAGCAGAATTGCCACCAGCCCTTTCCAAGTAGGTGGTGTCTTTGGAGACCCAAAATCAGCACTCTCACCCCCACTCTGAGGGATTTGAGCTCGGAGCAGGAACATTGAGGGTGTCTGGGTGCTGCAACATTCCCTGGATTTGAGGTACCTGGGATGGGTTTGGGGTGCAGGGCGTTGAGTGCCCCATGAAGGGGTTTTCCTCAGCACAGTGAGCTCCTCTCTCCCCAGATTAGCAATTTTAGGAAATACTGTGCATTAGGAACATGAGTTTGGTGTCC
Source organism: Entomyzon cyanotis (assembly GCA_024500445.1). Taxonomy (NCBI): domain Eukaryota; kingdom Metazoa; phylum Chordata; class Aves; order Passeriformes; family Meliphagidae; genus Entomyzon; species Entomyzon cyanotis. The sequence goes on from JAKEPQ010001031.1 coordinate 1,102,020, forward strand.
CTAAAATATCAGGCTTTGCCTGAAGAAAAAAGGGTGGCAAGGGGGCTGTTTCCATCCCATTGGCACCAGCCAGAACTGGCAGCTGGACATAGCAACTTTCCAGCTAGAAAATTATCCATCCATGGATTATTTTGGGTGCTCCAGGCTGTTCCCCAGCCCACCCTCTCCCCAAAATCTGCTGCTTGGCTTGAGGCCCTCCTGAAAGCCCAGAGAGGCTGTGAATGGACACAAGGGCCCCCAAATCCAGGCATTCCTGGTTGGGGGGACACAGTTAGGATGGGATGGGACAATGGCTGCTTCCAAGGACTGTTTATGAGGCCACATTGTCAATGCAAGCCCTGCTGCTCGTTTATTGCTTCATAAATAGTTGTAGAGTTCATGGAAATCTGGGATTGCTTTCCAGGAGGAAATCCGGGCCAAGATTTGGGGGTTTAGGAGCCATATCATCCTTTTTTTTTCTTTTTTCTTCTTTTCTTTTAAACTGAGCAATAGCTCAGCTCCAATAAGGAGCTCAAGGCTCCCTAAGGCACAGAGAATTCCAGCCCAGCCAAAGGCTTTTGCTGGCCCTGAAAGGCAAGGCTGGGAACTGCAAGGGGAAGGAAAACCAAAGGAGAACACCCACCACAGCACATTGGCTGGTTTATTCCCGGAATGGATTCTGAAGGGATCTTCTCCCTTTAGATAAGCTCCGGGAGCACAGGAGGGTGGGATATCCATGTCCATCCATGCTGCCAGCTTCAGGGAATCCACTCTGGTTCATCACTGCATCTCCCATGGATAAATGGATAAAGATGGGAGTTTGGTGTATGCTTTTGAGTTACTGTAGGATCTATCCCCTCACAGAGGGTTTTGGGATGAGGCTGCTCCACACTGGGGAAAATGGAGGAGAAATGCCAAGTCCTGGAGGCACTTTGCTGCTCTCACCAGGTTTTCTTTGCTCTCGGCCAACCCACACAGCTTTCCTGTATTTTTTTTTAAATAATAATATTTAAGAAACCCCAGACCAGAAACCCCAGGAGGGTCTGGCCGCGCTGCTGGGAAACTGCGGCTGTAATTACTGGTGCTTTAAGGCTGTAAGAAAATATTGATGGAAAGGGCTGGGCTGTCCCAAATGCAGCCCCACAAAAGCGGAAAATCCCTGTGGCTCTCTGCGCTCCCCCTTTTTCCAGCCAGCTTGAAAAGTGACGACAGGACTCTGTAAAGGAGTGTGATCCACAGGGTATGTGGTGATGGAAGCCTCTCTTAGGGGACATTGATCCTAAATCCCAGTGGGAACAACCCTTAGTCCCTGTTCCCTGCCTGTTTCACCAAAAAGCTTGGATTCCCAAGCTCTTCTTATGGATGCTGATGAGTTCAATGTGATTCCAGCCTCCCACTCCATCCCTTCCCTGGGCACTGCCCACCCATAGGTGCCACATCCCACAGAGCACAGTGCACCTCGAGGGTTGGCAAATCCCAGAATCCTGGAATGGCTTGGGCTGGAAGGGGCCTCAAAGCCTGTCCAGTTCCAACTCCCTGCCATGGGTAGGGACACCTTCCACTAGAACAGGTTGCTCCAAGCCCTTTGGAGCAACTTTGGAGCTTGGAAAGGCCCATTGGATATAGAAAAGGAACCTCAAGGTCTTTTCAACCCTGAAAAGTCAGGAAGAGGGAAAAGATGTTCCATTTTGTAGAAGAGGAAATTTTTTTAAAGTTTTTTTAAAAAATCTCTGGAAGCAGAGGGGCAGGACACCCTCCTGGAATCCAAGGAGCCACCCCAAAATGTTTTTTTCCCTGTGACCGGTCACGGCTAAGTGGTTTTTCTTGGAAGTGGGAGGAAGATGAAGGGAGGTTTCATTCTGCTCATGGGAGCCAGTTCATGCTGAGATTTGTGATGGGCAGGAAAACTCATGGAACCATTCCTCCTCCCAAAAACCAGTTCTGGGGGGGGGTAGGAGAGGGCTTAGCCCAAACCCCCAGGCCATGTGTAGAGCTGGGAGGGCCCAAACCTGGCCAAATATTGAGTGGTTGAAAGCTCCAGCAGGACTTTTGTCTGGGATTCGAGCTGCTTTTTAAGAAAAGGTTTTCAAAACCATCCCTTTTTCCTGCTATCCCTCCTAGGTTTGGCCCCCTGTCTCTGCTTATCCCACTGCATCCCGGGGTTTCCCTAATCCCACCTTGGGGGCCCCTCTGCTGTTCCACGGATGGGATTTAATCCTGTGCCATGTGACAGAGCTTTGCCTTCAGCTGCTGCAGTCAAACAACTCCATCAGTCACCCCTCCCAGCCCATTTTGGGGTGAGGAGCAGGGCATTGTCAATCCCTGTGCAGCTTTTGTGGGTTTTGGCTGCTACTGCAACATCCCTTTCCCTCCTGGATGAAGGATTAAACCTTCCCAGTGTACCAGGATCCCAGATCATCCCAAAGATGACTTTTTTCCTCTCCTCTGCACTGTTTCTGTAGGTTTTGCAGCCAAACCGATGTCTCCCTGGGGCATGTGGATCTATAAAGCCTCAAAAAAGGTGGCAAATCCCACACAGTGATTCCATCAGCTGATGCTGTGGGTGAACAGCCCTGAACCACCACAGGGTTTATTCACTTCTAGTTGTTCCCCTTTTCCAGGTGTGGGGGGTGTTGATCTCCTCAAGTGCCTGTAACATCCCTGGTGGAAGGAGCACCCCTTCTTCCTGCTTTTTTTTGTTTTAGTTTTTCCCTTGATTTTACCTAGTTTTGGGGTCCCATGGGTCCATCCCCCACAGCTTTGCTATAGCCTCTCCTGACTGTGTTCCCAGGGGATCCTCAGCCACTTGGGGGATTTTTCCCTCCATCTAATACTGGATATTGCCCCAGCTGCAAAGAAAAATTAATTCTGGAGAGGAAAGGTCCCTCCAGGCGCTTATTTGGGCCACCGATGAGAATTTTCCTGGTGAATTTGGCTGTCCTGGGACTCTCTGAAGAGCAATGTCTGGGGTGAGCAGAGCTTTGGCCTTGGGTTTCAGGGCTTGGGATTGCTGAGGTTTTGCCTGGATGCAAGATGGGGAAATGCTTTTAAATCCCAAGTTTTTTATATCTTGGCAGCCAACAGGTTGTAATATTGCTTGGAAAATCCAGGTCTTCCCTGATCACCTGTAAACAGGGTGAGATGAGTGTGAATGGGAACTGGGGCATGGAAAAGTCAATGAAAATCCCAGATTTCCAGAGTTTTTGCAAGTGTCCTGGGAAGTGGCTTCCCTGTGGTTTTGGGTGCAGGTAACACCCTTAGCTGCAGCACCCATTGTGGCAGCCCTGGAGTTGATCTAAGTGGGGTCCAGTGGCTCATGTGAAGTAGGAACAGGTATAAAATCACCCAAAATTGAATAAAAACAACAACAAAAGCCAAAGCAGGAGAACAAGAAGGCTCAGCACTTCCAGGGCTCCATGTGTGAATTTAACCAGAGCCACCTCAGTAAACCGGCACAAAATCCCTTTAAAATTATTCCTCTATAGATAAAAGCCTTTAAAAATTAATATTTTGAACATCCTGCCCCTGTTGGGGATGCAGCCACCTGTGGCTACGTGCAGGCTGCAGGGAGGGAGAGAGCAGGGGAGGGAGGGAGGGAGCTTGGCTTAAGTAACGCTCCTGGGTTAGTCTGGATCAAGTTCCTTCGGCTCCACAGGTCTTGGACGTGGCTGGGAGGGAAAACTGCCCTGGGAAAGAGGAGGAAAACCTGCTGCCGGTGGGAAAACCGCTGGGAAAAACATTGAGGATGCTTCGGTGGCTGCAACAGCATCTTGGAACCTGCTTTTAGGTCATCTTGGAACCTGCTTTTAGGTCATCTTGGAACCTGCTTTTAGGTAAGGGGGTGCCAGGGGGTGTAGGGCTGGGTGTCCTGTGCCAGGGCAGGCGGCCCCATTCCCAACCTGCCATGGGACAGTGGGATGAGGCCTAGGATGCACGGACAAGCCCGTGCCACCCCATGAGGATGTCACCACAGGTGGCCCCTCACCTGGCAGAGCAGCAGCTCCCTCGGTCTCACCCAGCGCCCAGACCCTGCCCACAGGCGGCTTTGCTCTGTGCATTATCCAGATGCTTTTCCAGGGAAGAAAGAGAGGAGACGGGAAAAGATGCATCCCCTCCTTTCTCTACCCACCCTGGGATGCTTTCCTGCACCCCTGGCTATTTGCTGCTGCTTCCCAACCGAGCAGGGAAGTGATGCCAAACCCCACGGAGCAGTGGAGGCTGGAGAACAGCCCCAATTCCCATTGTCCATGGCCCCGTCTCCCTCCCGGGCTCCAGGCCACGTGTGTCCTCCTCCTCCTCGGTGTCACTGGGTGCTGCCGGCCGTGCCAAGGGGCTGAGCCCCCGTCACCGAGCCCAGCAGTGGGATTTGCCGTGGAGGAGGCTGTGGAAGGGACTCCTCTTACCTTGGAATCAGTGCGGGGAGAACAGTGCAGCTTTCCTTCTTTTAAACCATTTTTAAATTTTAATTTATTTTTTGTGCACGCTTTTGGAGCTATCCCAGAGGATCTTTTGGAGCTATCCCAGAGGGTTTTCTTTCTCGTGCTGCCGCAGGAAGGGAGAGAAGCGGAGCCACGGCATCCCTGCGATCGCACCATGCCTCTCTCCCGCCACACTGGCCAAATCCCGGAGTCCAACTGGACCTTAGGCCTCAGGGAGATGACGGAGCCCTGGAAAGGCGCCGTGGGCTGCTTCGGCGTGGCCGTCTTCTTCGCCATGACCATCGGCATCATCTCGTGGCAGGCGCTGGAGCAGCCCCCGGAGGAGTGGGTGCTGCGGGGTCGGCACGCCGGGATGCTGTGGGAGAGAGGCCGCGGGGCGCTGCTGCTGCGGGCGCTGCCGGCCGGCCGGCCAGTGCTGGCCATCGCCGTGGGCAGCGTGCCGGCCACCGAGCCCCCGCCACCCCGGGACCGCTGCTGGCACGACGGCGGCCAGTTCTGCTATTCCTGGGAGGAGGACGCCGAGCTCCGGCTCTCCCTGGAGCCGCCGGCAGCGCCCGGCACCGAGTGCTACGGCGTGCGCTGGACCCCGCTGCGCCCCGACGTGACCCTGAAGGTAACGGGAACCCCCCTGTCCGGCTCCAAATCCTTTGGGGTCCATCCGGGGAGGGTCTGGCCTGACTGTGATGCCCCGGCTCGGTTATGGGGTCGCACCGTGGTTGTGGCTCCCTGTCTTCCGCAGCCAGAAGGTGCCGGGTGGGAAAAACCTTTAGTAAGCGTCGCGCCCTGAAGCTGAGCCCCGAAATCCCGTGGTGGTGCCACGTTGGTGACCCCGGGGTGGGAGAGCCGTGTTTATATGGAGACAGAGTAAATAACTACTGGAGATGACAATGCTGGCGAGAGGCTCGGGAAGGTCTCTTCCAACACAGACACAATGGGGCAGCTCCCGTGGGATGGGAATAATCCGTGTCCGCTGCTGCAAACATTTAATGGGGGCTTTATTTTTGGTATCATTCCCTGTGTTCTCCCTCAGTTAAATAAAAGCAGACTCTGGGAAGGAGCCTTAGGAGGGAAAGGAGAAACACTGTCAGAGGGGGGTGTGCAGTTGTGGGGAGCCCTCAGAACAGGGAGGGAAGAGGGACGGGATTCTCTGGGATGGAGGATTGTCCCCCTTTAGCCACAAATCACCTGTTGACACCGTTTGGAGCAGGTGGAAGGTGTTGCCTGAGTGCAAACCCTGAGTGTGGGGCTACGTCTCCTCCACTGACATCAGTGTGAGGCATTTGAGAAGATAATCGAGACAGAAAAGGCTTTCCCCCACTTTAAAAAAAAAAAAAAAAATATCCATTGGAAAATATGATCCAGCGAAATCTGAGTTAAGAACAGGCTGTTTTCCCCTCTTTCCCAGCTGGTGTAACGAGTTCAGCTGACACCTGGTACAGCTATTCCGAGCCTCCAGGGTTTCCACTTTAATAATTTACATCTCCTCTCCCCACCCCTTGGAGAGACTTAACCTCTCTGTGCCCCCGAGCTCAGGACTCCAGCAGGCTCCGAAGCCTTGGGATTGGCAATAAACATGGGGTGGGTTGAGTGGGGGGGGTCTCTGGGTCCCCTCTGCCCACCCCAGCCCCCCTCCACGGCCCCAAATCTCCGGGCTTTTGGGGAAGCCCATCCCGCCTGGGAAGTCACGAGGACGCTAAGTCCTGCTGATCCCTCGATTTGGCAGAAAGGGGAACGTTTGAGAGGCTTTGAAGTGAAAACTGATGGTTTCTGGCAGGAGGCAGGTCAAGAATGGGGATATCCCCCAGCCCAGGGCTCTGTCAGGCCCTATGACAAAGGACCCAAATCTCCAAACTGAGACTCTTGAGGGAAATTCTTGTTTATCAGCCCTCAGGGAAGAGGGAAGCTGTGCCTTGGGCGAGAGGACGTGTCACCCTGGGGACGCTGTGGTGCCATCAAGGATGAGGGCTCAGGATGGGGCTAAAAGCTCTCTGTGAGTGCTCAGGTGGGGGCAGCAGCACTTGTAGATTCACCCCAGAAAATAACTCTAGATGTTAATGTGTTTTCAAGTAAGACAGAGAAGAAAAAAAAAACCACCAGAGGAAAAAAAAACACCAAATGAAAAATGCCAACCAAATAAAAAACCTGACCAAACAAAAAAAAAACCACAACAAACCAACAAACCAAAATTTCACAGATTTTCTGGCTGGGCTTCTGAAAGTGCCCTCACTACGAGTAAAAGCTGTTTCCTTGAATTTCTCTCTCTGTTGTCATTCCTATCCCACAGCCACTCACACCTGCAGAGTCCCTTTGCTCAAACCTTTGCAGCATCTTTTCACCTGTGAATCAGAGGTGTTTCATAACCATGACAGGGTGCAGAAGTGTGATTGTCGTGGCAGTTTGACTTTATTCAAGCTCCCCCAGCAAAAACTGGCAGGCTTTTGGAAGCACATCTTGCATGTCCTTTGTTTTAAAATGAACCATAATTTTACGCTGTAAAAGGGACACCTTCCACTGGCAAGCTTTGCTCCCAGCCCCATCCAGCCTGGCCTTCCTGCTCCCCCTGAGTATTCCTCGCTCTTTGATGATGTTTTCTTGGCTGCAGGATTGTTTTTCCATGGCCAATGTGTCCTGGTATGGAGGGCCGAGCATCCTTGCCCAGCGCTGGCCCCTCAATGGTGCCGAGAGCCCCAGGCAGCCCTTGGTCAGCAGCAACCTTGGCACAAACCCTGATGGCTTTGGGCCTGTCCTGGAGAGGTACTTCCTAGGATCCACAGGTAATCACCTCCTTCCCTGTCCAGGGTCTGACAGCTTCAATCCCTGTGCTTCTCCGCCCCCCTCCCCACCTCTAGAGCAGCTGGTTTAAGAGCAGCATAGATGCCTCCGGGAATAAAATATCCCACAAATGTAGTGGCAGCAGGGAACACAGGATGGAGCCCATGATACCAAACCTGAGTGCCTGAGGATGGGGTGGCCCAAGTCACCCCAGGGACACCCCATGCTCTCAGTGTGCCTGGTTGGTATTTAAGCCCAGGTCTGTGCCCATTGCAGCATCCCCAGCTCCACCAGAGAGGCTTCACGGCTCCCTGATGCTGCTGTGGGATGCTGGATTCGGGCTGGAGTTCGGCTGCTGGTGTCATTTTTGGGGGGATATTTGGATTATTCTGCAGAACACCAAACTTCAAGTCTTACTCCAAATTAATCCAATGACCTGCAGTTGCCCTGTACTGCTGAGGCTGCTGAATGCCAAGCAAAAAGGCCAGGAAAGGGAGACATCCAGCCCCTGAAAGGCATTTTGGAGACCACATGGGAATAGCAGGAGGAGGGTGGGGATGGTTGGCATGGTTGGATCTGTGGTGGGATCAACCCAGGAGGCCTTGGCACCAGTCAGGCCCTGCCCGCGCATCCCCGTGGCTCCCAGGACCGGGAGCAGCCAGGCACTTGCTGAGACACTGTTTTCCCCCTTTTCTCCCCGCAGGAGTGACAGTGACCGTGGCTCCCGAGGTGCCCCTGCTCCTGTCTCTGGAGAGCCACCGGCAGTTCTGCCTGGAGACGCCGGTAGGCCGAGCGGAGCCCCTGCACTACCAGCTCTGCGTCAGCGCCGACGTGGCGGCTGCCCGGAGGCACACGGCCGGCACTCCGGCCGGAGCAGCTCGGACACTGCCAGACACTGCGCTCCTGGGGTGAGTGCCCCTTCCCCAAGTGGTGGAAACCCTTCCGAGCATCCCACTCGCCGTTCCAAGCATCTCACGAGGAATTTCCCACCCTGCAGGTCTCCAATCTGGCGGTACCATGGCCCGGAGGGTTCTGCCGCCAGGATCAGGCGAGGCCTGAGGGCGCTGGTGAGGGAGGCTGAGGCGGCATCGCCTTCAGGAGGGCGTCGTGGCGCTGGGGGAGCGCGGCACCACCGTCCTTGCCACCGCGGTACGGTCCCACCACCCTCCAGGCACACCGGGAGCGTGGGTTCCCTCTCCCACAAACCCCTCACTCCCGGCTTTCCCTCTTGCAGAACCTCGTGCCCTCCGAGGGCGGGAAGAGGCAGGCCCCGGCACTGGTGGAACCTCTGGAGCTCTCCATCACGCTGTCTCCGTACGCCAGGGTCACCTCCCCACTCTTCCTGCGCTCCCTGCGCGGCGGCGAGGCCACAGGATACTGGCTCAGCCGCCGGCCCCGACCCGGGGGCAGCTTGGTATGGGATCCCCTCAGCCCCAAAACCAAAATTAAACCCCCTCGGGTTTATTATTTATCAAGGGACACAGCCTGATCCCACTCTGCTGGGGCACAGCAGTGCCGGGGGAAGCAATGTCTCTCCTTGTTCCTATGAAAGTAGCTTTCTCATTTCCACTTCCAAGAAAAGTTACCGGTGTTCAGAAAATCCCTCAATTCAATTTGTGGTCAGTTTAATGATCAGCCACTTCACCACCAGCTCGGGGATTTTCGGGGGGTTGAGGGAGGGTTTACATCTTGATGCGCTGCACTGTGACAGTGAAGGGTGGGATGGGAGCAGCAACGGCATCCCCCAGCCTTGCACCCCGGAATCAGCAGGATATTCTATGGATCTGACAGGGATCTCCGTCCTCCTCCGCAGATCCCACTGCTGACCATCTGGAAGGGGCAGCTCTGCGCCCGCCTGAACGTCACCAGCGAGGTGGCACGGGGCTGGTACCTGGCTCGTGCCCGGCACCTGCGGCAGGCGCTGGGGGCCACCTACGTGGCCTTCGAGGGAGTTGAGGGCAATTCCTTCCTGGAGCAGGATGTCCCTGCTCCCACCGAGCTGGCAGGAGATGGATACACCGAGGTGCTGGCAGCAGTGCTGGCCACGCTGGGCAATGGCACGATCATCAGTGCTGGGAGCAGGTGGGCACCAGGGAGAGGCTTTGCTGGAGCTGATGAGTACAAGTGCTGCTGGGGGATGGTTGAACTGGTGCTTGGAATATGTTCCCGGTATTCTGAGATGTTTTTTGGCACCCAAGGGAAGCGGTGAGGAAGTGGACTAGGGCAGCGTGTTGGAGTCAATGATCCTTGTGGGATCTGAGGGTGCTCAGGCCCTGGCACATTGGTAGAGAAGCTGTGGCTACCCCATCCCTGGCAGTGTTCCAGGCCAGGCTGGATGGGACTTGGAGCAGCCTGGGATAGTGGAAGGTGTCACTGCCATGGCAGGGGGTGGCACTGGATGGGCTTTAAGGTCCCTTCCCACCCAAGCCATTCAGGGACTATAATCTGGCCCCAGTGGCTGCCAGCCCAGCTGGGCATCATGGAATTTTGGCTCCTGCAAGCCCTCCAAGCACCTTGAAGGGTTTGTGTTGTTTCTGCAGATCCAGTCACCTCCCGCTGTTTGTCCAGATGAGCCCCCTACGCTCCGACTGGAGCCACGCAGGACTGAAGGGCCTCATCCCCTCCGTGCTGCACTACAGCCTCCTGGGCTACAATTTCTTCATCCCTGATGCAGTAGGTGAGCACAGATTTTCTGGTTTTTCCCTATTTCTGCCTTCTCTGCAATGATTTTTGCAGCCTTTTTGCAGGAGAGAGGGGCACGGGAGGTACATTTGCACCTTAGGTGTGCTATGGGAAGGCTTGGAGTGTTTTGTTGCCCAGTTTTCTGTTGTGCTGGCTGGATTGGGATGAATCTTACTGGGGGAAAAGTGAGGAATTAAAACCAAAAGAATACGTTGTAAATATTGCCAGGTAGCTCCAGCAGCAGCTGGGTCTCCGGGGATACCCTTCCCAGAGTTCCACCACAGCCCACCCCTACGGGGCTTGGCTTGGGCTAAATCCCACCTGGCACAGCCAGGACCCACATCCCCAGGCTCCTGGCTGGGAAACGGATGTTCCTGAAACTCCAGCAGCTCTGCTCCAAGTCTGCATTTCTGCTCTGAAGCAAAATGGCAGGAGAAATCCTGAAATAAAAACATTATAATAGGGCAAGAAATGACTTTTAATCAGGGCCAAGTGGATCCATTTCCCCTTTTCTCAGAGCTGATGGAGTTACTGGTGGTTAAAACATGCCCTGAACGTGCAGGGGCTGTGCAGGAAGTGTCAGACACAGAGAATGGAGCTAAACAACAGCCCTGAAATAGGGGTTGAGAGCAGTATTTCAATTTGGCCTCTATTTTTAGCCTGTTTTCCTTAGGATATGAGGCTTGAGCAATCTCAGCATGGGAGTTTGCTTCCCAAAGAGGTGCTGGAGCCCTTGGCTTGTTCCAGGGGAACAGGATGGGAGTGCAGGTTCCCCTGCACAGAGAAAGTTGGGGAGTTTGCTGCCAGGGATTGTGTCCCAACAGCCTGGGAGCTGCAGGAGTTGGGAAAAGCCTCTGGAGGAAACGGGCATTTGTGGATGGCTAGGTGAGCCTGTGGCACTGGAGTTTTGTGCCATTTTCAGGGAAGCCGTGCCGGGTTTTTGGAGCGATGGCTCCTAGGGATGCTCTGACTCCCAGGGGTGCTTTAGGCACTGGAAAGAGCTCTGAGGTTTCCCAGGAGCCATTGAAGCCCCGTCCTCCCGCAGGAGGGACCGTGGCTGGAGCCACCCCGGGGGACCCCGAGCTGTTTGTGAGGTGGCTGGAGATTGTGACATTCCTGCCCGTGATGGCCTTTGGGACCCCGCCCTGGCTCTGCTGCGACGCCTGGGTATGTATCCCACACTCCAGATGGGAGGACACTGGGATCCTCACATGGCCAATGCCCCCAAAAGCCATGGAAGGCCTGGCAGGGATCACCCACCAGCCACTGTCCCCAGCTTTGCACTGAAATGGGGATAAACCTATTATCAATGGGTTTAGATTCAACTGCCAGTGGATTTAAAGCCAGTGGATTTGTATCCATTATCAACGGCTTTAATCGTATTTGAATTCAATGGATTCATATGCATTATCAGTGGAATTTAAATCAAAGTGATTAAGGTCCTTTATCAGTGGATGTAAATCCATTTAAATCCAATTATTAATATCCATTATCAATAGCTGTACATCCATTTAAATCCATGGGTTTATATTCATTATCAATGGATGTGAATTCCTTTAAATCAAATGGGTTTATATTCACTATCAATAGATTTAAATCCGTTTATATCCAATGGATTTATGTCCAATGTAAATGGATTTAAATACGTTTAAATCTAATAGATTGATATCTATTACCAATGTATTTAAATACATTTAAACCAAATGGATTTGTATTCATTAACAACAGATTTAAATCTATTCAAATCCAATGCATTCATATTACAATCAATAGATTTAAATCTAGTGGATTTATAACAATTACCAATGGATTTAAAGCCATTTAAATCCAATTGATTTATGTCCATTATGGATGGATTTAAATGTATTAGGGAAGGATTTATATCCAAATCGATTAATATCCAATACCAACTTGATCAGGACCTTCCAATTCAGTAATTTCTCTTCCCAAGGGAAATACATGTTTTACTTTTCAATTTTTAATTATTTATTTTTTATTTTTCCCTACCTGCTTTGCTGTTTCCTGGACATCGGACTCCTCACGGATTCACCTGCAGGTCCTGAATCTGACCCGCCAGTGCATCCAGAGGCACCGGGACTTTGTCGTGCCACTGCTCCTGAAATACAGTGAGGAGTGGCAGAGTTTGGGATACCCCATCTTCCGTCCTGCCTGGTGGCTCAGCCCCACGGATCCAGTCGCATTCACCATAGAGGATGAGTTTCTCATTGGAGATGAGGTGGGAATTCTGCATTATTCCTGTGAATATAGCTCTGCACAAGTACAGACCAGGGCTTGGAACTGAGCAGATTCCAATCCAAGCCAAAGCAGCTGGGGTTTGTGGGTTTGGGGTTTTTCGTTTTTGGAAAGGCTTGGCTTTCCTCACAAAACTCTTACTTAGGGCCCTGAAAACCTCTACCAGTTTTGAAAGTGAAATGATTTAGCAGGAATAAACAGTCTCAAAATGTTGGGAACTGCTTTTCCCACGAGGGAAAAAATGCTTCCTGAAGGCAGGATTACATTGGCTCTGTCACTGGGGAGGAGGTTTTGCAAGAAACACCCATTTGTGATGGGTTTTTTTGTTGTTCTTCCAAAATATAAACTGTATGGAATCTTGGAGATGCTACAGGCAGGGACAATCCCAATCCCAGTCAAAGGAATGTCACTGCACTGTGTTGATGGCTTTAAACTGACAGAAGGCAGGGATAGATGGGATTGGGAAGGAACTCCCTGGGAGGGTGGGGAGGCCCTGGCACAGGGTGCCCATAGAAGCTGTGGCTGCCCCTGGATCCCTGGAAGTGTCCAAGGCCAGGTTGGAGCAACCTGGGCCAGTGGAAGGTGTCCCTGCCCATGGCAGGAGGTGGTGCTGGATGATTTTTAAGGTCCCTTCCCACCCAAACCATTCCAGGATCCTCTGACAACCACCTCATCTCCACACAAACGTCCTGGCTAATCCTCCCTCTGCTGAAATTCTTTTTTCTGTCTTTTTCTTTTCCCTGCAGGTCCTGGTTGCTCCAATAACAGAAAAGGGACAAACATGGAGGGATATCTACCTGCCAGGAGAGGGGCATCTCTGGCTGGACACCAACAGTGCCCGAGTGTTCGATGGAGGCACCACCCTCAGGAATTACTCCGCCAGCCTGGCCGAGGTGCCGGTGTTTGTAAAGACCTCCTGAATCCAGGCTGGGCAGCTCTGGGACAGAGACCTCCAAGGGCGGCGCTGGCCACAGGCGCTTGCTCTGCCCTCAGACTTCCAGCCTCTTTGCACTTTTCCAAGATCCTTTTGTTTTGTTTTGGTTTTTTATTTCAGCAGAAATTGTTTGAATTCCCTTACTCGTCGTTATCCTAAAACAGCAGCTCTGCTGCTAACATCCATCCACACCAAATGCTGCATTTTTCCAGGGTTTTCCCGGTGAAATGTTTGTGCGTGTGTGTGAGTTCAGGTGGGCACATCCAGCATTTCCAGCCACCTAGCACCATGCTCAGAGAAGCAGGGGGTGGATTTTCCAGGAGATAAATGAACATCAGCTTATATCTCATGTGAAGTTTTATATTTAATGAAAAAATTAAATCCAGGGAAAAATTAACAGGATCGTTTTGGTGCTGTGTGTGGCCACCTCCTGCGCTGAGCAGTGCTTCTCCCACCTGAGCCTGTGTGTGGTTTCCAGGAGTCCCTGGTAGCAAGAGCCCTGCTTTTGAATATATTTGGGAAATTGGGTGAATTCCAGGTCTCTTTGAAGCAGGTTTCTGTGGAAGAAAAATAAACTTGATCAAGCAGAGGAATGGCTCTACCAGAGCATGATGTGGACATCAAGGATCCTCACCCACCTCCTGTGTGCCCCCACTCCTACTTTTCACCATTTGTTGAATTTTATGGCTTTTTTTCCAATTATTTCTTGCAGTGCAACAGGAATCCAGTGTGACCAGGCTCCTTTCATCCAGCAAAGGCAAAAATCTAATTCCCACATGCTGAATATACATGCAGGGAGATGATCAGCTACACTGATACCCTGAATTAGATATTACTGGGACATTGCAGGTTAGTGAGGTGATTCCAAAGGCTGGCATTTGGGAACAGGGGCTGGATGACAGCTGTGAGGGAAGTTCAGGGCAAGTTTTGGCTCTGGAGCTGGGCTTGGGCACCTCCAGCACTGAATGGTATCAGCCACACCTTGGGTTTCTGGGGAAAATATTCCTGCACCAAGTTGTGGCTCTGCTGAAAAAATGCTGAAGGGTACTAGCTTCTTGCAGCAAAGTTTCCCTGGATAAAACTGAAGGGAAAGCAAAGGAAAAATCCAAATCAGGTTCAGCCATGGAAGGGCGGAGAGGGTATGGAGAGGGGAAGAGCCTATGGGCTCCTTCCTTGATCCACAGAGGCTCTTGATGGTGCCAGGGGAAGCTCAGAGAGGGAAAGGATGAGGTTCATGAGGGCAACCCAAGGGCCTGGGATGCTCCAAAATATCTGTGGAGGCTCCTGAGACAGCAAAAAACACAAAGGGAAAGAAAGGAAGTGCTGGCTCAAGTGGCATTTGTTTATTTGCAGCGAGTCAAGCCCTGGAACAGGATGTCCAGGTGGGATCTGGTGGCTCCATCCTAGGAGATCACCAAAGCCCAGCTGGACACCCCAGGCTGTGCCTGAGTGTGGCATTTCCCTTTTTGGGAGGGTGGGCTATGTGTCCCTGTGCCTGGCATGGCTCTGGCTCTTGCGCCGGTTCTGGCTCCTCCCTGAGGAGCCTGGGATGTCCTGCTGGGACTCTGGAGCTTGTCCCTGGTGAGGATTCCAGCTTCTCCACCGCCTCTGCCTTGTGGAGTGGTCGTGGTGCACCATTTCCTGGGAGTTTGTCTTGGTGTCCTGGCCTCTCCTGTGGGATCTGCCCCGGGTTTGGCTCCTTGTTGTGTGCTGTTGCCCAGAGGAATCCCAGTCTTCCCACTGGTGTGTCTCACTTATTCCCGAGGAGGTGTCATATTGGGACCTTGGAGTATGTGTGTCATCATCGTTCCAGCTCCTCCAGCGCCTGCGCCCTGCGGAGCGGTCATGGGGCACTGTTCCCTGGGAGTTATGGCCTCTCCTGTGGGATCTGCCCCAGGTTCGGCTCCTTGTGGCATGCTGTTGTCCAGAGGAATCAGAGTCTTCCCTCTCGTGTGTCTCACTGCTCTCTGAGGAGGTGTCACGTTGGGACCTTGCAGTGTGTCTGTCATCAGCATTCCAGCTCCTCCAGCGCCTGCGCCCTGTGGAGCGGTCATGGGAGCCAGGCTGGGAATCCTGGCCTCTCCTGGAGGACCTGCCCTGCCACCCATTCCGGCCATGGGAACGCCGCCTGCCCCTGCTCCCCCTGCGGTGGCCCCATGACCGCTCCTGCTGGCTCCATGATCTGCGGAACCTACGCCGTGTTGGAGGCCGGGAGGAGGCCAGGACGTCCCATTCAAACCTTGGAGCTCGTCCCTCTCCAGGTATGTCCTCCCAAGCCCTTCTCCGCCGCTGCCACCTCCTCCTTGGGGAGTCGCTGCCTCGGCTGTGCTGAGACCGCCAGCGGCCATCATGGGCCCACCTCACGGATCTCCTTTGCCTCCTCTCGCGGGGCCCGAAGCGTACAAAGCGTCTGGAGCAGCTCCGTGGCTGCTGTGCGGAGTGGCTGCGCCATCTCCGCTTGCCGTTGTACACGCGGTCCTGCACCTCATGGTACAGTGCCACGTGCTGGGGGTAGGGGGTGGCGCGTGGGCCGCTGGCACCGCGGGCACACGGCCTCGCTCAGGGTCCAGTCCCACAGGCACAGGTGGCAGAAGCAGTGCCGGCACGAGCTGGAGCACACTGTACTGATGTCCCGGCACTCTGGGCACACGGCGTTCTCCTGGTTGTCCTGTGGTGCGGTAGGGGCCACCTGGCTGGCATTGGCAGCAGAGGTGCCCGGCTCCAGAGTGTCCTCCCTCGATGACATCTCGCCCTGCAAGAAACACACAGTGCAGGTACCTCTCCCCAAAATCCCACAGCTCCTCGTCCCTCCAGGGCTTTCCCGCACCTCAACTGCGGGGCTGTGGTGGGGCTGGAATAGCGGTGTTTGCATCCCACGGGTCTCACCATGGGATTGCGGTTCTGTGCCCCCTGTCCTGCTTTTGTGACGTGGCCCATGTCCCGTGGCTGCTGTGACATCACTGATGGTGTTGTCATAAAGGGCCACTGTTGAGGCTTGGGACAGCCCTGAAGGGCTGAGGTGCTGTGCTTGGGTTTAGGGTCAGGTGTCAGCAGATAAATTTTGTGTCTTGCAGGGCAAGAAGGTGTCACAGGAGGGGAACCTGGAGGGGATCCTCAGGGAGAGGCCATAGGAAGTCCCCAAGGTGGCACCATGATGGCCAAAGGTGACCCCAGCGTGCCCAGGGCTATAACTCACCAGGAACTGGAGTTGGTGGACAAGGGGAATGGCTCCAAACTAGAAAAGGGCAGATTTAGGTGGAACACTGGAAAGAAATTCTGCCCTGTGAGGGTGAGGCCCTGGCACAGGATGCCCAGAGAAGCTGTGGCTGCCCCATCCCTGGAAGTGTTCCAGGCTGGGCTGGATGGGGTTTGGAGCAACCTGGGATAAGGGAAGGTGTCCCTGCACATGGGAGGAGGTGGAATGGGATGATCCATAAGGTCTCTTTGAGCACAAACCATTCCAGGACTCTATGACTCATCACAAAGTAGGAGGTGGCAGTGAAGCAGGGCTTGGAACAACACTCATGTTGACTTTAGTCTTCACCCTGAGAGCTGAGGCGCTCCTTGGGTGAGGCTCTGTGGAGACAGACCAGGAATCTGTACATTTATTGCACTGCTGGGTAAGAAAACCTCTCTGAAATGATTCATTTTGCTGGATTCATGGCTATCCAGTTTTCTTCATGATCTCAGGTTTGTTACTCTTGTTGATTAGGGTAAGCTAAGTAATCTTCAGCCATGAGGACACAAATCCTACTAGAATAAAGGAATAAGGGCTGAAAATTTCCATCTCCTGTGTATGGGAATAATTCGATAGGCTTTCTTCTACATTGCTCCCATTTCAGAGCAGTGGAGAAAAAGGGAGGTACCTTAGATCAGTAACAAGACAACAATTTCCCAAGGAGCTGTGCCTCGGGCTGAGACGGATGCTTTTCTCGGGACAACCAAAACAAGTATATTTTTGGGAACTAGCTAGAGCTGGGCTTGCACCACCCGGCACAGGCACAGGCTTCCCGGGGAGGTGGTGGAATACCATCCCTGGAGGGATCTAGCGCGTGGACGTGGACAAATCTGTGGCACTTGCGGACACTGTCAGTGGTGCCCTTGGGGGACGGCGGGACCCACGTGCCGTTCCCCCTAAGGACTCCCTGCCCGCGCACAGCCCCACGGGACTTGTAGTTTTCCTCCAGCTTCACCCCGCTCGCAGCCTCCGCTAAAGAACCTACAATACCCGGCATGCCTAGCTCGGCGCTGTGCCCCGGCAGTGCTCTGCCGCGCGGGCGCGCGGTGCATCACGGTGCTTGTAGTCCTGTCTTCCCCTGCTGTGCGTGGCACGGCGGCCTGTGGGGACTACATTTCCCAGAGACCGCAGCACCGGCAGCGGAACCGGGAAGCGCGAAGATGGCGGTGGATAAGGAGCTGCTGGAGCGGGACCTCTACGGGCTGCTGGGGGTCGGCGAGAGGGCGTCCGAGAAGGAGGTGAGAGGCGCGGGCTGCTAGGGACGGGCTTCTTCTGTCCCCTCCCTGTCGCGGTATCCTCTGGAGCGGTGCGTTCCCGGCGCTGCTCTGCAGTGCTGCTCTACAGTACTGAGCTGAGGGGCTGCTCGCAGCGCTGCTGCGGGACCGGAGCTGTCAGACCTCGGGAAAATCCCGTTTTTACTGATGTTGGCGGTGTTATATCCCGGTTTTGCTGAGATTGGCGTCATTGCCTTAATTCAGCCCTGTGCGTTCTCAGTCCTGCGGGGCGAGACTCGCGTTTGGAGGAGGAAATGGCTTGGAAAGAACTGCAGGGTTGGTCTGGGACACTATTCCTCTCGCTTTATGTGCTTCCCGAAGGTAAATTCCCGTGTTTATCCAAAAATCCGGTTGTTAGACGTTTGTCCGAGTGCCCAACAGTCAAGTAGGTAATTTTGTGGGGTTGGAATTACACGTTTCCGGTTTTTAGTTGGATTTAGTTGGTTAGTCAGTGCTAAACACAAGGAGGAGAGAGAGCTGCAGAGGAGCTTTGGACAAAGACAGGACAAAAAGCGAATGGCTTCCCACTGCCAGAGGGCAGCTAGATGGGATATTGGGAAGAAATTCTTTACTGAGAGGGGATGTTGGAGGATGGAGCCCGGGTATGACACGCGTGTCCCTCAGCTGGACTCTTATGCAGGAGGTGGGGTCATCTGTAGGGCTTTTCCTTCACATTCCCAATCCCGAGAGCTTTGTCCACCAGGTGGGGCCGGGACACAACTTTATCTACTCATTTTAGTAGGGAATTGTTTGGTTGTGGGATAAGAGTGGCTTCCTTTTTTCCTTTCCCCCATTTTTTTTTCCTTTCTGCTTTTTTTCCATTTCCTCCCTTTTGATTCCGTTTCCCTTTTTTTTTCTCCCCCTTTTGGTTCCCTTTCTCTCTTTTTGGTTCACTTTCTGGCTTTTTTCCCTTCCCCCATTTTTTTTATTCTCTCCCCCTTTTTTCCCTCATCCCTTTTTCCCCCCTCTCCCTTTTTCCCCATCTCCCTTTTTCCTGTGATGTTTCACTGCTGCAACACAAGACACCTGGAAGTAAAACCAGCTTTTAAAAGCTCCACCTCCGTCCAGACAGAGCCATATCCTGGGCCCAGCAGGTTAGCCTTGAACACAGGGATTGATTTTTTTATTTTCAAGTAATTTTTTTCATCAGGGACAAACCAGTTCCCCCCAGTAACTCCCAGTGTGGCCCCTGCAGGTGAAGACAGCGTTCCGGCAGAAGGCCCTGACCTGCCACCCGGACAAGAACCCTGACAACCCCCGGGCAGGTGAGATGGGGCAGCTAGTCTTGGGAGCTCTCACTTCTCCAGGCTCCTGGAAGTGGCTCTGCTTCCCTGAGCTCTGTCCTGAGGGAATGGCTGGGTGTGTGTCCCTGGGAATACACACAGGGCTGGGAGTTGCTCCCTTTGGTGTTAACTCTGCCTTTTAAGGCTGAACAATCCCTGCTGGGTTTAGAAACACCAGTGTTGAAACAGTGTTGAATTACAATTGCACTCCTCCAAATCTTCCCAACCTTTGGCTGTTCGGACACTGCTTTAATCCGTATCTCTCACAGTCCAGAGAGTCACAGTATTGTGAAAAATTCCACGTTTGGATTTTGGGCGGAAAAGCTGGAGATGTGGCAGGCAGAATTTGTGCACAAGGGGGGATTTCAGCTGCCTGCAGTGAGTGATTGCTGTGGACAGGGGTTGTAAAATTAGTGATTACTTTCTATTTTGTGTGTCAAGACTACTAATAATTCGTTTTCATAAAAATAAATATGATTTCCCAATGCTTATAATAAGACAAGAGGAAAGACTTTTAAAGGATGGCTCTAATACACTGATTTCCAGTACAACATAAGCAGGACATCTTGATGGTGTGTTTGTACACAAACAAGAGGAAGTTGAAAGAAAAGGACTGAGAGGGAGAAGGAAATTGTGAGCTCTAGCTAAATGTGGCATGAAGGAGATATTGCTACCCAAAATAAAAGGAATCAGTAAGAAAAATTAAGTTTGCGTGTTCCGAGATTTCTCTTAAAATGAAGCAATCCCAA
The DNA here is from genome assembly GCA_024500445.1 of Entomyzon cyanotis. NCBI lineage: Eukaryota > Metazoa > Chordata > Aves > Passeriformes > Meliphagidae > Entomyzon > Entomyzon cyanotis. The sequence goes on from JAKEPQ010001031.1 coordinate 1,121,623, forward strand.
CTTTTGTTCCTTTATTTACTCTCAAGTTTGTGCAACACCTTTGAGTTGAGGTGTACTTGAGGCCAGAGGCTGTCTTACTATGGTTTGGAAAGATGATTTTCTTTTCCTTGGAGGGACCTTCCTGCAAGAGTTGTCTTTCCTGGTTCTTCCCTCACCTGGTTTTCCTCATTTTACCTTTATTTCCTCTCATTGCCAGCGGAACTCTTCCACCAGCTGTCCCAGGCCTTGGCCGTGCTCACAGATGCAGCAGCCAGGGTAAGGATGCTCCCTTGGGAAGGGTGGGATTTTGGGAGTGTTGCTGGAAACACAATTCCTGCCTGTCCTGCTCTCTGCTCCGACAGAGACTCCATGAATACAAATCTCAGTTGTTATTCCCCATAGCTCTCCATGAGATCAAATCTCAGGTGCCAAAAAAAGCTTGGAGAAATGTTGTGTTTCTGGTTTGCAGAGCAGCTCTGCCCCGCGGTGAGATTCTGCCTTTAATAACGTGCTGGACTGGGGTATATCCCATTTAAAACAACAGGGATAACCATCACTGATTCAGGAACACTGAATTCCCATGGCAACGGTGCATTTGCTGTTCCTGGAAAGTCAGGGGCTGACAGATGAGTAATACCTGGATGCAATTCCTGAGGCTCCAAGATTTGCTGTCTGTGGGACACAGGACAGCTTGGACCCTTCTGGAGCTGTGAGGAACTGGCTGAGGATCCACTGCCCAAGGCCTGAAAGAACCTGGAAATGTGCCTGGAAAGAATAAAAACAAACCAAAAATGAAAAAGGAACTCTCTCAGATAAACTCAGGAGAGAGGAAAGTGTTGATTCCAGGTGATAAGAACTAAAATCTTGAACTAACTCCTCTTTTCAAATACTGGCAAAGCTTGTAATCCAAGAAGCAGCAGATGCTTCACCCCTGCTGACAGGGTTTCAATCCCTGATGTCGTTGTATTCCCTGCTTTCCAGTTTCTCTCCTGGTTTCTGTAGTTTCCCACTGTTGTGCTGGTTCCTTGGCAGGCAGCCTATGACAAGGTCAGAAGGGCGAAGAAGGAGGCTGCAGCAAGGACACAGAAACTCGATGAGAAGAGGAAGAAAGTAAAACTTGGTAGGAAAATCAAACCCTCACATTTTCTTGGTCTCCCTTAGCTGGGTGTTTGTATTTCTCCTTTTGCAGGAACTCCACAGGAATCAGTGAATCCATGTGAGATGACTCTGGTTGCTGTGTGCCCAGTACAGTGCAGGAGCCACCTGGAATTTCCTCCCACAGCCATAGCTAGGGTGGTCCTGCTCTGGGAAGGAAAGAAGAAGGTCCTGCTCTGGGAATTAGGGGGGCTGAGGACTGTTAAGACTCCTTTGATGTATAGGGGCAGAGGAGATAGCAGAGCTATCGGGATATTGGTGAAGCTGCAGCCAAGTTTGTGGTCTTTCTATCTTCCTCTGGTCAGCAGGGAAAATACAGATTTCTCTTTGGATTGTTTTAATTTTGTTTCTTTCTTTCCAGATCTTGAAGCCAGAGAACGGGAAGCCCAGTCCCAGGAGAATGAAGAGGAGGAGATCAGGATAACGAGATCATTAGAAGAGGAAGTAAGGATAAATTCTTAGTTCTCTCTGCTTTTTTTGAGGAGAATTGCTGGAAGTATTTCCATTCATAATGAAATTCATGGGATGAGGTGGAGCAAATCTCTGGGTAGCAGTCCTTCAGCCTTTGGGATTAAAAGGTTCTATGAATCAGAGAACCCTGGAATGGTTTGGGTTGGAAGAGACCTTAAAGCCCATCCAGTTCCACCCCTGCCATGCTCAGGGACACCTTCCACCAGACCAGGTCGCTCCCTCTGGAGCTGTCCCAGGGGAACTGGCAGGAGGGATCACCCAGGAGGTGGGTGAGAAACCCAAGCTGTCCTTGGATGTGTCCGGCTGGCATTCCATCCCCAGATCCGTGCCTCAGGTGTTCCTGTGCCGTAGATAATCCGCCTGCGTGAGGAGGGCTCCCGGCAGCTGGAGGAGCAGCAGAGGCTCATCAGGGAGCAGATCCGCCTGGAAAGGGAGCAGCACAGCCGAGGTGAGCCTGGAGCCCTCACCTGCAGCTGCCATTGGGCTCTTTGGGAGCTCTCTACCCTTCATTTTTCCAGTTGTCCCAGCACAACCCTCTTGCAGGGAAAAACGCCTCAGAACAGGTCTCCTGCTTGTATTTTTGCTGACCTGTTTCTAGCCTTGATCGTGGCAAGTCTGGGCATTCTAGAAGGAAGAAATGCTGCCATGGAATATTCAGTCCATGCTGCAGTTCCTGTTGCACAAGATTTTTGGGGCTGAAATGGTCCAGTGGAAATCCCAAAGTGTTTCCTGTCACCATATGTTTGTTCTCAGGGAAAATCTTTTGTGCTAAATGCTGAGGAATTTTCACCTATGTCCTTTCCATTTTTTTTTTTCTTTATTTAGGCAAGCAGGAAAGAAATGGAGCAGAAGGCAAAATAACTCCTAAGCTGAAGGTAAGACATCCTTAAAAAGCTTGGGTTTGGTGAAAACTGATAGAATGTGGTGGAAAACAGAAGGGACACTTCAGTCCTGCTGAGCTGGCACATATTTTTTTTTTACACTGGAGGTCAAGTTCCTCCATGGAATGTGCATCCTCACTTGAACAGCTCCTGTCCTTGCTGCTGGAATTCCTTCCTCCCTCATCTTTTCTTTGCCTGCTCCAGATTTCTGAGCCTGGAACTGACTTGTCTGTGCTTTAAGCACAGGGAAACATCTGCTAATTACCATGGCAGAGCCATTAGCGTCCTTTCAAGTGTGATCTTTTTTTATTTCAGCGAGCAGCGTTTCTCCCTGTTCCCCAAACAGTTTGTTCCCTGTGCTCACTCCCAAGCTGAGATCACCGTCTTGGCAGGCCTGGCAGCATGGCTGTAAATAGCAGACGTGATGAATGTGCAGGGGGTGGGAGCTGCTGGAGCAGGCAGCGCATCCAGACGGGAAGAATTAACTCCTGGTGTTTGTTTCCCAGCTCAGGTGGAAATGCAGGAAAGAAGATGAGACGGGAGGGGGATACTCCAAAGATGTGTTGCTGCAGATCCTGCAAAAGGTCCTGTCTGACACTCTTCACTGTTACTGGGTCTTCCCCTGCTCTCAGTGCTGTACAGATAGTGAATTCTGGGAAGCTATGTATCACAGAATCGTGGAACGGTTTGGGTTGGAAGTGACCTTAAAAATTATTCAGTCCCACCTCCTGCCATGAGCAGGGACACCTTCCACTGGCCCAGGTTGCTCCAAGCTCTGTCCAAACTGGCCTTGGATGTTTCCAGGGATCCAGGGGCAGCCACAGCTTCTCTGGGTGACCTGTGCCAGGGCCTCAGCACCCTCACAGGAAAGGATTTTATTTTAGTAATCTTATCTAAACAGGTAATCTAATCTAAACAGCCAGTTTGAAGCCATTCCCTGTGTCCTGTCACTCCACTTGTAAGCTATAAACTAGAGTGGCTCATTTTCTTCCTTGACCAACTTTCTCATGCAGTTTTCTGAGCTCATCAGCATGATCATGGAGTGATTAAGTTTGGAAAGGATCTCTTAAATCATCAAATCCAACCTTTGAACCAAGTTGGATCCTTTGATCCAGGAACTGGAAGCTGTTTCCCAGCTAACAGCTCTGCCTGGCTCGCAGCAGGCACTCCTGCTGAAACAGCAACTGCAGACTCTTCCCACTGGATGCTTCCTGCCCGCTTAGTCTGGCTGCTGTGTGGTTGTGGTGCACTTACCCTTCACATCCATCCCTGCTGTGGGAAGTGCAGACAGGCACTGACAAGCCTTTGATCTGATCAATCCCAGCCTGACATCTTTATTTTCCCTCTGAGCTCTTGCTCTGAGCTCAGCAGCCCTCTTGCACTGGGGCTTGCTGAGAGCCAAGTGTGTAGCTCTGTGCCTTCCCAGATTATTTCCTGGAGGGACAGAAATGGTGGCGGGGGGGTGTCAGTGGAAGCAGGACTGAAATGGTGACAGCTCAAGCCTCATGTCTGTGAAAACACATGTTTTCTCTTTGCGTTCATTTGATAAATGAACTTGACGTCTCTCCTGGCTCTGTAATTAGCTTCCCTTCCTTTCTTTCTTTCCACAGTATGGTGATGTGCTCAATTTGTTGATCTCCAGCAGGAAGACTGGGAGCGCAGTGGTGGAATTTGCCACGGTGAAGGCAGCTGTGAGTGTGCAGAGCCCCTGCTGGGTGTGCTGGGGGTGGCACAGGACAGGGTGACAGCCTGGCCACAGCCCTGTCATTAAGGCAGTGGAGAAGGCTAATGAGAGTCTAAAGGCACCGAGGCATGAAGGGAGTGGCAGAGCTGGAGGCACAAACCCAGAGATCAGGCACATAAACAGGTTGTGCATGGAGCAGGCTGAGGGAAGAGGCACTGCCTTAAAGATCAGGCACTGAGCACTCACTCAGCTCTCTCTGAAGGTGAACTACCTTGGAGTTGGGCTTATGTGTTTTGGAGGTGATGTCAGTGATTTGCAGTGAAAAACAACCCAAAATGCCTTGACTCATGCTGTGGGAGAAGAAATCATCAATTAACATAAATTTTAGTAGTCCCATCAACTTGGGCTGTACAAGAATCTCTATTCCTTGTTAGCTGTTCTTTCACTCATATCCAAATAATATGAAGCACCAGAATTTTGTGTGACCTGTTTATCAAAGGTATTGTCAGGGGTATGGACCACAGAGGTGCTTCTCATGTAGGGCAGCTGTGAAATCTGAGAATCATGGAATGGTTTGGGATGGAGGAGTCCTTAAAAATGATCTAATTCCAACAAGTCTTGTAGAATGGAATCATAGAATGGTTTGGGTTTGAAGGGACCTTAAAAGATCATCTATTTCAAACCCCCTGCCATGGGCAGGCACACCTTCCACTAGCCCAGGTTGCTCCAAACCCCGTCCAACCTGGCCTTGGACACTTCCTGGGATGGGTCTTGGTTTTGCCCTGCTTGGCCTTGAGGCCAGTCTGAGATGGGAAAATGATTGTTGGTGACCTGCAAGGGAATGGGGTCTGAAATTCAGGTGCTGATGGAAGAATTTTTTCCCTGCCAGGAGATGGCTGTGAAGAATGAAGTTGGCCTGCTAAATAATCCGCTGAAGATTTCCTGGCTGGAGGGGCAGCCCCGGAGCCACCCCAGCACTGTCCTCCCTGACAGCACCAGCCAGCCCAGGACCTCACAGGTGAGAATGGGCTGTGGGATGGAAATCTGGTACTGTAACAACCTAAATCTCAGTGTGCTCTGTAGTTGTGGTCAGATAAAAGCTCTTGATGCCAGGCCTGGCTTTCTGTGCTGCATCAGTGGCTTTTTTAAGGACCTCTTGCCTGGGCAGCAACACACTGGGAACTGGAGCTATTTGGATGACTGGATCTTCACATATTCCCCCTCTCCCAAGTGAAGAACAAGGGTGTTCCTTGCTCAGCCCAAAGCCTCCAGTGCCATTCTGGAGATGTCTTTAATATGTGTTGACTGTTGGAATCCTCCGAGTGAGAGCTGCTGAGAGGTTCCTTTAGAGAGCCTGCATTCACAGGAGGAAGAAATTCCAGTGCTGGAAGGAAACCTCTATTCTTTAGGGTCTGCAGGAGGGAGGAGACAGCAATATCAAACTAAATAGCCCTTTGTGTCTTCACTCCCTAAATATTTTAAGCTTGTGGGATTGTTCAGTGTGTTCACCCTCTAGATTTTTTTATTAAGTACTTTATTTACATTGTTTGTAATTGTACTTTAGAATGCCTGGTTGTTTTCCTGTCCGTGTAGGACCAGGGGAGGGTCCTGCAGCCGCAGGAGATTCACCAGAGCGCTAGGAAGGAAACTGGGGCAATAAGCAGAATCCGAACCACATTATTTGAGGATTTCTCACTAGCAGAGAGTGAGAACTGGCTCATTCCTACTGAAGGGGGGTACTGGTGGAACTGGCTAGTGGATTCTGTGGGTTCAGATCCCTGAGTTTGTCTTGGCCTGTTTCCATCCCCAAAGCTTGCTAGTGGGGAAGTGCAGTGTCTGCCTGCGGTGCAGGATTAGTGTGGTGGGGCAGCAGGGAGAGCAGGAAAGCAGCATACGGAGCTGCTGACTCACCCCTGTCCAGCACAGCCTCCTCAGTCCCACCTCGCTCTGGGAATGGTGAGGAGCTGCTGCCAGGGCCCTGCATCCTTCCCAGGAGTTGCCCTGCTGGTGCTTGGCTGCCCTTCCTGCTGCTGTTACCTGTAAGAAGCTGCACTTTCTGGGATTGTACTGCAGCCTTGGATCTGCAAGCTGCTCTGGTTCCTGTTTTTCCTTGCTCCTACTCCAGGCCTTCCCCAAATCCTCCAGCTGCATCCCCTAGGATGCTTCTAAAACCTGTAACGTGTTAACAGCTTCTCCTGGCTGATCTGCTTCCAGCTGACTTAGCTTGTGCTCTCCAGTTCTAGAATGTGCACAGTGAGCTTCCACATCCCTGTTCCCTCTTCCTTTCACAGCCAGCCTGGCTTCCCAGCCACCAGGCTCCACGTTCTTGCTTCCAGGCTGCATTTACCTCATTCTGATTTCAGCTGCCCTTGCTTCCTATTCACTTCCCCCCTCTGTTTTTGTCTGAGTCCACCCCCGTTCTGTTCCCACTCTGCAAAAGCAGCTCCTTCCCTGCTCTGCTTTGGGAAACAGCCCAAACCTGCAGTGTTCTCATGGCAACATGCTCACTACTCATCCTCTGCTCCCTGTCTGGGACAGGCAGCCAGCTACTCCCTGCCAGGGAGAGCCAGCCAGGACCTGAGTGCCAAAATCTTCAGGGAAAGGACAGCCAGACCCTAGCCAGGGGGGTTGGAAGCAGTTCCCAGGTGGAAGCTATGCTGTGAGGAGGCTGCTCTGCTTCCACAGCCTTGCTGTCTCCTACAGCAGCAAGTGAACATTGTCCAGCAGTTCCTGGAGAGCTGCTGCAGCCAAGCAGGTTCCAGTTCCCCTTGGAATTCAAAAGCTGTGGCTTGGCCAGTGTTACTCCAGGCTATTGAGATCAGTGGCTGCATGATGGTTCAAAGCACACAGCAGCTGTGGAGAGCTTGTTTTGCCACTCCAACAGCATGGAAAATGCAATTTTGGGAAGGTTTGCTCTGCTCCTGCAGTGGGATCTCCCTGCCAGTGCTCCTCAGCCATTCAGCCCTGAGAAAAACCTCCTCCCTGACACTCTTGCACCTTTTCTAAGCTCCTTGGAGGTTTCAGAGGGTTTGTTTCCTATTATCTGACTTTGAGAGGTGAATCTCTCAGGGTAAGAGGCAGTTGTGCCTTCTCTGGAATGTCCCTGCACTTTGCTGTGGCCACTTCCAAAGTTCCTAGTTATCTGGGGGCATGGAAGTTTTATTATTGTTATTTTTTAAAAGAGCCCTAATAGTAAAAAAGGTAAGAACTGGTACTTTCTGCAGGGTTCTTTTAACAGTTTGTCCTGATGCTGCCCAAAATGTTCTCAGCCTGGCAGAGCCCTTGCCTGTCCAGCTCAGAGTGGGGAACTGTTCCTGCCTTGCCCCAAGCTGTGAGAGCTCTCCTCAGGGGAAAATCAAGTCCCAGCAACTCTGTCCTTCCCCCAGCCCAGAAAAGCAGAGCCACACTGGTTCCTGTCCCTCATAAAACCCTGCAGTACTAGGGAGGATGGGTCTGGACCATTCCAGATACCCTGTGCTCCTGGTGCCTGGGATTTCTATGGCTTGTTCCCAATGAAATGAGGCAACCAGACACATCCAGTCACAGATACGTTTATTCTTCCATGTCTGTACAGCTGGGAGCTCAGTGCATGCGTGAGGCAGCAGTGTCAGAGACATCTCTTCTGCCAGGAGGATAAATCCACTGCTGGTGCTGTATCAGGAGCCTGCATGGATGCTTACCTGTTTCCAGGCTGGGAGTGCCATCTGCACAGGAGTTAGGGGAAAAGAAACACAAGGAGGAAGAGAAAAAACGGAGGAACAGCTTTGAGCTTTCATATCCAAATATGGTGGGGGAAGAAGCCCCAGTTCCTGTCTCTTGGCCCTCAGAGCTTTGGCTTTGGGGTGCAGGGCTGCTGCCTCCTTGCAGGCTGCCTGCTGTTCCACAAGTAATCCGTGCCAAATCCCTGTGTGTCCTTGCCCTGCAGTCACATCCCCAAAATAACAAGTCTCTCCCAAACAGTGCCAGTCTGCCCTGAGGAGGGGATGTGCAGTCCGGAGTGGGAAGTTCCCGGAGTGGAGAGTGGAAAGTTGCCCATGAGACAGCAGACAGTGCTCTCACCTGAGCATGGAGCCCTTGAGCTCTGCTCCAGAGGATTCCTTGGCAAGGACAGGGATGGTCTGTGCTGGGTGAGGTGAGGACAACAAAACAGGCCACACACAACAGGCATGCTCTAGCATCCTTCCTCCTTCCAGGATCAGAGGAACCGGCAGCAGTAGTGAGTAACTGGGATGTGATGGACAGTAAATACCTTCAAATGGCATAATCCCTCGGGTTCTGTTTTCTGAGGGTCTGCAGGACATCCTCAAGGAGCGATAGCCCCAAATCCACTTTGAAGGACAGGAAGGGGTCGGCCAGGTCGGGAAGAGTGGTGCTGGTCTGGAGACCTGCCTCTGAGGTGCCGTGGTCTGTAGCCTGGTCCTTGTGCGTCGGAGTGGCTTTGTGGTACGGAGCAGCATCGGAAAAGGAGAGGTCGGAGTGGGAATCTGTGTGATCGATGATGTTGGGGCAGCTGGAACTGTCCAGGTACAGCCGGGGAGGCTTGGGAGGAGCTTGTGCCTTGGCCAGGTTCTGCTCACTCTGACAGGACAGGTACTCAGACTTGTCCTTCAGATCCCTCAAGCATTCCCTCTTCTGGCCATCCGTGTCCAGAGTGTGGCTGTTTTGGTTCAGGATGATGACTTGGTTGCCCAGCTTTTTGTGCCTCCTGAGGGAGAAGCGTCTGAAGAAGGTGGTGGACTTGATGGACCCCCTGCGCCAAGTATCCATGCTGAGGGAAGGTGGCGAGGAGCAGGAGTGCTGACTCCTCACAAGCAGGAGCCGAGGGATCAGCAGCAAGCCACGCAACAGGAACAACCTCTTCCTGCCCCGTTCCTGGAGCTGAAAGGAAAACGGAGAGGCTGGTAGTGCAGGAAATGCAAACTCCACGCCGTGGCAAGGAGCTCTTGGCTTGTCTTGGATCTCAAGGAGTCTCCTCGTGGAGCGGAGAGGAGAGGAGCGGCAGTGAGTGAGCGAGCTCGTTAAACGCGTGCTGCGGCTCCGGGCTGGTGGGGAACAGCAGAGGCACAGTCACCATGAGAACAGATCTAATCTGGCATCTAGAACAGAAGGGCACTCGGGTGCCATGGTAACCAGGCACCTTCTGCGGAGGGGCACCTCTGGAAAAGCACCGTGGGTGGCTGGGAACTAGACAGTGACTCAGTCCCACCGAAGGAACCCAGGGAATACAGGCAAAGGGGGATTTAAAAGCGACAACGCAGGAGGCAATGTCGGGAAAATTGGATGCAAAGGAGACTTACGCCGTGTGGAGCAGCTCTGAGTCCAGGAGTGGAGAGGAGAAGCTGCTGGAGCACTTGGAGAACTGGGCCTGCCACGCTCACCAGGATGAAGAAGCAAGTCCAGGGACAGCTCAGCCAGGAGTCCAGGAATTCAGCCAGGTTGGACCCAGAGTACCAAAACTCCCCAGCGCTGCTGCTGCCACCGTTCCTTCATGTGCCACCCGTCGCTGCTTCCTGGGCTGCAGCTCCCTGCGTGGATGTGTTTGTTTTGAGCCAAGCCCTTGCTGAGTCAGCCATGTCAGAAACTGGGTTTTACTCGATTGGTAATTGCCAGGATTGCAGGAAGTAGGTGTGTGGGGTGGCAAAGCCTTGGCCCACGCTCAGGCACCCAGGAGCACATGCACGGAGCCCACCTGGATCAGTCTCCTCTCCCTCCTGCCGCTCTGAGGGCTCCTTATGTCAGCAGAGCTCCCAAACCAGGCTGCAAATAATCTCCTGTCTGTTTTAAATTTTAATCCCAGTGCGAGGTGGGGCTTCAGGTTTGTGTGGGTGATTCATCTGCATGAGTCTCATGCAGCCGCTTCCATCCAGCCCAGCAAATTCCTGGGGCTGGTGGATGGGACTTGGAAGGATCCCTGCTGAGGGCTGATACCATTGGTGCTTTCTCAGACACTGCTGCTGCCAGTACCCAAAGGTCATTTTGCTCATGTGGCTCCTAAGACACTAATTAGACTCTTAATTTCCCACTTAATGTTCCCTTATCTGTTGTGGGCTTTCATAGTGTCTTGGCAGCCGGAGGAACCACTTTGCTGGCACGAGATAAGGAATTGCACTCGCCCTGTTTCCATGCAGAGTCTTATTTAGCCATTCTGTTGCCTTTGTATCCTTTCTGCTTCCTAAGAAATCCTTAAATATCTGTAGAAGCTGTGGCTGCCCCATCCCTGAAAGTGTTCAAAGCCAGGTTGGAGCAGCCTGGGCTAGTGGAAGGTGTCCCTGCCCATGGCACGAAGTTGGAACCAGATGATGTTTAAGATCCCTTCCCACCCAAACCATACTGGGATTCCATGATTCTCTGAGATCACCACTTAACCCACTTCCTAGAAAAATGAGTATGAAGGGGTTTTTTCCATTCATCACCTGTCAATGCGCTTTTATTTCCACCTGAACTGTCAAGGAATGAGCTGGATGTTTCCCAGCCATGCAGTGCTTTCATACATCCAAAATAGCACGGCCACCTACTAGTGTGGAATGGCTTTGGAAGCAGTGCCAAAGCACCAGAGCAGCTGTCATCTGCTGCCCACGTTCATTAGGCAGAGTCTGCAATCAAGTCCCTTGACGTGATAGTTGCTGCCACACACAGCAGGAAGGCTCCGGGAGCTTTGGAAAACTCTTCCATTCCTGTGTCAGGTTTGGGAACGTAGCCGGTGGTTTTCTTTCTGCAGCCACTTAGAATAATGGAATTGTTCCCTTTGGAAAAGACCACTGAGATCACTGATTGCAACTGTTGGAATCATGGAATGGTTTGGATTGGAAGGGACTTTAAAGCTCATCAGTTCCACCCCAGGGCAGGGACACCTGCCCTTATCCCACATTGCTCCAACCTGGCCTGGAACACTTCCAGGGGTGGGGCAGCCACAGCTTCTCTACCAACCTGTGCCAGGGCCTCACTACCATCAGACAGTTGGAAGTTTGTCACTTCCATGACTAAACCACAAAGGTTTGATTTTTTTTTATGGCATTAGCCTTTATAACAGGTGAGGTGTAGGCTGGACTTCAGGCACCAGTGTTGTAGGTGCAGGGTGAGCTTCTTATTCAAAACAATGCCCCATCCAGCCTCACGGAATGCTGACTCCGTGTCTGTCCTGCTTTCCTCATCAACCGCACTTATTGCTGGTTATTTTTAATAATCATTTTAAAACAACTCCAGGTTATTTCCCGTACTCAGGCAGCTTTCACCCACCTCACCTGATTTTTGTGGGATTCAACTGCTTCCTGCCTGGAACACCAGTGTTGTGAGGGGAATCTGGGGAGGGGCTGTGTGTCTGTGCTGTCCTGACAGGTTGTGTGTGTTTCCTGCTCCTTCCCAGGTGTCGGTGGTGTCCGAGAGGGACTACGAGAGCCTGGTGATGATGAGGATGCGCCAGGCAGCTGAGAGGCAGCAGCTCATCGAGCAGCTCCAGCGAGAAGATGAGGAGGAGAAGTCCCACACTTAGCACGAGAGTATGGATTCTCTCCACCCCTCTGTCCCCCCCAGAGCTCTTTCTTAATTTAAGTCAATAAACCTTCTTTTTTTTAAGGTGTTGTGGGAATAGAAACTCCCGGGGACTGCGGCCCTTATCCCTATCCAGGTTTGGGGAAGGAATGGCTGCCTGAGCTTCACAGAGTGCAGGTGTTACCCTGTCAGTGTGTGCCCAGAGCAGCTGCCCCATCTTGTGGGACAGGGTGTGAGAGGTGCCATCAGAACACCAAACCTTGGAGCATTTAATCCCTGAAAGCTTGTTTGGGAGCCGTGCACCCAGAGGGATTTGACAACAGCTTTAAACAACCCACAGAAGGGCACTGGTCTCTTTGGAGCAATGTTTTATTCATATTACCCCCACAGCAGGAGCTATACACAGTCCCAAACATTCCAGCAGTGTTGGGATTGGAGCCTGCACCTGGAATACTCACACAACCTTTCTGTGTTATTTTGGGAAACCCGTGTGAGGCTGGGATGGCAGTCTGGGATCAGGAAGCCTGGTGGTGCTGCTGAGATGGAAATGAGCTTTGCTGCCGAGGAGAGGATTCTCGGAGCACTGGGGGTAGATTTAGTGGTTCCCCCTTGGATTTCAGGGATGTGATGGGATGGTGTCCATGCTTGGTGTCCCTCCCTAACCCCCCTGGCCTGGGAGAATGCATGGAACTTTTCCTGGGCATCCCGAGGAGGAGGCAGGCAGGTCTGTCATTGAGCTTCTTCCAGCATATGCTGAATACTTGATTAAAATGTAAAAAGCTGGAATTTGCCAGACTGCCATCCCGCTGAAGGCAGAGCTGGAGCCGTATGTTCCCTCTGCCTGATTCTGGGCATACCTCCCTCCCCCTGCTCTCGGGAAATGACAGGGATGGCAAAATTCCACCGGGTCCAGCTCTACCTCTATGCCATTCCTCCCCCTGCCCAAGTGCCTGGAGTCTGGGACAGGAAGGAATTAAGGGGGAAAAAGGCCACCAGTCCTATAAGATGATCTGCAGCAGGATGTTGTCCAGGTGGAAGGCAGGATTCTCCCTGGCTATTCCCTGTGGAGGCACCAGACCAGGGTCTGGCCCACACCAGTCATGCTGACCACGCGGAAGCCGAGGCTCTCCAGCTTGTCCAGGACCACGCGCGGAGCGTCGTTCACGTAGTACTCACAGCTGCACCCGGAAAAGACAGGAATAAAGTGAGCTGGGGGAGGAAGAGACGGGAATTTCCTGGTGGAAGTGAGCCTGCCTTGCTCCTGACCCCTGCAAGACCAGCGGCCACAGCTGGCATAGGTGCGTGTGACATAGGGCCTTGGTTAACCCCAGGGGAAGGCACAGCCCACGGTGCCAAACCACGGGAATCCTGCCCAGGAGGGAAGGATCAGGTTAAATGGGAGTATGGCTCAGGGGCTGGCAGTCCAGAGCCACGTGGTGCTTGGTAACTGGGCTGGCCCTGCAGCACGGGGCTCACAGGTGAACACAGGTGAGCGCGTTTTGAACATACCCGGGAATTCACGGAGAAGGGGAATCCCAGCCAAGCAGGGAGGATTCAGGGGTTTCTAAGGAATGAAATCCCAATGTTCTGCCTCTGTCAGAGCATGTCTGTAAGCTGGGTGGATTTGGGAGACTTAGAATTTGGGGATTGGAACATGGTGCTGCCTTCAGCCTGGTGGGAAACCTTTGGAAAGTCAGTAGTCATCTGTCCTGCATGGAGGTGCCATGTGAGGTAAAGCCCAGGCTCCTCTGCCCCAGCAGTTCCAGCAGTGCCTGGCAACCGATAATGGGATCCTTGTCCAGCTCTGATTCCCTGATGGTTTGTGCTGGCTTTGTGCTTGGAGCAGAAGCTGTCCCACATTCCTACCCCCCGATCCCAGAAGTTTGAGGGCTGCTCCCCAGTAAGGGGACCAGACACAAAGTGGGCTGAATTGGGTGGGGACAGCCGAGCTGAGCTGGCCAGTGGGACCTTTGGCACTGGATGTGCCAGCCTTTCCTTGGACACAACTTTTGGGATGAGGCCCAGTGCAGCTCAGCTGTAGCTGACTCGCTGTGCTGGCTAAGTGGATAATGACGGGCTGCAGGATCCCTAGGGATCCTGTTTGGGCACCTGAACAAAGCCTCTCCTGCTTTTGCTACTAAGAATGATAAAAAAAGATCCAAAAGCCTTTCCAAAGCTGCTCCTGCTTGGATTGTCGAGCTGTGCTGGATCTGGGAGTGCTTTAAAGCACAAAATAACTCCGAGATGTGAGAGATTTTCCAGTTTCTCAAGACAGACTGTGCTTGGCTGTAATTATAGATGTGGTGTAAAGATAATGTGCATTATTATGGGTGTCTTTGAAGTCTGTGCTTTCTCCAGAAGGGTTACCACATATCCTTCAGATTTGCAATGGGAGCTGGTAAATAGTATTCCCATTATTCAGAGGAAGTAGCAGAGGCACGGATTTGTAGGAACCTAAAAAACAGAGTGGCTGAGGTAAAAAGCAGGAGGGAAGAGTTCCCAGGGTTTTATCACAGCTCTGTGTACAGCTGTGAGGGAAATGAAGATTGCACGCTGTGGGTATTGGATTCGCTGCCGTCTCTGTGTGCATCCAGTCGAGATGGGGCAGGAGCGTCCTCTGCACGCAGCCATTTTTAGAGATGGAGCTGCCAACCTTCTCAGGATCTCTGCCCAGCTCTCCTTTAGCCCCCTGAGGACAGCTTTGGCTATGCCTGGACGAACAGGGACGTTGAATGTCAGCAGGTGCCTTAGCCCTCAGCTCCCAGCTCCGAAGGAAGGCGTCAGGCTGCAGTTAAGATCAAAGGATGCTGGACATACCCAGCTAGGGATTGGCTGTCCCTTGCCACATCTGGCTGTACCATGCCACACCTGGCTGTCCCCAGGGCTCTGACCTCGGCAGGGAAGGCAGGAACCATGTCACTCCTCCCCACACCTTGTGGGACTTAATGAGGGGCCATGTGTCTGTGCAGAGCTGCGGAACAGGATCCGTGTGCTCCGTCATTACAGGGATTTCAGTGCTTCACCTTTACATCCCAGTTTCCCAGCAGGTCTGTTCTGCTCAGGCTTTTCCTTCAGGCTCCCTGCAAGGTCATGGTTAAAATTTTGGGGCCCAAGGTGCTGCGGGAAGGGGGTTTGCAGCATCCACAGCCAGGCTCTGTTTGTGAAGGAGCTGAGGATGGAAAATCTTGCTCAGCCGCAGTGCAGATCCCAGAGCTCCCAGCCCTGGTTGGGATTCTGGAGGAGGCGGCCGGGCTCGCCCCGCTGGCACGTGGCTGTGCCCTTGGGGGTGCCAGCGGCCACATTCCAGCCAGGGGACTTTCCCCACTCCCGGTTGTTCAGGCACACGCGGGGAGGACGTGCCATGCCGCAGGGATGTGCCGCGGGGACACAGCGGAGATCCCGGCTGTGACACAGGCCGTGCCAAGGAGCAGGTGGAGCAAGAGGAGCTCAAAACGCTCCAGGCCACAGGGAGGAGAGAAAGGTGGCGAATCCACCAGGCAGACACCATAGGAAGCTCGTATTCCTTGCCCCAAACAAGCAGGATGTGGTGCTTCTGTTCCTTACAGCGCTGCGGCTCCCCCACCTGCAAGGGCAGGCACCACAGAGGCATTTATCTGTCTTTGCCTTCTTTTTCCACCTGAATCCCAGGGATCCTTGCCCAAATCTCTCAGGATCCAGTTCCTTCTTGGAGGCTGTTGTGTTTCTCCCCACTCTGTCTCCCGTCCCATTGCATAACTCCGGGCTCGGCGCGGCGGGTGGCAGCACGACGCCGGCACTGCTGCCAATCTCTGCCCACCCACGGCCTTGGGAATAGCAGCAGAGAGAGAGATCAGCCCGGCAGTCCTTCTCCCTGGGAATTCGGTTGGGATGGGGGAAGGGGGGGGTGGACGACACCCTCAATACTTACATTTTATCTCCTTATTATTAAAACTTCCTGCCCCACTTGGATTTTAACACCGCAGCAACCAAGGATCCAGCCTTTGGTGTTTGCCAGGCTGGTGCTGAGTAGGGGGGTTTTCCCAGCCCCAGGGATAGAAGCTTGGGAAGATGTTGGGATGAGATGCCCCTTCTGTTTAACACCTGGAACACCAGTCCTTGTCCTTCTCCTTTTCCTTCTTCTCCTACTCCACACCACAGCACATGGGAAACAGCAGGAATCAAGCTGTCAAGTCCATTTACATTTGGGGATTTGTTTTGCTTTGCCATTTTTTTTCCCCAGGGAAAACCAAGAAGTGGGATATCAAGTGAGGGAAAAAAGGAAAACAAAAGTGGGGCTCAGCAGCCCACGGAAAAGGTTTGGTAACTGTTGGGAAGGGCTGGCTTGGGTGAAACCTCGAGCTGCACTGGAGAGCGGGATGGAATGGACAGACAGGACGTACAGACTGGGGATGGCATGGCACGGCACGGCACGGCTCGGCACGGCGATGAGTGGGACAGAACTGAGGGTGAGCATTCCAGGTGGCTCAGCACCAAGAAAGGCCACAGGCAGAGCAAGGCAGGGATAGCACCGAGAGAGGGAGAGGGGGGTCAGGTGCTAAAACAGGGTCAGAGCAATGGAAAATAGAGAACCAAGTGAAGTACCAGGCAGCATTTCCTCGTTAACAGGCAGGACAAGGACACATGCAAGTCCTGGGATTAACTGTGCAGCTGGAAAGTGCTGTGGGGAATGCCAGGAGTGAAAACATTCCGCATTTTCTTGGGAAAATAAGGAGAGGAGGACTTACAAGTTGTTCCCCAGTGTGCTCCTCTTGGTGGCCCCCAGGATGCTCATCAGGTGGGGATCCGAGTGCTCGTCGCCCACCATGGTGGGCCCAGCCTCCTTTGGGACAGCATGGAGCGGTGAGTGACACGTGGTGACACAGCCACCCCCTGCTCCCAGCACAGCTCCAGGGAGAGCTTTCTTGGGAAGGGAATTGCCATCAGCCACCTGCCCATCCTGGGAGGGGACCTCAGTCCGGCCACTGCCAGGAAAATGTGGTTGCTCACCCGTTCAGGGTGGGAAGTTCCAGCCTCAGCTCGATGCCAAGTTTCAGGCTGGAAATGTTTGCTTTGCCCCTTTGGCAAAGAGCAGAGTTTCCAAAGTCTCCAGAAGGGAGCCTGAGCCCTGCTGCTCCAGGTTGTTCCCTACAGTGCCACAATCCATGTACTCCTCCCTGTACCTCATCCCCACACGTCCCCACTCCCACTCCACTGCTGCTTCCTTTGGGACATCTCTAGTGGCAGCAGTAGCAATGTCCATCACCCAGCTCCCTCTCTTTGCTCATCTGCTGTTTTCTCTGTCCCCCCTTCCTGCCCCAAACCACACCGGCATATCCAGGCCTTGGGAGGGATGATTGTCAGGAGAGGGAAACCCCAGAAAATGCAAGGCTGTGGATTCCTACAAAGTCCTGCAGGATGTGGGTGCTGCCAGTGTCGGGGAGTAACGTTTTCTTTGTGGTTTATCTGATAGTGACACCCAGCAATCCCACCAGTGCTCCTGGACGGTGATCCTGGCCAGCGATCCCTGCCAGTGATCCCAAACACTGCCCAGCTCCTGTCAGCCCCAGCCACGTCCACTCTCTTGGCCGTGTTTTCCACCTTGGAATGGCAGTTTGGGGACGAGGGAAAACCAGCTGCGAGGACACGCCGAGGAGTCCCCTCGGACGTTCGTGGGATCCTGCCGCAAATTTCCCAAGTGAGTTCCCAAGTTTGGGAGAGGGGGGTTTGGGGGTAGCAGAGCCGGGCTGTGGGCACCGGGGGCTGTGCCGGACACCCCACAGCAGGCACCGGCAGCTGGGGGCACAGTCTGGCCGTGCTGGGGGTGCCCCAAACCTGCATCACCCCCCGGCCCTCCCAGCAGCAGGAGGGACAGCTCATCCCGGGATGGCAGCCAGAGGCACCGGTGGCGGTCGCACCGTGGGCTGAGCCGGCCCCGCCACTCGCCCCGGTCGGTCCCTGCTCGCCCCCCGGACTTCCCCACCCCCGGGGGTCCCGCCGGGACTCACCAGGCGGATTTGGGTGCTAATGAGCACGTACGGCATCTCCGCTCCGCCGCTCCCGCCGCCGCTCCAGGGGCACCGTGTCCGGGGCCGCCCCCGGACCCGCCCCGCCGCCACCGTCCCCGGGTAGTGGGGGGGGAAAAAGGGCTCCCAAAGGGGTCAGGGGGGCCCCGCCGGGGCTGGGTAGCGGGAGGCACCCGGGGGGCTCCGACGGATACCTCGGGGTCTTTGCTCTGCCGTCCCAACAAGGGATGGGCAGGAGGGGAAGGGCTGGATGGAGCAGTTGGAGAGAGGGGACAGAAGGTGATGGGCAAGGAAAGGATGGACCAGGAGATGGTGGACCAGGAGATGACAGGCAGGATGGTGTAGCACAGGGAGATGGGGGACAAGGAGGTGATGGACCAGGAGACGATGGACTGGGAGACAAAGGAGAGGAGATGATGAGTAGGGAAAGGATGGACCTGGAAATGAGAGGCAGGGATGGCGGAGGACAGGGAGATGGGGGACAAGGGATGATGAATCAGGAGACAGAGGACAGGAGATGATGCTCAGGGAGGCAATGAACAAGGAGATGATGGACAGGGAGATGATGGATAAGGGAGATGAAGAGAAAGGAAATTAACAGCAGGGAGATAAAGAAGCAGGAAATGACAGCAGGGAGATGAGGACTGGGAGATGATGAAGCAGGAGCCAGGCAGGTGGGGAGTCCTGGGCCCTGCAGAGCATCCCTGCTCCCACCCCACCATCTGACCAAACATTCCCATGAAGCAGA
Source organism: Entomyzon cyanotis (assembly GCA_024500445.1). Taxonomy (NCBI): domain Eukaryota; kingdom Metazoa; phylum Chordata; class Aves; order Passeriformes; family Meliphagidae; genus Entomyzon; species Entomyzon cyanotis. The sequence continues at coordinate 1,140,031 of JAKEPQ010001031.1, forward strand.
ATGTTCAGCATTACCAATGTTTTCTTTGGGAAAAATTGGTTTTTCTGTCAGCTGTTGAGTTTTTGTCTGAGAACACGGGGGTTTAAATCCCTTCATGATTTGATGAGAAGCTCATTTCCTGGGACTGGGACAGGCAGAGGTGCTTTCTATCCGTTATTATTTATGTGTTCTTAATCATTATTAATTGTTGTTGTTATAATTATTGTTGTTGTTGTTAATTGTTATCATTGACATTGATCCCTGTCATTGACCCACTTGGGTTTGATGAGACACAGGAAAACCCAGAGGCTGACGGTCTCCTCTTCCTAAAACGTGTCCCACATATCCCAATAGGTCCATTTGGAGTTCTCTGTGGGACACCTCACCCCATGGGTTAAACATCAGCTTGTTTTGATCATTCCCATCCTCGGGAGAGCCTCTTCCCCAAGTCCTGGAACAACTGGAATGTTTGCTCACTGCTCTCCTGTCCCAGTGCAAACCTGTTGCCCAATGAACCATGGGGACCTTTCACCTGCTTGGGTTAGATTTTGACAGAATTCCCATAATCCATGACCCCTTTGGACCTCCACTGGGCATGTGTGGTCTGTGGTTACGCAGGGAATAATATGGATATCAAATCCAGACCTCTCCAGGCATTAAAGGAAAACTAGCTGGGGTTCTGGCAGCCTGCCCAGCTCTTTCCTGGGGAAAAGAAAATAGTCAGGAAAAAAGAGGAAAATGAGAGCAGAGCTATACATAACATTTTAATATTGAATTTCTTGAGGAGATACTGAAATCTGGAAGGCAGCCGGAGCGCTGATGGATCTCATCCATCATCCCAAACCAGCTTATCACCCTCTGGCTCCAAGCTGGCTGCTCCCAGCTCTTCTTGGACTGGGCTGGCTTGGAATTGCTCCCAATAATTCAGATAAAGGGAAGCAAAAGGTTCTTTGGCTCTGCCCAAATCCTGCTGTCGCCCAAGCTCCCAGGAGCAGGGAGCACGCAAAGGCCTGGCTTTCCCTCTCCTGACTAGTGCCTTTTCCCAGGGAATCCTTTGGCTCTTCCAGAAAAAGGCATTTCTAGTTTCAGTGGTTCTGGGATAAAGAGGTTCTTCTTGGGGGATCCCACCAGGAATGTAACCACCTACCACATTTCGTGTAGAAGGGAGAATTCCATCCCCAAAGGCGTGGGATGATTGCTTGGCCATTCCTGTCTCCTTCGGCTATTGCACCTAGAATCCATTACCTCATCCCAAAAACTGGTGGCTCTGTGCCTCTGATCCCAGATTCCCATTTTTTGGGCCCATTTGTCCCGCACTGCTGGCAGCTGAACACCAAACCCAGCGGGGTTTCCTCCCATGTCCCCCCGTCGTGGAGGTGTTCTCCGCTGCTCTGAAAGGCTTCAAGGGCGGGAGCGGAGCGCCAGGTCTCTCTGGAAACTATTTTTTAGGAAAAGGGCTTGGGTCCCATCTCGGACACGCCCGCAGAGCAGGGGGCTGTGCGGAGACCCCCGGGCTGTGCCCCCCACGCCCGGGCCGAGGTGCTGTCACCACGCCGGGCCGGGGGCCGAGGTGGCGGCAGGCGCAGAGCTGGCGGCCTTGGAGGGTTTTTCGCGGGGAATTCCGCGGGTTCAGCGCCTGGGGGCGGCAGCGGCACCTGCGGAGGGTGACAGCGGCCCGGCTCCGGGTCAGCGCGGCCGCACGGCCAGCTCCGGGTTACCGCCCGTGCCCGTGTGGGCGTGGCCTCGCTGCCCGCGCGCCGATTACGTCACACGCCGTGCCCCCTCCCCATTTGTCGCATCTTGTACGTCATCGCGGCGCGCCGCGGGCGGTGCCGCGCGCCCGGAGCGGCCATGGCGGTGCCGGTGGCAGAACCGGCCCGGGCCGGGCCCCGGCTGGGGGTGGCGCTGGCGCTGGCGGCGGGCGCCGGCATCGGCCTCGGACTGCTCTGGGCCGTGCGCCGCCGCTCCAAGGAGGCGGCGGGGCCGCCGAGCCACGGTACGAGCGGGATGGGGCGGCGGGAAAGCCGGCTTGGAGTGAGGGAAATGGGGCTGGTATATGCGCGGTGCAACGGGAATAGGCAGGAATGAGGTTGGAATATGCGCAGTAGGACTGGAATGAGGGAGGAATGTGGCTGGAGTTGACGTTGGGGTTGGAATAGAGGGAATGGAGGCGGAACTGGGAAAATGGGATATGGGGGAATGAGGCTGGATTAGAGGGAATGGGGCTGGAATGGGAAGAACGGGATAGGGAGGAATGGAGGAAATGGAATAGGGATGGAGTAGAGACGAGTGGGGTTGGAATAGGAAGAATGGGGGAAATGGCGCTGGACGATGGGAGAAAAGGGATTGAATGCGGGGAATGGGAATGGAATGGGGGAGTGGGGCTAGAATGGGGCTGGGATAGGGGGAAATGACGTTGGGATGCTGGACTTTTAGAAATGCTGCTTCAGAACCCTGAACTTGCTGGGTGTTAGCCACGTCTTTGCAAAACTTCAGGAATAGAAAGTGAAAGCATATTTTTCACAGTGATCATAGAATAATAGAATTCTGGAATGGTTTGTGTGGGAAGGGACCTTAAAGCTCATCCAGTTCCATCCCTGCCATGAGCAGGGACACCTTCCACTATCCCAGGGTGCCCCAATGCGGATCCAGCCTGGCGTGGAACACTTCCAGGGATGGGGCAGCCACAGCTTCTCTGGCCAACCTATGCCAGGGCCTCATCACCCTCATAGGGAAGAATTTCTTCCCAATATCCCATCTAAATCCCCCCTTTTCGAGTTGGGAGCTACTCCCATCTATCCTGTCACTCCAGGCCCTTGTAAACAGTCTCTTCCCATCTTTCCTTCAGGCACTGGAAGGGACAGTTGGGTCACCCCAGAGCCTTCACTTTTCCAGGCTGAACAATCCCAATTCTCCCAGCCTTTCCCTGTAGCAGAGCTGCTCCATCCCTCTGATCAGCCTGGTGTCCCTATCAAGATGAAGCCTCATAGCCCCTGCCAACAGAACTGTGGTGAGGTTTCCCCCGTGGAATCCTTTCCCCTTTGGATTTAACGATCTCCCTGTGCTCTGGTGCAGCCCAGGCTGTTCCCGGCGCGCTGCTCCCAGCGGATTCGGGTGATGGAGCTGTGCCCAGCCCCCTGCTGAGGCAGGACGAGCAGCTGCAGCTGCTGGAGCGCCTGGACTTCGTGGTGAGGAACATCGTGGAGCTGAGGAAGGAGGTGGAGGAGCTGCGCAACAGCCTCCAGCACCTGGCAGTGGAGATCGTGGGGGAAGTCAGGTACTGCCCCTCTGTCCTGGGCTTGGCCACTCCCTGGCATGGGAAAACAGCCTCAGGATCCCAGATTGCTCAGGCTGCAAGGGACCTCCCATGGGCAGGGACACCTTCCATGATCCCAGGTTGCTCCAAGCCTTGTCTAACCTGGCCTTGAACACTTCCAGGGATGGGGCAGTCATAGCTTCTCTGGGAAATCCATTCCAGTTCTGCACCGCCCTCACAGGGAAAAATTCATTGCCCATATCCAACCTAAATTTTCCCTCATCCCAGTCTGAATCCGTTCTGTCACTCCAGTTCCCAATGAAGAGGCTGGATGAACATCACATCTTTGGATTCTGTATGGATTGTCCATGGATTGCACATGGAGTAGGGCTTGCTTTAGCTGCAGAATACTTTAGCTCTATTTGAGTTTGTATAAACAGGAGTAAATCATCTTGTGAATCCTTTGGATATAAAGGGAATTGGGTGGAGTCTGCTGGAGAGGAGAAGGGCAATAGCAGGTATTTCGCTACCAAATACTTATTTCTCTTCCTTTTTCTTTTCCTCAAGGACCCACCTGGAAGAAACCCAGCGAGTGACTCGCCGGAGGAAGTTCCCCTTCACCAGGGACAGAAGTGACTCCACAGGCTCCAGCTCCATTTATTTCACAGCCAGCTCAGGAAATGCCAACACAGATGATGGAGAGAGTGAAGGGGGGTAAGCAGAGCTCTGGGACAGATGTTTTAGGGGATTTGGTGGCACATCTGGGCAGTTTATAACATAAAAAAGGGATTTTTTTTTTTGCCCTCACAGTCTGTTTTTATTTGCTTTTATTGCAGTGTGTTACTGCCAGGGCCAGACTGAGAGATCTCCAATAATCCTGACTTTCAGAGAAAGAAAATAAAAATATATATGTATTTTTAGGATTTTTAAAGGAATAATTTGGTAGACTTGCTGAAAGAATGCAAGTGCAAATCCCAGCTGGCAGTGGAGCGAGAGAGTTTGGAAAAAAACTTTCTAGACAATATATGTTATATTAATATATGTTTCATTTTTTTTCATACACACAAATATGTGTGTATTTTAATGTGTATATAGATACATATATACATACGAATAAATATATAAATATGTATACATTTTCCCAGGGCATCTGGGATGAAATACCATTTCAAGAGAGATTTTACAGCAGTGGGAGCATTTCAGGGGGAGTATGGGCAACCAAATGACCTGTCAGCCTGTGCCAGCTGGCACTTGGCAGCAGGGATTTGTCCTCCCAGGACAAAGGACAGGGATCTGTGACTGCCCTAAGCTCATGTTTGTCTCTAACAACTGGAGTTGGTGAGGCAGCAGGGAGCTGCTGTGATCTCGTTGGGGCTGTAGGGCTTCATTCAGCTCAGGTGGGTGTTGGAATGAGAGGGGAATGAGGGAGGGAGTGATTCACGGTGGTGTCATAGGTAACGAGGCTGCTAACTGTAGAGTTGGTTCTGAAGGCAGGACTTGGATATTTGGGGAACAGCAGATGCACTGAGTCACAAGGGGGACAATGGTTTTGTGTAAAACTGGTGAGAAAGGGGGTTTTGTCCACACATGCCAGCCCTGGCTGTCCTCACATCATGGAAGATCCTAAGTTGTGACAGACGCCAGCAATTCAGAGTCTCAGAAAAGGCACCTCCTGAGGGGACAAGGGTGTATTTTACTGCAAAAACTCGTTAATTTAGTGGGAATCCAGCAGTGGTTGGAGGAGTCCTTACATTTTAATTAAAATCTGTAATTAGCTGTAATTACCAGTATGGGGATTGGTGGATTAGCAGCTCTCATCTGTAAACTGGTTAAAACTGGTATCTCAGGTAATGCCTTGCTCTGGTCCTACACAGAAAGGTATAATAATATCAGTCTGGCCAGGACCAGCCGCCTATAGTGTGCAAAATTGTCTGTTAGGGATGTAAATGTGCTAGAAAAGTAACATTTTCAGGGTAGGAAATGTAAATTTTGGGAAGAGCTACTGAAGCTTTGGAGCAGGCACTGGGAGGAAGGAGGAGCCTGTTGCCAACAGATAAATTCCAGCTGGTTGTTCCTTGCTGACAGTTGAATTATTCCAGTGAGATTCAGAACAAAGAACCCACATTTCAGCTTTATTTTGTAAACCATGTGAGCATGAGCAGCTTCTCCAATTTCAGACAGAATTCCCAGAAATCGCCAAGAGTTTTCAGGGGGTTTGTGCTGCTTAATTTCCCTGTATGGCTTAGGTCTTTGGGCTTCTTCACCTCCTCTTTCCATGGGCTCTGTTTTCCTTCAGGATCACCGTACTAAAGGATTCCAGAGCTTTCCATCATTGTAAACTCAAAAAAACAGGCTGTTAACATCTAAACCCCTAATTTCCCTGAACATTTCGGTTTTCCTTGTCCTTTTGAACTGGCAGATTCTCATGGGGGCTGTCTGGGAGAAAACACGGTGGTTTTTTGAGCTGAAGGACTAAAATCTTGGCAGCTGCCAGTAAAATCTTGGGGGTTAGGATGGGGAAATCAGAAATTCGAAGAGTTTGTGTTTAGTTGCTGAAAATGAGGTGGTCTAGAGAACTAATAATGCCATTAATGTTAAGAAATGTAAATAAATGAGGGTTTTAATCTGAGACAGAGCTGTGCCAGTGTCACCTACCCCCTGTATTGCATTATCCATTAACTCAGTGTCATCTCCAGCATGGCATCCTTGCATTCCTGCCTTTGCAGTGGTGAGGCTGATGCTTTATTTCTTGCCTTAAAATGTTTCAGGACAAAATGGTGAGGTTTTGAATCTCTGGGTGAGGGTTGGAGGCGGTGGTGAGGGAGCAGAGAGGGGAATTCTTGAGAATTAGGGATGGTTCTTGGGGAAGTGAAGCTTTGATAGCCAAATGTGTCTTGTTATCTGAGTGTGGGCAAAGCCTTGCCTCTGCCCCCTTCAGATAGGGGCTGTGGTCACATATCTGTGTCCCCAGACAAAGGCAGGGCCACGGGGCTGTCCCTGGGAGGAGGAATCCAGCCAGGACACAAGGGAGCACAGCTGGAAGTACCCAATGCCCCCAGGCTGCAGGGAATTCAGTTCCAACAGAACTTCTGAAGTTCTCCTGGGCAGTTACTCACTTAAATCAACAAAATCCACATGTTAAAGTGCACATTTTGAAATGACTGGTTGATTTGTGCCTGCTCTCTTAAATTATTTTAAATTCCCAGCTTGGCTGCTTGGGGAGCTCAATTTTAACCATTTTCAGAAGCTTTGATCTAAGCTTTGCAGAATCACCGAGGTTGGGAGAGACCAAAGTCATGGAGTCCCACCAGCATAATCCCCCCAAACCATGTCCTGGTTTGTTTGACTGCTTCAGCTGCTGATCATTCCCTGGCTTTTTGCACATGTGGTGAATCCTTGCTGGATTCCTTGCTCGTGGGACATAGTCCTGGTGGCTTTCCTGCTGTTCCGCAGCTTTCCAGGTGGCAGTGGGAACAGGCTGTGTAGCATTTAACGTTCAGGATGGTGGAGGCATGAGGTGTTGCCAAGACAGCTGTTTTGCCTGAAATTCCCTGGAACAGGCTAAACCCCTCAGGTTCCATTTTCACAGGGATTGCTGAAGTTCTCTTTTCTTAAAGTTAAACCCATCTGTTTAACTGCATTGTTAAACAGTTAACAACTCTGCTTTTAGCTGTTTAATTCTCTTACATTGAAGTTAGAAGGGCTGAGAGAGAGGAGCAGCCAGGCTGTGCAGGAGAGGTGGGGACACAGAATCCTGGAATGGTTTGGGTAGGAAGGGACCTTAAAGCTCATCTCACTAGCCCAGGTTGCTCAAAACTGACTTGGGACTTAACTTGGTGGTCATCTTCATCCTTCAGCTTTTTGAGGGCGATACAAGAAATGAGATTGTTGGAGACACCTGGGTTGTGCAGTTTTCTCTGGGATAAGCCAAGATACAGTTCATCTCCTGAGGAGTAGCTCCTCAAACTGATTTGGTGTTGGCTTTTTCCCCCACAGTTACACCACGGCCAATGCCGAGTCCGACTACGACCGCGAGTCGGAGCGGGAGAGCGAGGAAGGGGATGATGAAGTGAGCTGTGACACAGTGAGAACCATGCGCAGGGATTCCCTGGATCTTGTCCCCGAGGATGAAAGCCCTCTGCTCCCGGATTCCTCGCTGGAGGAGGGGCTGGGGCAGCTCCTGGAGCAGGCTGACCGCCTGCACCATGGAGATGAGCAGGACAAGAGAGAGGGATTCCAGTTGCTCCTCAACAACAAGCTGGCGGTAAAGGTGCCTTGTTGTATTTTCCAGCACCAGGGCAGGGTCACCTTGGAGGTCAGGAGGGATTTCTTCACTCAAAGTCCACCCTGTGCCCGTCCCAAATTTGTCACCCAGCCCAGGGCACCGAATGCCACATCCAGTCCTTCCTTGGACACCTCCAGGGGTGGGTAATCCTCCACCACCTCCCTGGACAGCCCATTCCAGTGCCTGACCACCCTTTCCATCAGGAAATTCCTCCTGGTGTCCAACCTGAACCTGCCCTGGCACAGCTTGAGGCCATTTGCCCTTGTCCTATCGCTTCTTCCCTGGGAGCAGAGCCTGACCCCCTGGCTGCTCCTCTTGCCAGGGAGTTGTGGAGAGGAAAAAGGTCCCCCCAAGCCTCCTTTGCTCCAGGCTGAGCTCCTTTCCCAGCTGCCTCAGCCACTGCTGGGGCTCCAGCACTGATGTGGGATGTGTTTCCCCCACAGTACGCGGGGCAGCAGGAATTCCTGTGGCGCCTGGCGCGGGCGCACAGCGACATGTGGGAGCTGACGGAGGATGCAGATGAGAGGAGATCCTACGCCATCGAGGGTAAGGAATTCCCTGCCAGGCCAAAGAAAGGCTGACACCTTTACAGTGCCCCACCTGCCAACAGGGCTGTGGATTTTTTGGTTTTCCTTGTAATCTGGTTTTTAGGGGAATGGGAAGTGGTGGTGGGGTGGTTGGCGTTTAAAAATTGTGCTTTCTGAAAGAGTAAAAATAGAACGAGACCTACTTGAAGCTGGGAAAGTTGTTTCTCAAACCTGTCATCTGTTTCTCTGTGATTATTAAAGTAAATCATAAATATAAAATAAATAAACTGGCTGTAGCACACTGGATTTTCTGTGTTGCCAGCACATGCAGATATAAAAAAACATTTTTAAATTTGCTTTGGGGAGTCGCTTTAATTTCATTCCCTCTGCTTTTTTACCACCTCGAAGGTGTCTGCAAGGTTTTATTCTGAGTCAGAATAGAACAAAAATCATCTTTATTTCAGTTAAGATGTGCAACAAAAGGTACTGATCTAAATAAATTCTGTCCTGTTTATTATGCACATACTAAACAGAGTTAATACTGTAGCTAATGTAAATACTCTTTTCTGGAAATCAGTGGAGCCATTTAAACATGGAATTTTAAATTTTATGTTGTCCTTTTAGCCATCAGTAGGTGCTTAGTTTTCCGCTTTTTTGAGTCTGCTAGAGGATAAAATTATGTATGGAATGTTTTCAAGCCAAATGCATTATCAAATTAACAAATATATGACTTTTATGCTATTTTGTTACCCTAACAACATCAGAGAAAGCAACTGGGGCAGAAAGCAACTGAATTTCTTACCTCTTGACTACTTTTTTGTTCCAGGGAAGGAAGAGTTGGAACTTGCCTTGCAGAAATGGGATCAAAGTCCTGAGTGCCACCAGTGGTATGTGACTTTTCACTTCTTGCTTTTAAAAAGCGCAGGAAAAGGACTTGAAGGTTTTTGTGAGCTGAGCTGCAGTTAGAAAAATAATAAATACAAACTCCCCAAACCTTATTTGCTGTTACTTGCACTGTGCTACACTAACACACACTGGTGGTGTTTTCCATAAAAAGCCATTTTTAACAGCTTTGCTTACTGGGTGCAAGGAATAACTTGACAGACAGTAGGTTTTAGTTGTGGTTATAGGAATAAATTTGAGTTTTCTTACATTAATTGAATTATGAATTTCCCTCTGAAGAGTTCTGGAGGAAAAGCTCCCAAATGGAGCTGCTTTGGGGCGAGAGGGATGTGCTTGACTCTATCAGCCAGGCCTGGGAGGGTGGGCTTGGGGCTGTGCCAAATTCCTTATTTTCCTCTTAATTCTGGGGGAAGGAGAACCATCACTCTTGGCAGACAGACTTTTAGAGTCTCCTGGAAGTGTTTTCTGGCACTTTAAAAATTACTCCAAAAGAGAGTTTGTGGAATGGCACAGATATTTGTGCAGATAAGGGAATGTGTTTTTCTGTTGCTCTGGGGAATTCCTCCATGAATGGTGTTTGTCAGCACTTGCTCTGAAGGACTGGCAACACTTAAATTAGAATAAAAGTGATTTTTTCTTTTTTAATGAAAATTGTTGGGAAAACGGATTGCTGAGCATCTTTACCAAACAAGATCTGTGCTCTTGCAATGAGTAAATTTGTTTGAAGGGTTGTTTTGAACTACTGGCATCTGAATAAATGCGTTTATCATCTTAGACTGCATTTCATCTATTGGTGATGAATTGCTGCTTTCAATCAAAGCTTTGCTAGGAAGGAGGAATTTGGGGGCAGGAAAATCTCCAGCAGATCATGGTGTTGGGCTCTGCTAGCTTAACATCTTTGAATGAATGGGGTTTAGTTGCTAGGGTGAATCTTGAAATTTGTATTTTACAAAGCAAGGTTCTACTCCAGGGTCTATTGACAGTTTTGGCTTGGAATTTCGAGTTTGGGACAATTCTTGGCCCCTCAGGCCCCTTTCCCAAACAGGGATAAGGCTCCTGCACAGCTCCATCTTGCTTCCAATTCTCTAGGGCAGCTGGAGAAAGGAAACAGCAGAGTAGCATGTGGGAGGTGTGGGACTTCTTGGGAATGAATATGTAACTCCCTTTATCAGCACACAAATTATTATTTTCTGCCATGAATAGAACAGGAAATTACTCCCTTCCCCACTCTGAGGTGGTCACAAGCTGGTTTAATTGCAGTCTTTCTTTATGCTAATTGAATTTACCTTGAGGAGAAAAAACAGCAGAGGCTTTAAAGCTTTTTTGGGGTGGATTTGATGCCCAAGCTCTCAGGAGAAGTGATCAGAGAATGTTGTTCACACTTCCTTTAAATTACAGTTTTATTTTGTCATATTTCTCTCTGGTGACTAATGCCCTTGCTGAAGACCCTGATCCTTTATTATCTTCTGTCATAGGCAATAATTTATTATCTCTCACCACCCATATTGTCTTTCCAGTATTGTTCCTCATAGTTTTTCAGACAAAAGTGGAGGAATTTAGTGCAGGACACAAGCTGTGGGTTTGTGCTGGTGTGGTGGTCTGTCGCTGTTGAGCGGCTAGCTGAGGAATGACCCAAGTTCTCAGACAAGGAAAGAGAGGAAAAGAGAACTTTATTGTTTTGAATTCCATATATATAGAGTTTACAGAGGTGCCCCAGATTGGTCAGCCCGAGACCTCCCCCTAGGCACAATTGGCCAAGCCCGAACTGACCTAATCCGGAGAAGTTGTTTGCAAAACATCCAAACTTTATCTTGTTTATGAAGTATAGCAAAATGTTCCCACGGGAAGGACCTGTGCTAGCCACAGTGGTCCTTTGCATTCTTTGTTCTACACACAGCAGTCAGCATCATCTTTCTCTTTCCCACTGCATCCTAAATGGGCACTTTAATAGAAATATTCCCAGTTATTTTACTGCCTTTCCACACAGGCTGTGGGAAGCCTGCTGGTGCAGGTCTCCTGGGCTGCATTTTTTTCTGAGTGTGCACATTATTTCCTGTTGATTTTCTGTTTTATCAGTTGCCTCTGATTTGTGGATCCCTACAGATGAAGTTGTGCTGGGTTTTGGTGCTTATCCATTGACTTCTGCGCTTTTTATTTCCTTCTGCTGCCCAAATAATTCCCAGTTTTTTGCGGTGCTGAGGAAGACAGGAGGTACTTTGCCTAGAGTTATCATTGCAGAGGAAGCTTTCTCCCCTCAGTGCCTCGTTGTTGTTCAGTCATTACTGACATTTTAAAGCAACAAAGAAAGAAAAATAACTTTGGGGAAGGGAAGGATTTCTGCTGGGGAATCAGTGCTGGCTGCAACAGATTTGTGGCTGCATGGTTGGAAGGATTTGGCAGCAGGAGGAAAAATGATTTCTCAGGAATGGCAGGGAGAGCAGTAAGTGTCTGGGGCTGTGTCTGGCCTGGCTTTGGGATCTGCCCAAGCCCAAAGGAGAGGCTTTTCCTGGCTCTGTTCTGGGTCAAAGCTGTGGGACAAAGCTGTCCTTGTAGTGGTTGCTGTTGGAAGCCAGCCGGTCCCAAGGGAGCCATCTCCATGCAGAAAAGAGTGGGAATTTGGTCAGGGCTGCACAGGCAAGTGCAGAGGGACTGATCTGTGCCTCTGCTTCCCTTTGCACACCACTGAGGGACAGAAATGTTGGGCGTTAAATTCATTTAGTGCTTTAAGAGTGGATTTGTGTGTCAGAGGTGAGGGATTTACAGGGAATTAATTGTCTTAGTGCTTCTCTACTCCTGACTTACACTTATCTGGTTCTTACCTTGGGTTTAGACACCAAAGGGATTCTCTGCTTTGATTGTAAAAGATCTCTGAGCAGGTAGAATTTATATCCATTTAAATTGATTTCTTCATGAGCTGAGTACGACAGACAAGCTCCTAAGTCCGTTCATGGATGGATGGATGGAAGGAAGGAAGGGGCACCAGTGGTTGCACAAACCTCTCAGAAATTATGTGAGAAGCAACTGTGCCCTTGTAGAATTCCCAGTGCATTCCCTGTGGGTGTTTGCAGCACAACATGAGGCAGCAGCTTTAGGGATCAGGAAAGGAGAGTGAGCTGTGGATTTGCCTCTGCTTTCATTCCTGCTGCTGAAAGTAATATTGAAACTACAACCAAAGGGATTTCAGAGAAATCTGAGGGAAATGGTGCAGGTGCTGTGTCAGGCGGTGTAGTTTGAGTTGGACATTTTGCCCTGGAAATGAAGTGCTGCCTGCTGAAAGGCATCGTTGTGGAAGGAGTAATGAGCTGCAGCTCCCTTGGAGTTGTTCCGTATGTCATGGAGAAGTGGGATTGGGTTGGATGAGTCTCCAAAATGTGCCCTTTCTTCTGGAGAGTCTGGCAGTTTGGTAGAACATCTTGATCACCAGCCCTTTTCAGTTCCGTGGGTACATCTGGCTGTCCGTGGGCAGATCCTGGAATTTTGAAAAGTCACAGCATTCCGGATATGCCTGGGAGATAGCTTTAATTTAACACCTGGCAGTACTTCAGGGTTTAACTCTTGGTGCATCACTGCCCAGATCTGGCCCCTTTTTGAGCCGGATTCTGGATTTATGAGCCGAGCAGTTTCTGTTCTGTAGGCGGATTAAACAGGGAATTCACTGGCACTATGCTAACGGGGCAGGAGCTCCTGTAGGGATGGGTGCTAGGAGATAGTTCAGAATGTAGAGGAGGGAAATCAGCATGGAATTAGAGCTGTGTGCCCCAAACTTGTCTGCCCTGGAAGGTGAATTCAGGAATTTGAACATCCAGAATAGAGGAGCAAACACTGGTTACAGGGGATGAAAATCCCTTAAATCATTATTTTTAATCTCTCCTGGTCCTGCTCCTCCACAGTGCCTCTGGTGCCTCTCATCCCTAGGCATCCCACAGAATGAGCTGGAATAAATGGCTCCACCCTGCCAAGCTGAACAAGCAGGACAGAGAACAGCAGAAAGCAGAGCCTAAAATCCCAGAAATGCAGAGTTGTGGGTATGAAAATCCCCAACAGTCTGGTGGCCCTGAACCTGGGATCAGCAAAGCTGGGTTGGGAAGGATCATCTTTCCTGGAAATACAGTGAAAAATCGGATCAGGAGTCTCTTTCCATACATATATATTTTTTAGTTTATTTTATGGCACCAAAATAGGACTGAAATTTAATTTACTGCTGCTTTTATGGCTTTTTCATCAACATCTCATCAGACTGTTAAAAAACTCTGGAATTTATATTTGACATGAGACAACTGCATGATTTATCGTCTAGGAATATTTTATCTCATGATCATAGAGAATAAGGTTTTTATTGGCTTATATTTCTCAGCCCCTGTCATGTTGTGGTTAGGGATATTTTGTCCAGGCTGATGTTTGTTGGGAAACAAACTGGAGAAGATCCTAAAAATACTTATTCCATCATCTACACACAACAGAGTGGGGCAGTGGAGCTGTGAGCTTTTCCAGCTGGCAGGAAAAGATTTTCGTCCTGTAACACACTGATCTGTTAACCCTTGCTATTACCGTGAAAAATAAGAATTTTAGAGCTGAACCAGAGCTTTTCCACAAGAAAATTAACAAATTAAAGGAAGAGATTTAAGGCAAAATGGTAAATTGTTCAGGAAATGCAACTTTGTGCTGTGACTTACACAGTGGAAATGGAGCAGTGAGGTGTGGGGGATTTCTGGGATTTGGTGACTCTGAGGAAAGTGTAATTGGAGATTTAAAGGTCTTCTGACATATTCCTACACATCTGCCATGCTTAATCATCCTGAGGGATGCTTTGGGATTTCGGTGTCGGTATCTGGCAGCACTGGGATGTGGGTCTAGGAAAAGGGATTTTTATTTGCATCTTTCTGCTTTTCAGCTTTATTTTTTGAAAGAATGAGCCATGTTACTCATTTTTCTAGCTGTTCCACCTAGTATTTTTTTTGAGCCAAACTTGGAGAAGGGATGGAAGTGTCCTCCATTCCCAGAGCTCTCGCCCGAGCAGGATGAGAGAGGCCAAACTTCCATCTACACATTCTGTCCCACTTCAGAGCCCTCTGAGTGTTGTTTCTTGGGAAGTGATGCAGGGAGGGAGGTTTTAAACCACTGTGATGCAGGGAGGTGAGACAGGAGGGTGCAAATCCACAGGGAATTCACCTCCCTGAATTTCACATCTCGTGCAAGAACTGATTTTGCTGGGGCTTTGCTTCTCAGGCTCACACCTCACAGTCTCCTACTGGACAAAACTAAATGGCTTTGCACTTTCAGCACTGAACATGTGTTATTCTGTTTCCCAGCTGCAGGATGTAGGTAGGTTTTCCCAGTGTTTCCCTGGAAGTAGAGCGCTGTGGCAGTTGCTGTGCCCCGTAGTTCATTGGAGCTGCTCATAGTCTGCCTCTTGCTGGAGTGGCTTCACTCTGCTCTGTGTTCTGTCACAGTTTTCCCTGCTGAGTGGAGAAATTCCACGTGTGGAAGTGTGCTGCTCCTGGATTTTAGCCATCAGTGCAGCCAATTTGTGTGTCACACCCAGCCCCTCCTGCTGCCTCATCCTTTGAGCTCATTTCTTCCTGGGTGCTAAATTTTACTGCTTATGTCTCTTCCCTGTGAGGGATGTGCTGTATTCCCTGTTTTCCCCTGTGTGAAGCTTTAATGCACTTCACAAAATCCTGGGATGGTTGGAGTTGGAAAGGACCTTAAAGCTCATCCAGTCCCACCTCCTGCCATGGGCAGGAACATCTTCCACTATCCCAGGTTGCTCCAAGCTCTGTCCAGCCTGGCTTTGGACACTCATAGATCTTCCTTCTGCAGCTGTGGACAGCAGGGAGATGTGGATTTAGTCCTGGCTGGCTCATGCAGGTGTCTCTCCATGCAGGTTCGCCATCCTTAGTGGGCAAGTGTCAGAACATGAGAGCATTCCCAAGCGCATCCAGGCTGGATATGTTTTCAAGGTGAGTGGAAAGCATGTTCTGGGCTTTGTGTAAGTATCAAACAACACTTATTTCTGCAGCAGGAAATTGGGAAAAGTAGCTCCAGTTCTTCTTAGGGAAGCGTTAGATCTCAGAGATGCCATGAGTTGGTGGTTTGGGGTGAGGAAGGTGATTCCAGCCATGCCTTTTGGGAGTTACCAGGCTGGCTCTGCAGTTTTACACACAATAATGGCAGAAAAAATAGAGTCTTGCAAATGAATTTAGGTAAAGGATGAGACTGAGAGCTTGAAACAGGGGACTATGATGTGGTGACAAGACACAGCACCAGTTTGTCTCCAGTAAGTGCCTGTGAGCAGCCTGCACCCTCCCAGGAGGTAGTTACTGCTCGAAGAGGATTTCATTGGCCTCAGTTTCCTTTACTTTTATTCCTTGTATTAGTACTATTATTTTGATGCCTTGTGGATGTTCCAGGGGAAAAGGGTGCACCTGGAACAGGCCACAGGAAATTGTTTCCCCATCAGCCTTTGGTTATGGCAAAGCTCTGGAGCAGGAGTAAGAAGCAGAGCAGCTTCTTTTGTGTGTGCATGTGCAGTAATTCCTGTTCCTGAGGCTGGAGAAATGCTGCTCTTCTGTGCTCACTGATTCCACTAAGAAAATTTGGGATCTGTAGCTGTAATTTTAGAGCTCGTGACACTTAAATTGCAGATTTCTTCCTTTGCTTTCTCCCCCTGCTCCCGTGGATATTTGATTTCCTTTTGAGCAAGCTGTGACGTGCTGGTGATGCTTTCCCACAGGAACACATTGACAAAGCCATTGCACTGAAGCCACAGGACCCTCAGCTCTACTATCTGCTGGGCAGGTGGTGTTACCAGGTAAGAGTTTGTCATCATCTCCTGGCCAGCCCTTGGCAGGGTGCAGAGCTCCAACTTCGGATTTGTAGTCCCTGCTGGTTGCATGAAGGTGAAATGGCAAAGAATGGGTTAGGAAAAGCCCAAGCTGCAAACTCCTCAAACTCCTGTACTGTTCCCAGCACTTTACTCAGTAAAAACAGCTTTCCTTCCATCGTCTGAGCCATCCAAATCCCAGATGGATGGAGCTGCAAAAGCTGACTCAGGACAAGGGAAAGCAAATTGGCTTGAAATCTGTAGCTGGCTTGGATACTCCTCTGGAATATTCCAACCCTGCTGAGGTGTGTGGCTTCCTCCTGGGGTCGGGAGCAGCTCCCAGGCCCTTGTGCCCCTGCTGGTGTGGGTTGGGTCACCAGGTTGCCCTCTGCTCTCTGCAGGTTGCCCACCTGGGCTGGCTGGAGAAGAGAACAGTGTCAGCACTGTTCGAGGCTCCCCCAACAGCCACGGTGCAGGACGCTCTGCAGAACTTCCTGAGGGTAAGGAAATCTGGGAATGTGCCCAGAAAGGAGATCCCTGACCTGCACAGCTCACAGGGACACAGTGCTTTATGTGTTTATTAGGATTCTCCCTCCTGCCATCAACTTTTTTTTCCTGTAAGAGCTGCAATATGCCTGATGTAAGAATTAACTGTGTCCTTGCATATCCTAATATTTGCTCTTCCCTGGCACACTCTCCCTCTGTTCCTGTAGGTCGAGGAGCTGAGCCCAGGATTTTCCAAAGCAGGAAGAGTTTACATTGCCAAGGTAACCACTCACTTCTTGGTTGTTTAGAGGGTAAGAAATCCTTGCATTAAAAATCATCTTTGGCTGTAAAATGCTGACCAGGTGGAAAATACTCCATGCAGGAATGAGATTTTATAAGATGATAATACTTCCTTTTGTCTTTTAAATCTTTTTAGGCCAAATTGCCTCATGCAGGGGCTTTAAAATTCAAGGGTTTTGTCTTTGAGTCAGCCAGTGGAGCATCCCTGGTTTTTAACAGATGAAATTCTGTATAAAGCAGGAAGAGTGACGTGGCAGCAATGGGCTGGAGGTTTAATCCTTCCCCACCACACCTTCTGTGCTAATACAGCCAGAGAATCATGGGGAGAAGTAAAGGATAAAGTATTTCTCTTTCCCTGTCCAGATGAGAGTCTTGAGCCTTCTTGCTGGAGGATTTTAGCACCCACTTCCTCTTCCTGTGTGTATTTCATGGTCTCCAAATACCTCCAAGACTCTCTGGGCACCGAAAATCTTCCTGTTCCCAGAGGGATCACTGTGCCTCTGCTGCTGGTTGCATGGAGAATATGTCACACCTATTTTGGGACCCGAGACTCCTGTAAATATTATTTATTACATTTTTAATGGCCATGTGCTCCCAGGAGAGAAGTTTTGTGGAGAAAATGGTGAGAGGAAGAGGCGAAATAGCAACTGGAAATCAAAACAGAGCTCTGAAAATGGTGCAAACCACGGAGACACCTTAAAATGTCCAAGCAAAAACCAATCTCCTTGCCCAAAATGAAAAGGAGTCAAATATATTTGATATTCTGAGATCTGGTGGTGCTTCTGATGCTTTGTGAATGGGGGATACTGCAGGAGATGCCATTGCAAGGGGTTAACAGGCAGAAATAGCTCTTTCAGCACTTGCCCAGTTACATTTGCTGCCTGTTTTTTCCCATTTAACCATTCTCCCATTGCCATTTCCCCTCCCAGTGCTACAGGGACCTTGGGAACACCTCAGCAGCAGTGCTGTGGATGAACCTTGCCTCGGAGCTGCCAGGGAACACCAAAGAGGTAACACTCAGCTGGGAATCTGGGATGGGCCGGGAGCAAAAATGGGTCATGCCGCTCTGCTCTGCTCCAGTGAGATCTCAGCTGGATCACTGCATGCAGCTTGGGGGTCCTGAGCACAGGGAGGACATGGAGCACATCCAGAGGAGGGACAAGGAGGTGGCTGGAGGGATGGAACAGCTCTGCAGTAAGCAAAGGCTGTGAGAATTGGGATTGTTCAGCCTGGAATAAAGAAGCTTCAGGGTGCCCTAACTGTGGCCTTGCAGTGCCTGGAGGGAACTGACAGGAAAGAGGGAGAGAGGCTATTGACAAGGACCTGGAGTGACAGGATAAGGGGGAAGGGCTTCAAACTGAAAGAGCTCATGCTTGGATCAGATATTAGGAGGAAATCCTTCCCTGTGAGGGTGATGAGGCCCTGGCACAGGGTGCCCAGAGAAGCTGTGGCTGCCCCTGGATCCCTGGCAGTGTCCAAGGCCAGGTTGGACAGAGCTTGGAGCAACCTGGGACAGTGGAAGGTGTCCCTGCCCAGGAGTTGGATGGGCTCTAAGGTCCTTTTCAACCCAAACCATTCCAAGTTTCCATGATTCTGTATGCTTAAAAGCTGGTTTGGGGTTGGAGAAAAAGAAGGGAAATGGTGTTCTTATTTGTTTCAATTGAGCTGTACATTTATCTATTCCCCTCTTGCATTTCCAGGATGCAGAAGGCGAGAAGGAACTTGAAGAGATGCGCTCAGTCTGGGAGGAATAATTTTGAAAAAACTCATCCCACTGGATACTGCAGAGACAGTTAAATTCCAAATGGATTTCATGATCCTGACAATTCTGAGTGCACTTCATGGACAAGTCACAAGAGCTTACAGGAAAACACACCCAGCAGCACATCTTGGAATTAATGGGATAAAATGGTGGTTTATTTTCCTTAGTACAGCACTGCATGTGTTTGATTTTAGGATCCCTAAAAATGTTACATTCCTAAAAACGGGGGGAATGTGGGGGTTTGTAGGTAGAGTTTGTGATATAAAAATATTTGTGGTTATATATATAGGGCAGATACTTGTGAGATAGATACTTTGTGATATAAATATGTATAATAGATATTTTTATATGTGTGTATAAAAATATATATATTTATATATATATAAATATATATATGCACATACATATTTTATATCACACACTCTGCCTGTCTGACAGCCTTGCTGGTGAGCTTCCAATTCATTCGCAAGGAAAACTTGAGCCAAATGTTTTTCCTATTTATTTGTATTCTCTTTTCCTTAGTGTAATTAATTGAATCAGTTGGAATAACTGATAAATGCCTTTTGTAGATGTTAGGGGAGATCAATTTCCAAGCAGGGCAAAGGAGCTTTCCTGCATAATCCAGACTGGATTTTAAGAGGTTCTTTAGTCAAAGAAGTGAGGAATAGGATTTTAAACGTCAGGATTTTCTCCCAGTGGTGTTTCTCTCTTCACTCAAACAAGGCTGAAAATTTGTGTCCCTCCAAACTGTGCTGCTGTGGTTTAGCTGGAATAACTGAGTTTGGAAAGTAGTTACTGATCGGAGAACAGGTTACAGGAGCAGGAATATGCTTCCCTGTGATGATCTTTACCACTGACCAGATTTATTATCTTTGAATTAATTATCTCCTGGACTAATGAGGCGATGCTGAGGAGGTGAAGCCGACGACTGACATTTGCTCTTGCAGCTCCTGGGGACCAAAGAGGAACAGGGAATTGTGCTGGACACTGACAAAGATGGGGAAGGAAAACCTGTGTTGAGGAATTCGCCAAATACTTGTCAAGGCTTTATTGATACTCCTTAAAATTCCAATGGCAGCTACTGAACACTAATTTCTGAACGTCTATTTCGTGCTGTGGTGGTTGTGAGGGGTAAAGTGAGGAGTGTGAGAGTAAAACATTCCTTAAATCACCTTTTTTGTCCCTTGCACTGTGATGGATTTGTTACTTCCTGAAAATAATGCTGAAGGGGAAAAGTGCAGCAAATTCCAGTGGAAAAACTTCCCGGATTGCAGATTTGGGTGCTGCAGGGCTGGGTGACAGCCTCTGGTTGGGCTCAGGGCAGGCACTGGCCATGGCACAGGGATTTGGGACTTGTGGGAGGGATGAGGGATGGTGCTGAATGGAGTGATCGCCCATTCAGCTCCTGTCAGTGCAGCCATGGCCTTTGCCACCTTGTCAGGAATGTGGTGGCAGCCCTGGGAGCAGGCTGGAGGTGAGAACTGGGGCTGTGTTGGAGACTGATCCAGGTCAGGTCAATGTTTACCTGTGAGGGGGTTAGGCCCCACACATTGAGTTTAAGCAGGATAAGGGTGACAGATGCTGCATTTTGTACACCCTGAGAGTTTATATTCCCCTGGAGATTTCCTGCCAGGATGTGACATTGCAGGAGGCAGAATTAAACCTGCTCATCCTGTGGGCACTGCTGGCCTCTGTCTCTCTGTTGTGCCATCAGACTGTGGGAATTTGCTGCTGTCACTGCCACTGCCACCCCACCTGGGGACTGCATCCTCTGGCAGCTTTTCCTAGCCCCTGTGCTCTGTGCTGTGTTGGGAATGTTTGCTGGGAATGTGCCCCAGCCTGGCAATATCCACATGGAACAGCCTGGGCAAATGGGATCAGATAGAGCAAAATCGCTTCATGGAAGAGGTTTTCTCCTGTGCAGATCAGTCATGGGGCAGGCAGTGAACTTTGGAAATCAGCTGATTTCCCCCAGAAAGCATCACTCACATCGGCATGAATGACATGACCTGTGCCCACCACTCACGATTCACCCAACCAAAATCAAGATGAAAGGCTGGTTTGGGTTTGAGAACTTGAAATAACTTTGAAACAGAATAAATTGCCTTTTTCTTGGTTTGTTTTTTCTTTGTTTCAAATGCTGGACTTGCCTCTGTGGTGTGTGCTGAGCTCTTGCTGCAGGGGACTATCAGCCTTTATTGGCTGTGAATTCATGTTCTTCTCACTGGGGGATTAGAAATAATTATTAATTCATTAATTGCAGAAATGTTTTCTAAACCTTTCCCCTTTCTTGCCCTTTGCTGGTAGATCTTCTCTTTCTGCCTTTGAATTTACAGCCATTCCCTAGTGTCATTTGCCCTGCCAGAATTCCTTGCAGCTCCTAACAGGGAAAACCTAGGATAACTTAGAGGGGAAAGAGGTGACATTTTTAGCTGAAAACCTGGGGTAATTGAGAGGGGACACAAGAATTGTTTGTGCAGGAAAATGTGAGGGGATGTTGAAGGGAGTGAGGTGGCAATTTTGAGGGAAAAGCTGAGGTGACATTTAGGGGAGACTGCACATTTTTGGGGTGGAAAAGAGTTTGTATTGTACAGGAAGGAAAATTTTGAGGGTAAAACTTGAGGTAATCTGTCGGGGACAGAATGAGTATTTTGGAGTAAAAATTAGGTACTCAATAGTAGAGAAGTAAGGAAAATTTTGGAGACAAAACTTGACAAAATCTCTGGAGAATGAACACAGAGGAAAAAATGATGAGAAGTGGAGAAGTAGGGAAAATTTTCTGTAACGGAGAGCATGAACATACTGAGGTAGTGTGGGGGAATCAGTTGTGGGCAGGTAGGGAAATTTTCATGTAAAAATAATATGAAATAACCTGTAGCATTAACAAATTGAGGAAAAAGTAGGTAATCAGTAGACAGATGGAAAATTGGGGGGTAAATCTTGAGAAAAGCTACCTGGTAGAAAATAAATCTATTGAGGGAAAAATAAAGGGATCAGTAGTGGACAGGTAGGGAAATTTTGGGGGGTAAAACTTGATCTTAATCTCTTGATCTAAAATTAAAATAAAAACTTGAGTGAGTCTCTAGGAGAGACTGAACACTGACATAAACTGAGGCAGTCACTGGGGGTAGGCAAGGAAATAATGGGGGTAAAACAGGAGAAAATCTGTAGGGCAGAGAATGAACATATTGATGTAAAAATGATCAAGGTGAGGGCATGACTGTTTTGAGGTAAACTTGGGACCCACGGAGTCCTCCTTCCTTGGCAGCAGCCGGCGGGGAAGGGAGAAGGAGCCCCGGGTGGGACAAGGGCGGAGAGAGCAAGCAGAGGAGCAGGAGAAAGGCACTGCAAAGGGGCAAAGGGACCTCCCTGGTGTCACCAGGTCACCTGTGGGGAACAGAATGGACACTGGGGGCAAATGGAGGTAACTGGATTGTCCCATTGGGAGTTGCTGGTTGCTGGGATTTAGGTAATTCCATACATTTGGCTGCTTAAATTTCCCAGCCCTGGGGCCTTAGCTGACAGGGCAGCACAAAAATTGTTCTCTGTGTGGTGCCCAGGTTTGGGTTTCAGTATCAGCTTTGTTTGTTTACATGAATTATACCCTTAGCCATGAATTCCCTGCTGGAATAACCTGCCAGTGCCCCATGGAGCATGGATATTTCCATGCAGAACTGCTGCTTTAACGCCAACCATGTCAGGAACCGGCAGAGGTTCCAAGGAAGCTCAGTGGGATCGGAACAAGGACAGGATTGTATTCTGCGGCATCGCAGCCTCGTGTTTCACGGACAGACACCCCACGCTGCACAGTGGGGAGCCGTGCGGAGCCAAGACACGCTGGGGCGCACGGTGGGGCTCGGGGGACGCGAGTCGTCGTGGAGGCGCGGCGAACAAAGAAGTGCGGGATCGCAGTCTGGGGTTCCAAGGGAGTTTATTAGGATCCACGGGCACAGGATGAAGGGAGAGGAAGAGGGGCGGAAAGCGAGGGGGGGGGGGGGGAAGGTGCAAGGAACCCAAGGTTGCGAACCCCAAACAAAGGGATGCAGAGGGTTAAAAGCAGAGGGAAGAGGGGAGTGGTTAGCTCCGAAGAGCCAACCAGGGAAAGCCAGAGGGGAGGAGATAAGGAGGGGAAAAGGGGTTACAACCAATAGGTTTACAGCAAAGGAGGGTACAAACTCAGGAAACCAATAATACATTGAGCTAGGGAGAGACTTCTCCAGAACCATATACAGAATGGGGGCGGGGCAGAGCGCAGGACCAATGATCTCGTGATAATATGCATCCTGCTAGCACACTGCAACAGTATTCCACAGAATTTACTAGTTATAACCCTCATCCCACAGCCCCACCGATATCCCTGGGGGACACTTGACAGAGTTCCCTGGCATTCAGCTGATTTCACCCTCCCTGAGGTCGGGCTTCAGTTGACACTTGAAAGCAGGAGAAGGCGGTGGTCAGACACACCTCTAGCCCTTGCTGAGGCAGCCCCTGTGCCCAGGTGAGGATGTGTCTCCCTGCAGAAGCTGATGTCGTTTGAGAGCCTCAGGAGTGGCCCTCTGGAAACTCTTCTCCCTGAGGAAAGGGATGCACATCCGTGCCTTCAGCGCACCTCCGGTGTGACCCACCTGTGAAAGCTTTCCATGGGTTCTGTGCTTCCAGCTGGCTCCCTGAAAAACTCCAAACTTAACCCAAACAGAACTTCATCCAACTCTAACCGTTTATTTTAAGGCATCTCCGAGGGCTATTGCTTGGGGTTTGATTTCTGTGAGGGAAGATTGCCTTGGCTTTAATGCTGCTGATGGCTGATGTCCCCAGGCTGGACGGGAAGGGAGTGGGGGTGGGTGGGACGTACCTGGCAATCTGTGGGAGCTGTGTTGGCACCAGCAGTTGCTGTCTGAGCCTCTTCACAAACACAACATGCTGACATTCCCAAGTGCCAGCTGTTCCTTGGAGTGTTTTTGGGGGGTCAGTGGGGTCTGCCTGGGGTGAAGCATCTCCAGGTGCCTGTTCAGAGCAGCCCATGGCCGAGGAGCCGCAGGCAGCCCTTTATCCGTGTCCATCAGAGCGCTGCCCGGGCATCCCAGTGCCCAGCCCCGGGACGTGTGTTCTGCATGCTGTGTGCCACAGGCAGGACCCTGCAGGCACAGCTCCTCCCCTGGAAATACCAAGGACAAGAGGTGCTGGTCCCCCTTCTGTGGCTCCCGACCTTCCCCCACCCCACATTCCTGGCCAACTGGGACGCACAGAGAAAACACCAAGCCACATTCCTGGCAGGGAGCAGGAGTTGCTGAGGGCTCCGTCCAGCTCTGGGTCCCAAAAGCAGCCCTGGCCTCAGCAGCCGCTGTGATTTTGGGCTGCAGGAAACGCCCCTCTGCAGGCAGGACCAGCCCTGACACTCCACAAGAATTGCTATGAACCAAGTGAACCCTCAGGCCTTGTCTTGCTCCTTTCTCCCTGCAAAGCGACATTGCATGAGCACCTTGACAGCTGTTGGGTAAATCCTGGAACGGGCAGCAAATCAGGGTCAATGGCACAGTTTTGTGCTGTCACACAACTGTGTTGTTTCATGGTCAGGTGACATGGAGCTCTGCCCTATGGACATTCCAGGGGCTGGTGTGTAAAGCAGCATTAGCATAAAAGAAGGAGCTGTGTTGGCATAGGAATTCCCTTGCTGGCACATGCTATTCCCACCCCAGGCAAGGCATTCCCCATGAACCTGAGATGGGCTTGGTTGGAGCACGGTGCTCAGAATGCCAAGACTGTGGGTTCAGTCCCTAGATGAGCCATTCACGTAAAGGTTCAACTTGGTGCTCCTTGTGTGTCCCTTCCACCTCAGAATATGCTGTGACCTGGAAATAAAGAGTAAACAGATTTCACTGGATTTTTAAACCCAGAGGTTTTTCCATGGGAGAGTGTGAGCCACAGAGGAAGTAGGGGGAAGGAAGGAGAGCGTCAGGTCTCAGCCGGCAGGTGTCGGATGAGCGGCCCGAGCAGAACCAGGCCCCGGCAGGACCCCAGTCCCACACTGGGCCGGTCGGAGCAGGAGCAGCAGCGCCGTGCTCAGCCCCAGCGCCCGTCCCGGAGCGGCTTTTCCCGCCCGCGGCTATCCCGGTCGCTATCCCAGCCCCAGTCCCACCTCGGTCATGCGGCCTCGGGAGCCGCACCCCGCCAGCTGAAGGAGAAGCGGCTCCGCCTGGGATCCCCAGCAGCTCGAATCCCGGGCACAGATCCCAGTCCCACCTCAGCGCCCCGGGCTCCGCGCAGCGCCGGGAGCAATGCCCGGTGCGGGGCTCTGCACAGCGCTCCAAGCGACGGTCTCGCCGCATCCCGGGGTGAGCATCCACCGCACAGCAGACCAGACGCTGATCCGCCGGGATTTGTGGGCGGGGCGGGACCGGCACAGGTGTGATGATCGTTCTATAGAACTCTTATATATGATTATAGATAATCCTATAATCAATACGTCCCTTATACATCCCTATAGATAATCCTGTGATCAATATGTGCCTTATATATCGTTATACGTCACCTTCATGGCAGGGGCTCCAGTGACCGCCTGACCCCTTCCCCCCCTTCCCATTCCCAAGACCAAGTTTCCTTCCCGGCTCCACCCCAAGATTCCCACAGCAGTCTCAAGTGTCTCGTTCCATAAAGCAATTTATTCACAGTAATACACAACCAGCCCGCCCTGGTCCCTCCGGAGAGGACCCATCATCTCATTCTTACCCCAAACTTCATTTTCTGCCCAGCAGATTAACTCAGATTTTACCCCCAAAACGTTCACTTTGTCCGCTACAGAATCCCAGCCCCACTGCTCCCCGTGCTCCTGGCGCTGCTCCCGGCTTGTGGCATTTCTTTCCGGGAGCAGCCCCGGCCGTGGTCCTGGATACAGAAATATATTTGTATTTTCAAACCGCATGGCTCCATACTCAGAATTCCTTATAGTCTATGTGACAAACAAGTTAATGTTTAATAACTTTCACATAGTGTTATGTGGTTTGGTGTTAAATATTACAATGTTGGTTTTGACAAATATTAGAAGACAGTAATTGTAATAGAATGGCTAACCTTGTTGCAACAGCCCAGTTGTAAAGTTTGCTTTCACCAAAAAGTGTGGGTTTGTATGTTGCAATGTGGGTTTTATGAGTTTGCATTGGACAAACTGTTGCTGGCCAAACGCTCAAGGCACGGCTCTGAAAGGAGTAGAACATCATTCAATGAGGACCCCAAAACCACAGCGACAAGACTGCGCCGGCACCAAAAGGAGTGGTTTAGGGCAGGACTATGTAAAACAAAAAGGTAAATATGCACAAAGCTGATGGAACACCAGGAGTATAAAAGGCAGGGCCACCATATTGTGAGGCGCCTCTAGCACTTGGCTGTGCGCCCAGCACTGTCCCTTTTGCTTTGCGAGTTTTTTTTGTTCTCAATAAAATTTTTATAACTCATTCACACTTGGGGTCTGGGTCATTTTTAGCATTCTATAACCCAGAGATACAGGGTTTTATTTTGGAGTCAGTTTTTAAATACATTAATATTTCTCAATATATTAAAAAATGGAAATATTTACAGTTTCCAGTATTTTACACACAAACCCCTCATGAATTTTCAGGCATTTTGGGGCTGTAACCTCCCTTCTTGGGGGGGACCCTGCCTGGTGTCCCCCTCATCCGCCACTCACCTGTTCTTCCACCACATTGGGGTGCCCCAAGTGACACCATCATCCTCCAGACTCCCCCGCCCCTTTTTTCCTCCCCCCTCCGAAGAGGCACAAAACGAGCCCAAGTGCCCTGGCCAGCAGCTCGGTGCTTCCATAAAGCCCTTTCCACATTGACATCTCCCCCAAAAAGGGGGAAAAATCAAGGGAGGGCAGGGCAGCCCTAAAATCCCCTCCAAAGGACTGGAGTCCCCCCATCTCCTGTCCCACAGGCTGGCAGCTGGCCCATGCACAGGGAATGTCCCTGAGTATGGTGCCTTACCCTGGATTGACCCATGGGACACTGAAAAGTGCTTGAGGAGGGCAAGCCCTGCTCAGCAACCACCCAACCATCTGTGTTATCTGCAGCATTCCCATCCTGGATCCAAACCCAGCACTGTGCCAGTTACTGGGAACAAAAAGTTCCCTATCCCAGTCAAAACCAGGGCAGCAGCCAGCACACCCTGTCCCTGCTCATCTCAGCTGGACACCTGTAGAAGGATTCTGTGAGAGACAGGGCCAAAATCCCTACTCCAATCACTAAAAAGAACAGGCACTGCTTTCCCATCACCTGTGAGCTGGGTGACCTTATGGTAGCAAGATAAGAAACCAGTTAGATGGGAATTTCCCTCCATTATCCTGAGCTACCTGTGCCTGACGCAGGCACCGTCCTTGAACTGCTTCCCAGTAGGGCCAAGTATGACCTTCTCCACCATTTTTCCTGGTACTGAGGTTCGATTAGCAGGGCTGGAGTTTCCTGGAAAAGTCCAAGCCCTCCCCATAAAGTGGGATACAGCTGGAGAGCACCCAGCCAGCATGAACCTGCTTGGGCTTCCAGGACCTTGGGGAGATGATTAAGGTGGTTTCCGTCTGGGACATATTGGGATGAATCCCATCCAACCCTACAGCCTCATGGATACTGAACTGGTCCAAGTGGCCCCCAGAGATTCCCAATGGAAAACCACTGTCCTTCCTCCCCTGCTTGGGCACACAGATAAGCCGGCGGCGGTGCTTGGCAGAACCAGGGTGGCTGTGGGAGGGCAGGTGACTGGAGAAGGACACTGGAAACATTTAAAAGCAGAGAGGATGCCCAGAGAGCCAAATTCCCACAGGATTCTGCCATGCTGGGTGGATCAGCTTGCTCCGAGAGGATGCTTGGTGTGGCTTTGGGCATCGGGGTCCTGCTGGCTCTGGTAGGCTGCACGGCCACCGAGGGCTGTGGTGAGTGTCAGCCACCCATGGAGAGCTGGGAGAGACCACGGATGGGACACAGGATTCTGGTGACCTCCCCTGTCCTTTCAGTGGCCCCGCAGGAGCTGGTCTCCCAGCTGCTCCAGCGCCTGGAGGGATCCATCAATTTTGAGGAGGTGGCGAATCCCAGCGTCTTGCTAGCTGTGAACCTGGCTGGGGGGAACAGTGATGGTCCCACCCACAAGTGGCTGCTCCAGGAGATCAAAGAGGAGGCAGTGAGGAGAGCCCAGAAAGGTAGGGAGGCAAAGGAGGGAAGGCATCTGCTCCTGGGGGACCAGGATTCCACCAGTTCTTGGGGTGCCCAGCCCTGCACATCCCAGCTGTCCTCTCGTCCCCACAGATATGACCTCGGGACAGGTAGCTCTGCATGTCCTTGCCCTCCTCTCCTCCTGCCAGGACCCCCAGCGTGTCCATGCCCTGGAGCAGAGCCTCGACCTGATCCATGTGCTGCAGCAGAAAACAGATGAGGAGATGGCCAAACTGGGTTTGTTGGGAATTGGGGGCCCGGGGCTGTCACTGTCCCCACACTGTGTCATCTTGCTGCTGTTTGCTTTCAGAGGCCGAGGGGATTCCTAAAACTTCCCTGTACAGCGTGGGCCTGGACACCTTGGCCCTGTGCCTCGCTGAGGCAGGTGGTGCCCAAGGGCCGTCGGTGGCCCTGGCCAAACAGGTGCTGAGTCCTGAGAGCCACCTCTCTGTGGGTAAGGGACCCCTCTACTCCCACATTCCCACTCCCGGGGTCTGTCCCAGGGCTTGACAGTGACTCCAGGATCCCACAGACATCCGTGCCATGGTGGCGTTGGCACTGGCCTGCGTCTACAACTATGTGGAGCTCCAGGATGTGCGGGAACTGCTCCAGGAGGCACTTTGGACAGTGAGCAACAGCTTCCTGGATGAGCAGGAGAAGAATAATGGCATGATTGGGAATATCTACAGCATGGGGCTGGCCCTGCAGGTAGGGGAGGTCCCAGGGGAGTGTGGTGTCACAGCCACCCAGTCCCATTCCCAGATGTGTCATTCCACCTCCTACCTGCTCCACAGGTGCTGGAAGCCACAAGGAAGTTTTACACCCCACGGAAGTGGGATTGTGCCCAGGCCTTCTCCGTGGTGTATGCCCATGACTACGAGCAGCCCATGGCCATTGCCCAGGTGCTGCCAGCCTTGGTGGGCAGGTCCTACCTGGATGTGGCTGGCCTGGACTGTGCTGCCACCAAGGATGAATCCTCAGGACAACAGCAGTCCCTGTCCCCAGTGCTGGGGACACATGGCATTCACAGAGGTACGCTGATCCCACCTTGAGTCCCCCAGACCCTGCAGGAATGATGCTCCTGCCCTGTGCCCCGTGGGGGTGCACCAGGTGCCCACCCTACCCCTCTCTCCCCTGCACAGGCTCCATCCAGGTGCATTACTCCATCACCAACACACTCCAGGGAAAACACTTCCACTACTCCACCTTGGTGACAGTCCCAAGTGGCTCCACGCTGCTCCGTGTGATGGAAGTGGCATCAGAGGAGAACCCCCAAAACTTCAGGTGAGTGCCAGAGCAGCCTTGGTGGTGGCACTTGGCATTTCCCCACCCAGGCCTGAGCCTCCTCACCTCTCCCACAGCTTCCAGACGGAGCAGACATCCTGGGGTCCCTATGTGACCTCCATCCACGGGCTGGCTGCCAGCACGGATGACAGGACCTACTGGAAGTTCCTCAGTTCTGAGGACGCCCTTGATGAAGGTGGGGGGTGTGGGGAGCGGGGGGAGCCTGTGCTTGGGTCTCCATGTCCCAGCCTCACACATCCCTCTGCCGCAGGGGTTGGCACCTACAAACCACATGATGGAGAGCACATCGAAGCTGTCTTCAGCACCTACTGAGGCCACTAAGACACCCTGGACCCCACCATGGAGCAATAAAGTGCCATTCCAGCATCACCCTATGTGTGTGTGTGTGTGTGTGTGTGTGTGTGCCCCTGGGAGAAAACACAGCTCACATCCTTTTTGTCTTCCTTCCTGCTTCGTTCCATGAGCTCAGCTCCTCTCCTTCTGTCTTGGTTTGAAAGACAGGTGTCTGCCAATAGAGGTTGAACCCTCCCTTAGGACAGAGAATGTGATTTTTCCCCTCCCTCCGAATTATTTAATTTTGAAAATCAAGGGCTTTCAGGCAATGGTATGGGAAAAAAGGAATATCAGTTCTTTACTAGTATCTATAAACAAGCAATAACAATAATAGCAACCACAACTAGAACCAGAAACCAATAGCAGATGACTTGTGAGCTGCTGAGCATTTTCCTGTGTGGTGTAATCACGGTTGCAAGCAGCAGGGGCGCTGTTGAGCTCCCGGTCGGGCAGGGCAGGTGCGATGACTCCCGAGCGGCTGCAGGTGGCGCTGTGGCGCAGGGTCAGGTCAGTGTCCAGGCAGCTGGTAATGGCGGGCAGGCTGAGAAGCATGCAGGGAGGCAAAGCAGCTTGGAGCGGCAAAAAGCAGGGCAGCAGGGGTAGGAGCTGGCTCTCTCTCCCTGGCTAGCTAGCAAGGTAGCAAGGATTTCTGCAGTCACAGCAGACGCCGCGGTCTCGTGCGGCAGAGGGCGGGGGCAGGCGGCAGAGGCAGCCGGACTCTCCCGGCAGCAGCTGCGAGAAAACGCAGCCCGGGGAAACGTGCACTTCCCAGTGGGAAAAAAGGTTGAATCAAAGCTCACCCAGCCAGGAGAAGAAAAAAAAACAGGGCACAGTTGGATTTCCTCTGGTCACAGCCGAAAAGCAAAAGCGAAGCCTCTCCTCTCAGCGTCCGAACCACGAGGGAGCGATTTCCAAGGGCCGGCTCTTCCCTTACCCTGCCCTGCCCAAGCAC
This sequence comes from Entomyzon cyanotis, assembly GCA_024500445.1. Taxonomy (NCBI): domain Eukaryota; kingdom Metazoa; phylum Chordata; class Aves; order Passeriformes; family Meliphagidae; genus Entomyzon; species Entomyzon cyanotis. The sequence continues at coordinate 1,170,136 of JAKEPQ010001031.1, forward strand.
ACCTTTTGTCTTTTACAAAGGACTTGATGGCTCTAAACACCCAACTATTTGTTGCTTAGTAACAGTGATGGAGAAAAATTCCAGGCCTTCCCTAAACTCCGACACCTTTTCTTCCCCACCACCACACACAAACGCAGGCTCACCCAAACTCCGCAGAGTCAATTCCCCCTGGACACCAACAAAGCCTTTCCCCAGCAGCCACAGGGTTCTTCCTCTGGCCACATTCCTATGCTTCACTTCAGCCTATTCTGATCCCCACACAAGCTCTCATGGCATTAATCACATGCAATTACCTCGGTTTGATTATTACAATCCCAATTAGCATCAGCCCGAGGCCACCAGGTGAATTACCGTCCGGAAATCCGCAGGTGGTGGCCTGAGGTCCACCTGGGTCACCAAAGGCCATAACTGGGTGGGGGAAACTATTCTAATCCCAATTCTGTGATTCCATCTCTGGCCAGGAGTCACCAGCACCTCCCAGTAGGGTCCCAGTTGTTCTCCTGACAAAAGGAGCCCCATTCCCTACTTCCCACTGGGCCTTGTCCAGCTGGTCTTGCAGCCTGGACCTGCTCCCTGGACCTCTGCTTGCAGCTGGACCCTTCCCACCCAAACCATTCTGTGGTTTTATGGACACTGGCTCCAGAAGGAGCTGTGAGGGATGGGATCCAAACTCTTCCTAACAGCCCAAAACACAGCATCCACCACCTTCCATCATCTCTGCCACATGTGATCTTATCCGAGACATCAAACCAGTCAGACAGGACCATCTCTTCCTCAACCCATGGTGTGAAAAACGAGCTTCACTCTCCTGTTGAAATTTAAAAGTTTAATAAAGGACAATAGGGGACAACAAACAATAAAGCAAAGAAACAGCGCTGGGTGCTTGGCCCTAAGCCAAGAAGCAGACCTGCCATTGAGGGAGTTGTCTTAAATACTCTTTGTATGGCGTCAGCCTCATGCCTATTCATAAACATTCATGCATATTCAAACTTTTCTCAAAACTATTTTGCATGTTCCAAGAACTGTTTTGCATGGCTCCTCCTTGGTCCCGCCTTTTTAGAGCATGTGCTTTTTTGGCTGTGGTTTCTTCCAGTCTTGGTTATCGTCTCCCAGTTTGGGCTTGGGTCCGTAGTCCTTGCATCTGGTTATAGGCTGATAGTCAGGTATTGGTGGCAGGCCTTCTTTTTGGGTGTTTTCCAGTCAAGCAGGTAGTGTGGTTAGTAAAGGAAAGTCTTTTAAACTACTTTTATTAGGTATTTTACTACTATATCGAAATCTAGTTCACAACAGAAATTAAAACATTGGTTATATACCTCTATCTTTATGACAAGACTACTTCTGTAAAAAGAATAAAACCATACACACAATGAATATCTACGAAAAGCCAACACTATATTATTATATATTTATCACACATGGTGACGGTGTCACCCTCCAGGTCCTTCAGTGATCACACAGATAAGCTGGCACCATGTGGCAGCACCGCAGCAGGCGTGGGTGGGCAGGTGACTAAAGGATTGCATCAGGAGCAGATAAAAGCATGGGGGACAGCTGGAGAGATGAGTGCCCACAGGACTCTGCTGCCCTGAGTAGATCAGCTCTCCTGAGGACAGAGGATGCCCAGCATGGCTTACAGCATTGGGGTCCTGCTGGCCCTGGCATGTGCCACGGTCATGCAGGGCTGCAGAGAGTGTCACTCCTCCTGCGGTGGCACCACACAGAGACCGGTGACACTGCACGGGGACGAGTGGATGGCGCACGGGGCTCCTGGTGACCTCCTGCACTCGGTGGCAGGAGGGTGCCAGGGCCATGACCAACTGGTCAAGGATCTGCTGCAGCGCATGGAGAAATCTGTCCACTTTGATGAGCCACCGAATGCCAGCATCCTGCTGGCCATGAACCTGGCTGGAGATACCCACGGCCACGTCCACAGCTGGCTGCTCCAGGCGATAAAGAACTATGCAGTGAACAGAGCCCAGAAAGGTGGGGAAGGGAGAGGAGGAGAACCCAGGGCAGGGGAGGGGCTGCACCTGATCCCAGCAGACCCTGTCCTGCAGGCTTGGCACTGCCACCTCACGGGGTGCCAAATCCCATCCCACCACGCTGTGCTCTTGTCCCCACAGATATGACCTCAGGACAGGTGGCTCTGTATGTCCTCGCCCTCCTATCCTCCTGCCAGGACCCCCGGCACGTCCATGCCAATGGGAAGACCATCAACCTGATCCCCATCCTGAAGCAGAAAATGAATGAGGAGATAAGCAAAAATGGTACACTGGGATGTGGGGGAGGGACTGAGGGGCTGGGGGGTGTCACCCTCACTGTACCCCGTCAGCTCATCCCTCTTTGCCTTGCAGTGATCACCTGGTACAGAGAGAGCCTGGACATCTTGGCCTTGTGCCTGGTGCAGGATTACGACTACCAAGATGCAGCCATGGCTGTGGTGGAGGAGTTGCTGCACCCCAAGAGCCACATCATTGCGGGTAAGGGAACCCTCCAGGCCCTCTGTGGCCCCTCTGCACCCAGAGGTCTCTCCGGGGTGCAGGCAGTGACACTGGGATCCCACAGACACCCAGGCCATGGCGGTGCTGGCGCTGGTGTGCGCCTACAGACACACAGACAGCGACAGGCGGCGTCTGATCTATGAGGCGCTGCATAAAGTGACAAACCATTTCCTGGATGAGCAGGAGAAGAATAATGGCATGATCGGGAATATCTACAGCATGGGGCTGGCCCTGCAGGTATGGAGTGGGGTTGTGGGGCCATGGCCACACAGTTCCACTCGCAGGCTGCTTGTGCCACCTTCCACCTCCTCCGCAGGCTCTGGAGACCTCGAGTGAGTTTTACGCCCCTCGGAAGTGGAACAGTAGCCAGGCCTGCAATGTGGTCTACAACCACGACTACCATCAGCCCATGGCCATTGCCCAGGTCCTGCCTCCCCTCGTGGGCAAGTCGTACCTGAATGCAGGTAAGCTGGGCTGTGCTGCCACCAACGGAATGGCCCCGAGCCAACAGCTGCCCCAGTCTCCAACACCAGGGACAATCGGGGTTCCAACCTGGAGCCGACCCTGTGGGGATGCCACTCCTGCCCTGTGCCAGACGGAGTGTCCCTGCCTGCCCCTCTCCCACGGCACAGGCTCCATAACCATCAACTACACCATCACCAACACGCTCAAGGAAAAATACTTCAACTGCTCCACCTTGGTGACAGTCCCAAGTGGCTCCACGCTGCTCCGCGTGATGGAGGTGGCAGAACAGAAGAACCCCCAAATCTTCAGGTGAGTGCCAGAATGGCCAGGGCGGTGGGATTTGGCATTTCCCCACCCAGGCCTGAGCCTCCTCACCTCTCCCACAGCTTCCAGACAGAGCAGACATCCTGGGGTCCGTTTGTGACCTCCATCCACGGGCTGGCTGCCAGCACGGATGACAGGACCTACTGGAAGTTCCTTGGTGATGGGAAGCCCCTTGATGAAGGTGGGGGGGTGTGGGGAGCGGGGGGAGCCTGTGCTTGGGTCTCCATGTCCCAGCCTCACACATCCCTCTGCCGCAGGGGTTGGCACCTACAAACCACACGATGGAGAGCACATCGAAGCCGTCTTCAGCACCTACTGAGGCCACTAAGACACCCTGGACCCCACCATGGAGCAATAAAGTGCCATTCCAGCATCACCCTATGTGTGTGTGTGTGTGTGTGTGTGTGTGTGTGCCCCTGGGAGAAAACACAGCTCACATCCTTTTTGTCTTCCTTCCTGCTTCATTCCATGGGCTCAGCTCCTCTCCTTTTCTTCCCCACCACCACACACAAACGCAGGCTCACCCAAACTCCGCAGAGTCAATTCCCCCTGGACACCAACAAAGCCTTTCCCCAGCAGCCACAGGGTTCTTCCTCTGGCCACATTCCTATGCTTCACTTCAGCCTATTCTGATCCCCACACAAGCTCTCATGGCATTAATCACATGCAATTACCTCGGTTTGATTATTACAATCCCAATTAGCATCAGCCCGAGGCCACCAGGTGAATTACCATCCGGAAATCCGCAGGTGGTGGCCTGAGGTCCACCTGGGTCACCAAAGGCCATAACTGGGTGGGGGAAACTATTCTAATCCCAATTCTGTGATTCCATCTCTGGCCAGGAGTCACCAGCACCTCCCAGTTGGGTCCCAGTTGTTCTCCTGACAAAAGGAGCCCCATTCCCTACTTCCCACTGGGCCTTGTCCAGCTGGTCTTCCAGTCTGGACCTCTGCTTGCAGCTGGACCCTTCCCACCCAAACCATTCTGTGATTTTATGGACACTGGCTCCAGAAGGAGCTGTGAGGGGTAGGATCCAAACTCTTCCTAACAGCCCAAAACACAGCATCCACCACCTTCCATCATCTCTGCCACATGTGATCTTATCCAAGACATCAAACCAGTCAGACAGGACCATCTCTTCCTCAACCCATGGTGATGCTGCCAGGTCCTTCAGTGATCACACAGATAAGCTGGCCCTGTGCGGCAGCACCACAGCAGGTGTGGGAAGCAGGTGCTCCATTGGATATGACATTCCTGCCCCATGTCATGCGAGATGTCCCAGGTTCCCAATCTGCCCCTCCCTTCCCTCCCTTCTCCCATCTTGGTACAGCTCTCCATCACCAACACGCTTCAGGAAAAACACTTCCGCTGCTCTGCCTCAGTGGTTTGGTTGTTTTCAGTTGGATTCACAAGGTTAATTTTCTTTGCAGTGGGTGGCACAGCCCTGGGTTTGGATTCAGGATGGGAATGTTGTAGAGAACACAGAGTTAGTTTGGTGGTTGCTGAAAAGAGCTTGCTCTCCTCCAGAACTTTTCCCTGTCCCATGGGAGAATACATGTGGCTGGCTCTGTCAGCCAGGATGTGACACCACCACCTCCTCCTCCCTGTGTCCTACTGTTTCCTACTGTTTCCATCTGCTCTGCTCCAGAGGGGCCACCAATGCCCACACGGATCCATTCTCTCCCGTGAAGCACTGGGGTGCCCTGGGGCTGTGAACGCTGGGGTGAGGGGGGGGCTGTGACATCACACAAGTGTCCTGGCCCACAGCACTGTGACATCAGCACAATACTCTATAGGACATGTGCCACCCTGCTGGCTCCCAGTGCAGCCACTATGGGATGTGGGTGAAACCATGAGTGTCCTGCTCTCCACCCTTGTCCTGCTGGTGGCCAGTATGGCCATCCGGCTGGCCACCTGCCTTCGGAAGACACGGAAATGCCCCGGGAGCTGGGCCAGAGGATCCCGGCACAGCCAAGCAGCCCCAGGAGCTCCCAGTTCCCCCCCGGCCGAGGAGACTCCTCCCCACAGGCCGGCCTCTCCTGGGAGCCCCCTGTACATCCCCTGTGGCTGCAGCCCTGGCTGCACCTCCTGTGCCACAGCAGCCCGGGAGCTGCAGGACTTGGTGACACCGCTGTGGCCCGGGGTGCCCTTCCCACGGGACTCGGAGATGTGGCAGCTGTCCTGGGAGGACCTGGAGCAGCTGCTAGAACGAGGCCACCTGCCCTGCTGCACCTCCTCCAGCTCCTCCGGGAGCCTCCAGCCCTCCAGGAGCCGGCGCCCAAGACCCTCCATCTGTCGGAAAATATCCGCTGCTGGAAAACACTCAGTCCACCGCAGAACCCGACGCTGCTTGAGATCCTCTATCCTTCCAAGAATGTCTGTCCCTCAGAAAGCCTCCTTCATTCCTGCCCAACCTCTCTGTGACCTGTGTCGGGCTCCAGTTGGAGCCTGGCCTGTTCCTGCCAAGAAGCAAGTGGAAGTGTCCTGGAGCCGCCGGTGCCCAATCCATGGCTCCCAGGATCCTGCAGCAGAGCCATCTGGGAAGACTCTCCGCACACTGCTGGACAAGAGGCTCCAGCGGCAAAGGCAGCTGTTCCCATGTTCAGGATGCTCCCAGGAGCCAGCTGAGAAGAACCAGGCTAAGGAGGATATTTCCAGCAAAGGTCTCCATCCCTGCCAGAGCCTCCATGAGACCTACTGGACTCCAGATGGAGGAGCCCACATGGACAGGTCTCCCTGCTGCCTTGGAGCTGTGGGTATCTACAGAACCCACAAGACACCCATGGCCAGGCAAACACAACCAGGAGCCTGGGGCATTCCAGCAAAGTGTTGCCAGGTGCAAGTGGCTGAGCAGGAAGTGTTGTGGAGCCGCTGGTGCCCAATGCACAGCTCCGAGGACACTGCAGCACTGCCACAGGACAAGACCCTCCAATCAGTACTGGACAAGAGGCTCCAGCGGGAAAGGAAGCACCCCCTTTTCCAAGCTCTCGGGAGATGGCTCTCACGGGTCAGGACGCGGCTCACGGCAGCAGCTGGCACGTAGGTTTCTTTGTGCTAAATATATTAGGGGTTTCCCAAAAAGCTGAGGGCTCCCACTGTTCTGGTTTTGACTGGGATAGAGTTCCTTTCTTCCCAGGAGCTCACACACGTTGGGTATGGATTCAGGGTGGGAATGCTGTGGGTGACACAAGGGTCATGGTCCAGCCAGCTGAAAAACTGGGATAAAGAAGCTGAAAACTCATTTAATTAGAACCAAGAGGTAGAAAAGAAGAAAAGGAGGAAAAGTATTCGTTTTCCGGTGGGGGGATTGCCCACACCTGCTGACCCTGCGAGCCTGAAATCCCCTGTGCCCTCTCTGATCAGCTCTGCTGGATCCCTGGCTTCCCACAGCACCTGCTCCTGGGATAAAGAGTGGTACTGGAATTAATTAATAATAATATCATTGTCAGAAGCAGTGGGAACCTTTGTCACCGGCTTGGAATGAGAAATGGAGAAAAACCAGAGTGAAATACCATGAAGCAGCAGGCAGGGAGGGGGTGGTGGAAAAGCATCTTTTAGAGTTCTTTGCCAAGGTTTTATCCCAAAAAGTTGGTGACACTGGGAAAGTCAGAAGATAATTCTTAAAAACTGATATAAAGAAAATAAACAATTTAGGAATATTCTGCTATTCAGATTTTGCCCTGAATTGGTAAATTTCCCAGACTTATTTCCAAATATTATTATTTTAAAAAAATTTTTTATCCCTCTACCACAAAACCATTCTTGTAACTATGAAGATATTTGGAACTAAAAGAGGAATGCTTAATTAAAAAACTGCTGGGAAAAAAACAATTCTAGATTGAAACATTTAAGAGAATCCACAGCAAGGAAACAAAAATCCAAATTTTGACAACATTAATAGATAATAAATATTAAATAAGTATTGATTTCCCCACAAAACAAGCCAGTTTCTTATTTTCGAAATCGGCAAAGAGCAGACTCCCAGATTTTTGATGTCTATGAAGCATCTGAAGAGCTTAAAATCGGAATTCTCCATGTTCCAGACTGTGCTTGCTTTGTTGGCTGTTACGGAATTCCCTCTAAAACTGGGATTTTCATTTAAAAGCTTGGCTTAAACCACTTCTCTGGAGAAACAGTGTCTTTGATGTTTAAATTTTATTCTGGAAACAAAACCCATCCTGTGGCCCTGACAAGCAAAAAACTATGGAAAATACAGAATAAAATAAGAAATAAGAGGTTTTATTTTCCATCCTAGGTTCTATAAGTGTGTACAACACAGAAAGATGCCACTGAAATTCAGGGACTGAAGAGGCTGCAGTTCTAGACTTATGGCTATTTTTAAGCATTTCTAAGCAAATTTCAAGCTGGGAGAGCTGCAGTCTGGGCTCATCTTTCCTTGGATTACGCACTAAAAGGAGGCCAGGACATTGCTGGAATTGAGATCACAACTGGGTTCTAAATGAGGAGAGTGATCACGAAAAGGGAAGGCAAAGCCTTAATAAAGGGAGAATTAAAGGGAGAATTTTACCTCATTACTTGAAGCCTCCTTCCCAATTCCAGCTTGCCTTCCACTCCTATCTTCCCAGTTTCTGTCTGCATCTATCTCTTTTGAAATGGCTGGGATTGGGATGAAATCTAGTTTGTCCCGAGTCTGCTCTGCAGCTGTTCAACTCTGGAATTCTGAAATCTGGGCATGTTTGTGCCCAGAACCTGTTCTGCTCTCCCTACCTCATCTGTTCCTTCCCAGCACTAATACGCAGCAATGACACACAACTGTCTGTCATTAGTCTAAAATTCCTCATTATGCCCTCAAGAAAACCCAGTCCCAGATGTTCGTGGATGCCCAATCTGGTTACTTTGCCTTTTTAGTGTTTGTGGCCATGGTGCTGCTGGGCTTGGAGTTGGTCTTGGCTTTCTTCTTGGCCGCTCCCTTGGGCTCTGGCTCCTTGCGCTTGGCCGAGGTGATGGATCCGGTGACCTTGAAGAAGTCATCCAGTCGGCCCTGGGTGCTTCCCTGGCGGCTCTTACTCAGCCTCCTGACGCCATTGCGGATGCGATCCTCGTTGAACTGCTTCTCCCCACACATGAACTGCACCAGCTGCTCCTCGTCCGGCTCGCTCCACTTCAGGTCCACAGCATCAGGATCGATCACGTCGGGCTCCAGGAAGAGCTTCTGGGCCTCCCGGTGCAGCCAGTTCTCAGGCAGGGGGTACTTCTTGGTGTCGAGCTGCTGCACGATCCTCTCGATGGATTTGTGCTCCCGGATGAGCTCCACTGCGCGCTTTGGCCCGATGCCCCGGATGCTGGCACAGTAGTCACAGCCCAGCAGGATGCACAGGTCCACAAACTGCTCCCAGGTCAGCTGCAGATCCTGCAGGATCCGGTTCAGGTGGAACTCCTGGATGGGCAGCTTCTTGGTCTCACTGGCCGTCAGGTGCCGCATCAGCACGGGGCTGCCAAAGGTGAGGCAATCCATGTCCTCTGTGGCGGCGGCGTACACCTTCCCAGCCTTCACCAGGGCGGCACAGCTGGCCTCCGCCTCTCCGGGTGCCTCCACGTAGGGAATTCCCATCAGCGTCAGCAGCTTCTTGCACTCCTGTGTGTGCTGCGGGGTCACCTTGACCAGCCTCTTGCTGTATTTCTCTATGTTCTCCTCCTCCCCGGCCTCCTGCGCTTCCTGCAGGTGCTTCTCTGCCTCGGCCCGGCGCTCCGTGCGCTTGGCCAGCTCCCCAGATTTCAGCTGTGGGGGCTTCCCGTCGAACACGTACACCGGCTTGATGCCGTTCTCCACCATGCGGATGGTGCGGTAGAACATTCCCATGAGGTGGCTTGTGGTCTCCCCATCCTCGTTCTGGAGAACGTCGGCTCCCTGCCGCACAGCGATCAGGAACTGGTAGATGCTCATGGAGGCGTCGATGGCTACTTTCCGGCCAAAGTAGGACTTGATGTCGTTCTCCCGGATAGCCCCGGGAGCCACGTCGGCAATAAGTTTAGCCAAGCCATGGATTCCCATCCTAGGAAAGAGAAAAGGGGATCTTAAAAGCACACTGTCCATGAGGAAGGTTGGGCCATCCAAAGAAGGGAGAGTGAATAGAGCGGTGCTTCCCCTGCAAACCATCACTCCATGGGCTGTGGCTTCTACTGCCTGCTGTTATCGCTATTCCAGCCCGAGTCCAGCTTCAGGTCATCCTTATCCCTCACCACCACCCCACCTAGGCCCATCATTATTCCCCTTCCTACCTCAGCCCCTCCATCCCAATCCCCCTCCCCAAAATTAAATTATCTCCACCATTACAACCATTCAGACCCCATCACCTCCAGATTCTTATCTCCTTCCTTCCCAGCTCCTCAGGGACCAATAACTCCTCTTGCCCTCAGACGCCACTACCTCGTCAGGGCCCCCGTTCCCCCCTCAGCCGCCATTATCCCCTCAGGGACCCCGTTCTCCCTCAGATCCCACGCTCCCCCTCATCCCCCTGAGAGCCTCTGTTCTCCCTTAGATCCCTCGGTTCCCCTCAGCAGCCATTATCCCCACAGAGGCCTCGTTCCCCCTTAGATCCTCCGCTCCGTCTCAGCTGCCATTATCCCCCGAAGGATCCTGTTCTCGCTCAGATCTCCCGTTCCCCTTCAGCCGCCATTATCCCCTCAGAGCCCCCATTCCTCTTCAGGTCCCCTCTCCCCTCAGCCGCCATTACCCGGCCGCTCGCGCCGCCGCCGCTCCCGCGCTCCGCCGCCGAGCCTGCCGGGAGCCACCGCCAGCCAATGGGGAAGCGGCTCGCCCTCGGCGCGCCTCGTTCTCGTCCTCACTTCCACTTCCGGCGGCGGAGGGGGCCGGACGTGCGGCGGCGGGAGCGGAGCCGACGTGTCGCAGCGGGGACCGGCGACATGGTGAGGCGGAGGTTGGGGGGACCGGGGGTGGCCACGCGGGGCCCGGCCCTGTGGCGGCCCGGCCCCTCTGAGCGCCGCCATGTCCCCGCAGGAGCTGGAGGCGATGAGCAGATACACGAGTCCGGTGAACCCGGCCGTGTTCCCGCACCTCACCGTGGTGCTGCTGGCCATCGGCATGTTCTTCACCGCCTGGTTCTTCGTGTATCCCCGCGGCTGAGCGCGGGGGAGCGGGCGGGGGGTACCGTCCCGTTGCTGTGTCTCCCTATCCCGGATTATCGCCCTAATTCCCGGGGGCAGGGAAGCGGGTGGGAGTCACCTCGCCTTGCTTTGTTATCACCTTAACCCCGGCCTGGCAGCTACGAGGTGACATCCACCAAGTACACCCGGGACATCTACAAGGAGCTGCTGATCTCGCTGGTGGCCTCGCTCTTCATGGGCTTCGGCGTCCTTTTCCTGCTGCTCTGGGTCGGCATCTATGTCTGAACCTCCCGGCGGCCTGGATGGGGGATTCGGGGAAGCTCTTTTTATATTTCTTTTATATTTCAACGAGAAAACGTCTGTAGCAGGTGTAGTCTGCGACAGGCAGTGACCCACACGTGAATAAAAGCGGCTCTCTGGCACACCTGCCTGGGGACTCCTAGTTTCTCTTTTTTATTTTTATTTTTGTTTATCTGGCTTTTCCTAATGGCTTGGATAGAATTATGGGAACTCTAAGGCTGGAAAAGCCCTCTAGGATCATCCAGTCCAACCATTCCTCTAGCACTGCCAAGGCCACCCACTAACCCGTGTTCCCAAGTGCCACATGCACACGACTTTTAAATCCTTCCAGGAATGGTGACTCTACCTCTGGAGCCTGTTCCAGTGCTCTAAAACCCGTTTCCGTGGCGGAATTTTTCCTAATGCCCAACCTAAACCTCTCCTGGTGCTGCTTGAGGCTGTTTTCTCTAGTCCTGTCACTTGTTCCCTGGGAGAAGAGACGAATCCTACCTGGCTCCAACTTCCTGTCAGGGATTTGTGGAGAGTGAGAAAGTATTCCTTGAGCCTCCTTTTGTCAAGAGTGGCACAAGATCCAGGTACCTTGGGATATCCCAGTGTTATCCCAGCTTTCCATGCTGTGTGTGGTCATAAGTGTTGCAGTGCCACCTTGCGTCCTGGTGTAGCCGGGCTGTGGAAGATAAATCCCAAACCTGCTTTTAATCTCTCAGCCTTTGCCATTGCATCCCTCCAACCTTTTTTGGGAATGCTATGCCTGTTCTAATCCCAGACCAGGAGTTTTGTTGTGCTGGATATGCCCTTCAGTAATTCCTGAATTAACTGCCTGGCCTCGAAACAGGGAATTGATTTATAGGTCTTTAAGAGGCAGATTGGATTTTTAGCCCAGCTTTCCAGACATTCCAGTTCCAAATCACAAATTCAAGCCCCAGTTTCCTATTTCAGAAGGAAGATTTCCTTCTGTGGACTCGGATCCTTCTGAATCTGACATGCGAATAATGAGAGGTCAGCAGCAGATTTTCCTTTTCCTTTCTTTTTGCTTCCTTTCTCCTTTTTCCTTCTTTCTCCTTTTTGTCCTTCCTTTCTGCTTTTTCCTTTTCCCCCTTCTCCATTTAACTTTTCCCTTCTTCCTTTTCCTTTCTTCATTTTTCTCCTTCTTCCTTTATTTTCTCCCTAATTTCTTTTCCCATGTTAATCCTTGTTAAAGCACACGGGTGTCAGCACAACAGACTATGCACTGCGAAGTATATTATTGTGGGCAAAATCACATTATTTTCCAGCAGATGGGAGTGTTGCTTTCAGTGTAAGTTCCTGGAAGGCAGTTGGGGAAAAGCTCTGGGATGCTATTTCCCGCAGGGACAAAGACGTGCAGGGGTTTGCAACAACCTGGCGCTTGCTTTTTGAAACTTTAAAACAATGGAAAAAAGAGCAGGATGAGATGGAGGGAGAACAACTTGGTGAAAAGGCAGAAGTAACTCCTATGGAACCAGAGGGGGAAGATGGGTGTTGTTCAGAAAGGGCAGATCCTGATCTGCCTGGGACTCAAAAGCTCTTGTTAAAAAGAGCGACGGTGCTGAGAGGTCATATCCCTCGCAAAAAGACTATGTCCCACCAACCTATCCTTCTAGAGAGCTTGTGCAGCGGGAAGGAGTGTATCCCTCGCCTGCTGATCAGCTGGCAGAGATGACTTTAGAGGAACGGAGAGCAGACCTTACTGCACTGCCTGTCCCTATGGCTCCCCCACCTCCATCTCCACCATCTCCACCATCCCCACAGCCACTCACGAGACATTTCTCATGGCTGTTTCCACCGCTGCCAGAGGACACTGACAGTGACGGTGACAGTGAGGATGAGAGGGAGAGTAAACAGAGAATCTCAGTAGTTGCGCCAGGGTGGGAGTGTTTGCGGGAAAAGGAGTGTGGCCACCACTGCTATAACAAAGCTTGGAAAAGCAAACCCTGGACACTGCCTCCTTGTCAGGTGATGGTACAGCTGAGACAGCCTGGTCAGTTTTGGGAACAAGTCAAACGAAAGGCTCTCGAGTGTGGGGAGTGGGAGCTGGTTGAAAGGCTGGGTGTGCGTAATACTAACGTGATTGGAGAGGGGGATGCCGGAGGGAGTGCTGGTGCAGAGGGAGGTGCTCAGGTGTGTTCAGTGCTTAAAGCCTCACCAGGATCTAACCAAGAAGATAGCCATAGTGTGATTGCATGGAAGGTGGTTCAGGATTTACAGATGAGGGTTGCTAAATATAGTCTGGGGCCCCCAGAAGTTATGCAGATAATTTGGGTGATAAATACTGACCTACTTGCACCTTTTGATATTAAGCATCTTGCTCAAGTATTGTTTCAACTTGTATAGCTTAGAGTTTTTGAGAGTAATTAGAGAAAGCTGCAATAGAAAATACGCATCAGCCACAGGATGACCCTAGGTGTGAATTCGGATCTGATGCCCTAACGGGGGGAAATGTGTTTGCTAAGCCAGACTTGCAAGCTAAATGGCATCCTTCAATTCTTGAGCAAAGCCAGAAAATAAACATGGGAGCATTGATAAAAACCATAAAAATAGCTGCTCCCAAACCTCAATATGTAAAAATAGTGCAAGAAACAAAGGAGCTGTTTCTGCAATTTGTAGAAAAGGTTGCAGCAGCTCTAAAAAACACGTTGAGGATGAAGATTTACGACAGATGCTGTCATAAAATGGTATGAATGGTAGGGGAATCCCCACAGAGCAGACTACAAAAAGCCTTGTATACAATTAAAATTAACCATATTACAGTACCTTCTGATTCTAACATTCCTGTGTTTTTGAAACATTTTCTTTTTTGCAGTCAGATGGAGCAGTGACTTTCCCTCGAGAAAAAGCATGGAAAAGAAGTCTGATTACTAGTAAGTGGGAGGGTCCATGGGATCTCATCACTTGGGGCCGTGGATATGCTTGTGTCTCCACAGATACCAGAGCCTTTTGGGTGCTGGCATGGTGTTTGAGGCCAGACTTACAGTGAACTCACCCACTGGACAGCAGTGGACCGACCTGAAGCTTGGATGCTAATGATTGTTGTCATTTGGTTTTGCATAGGGAAAGGAAAGGCCATGTTGCCCCCTATGCTAGGGGAGAATGTGTGGATAACTCTGGCTCGTGCTTTAAACCAATCTTCTATGTGTGTTTCGCTTGCAATGCCTCAATACCCTTTTCAGACGTGTTTGGTAGGTGTACCAATACATAATGGCACAAAAATCAATGCGCTCGTTAACAGGACATATGCAAATGGCAAGCAGCTAGCTTCAACGCTTAAGCTGCTTGAGCCCCAGGAAGTTGATATTGTAGGATCTCTTAGGGCTTCAACCTGTGTTTATTTTAGCATTTTGAGGGCATAGTTCGGTGGGCCATCAAGTGTCGCCTATCCAGCCATGGTACTTGAATGCTTCGCTTTGGTGTAATGATAGCTCAGGTGCTGCTGTTGCTAATAACCAAGTGCCAAGGCAATTACCCCCACGGTTGTTTTTAATTTGTGGGGATCATGCATGGGCTGGCCTCCCGTCCAGTATGGTGGGTGGACCATGCGCAATCAGAAGTTTGACAATGCGCTCTCCAAACTTTCCTATGGTCGCAAACATTACTCGCTCTTGGCACTGCAGATGAAGGGAGATTCGTTCTTTGTGCCATAGGTGAGAGGCTCTCTATTCCTTTGACCAAGAATGCAAAGATGATGTGGAATTTTGGGGAAAGGGATTGAGAGTGTTTGCTTCAGTATTTACCCCTGGTGTTGCTGCAGCAAAAGCACTAGCTACGCTTGATAAGCTGGGATGCTGGCTTGCTAAACACACTACTGAGACTTCAGAAGCTTCAGCAGGATTATTAACAGATATTCACTCTGTACAGCATGCTACTTTGCAAAATTGTGCAGCCATTGATTTTTTGCTTTTAGCACATGGACATGGACATGTGAGGATTTTGAGGGTATGTGCTGTATGAATTTGTCAGATCATTCAAAGTCAGTTTTTGCTAATATTCAAGAACTGTGCAGTGCAGAAAAAGTGGTGGTTGGTTTGATACATTATTTAGTGACTGGGATATCACAGGATGGCTCAAGGATTTGCTGAAAATGGGAGGCATAATCTTGCTTGTATTTCTCTTATTGTTGGTGCCGTGTTTATTGTCTTTTTTGCAAGGGGCCCTGCAAAAGTCAATAAACGCTGCCTTTTTAATTCAGAAAACAAAAAGGGGGACCTGTGGGACCTGATGAGGCTGACAGCTGGGCTGAAAGCCTCACAGGGTTTAACTTAAAAACAGTCAAAATCTACCCATGAGAATGTGCAGTCACAGTGAAAGCCACAGTGATACCCAAGAAGTTAATCAATGAAAGAAGATGTTTTGCACACAAGGAGATGTTCTTGTTATGGAACATCAAGAGTGTACAAGAAGGAACTTTTATATAATATGTAACCAATTGCTTGTATAGCTAATTGTATTACTGTTTGAATGGTCATTATTTTTTTAGACAGCCCTGTCATTGTTTGCTAGCAGCCAAAAAAGTATGAAAGCAGCAGCAGAGAATAATAAAAAACTTTTTCTACCCGTGGATTACAACGAGTGTTTGTGTCGTGTGTCCGTCTCTACTGCGACAGGAGGAAAACACCAGGAGCCATCCTTGGATACAAAGCAGTATTTATATATTTTATTCATATGGGCACATTTACCTCCAGCATAAAACAAAGTCTAAATAAGCCAAACAAAACAAACAAAAAAAAAAAAATCCAGGGAATCCAGAGACTCAGCCCTCAAATTCAGCAAAATATAAATATAAATCAGGAAGAAAAGAGGGAAACCACACTTGTTCCCCACAAATAAAAACCAGGAATCAATAATAACCTGCTACAAATGCAACTCTACAAACTGGCTGGCAAAATACAGTGATTAAAGCTGTGGCAGCAACATTTAAACCAACAAAATTAGTGCTTTACATGGTGTTTTTTCCTTAATTCTTCCAGTGGTGCCATAGTCTCTATTTACAGGCTTTAAGCTCCAACAGTAGGACAGAAGAGTTGGGAATTTGCTTTTGAAACAACTCCCAAACAGCCTTGTTTCCACCCTTTTGTGTTCCTTCCTGCCAGGAATGTCTCTGCCGCTGGATGGGGAGGGATTTCCCCAAGCTGGAGAGGTCAGCTCAGAATTCCCTCTGTCCCACGCAGGGAAAGGCCTGATTGTGAACTCTCTTGGTACTGACTGGGGACAGGGAAGGGGCAGAGATGTGTTTTGTGGGGGGAATCCATGCAAACAGCTGTTTCCACAGGCCTGGAAGCAATTCCATGCCTCCTTCATTTCATAATTCTGAACCCCTTTGGAGCTTGTTGCTGCCTTGCTGGGCAGAAGCCGATGGATGATTTTTGCCACGGAATCTGAAATTGTTTGGGTGGGAAGGGACCTTAAAGCTCATCCAGTCCCACTCCCTGCCATGGCAGGGACACATTCCGCTAGTCCAGGCAGCTCCAAACCCATCCAAACTCTCCTGGAACACTTCCAGGGACGAAGCATCCAAAACTTCTCTGGGCAACCTGTGGCGCTTTAAGACATAAGGTACCATTGACATAAAAAACTTCATCCTCAATCCCTGTCCTCTCCTGATCCCAGGGACTGCTGCCAGCTCTGTGTGGGCAGGGCTGGCTTTGGCACTCCAGGAATTGCCACATCCCAGTTAAACCCGCCGGGGCACCGTTTCTGAGGCAGCATTTGGGAATATACGTGGGAAAACACTGTTCCCTGGGGCTATTCCATAAGGAAAAAGGCACTAGAGGTGTTTCCAAACCCTCAGGCACTTGGTTTGTTGGGGATCTCCCTAAATCCCATGGCTGAGTGTCGTGGGGACACCTGAGAGATCCCAACTCCTCCTGGGCCACCACTGATTGATTCCTTCCCTCAGGAGCAGGGTGGGATGTACTGGGGGGTCTTGGCTGAGAGGGGTGATTGCAGGCTCTGCCCCCCCCAACATTCCCTGTTTTCTCTTCCAGGGGTTCTTATCCCAGCTTGGCATCACTCACCTGAGGAAGGATGTGCCAGCCTGGGCCACTGATTGCCAAGAGGACAATAAACCTACCAAGAAAGGCACTTCCCAGTTTAAAAGCAGGAAAAGCCACTCAGGGCAGGTGGAAGGAAAAGTGCTGAGCTACATCCAGGTGTTTCCTTCCCAGTTTCAGGGAGAAAGAGAGAATCCCACTGAGCATGGAGCCCACCTGCCTGCACATAGGTATTCCCAAACCTTGGGGCATCCTGTTGTCCCGCTGAGCTTCCCAAAATTAGGTTTTTCTGACTGCTTGGCTGCTCAGAATTCCCTGCTCACCCACTATTCCCTGCTTTCCAGGATTTGGTGGATTTTAGTAGCTGTAACTCAGTGTTTGCTGCTTCCAGGCCTTGAAATCTCCTTACAAACAGTTTTTGGAGGGCAGATGCCAAATCCAAGTGACATCACCAGGAATTTTAGGACTGCTTTGCTGGGATAAGCTCAGGAGGGGGCTGATGGAAGATATGCCCAGGAAGCATCACTTTACCTGGATAAAACTCATCTTTGTTTTTCTGAAGCAGCTTTAGAGTGTCGTCAGGATCAGCATGTGGCATTCCCCCCTCGCTGTTTCCTCAGGGAAATCCATCTTGGGATAACCTGGAAGTGGCTGAGCCTCCAGGAATGCAGGTAACTCCTTTGGAGGGGCTGGAGCAGGAGGGGGAGGAGGAAGCACAGGGAGCAACTTGGCTTTCCCACGGGACACACATGACTCAATGGGGAAGGAAATTCCAGTTTTTTTATGGCTTAAACCCCACAGGAATTCAGTAGTTTAGCAAATTAAGGACTTGTAACAGTAAAATATCCCAAATCCCCCCAGCACAACTCCCTGTGAGGGCAGGGACAGCCCGCAGCCGCTGCCATCCCACTTTTTGGGAGAACACCACCCTCTCCCGAGGCAGAGATCCTGCCTGGACACAGATCCTGGTGTTCCCAGGGACTCAGCCTTGCACCACAGGGTGCTCCAGGCTTTGCCAGTGCTGCACATCTGGGCAGAGGTTTGCACTGGCTCCAAAGCCGACCAGGCAGCTCCACACACGCCACTTCCAAGCGGATAAAAACAGATCCCACCACACTGAATGCGGGAGTCCCGTCATTTGGCGTGGCATGGCCTCAGCAGCAGCTTGAGTGGAGATTTTACCCATCCAGAGCTGGATATCCCACATAGATATGGGATTTAAGAACACAAAGAGGAGGGGGAATGACATTGAAGCTGCTCCTTCTCCGGTTGTTCCCAGAGGAATCATGTCCATTGGCAGTTCTGGGAGTCTCTGGGAAATCTGTGGGAAGTGGCCCTGGGCCAAGCAGAGGGAACAGCAACTCCAGTGTAAAACTTCCAGTAGGTCCAGGCACAGCCTTCCTTTCCAGGTCAAACTCCAGCGTTTGGCTCTTGGAAAGGGCTCCAGTGTTGAAGCAATTCCAGTGTTGTGAAGAACTGATGTGGGACATCTGGGAGCACCAGCATGGGGCTCCTGTCCATGGAAGAAGCATCCCTCTGGGATGTGGCAGAGCTGTCCACGCTCAGTCCAGTGTACTGCTTCCAAATCCAGTGTTGGAAGGGGAGGGAGAAGTGGTGGAGGACACAAACATCCCCAAAAGGGAAGGAGAGGGATGTGGGATGCTGGGAATCGGTGCGAGGTCCTCCCAGGAGCCCCCACGGGGCTGGTGGTGGCTTTTAGGTCCTGTGTGTGCTGAGCTTCAGTGTCTCCAGCCAACACCATTCCAGCTCCGGAGCTGCCACAGGACACGGGGTGAGGTGGGGCTGGGGACCAGCAGAGCAGGGAATTCGGGAGGCTCCCAGTGGCACCAGTCCCCCTCCTGTCTCCAAGCAGAGGGCACTGGTGCTGCTGGGGCTCACTCACAGAGCCAGTAGAACTGGAAGTAATAGTCAGTGAAGAGGTGTCCCAGCTGCTCCGGGGAAGTGCTGCAGTCGGCTTGGCCCTGGGAATGGGAAAAGCAGCTTAGAGAGGGGTGTGACTCCAAGGGCAGAATTCTGCCTGGATTATGGGCTGGGGCAGGGAAACACCATCCTCCCACTACCCACAGGAGTCTGGGACACTTCTGCTGCCACGTGACTGCTGAACCTGCCCTGATCCCACATTCCCTCGTGTCTCTAAACATGTCGTGGGTACTCACCGGCTGCGCCACTCGGAAGTGGTAGGAAAACTCCCGGAAAGACAGCATCACCAGAGGCCAGCGGTGTGTGGTGTCCTGGGGAAGGAAGGAGAGAGCTGGGATGAGGTCAGGGATGAGCCTGGGGGATGTTCTGCGGGACAGATTGGTGAAGAAATCCACAGCCCTGTGCTGTCAGGTGACCCCATGGATGTTCCCTGGAGCACAAGTCGGATGGGGAAGAGCTCTGGGAGCTGGGGGGCTCAGCCTGGAGAAAAGGAAGCTCAGGGGTAGCTTCTCACTCTCCACAACTCCCTAACAGGAGGATTGGGCTCTGCTTCCAGGGAAAAAGGGACAGAATGAGAGGAAACAGCCTCAAGCTGTGCCAGGGGAGATTTAAGTTGGATATTGGGGAAAATTCCTTCATGGGAAGGGTTGCCCAGGACAGTGATGGAGTCTCCACTCCAGGAGGGATTTAAAAGCCGTGTGGATGTGGTACATGGGGACATGGTGGCCTTGGCAGTGCTGGGGGAGTGGTTGGACTTTTCCAGCCTCAATGATTCCATGTGTATTTTGTGAGCTGTCCCCTTCTCCCCACCTGTGCATCCGTGGAGTCGGTAGAGCTGTTCCTGCTCACAGCATCCTGGCAGGGATCACTGGAGACAAGGCCACAAAGGGAGATGGACACAGCCAAGGAGGAGCTGGGAGAGAGGACACCGTGAGAGCCTGGAAGGGGGAACATCTGTCCCTTCCCCATGGAGACACTGTGGCCACATCAGCCAGTCCAGGGGCACCCCAAGGACACTCACTTCATCTCCAGTGTCAGGTTGGTGTTCACGGCCGTCTGCTGGCTCACAGGGATGCGGTAGCTGAAATTCCCAGGCCTGGGAACACAGAGAGAACATTACATGTCACCAGGCTGTGGGAAGGCAGAGCCAGGACCCAAAATCCCTGACAGGCTGAGAATTCCGAGGAGAGAACTTCCCAAATATTCCAAAGACGAGCCCACCACCAAACACAACCACTGAGGGAAGGCCTGGAGCACCAGCTCCTCTTCCCATGGAGCGGTGTGAGGCGATGGCAGAAAACACCTGAGAACACCTCAGAAAAACTTCAAGATTTTCCCATTTGCTGCTCCTACATTCCTGCCGCCAGCAGCTGGCCCTTCCCACTCACCTGCAGGCATCAGCAGCAGTGCAGTACTGGGAATGGATGGCCAAGTTGATCTCCAGGACCCGGATGGATTGCAGCACCGGGCTGGGCCCTGCCGGGGGCACAACAGGATGTTTAGGAACAGCAAAGGGTGGAAAATCCCGAGGAAGTAGGCTGGAAGGGAAACAAGATGGGATCCACATACCATCCGTGCTGGGCTGCTCCGTGCCGGGCCACTCGCTCACCGGCTGCCGGAGGCTGCGCTGCTGCCGGGAGTTGCTGCGGGAGAGCGAGAGGTTGGAGATGTACTTGGATTTGCCCTGGATGTGGGAGAAGGGGGAGGAGGGGCTGGCATTGGGGCTGCCGAAGCTCTGAGACCTGTCAGGAGTCTTTGGCCACTTAGTGTAGGATTTCCCGGTGATGCCCCTGGATTTGGCTTTGATATTTGTCACCGGCAGGAGGGAGGGCTGGCTTTGGTCTGTGGAAAAATGGGAGAGAAGGCTGTGATGAGAGGCAGGGAGAGGCTGGGAGCACCGGGATGGCCCTGTCCGCATGCCACCTCCTGATGATTCCCAGGGTGCCCAGAGCGGCTGTGACTGCAAGTGTTCCAGGACAGGTTGGACAGGGCTTGGAGCAACCTGGGATAGTGGAAAGTGTCCCTGCCCATGGCAGGAGGTGGCAATGGATGGGCTTTAAGGTCCCTTCAGACCTAAACCATTTCAGGATTCTGTGGTCCCATCCCCTCTGTCCTGACAGAGCCGGTGATGGAAAGAGGAGGGAATGAGGTCAGACCTCAAGGTAGGGTTGCTCAGGTGAGCTGAGCCTGGTGCTGCGTCCCATGACTTGGTGCTGGCAACGTGGGAAGCTCCAAACCCTTCCCAGCCCCCTGGGCAACAGGGATCCGAACTGCAACACGTGGGCAGAGAAGGAAGTAAAATATATTGCTAAGGATATAAAGATGGATACAAGGACAAAGAGGATATATATAAGTATATCAGCTATTAGAGAGCTTCCAAAGGAGTGGAATGAGGATGAGGAAGGATCTAGAGGGGAGAGGGTGCTGGAAATGTTCATCCTGGAGGAGACTGAGGAGACCTTCTCACAAGGAGCAGGTGTAAGACAGGGCAGGGGACACAAGGTGGCACAAACCTTGGAGATGTCCCAGCATTTCTGGGAATCTGGGTTGGCCCTCACCTGTCCGGTTGGTGGCATGGGCGGGGCTGGTCTCCGAAGGGACAACCAAGGAGACATCAGTGGGAGCAGCGGAGCAGCACGTGGAAAAACAGGGAGGGCTGAAACAGGCCAGCACACTGCGAGTGGGAATGCCGAGGGCTACTCCATGTGTGTCCTCTGGGACTGCAGGGACACAGCGAGTAAGTCAAAGGGTGGAATGGGAGCAGCACCCCGTGTCCTGCAGCCCTTCCATGAAACCAGCACCAAGCCATCCAGCACCCACCGTGCTCCAGGGGGGTCCTGCTGCCAGCTCTGTCGGATGCGGCTGTGGATCGCACTGTCTGCGTCTTGTCAATGTTCTGGCTTGACCTGGAATGCAGGAAAAGATGCTGGGAACCTCCTGGATGGGGACAATGGGGTCACTTGTAGGTGGAGAGAGGAGTGGCTGGAGCAGGATGATGGAAGAAGGACACAGAGCAAAGGGAGACATGGAGAACAGTGATGTGGGAAAGGCAGGAGAAAGGCACACAAGCCATGAAGACTGCAAGGAGAGCTCAGAAATTCCACAGAGAACTGTGTGGCAGTTCCATGTCTGGCAGGGGAAGGTCCCAGCTGGTCCAGAGGATGCCAGCAACGCTCCTGGAACATCCTGGAACAGGGTGTATGTGGTGGATTTGACTCCCAACAGTGATGTCCCAGGTGGATTTAGGTGCTTGGGAATCAACAGGCTCCAAGCTCTCACCATTCCCTAAGGAATGTGCCCCTTATCCCTTCCTAAGGAATGCGTCCCTTCTCCCTTGATGACAGTCTTCCTCACCGTGTTCTTTAGAAACACACACAATCAATCCCCCCAAAAATTAATCCCGTGGAATTCCAGGTGCTTCACTGCAGCTATCCAAGACCTGAGCTGAGTCATCTACCACAGTCATCTATCTCCTGGTAGTAAGGGATATGGGAAAGGGAGGGAATCTTTCTCCCAGGTCTGCAGCACAAGGAGCACTTCTGGACACCTGTGTCCATGTTTACCTGTCCCTGACCATTGCTCCAGGTTTCTCTGGGATTAAGGGAGCTTCGTTCATTTAGAGGAATTAAAAAACCACTTTATCATCTGCAAGATTTACTTTATTAGAGGGATTTGTTTCCCAGGTGAAAAGAGACTCAATGCCAGTTTCCCAAAGGGAATATGGGCACAAGCCTCTGGAGCTTCAACTTCCTCCCCATCAAAATCTAACCCTCATCCCTCATGTTCCTCCACTGCCTAATACCTTTTCCTTACATGCCTTTTTCTTGCTCCTGCTCTCCCTGCAGGATGCAATTTCTTTACTTAACCTTTAATTAATAGATTTTTCCATCTCCTAATCTTAATTTTCCCTCCTTGACAAGGTCCATAGTCCTTCCTCCTGCAATCCTGCTTGAAGTCTCACATCCCTTTCCCTGCTGTCAATTTTGCTTCAGTGTCTTGGTCATTCATGGTGCAGATGGCAGGAACAAAAAGAGAAGAATTAAGAGAAGGGATGAAGGAATTAAATAAGGGAATAATGAAACAGTCACATACCGTGGACACAGAGCGACCGGAATTCCGGGACCCCCGTGCCGAAAGAGGGCCAGGAGACAGGCAGTGGGCACAGCAAAGGAGCTACAGGACAGTGCAGGGAGACAGAGAGAACAGGAAAGTGGGAAGGTGACCAGGAGGACAGGGAATGAAAGAGGATATGGAAGACAATGGGAAGGAATGGGATGTGGAAGACAATGGGATGACAAAAATGGGGAAATTAAAGAGAAAGTGGAAGGAAAACGGGTTGGATGAGAGATGTAAGGAGGAGGGAAAAAAGTGGGAGAGGGAAAAAGAGGAAGAAAAAGAGACTCATTATCAGGTAACACGAGCTCCCAAAACTGATCCATCCCCGCTGCACCGGTGGGATGAGGCTGGAGGCATCCAAGGAACATTCAGCACATCCTAACAGGATTTTCCCTTTTCCTTCTCTATTCCTCACTTCTCGCTCCTGATAATTCAACTGCTGTCAGGCTGGGATGTGTGGCTGTGCTTGGCTGGGTTTGCAGCTCTGGAATTGTGCTCAGTAATCCCAATTTCAGTGCTCCAGCCTCTCCCAGCTGACCTCATCCCTAGCAGTGATTCCCGAAATACCCACCCGTCGATGTCCACGAGATCCTCCTCGCTGCGCAGGCTCAGCACGTAGAGGGTGGACATGGACACCACGCTGGAAAACAGAGGGACAGGCTGAGCACGGAGCAAGGATACGGCATGCGATCGATCTGCTTCCAAGGCATTCCAGCCCATGAGAGATGGAGGCCCCATCCCTGGAAATGTCAGGCTGGAACAACCCAGGACAGCAGAAGTTCCCACCTCATGGCAAGGGGTTGGAACCAGATAAACTTTAAGGTCTCTTCCAACCCAAAGCGTTCCAGGATTCTCTGGAAGAACCACAGATCCAGAGCCCCTCACTGCACACCTCATGAATGGCACAGTCCTGATGGATGAGCCAGAGGGAAACCATGGTGAAGCCCAGGAGTTGGATCTCACCTGAATGCCATGATGATGACCAGAGCAATGATGGTGCCCTGAAGGAAGCGCTGGCTGATGCAGGCTTGCTCTGGAACAGCTGACGGAGACTGCAAGGGAAAAAGGCCTGGATCAGCTCAGGATCCCCTGGATCCTCACTGCTCTGGTCCTCACACAGATCTCCCCCAGCCCAACCTGAGCTCTCTTCCTGCCTCCCCAAAAACCCTGGACTCCCCAAGTTCAGTAGTCATTTAATGTCTCTGTTAGCAGACAGAAAGGAAGATCATGGAATCACTGAGGCTGGAAAAGCCCTGCAGGATCGTGGAGTTCAACCATTCCCCCGGCACTGCCAAGGCCACCACTGGCCCCAAGTGCCACATCCTCATGATTTTTAAATCCCACCAGCGATGGGGACTCCACCACTGGTGCCTGTTCCAGTGCCTGACAGCCCTTTCCATAAAGAAATTTTCCCAAATATCCAGCCTAGCCTTCCCCTGGCACAACCTGAGGCTGTTTCCTCTTGGGAAAGGCAGGGAGGAGAGCCTAATCTGGCTCCAACCTCCTTCCAGGGATCTGTGGAGAGCGAGTTCCCCCCTGATCCTCCTTTTCTCCAGGCTGAGCCCCTCCAGCTCCCAGTGCTGCTCCTTTGGGATCCATCCCTTACCTTGCTGGCGACTTTGTGGGGTCTCTTTTTGTGGGGCATGCTTCCTGCCCGGCTGAACTGGCTCCCAGTTTGGCTGCAAGGAGAAAGGAGGAATGGAGCTGAGCTGGACAGGGATACCTCCCCAAGCCATTCACAAGCAACAATGGGATTTTCTGGGAGGGGATAAACCTCTTTGTGGTGTGACAGTCACAAACCCTTTTGGTGCTTTGCCTCAAAACCAGCATTAGCAGGGTCAGGATGGAGATTTTGGAAGCATGGGAAACTCTTTGCCATGAGAAAGCCACTGACTTTAGAGAAACATGGAGACCATTTCATCCTGGGTGGTTTTGGGCTGCTCCTGTGGAATTCCAAACCTCCCCAAGCTCAGCTCTCTAAATCCACCCCAGGCCAAGCGACACCAGCCAACATCCCACCACTCTCCTCATCTCCACATTCCCAATCCGGGCTGCCCCTTGGAGCTTCCTGGGATCTGAGGGGACATTCCCTGTGGATCCACATGTACCTGAAGGCTCCGGAGCTCACGGTTGACTTCATGCTGTCCAGCCTCTTGAGCTTGGCCAGCTTGTGGCTCCACCTTTCCAGCTCGTCGATTCGGGTCTCCAGGTTGTCCGTCAGCTTGCACAGCTCCTTCACGGCTCCCACGTTCTCCATGAAGATCCGCTCCTGCCAGGGAAGCAGGCCAGCAGGCTGAGGAACACCTGGATCTGGATGATCCATGCCCTCCATGTGTGCCATGGGAGACTGTCCCTCGATTCCCAGAGCAGCAACCAGGCCGCCAGAGGTTGGGAAAGGTCAGGAAAACAGGTGCACCAGGTTATCCTGACATAAGCACCTTATCTTATCAAGGAAGGGGAGATTAGGACTGGGAGCCTCCCTGCAGGAAGCTGCCAACAAGGAGCTCTTCCTGAGGGAGATGCTACCAACTTTCACCAGCATCAGGCTGGTTCCTCCCTGCTGCTGTCCGACACCCACCCAGGGCTGCTCTCAACTTCTGGAAGGCCAGCCATGTCTGAAACTCATCTGTGAGCATTTCCCAGGCATCACAGTTTCCCTCTTCCATACCCAGCTCCATAATTGCCTTGAGCCAGGCTCATCAGCCTCCTGGCTGCCACCAACCTTGTTCACCACCAGGAAGTTCTCCAGGGTTTTCCCATTGGAGAAGACCAGGTCCCCAGTGTCCTTCACAGCTTCCGGGAGGATCTCCTTTACTTCCTGAGCAATGACACCTGCGTGGAGATGGAACAGTGGGATGGGACAGGAACACCCTGCATCCCCTGGACACTCCAGGAGTGACACCAGGGCTGTCCCCTCCTCATTCCAAGCTATGCAGGAGACAGCAGGGCTCCTCAGAGACCCTGAAGGGTAGAGGATGGCCAGACAAGGGTGGTTCCCAAATTCTGTGGACAGGGATCACCATCCCACCGTAGTGCACTTGGAGAAACCTTCTCCCTGTGGGAAGTGCCACTTATTAAAGAGGGAATTTCACTGGATTCCTTAATTTAGGAGGTGAGAAAGCCCCTCTTGCCTAACCCACACCTGGGGGACCATCCCGGGCAGAGCTGGGTAAAGCCCTGGGAAAGGCAGGGAATTCCTGTGGGACATTCCTGTCTCAGAGGTGTATTCCCATGGGATGTACCTGTCTCAGAGGTGCTGTCAATGCCCACCGTGGCTGCAAACTCTGGTTTGTAATTGTAGTGCACCAGTCGCATCCTGGAGATCCTCTTCAGCTGCTCTGTGGTGTCCACCTGGGACAAAACAGGCACAGGGAAGTCCTAACGGGAATGCTGCTTCTCAAATCCCCACCACTCTGAGTCCAAGCAGGACAACCCACTACGGTGCATGGGAATTCCTTTGGGAGACAGCTCTGACGCCTACTCTGAGCAGCCATAAGGACAAACACTGGAGTTAATGTCCAGTTCTGGACAAGATCCTTGGATAGGAAAATCAGGAGGAGACTGAGTCTTGCTGAAGAACCAGATACAGGGAAGAGGTAGTTCCCAAAAATATGTAAGATGATTGTATCCAGCTTTTCTGGGCAGGCAAATCCAGCTGAGAGGAATTCAGAGCAGAGCAGAGCCTCTCACCCAGGCTCTGGCAAGGCTCAATATGGTACCTGACATGTCCACCTGTTTCCCACCTGTTTTCCACCAGTTTTCCACTTTTTTCCCACTGTGTTTGCTGCTTCTGGCCAACACTGGAAGAGTCAATATTCCCTAAAACACCGTGGACTGGCTGTGCTTGGGACAGAAAGAATTCTAGGGCACTTCCCATCCGGTCTATAGCCATAGGATCATGGAATATCCTGGGTTGGAAGGGACCCACAAGGATCACTGGTGACCTCCCCGTCACCCCAAATCCACCCTGTTTTCCAGGTTCTCACCTCCTGGATGTCCTCCTTCACTCGGACATCTGAAGGGTGCATCAGGGAGCCCATGACCTTCACGTTGCCATGGACCACCAGGGCTTCATCCGGGCGGTCCGTGTTGATTCCCACGCGGCCGTGGTGGAACACGGTGTCCGGGAGCTGCGCTCGCTGCCACAGCACGTCACTGTCGCTCTCAAACTGCCCTGGGTTGGAAGCCTGTGGAGAAATGGAAAAGCAGGGACTGAAAGGGAGGGAGAGGAATGCTGGGAAGCAGAGACAGGGAAGGTCTTGGGGAAGGATGGCCCTTCCTGCTCCTCTCCTCTCCCTAAAGGAATATTCTTGCTTTCTTGAGCTGTTTAATCCAGCTATCAGTGTTCCAGCCACTCAGGACAGCAAGAAACAAAGTGACATGGATGACACTCAAATCCAGAGCATTCCAGGCTACCTGCAATTCCCTGAAGTTCTGTGCTGGGCATCCTGGAAGCTGCATAATCCATCATGGACTTCTTGCCTGAGGTCCCTGTTTAGGTTTTACTCCCTGCCTTCAGGTTTTGGAGCTGAGTGCTCCAGCAAAACCCCAGAAGAGCCTGGGAATGGTGCCTTTCTTTCCCTGTTCCTCTGCCTTAGGACATGCAAAAGGTGGGAAAGTATCCAGTTTTCCTGCACCTGGAAGTCTTGTTCCTGCTGCAGAGTCCCAACAACACTCTTCCCTCATTCCCAACAGTTCTACTGGACACTGATCCCATTGGAGAATGGGATTCCTTCCTTATTCTTTAACAGGTTCTTGAGGAACCAGCTATGGAAAGTCTGGAGCCAGAACCCAAGTGTGGACAGGGAAAGCTACAAGCAAGGTAGTGAGAGTTTGGAGGTGGGAAAGGTGGGAAATCATGGTTGGAAAAGACCTCTAAGAGAATCAAATCCAACTCAGCACCAGCACCACATTCGCCACTAAAACCACATCCCCAAGTGCCACACCCACATGTTTTCTGAATGTGGAATGTGGGAAGGAGCCCAGCACGGCGCAGCAAAGAAGTGTGGAGACACAGGAAGGAGACAGGGATTTACCCGGACGATGATCCGCTCTGAAATGTGGGCTGCCAGTGTGTAGTTCTGGTTCTGGGCATGTGCCTGCAGGGCTACCACCAGCATGAAGTACCTGTGGAGGGACACAGCTCAGGGACATATCCTGTGCTGGGAAGAGCAGGATCTCCACCCCCTCTGGAGCACTGGGCACCACAGTGGGCTCGGATCACCCCTCTCCTTGTGCTGGGTGTCCCCAGCCCCTCCCAGAGCAGGGAGACCCTTCTGCAATCCAGGCCCTACTCCCACATCCCACTCCAGCCACACTGCCCAACCCAGGAACAGGCAGGATTCTCAGGATGTTCTGGAGGAGGCCCCCATGTCCTCCCTCACCTCTGGTCTGGGTTGGGTTTGCCTTTCTTCCTCATGTTGTTGGCTGTGGTCTCGCTGAAGTGCAGCCGCCCCACAGTGACCTTGGTGACCTGCTCCGGGGGCAGGTTGACCCTGGAAGGAAAAGAAAATGAAGGAGTGAGTGAGGATGGTGCCTGTCTGGGAATGGTGCCTATCTCTTCCTGCTCCCCTGCCTTAGGTGGGAAAGGTACCCAGTTTTCCTGCACCTGGAGGCCTTGAACCCAAGGACACTCTTCCCTCATTCACAACTGGACACTGGTCCAGCCTTGGGACCTGTAAGAGGTTCTTCGTGCCCTGAGGCTAGTTCTTAGGAAGCAGGTAGGGAAAGGTTGGAGTCACAACCTGGAGAGGAGTTTTTTTTGGGAATGGCCATCTCCTGGCCTGTTCCACCATGGCAGGAGCCTGGGTGCAGAGCAGAGGCAGAAATGAAAAGAGAGGAAAACAAGAGAAAACTGGGGAGTGTGACACCCACATAGCGGAGTGGGAGACCTACAGCTCTACCCTTTCCCACCTTCTCCTCCTGTTGCTTACTCCCTGGGAACATGGGATGCTCATTCCCACCAGGACATACTCACGTAACGGGGTTGAAGGGCCGTTTGCTGCGGTCCGACTGCGACTGCTCGATGTTGATGGACTGGTTCAAGGCCTCGAGCTGGAGGGAAGGATTTGGGAATGTGGCACAGGGCACAGAGATCTTCCCGTTCCCACCGCCTGCTTCCCAGCTCTCAGCCCACCCTTCCATGACTAGGTACATCTGACTCGGAACACCCAGCCTGAGTATAGTCATTGTCCAAGCACGGGAGCCTCTCTTGGAAGGGGTAAAGTTGAGAGTGGAAGGATCTTCACAAAGTGGCTTAATCCCTCTGGAGTCAAAGGTGAGTGGGAAGAAATCCTTAAGACACCCAGACTGAGCCCATCTTAGGACTCATATTTCAATGGCCGCAGGGGATGCTTAGATTGGATATTAGGGAAGATTTCTTCATGGAAAGGGTAGTCAGGCATCAGAACAGGATGCCCAGGGCAGTGGCGCAGTCACCATTCCCAAAGGGATTTAAAAGCCCTGTGGATGTGGCCTTGGCAGTAGTGGGGGAACAGTTGGACTCCATGATCCTAGAGGGCTTTTCCAACCTAACCAATTCCATGATTCTATGATTCCACACATTCCTTTACTACACGAAGAGGTGGTGCTGCCTGTTCCCAGCCACCTTTTCCCAGCTGGATTCACCACCAGCCCTCCACTCTCATTTACCTTCACTCCATGCAGCTTCAGGTAGAAGCATTCCAAGGGCTTCAAGCCCTCGGGGGTCTTCACATACTTGGGATCGCCGAGCATTCCGATGTACACCGTCACCTGGAAGTGGTTCTTCTTCTGGCACACGAAGGCGTCGTCTCCCACGGAGAAGTTGAAGCCCTTGTCTGCATCCACGCGGTACGTGAGCATTGGGCTGGGAAGAGGGAGTTGGTGAGACCACAGGTTTCCCAGAAAAACTCTGGATATCCCATCCCTGAAAGTGTTCCAGGCCAGGCTGGATGGGGCTTTGAGCAACCTGGGCTAGCAGAAGGTGTCCCTGCCAATGGATCATCATTTGATGATCCATAATGTACCTTCCAACCCAAACCATTCTGTGGGTCTCCCCATTCAACTGGGAATGAATACGGAGATCCCAAGTTCCACAGTCTGTCCAAAGCCCGGAGCATCCCTTTAACGTGGCTCATTGGGAGAAG